>CP106726.1:75264792-76724841 GCA_025506655.1 Gossypium rotundifolium | reverse complement strand
ACAAAATAAACGATGTAATAATCATAATAAAATTAATAGCAATTAATATGCAAGGCCCAACCTGCTTGCCTAGGTTTCCATCCGCTACACACCCCGCACCAACCGTTCACACCATTGGGGATTTCTACAATCGACCCACACCACTACACACCATGATGGCGGTCATGTCGCTCATTCACATATGATGGCCAAGCCCTTATAACATATAATGGCCAAGCTCAGAAACATTTAATGGTCAAGTTCATAATAGTTCACGGCATTAGCCTACACATGTAACGATAACTTCCTCCTTTCATCAACCCAACCCATGCAATCACATACAAGCATTTTACTTATAACATTTAAACAGATTATTTACTAACACAGGGATCCGCTTTTTCCCTCCTTGGGCATGCATCAATAAACCGAGATTTCGGCATTTCTCAAAACATAAAAAAAACACATGAACAAACAATAATAGGCAGATCTAGATGGGGAGGTATTACACACCTGGTTACCGCGAAAATCTATTATCCCTAACGTAGAGCCTTATTTGTCGAATCCCGAAAATCCCTAAGACAACGTCACCTTCCTACCTTCGGCTTTTCCACCAAATCGGCACAGGAGACTTTTAATGAGACAGATTCGACTACTAAAAGCAGAGAGGGAAAATCAACAGGCCTTAAATAAGTGTTTCGAGTTAGATTTGAATGAAAAGAAAGAGTGAAATCGCATAGAATAAAATCCCGAAACTTACCAAATTACTAAGGAGTATATGGCTTATGGTGCACTTCTGAATTAGAAACCTCCTTGTAGGTTCGGCTATGTGAGATGAGAGTATGAATCAAATGGAATTTGGCTTTTAGAAAAAGAAAAGAGAAACCGTAGGAAAGGCTTAGACATTTTGAGAGAATGAGAGAAAATAGGTTTTGAATATCGAAATTGAAGAATACTACTCCCTATTTATAGAGAAATTTTGGCATATCATCCACACACGAGTTAGAATTTGACCAACTCTTCCCTTCTCTTGATAGCTTTTATCTCACCGATAACCCAATCCTTATCTCCTCAAAAAATAGCCCTCATCTTTCTCTTCATTATCTTCCTATTTATCAAGAAATAAAAGAATTAAAATCTCTATTTTGTAGCTAGTGTGCCGTCCACTCCTAGGGCTTGTAAATGCTGAATTTTCGTCTTAAAATTTGGGTTCTAAGTGGCCATACTAGGCCCAAACTCCTCCCTCTTATGATGCCACCTTATGCCTACTTAAAGCTCCTCAAATCCTTGGGCCACAAGCCCAGCTTGTCACTTAATTAACTATCTACTTAAATTATAAGCTAACACCATGTATTAGCCACCTAACCCATATTTTTTAAAGCTCAATATATCACTTTAAAATACCCAAGCACTAATTTAAACCCTAATCCACATATTTAATCAAAAAGTCAGCCTGATCCTTAGAATCTCAATTTAACATATTAAACTATCACCTTAATGCGCAGGCCCACATTTAGGATGTTACACGAAGTAATATAGTGACACCAGTGTCTCCTCGACTTGAGGTCAAAGTATCCTTGAACACTTCCAATCCTATGGCATGCAAACTATATCCGACTCAGCCTGACTAGTTAATAGGGTACACATATAACCTCAATTCAATCACAATTTCTCACATTTTCAATTCAATCATTTTCAACCTTTCAATCAATATTCAATCCATATATTCACACATTTTCACAATTCAATACATTTTCATTCAATTCAATATCAATACTCACCTTAATTTCTCTTACCATGCATGTTAATCACTATTCACAATTAATAATAAATAAATTCGAATTATAGTAATATAAACCAGAATTTCTCCTCAGTTACTCTCCGACAATCTTTTCTTTTCCCTTCTGAGCCGATGTGTCCGGTTCGAAGTTAGCTACGGAAATTAAAATAATTTACAATTATTAATACAACAATTATTCACATCAAATACTTGAATTTCCTATTTAACTTCTACCTTAATTCCAATTTAATCCTTAACCAAAATCATCTATTTTTCCATCCCAATTCATACCTTATTTATATTCAATTTTCAACCAAACTTAAACTTAACTCTCTAATTTTCATCATAAATACCTAATTTCAAATTTCTTGCAATTTAGTCCCTATTACACAAAATTTATAGCGTATTTTACAATTTAATCCTTTTCCCACTTTTAACTTGAAATTCTATTAATTCAATCCCTAATTCACACTTTTGCTCAACAAAATTAGTATCTAAAAATCTAATAACTTCCAAAATTTTAACATATATCTAGTAGTATTTTGTTCTAGGATCATAAAAACTCAAAAATTACAAGAAAAAGACTTAAATTGGCATACCAATTTGAATTTGAACCTTTAAATTCCTTTTCTTTCTTCTTTCTCTCTATTTCGTCCCTCACCTATTCTGTTTCTTTTGTTTTATTTCTTTTGTTTTGTATATATATAATATAATATAATATAATATAATATAATATAATATAATATAATGTAATATTAATATAATAATATAATAATATATTATAATAAAAATCTTAACTAAAATCTTTGATATTTCAATGTTAAACCGCCTCAATTAACTAAAATGGCTTAATTACCTATTTAGTCCTTTTACTTTCTTTAATCTATAATTAAATTTTTACCTCTATTTCAATTTAATTCTTTTCTTATGTACTCCTAATTAAATCAAATTCACCTAACTAGAACCTAATTAATCACACAACTAGCTTCGTAAATATTTTTAATAAATATTTATGAATTCATTTTACTAAGATGGAGGCCCGACAACACATTTTTTGGTGCTCGTGAATTTTAGGTCATTAAAACTGTTACTTCTGCTCTCTGATAAATTTTAACAATTAGTCGCGTACCCCTAACCGGTATGTCATCAAAGTATTCTTCTTCAACTTCATTATCCACAGGTTGCGACCCCAATTCAAGCTTTCATTGCTTAAATATTTTAGCTTCAGTAACATCTTATTTCCATGTTCTTTCTTCATCGAACACGACATCCTTGCTTACAACGATCTTCTTGGAGAATGGATCATAAATTTTATATCCCTTTTTATTACTATTATAACCAAGGAAAATTCCAAATTGCAATCTCCTCTCCAGTTTGCTTATTTTCACTTGAGGCATATGAACAAAATATAGCCAAATACTTTCAGGTGAGAAACAAAAGATTTATACCCGTACCAAGCTTTAAATGGAGTCTTCTTCTTCACAGCCTTGGCTAGTCGCCTGTTCAACAAATAGACTGAAGTGTTTACTGCTTCAGCCCAAAAATCTTCTAGCAACTTATTTCTGAACAACAGGCACCTCGCCATATCCATCGCAGTCATGTTTTTCTTCTCATACACTTCATTTTGTTGCGAAGTGTAAATGTTAATGAGTTGGCGATGAATCCCAACTTCTTTATAGTAGCTTTCAAACTTATCTGAAGTGTACTTGGTTCCATTATCATATTTGATCATTTTCAGCTTGTTGTTACTCTAATTTTCAACTTGTACTTTAAACTTCCAATCTTCTATGCCAAAGTTTTGTTTCATCAACTGAACTGGTATAAACTCTTGAGTTCGCCAGGCTCTGGTCCAATACAAAGCTCCTATCTTTCATTGAGATTGTAATAACTTCTTGTCCCAACAAGTCTAATATAGTGCAATCACTATATTTGAAAACAACACTATAATTTTTCTCAAGCAATTGACCAATGCTAAGGAGATTATAATCTATTTCAGACACTAAAAGAACACCTGAAATTACTTTAGTACCTGATGGCGTATTGATCAGTACATCACCATTGCTTTTGGCTTGTATGAGTTCGCCATTTCCAACCCTCACTTTTGAAATACAGCTTCTATCAACCTTTTTGAAAATGCATTCATATGTGGTCATATGGTTGGTGCATCCACTTTCGATTAACCAAACTTTTGCGACTCTACTTTTAGGTGTAAAACAAGAGGCTGCGAACACTTGCTCTTCCTAAGCATGATTTCCTTCAGCTACCTAAGGCTGGATATTCTTATGTGGCTATGGCTGTTGAGTTTGTGCCTTATTTTTGCAAACCTTCTCTATGTGTCCAAACTGCTTGGAGGACTTGCATTGTATGTCTGGTTTGAACAAAAAATACTTCTCCAAATGAGTAGTCTTTTTATAGTGAGAGCATTATGGATTTTTTTTCCACCCTCTCTTATCGACTTCTCTATTTTATCTAACCATGTTTTTTCCTTTTGTTATTTGAGGAGCTTAAATCTTCCTTCTTTTTTTTTTTACTTAAAAAGCTCCTTCAACACGCTCCTCTTGCTTTGTAGTTCTCCTCTATTCTTGAGCGTACATAGCGTTTATCCTCTTTGATAGAGAGATCACAAACGGGTCTCTCAAGTCTTCAAGAGATTTTTTTGATTCGTACCTCTTAAGAAATGTAATGATCACCTTCTCGACTACTTTGCTATCAAGAAACTGATCTCCAAGCAATCTTATGTTGTTTACGACATCCATGGTTCTGTCAGAATACTGTTTAACAATTTTAGACTCTTTCATCTTCAGGTTATCAAAATTCCTCTTCAAGTTGATAATTTACTGCTATCTTATCTTATCTGTACCTTCAAACTCTTCCTTTATCTTATCTCAAGCTTGCTTTGGAGTCTCATAGGCCATAATTCTGGTGAAAATTACATCAAAAACACCATTCTGAAGACATGACATCGCATTGAATTTTTTAGTACAATCATCACTATGTTGCCTAATCTGTGCTATTGTCAGATTTGCTCTCAACGGTGGTGGCTCTACATCCGCACTCACAACCTCTCATAAGTCATAAGGCTTGTAGGTAGGTCTTCATTTTAACTACCCAAATATGGTAGTTTTCACCGTTAAAAACTAGTGGTGGAGAAGGTGTAAAGCTAGCTAAAGACATTATAGCAAAAATAACAAGAAAACAGAGGTTGTTCTTTCTTTCTTAACAACTCAAAGGCCTTCAAAGACGTCTGGCTCTAGATACCAATTGTTGGTTCTTTTTTCTAAGAAAGAAAATATGGATAGATCAAAATTTAGCAATCAAAATTGACTTGCTGCTTTTTTTTTTCATTCTAATACATGTGTTTACATACAAAGTATACAATTAAATAGGAAAATTTTACTAACTGCAACTTGACAAGTTGGCATGTCTAGGTACATGAAATCACTCATTGGTTGATTTCTGTCTAATCAACACCGTTTAAGTTAACCTATCAATTTAAATATGAATAAAATAATCTAAACAAGTTGATGACTTGTTTTAATCTATCAAAAGCTTCGTGCCAGTTCGTGGTTAGACTATCCGCCACTTTGACTTCTACTTGGACTGTCCGCTACTTTGGCTTGTACTTAGACCATCCGCCACTTTGGCTTGTACTTAGGTTGTCCGCCACTTTAGACTGTCCGCCAAATAGTTCGCCAAGACCTGTTTGCTCAATAGTTCACCAACTTGATAGTTCGCCATTCTTCTCGCATTTAACATGTTCGCCAAATGTGTGAGCTATTGTATGAATGACCATCTCGCAACAAAAATCGAAGCCTCGTTCGGTTCTCTATATTTAAGGTTCGTTCTTTTTTTCTGCAATTCTAAAATACAAACTTAAACATTTTTAATGGTTGTTTTACATCCCCAACTACTATACACAGTTAAAAACTTTTTTTTTTGGGTATAAATACACTTAAAAAAAATACTCAAATAAGTAAGAGTTCAA
Source organism: Gossypium rotundifolium (assembly GCA_025506655.1). Taxonomy (NCBI): domain Eukaryota; kingdom Viridiplantae; phylum Streptophyta; class Magnoliopsida; order Malvales; family Malvaceae; genus Gossypium; species Gossypium rotundifolium. The sequence goes on along the minus strand of CP106726.1, from coordinate 76,719,100 downwards.
CATACAAGTGAAAATATAAGTAGAGATCGCTTAACTTTATCACTTAGCGAGTTTAAACCTAGTGGTTTTCTTTACTTACTTATTTCATATCTTTGTAAAACTAGAATAAATGGTTTCTATCTAAGCTATGGAAGATAGGGAGTGTTGAAATAACCAATCAAGTACAGTGAATTGGAATTTTTTTTATTAAATTGGGTTAAAATAGAGAACATAAACAATTAAGATTTAGCTTTTATAAATTAATATTTTGGCAAAAAATAATTTTATTATTAATTCACCCATTGATAAAATCTCATCCATAAGTAAAAAATATTTTTTATTTGAAGGAATTAAATTGATCTAATTTTATTATTTTTAGAATATATTTAAATTTGATTATAAAATATATATTAATATATTTTGCTACTTCAGAATCCCAAGTCATATTGGACTGAAAAGTTCAAATTATCTCTGGCGTTTTAAGGTAAAACTCTCCGCATTTTGTTGAATTAATATAAAATTATATGTTTTAAAATGATAATTTTATGTTTCTCTTATTTGACAAAAATCAAAATTATTAATAATAAATTAATATAATAATCGATTAAATCATGAGTTTAATATATATATATATATATATATATATAATAAAATTATTACTCTCTAGCTCTGGTCATTATAAAAAACAAAAGATGAATGAAATCATGAAAAGAATAAAAAAATCTAGTAAATTGAGACCTCCTTAAAATGGTCCCCAAGATTATGCCTGACCCAAATAACCTTTTTGACTTACTTTGACAGTATAGCTTTATTCCCTACTGACCAATCACAAACCAAACACTTTGAAACTGGCTCCACTAAAACAAATCATACCACCAAAAAGTAATTAAACATATTATATTGTACCACATGAATGTATTATTCATAACATTCACAATTAATATCTTAATATATCATTTACCAATTTTAAAGGGGAAAAAATAAAAAAGAAAACGTAAAGGGCTGTACCTCTCATGTATTAGATTCCCTTTACTACTTGTGCTTTGCTTTTTAACTTTTGCCAAACCCTAGAATGTCTTTTTTTTTTTTTACCAAAAAGAATAAAGAGAGTGCCCATATTATTCTTTCACTTTCTTTTTTTTTTTTAATTAATCCCCGGCCAGACGTTAAACACTATTTATTTTTTTATATACTTTGGTTTCATCATTTTCTTTTTCTTTTCAGAAAGGTTTCATCATTTCCTTTGTTTGAAAAGGAACAAGAAAGGAATAAAGATGACTAATAGATTTTTACATTTACTTATTTTGCATTCCCCCGAATCATTGTTCATATAATAAAGATGCTCAATAGATTGTTTCTTTCTTTTAGGCTTTTTCCAACTTTAGGCATTGGGAGTATGGATACTTTCATAATTGATCAGATTGGAAATTTTAATAAAAGTTTTCTTCAAAAAAAAAAATCATAAACACTTTTGTTAAGCACTTCAAATTTTTCTTTAATATATTTGAAGATATATCAACAAATATTTGATGAGAAGCTTGCTCTTATGGGGTATGAAAATGTAGTATTTCAGCTCTTGTATAGAAAAATAAATTATGGTATAATTATGGTAGTCACTAAATATATATATATATATATATATTTATTTAACTTATTTTCAGTCATACAAACCTAAATTTAATATAAATAATATAAGAAAAAGAATGAAATGAATAAACCAATGTTTTATCTCTAAGAATTTTTCTGTTTTTACTTGTAAATTTTGCTAAGCTTAATGGCATGATCCTGGTAGAGAAACTTTGTTAAGTAAAGAAATTTTTATTTGTTTAAGGAGTATAATATAATAAAAGCTTTACTTATTCTTAATTTAATAAAAAATCTAAAGTATAAAAATAAATTTTTAGCTGATATTAATGGGTAACATTTATTTAATTTTAATTACATAACAATGATATTATAACCAGAGGTCAAATAAAAGATCCTTCAGACAAGAGTAAAGTACTAAATAACAAATTATAAAATGATAAGACAACTTATGTCATGTTTTATGTAACTTCCATATTGTCAGGAACAGTTACTTTTTTTTAAAACAATTAAATAAGATTCTCACTGTAATTAAGCTACAGATTTTCTTACAAAAGCAGCGTAATTTGATATTAAGCTCATAATATTTACATGGAAACTTGGTAATTAATGAAAAAAAGAAATCAAAATCTTCCCAAAAGGTCTTTAATGTTTATATTCTCTGCAAAAAATTGGAGAAAATGTGAGAAGAAAACCTAAAAACAGATGTAATGATTAAAGAAGAAGATGATGTACCTTTTGGTTCTTAGAGAAGTAGGGGAAAAATAGAAGACCAGAAAAACGGTGTCCTTCAGGCCGGAAATCAAGCAAAGGAATAAAGAAAAAGCCTGCAAAAGAAGAATATTCATAGATATATATACGTATATGTAATGCATATATAAATATGAAATACATAGAATACATGCATGGCTCCTCATACGCCATTCACGGAGGCTATCGAAGTTCAATGGGCTCTGCAAATGGCATACAGGGAGCCAGGCACATACATACATGGATGTCATGTTGATAATGATGTAACAAATATGCATGGTAGCATGTCATGGTTTTATGTTTTGAATGAAAAAAAAATGGATGGAGAGTGCAATGCTTTGGGATGATGATGATGATCATCATCACCATCATCTTCTTCTTCATCTTCAAACCCTTTTACTAAAAGGTTAGAAATATAGCATTTGGTGAATAAGGATGGATGGGGAGAAAGGGAAAGGGAGGTATTTATGGGGAAATCTCAAGCCAAAAAAAAGGTTCAATGTCAAATAACAAGGAGAGAGAAAGGGAAATAAACGGTGGGTTTTTTCAAACATTTCAAAAGAAGAAGAAAAACCCTTTGAATTGGCATAAAAACAATGAAAAAAGTGACTGAGAGTTGGGGCAAAGGGGGAGAGGGTAACCTAAAATCTATGGGGTTTCTTGAGGGGGGAAAGAAGGAAGAGTTAGGGTTGAAGTTGAAACCTCCCCAATCTTTGGCCCCTAAATATAGACACTATAGGCAAAGTGGGATGGCTTAGGATTTAGTTAATTAAGATATTAATAAAAAAATATGTACCCATATTGTGTTGATTTATAATAAAGTTTAAGATACTAATTAATTTTCATATCTTTGTTTTAATGGAAATAAATTTAATATATTTTAATGGAAGGGTGGGTTAGGTTATGAAGCAAGCAAATTCCTAAGCTAAGCTTTTAAGTTTTGAAACCTCCTTTTTCAAGGTCTTAAAGCAAAGGTTGCTTTTCAATTCTGAACCTCATTTTGTCTTAAAGTAGTTGGAAATACTTGGATTCCTCTATCTCTCCGTTCTTTTTTATCATATTAAAAATGAAAAAATATAAAATAATTTATCAACTTTTTCTTCTTTTTATAAAAAAAATAATTACAACTTTAACTTTATTTTCATGCCATCATTTTTTTTATATGGCTAATTGATTACACTACCTACAACAGTTATAATTGTCCATAATGAACTGAGATTCTCATTTGACCGTGTGTTTTCCTTTTTAGAATACTTTCGGAACACTATTATTCCATGTTATTTTGCTGCCTAATCCTCCCCTTTCATTATGTCCCTTCACCTAAATATATCCCTATCAATACATGTGATACTATTAGAAATCTCTTGTTTCTTCTCGTTTAGAGTGTATATGTTTTGGGAAAATCATGTGAACATGTAATATGGTGCCTAATATATTAATCAAATTCCAACTTTAATTCTGTTTAAATATTATTTTTGTTATCATATTAACTATGGTGAACTTATGTAATTAATGTGGTAACAAAGTTTTATTTCACAGTTGCCATGAGAGAATAAAACAAAAATAAAAATGGAGAATGGGATTTGTTCACGTTGTTTGGCTCAACAACTTGCTTCTATGGGATTTGTTGACGTTTGCTGCTGCAAGAATGAAAGAAATGGAATTATTGAAATTCTTTTTTATATTGAGGCTTTTCACAAGAGAGAAACAAGTAAATATGGAAACCCTAATCTCCCTTTTACTCATTGTTGTAAAAAATAAGGATTTTTTTTCATATTTCCTTGAAATATGTGGCAATAAGACTCTTTTTTAAACAACTTAGACTCCTTATTTGAGTCAAATATGCGGTGATAGATATCCCCAAAAGTGATATTGTCAAAAATAAATCAAAGTAATTGACGATAATTGTTTATGCATAAGTAACATCACTAATAGGATTATAGTGTGCTCCACAAGTGTCACGTTTTGGCTTAGAACGAAATAACCTAAGATCTCCGAATCTCTTCAAATCAAGATTATTTGTAAATATGTCTTTGAGTTGAAATATATTTAAAATTAACTTTAGATTCAACATGTTCTCGAATAAAATGATGTTTTATATTGATATGTTTAGATCAAGAACATATGTAAGTTCACCAATCGTATTAATTTAAAATTTAGATTTCATCAGGTGAACCAAATCTTCCCTTGTTAAAATTGAAATGAAACAAAAAATAATATTACCCACATAAAATTAGATTGTCGTGAAGTTATCCTAATAAAGATTGTCTTATCAACACTACCATGAACATAACCTTATTGACATAAGAAATCTAACAAATGTTCATACTATACCCCTAGAGCTTGTTTTAGGCTATATAAAGCTTTAGAAAGCTTGTAGGCGATTTGGATGGTGTGAATCAACAAACCTTTTTGATAGTTCAGCATACACTTCTTCATTAAGAAATTCTTTAAGCAATGTGCTTTTTATGTCCATTTGATAAAGTTTTATGTCAAGGTAACAAGCCATAGTAAGAAGCAATTTGCAACGAAAACAAATGTCTTGTCTAAATTAATATCCTTAACTTGTGTATAACCTTGAGCGACAAGTTTTGCCTTATTTCTCGTGATTTTTCTATATTCATCACATTTTTTCTTGAAAATCCACCTAGTAAAATTATTTGTATATTGAACAAGAGTCCAAACATCATTTCACATAAATGTCCAATGCTCACCTTGTATTGCATTAATCCAATGTTTGTTTTACAACTCTTCTTCAAGCTTTTTCAGTCTAATGATTAAAGTGCTACAACCCATCCCAATCATCTCAAGGTAGTTAACCTTGGATTTACCTTAGGTTCTCACTCCTTTAGAAATATCACCAATACCAAGATCAATAGATTGATTCTTTTAAATTCTGATTGAAGGTTTAAGTGCATAAGTGGACTATTCTATTGGAGACAAATCTTCCTTTTTTTTTTTCCAATAAGAGATTCATTTTCCATTATTTCTTCTTTTAGTTTACCAAGCTCTACTCTTACAACATCATCAATCATTACATTAACTGATTCTAATGCTTTTTATCCTCTTATTATACTTTCTATAGGCACGAAAATTTGTAAAGTTGCCAATAAAAATATCATCATCGCTTCTTAGATCAAATTTCCCTTTTTGTTTATGATCTCGAGAATGTAGGAAAGGCTTCCAAAAATATAAAAGTACCCAAAGGATGGCTTCCTCATTCTCCAAATTTCATATGGAGTCATTCTATAATTGAGGTCGTAAAAGAGATCTATTTACGAAGTAGCAAGCCTTGTTATGACTTTAGCCTATAAATGATGAATGAGATTTTACATAAGCCATTTATTGTAGTGTGTGGTTCTTTCTTTTTGTGACTGTATTTTGTTGAGGATTCTTTAGACTTGAAAACTCAAGAAAATGCCTTCTTGATTACAAAAATTAAAGAAATCATTATTATCAAATCCTTTGTCTTAGTCACTTCAAATTCTCATGATATTATTTATTCTTTAACTTTTCTCGTTCATAAACTTAGTGCATAATATCTTGAAAGCTCCAATTGTCTTACCAAATTTTCTTTTAAAAAAATCAACCCAAGTAAAACATGATAAATATTTAACACATGCAAATTCATACCTTTTACCTCCAAAGCTTTCATTTTGCATAAACCTTATGAGATCCATATACAGGAGTTCCAAGGGTCTAGATGTATTTAAATGTTGCAATGTTTAATGTGACAAGCAATGTTGCTAATTTTTAACACAATCACTATATGGACTCAAGGTGACTTCATTTAATATAGGCAACCCACAAATGGATCCATATCTAATAAGCTTTTGAAGGCTTATATAGTTGACAAGCTCAAGCTTTTTAGTGTTGTAGCTATAACTAATCTCATCAACAGTCCTATAATAATTATCAAAAGATCTAACACATTTCATTAGAAGTTAATTTTAGATTTTATGTTACACCCCCACTCGACTTGTTCACCAAATCCAGGTACAATCATCACAATAGAATCGAATTATCATTCATACTAAAATCTCACTCAGTAAAAAAATCAACAACCAGATTGTATTACCTATTTACAAAAATTATAACAAATACAAACATTCTAAAAATAATGTTCATTATTTCAACTCCAAATCTTAAAGAAGCTACATTAATACATTATATTCACCATCACAACGAAGATCCTAAAGACACCCCTTTCCTAGGTGCATGTGTCATGGGTTGCGCATAGGAGCCCGCAACCATGACACATTTGTGTGATCCATCAAGTGGGAAGAAGGTCATTTGGCCCGATCGGATTGGCCCGTTGCTTGAAGAGATTGAAGGTCCATCTACAAGCTTGACACATATAGAAACATAACCTTCGAGGATATGCAATCTTAGATATGATATGTAATCTTAGAAGATATGATTTTGTAATCTTTGAGATTTGATTTGTAGATACCTTTTAATATTACTTGTTGATGTACTTGATGTGTATCGTTGGATTTGGGGAGGCTCAACTATAAATAAAGGCCTCTCCCTTCATTATAAATCACTTGAGTTTTGAGTAATAAGAATTCCTCAGAGCATTCACTCAAATTTCTCTCTTTCTTATGTTCTTATTTTTCTGTGGCTTGTTCTTATTTTGTTCTTCGTTCATCATCATTTGGCTTTGAGTTGCTTTAGTTTGAGTTAGTTTTTTTGGAAGAGTTCTATTGAATCCTCATATTGTGGGAGTTAGGTTAACTTAAGTATTTTTGGAGCAAGAAACTGCCTAAGGCCGCATGGATTGTGAGGGGAAAATTCTAAGTCTGTGACAGTTGGTATTCGAGCCAGGTTTACGAAAGTACTATTGAAGGATGTCAAAAGAAGTGGGTGAGAATGAGCCAATAGAGACCCGTGGGAGGGCCAAAAATGCTAGTCGATCGAGGGACATGCTGTCGAGCTTAGAAAATTGAGTGGTTAATCTCGAGGAGTCTGTTGGTGACATGAAGGAGACACTCGAAGTGGTCTTGATCTGCATGGAGGAACTGAGGGAAGATAGCAAAGAATTTGTGTTGGACACTCTCAGATCCACTTCGGACAAATTGACGGTAAGGGGCGAAGCTCTTGAGGCCCTGGTGACTACTATGAAAGAAAAGATTGCTAAGCTTAAAGGGAAGCTCACTATCTGTAAGGCTACCTTAGAAAGTGGGATGTTGGCTTCGGGATCGAAGTAACGTCATGTGGATGTTCCAAAACTTGAGAAGTTCAAAGAGGCTAGGTCCGCGAGAGAAGTGGATAACTTCCTGTGGTAATTAGAGCAATATTTTTTAGCAATATGCATTGAGGATGATGCCACCAAGGTAAACACTGCTTTGATTTACTTTACTGATGTTACTCTCTTGTAGTGGCGACGTAGGTCCACAGATGAGAAACGTGGAGGAACGACTATTGGAACTTGAGAAGAGTTCTAAAGAGAGTTGAAGAAGCAGTTTTATCCTAAAAAGGAGGCTCGTTTTAAGTTGTCCCAGTTTATGTAATAAGGCATCGTTCGAGATTATGTTCGAGAATTTAGTGAGTTGATGCTTCAAATCTCAGACTTAAACGAGAATGAAGCATTTTATTGGTTCGAGGATGGGCTGAAAATGTGGGCTAAACAAGAGTTGCGTCGCCTAGGTTTCATTGAATTGACCATAGCCATGGTGAGGCAGAAAATTTCTACGATGTTGGAGGAAGAAATTTTGATAATTAGTGAGTCTTCCAAGCCCAAGTCGAGACCCAAATGCAATGGTAAGGGAGACAAGGATCAAGTAGAAAAGAATGACGAAGGCCCAAGGGCTAGTCAAGGTAAGCCTTGGGATAAGAAAGGGCCAATGGGATGCTATCTTTGTCAAGGCCCACATAGGATGAGTATCTGTCTAAAGAAAGCTTCTTTCCATGCCATGGAGGTGCTCGAAAAAGTCGAAGACGACACCAAAAGCCTTAGTTCATATTGAATGGTGTCGAAAATAAGGTAAGTAATGGGTTGATGTTTGTGGACATCATCGTAGCTGGCAGATGATTGAATACACTTGTTGATACTGGTGCACCCGATTTATTCATGTCTGAAGAAATGATGAATGACCTTGGCCTTAAAATTTAGGAAGATTCAGGCTGAATCAAAATGGTAAACTCAAAAGCATTCCCATAATGGGTGTGGCAAAAGAGGTAAACTCAAACTTTGCGAGTGGACTGGCAAAGCAAAGGTAATCCCACTTGATGATTATGATTTTGTAGTTGGATTAAGCTTACTTGATCGAGTTAATGTGGGTATTCATCCTTCTGAGAATTACATGACGATCTTCAGTTCAAACCATCAATATATGGTGCGAATGAAAATAAAGGGAAGCATGTAAAGGAAAACATTATCGACAATCCAATTTGCCAAAGGAGTACGTAGAAATGAAGTTTCCTATTTAGCCACCTTGAGGGACAATGTGGATGAGAAATTCGAGAGGGAAATTCCAAAGAAAGTGAAACAGTTGTTGAAGTCATTTCAAGATGTAATGCCTATGGAGTTGCCCAAAAAGTTGTCACCTAATAGGGAGGTGGATCACAAGATTGAGTTGTTGCCCAATACTGAACCGCCAGCAAAGGCACCATATCGGATGTCTCCGCCTGAGTTAGAGAAATTGTGGAAGTAGTTGATGGAGCGTTTAGATACCGGGTTCATTAGACCATCTAAAGCCTTATTTGGTCCAGTGTTGTTCCAAAAAAAGTATGTTGGGTCATTAAGATTGTGTATCAACTATAGAGCCTTAAACAAGACCACTGTGAAGAACATGTATCCCATCCCTCTTATTGTAGATTTGTTCGATCAACTTGGTAGCGCGAAATGGTTTACTAAGTTGGATTTACGGTCAGGGTACCACCAAGTGAGAGTAGCTGAAGGGGATGAGCCCAAGATAGCCTGTGTGACTCGGTATGGGTCTTTTGAATTCTTTGTAATGCCATTAGGGTTGACAAAAGCCCCAGCCACATTTTACACCCTAATGAATAAGGTATTACAACCTTTCTTAGGTCATTTTGTGGTTGTTTATCTTGACGACATTGTGGTGTTTAGTAAGATGCTTGAGGAGCATGTGAGACATTTGAGGGAGGTGTTCCAAACCCTACGAGAAAATGAGTTATATGTCAAAGAGGAGAAATACTCATTTGCACAACGAGAGGTGACATTTCTAAGCCATATTGTAGGAGGTGGCACGATTCGAATGGATGCAAGCTTCAAGCAATTTCTGATTGGGAACCACCAACCGAGGTGATGGAGTTGCGGTCTTTCCTTGTGTTAGCAAATTACTACCATCACTTTATTGAAGGCTATTCCAAGATCACTACACCCTTGACAGACTTGTTGAAAAAGGGTAAAGTGTGGATTAGGACCCTCAGTGATGAGAAAGCCTTCAACCAAGTGAAGTAAGCAATGATGAGTGAGCCTATACTTGCTTTACTAAACTTTTTAAAGGCGTATGAGGTATGCATAGATGTTTTAGATTATGTGATTGAGGGAGTATTGATGCAAGATGGGCATCCAATTATTTTCGAGAGTTGAAAGCTTAATTGAGACAGAACGAAGATACACGGTCCAAGAAAAAGAGATGACTACTATGGTGCATTGTTTGCGCACATGGAGGCACTATTTGCTGGGCTCCAGGTTCGTGGTATTTACTGATAATATTACAAATAGTTATTTCCTAACTCAAAAAAAGTTGTCCTCTAAGCAGGCTCGTTGGCAGGTTTTTCTAGTGGAGTTTGATTTTAACATGGAATACAAGCCAAGGAATGTCAACACTGTGGCTGATATGCTTAGCCGAAAAATAGAATTTACAATGATAAGCCAACCTGATAGTCCCTTACTGGAATGTATTCAATAAGTATTGTCTCACGATCCCACAACCAAGAATTTGATTGAGTTTGCCAAAGATGGAAAAACAAAGCAGTTTTGGCTCAAGGGAGAATTGCTATACACTCAAGGGCAACGCCTATATGTGCCTCAACATGGGAATTTGCGAAAGGAAGTCATGAAGGAATGTCATGATTCAAAATGGGCTGGTCATCCATGTATGCACCGCATTTTGGCTCTCTTGGAAGATTGGTTTTATTGGCCTCACATGGGTGATGATATGGAGACCTATGTGAAAACTTCTTTGGTCTGCTAACAAAATAAGGTCGAGTTAAAGGTTCCTCCTGGTTTATTACAACCTTTTCCCATTCCGGAACGCCCATGGAAGAGTTTATCCATGGAATTTATTATGGGTTTGCCTAAATTTGATAAATTTGCAAATATTTTTGTTGTGGTGGATAAGATCTCGAAGTATGCCACTTTTATCCCCACAACCAAGGAATGTCTTATTGAGAAGGTAGCTCGTTTGTTTCTTAGACATGTGGTGAAATATTGAGGAGTACCACAATCTATCATCAGTGATCGAGATGGATGATTCATGGGCCATTTTTGGAAGGAGTTGTTTAAGTTAATGGGCTCAAACTTGAACTTTTCCACTAGTATGCATCCACAAACTGATGGGCAAACCGAAGGAGTGAATGCTTTGTTGGAGACGTATCTTCGACACTATGTAAGTGCAACCTAAAGAGATTGGCCAAAGTTGTTGGATGTGGCTCAATTTTCGTACAACTTACAACAAAGTAGAGTGACGAGCTAGAGTCCATTCGAGATAGTGACAGGGCAACAGCCACTTACACCCAATGCTATTGTAATTCATTATGTGAGACCAAATCCAGAAATTTTCGGCTTGTAAGAGATTGGCAAGAGTAAAACGATCTAGCTAAAGCTTGTCTATACAAGGCAAGTAAGTGCAACAAGAAGTGGCCGGATCAGAATCGAAGCGATGTACAATTTTAGGTTGGTTACTTAGTTTTTGCTAAACTACACCTGATTTTGCAACATAATGGTTTGCATAAAGGGATTGTGCGATGACATGAGGGGTCATTTTGAGTTGTGAAGAAGGTAGGCAAGGTAGCCTACAAGTTGGAGTTGCCTGAAAAGCTCAAAGTCTATCCAATATTCTATGTAAGTATGCTTAAGTCATTCTATGAAGATGGATAAGACCCAAATCGAAGTAAGTTCAAACGAGCACCAATGGGGGTAAAAGTCACCTATGATTAAGAGGTTAAAAACATCGAGGCGAATCGTGTGATCAGACGAAATTACTATCGACCATGGCATGAATACCTAGTTCGATGGAAGGGATTTCTTGACAGTGAGATAAGTTGAAACTCGCCAAAGCCTTGTGGCAATTTCAAGACAAAATAGATCGGTACTATGCAGAGGACACGGTTTGGGCATTGTTAAAATCGGTGGGGGAGAATGTCATGGGTTTCGTATGGGAGCCCGTAACCATGACACATTTGTGCGATCCATCAAGTGGGAAAGAGGTCATTTGGCTCGATCAAACTGGCCCATTGCTTTAAGAGATTGAAGGTCCATTTACAAGCTTGACACATATGGAAACATAATTTTCTAGGATATGCAATCTTAGATATGATATGTAATCTTAGAAGATATGATTTTGTAATCTTAGAGATTTGATTTGTAGATATATTTTAATCTTAGCCATTGATGTACTTATTTGTACCGTTGGACTTGGGAAGGCTCAACTATAAATAAAGGTCTCTCTCCTCATTGTAAATCACTTGAGTTTTGAGCAATAAGAATTCTTGAGAGCATTCACTCAAATTTCTCTCTCTTTTGTGTTCTTATTTTTCTGTGGCTTGTTCTTATTTCGTTTTTTGTTCATCCTCGTTTGGCTTTGAGTTGCTTTAGTTTGAGTTGGTTTTTGTGGAGGAGTTCTTTGAATTCTCATATTGTGGGAGTTAGGCTAACTTAGGCATTTTTGGGGCAAGAAACTGCCTAAGGCCACATGGGTTGTGAGGCAAACATTCTAAGCCTGTGACACATGACTCTACTAAAAATTGCATACTTAATGCCACACTATCTGGCATGATCCTTCCTTGAGTTCCTTATCTCACAAATCCTGAAATCATAAATCAGCTATTGTAAGTTCAAACGAACTTAGTGAGTTTCTTTAATACATAACACATACCTCACCTAACCGGGGATTCAGATAAATAATAGTATTAATAATAACATTAAATACAATAAATTCCCTACTCGTCTTAAGAACTTCTCTATTGATTTTCATAGCGAACTTCATCTTAACTCTGATCCTATCCGTTGGCGGATAGATTATTGAGCAATTTCTTTTCGACCATTCAATCTACCTACAATTAGCCTTGGCAATTCCTCTGATGTTTTACCAACTCTACGGACTCTATCTTTTCTTTTTCTTCTCCCATTGTGGATTTCTTTTTCTTACTATTATGCCCTATCAATGTGGCCTTCCGACTTACTTTTCTAAAGGCCCTTAGTGAGTACTCTCAATCTATTTAGTCTATGGCAAACTCTTTCCTTATCTTAATCCCATGTAACTAGCACACATTCCATCCTATGATATGACTAACAAGGTCTCACACCACCCTGGCGAACTAAATCATCCTTAAATTAAATAGAAGTCATATTACTTTTTCGTAATATGCTTTAGCTAAATCACCATACCTATAAGCATAACACGACTTTCTCCTATGACCCACTATGGCTCTCATTACACTGCCAACTATAATTGAGTGGCCCTTTTGGCTCATGGTTTCTCTTTCATTCAACATCCCCGCTTAACTAGCCATTTGGTTGATACTTACTCCATGGTTTTCCCTTAAAGAGGGATATTCTTAACTAACATATTTGTCACCCGATATATTCCTCTTTGTCAATGGTTTCTAAGTAACCCCCTTCTTCTTGTAGACCAAACTCACATACATCATCTCACATCACTACCCTATAGGGTTTCTTTGATCACCCTCTAACGGTTCTTAATGGTGGATCATTATCTACGATCCTTGGTTAAACCATTTTGTTCATTTGTCTGTACACTGGCACCACTGGTACGTCAACTAACATGACTACTTACTGCTAGATTAACATCCTTAAGCCCTACAAGATTACACAACTATTAATCCCGTGGTCATTTCTCAATTCCATTACGTTTTCATTCATGGGCAAATTCCTTCGACCTGTTGTTCATTGTTGCATGTTTATGCTTCTATTTTTCCTTTCAACCATTTTTCTTGTTATCGGGTTATCCCACGCTTTTTGTTTTGATTTTCCACCCATTTGTATTATCCCGACAGACTATCTATGTTTTCATAGTCGAGCTATAGGCTTACACAACACACCTTATCCTTGATGCCCTAGCCGACTCCATTGGTTGTTATAATTTAACTATAATCCTATGCCTCAGGATTCATGTATTTACTATCCCAGTAGATCACCCCATGTTTAATGTCCCATCGGGCTATGGTAAATACTGGTTACCATAGCCCAGCTATGGTCTTACACCTCCAAATTTCTCGTGCTTACTGTCCCAATAGACTACCCATGTTTAATTTCTCGTTGGGCTAACTATGATATCATAATTTCTTTCAGATATGGTTTTACACAATATAACCTAGTGTTACTATCTCAGTGAATAATCAAATGATGCCATAACGTCTTTCAGCCATGGTCTTCAACCTATTTATCGTTCTAGTGCGCTTCCATATGATGCCATAGCGTCTTTTAGTTATAATCTTACTTATTTCTATCATAATGCCATAACATCTTTTAATTATGGTCTTACTTATCTTAATCATGAGGTCATAGCGTCTTTCAGCTATGGTCTTACTTCTTTAGATGTATAGCCTCTGATCGGATCATGGCCTAACCATGATCTTTTATTTACTTTTCACGTTGCCTTCCATCCATTCCTATATTCTCTATCCTATACATTAATGTTCAAACACCGTAGGGTCCCCTCTGCAAGGCCTGGATCATTGTAAATCACTAGTGCATACTTAACATTGTATGGCGATATCTAACAAAATCATCTAATTTTCCCTTCCTAACTTTTCCTAAACCCGACAATGTTACCTTACATTCGTTACATGCATTTCATAGATGCATTAACATGGAATTATAGCTAATTCATGATTACTGAACTATCATGGTGAATATTCAAAGACCCATGCGACCTTGCAATAAACTTAGTATTTTAGGGGTTGAGTAACAAAAACTCACCTGATACTTCTTCGCCTTATTTGCTTAGCTTTTCTGGACGTCAGAGCTTTCCTTCTCTGACAGCAGCTCATTGAATTCTCCACCTTTCCTACTAAAATCCTACGATCATCGCTCAATGCAGAGTTTTTCTTAACCATTGCTTCCTCAAAGCAACCCAAGGAAGATGATGATGAAGAAACCAAAATAGATTTGGAGAAAAGTCTTCCAATAAGTTACTCTCCGACTATTTATAACCCTTTTGCCCGACCATGTAAAATCCACCTGTTTTCAATCATTTTGTCCCCATCAAGGACTGGTTGGTTCTAATCCAATCGAACCAGATTTGGATATCAACATTGTCCAATATCATTTCTAACTTTTCTTGTTTTCCCAATAGAGACTGCCAACTTATAGCCTTTTTTCAATTTATCCTCTAATGTTCCTAATTTTTTGGATTAAAAGGAAATCTGAGTGTGACGGTTTGATACTTAAAAAATTTCTTTAAAAAATTCTCATGGAACCCTTGATCACAAAGTTAGCTAATATTTATCAAATAAGCTTTGAGCCTTCAACTAACAAGACGTTCTTCAACTTTGGAATCCCATCAATGTTTAAGATTTCTTTACTAAAAATTATTCCTTGCTTACCATTGAAAAATGTAACATTATTTGCATCATAACTTAGTAAGTTTTTTAGAAATGACTTCTCACATATGTTGTTTTTAGAGCACCTATTACTGAAATATCAAATTTTATCCATGCTGACTTTTAAAAAGAAATTTGCAGCAAGTAAACAACTTTCACCTTTTTTTACTCAAATTTGCTTATGATGATTTACTGACAAATTGGATTTTGCAACATATAATTGAATTGCTCTTATTTTTCTAACTTTCAAGTCATTCATCGTTTTGTAACAATATGACCTAATATCTCATTTTTCCATAATAGTAACACATGGGTTTTTTAAATCTCTTTTTTCTTGTATATAAAGAAACAACATGATTTTTAGCCTTAAAAAACAATAGACATTAGATCGTTCACCTATATATCCTAGACCATAGTGGCTAGATTTGATTCTTTTAGTGGCTAAAATTTTGACAAGCATGTCATTTTGAGTACCAAGCCTCTTGAGAATCCTTTTTGTAGCATCAAGCTCCTTCAAAACTGTGTTAAGTTTTGCTTCATTTTGGGCAAGTTCACCATCTTTTTATTTAGAAGCAACAAGAAGCTTTTGGTTTTCTTCCTTGAGAACAATATTTCCATCTTTCAAAGCATGATTTAATTGAATCAGGAGTCTCATTTGCTCATCATCTTCTTATAAGCCTCTTCAATGCTACCAAAAGAATAATCACAATCACTTTTAAAATAATCCTTACCAACAAACACAAACAATGTTGTAACATGATAACCAAAAGTAGTTATAAAGCCCATATAATTGTTAACGTGATCCTCATCCTTAGAGTCTTCACCTCTTGATTCTTCATCACTTCAATTTACTGTGAATTATTTCTTCTTCTTCTTTAAAGTGTTACCACACTAAGATTGGATTTGATCGAACTCCTCACATTCATCATTGAATACCCTGCTATTTAACACAAGGTTCTTCATCTTTTAACAATTGTCTTCAATTGGTTTTTTGAAAAAAAAAAATTCACCAACATCATTGCTATTTTTCTTGGATAGCTTTCTGAATGCTTAGTTAAAGTGTTTTTGGCAAAATTGCCATTTTTTTCCCAATCTTCTAAAGTGGTAGCAAATAGAATTAATGTTACAACAAGTTGAACAATAAAGGCAATATTTTCCTCAGCTTTCACCCTTTCTCATTTAGTCTCCTCTCAGTTCACTTCAAATGTTCTAAGAGAATCCACAAGCTCCCCTAGTTGCATGGTTGCAATGTCCTTGGCTTCTTTGATCACGATCACTTTTATGGAAAACCCTTTCAATAACAACCGAAACATTGTTTGCGCCAATTTCACATTAAGAAAATGTTCACCAAAAGGAAAAAAAACTTCATTAGAAATCTCACACATATGAGTATAAAATTAAAAAATATTTTCATTTTTATTCATTTTCAAAATTTTGAATCTAATATTAAGTATTTGAAGCTTTGACAGTTTGACAGAAATTATTCCTTCAACTTGATTTTCCAAGATAGTCCATACTTCCCTCACTAATTCACATATTAAGATTATCTTGAATTGTCGAATGTCAACACCATTAACAATGACATAATGTACCTTCAAATTCTTGGCATTTGGTAACCTTTTCTTCTTCTTCTTCTTTTTCTTCTTCAGTAGTGTAGTTGCTCTTTGCTTTTAGTGACACAACCCTATCTTTATCAATCATTATGGCCTTTGTCTGACCATCCAAGCTCTCTCAATAATGAATTTAACAAAGTTATTTTGGCTTTTCAATAAGTGCAATTTGCAGTGCTAATCAACAAAGGTGGTCTAGCGATAGAACTTTCTTTTCTTAAATCCTCCATAGTTTAGTAGATTTTAGGATCTCAGTAGATACATTTGATATGTGGCTATAATACCAATTGAAAGTTGACAAGTTTGGTAAAAAAAGGGTTTAGTTAACACATGCAAATTGATGTTGAAATATAAGTCTTGTTTGGCAGTTACAAAATAACTAAAATAATAGAGATTGAGGATAGCTATAGAGGCATGTAGCATAGCATCTTCAAATAGTCTTCCACGATTTGATAATAATTTATTTCCAAATAAAAGCCTGAATTATCCCTTCATCAAATTCAAATGATAAAACACAAAAGGAAATAAGAAATATCATAATTTAAAAACTCTCATATCTCCACAATTATTCTAAATTTCTCTTACATAAAAACTAGGAAAAAATGTTTAAGCCAAATAGACACTTTGTGGTAAACAGAGTTGTTGGAAATTCAAAAGAAATGAAAAACCTTGGACCCTAACAATGGTAGATTTTAAATTTAGCCTGCATAAAAATTTTAATGTTTTAAATTAATACAATTATAAATCTCACCCAAACTTTTAATTCAACTATGACGCCTAGAAAAAATATTACCCCTAAAAGAATTTTTTTGGCTTGACCCTTGATTGAAAACACCTAACATTAATAGGAAATTGATGGATCCCGCAAAATAAAATGGAATATATTTTATATGTGATGGATGCATTGTGAATATATATGTTGGTGAATGTACCTAGTAGTTAGAATTAGTTTCTCTATTAAATATATTAATTTAGTCCATTTATTATATAAAAAAATCAAATATAACTAAATTTCAATAAAGTTAATATTTACTATTTAATAGAGTTATATTTTGAAAGTTTTTTACAATTCGTAAATAAAATATTTTGTTGGGAGTTGAATTGCAAATAAAAATAATCATTTTAATGTCATTTTTAAGTAATAAACATTAATTCAGTTACAATTTAATCTTATTTGATTCCTTCTACTAATAAATGTTAACCAATGAAATTTTTTATTAAAATCGAAAAATTTCAGTTAATTTCATTTTTGAATTTAATGAAGATAATGGATTAGAAAAAAAAAAACTTTATTTCTAAATTATAGATAGATAACAGTTAGAGTCTGTTTGTTTACATGTAAAAGGTTTTACGTAAAA
This sequence comes from Gossypium rotundifolium, assembly GCA_025506655.1. Classification (NCBI taxonomy): domain Eukaryota; kingdom Viridiplantae; phylum Streptophyta; class Magnoliopsida; order Malvales; family Malvaceae; genus Gossypium; species Gossypium rotundifolium. The sequence goes on along the minus strand of CP106726.1, from coordinate 76,701,060 downwards.
TGTTTTCTACATTTTCCTGTGTTTGTTTCACAGAAAATAGTTTAGTCGACGGAAAATGCTTTACAGGTTAAGGTAAAATAATATCTTTTTCCTGTAAAATGACTTACCATTTTGAAAAGCGTAAGTCATTTTCCGAAAAAGAGCTCATTTATAGATCATTTTATTTTTTTATAAAAATTAACTTAAATCAAGCTTAATATTATTATTAATAATAAATTTTATTTTTATTTTTAAAATATTTAAAATATTATATTTTTAATATTACTAAACATACATATTTAATTATTTATATTTAGTCATATAATAAAATATTAATATAATAAATATAATTTATTATTTTAATAAATTATTTAATATTTCAATTTTATTTTAATAATAAATTTTAAAAATAATAATTTTAAATAATATTATTCACATATTATTAAAATATTTAATATTAATATTTTAATAATAAATATTTATTACAATTATAAATATATTAATAATAAATGTTTTGTAGTATAAATGTTAAAATATGTCATAAGTCTATGAATACTTCACATATTTGTAATTTAGTCTTTATATTTTTATTTTCAAGAATTTAGTCACTTTACTTTTCAAATTTGAAAATTAAGTTCAATTGTTGACATCGTTAATTTTTTGTCAATTTTGTTGATGTCACATTTTTAAATAAAAATACTCACTTAATAGTCATATAATTAAAAATAACGTTGTAATGAATCAATTTAACATAATATTTTTAATATATGTAAAACAATGTAAAATATAAAATTATAGATAAAAATAAATTCAATTAAATAATAAAAAATAAGAAAATCTCAAAAGTATGTTTGTTTAATTGAAAATAACTTTTATAAAATATTGTAAAGAAATCTACCAAACAACATAAAATATTTTAACTTTATTAACTTTTCAAAAATTAAATTATTTTTCAAAATTATTTTCGTGAAACAAACGGATCCTTAATACATGAATATATATTATTATCTTTAAATAATAAAAATATAATGAGTGCATTTGGAAAACAAATAAATAAACAAATAAAAGAAGAACAGAGAATGTATAGAGAGAAACAAACAAAGGAAGTGTCTCCAAAAAGAAGCAGCTGAACTGACACAAGGATTCCCATACTTGTTGCTTCCAACACTCCTCTCAAATCACAATAAATTGTATCATTGAAATTTTAAATAAAAATATTTTTATAATTTTTATACAAAAATATTAATACATATAATTGATAAATTATTTTTTAACTACATATAAATAATGTAACAAATAGTTCCATCCAAGGGACTGCTTTTTTAGTTTTATCTAATTCATATATTCAAATTAAAAAAATTAAAATATTGTCCAAATCATTCAAACAAATAATACAATCTTGAATGAAATTACTATAGACAAAAATGAGCATTTTATACAAGGAAAGCAAATTCCCTTTCATTTGCAGCTTTTTCTTTTTCATGGTTTGATTTACCAGTTTACTTTCTTCTCATTACTGTCCATTTCTTCGCCATTTTGTCACTTGATCAAGGCATTGTTGGGCTTTATTATTATTATTATCCCCATGGATTTTTAACTTTTCCTCATGGTTTTATGTACATAAGAAGCATGTAGAAAGATTGTTCCTATTCCATTCTTTCATCTGCCTTGGGAGTTGTTCTTTTATTTTCTTACTATTCAATAATTTAATATAGTATTTGCTTTGCCTTTTCAACTAACTTTTGAATTACCAATTCAAAACTTACCTTGTGAATATTTTTAAATTAATTAATATTAGATTATGATATATTTATAAAAAATTATTGTTAAAAATAAATGGGAGTTTAGTTGATTTTGTAAAGTTAATAATGCTTTGTGTTCAAATTTCACTATTCCATAATTTTATAAATTTTATATAAACTTATAATAATATTTATTACTTTAGTCAATTTTCTATTGAATTGATGTCCAATGAGACAAATTCAATCAGATAATTATATATAATATATATATATATTATATAAAATAATTATTTAGTATAATGTTTCGTGGAGTTTCTGAAATTCAGAATTATAGTTATAAAAGTCACGTCTGATTCTAAGAAATAGTGAAAAAATTGAAAAATAAAATTAAATATATAAAATGAATATACAATCTTTGTTTTAACATATGTATGGGCAACCCTGACTCATTTAAATGTGGGAAGATTTAAAAATATAGGTCAAAAATAGGCTTTAAAAAAAAAAGGTCTTTTAAAAACGGCCTATATGAATTTTTAGCCTGTCCAATTCAAATATTTTTATTTGTTATATTTTAATTGTATTTGATTTATTTTATTTGTATTTGATTTATTATATTTTTATTTATTTTTGTTTTAATTTTTTATTTTTAAAATATATTGAGTTTATTATATTTTATTTTTAATAAAAATTTATACTAGTAGGGCGAGCTTGGGCTGGTTCAGCCTACCAATTTTAAAGTGGGCAGTTGGATAAATTTTAATATTTAGATCGCCAAGCTCGGCCTACCAATTGGGCTAAAATTTTTTGGGCAATTAACCCAAACCCGATCCAAATGCACACCTTTAGTTTTAACATTCTATGTCTTTTACTGCTACCAATATATTAAATACATTAAAATGTATATATATTCATACTATTTCTTTAGGGTTAACATTTCTGTTAGTAAAAAAAAAAAAAATTAAATTTTAATTTCATTTTAAATATCGCCAGGTGTTTTTTTTTAACTTAATTGACTCTAGATTTTTATTAGAAACGTGTCAAAATAATTTTTCATTACTTTATTATTATAAATATAAAGGTGAGATCATTGAAATATTAATCATATGAAAATGTGTAAAATATATAAAAGGAATCGTTTTACACCTTTTATATATTTTTGTACAATTAATATTTTAATAATTTAACTATTAAATTTATTGATATAATTGTATTTTTGATGCATGTAAATTTTCGAATCAATCCGATATCTTTATCATAATAATATAAAATAGTGAATATATATTAATATTTATTGAACAGTTAAAAGTTGTTTTATATAAAACAAATAGCTATAAAATTTTAATTTCCATCAAATTTGTCATTGATGATCTATATAAATAAAATATGAAATATAACGGTTAGACCATTAAAATATTAATCATACATAACTACACAAAATCGAGTAAGTATGGGTGATCACGGTTTGTTCGATCGTGTTTTTTTTTTAGATTTTTAATTGTCTATCATAATTTAGTTAGATTATGCTCAATTCTTGATTTTTCTATATTAATTTTTATTTTAGATTTTTAAATTTATTTTGATAAAATAAACTTTATTTTATAGCTTTTGAATATTATTTGGCAATATAATATTTTATTTTTTTCACAATTTTTTAAAAATTAATAAATTTTAAGTACTTTTAAATTAATAAAAATAGAACTCAATATGATTTTGAGTAACCACATATTTTCTACAAATCATCCAACCATCTCGATTTAAGTCAATTCTCAATTTTTTTTTTTTATTTTCTTACTCAACTCTAGGTACAAGTGAATCCTCCCCAACCCAAATAATTATTTATGTTCATATTTGAATATTTTCATAAATCTCATGAAATATTTGATTTTTTTAATTTTAAAATTAAAAGCCATTCAAGTTGGTAATTGGTATTGTGAATTAAAGAAAAACTAAAATGGAAAAGAAAAGAGAAATAATAATCCTACATATTCCCAACATCTAAAAAGGAATGGTCCCCTAATTACATGATTGTGTAAATCCTATGAACATTTATAACGATTTGGATCAATGAACATTGCTCATTTAAGTCCATTAATCTTTTCTTTCCATGTTGACATGTCAAAGTAACAATCTTATTCTTTAAGCATAAGATAGCATTTACTAATGTAAGGGGGAAACACACAATGATGAAACAACACTAAAAGATGAAAAATGGGGTCATTTCCCCATCAATGTTCTTTATAAAAAATAAAATTAACATTTGGTACACAATTAATAATATTACAATTTTCCAACTTTATAACTTTTAAAGTGTTTGTTTTTATTTTGGATGAATTATGATTTTCAATTTATTTTAAGTTATTTCATATCTTTTGTTTCAATTTATTTTCTTTAATTTTTATAGATTAAATATAAAATGATTTTAAATAAATTATATTTTTATTTTAAAATTTTATTTAATATCAAAATTGTGTAGGTTAAATATTAATTAAAAAAGACACAAATTAATAATATTAATCAAATTAAATTTATATTTTCAAATATAATAAGGGTTAATTGGATTCAATGATTAACGTTGAGAAAACAATATAAAATTATAAAAAATTGAATATTAACTATTTTAACATTAAAGTAAAATAACTTAATAATATATAAAAATTATAACTTATAAAAATTATTAATAATATTAATTAAGTTATAATAAATTAATATTAAATATTTTTAAAATTACATTAAAAATAATTTTATAAAAAATATTAAAAATTAATATACATATTTGATTCATACATCGCACAAGAACACAAAGTAATATGAATAATAATAGTGTTAATTTCACATCTCATCTAATTCTAAACTTATAATTTTTATTTTCATTTATTTATGGAAAAGGTTACATTTTGTTTATAAAAGTGTAATTAAAATCTGGAATATTTTTAAGAAATAGTATATTTGAAATAAAGTGGTGATATTTCTTGAAGAACAAGTTTAAAAATCTTCCACTTTTATGAGTAAGTCAAAATGTAATAGTAAGTAAAATTATTAATTGTTTTTAATTTTAAAAAAATCGAAATGATTACTTATTATATAAACACGATTAATTTTACTTTATTTATTGCCTCCAACTTGGGACACACATCTTTATCTGTTTTTGAGAATTATGAAGAGGCAGAGAGCCATGTGCGCTGCATTTTATTTTTTTTTTTTTTTAGTATTACAATACAGACTTACATTTTGTTGCAAATAACACGTCATTTTAAAGTTATGTGTGATTGTTCAAATTACGCGTTAAGTTAGCTGCATGGTTAAACTAGGTTGGATTTCAAGACGACTGTATCGTTAACTCCATCATCCTTAAAACCTTTCAATCTTTCTATTTTTACATTGTCTGAATTATATTAAAATATTTATAAATATATAATACATTTGTTATAATTATAAAACAAAAAATAGAAATATTTATTCATGTGTTATTGATTTTATGTTTGTGTACCTGTTTTGGTCACTTAACTTTAAAAATTTTCAATTGAAGTATCAGGGAAGCTTTTTCTTAACTGGTCTAATATCATGTTTAGTCCTCACTACTTACATATACGATCATTTTTATCCTAATTCTAAATAATCCAATAAGTTTAGCCCTTCACATTTATAAATTCCATCAACTTGATGTTCTAACTTTCTAACCAAAGCTCTCAAATTTTAAAATAGGTATTTTATGTCTATTAATTGTTTTATTTATGGTTGAATTTATCCGATTCGATATATAACCCTTTTATTTTTATTTTAAGAAGTTCAGATTAGATAACTAAACACCATTAAAAATATGTTAGCAATATAATATATAATGAAATTATATAAATAATTTAATATTTGTAAAAATAAATTTTCACTTGTGACTAACATAATTTTAGTTTTTAATTAATTTGGTAAATGATTTAAAAGTAAATCAGATTATTAGTGTACATATTGCTTATGGATTTAAAATTAAAAATAAATAGAGCACATAATAATATCTTAATCATTTTATAAAATTAAAAAAAACAAACATTATCAATGTGACAAAAGGAAATTCAATTATTTTTCACATTTATTTTTTATGAAAAATCAAATGTTCACAATTTTTTCTTACATAATTATTGATTGAACAATTCGATTTTTCAAAGTCATATTTTTAACTCTAGATTTAATTTCCAACTTCAAGGACTATTTTTACATACCTTAAAGGAAATATTATATTGTTAACAGCAAGAGTAACTCTAAAGTATTTTTTAAAGGTTTTCTCATTTTCTTTAGCCAAAATTTTATTAACCAAACGGTTATAAAATATTATGTTTAGAAGAAAACTAATGAAAAAAAAAAAAGAAAAGAAAATTTCAAGATAAACTCATTGGTATAGGAAATGGATTGAAAAATGACTCATTAGTTGAGAGGAATATTTTTTTTTCTTTTTGGGTTTTATAAATTTATAGATGTAAAATGCCTTTGTTTTAAAAGTGAAAGCTTTAATTAGGAAGTTTGAGGATCAAATTGATAGAATTTGTAAATATAAAGGATTAAATTTATCAAATTATATAGAATTAGGATCAAATTGATGGGATATGTATGTATTGATGACTAAATATGTTATTAGACTAGTTAGAAAAAGACTTTCCTTATCAATTTAAGGACTAGTGACTAAAATAGAAACAAATTCAAACATTAATATTTAAATTAATTTTTTTAAAATTAAATGACTAAAATAAGAAGACGAATATAATTAGGCGACTATTTATTTAGTTTACCTTATTGAATTTAACTAAACATAAAATATGGTCCAAATGTTGAGACAGAGGCTTACCAGATCAGTGAGCTAATCCATTTGAACAGATTGGGCATTTTAAGCGTTTCAAGCCAAAAGCCCAACTTCTATTTTTGGACTAATTTAAGTAGGGTTTATATTTGACTAAAATAAACTTTTTAAAGTTCCAATAGCAGTAAGTCAAGTTATGTCACTTTTTAATAAATAATTATTTATTTCCAAGGACTTCTAAGATTTTATATTTGCCTACTAATTGGTGATGTGATTTGGTTATGACTTTTGTAATTGATATTTTATTTTAGTAAAACGTTTTACAGGGGTAATTTACTAATAAATACTTTTTTTTCAAAAATTACGGAAATAGAATCATTTTTCAATTATTTACCGAAATGGGTTATTTTCCTTGAAAGCGAGTCCATGTCAGCGCGATGTCAGGGTATGTGGCAAGAAAACGCGTCCCTAGGGGAGCGTTTTGCCCGTTTATTCTGTTAGGGTTTTTAGTTGTTTTTAGGGTTTATGGTTATGGTTTTTAGGGTTTTAGGGCTAGGATTTAGGGTTTTTAGGGTTTTAGATTTTATAATTTAGGGTTTTTAAGGAAAAATTAGTGAACTAGAATTTAAGGTTAATTAATTAAAATAATTTTATGTCTAGGGTTTTGAGAAAAATATATTAGCAATATAAAAATTATTTATTTTTTTACAGTAGTATCTGATAAAATAATTTTGAGAAGACGTTTCTTAACAAATAGTGACCAAAACGCTTCAAGCAGGATGCACTGTCAGCAAGAGTACTGAAAAAAGCTCTCACGTGGGCGCTCTTTTGCTCTGATGAGTTCCTAAAAGATAATTTTGAGAAGACGTTTTGAACAAATAGTGACCAAAACAGCAAAGCGTGATGCACTTGTCGGAAAAGTCTTGAAAAAAGCTCCCACGTGGGCGCTCTTTTTCTCTGATGAGTTCTGAAAAGATAATTTTGAGAAGACGTTTTGAACAAATAGTGACCAAAACGCTTCAAGCGGATGCATGTCAAGAAATCTTGAAAAAAGCTCCCATGTGGACGCTCTTTTACTCTGATGGTTGAAACACCCCAAAACCCGGCCCACGAGCCTTGACCGGATCTGGTATGTTCCCCGGTGTAAACCGTTTCAAATTCTTTTGTTACTTAGGAAAAACTGGTGTGTTTTGAAAGAAAGGTTGGTTTGGGTTGGGCTTGAGTTGAATCAAAACGTTTGGGCTTTAGTTTAAAATGAATTCCCTTAATCATTTAATAAACAAAAGTAAAATAAACTTAATAAATAATAACAGAATCAAATAATCCTACTAGGCCTTGTTACATCAAATTATTCCAAATAGTTCAAAGTACTTAAATGAAATAAAAAAAATGTCCAAATTAAATAAAAACTTCCAAGTTGAGCATGGCCACCACAAGTTCTGCAGTCCCGGTCCATCACTGATCATCACCTGAAACATGGTTCCACAACGGGGTGAGTCAACAGACTCAATGTGTACACAGCACTAAATCATAATCGAATCAGGCATAACAATTATTACACATTCATATCATAGCATACAAATTATGATGCATTCCCAAAACCCAAGCCTATTAAGCCATCCGCTACACTCCCGTACCAACTTTGTACAAGTGGGGACTACTAAGTCGACCCTCCTTCCGCTACACTCCATATCACGGTCTTAGGTCACCGCATTCGTGGTCTTAGGTCACCACGTTCAGATTACTGTGGTCTTAGGTCACCACATTCAGATATCACGGTCTTAGGTCACCGTGTTCGTGGTCTTAGGTCACCACATTCACTTCCCCTTTCATAATAAACCCATATGCCCCATTTAAAAGTAATATACATAAATATATATCAGAGTTCATATTCTTATTCTTATTCTCATGTTACAAATAACATTTTTCATATTCCTAGTAGGAGTAGGAAACGCACCTGAGTACTTAATACCATAACATGGTACCTTAACCACTTATATTCTTAATATCACATATGTTAATTAAACGTAGCCATAAAACATATTATGAGATAGTGTGGGGTACACACCTGATTTGCTTAGCAGTTTCCTTAAGATCCCGAAAAGCTTGATCTAATGCTTAGATCCTTAATCCCTACATTTGTTTTATCACTTATTACTTTAATAAAAAGCCATTCGACCATAAATCCAAATCCTAGTAGGATTAGTACACTAAGGCTTACCTTGTTGCCGATTTCCCTATTATTCAAATCCCAAAATTAATCTCTTGCTTTCTTTAAGGATGTCGAAATTCCTATAACCATATGTTAGATTTAATCTAACATTAAAACATAAACATGGCCTTTGGCCGAATAACATATATCTTACCTTAAATCTTTTAAATCCCGAAACTCTCTTCTTGATTAATGGAGATGCTGAAATACCTTAGATCTGAAATCCCGGAATTCACCTTCCATATTTCGATCAATAAGATATAGGAAGGATTAGACTAACTTTCAGCTTAAAAAAAAGAAATACAATTATAACTATATATCCTTACCCTTTTATATTGAAATCGACAGATCCCTCCTGACACCACTTCAGAGATTCAGCTTAGAGACTTGATGAACAATCGGCTATGATCCCCTTATGTATTCGGTTTCAAAGATGAAAGAAGAGAGGAATAATAGGCTTAGAAGGAATCGGCTAGGATGCTAAAAGAGAAGAGGAAAAAGAATGGATGCTCAAGAAGAATTTCGGCAGAGGGAGAAGAGAAAGAATATTTGGCAAAAGAAAAGAGAGGGAGAATGAATAATGAATAGCCCTAGTCTCATCCTTTTATAGCCGAAATTAGGCCAAGAATCCTTTGCTTGGCCACTACTCTTCCTTATGTGATAACTTTATCTCTTTAATTTTAAAACAAATAAAGTATAATCCTTATTATCTTCTAATTAGCCGAATTTAAAAAAGAGTGAAACTCCTCTTTTGCAATGCCTTGTGCCATCCACCTCTTGGGCTTCTAGAAGCAAAAATAAAACTTATTTTATTTGCTTCCCATGTGACTTGAACTCAGGCCCAACACCCTTGTATGCGGCGCCATTTCCAGAGGCCCTAAGTGGCATCTTCAGGCCACTTTTCCAAGCCTGTTTGTGTGTCAAATTTCACGTACTTTTTCTTTTAAGGCCTCCTTGCCTTAATTACCTCTTTTAAACTTTAAAACTCGACTTTTCTAAGTCATTTCTAGGTTTCCAAAAATTTTCGTTCGGCTCTGTAAACTTGACATTTCTTAGGTTTCCTAAAATGTTTACTTTCCTCTTTTAGCTTAGTTTCCAAAATGTTCACTTTCCTAATTTTGCTTAGTTTCCAAAATGTTCACTTTCCTCTTTTAGCTAAGTTTCCAAAATGTTTACTTTCCTCTTTTAGCTTAGGTTTCCAAAATGTTCACTTTCCTAATTTACTTAGGTTTCCAAAATGGTCACTTTCCTATTTTTAATGTAATATTTCCGTACATTCTCAGGCTTCCAAAAATATTCAAAATTTATTCAAAACTCATAAAACATGTCATTTCGTACATTTAAGCCAAAAATGCATGGGCCCTTTTTAGGATGTTACAGTAGTTCCTATTTGGCCTTAGACTATAAATGAGCCAAATTTCATTTTCAGGTTGCATAATAGAAATTGAGGCAAAAGTATAATAGAAACTGAAGATGAGTGAACGTATTAGTGCTGTTATTTACTATGATGGTGAGGTTCGTGACACCGAAAACAGTGTTATTTTTTTATCGGAGAACACAACGCAGCTGGTTTTTAACCAAAACATAAATTTGACAGAACTTCGTAAAAGAATTAGGCGTAAAATCTTCGGAACAATCCAATGAAAGTTCTGTCTATTAAGTATAGATTTTGTGCTTCGGTTGATCCCGTGAGATATGACTCATTCGACATTAAAGGTCCCCGGAGCTTTGAGGCAATGGTGGAGACTCATCTTGCCAGTGGATTACCCTATCTTGAGGTATATGTACAATTTTTATCGCCAAGTGATATTCCTTTGACTTCAACATCTACTGCTGTTTGGAGAGAATACACGACCCCAAGCTGACATTCTGTTAGTGGGAGGTAGAATACTGAAGCGCCCGTGTTTGGTGGTAGTATGGAAAACACAACCCCTGCACGATACTCGATTGGTGGATGGGTCATGCATATTGGTGGGTCGATGTTCGATGCTAAAAATACATATTGGGGAACGTCATCAACTTCTAGTGGTTGACAATCCATATATGATTGGGGACGTTACGAAAATTATTTAAGAAGGGAAAATGTACTCCCCACGACATCCACCGGCGAGGGGACTGTAACACCTCTAACCCGAGACCGTCGCCGGAATATGCTTGGGCTGGCTTGATTATGCTTGAGGTGATATATATATATGTTTGTGCATTTTCGGTCTTGATATAAGCTTGTTTTGGTATGTATGTGTCATGAATTCATGAAGGGTATTTTATCTATATATTTCGAATGGATATTTCATGAATGATTTATAAGTTAAATAATGTTAACAAATGCTTGTGTTGGATGAAAATATGTTCGGTTAATGCTATGTGTATATTGATGAAGTAAGAATGAATATACTATTTGATTAATTTGATAAATAAGTGCATAAATTTTACTTGAATGTTTAGCTAATTAAGCTCTAAGTGGGAAAGTAGATTACGATTATAGTTTAGATATTTTGTGTGGAAGTTATTGTAGTTAACCGAATATGTATATGTATTTAATTGATTAGTTATTTGTATATATATATTTAATCATATACATAGTATGCTGTGTGGATAATTTAAATGAATTAATAAGCTAGCCGATTAGTTCATGAGATTAATGGCTTAGTTTATATATGTGGATTGGCTTGGTTAAAAAATTTACAAGTTAAGTATGTTATGATTTGAGTTCTGTATTTTTTCTTAAATGGTCAATAATGATTTGGTAAAATGCGCACATGATTTTGATATATTTTAAATTTTATGCTTGACCATTTTGTGATATTACTATTACTGAATGTGCTTTGGTTTGTAAGCTATGAGATATTTATTGTTAAGTTCAATATGTGCATGTATTGATGTAATTGATTTTACGAAGCATGAATTGCATGAAAGCCTGTTTTGAGTTGGGTTTTGTTTAGTAATGCCTCTTAACCCTATTCTGGCGATGGTTTTGAGTTAGGGGTGTGACAATATCATAACATTAAACATGGTTAAATACACATATTATGTCCGAACTTACCTCGAACGTCGAAATACTGAAACGGTCGATTAATCGAGCACTTTGTCTTTGCCTCGATCTCGATCCGAACTTCTCCCTTCTTGGTCTATACACATTCAAATTCAAATCATTCAATCACCAATTCATTCAATTTAGTCCTCACATACATATTTAGGGCATTTTACAAAATAGCCCTCACATTTTCACACTTCGACACTTTAGTCCCTAATTCATCAAATCACCAAATACACACAATTTACTTGTACCCACGCCTAGCCGAATTCTTCCCATGCCAATTCAAGCCCACACATTTCATTTATTTCATATATTGGTCCCTTAATTTACACATTTCTCAATTAAGCCCAAATTACACAAATTCATTAAAACTCTAAAGACAAACTATATTAATCAAACACATATCTTTCATTTTCCACCACCAAACACTCAAGAACTCACATGTTCATCAATGACATATTTCAAAATCACCATCAAATTCTAAAATTTAAGCATGGGTTTGCTAGAGCACGAAGCAATGATTACAAAAACGTAAAAATTATCAAAAACCGAAGTCAAACATACCTTGAATCAAACTTGTTCTTAGCCGAAACCTAGATGTTCTTCTTTATTCTTTGTCTTTGCTAATTTTCGGCACTAAAGATGATAACTAGGCTATTTTCATGCTTTTGTTTGATTATTAATCATATTATTTATCTATTTACTATATTAAGCGTATATAATAAAATTATAAAACATATTTTTCAAGGTCATTATTGACCACAACTGTCCACTATCAATAGTAATAGGCAAATTGCATTTTAAGGACTTCACATTATAAAGACATCAACAATTAAGCATCCAACAATTAGCACACAGCATTTTACATTTTATGTGATTAAGTCATTTCTCACAATTTGACACACAGTCGATCAAATTTTCACACCAAATTTTCATACAGGCTATATCACATATAATAAACACCAAAAAAATATTAAAATATTATTTCTATATCGAATTTGTGGTGTAACATCCTAGATTAGGGGTTATGCGTTCGTGCGTAATTCATGAGATAGTGGGATCAGTGGGTGTGTTGGATGTGTTCTGAAGAGTTTCAAGAACCCTAAGATGAAATGAAATATAAGGAAATGTAAGGAAATGAAAGGAAATGTAGGGAAATGTAAGGAAATATAAGGAAAATGTAAGGAAATGAAAGGAAATGTATGGAAATGTATGGAAATGTATGGAAATATATGGAAATGTAAGGAAATGTATGGAAATGTATGGAAATGTATGGAAATGTAAGGAGATGTATGGAAATGTAAGGAAAAGCTTTAGAAATGTTAAGTTTTGGAAACTAAACTAAAATAGGAAAGTGACCATTTTGGAAACCGAAGTAAATTAGGAAAGTGAACATTTTGGAAACCTAAGCTAAAAGAGGAAAGTAAACATTTTGGAAACTAAGCCAAAATAGGAAAGTAAACATTTTGGAAACCTAGGAAATGTCAAGTTTACAGAGTCATGAAAATTTTTGGAAACTTAAAATGACCCCAAATGTCGAATTTTAAAGTTCAAAGGGAAATTAGGGCGGTGACCCTAAAATATAAAGTACGTGAAATTTGACCCATTAACGGACTTGGAAAAGTGGCCTGAAGATGCCACTTAAGGCCTCAGGAAATGGCCCACATGCAAGGGTGTTGGGCTTGAGTTCGAGTCACATAAGAAGCAAATAAAATAAGTTTTTATTTTGCTTCTAGAAGCCCAAGAGGTGGACGGCACAAGGCTTACAAAAAGAGGAGTTTCACTCTCTTTAAAACTCGGCTAATTAGAAGATCATAAGGACTCTTAAGGGAAGAGTTTAATTCTCTTTAAAATTCAGCTAAATAGGTGGATAAATGAAGAATTATTCTTTAATTAGGAAAATAAGGAAGAGTGGTGGCCAAGTTAAGGATTCTTGGCCTAGTAATTTCGGCTATAAAAGGATGAGACTAGGGCCATTCATTATTCATTCTCCTCTCTCTTTCCTCTCCAATATTCTTCTTGAGCATCCATTCTTTTCTTCTTTTCTTTTAGCCTCCTATCCGATTCCTTCTAAGCCTATTATTCCTCTCTTCTTTCATCTTTGAAACCGAATCCATAAGGGAATCATAGCCGATTGTTCATCAAGTCTCTAAGCCAATCTCGAAGGTTGAAGTGAAGGTGCAATCGATTCCTTCAAATAAGGGTAAGATCCAAGTTTGGTTTCCATTCTTTTATATTTTAGACTTGTCAAAACCTAGGGCTAATCCCATTAATGTTCATGGTTGCCGAAACTTTGAAGAGATCTTTAGGGATTTACTAAGTGTAGGCTACAAGGAAGGAGAAGTTCTTTTCCCGAAGGTACACCATAGGCCGCGTGTTCCCTAGTTATTCGGTGAGTTTCGGGATTTAAAATCCACAAGGTAAGTGTCTATAGCATTCGGCTAAGGCCTATTTTGATAGTTAGATCTAATTCTTGTTTGTTTAAAAGCAAAACTAACCCCGATGGGATTTAGTGCTTGGCCGAATACAAGGAGGAGCATGGCATAGATTTCGGATTTGATTAGTATTGAAATCGGCAACAAGGTAAGTTTTAAGAATACTAATCCTACTAGGATTTGGATTTATGGTCAAATGGTTATTTTTATTAAAGTAGTAAGTGATTAATCAAATGTAGGAATTGAGATCTAAAGCAATAGATCGGGTTTTCGGGATTTCAAGGAATTGATAAGCAAATCAGGTGTGTACCCTACACTAAATCTTAATAGATTTATGGCTTAAACTTGATATATGTGTTAATATGAAAATGTAAGAATATGGCTAAGGTACCGTGTGTACGCACACTAACTTTCGATATTTCATATGGCAATTATTTTTATTATATGATTATACGTAAGAATATGAATATGGCTAAGTACCCTAATGTGGTGCAAAAGTACTCAGGTACGTTTCCTACTTCTGATAGGATTATGAAATATGTTATCTTATAACATGTGAATATATGTATATGATCATGAAATTAAGTATGTTATGCATGATATATATATAAATTTGGGGCATTCGGGATTTATGTGAAAGGGGAAGAAGGTGTTGACTTCGGTCTCACCAACGTTATATTTGAAGGTGTTGACTTCGGTCTCACCAACGTTATATTTAAAGGTGTTGACTTCGGTCTCACCAACGTTATATTTGAAGGTGCTGACTTCGGTCTCACCAACGTTATATTTGAAGGTGTTGACTTCGGTCTCACCAACGTTATATGGTGACTACGGTCACAAATATTTGAATTTGGTAACTTCGGTTACATTATTTGAAAGTGGTGGCTATGCCACAATATTATAAGTGGGCGATGAGCACGTCGACTGCAGCGACTGCCTTCGATGGTGTGTAGCGGATGGAGGGTTGACTTAGTAGTCCCCACGGTGCAAGGATGGTATGGTACGGTGGTGTGTAGCGGATGGCTATATAGGTTTGGGTTCGGGTTTGCATCATTACCTTGAAATTGTTATATGAATATGATATGTATGGTGTGCCTATTTCTATTATGTTTAGTGTTGGTTACACATTGAGTCTATCGACTCACCCGTTGTGGGAATATGTTTCGTGATGAGCGGTAATGGATCGGGATGGCGTAACTTGTGGTGGCCATGTTCAGTGAAGTTCAATTTATTTTGAATATTTATTTTATTTTAAGTACTATACAATTTATTATTTTGGGTTTAGTTTTATGTAATAAGGTCATTGAGGCAATTTTTATTTCGCTATAATTACTATGTTATGAATTTAGGGCTTTATAAAGAGTAAGCCCACTTAATATGAAATTAGTTTAAATATTTTTTTTTTCACTTGAAACAAATGGGTTTTTGTTGTGGAAAATAAATTTGTTTTCAACTCAAGCCCAACCCACAACAAACTATCTTTCAAAACACACAGTTTTCAAAGTATTCGAAAGAATTTTGAACCGGGTTACTTCGAGGAACATACCAGATCCGGTCCATTCTCGTGGGCCGGGTGTGGGGTGTTTCAATTTGGTATCAGAGCCCAGTTTCAAACCCTCGGCCTTGGGTATAAGGCCCAAAACGTTTTCGAATCGAGTCCAAATAAGTTTCATGAAAATATTTTATGAAATAGACAGGTTATTCTGGCATGGCACCTAAGTCTCCAACCCATGATCCACCGGTAAGTACTTACATCCATTGTGTGATTTATGTTATGATTTGTAGAAGGGTACCAATGGAACGTAGAATAGAGATTAAGTATTTGAACCCTAGGACTAGTGAACCCCTACAATTACATAAGACTTAAATGCCTAATAGAACAAACATGTGGTTAAGTCGCCGAGTGAGGGTGTGGCAACCATGGTACGCATGTCTAGGATTGGTTTCGGTGGGAGCTTGGTATTTAAGCAGTCCTAGTGACTCACCTCCTCTCCACTTGAATCCTACATGGTGCGTAGCCTCGGTTCACCCTAACCAAGAGGACTTATACACGGGCTAAACCCCTAACTAAAACCCGAAAGGGACTAGCCGTATTTTCATGGAAACCCTAGTTTTAAAATTACTAAACTACCCTTTTGATTTGTAAAAGCTACTTTATAAAATTTTTCAAATATTTTTTCCAAAATTACTAAAATACCCTAGTGATAAAATTACAAAATGCCCTTGGTTATGAAATCTTCAAAATACCCACAATTCTTATCAAAATTTCATTACTTTATAAAATGTTCAAAAATCCTAATTTGCAAAATGACAAAATACCGATTTTAGAAAAGATTACGAAATTACCCTACCCTACAAATTACCAAATACCCACGAGTTACAAAATTACCGAATCGACCCCGATCTTCAAAAATTTTTGCAACAACACTGATTTGGAAAACAAATTCTCAAAAACAACCCACAACGAACTATCTTCCAAAACCCACAGTTTTCAAAGTATTCGAATGAATTTGAACCGGGTTACTTCGAGGAACATACCAGATCCAGTCCATTCTCGTGGGCCGGGTGTGGGGTGTTTCATGTGGTCTCAAAACTACTATTCTGACTAAGGGTCTAAACCGGACTGTTATAGGAACCTCGTTCGTTGCAGATGATGGTGGGTCGGATGATGAGTCCGATGTGGATCCACCTCGAGAGCCCGGCCCCGATGATGTAAAAATTATATTATTTTTTGAACCGGAGCCTATTCCAACCATAACTGAAGATGTTGAAGGGGGTTTAGATGAAGAAGAAGAAGGTCCGCGATTCAGGGCGTACTCGCCTCCATCCCACATGCATAATGTCGATCTATCTCAAGACGATACGTTGGAGTTTCCAGAACTACCACACAGAAGGCGTGACCGTACAAGTTCATCGTTGGAATCAGGTGAATTGGAAGTTAGTAAAGAGTTTTCTAACAAGAATAGTTTTCTTGGTGCATTGAAACAATATAGCATCAAGAACGAGGTTAACTACAACGTGGTTAAATCCAAACCCAATGAGTATGAGGCCAAGTGTGCAGTGCAAGACGATACATGTTCATGGAAAATCATGGCCTCGTTGAGGAAAATGATAGGCTTGTGAGAGATTAAAAAGTACAAAGGTCATCATACATGTGTTACCGGTACAATATCACTAGGTGTTTAGGGTTTTTGAATAATACTGATATTACATAATGTTGCATTATTTAACGTACTTCATTTACAAGTGTTTCACAAATCATCCCAAGATGAATTCAGATATGTTGGCTAGCTTAATAATACCGACGGTGAAGGAGGATCCCAAGATTTCAGTGCTGGTCTTAATTGCCAATATTCGTATCCAATTGGGGTGCACGCCCTCTTACCATAAGACTTGGATAGCTAAGTAGAAGGCGTTGGAAAAGTTGCATGGTCGATGGGACGTTTCATATAATGAAGTGTGGCAGTGGTGTTAGGTGCTAGAGAGGTATGTCCCAAGCATCATAACAGACCTTGAAACGGTACCTAAGTACTACAACGATCGATTACTCCGTGGATACTAAGTGTTCAAGCGTTTGTTCTGGACATTTAAGCAATGCCGAGACGCATTTCTATACTGCAAGTCATTGGTACAAATTAATGGTACCTTTATGTATGGTAGATATACGCATCGGCTATTGCTAGCTGTAGCAGAGGATGGAAGTGGGAGAATCCTTCCACTTGCATTTGCAATAACACCGGGAGAGTCAGCCGATGACTGAGAATTCTTTCTATCTAGGTTAAGGAGGCATGTCTGCCCCCAACCTGATATATACGCTATATAGGATTAGGGCCCTGGAATACTAGCCGCAATAAAGCGACAGGGAAGCCTATGGCATCGCACACACCATCAATATTGCCTAAGGCATGTTGCGTCAAACTACCACGAGCAACATCGATCTACAAGTGAACGACGACAAGTGACCAACATGGGTATGTAATATCTATTAATATAATTTCGTTTGTAATATTTAATTTATTCTTAATTGAAAAGTTGTATGTAATATTTGCTATCAACTTATATTGACAGGGTACGAGATCAATAAAGACCGTTTTCACGAGATGTTGGCGATTTTGCGCTCAGTTAACGAAGAAGGCGCAAACTACCTATGCAGCATACCTTTCGAACAGTGGACACAAGCATACAAAGGCGACCTACGATATGGTCATATGACCTCAAACCTGGCTGAATGCATAAATTCTGTTCTAAAAGAAACGCGTCATTTGCCGATAACATCGGTTGTGCGAGAAACCATATTTTTGTTTAGCGGCACTATTTCTGAAGCGAGCAACAAGTTATAAAGGCTAAATGCAGGGAGGCCATGTATGGTGTGCGAAGGTATTACGAGAAATTAACAAGGCGAAGGCACAGGCCAACACCATGCACATAGTGTGTCACGATCGCGACAACCTATGGTTTTCGTGTGACGGAGTTTGAAAAATCGAACCAAGGTATTATTAGCGGGCAATATCGTGTACACCTGAGAAATAGGACCTGTGACTGTGGGATGTTTGACGCACTTCGTTATCCATGCACTCATGTAATTGCAGTTTGTCAGAATCTCCGTCTGGATCCCATGTGCTATGTCGACGAAGTGTACGAAATAGGATACATGTACAACGTGTGGAGACACGTATTCCCACCAGTCTCAGATGAACGTAACTGGCCGTCTGTATTACTTGCTCCGTTTAAGCTATTACCGGATAGAGAACTGCATCGCAAACCAAAGGGTCGACCTTACTCGACTAGAATACGCAACAATATGAATATCCGAGAAACAGCCAACCTATGGAAGTTATGAGGATAGTGTAGGAACCCAGGCTATACATCTCGCTCATGTCTAAATCTGAATAGTTGATAGTCTTCTTATTATTTTTGTCTCTTGGTAGCTATGAAAATTCTTTTAATTTCTTGATGAAAATGGTGAACTTTTGTAGAAGGACTAATTTGCAAAACAAAAAAAAGTTATTCAATTAATATAAAATATCACCATCATCATTATTCTTCAAAATTATTTTTCTTGCTAAATGATTATTTTGCCCCTTATGATCATTCAAAATTCCTACATTGGATCAACACCCATCTTGATAAAATTACAATTTAACCCCACATACTTTTTCACTTATTCAATTTAGTCCTGATTCACCCATTTTTTCTTAGTTTCTAGATCCTTCCACCCTTAAAATATTTACACTATTGGCCCTTCAAGTTTTTCATATATACATTTAACCCCTCAAATTTTAAATATTTACTCTTGAGCCACAAAACTTTTCTCACATTTACGATTTAGTCCTTACTTGAACCAATACAATTAGGATATTAAATTTTTTATTTTGTTAAAAATATAAAAATTAAATTACAATTAAAATATTAAAATCAACTTTCATTTTATTAAATGTAAAAATATAAAAAGTTTTTTAAATATATTAAAAATATTAAAAATATTGCCTTATTAAAAAATTGATTTTATCAAAAATATACAAAGTAAATTACAATTAGGATATTAAAACAACTTTTATTATATTAAAATATAAAAAATTACAATAAAAAATTAAAAACAACTTTTATTTTATTAAAATATAAAAATTAAATTATAATTAAAAATTAAAAACAACTTTTATTTTATTAAAATATAAAAATTAAATTACAATTAAAATATTAAAACAACTTTTATTTTATTAAAAATATAAAAATAAATTACAATTAAAATATTAAAAATAACTTTTATTTTATTAAAATATAAAAATTAAATTACAATTAAAATATTAAAAACAACTATTATTTTATTAAAATATAAAAATTAAATTACAATTAAAATATTAAAAACAACTTTTATTTTATTAAATGTAACAATATAAAAAGTTTGTAGAAATATATTAAAAATATAAAATATTAAAAATATTGCCTTATTCAAAATAAATTGATTTTATTAAAAATATAAAAAAGTAAATTACAATTAAATTATTAAAAACAACTCTTTATTTTATTAAATGAAACAATATACAAATATTTATACAAATATATTAAAAAAATCAATGTTGGTGCCGGTCGAAATCAGTGCCACATGAGGGTGGTCGACTGTTACCCGCTGGATTCCTCATTGTTCCAGCTTCCGGCGGGGGTTATGGTTGCTCCGGTAAGGATTGTGGTTCCTCCGGCAAGGGATCTGGTTGTGGGTGTTGGGAGGATGACCCACCTTGATAAAATAATGACTGTGGAGGTGTTTGCATCACCCATGGTGGAGGTGTTTGAATTCCATAAGGCGAAGGAGATTGGTAAAAAGAAGAGCTCCCCGATGGCGCCTCGTGTGATCCCTCATGTGACGGCGGCCTATAGATCGGCGGTCCACTCGGAGTAATCTGGAACGGAGTCAAATCGTGCCATGCATTCCAACCTGCCATAGGACTGAGAAAATGAAACATATAAGGGTTAGGGTACATATAAGGGCTAGGATACGCACCTGGCATAATCTGAAAAGGCTGTGATATGGGTGTCGTCGGTTGAAGTATTGGGCCCCGTGACTGTGTGGGCGCTGTTGATAGGCCCAGTGATTGTGTCAGCGCTGTTGATGGGCCCAACCCATCATCCCTTCTCCTTGGATTTAAAGGGCCCCGTCGTTCCCTTTGTACACGAAGTTGTCGTCGCCTCTCCTCTTTTGACAATAAATACAACTTGCCATGGATCCTAAGCCATGGCATGTATTCCAACACGCACGCTAACTCAGGAACGATGATCGGTTCCTGAGTAGGTATATAATCATACCGGTTTTCCCACAATTTGATATATGCTAACCAAAATCTCAGCCAATCCGTATGCAACTGCCGTAAGTCAAATTTGTGCTCATCATCAAGCACCTCAGGTGCCACGGTAATCGGTTGTCGGAATCCAAATTGTCGCAGAACCCGATCTGACTGGTGCATCTCCACGGTGGCATAGTTGACCAATGGGACCTTCACATGCCAAATGTTCGGATTTTGAAAGAATTCATCCAAAATTACTGCCCGACTTGCCGGATCCTCGTATGGTGTCCATTGAAACTATATTAACATGATAAAAATATTAGTTATATACATAATACTAAATACGAAATACGAAACGACTATTTTATTACGAAAATATATTTATTTAATACTTACTTGTGCTTCCGACCGTTGGTCTAATAGAAGCCGTATATCTTTAAGCGAGGTAGGTATTCCAACATAACTCGCTGAATGGTTCCACCTAATTAAATAAAATTTTAGCATACAATTATATTTTAAATCTACGCAATAATTGTAAAATCTAATATTAAATTTACCTCATTATGAGTGGGAATGTATATGGGTGGTCCACTCGAGGACGTAAAAATGGAAAGCGAAACCGTGCCAATGATTGCAGTAGTGATAGGCAACCTCCGATTTTGGCTTTATTCGGTCGCGTCGCCCTGCACATCTCTCGATACAATTTTGCTAGCACGGCAGACCCCCAACTCAATTCACCGGCTGCTCTAAAATCAACGAGTTTCAGTAGCCATCTCGGATGTACGAGGTTTCGTAACAAGTCCGGCATCAGATAGCCTCCAATCATCTCAAGAATGTATGCCCGAGCATACCGTATTCTTTCTAATTCAGTCGAATCATTATCCGGCTTCGGGAATGTGTCTCGTAACCAGCCCATCTTGATCCGACCTCCGTTAATGTTATTCGGAATAGCACCCAAAAGCTCGTAGCATACTGCTCCCCAATCACCAGAAGTTGCGGACCCGGTGACTACGTACCCATCCACCGGCAATCCCAATTGCAACTGCACGTCTTCCAGAGTGATAGTATACTCTCCGCATGGAAGATGGAAAGTATGCGTCTCAGGTTTCCACCTCTCTATCAACACACTGATTAATTTCGGGTCCAACTTGCACCCCCGGCCTATCGTGGCCACGTGCCAAAAACCTGCTTCCCGCAGGTAATTCTCTATCAACGACGATGGCGGACTAGACATATTACGAATATAGCATTGCAACACTCGATCTATAGACTGTTATAAAAAACTATAAAAGTAAAATTAATTAAAATTGCATAAATGAAAAAAATATTAAATAGTATTGAAAAATTAAAATTATAACTTACCATTGTCATTTTATTGATGGAGATGTGTTTATTATCGAGACGAATTAATTCTCCGGCCATTGCTAACACGATCGAATATTTCTTAATTTAAATAAAAACTAATTCAAAAAACTTTTAAACAGGGCTTTTTTTTGTAAAAATTAAAGAATTTTTGTGAAATTTTAGAGGAATTTGAGAGAAATTTGAGAGAAAGTTGAGAGAAATTGTAGACATTGTAAAAGGACTTTTGTCTGAAAAAATTGAAAAAAGGGGGCTTTTATTTTTTTTTGACTGTTGGGCCTCCAACGGTAAAAAAAAAGGTCGTTAAACGGGTAAAAATCGTCCACTGGGGCGTTTTTGCCACATCAACAAGCGCCCTCAAGGACACGATTTTTGCTGATGTGGCAAAAACGCTCCCCCAAGGACGCGTTTTCCTGCCACATACTTTGACAACGCGTTGGAGTTTCAAAAATGGCCCATTCCTATAAATAATTAAAAAAAAGGTCTATTTTCATAATTTTTGAAAAAAAGGGCATTTATTGATAAATTGCCCGTTTTATAGTGTCAATAAATCACATCATGTGACTTCTTTTATTTATTTTAAAGGAAATTAAAATTTTATATTGTAAAATTTAATTATATTTATTTCTAAAAATATTCAAAGCTTTATATTTGTTTATTTACACAAAGTAATGTCCTTGGCTGATAATGTATACTTTTCTTGTTTCTTTTTTTTTTTTTCGAAAAAAAAACTTTGATTACTGGAATAACAACACAAAGTAAGATACATAACTACACTTCCTGTGTGTTGCCTAATAAAAGACGATGAAAGCAAATAGGAGGGCTAGAACAAACATAAAGAAAATTCGAAACATTAAGTTCATCAAATAGTAATATTGCTACCCAAACAAGCTAGAGCACATGTACACTTGCTTCGTGTTGGAAGACATTTCTCCAACAACTATAACTCATAGAACAGAAAAGAATCTTGTACTCATCAATCAGAGGAGATAACAGAGTGTTTCGATTAGTAGTTGATTGCATGAAATAAATGTTATGGTCCCAATTAAAAATGATACCCCGTAGTAAATAGGACATGCAAACGAGAATAAAAAATTGCATGGGCACAGGTGTAGTGCATACCGAACTCATTCTATTATCGCCCCTGCTGTTGCCATAAACACAACAAAGTCACCCATATTTTCTAATATTTATTAGCTTATCATGTACACTCTTAAAACAACAACAAAAATATGTCAATTAGTTACCTCCACTCTTTCAAGATGAAGTCTAGTAATAATACTCTCCATTTTGAATTTGGATTTGGAAAGAAAGGGTGGAATTTTCAATGGTCTTTTTACGCAAGTGGGCAGAATATTTTTTCAAATTTACTTTTTTTTTTATGGAGACCAATCTGCCGCTTAGGTTTCTTAATACTCAAAGTACATTTGTTGGATATCTGCCCATATTTGGGGCACAACCGTAGTTTGCTATAAGAGCTAACAATCAACTACTCATGCTCCATGGGGTCATCATGTCCCAAGTGGCTTTGGGAGCTAATAATCAGCTGCTTCTGCTCCATGGGATCATCATGCCCCCACAGATCCTCATAATCCATCTACTATTGTTGCTACCCATTGGGGTCATCATGCCCCAACTGATGATCTTGCTGCTTTAAGTTCTCTACTCAAATTTAAATAACTTAAATCTAATAAGTAATATTAGATAGAGAATTTGGTTTGGAAAATATCTAACGAACATTACCAAGAGAGAGCAAGTTGTAATGAGAGTCCCCATGTCTCTCATTGTTTGCATCTTTTGCCCTTGTTAATAATAAAAAAAATACCAGTATGACATTCCAAACAATTTAGAATACAAAGGAAGCAACAAACAAGAAAAAACAAGGGGGACTGGGGGGATTATACAAACACTGCCAACGATCATTCCAGACTGAAATGAAATTTTCATGCACCAAGGTCCAATCTTTCTTATGTCCTCCCTATGTTTATTTTTATCATTTTTATCATGTCTATCATGAATAGAATAGATATGAACCCTGGATTTAAGAGGATCAGATGCATGTAGCTGCTTTTGCTCCGAGACAGTAGGATCATAGAGAATTACCTTCTCTTGAGATATAAGAGATGTCAACGCACGTTCCAGGGCAACTTAACAAGGCAAGAAATTTTCCAGTAGCCTAGCATATGGGGTCCATTCAACCTGTTTGAAACATTGAAATATGAAAGACTAAAAAATAAGAAAGTCATTTGAAAGAGTTAAAAAATAAATCATTAGAAAGAAGAAAATGACTTCGCTTACTCTAGCTGGCTTTAATTTTTTTGAAGTACTTAGCAAATTCAAAAACTTTTTTGCAATTTTTTTTCTTGGATGGTATAATCAGCCTTTCATGCCATCCAACTAGCAAAGGGAAGTCGTTTGGACGATTTTGCAAATCTTCAGCTTTGACAATTGAATATATTTTTCAATGGAAGGATGGAGCAACCAAGATGCAACCCACAGTATATGCTCCAATATAAACACCTATAACAAAGAGACAAACTACTAAACAAATGAAACTATAAATATAACTTCTATCCTCACCGTAACAAAATGAAAATTGCCATATAAACTTTGTCTGTATTTTTTGTGGTGCTCTATGCTCCTATGCGGAGTTGCTAGCATGGCTGCACCCTATGCATACCTTCCAATTTCATCAACATTCCTAAAAGTGTGAGAAAAATGGAGACACTACATGAGCAGTAGAAGGGAGTACAATAGACCGAATAATGTAGAGCACCATCGCCGAAACATAGCAGTTAAGCTCTTGCCCCTCAAGAACAAGATCATCACAATGCCCATAAGTATTTTTAAGCCAATACAGACTAATTCAACTTTTTTTTTTTTTTTGGGGCTTAGGCACTCATCTGTGCCAAAACACTCTATACATAAGTCATTTAAATTCACAACTATCTCATTTCCTATAAATAGCCAACCACATATCGGTAGGCCAATAGTCCTTAAAACATCTCCTAATATATTAATCTAATCTACTTTACTTTAGCCAATAACTTATTCTAATATTTAAACCCAAGTTGTTATCCACTTAAATTTTTAAATTTTTATATCCAAATATAACTTGGATTCTTATTAAGATATTATTGGTATTAAAGCTAAATATTATTATTTAAATATGGGCAATACTCATTTATTTAGTATTGGACTGGCTATAGAAATCATATAATTTTACTAAATTTTTCAATAAATTTAATTAGTTCTTACCTTATTTTAGCCGATCTTAATATTAGTATTTTTTTTATGGATTGTCATTTCAAGTATTATTTCTATTAGACATCTTATGTCAAGATACTGAATCAAATAATAAGCATTCTTTTTAGGTGGTTTGCCAGTTGTTGCTCAATTAATTTAGTAAAGAAATACCATTAACTCTATGTATTTTATCAATATTTCTATGTGTGATTCGTTCAAATAAAAACTTTTATTTTCCGTATTCCTTTCATTCTAGAAAATAAGTTGAAAGGATTGAATAGATATTTTGTTTTTATTATCCTTCATTTAGGTTGATGAACTAAATAATTATTTACAAAATATGTTGGAAAATTGCTTTTATGGGAACTTTGAGGCATATTCTCAATAGGTAAAGGTGGAGAGTTTGAATCATAAAATTATGGTTTCATGTTCTACTCCATGAGACCTTTACAACGATATATCATATGCTCAAAATGATAGAGTGATGAATGAGAACTTGATGCTCAAAGTAAGCTACTTGGAAATATTGTTGAGGAAAAAGTAAAAGCTTAGATCCCTCATTGGTTAAATACAAATGTGAGATGTGTTTATATATGTGAACTCTCTTGAAAGATAATCGAATGACTAAGTTTGAAACCTTGGCTCACGCGTAGGGGGTGCAGGTCCAAATCCGATGGGGTTGGGGTACACTCGCATGACGTGGGTGACGCAAAATGTTCGGACTAGTCGGGCAGGCCAAATAGGCCTGCGAATATTTTTAGCCCACAAAATTTGCTTATATATGAAAACTTATCTTATTGATTTGATTCCAATAAATCTGATTAAAATTTTAAATCAAATTGATTTAATGGCATTTTATAGATACTTTTTCCAAAATTCCAACACTCTCCATGCCTAGAAAAGGTCATGATTTCTGAAGGGTTTTTACACACTCATACTCTCTGATAATTTCTCTTGCCGAAACTTTGTTGCTCTCAAAACTATTCCTTTTCCTCTTTTGTGTTTTTCAAGCATTCCGGTGATAGAAAAATGCATTGTTCGTTCGTTGATCGTGGTAGAGGTGCTACTACTTTGATCACTGCTGTTGTTGTATCCTGGGAGATATTTGACCAACGCTACTCCAAGTACCATAGGAGTGACCGAATCTTTCTTAAGGAAACTATGTTTCACAAGCATCAATGTTTCGAAAAATCCCTATTCTTCTTTATTTCAACTTTTTATTATGGTTTATTTGATATTTGTATTTAATAAATTAATTATAAATCATTTTATTTATATTTTATTTCATATGTGTTTATTTATAATTTATTATATATTCGCTAACTTGTGTTTTGTCCAATAATCTTAAGACAGATCCGTTTATTTGCAATTTTCTAATCCGACACAAGACCAAGGTGAAAAATAGAAGAAAACAAATTCGAAAATCAAATTTTTTAAAATAAATATGTTTTGGGATTTTCCCGTTGTTCAACAAATTTTCTTTTCTTCTATTATTTTTTTCCAAATAAATATTAAAGCTAATAAAATCTATTTCGGGATTATTCCTGCCGTTTAACAGATTTTATTTGTTTTTGTTTCCAAAATTAAAAGTAGGTAAAATCGTTTCGAGATTGATTCCCGCCGTTCAACGATTTATTCTAAATTTTGTTTTATTTCTAAAAATGAGTAAAATAAAATTTGTTTTGAGATTGATTCCCGTTGTTCAATGATTTTATTCCAATTTTTTTTATTTCCAAAAACGAGTAAAATAAAATCTATTTCGGGATTGATTCTAGCCATTCAACGGATTTATTACATTTTGATTTTGTTCGCAAAAACGAGAAATTAAATTAAATAAAATCTGTTTCAGAATTTATTCCCGCCGTTTAACAAGATTTTATTTGATTTTATTTTGTTTCTAAATTAGAATAGAATTAAATCAAATCTGGTTCAAGATTTATTCCCGCTATCTAAGAAGATTTTATTTGATTTTATTTTGTTTCCAAATTTGAATTAAATCAAATAAAATCTGTTTCGAGATTTATTTCCGCCTTTTAACATTTATTCGATATTGTTTTGTTTCCAGACAAAGACGTAATCAAATAATTCTGTTTCGGAATTTATTCCTGCCGTTTAACAGATTTTATTTTGATTTAATGATATAAATTTTTTTTGGTATTTTATCATGCCGTTTAACAAAATTGTTTTTTGATTTCGTTTCAAAATTTTTATTCTACCATTTAACAAATCAAAGGGAAAATTTTCTGTTTATGGTAGCCTTAATTGTGCTTTAAATTGAGTTAAAAGAAATTTATCAACGGTGAATCAAAAAGACAATATGAGAATGCATGTCTAGGATTGGTTCCTTGAAAGACTTGGTATTTAAGCGTGCTGAGTGCACTACCTTTCTTTTAAGGTTACCTATCTGGTGCATTGTTTTATTGTATTTTTTATTAGACAATATAAATTTTTGTTTCGAGTTTTATTAGATTCCTGTCGTCTAATAAAAGTTGATAAGTTTTCTAATTCTAGTTTTATTACTTAACAGAAAAATGGAAACTCCCCCCAATTCAATCAATTTGTAATCTGAAGCTTTGATTCAAACGCAATCTTCGATCCAAAACTTAGTATTGCCAGTGACAGCTGTTGTAAGCCACAACGAGAAACCTGCAAAATTTTCGGGACAAAATTTCAAGACTTGGCAACAAAAAATGCTGTTTTATTTAACCATGTTGAACTTGGCCAAAATTTTGAAAGATGACCCACCTACTATTAAAAAGGGCGAGGTACATGAAGTTGTCGCTTTCACTACTATTGAAGCTTGGAAACATTCAGATTTCCTATGCCGAAAGTACATCCTAAATGGTTTGTCGAATGCACTGTACGAAGTGTATAGTGTTAAGAAAACAACTAATGAATTATGGATATCGTTAGACCATAAATGCAAAGCCAAAGATGCTAGAACTAAAAAGTTCTTAGTTGTTAAATTCTTGAATTTTGTAATGGTTGATTCTAAATTAGTTGTGAATCAAGTGCAAAAACTTCAACTGATCATTCACAGAATTCTTTCTGAAGGGATGATAATAAGTGAATCCCTCCAAGTGGCAGCCATTATTGAGAAGTTGCCTCCTACTTGGAATGACTTCAAGAATTACCTAAAGCACAAAAGAAAGGAAATGTCAGTGGAAGACCTAATTGTCAAACTTCGGATTGAAGAAGACAATAGAGTTACGGAAAAGAGGCTCAACAAAGTAGTAAATGAAAATGTTTCCAGGGAAAACGTAGTAGAAGTTAAGAAAAACTTCAGGAAAGGAAAACAATCGTAGAATGGGTCTAAATTGGGAGCAAAAAGGTGATGTTCGCAAGAAGCAAAAATTCATGGAAAATGTTTCAATTGTAACAAGATGGGGAACAAGTCATCCGACTATAGGATTCTAAAGAAAGTTAGAGCTAACGAGGCTAATGCTGTGGAAGAAATTTCCAAGGAAGTGTCTGATATGGAATTATGTGCCTAACTATGAATAAAAATGTTGTTCTTTTTCTGTTTATATGCTTAAGTCATTTAATTTATAGCATAGTAGGCTCAGATATGTTAATTATGATACTTTATGTACATTAATTAACTCAGAGCACATTACTTCGTTTCACAATAATTATAATTATAAATGTGAAACATGTGTTGAGGCAAATTAATAAAGGTAAAAAATAACTTAATCTAATACACAACAATGCTTATAAAGCTTGTTTAAATGAGAAGAATGAATAAAAATGTTTATTACCTTCATTGCTATAAGTTAAGACGAAGAGAATTTATTCTCTATAAGTAAGAAGTTGAAAACCAACTTAATAAAAAGATTAAGTAATCGTGATGGTGGATATATTGAATCATTTCAATAACACCACTATACTTTCCTCAAATAGAGTAATCGAGCAAAAAATCATATTCTTAAGGAAAAGATGAGTGCACTGTTAAAAAGCTCTGGGTTATCACATGAGATGTGGGGGGAGCGTTTCTTATGAGTAAATTACCTTTTAAATAAGGTACCTGTAACACCCCTCACCCGTATTCAACGCCGCAATAGGGTTACGGAGCATTACCAGACTTATAAAACAATTAAACATTCATTTCACATACATTTTAAAAATTTCATGCAATCATCATTCAAACTTAATCACATTGTCCCTAATATGAGCCTACAAGGCCCTAAACATGCTTTAGAAGTGGTTCGGGACTAAACCGGCAGCTCAAGCAATTTTTGAAACACTTAGAAAATTTTCCAAAATACATGGAACACACGCCCATATGGCCCGGCATTGTGTCTCACACGGCCAAAGACATGCCCGTGTCACAGGCTATGTGGACATTCAAAATAGGATCACATGGCTGTGTCCCAGCCCGTGTCTGACCTTGTGTAACTCTCTGACCCAAAACACACGCTCTTGTGACTAGCCCTTGGTGCCCTAGAAATGGCCATACACGCCTGTGTGTCGGGCCGTGTGCTAGGCCGTGCCAAACTTGTAGTGTATACTGACTTAGGCCACACGGCCAAGTCACACGCCCGTGTGCTGAGCCGTGTGGAGCATACTGACTTGATTTTAATTACAGCACTAGGGGACACACGTGTTCCAAGCCGTGTGCCAAGACACATGCTCGTGTCTCTTCCTTGTGGACAAAAATAGGCTATTTACCAAGCCATTTTGCCACACAATTTGCATATACCTACATTAAACCAAATGACACAATTCATGGCATAAAAATAGGAATTCTTTTAACCTCATTCAAGCATATTTCATACCATTTCAACACCAACCATTACAAAACACATCAATACCACAATATGCCATTCCGATTCATATCTATTTTCACTATCTCAAATCATCAACATGGTCATTTTCCAAACATACATCATTTACCTAATTTCACCAACATATAAAACCCAAATTTACATCATTTGATATTCACTATGCTATTTATCAACAATCATCACAAAGCCATTCTCAAGCACACATCATAAGCCATATGCACATATATATACATACACAACTAAACCAACTAAATTAAGCCAACTCTCATGGCTATATATAAAACCAAACTTTAGACATTTACAAGACAATTTAAATGGCTAAATTTCATTATCAACACATATATCAAAATGACCCAAAATCACTATACATGCCATATACTCAAAATACTTAAGTTCAAAAGTACGAAGGTAATAGTTGGATAGTGTGACAAAGTCTCCGACAATGCCTAAATCTGAGCTAGCTTTGATTTCACTATAAAACATGAAAAAATAAACTATGTAAGCTATAAAGCTTAGTAAGCTCGTATGGAATTAATAAGCAAAACTCACCAATTAATTACCATTCAAAATATGCATATAACATATCACAAAATATTTATCCACAATGTTAACATGTATTCAATCATCTATTTAACCATGAATTCAAATATTCATATGTTCAATGCATATACAGTTTCCCTACATACCAGTACTGATGCGTATCTATTTCTCACCATTTCATATATTCGATTTACCTGTTGAACCATTTGGAATAAAATCAGATACTTGGGAAACTCGCACCCTAAGTGCCAATACATAGCCAAAGTTATCTCAGTGGATCTCACACACGAAGTGCCAATGCATAGTCGAAGCTATCTCAATGATGCTCATTCTCGAGCTGTAACGGGTCTACTCACACAAGTTAACAGTCATGACGTAGCTACATGGTGCTGCTCACACAAGTTAACGGCCGTGACGTAGCTACACGGTGCTACTCATACAAGCTGACAAGAATTTGCAACACATGTCAGATAACTCAGCCACCGGTAGGACGTACGGACCATGTAACATCCAAAAAATTAGGGGTTTGTAAAATTTGTGTAATTGCATGTTGTGCTCGCTCTGTGGGTTGTTTAAGGGTGTTTAGGGGCTCTAGGGAAGCCTGGGGTCGAGTTCGAGTCCTAGTGAAATTTTGGTTTTTGGGCTCTTTAGTGGGGAGAGTTGGGGGAAGCAGGATTTGAGTTTAATAGAGTGTGTTTGTTCAACACAAGTGAGCATTTGGCAAGGTGGTGGTGGCGTCAATATGACAGCATGGTGGGATGGGGTTCGAATCCCACAAATGCCAAAACAAAGGTTTTATTTTGTGCTAAGTGGGTGGAAGAAGTAGAGTTCAGATAGAACTTTGTAAGGGAAGAGTGGAGACTCAGTCAAATGGTTTGAAGGGAGGTAGAGAGCAATGTAGAGAGGAAAATAAGGAGAGAATCAAGGGATTAGGGT
Organism: Gossypium rotundifolium; assembly: GCA_025506655.1. NCBI lineage: Eukaryota > Viridiplantae > Streptophyta > Magnoliopsida > Malvales > Malvaceae > Gossypium > Gossypium rotundifolium. The sequence goes on along the minus strand of CP106726.1, from coordinate 76,669,225 downwards.
GAGAGGTGGTAGTGTTCGAATTTGAGGAGTGTGTGGGGATGAGAGTTTCGGTCAAGAGGGGTCACTTTTGGTAGCATTTCGGTCTTGTGTGAGGTAGAGTGCCATTTTTTGAAGTGCTCTCTTAAGAGAATTTCTACGTTTTACCTTTCAATTTTTAGCATTTTGGGTCTTTGTGCTTCAATTTTCTTTGCCGAAACCTTAACCTTTCTATCCTTTTCTTCTCACTTTTTCAAACATTCTCCCTTATTTGTGTTGCCTAAACATCTGTTAGCCGAATACTTCCTACACAACATTTCGGCTTGTGTTCTTTAATTGATCTTCATTTCAGTTTAACCACCATAGCCGAATTTTGATTCTTGTGTTTTGCTGCTTGTGCCGAATCTTTCTTTCCATTCAGCGTCTGTCTAATCAAAGGTAATGGTTCTATTCTCTCATCTTCTTCTCCTTTCTCATTGTTTTGTCAAAACCAAAAATCCTAACTCCATCTCTTTTTGCCTTGGCTGATTTTAGTAGGGATCGATCTTACCTTCTTCCTTATTCATTCAACATTTAGGTTCGAGAAGTATTTGGTAATTATTTTATGAGTTTTTAGGGCTGAATAGCCATTTCTTTGTGGACTTGGAGCAATATTGCTAACTTGTGATTTTTATTAGGGACTCAATTTCGTGATTGAAGGGAGTAACTAAACATTCTAGCATAGCAAGGAGTTGTCGTCGTTGTTGGTAAGTGTTGTGGATTATTTTATCAATCTCAATTCTGGGAGTATCATGGATTAAGACTAACTGTTATCCGATTATTGTTCTTAGTTGCTTCGAAGAGTAACGTAATCCGTAATCCGTACAGGTGTGTAATCTCACGCCAATCTTGATGAATGCCTGTGTTGCTCTGTGAATCAGTCGAAAGTCGAAAAGTTGGAAAATCGACAAATGTGACCACACGAGCGTGTGAATGCTCGTACTGGTAAATCGAGACACGAGTATTGGTGGTGGGTCGTAGAGAGGGTCACGAGCACTCTCGCGAAATCAAGGCTATTTGGGTCATGATGGGCCGAAACGGGCTAAATAGGCTAACGGGCCCACATGGGCAAAATTGATAGAAAACTATAGAATGAATGATGCGACTGCGAAGCCTACAAAATCGAGATCGAAAACATGCTAAATAGGCCACACGAGCGCGTGGGCCTATTTGGGCCGAAAATGGATTCTATGCCCAATTTCATCGTAGAGACCCAAAAAGGGGTCCCGAGTCGCCTGAGGAGACAATAGGCCTCTGGAAAGACTGTTAAAGGACTAAATTACCAAAATACCCCTAAAGGGTAAAATTACCAAAATACCCCTAGAAGGGTAAAGTTACTGAAATACCCTTGATGGGTAAAAATACTGAAATACCCTTAATGAGCAAAATTACTGCTATACCCTTAAGGGTTGATTAGTATGATTGTGTATATTCTGTTTAACTGTTATGATGGTACATTAATGCATACATTGAATTATTATGTCATGACATTTTGCATTGGGTTGGGATGATTAAATATATAATTATATATATTGGAGGAAGTACTGTACTGGTGGCTATGCCACATTATACTGATTCAGTGGCTCTTCCACGACATACTGATTTTAGTGGCTCAGCCACAAATACTGTTACTGGCAGCTCGGCTGCATTCTTGGTGTGTAGGACTGGGTGGATTGACTTGGTCCTCACAGGAGTGTAGGGCTGGTAGGGAGGTGTGTTGGTTGGATTGGGTTGGGTTGCATTTTCTCTGTTTGCATTACCATGATTTCGGCGCCTTAGGCCCGAACTGACACTGCATGGGCTTGGGCCCAGACTATGATTGTAACTGGGATTACACACTGAGTTCTTGTAACTCACTCCTTTACTTTAACTGTACAGGTAATCCTCAACCGTAGAGGATTTGGAACTGCGAGGGACTCGGAGGTGGCAACTTGTTCCGCACGTTTAAGGGTGAACTAAGTATTTTATATTTTGATATCTTTACTTTAATTATTGGTTTCATAATTGTTGAAATAAGGCCATTGAGACTGTTTTAACTTTTATTTGGATTTTCTTTAAATACGACCAATTTAATTAACACGAAGTTTACAAAACAATAAACAACTATTTTTCCAAATGACTCGTTTTCATAAATGATAAGACCAAATTCTTTGTAATCGACTCAGTTTTATTAAATAAGACAAAACGTATTTTTTAAAAAAAAATAATAATATGAATAAAACCCCTACTAGGCATAAGCGAGGAGAAATGAAATTTCAAACTTATAAACATGATTTTAAACAATATGTTTTCCAAACAACCATATGGTTCCAACCATAACCTGGTGTAGCACACTAGATCCGGTCGTAATGTTTAGGCTGGGTTTGGGGTGTTACATTTAGTGGTATCAGAGCCAAGTTTGTAAAAACTCAGCTGTGGAATGGGTTTTAAAAATATTTTGAATTTGTTTAAAATCTGGTTTGGAAAAGTAGTATCATTGAACGTGTGGCACACCGAGTCTCTGACATCTGAATTCGTAATTTTCATTACTTTTACGACTGTAGTAAGAAACTACTAGAGTTAGTGGTAGTACACTAAAACTATAGCTATAGAGACTGAGACTATAGTAAACTCGGTCTACGAAAAATAACTCTTATAACTGTTCTCCATAAAACACTTGTTAATAATCATAGGAACTATAAACTGATTCATAAAACTCTTAAACAAATTAACGCGTTACATCGAGATGAGTACAAGAGGTCACGGACGGGGTACATGTGACCGTGGTAGAGGCCGAGTTGCTAGGACTGGGTTCTCAACATCGGGACACATGCCTGAAAGGGAAGTACCTATGTCACCAGTGACTGAAATAGGATCTCACGATCGAACCGGTGGGGATGATGCATTGTCTCAAGTGATGTTGGGGTTTTAGAATGGGTTGCTAGAGCAAGTACTGGGTCGGTAGCTCGGGGATCCATTTCTGAGCGACTTAGGGCAAATGGGGCTGCAATCTTCAGGGGCATTCCTGGTGTAGCCCCGAATGTAGCGAAATACTGGTTGGAGGCTGTTGAACGGATCATGGATGACCTGGACTGCACAGTGGAGCAAAAGGTGAAAGGGGCAGTGTCATTACTGAGGGATGAGGCATACCAGTGGTGGCTCACGATGAGGGAAGGCATACAAGCGAATCGATTAACATGGGATCTCTTTAAAACGGCCTTTCAGGGGAAGTATGTCAGGGCTAGTTATGTGGATGCCCAGAGGAAGGAATTCTTGAATTTGGTTCAGGGGAATAAATCTGTGGCAAAGTATGAGGCAGAGTTCTTGCGCTTGAGTCGGTACGCACGAGGTATAGTTGCAACTGAATATGAGTGCTGCGTGAGATTTGAGGATAGCCTTTGTGATGAATTACGGGTACTGATAGCTCCGCAAAGAGAAAGAGATTTCGTTGCCTTGGTAGAGAAGCCAAGATTGCTGAAGAGGTGAAACGCTCTGAGCGTCAAAATCGGGAAAAAGAAAGGGGTAGGAATAAGAGAGAATTTAGGCCTGCCAGTTCTTCGGACAGTTTTCATAAGAGGCCTAGATTTGATGGGTCAGTTCGAACTAGAGTTCTATTTGTTGCTGGCAGACCGCAGCCCTGTGCAGTGTGCGGGTTATCTCATCAGTGTGAATGTTGGAAGAAAAATGGTGCGTGTTTTAGATGTGGGTCAAGAGACCACAGGATTAGAGACTATACATAGAAATTGGGTCCGATGCCAGTTACAGATCGGGGATATGTTCAACCAGGGAGAGGTGGTTAACAGCCACCGAGAGGCCGTAGTCCAGCCCGAGGGGAAATGGGTTTGGACGAGGTCGAGGAGCACTAGGCGGAGGTGTTGGTAATACAAATACAAGACAGCCAGGGTTGGTTTATGCTGCTCGGCGTCGAAAGGATGGCGACACACCTTTCATAAATGGTACATTCTTTATTCATGATGTACCATGTTTTGCTTTAATTGATATTGGGTCGACGCACTCGTATGTTTCTTGTAATGTGTCTGGAACTTTGGGTATACAATCTAAACTTGTTGATAAAGGCATGTCGGTGATTAGTCCTTTAGGACAATCTGTCATAGTGAATAAGCTGTTTAGAGATTTGCCTTTAGAGGTTCAAGGGGTTGTGTTTCTAGCGGACTTGATGGAACTGCCGCTTGGCAAGTTTGATCTCATTTTGGGTATGGACTGGTTAGTGAAGCATCGTGCGAATTTGGACTGCGCTACTAAGCGGGTGGCATTGAGGTCTTTAGAAGATAAGGAAGTGGTGATGATAGGAGAGCGAAGGGACTACTTAACCAATGTAATCTCAACACTAACAGCAGAAAAACTGGTTCGGAAGGGGTGCGAGGTGTTTCTAACTTTTTTCAGCACATCTGATGCTAAGGAATTTTCTATTAGGGATGTCAAGACTGTAAAGGGATTTCCTGATGTATTCCCTGAAGAGCTACCGGGGTTGCCACCGAATCGTGAGGTTGAGTTCGGTATTGAGCTGATACCGGGAACGGCTCTAGTGTCCATTGCCCCTTATAGGATGGCACCGAAAGAGCTAGGGGAACTAAAGGCTTAGATCCAAGAGCTTCTGGATCGAGGGTTTATCTGACCAAGTGTGTCTCCATGGGGAGCGCCGGTATTGTTCGTGAGGAAGAAGGATGGGTCAATGCGTATGTGTATTGATTACCGTCAGTTGAACAAGCTAACGATTAAGAACAAGTACCCACTACCAAGTGTAATAGGCCAATTTAGCCCGGGCCCATACAAAAAATAATAAACCTAAAATAATAAAACAAAGTCCAAGTCCAATCCAAAATATATCGTTTGGCCCGATCGGAAGGGCCCATTACTTGAAAAGATTGAAGGTCCATCTACAAGCTTGATGTATATGGGAACACAATCTTCAAGGATATGCAATCTTATATATGATTTGCAATCCTAGAAGATATGGTATGCAATCTTAGATTTGATATGCAAATCTTAGATATGATATGCAATCTTGGAATATATGGTATGTAATCTTAGAATATATGATTTTGTAATCTTAGAGATTTAATTTGTAGATACCTTTTAGTCTTAGCCGTTGATGTAATTGATCTGTACCGTTGGATTTGGGGAGGCTCAACTATAAATAGAGGCATCTCCCTTCATTGTAAAATAGACTGGAGTTTTGGAGTAATAAAAATTCTTGAGAGCATTCACTCAAATTTCTCTCTCTTTTGCGTTCTTATTTTCTGTGGCTTGTTCTTATTTTGTTCTTCGCTCATCTTCATTTCTTTTTGAGTTACTTCTGTTTGAGTTAGTTTTTGGTGGAGGAATTTCGTCGAATCCTCATATTACGAGAGTTAGGTTGACTTATGCATTTTTTAACTTTTTTTATTTATCCATTTAATTGTTTAATCATTATTTATTAATTTATTTTAATTATTTTAAATTTATTTTAATTGCCATTTTTTATCCAAAACTTTATTTTTTAAAATAAGGCAATGTTTGGTATTTAGAAATTTGGGAAATAGTGCCCTAACGTGCTGGGTTTCGATTTTTTGTTTGACTAAATAACTAAATATCCTTTTTAATAAAATTTTATAAATCATGAGATGATTTTAGTTATAAGGATTTAAAAATATCATGTCTTAACGTGCTGGATGTGATGTTTGTATTCTTTCGGAATAAAGAAATCTCAAATTTTAACTCAAATTGTTCAAGTTTTTTTTTAAAAAAAATCCTATTTAAAATTCTTTCAAAATTTCAGCATTAGGACATGATTTTATCGATTTGGTACCAATTTTTGGGTGTTATGGGGGTGCTAATCCTTCCTCATACGTAGCTGACTCCCGAACTCGTTTTCTTGTATTTCGTAGACCAAAATCAAATGTTTTAAAATAGAACGTTTTACAAGGTGATCCAATCACACCTAAGTAAAAATGGATTGGTGGCGACTCCATTTCCGTTTTTTTAAAGTCGATCCCCATTTTTTTTAAATATAAAAATGGTTTCGACAGCTTGGCGACTCCACTGGGGACAATAAGAGAGTCAAGCCATAAAATAGATTATTTCCTATCCTTTTGTTTAAATTTGAAAATCCGATTTGAAAAATTATGATTCTTTTTATTGCAGTTGTTCTAATCGTATAAAGTATTTTTGCATTGCATTGCATGACTGTTGTGGTCAAAACCTTTTAAGTGGGAGTGAGAAACTATGCCTTCGTGAGGTTTTCACCTCCGCATGGCTAGTGGATTGCTTCTAGGATACATCCGTACCTATGTCTTCGTGAGGTTTTCACCTTCGCATGGCCATAGGGAAATGTATTCCCCTGAACTAAACTCGATCCATATGAGCCTATAATGGGTGAGGATTGAGGAATCTGCTGGTTCAGGTACCCTTCCTTTAGAACTAAGCCACATATAGTGATCCTTAAGAGCCAACCCTAGATAGAGTTATATTGAACCTTAGTGGTCACCCAGATAGGTACCCTATTTTGTTATTTATTTCTCTTATACTAACGTGTTTTCTTTTGTTTTGATTGCATTGCATTCACGTCATAAAAAAGAAGTGTTGATTCAAATTCGATTGCTAAATAGAAGAGTTGGTCATAAGAAAATGGTTTTTTTGATGAACTGGATTATAATATGGTCGTCCAAATATAGTCCAAGTAAACACAATAAGAGAAGACTGATAGCCCGTGAGGGAATACAAGACCTTATTGCCCAAGGATTCAAGCTGGCAAAGACTATTCGAGAGCCACCACGTCTTGTGTAACACCCCCTACCTGTATCCATTGCCGGAATAAAGTACGAGGCATTACCGAGGAGTACAAAATACTTACAGACAATATAAACCATTTATCGCTCAAATACCGAAATTGATTAAAAAAGTTTCTTCACACATATAGTGCACTTGAGGTGCACCATCCCATAATTATGAATGAACATATTTATCAAACATATGTCATGTTTTTATATATATCATAGTCTCATATTTTCATGTATCAATTACCATTATTTCCTCGTATTTCGACAAATACATGTAACAATTCATAAACATGTAATTCACTAACTCTTCCTACCAATCACAATTTAAATTGACAAATCACTTATTGAGCCCAATTTCAATGTTCACTACAATCTATCATATAAATTTTGAATGTACGTATCCACAAATAAATTCCACGTATAGGTATCATCATCTCATATTTCCACATACATTACTTTGCACATTATGAACTTAGATAACATATACAAGATATACCAATGTATTTCAAATACATTTTCATAATATTTCATTTAGAATTAAGATTATTTCATATTAGAATTCTTCTCATTAACTCATTTCGAATACCAATTCATACAGATAATACACTCAAGGATGTACAAATATATAATCACAAATGAACTCATTTGTCAACCAAGTTCTAAGTTCATGTCTCATCAACTCATATTTTCTTATATCACATAATATATACCATGATTTCCATTCCCTTGATATTTTTCCATATTTATCCCGTTGAATTTCTTGGAATTTCGATGGATTTTCAGGGGTACACTTTAGTGTACAAATTCGGGTCCGTCAATTCATATTCATGTGCGCACATTTTCATTTCAGAGAGCACACTCCCGTGAATCTCATCCTTACAAAGGGATTACCAGTCCAGGCTAAATCCCTTGTAAGAGAGCACACTCCATGAACCTCATCCTTACATATGGATTACCATCAAAGCTAAATCCTCAGAATAGAAACTCATAGAGTATTGCCGGGATTACCACCATGCTAAATCCCACAACGACAATTACTCTAATGAGGTTGGATCCAATTACCATCCAAAGCTAAATTGAGACCCTAATTCGGATTACCCGTCGAGCTAAATCCATTTTCCACATATTCTTCGGGAGGGCTTATATCAGAATCACCCGTCCGGGCTAGATCCTTTTCACACATATTCTTCGGGAGGGCTTTATCGAGATAGGATCACCCATCCGAGCTAGATCCTTTTTACCGTCAATTCCTTTTCAGAGATCCATCGAATTTTCCTTTCATTCAACCGGGATTTATTTTCCATTTTCATCAAATATATCAATGTTTCATTAATTTTCATACAATGAACATTCAAATTATATTCACATCAATAACATACATTTCAAGCATTTAAGAATATAATTCAAGTTACACGTACTTACAATTCGATTTTTATACCATAACGATAATCTTAGTTTCATAATAAATATTTGAAATAAAACATTATATCATTTCTACTTCAACGTTTATCAATTGTAATCGGCCATGTGATCAATTCATGCATAAGTCCTTCATATATTTTCCTCCTCCTCCTCTCCATTCCACATCCTTAGTATAAATAACACATTTGTAAGTAACATTATCTATAACTTTTCAGTATTTATTTATGTGAATATTCAAGCTGTTCATCTATGTCATAGTCACTAAATTATTTTTATCTTGAGCTACAGAATTCCAAATTAAGATCCGCTAATTGTCCCTGAAACTAGACTCACCTATCTTCTTACCATAAAATTTTCAGAATTTTTTGTCTGGCCAATAAGTACAGTTTATTCTTTAAAGTCACCCATGTTCTGCTGTCTGATAGTTCTGACCATTCTTCACTAAAAATTGATTATCTCCTCATACGGGATTCGGATGATGTTCCCGTTTGTTTCTATTGAAAATAGACTTATTCAGGATTCTAAAAATATAAATTTAAGACCCTAATTATATTTATCCAATTTTTTTATGATTTTCCAAAGTTAAAACAGGAGAATTGAAATTCATTCTGACCTTGTCTCACAAAATCTATTATATCTCATGATTTACAATTCCATTGTTTACACCATTTCTTCTATAAAAAACTAGACTCAATAATATTTTATTCATCCTCTAATTCGATTGCTACAATTTTTGGTGATTTTTCAAAGTTAGACTATTGCTGCTGTCCGAAACTGTTTTAGTGCAAAGTGTTCATTTCCATTTTGCCCCAAATTTCACAGTTCATACAATTCAGTCCTTATCCAATTAACCCCTCAATTGGGCTAATTTTTCTCAATTAATACTTTATTCTATCATTTTAAACTACTTCATAACCCTTGAAAATCAGAAATTTAGCATTAGACCATAATTCCAAACTCTTACACAATTAGGTCCTAAAACCAATTTCCATCAATTTTACTTGATAAAATTATCATATATTAAAATAAAGCTTCAATTATATGTTTATTCATCATATGTTTCCAAAACTCATCCATAGAAACTTTAAAAATTAGCCATAGAATCAAAAACTAATGACATAGTAAGTTGGACCCAATTGTAAAAGTCCAAAAACATAGAAATTTCAAGGAGAAAGCAAGAATTAAACTTACATGAAGCTAGAGTATGATGACCAGCTTGAACCCTCTTCAATGGCTATTTTTCAGCTGATGAAAGTGAAGAGAAATGAAGAGAATTCTAGATATTCCAATTTGGTCCCATTTTTATTTAGCTAATTTTAGCAATTTTCCAATTTTGCCCTTATTTCACCCATTTCCTGATTTTTCTCAGCTATTGCAGCCCAAAATATCTCCTTTGGGCTTATTTGCACTTTAGGTTGTTCCTCATTTGACAATTAAGCTATTTAATCCTTCTAGCAACTTTTACACCTTTTTCAATTTAGTCTTTTTTATTTAATTAACCACCCAAACGTCAAAATTTTCTAACGAGATTCTAAAAATGCCTTATCGACATTCTGTAAATATTTATAAAAATATTTATGACTCGGTTTATAACACCGATATATCGATACCTCTTTTTCCTCAATTTCTTAACCAAATAAATCTTTATAAAGCACAATTTACTATTTCAAAAATCTTTTAAAAGTTACATTTGGCTCGTAAATATTAAATAATATAATCTACGAGTTCATTTTTCGGATTTAGTGGTCTCGAACCACTATTTTCGACATCGTTGAAATTTGGGCTATTACAACTCTCCCCTCCTTTAAGAATTTTCGTCCTCGAAAATTCCTTCAATAGAGAAGTTCAGATATTTTTCACTGACTAATAGTATTACTAGTTTTCAAGGCTGAAACATTAATGGCTACTTCTAAATCATATATCAGGTAATTCTTTTTCATAAAATTTTTAATTGTTTTAAAGTATAGACCATTACCTTGTCTTACTGCATTAAAACACTGTTTACCCACTCAATGATATATCACTGTAAATCACAACTTTCTTACCCGATTTAGGCTGAACCAGAACTGGTGCTTCGGTCAACAGAACTTTCATCTTCGATCAATAAATACCTTTCACGAAGAAATCATATTTGCAAGTCGGAGCTTCGACCCAATAGAAGTAGAAAGCAATATCATATGAATGTTTCCATCAAGTGTTATTTCAAGCATAATCGATTAGAATACCAGAGAAGGATAGAACAGTACCGCTCATAGTTTATCAAGATTTTCAATAATTCCTTCCAATATCATAATCAAACAACCTTTTCATATAAATAAGAATCATATTTGAAAATGAACATTCACATATATTTCTAAAAATAACAGATCATATAAAATACCCAAAAGAAATCGCTACATCATATCAAATTATATCAACTGCTTTTTGATATTTTTATGACTTCATTACTACTCCACTGACTACTAAAGCAATCAATAATATCAAATTATTCAGTTCACCAAATGGATTAATTCAGAAGAAATTTTTTAGTAAATTCGTTCTGTAAATACCATACCTGAATAAATCGATTACTCATGAATAACTTCTTTCTTAACAGTAATATTGCATATTCTGAATAATCTTTAATTTTTTTTTTTTTTGATATCACAGTCATAATCATCTTTACAAACCAACCCATTCTTAGCTTTGTCTGCATTATTAATCATTTAACCACTGAACTCTTCAATTTCACACTTGTAAACTTAATCAATATAAATCTAGTAAATTTCACTGAATAAAACTATACTTATAAGGGGGCAAAGGTCATAAAGCCTTAAAATTTATCTTTTATATATACACATATAACATGACTTTTATCATCAATATATTCATTACAAACATTTATTTTGTACCTTTATAAATCTTTACTCATCATAAGCAATTCCCCTTTTTTCTATTAAATACTCAAATATCACTTTCATCACTATTGGAATTAGCTCGGTTGCAAACATCTGTATCTATTAGTAAAATAATTCTCATCAAGGTCGAGAGATATCATACTATCACAGGTTTTATAATACCATGTATTTCTAGACTTCACATATGCTCAGTTCGGTCCGAGAACCAACTAAACTATAGCTCTGATACCACTAAATGTAACACCCCTACCCGTATCCGTTGCCAGAATAAAGTAAGAGGCATTACCGAGGAGTACGAAATACTTACAGACAGTTTAAACCATTTATCACTCAAATACCAAAATTGATTATAAAAGTTTCTTTACACATATAATACACTTGAGGTGTACCATTCCATAATTATGAATGAACATATTTATCAAACATATGTCATGTTTTTATATATATCATAGTCTCATATTTTCATGTATCAATTACCATCATTTCCTCGTATTTTGACAAATACATGTAACAATTCATAAACATGTAATTCACTAACTCTTCCTACCAATCACAATTTAAATTGACAAATCACTTATTGAGCCCAATTTCAATGTTCACTACAATCAATCATATAAATTTTGAATGTACGTATCCACAAATAAATTCCACGTACAAGTATCATCATCTCATATTTCCACATACATTACTTTGCACATTATGAACTCAGATAACATATACAAGATATACCAATGTATTTCAAATACGTTTTCATAATATTTCATTTAGAATTAAGATTATTTCATATTAGAACTCTTCTCATTAACTCATTTGGAATACCAATTCATACAGATAATACACTCAAGGATGTATAAATATATAATCACAAATGAACTCATTCACAACCAAGTTCTACGCTCATGTCTCATCAACTCATATTTTCTTATATCACATAATATATACCATGATTTCCATTCCTTGATATTTTTCCATATTTATCCGTTAAATTTCTTGGAATTTCGATGGATTTTCAGGGGTACACTTTAGTGTATAAATTCGGGTCCGTCAATTCATATTCATGTGCGCACATTTTCAATTTAGAGAGCACACTCCCGTGAACCTCATCCTTACAGAGGATTACCACCCAAGCTAAATCCCAGTAAGAGAGCACACTCATAAACCTCATCCTTACAATGGATTACCATCAAGCTAAATCCTCGTAATATAAACTCATAGAGTATTGTCGGGTTACCACCAAAGCTAAATCCTCAGAACGACAATTACTTTAATGAGCTTAGATCCGAATTACCAGTCCAGGCTAAATTCAGACCCTAATTCAAATTACCCGTCCGGGCTAAATCCATTTTCCACATATTCTTCGGGAGGGCTTCTATCAGGATCACCCGTCCGGGCTAGATCCTTTTCACACATATTATTCGAGAGGGCTTTATCGAGATAGGATCACCCGTCAGAGCTAGATCCTTTTTACCGTCAATTCCTTTTCAGAGATCCATCGAATTTTCCTTTCATTCAACTGGGATTTATTTTCCATTTTTATCAAATATATCAATGTTTCATCAATCTTCATACAATGAACATTCAAATTATATTCACATCAATAACATACATTTCAAGCATTTAAGAATATAATTCAAGTTACACGAACTTACAATTCGATTTTTATACCATAACGATAATCTTAGTTTCATAATAAATATTTGAAATAAAACATTATATCATTTCTACTTCAACGTTTATCAATTGTAATCGGGCATGTGATCAATTCATGCATAAGTCCTTCATATATTTTCCTCCTCCTCCTCTCCATTCCACATCCTTAGTATAAATAACACATTTGTAAGTAACATTATCTATAACTTTTCACTGTTTATTTATGTGAATATTCAAGCTGTTCATCTGTGTCATAGTCACTAAATTATTTTTACCTTGAGCTACAGAACTCCAAATTAATATCGTCTAATTTTCCCTGAAACTAGACTCGCATATCTTCTTACCATAAAATTTTCAGAATTTTTGGTTTAGCCAATAAGTACAGTTTATTCTTTAAAGTCACCCCTGTTCTGCTGTCTAATAGTTCTGACCCTTCTTCACTAAAAATTGATTATCTTCTTATACGGGATTCGGATGATGTTCCTATTTGTTTCTATTGAAAATAGACTTATTTAGAATTCTAAAAATATAAATTTAAGCCTATAATTATTTTTATCCAATTTTTTATTATTTTTCAAAGTCAAAACAGGGGAATCCAAATTCATTCTGACCTTGTCTCACAAAATCTATTATATCTCATGATTTAAAATTTCATTGCTTACATCATTTCTTCTATAAGAAACTAGACTCAATAAGCTTTAATTATATATATTATTCATCCTCTAATTCGATTTTTAAAATTTTTGGTGATTTTTCAAAGTTAGACTACTGCTGCTGTCCAAAACTATTTTATTGCAAAGTGTTGATTTCCATTTTGCCCCAAATTTCACAGTTCATACAGTTCAGTCCTTATCCAATTAACCCCTCAATTGGGCTAATTTTTCTCAATTAATAATTTATTCAATCATTTTAAACTACTTCATAACCCTTGAAAACCAGAAATTTAGCATTAGACCATAATTCCAAACTCTTACACAATTAGGTCCTAAAACCAATTTCCATCAATTTTACTTGATAAAATCATCATATATTAAAATTAAAGCTTAAATTATATATTTATTCATCATATGTTTCCAAAACTCATCCATAGAAACTTTAAAAATTAGCCATAGAATCAAAAACTAATGACATAATAAGTTGGACCCAATTGTAAAAGTCCAAAAACATAGAAATTTCAAGGAGAAAGCAAGAATTAAACTTACATGAAGCTAGAGTATGATGACCAGCTTGAACCCTCTTCCATGGTTATTTTTCAGCTGATGAAAATGAAGAGAAATGAAGAGAATTCTAGGTATTCCAGTTTGGTCCCATTTTTATTTAGCTAATTTTGACAATTTTCCAATTTTGCCCTTATTTCACCCATTTCCTGATTTTTCTCAGCTATTGCCGCCCAAAATATCTCCTTTGGGCATATTTTCACTTTATGTCCTTCCTCATTTGACAATTAAGCTATTTAATCCTTCTAGCAACTTTTACACTTTTTTTAATTTAGTCCCTTTTTATTTAATTAACCACCCAAACGTCAAAATTTTCTAACGAGATTTTAATACTGCCTTATTGACATTTCGTAAATATTTATAAAAATATTTATGACTCGGTTTATAACACTGATATGTCGATACCTCTTTTTCCTCAATTTCTTAACCAAATAAATCTTTATAAAACACAATTTACTATTTCAAAAATCTTTTAAAAGCTACATTTGGCTCATAAATATTAAATAATATAATCTACGAGTTCATTTTTTAGATTTAGTAGTCTCGAACCACTATTTTCGACATCGCTGAAATTTGGGCTATTACATCTTGGCTTTCTTGAAGAGGCTAACGAGCTTTATGGAAATAAGTGAGTGAAGAGTCACAGCTTGGATCAAGTAAAAAGGAGCCACTTCACTCACTTGTTACTTGATCCTTGTTACTTGAAGAGTCACGGCCTTGTTACTTGATGTTTTCACTTGTTACTCTCTTCACAAAAGATTTTATGGAAATAAGTGAGTGAAGAGTCACGACCTGGGCTATTACATCTTGGCTTTCTTGAAGAGTCACCACCATAACATCTTTTGTGAAGAAGGGGATTGATGTTTTCACTTGGACTATGAGGAAAAAGCCGCATATGTAATCCGTTTTGTGTAAAGAAATTTATTTTCTAGTAAAGTTTTTCTAATGGAATTGAATTCAGAATCAACACCTCTCTTTTTTCATTTCATTCCCTTGCATTGCATTTCTTACATTTGCATTACATCACATCATATGCATTTAAGTCCATAGAGAGAGTAATTAGTTGAAATTATCAGAGAAAGAGAGGAGGTTAATCTGGGAACTAAACACCGTTACGGTACACGCGCTAAAAAATGGATCAAAGAATTGAATAGTTCCAGAGAGACGTGCAAGACCAGCTGCAAGAGCAGTTGGCAAAAATCCAACAAGATATGAGAGACCAAATAATGAAAGCCCAAAAGAATATGGTGGTTCAAATGACTCAGCTACTAAATGGGGCAATGGACAAAGGAAAAGGCCCCATGACTAATGTTGGAGAGGATAATGAAGACTATTCTCCGGGTTTCACCCCACCATATGTACAGATACAACCTGAGGTGCATCCTCAAAGGTCATCTGTTACAATTAGGCCTCAACAAGGTCAAGCTGATATTAGGGTACCCATGATTGTTCAAGTCGGCTCAGGATCTAACCCAGGAGATAACCCTGCTAAACTTGTTATCCCGAATGACATATCTAAAGAGGGAATCGGGGAATAAAAGTTTCCAAACCCTTGCATACTTGGGAGTGTTTTGAATAATGGGACTGTGGTGTATTTTTAGAGCTAATCTAGAGTAATATTCAAAACAAGCTTGTTGTCTTAAGCCTAGAGGCGATAAGAACCCTTTTGTGAAATAGGCTTGTGTCCAGAATTTTTATTTCAATAAAATGCATTTTTTTAAGCAAAGTTTTTTTCATTCTTTACATTTCATATTGTACATTCTTTTGTTTCTTTCAAGTATTCTTTCATTCTTCATTTATGACCATACAAATGATCACTCTTTCAAACATTTATTCTTTGGAATCTTCCTTTGAACCTACAATAGGTCTCCATATATCAACGATTTGAGCAACGCTGCTACTGACTCAGAGTCTTCTTTCGAGTAAGATATGTGTCTAGAGGGATCTCAGGACTTTGAAGATGATAGAGATTGTAACCTATCTTCTGATTTGTTAAGAAAGATAGATCAAGATGAAAAATAGATCCTACTCTACAAAGGGTCATTGGACATTATGAGCCTAGAAAAGAGAACATGCCTAGGTTAATAAGACACGGGCTAAACATGATGATCGGGCACTGTTGGTCTACCATGGAAGGGGATTGCATCAATTATACCACAAATACTGAATTGAAGAAGATGAGGTTTATGTGACTCTTCTATTTTCTTCACAGACTTTTCTATATGTGGGGCATAGATATTATGGGGCTAATCTCGTCAAAAGCTTCTAGTCGATATTGATTCATCGTCATGGTCATCATTTACTTCACTAAGATGGTGGAAGTAGCTTCATATGCCAATGTTACAAAGTCGAAGTAAAAAAAAATAAAAATCAGGTGCTGATAAAGAATTCTAAAAAGGACAAAGTCAAAAGTTTATAGTCTGTTCAAAGATCAGACACTATATCATAAAACAACAAAGACAACAAAAAAAAGGATTGTAGAAAAGATGACTGATACTTGTAAAGATTGGCATAAAGAAGTTACTATTTATCTTCTATGATTATCGAGCGTTGGCCAGGACTTTTTTCAGGGGCAATATCTTACCCATTGGTTTATGGAATGAAAACATTTTTGCCAGTTGAACCTAATCGAAGAAAAGGTTAAAAGTTATTCATAATGGTCAGATGATGCAAGCTTACGACAAAGATGTTTATCTTAGAGAATTCCACGAGGGGAACCTGATCTTTCTTTTACAAAAGGATTTCAGAGAAAAGCAGATGCCAAACTGGGAAGGACCTTATGTTGTAGAGAAGGCCTATTTTGGAGGAGCATTGATATTGACCGAGATGGATGCCAAAGACTTGCCAAATCCAGTGAATCCAAGTTCATTCAAGAAGTATTTTACCTGAAAAGAGAAGGGCCAAGGTGAAAACCCGTAAAGGGCACCTTGAGCTCAAATTCATTCAAAAAAAAAAGGGGGCCATGGCGAAAACCCGCAAAGGGCGCCTTGAGTTCAAATTCAAAAAAAAAAAAGTAGAGGCCAAGGCAAAAACTCGCAAAGGGCGCTTTGAGACCAAAGGGGTTTTGAGCCGAAAACTCGAAAAGGGCGGCTCAAATTTTAATCAAAGATAGGGCATATGGTAGTCTTGCTATGCCTGAATTAACAGTGAGGAAGTATGCTACGTCTTGGGGCATTGACAAAGTACTCCAGATCTTCTAAATACGTATTGAGATCAAAATTGTCCTCAAGAAGTTTGTACAGAGAAGCTCAGGCTACGATATCTACGGGCACCTAGCTTCTATTTTACCCATTTTGAATTTGTTATCTTCGATTACTTTATTCTTTTCAAACACCCCAATCAATTTTCTTTTATGGCCTTGACCCTCTTTGATTACTTTATTCTTTTTAACATACACCCTAATCAAATTTTTTTATTGCCTTGGTTATCTTTGATTAACTTATTTTTTTCGAGCTATGCTCCTGATTAATTCTTTCACGTCCGTTATTATTTTTCAAGCATTTTATATTGAAATAACAATTAATGGACTAATAATACTTTCATAAAAGAAGTTTCGCATATTACTCTAGAAGCTTCTAAATAATATGAGAATCTGAAACAGGACTATTGTTTAGAACTCACCAAGCTTAAGGGTTGGAAATATTGAAAGATGATTATCTCTTCAGATTTTTATTGGATAACCCAAGTGTAAAAGGGGATCATTCTTGGGAAAAGAAAAATGATATCTTGCATTCATGCAAATTTAGGTCATTATACCCAGGGAATGGTATAACGATCCAAATTGATACAATTTCCATACCTTTGAGTGGTAACTGGATGGATGGAAGAAGCCAAATGTTATTCCCCTGAAGATGCAGTGGGAGGTACAAATTTTATGTCCTAAGGTTCAAGGGAAAGGACTTTGAAATTGCAACGGGACAAGCTTGCTGAGAAGAATATGATTGTTTCTTTGAGTTTTCTGTCAAAGATACCAACTGAACGAGAAAGCATGATAATACATTAATGATAGAACCTTGATGACCTATGAGCAATGACAACCCCAAACATTAGAAAAAGGGATTATTCTCATGCATTTATGTAAATATCATTCATACACTTCCTATTAGGAGCATTTGATTCATTTCGATCATTGTGTCCTAATCGTTGTACGAAAAAAAAAGAGAGAGTAGGAGATCATTCTCATGAAATTCTGCATTCATGCAAATGTCATCTTTAATATCATTTAGTTAGGAGTATTAGATTCATTCCGATCATTGCATCCTAATCATTATACATTAAAAAAGGGGATCATTCTTATGACATTCTGCATTCATGCAAATGTCGTCCATAATACATTCGAGTCTACAGGACATGTCCCCTAGAGAACGGTGTAGCAACATCGGTGAATTCACCAGTCCTATCTCCATGACCAGTAGGGGAATAGGTCAAAGATTGTAGATCTTGTCACCCTAAGTAGTAATGGAACAAGATCGAACAGCGGATTTTATCTCTATGAAGCAGCGGAGTAGATTTAAGCCATCAGTTTTATCTCCCTCGATATGGTAGTGGGGCAGACTGAAGATTGAAGTCTTCTTGAGATAGTAAGGAAGCAAATTGGAAAGTTCAGATTTTGTTCCCTCGAGATGGTAGTGGAGCAGACTGAAGATTGAAGTCTTCCCGAGATAGTAAGGAAGCAAATTGAAAAGTTCAAATTTTGTTCCATCGAGATAGTAGTGGAGTAGGCTGAAGATTGAAGTCTTCTTGAGATAGTAAGGAAGCAAATTGAAAAGTTCAGATTTTGTTCCATCGAGATGGTAGTGGAGCAGACTAAAGATTGAAGTCTTCCTGAGATAGTAAGGAAGTAAATTGAAAAGTTCAGATTTTGTTCCCTCGAGATGGTAGTGGAACAGACTGAAGATTGAAGTCTTCCTGAGATAGTAAGGAAGCAAATTGGAAAGTTTATATTTTGTTCCTTCGAGATGGTAGTGGATCAAACTGAAGATTGAAGTCTTTCTAAGATAATAAGGAAGCAAATTAAAAAGTTCAGATTTTGTTCCCTCGAGATGGTAGTGGAGCAGACTGGAGATTGAAGTCCTCCTGAGATAATAAAGAAGCAAATTGAAAAGTTCAGATTTTGTCTCCCTGAGTTTGCAGTGGAGCAGGCTGAAGATAGCAGATCTGGCATTCCTAAAGTTGCAGGAAGCAGATCGAAGATATCAGATCTTGTCTCCCTGAATTTGCGGTGAAGGAGATCGAAGACAGCAGATTTGGCATTCCTGAAGTTGTAGGAAGCAGATCGAAGACATCAGATCTTGTCTCCCTGAGTTTGTAGTGGAGCAGACTGAAGATAGCATATCGAAGACATCAGATCTTGTTTCCCTAAAGTTGCAGGAAGAAGATCAAAGACATCAGCCTTGTCTCTTTGAGTTTGCCATAGAGCAGGCTAAAAGACAACAGATTTTGCTTTCCTGAGATTGCACGAAGCAGATCAAAGATAATCGTCTGGCATCCTTGAGTTTACAGTGGAGCAGATTAAAAGATAGTGGATATTGCCTTCCTGAAGTTGCAGTGAAACAAATTGAAGCTGTCAAACTTATGTTCCAATACCCCTGAAGTTGCAGTTGGGTTGGAAGCCATTTGGAGAAGACGAGGGCCAGGAGGTCAAGATTCGACAAGACTGGGCAAAATTGGTCCTTTTATAGTCTTTGCTCCATTCTCGTTACACGACAATGAGCAAAGAGGGGCAGCTGTAATAGGCCAATTTAGCCCGGGCCCATACAAAAAATTATAAACCCAAAATAACAAAATAAAATCCAAGTCCAGTCCAAAATATATCATTTGGCCTGATCGGAAGGGCCCATTACTTGAAAAGGTTGAAGGTCCATCTACAAGCTTGACGTATATGGGAACACAATATTCAAGGATATGCAATCTTAGATATGATATGCAAATCTTAGATATGATATGTAATCCTAGAAGATATGATATGCAATCTTAAATATGATATGCAATCCTAGAAGATATGGTATGCAATCTTAGATTGATATGCAAATCTTAGATATGATATGCAATCTTAGAAGATATGGTATGTAATCTTAGAATATATGATTTTGTAATCTTAGAGATTTAATTTGTAGATACCTTTTAATCTTAGCCGTTGATGTAATTGATCTGTACCGTTGGATTTGGGGAGGCTCAACTATAAATAGAGGCCTCTCCCTTCATTGTAAAATAGACTGGAGTTTTGGAGTAATAAAAATTCTTAAGAGCATTCACTCATATTTCTCTCTCTTTTGTGTTCTTATTTTCTGTGGCTTGTTCTTATTTTGTTCTTCGCTCATCTTCGTTTCTTTTTGAGTTACTTCCGTTCAAGTTAGTTTTTGGTGGAGGAATTTCGTCGAATCCTCATATTACGGGAGTTAGGTTGACTTATCGTTTTTTAACTTTTTTATTTATCCATTTAATTGCTTAATCATTATTTATTCATTTATTTTAATTATTTTAAATTTATTTTAATTGCCACTTTTTATCCAAAACTTTATTTTTAAAATAAGGCAATGTTTGATATTTAGAAATTTAGGAAATAATGCCCTAACGTCTTTGGGTTTCGATTTTCCGTTTGACTAAATAACTAAATATCCTTTTAATAAAATTTTGTAAATCATGAGATGATTTTAGTTACGAGGATTTAAAATATCATGTCCTAACGTCTTTGGATGTGATGTTTGTATTCTTTCTAACAAAGAAATCTCAAATTTTAACTCAAATTGTTCAAGTTTTTTTTTTAAAAATCATATTTAAAATTCTTTCAAATTTTCAGCATTAGGACATGATTTTATCAATTCGGTACCAATTTTTGGGCGTTATAAGGGTGCTAATCCTTCCTCATATGTAACCGACTCTCGAACCCGTTTTCTTGTATTTCGTAGACCAAAATCAAATGTTTTAAAATAAAACGTTTTACAAGGTGATCCAATCACACCTAAGTAAAAAGGGATTGGTGGCGACTCCATTTCCGTTTTTTTAAAGTCGATCCCCATTTTTTTTAAAATATGAAAATGGTTTCGACAACTTGGCGACTCCACTGGGGACAATAAAATAGTCAAGCCATAAAATTGATTATTTCCTATCCTTTTGTCTAAATTTGAAAATCTTATTTGAAAACTTATGATTCTTTTTATTGCATGTTGTTCTAATCGTATAAAGTATTTTTGCATTGCATTGCATGACCGTTGTGGTCAAACCCTTTTAAGTGGGAGTGAGAAACTATGCCTTCGTGAGGTTTTCACCTCCGCATGGGCTAGTAGATTGCTTCTAGGATACATCCGTACCTATGTCTTCGTGAGGTTTTCACCTCCGCATGGCCATAGGGAAATATATTCCCCTGAACTGAACTAGATCCATATGAGCCTATAATGGGTGAGGATTGAGGAATCTGCTGGTTCAGGTACCCTCCCTTTAGAACTATGCCACATATAGTGATCCTTAAGAGCCAACCCTAGATAGAGTTATATTGAACCTTAGTGGTCACCCAGATAGGTACCCTATTTTGTTATTTATTTCTCTTATACTAATGTGTTTTCTTTTGTTTTGATCGCATTGCATTCACGTCATAAAAAAAAAGGTGTTGATTCAAATTTGATTGCTAAATAGAAGAGTTGGTCATAAGAAAATGGATTTTTTGATGAAGTGGATTTTAATACGGTCATCCGAATATAGTCCAGGTAAACACAATAAGAGAAGACTGATAGCCTGTGAGGAATACAAGACCTTATTGCCCAAAGATTCAAGCTGACAAAGACTATTCGAGAGTCACCACGTCTTGGCTTTCTTGAAGAGGCTAATGAGCTTTATAGAAATAAGTGAGTGAAGAGTCACGGCCTGGATTAAGTAATAAGGAGCTAGAAGAGGCATCTATTGGGAAAGTTCATGAGACACGACCATAACATCTTTTGTGAAGAAGGGGATTGATGTTTTCACTTGGACTATAAGGACAAAGTCGCATATGTAATCCGTTTTGTGTGAAGAAATTTATTTTCTAGTAAAGTTTTTTAATGGAATTGAATTCAGAATCAACACCTCTCTTTTTGCATTTCATTCCTTTGAATTGCATTTCATGCATTTGTATTATATCACACCATATGCATTTAAGTCCATAGAGAGAGTAATTAGTTGAAATTATCAGAGAAAGAGATGAGGTTAATCTGGGAACTAAACACCGTTATGGTACATGTGCTAAAGAAAATGGATCAAAGAATCGAATAGTTCCAGAGAGACGTGCAAGACCAGCTGCAAGAGCAGTTGGCAAAAATCCTCAAGATATGAGGGACCAAATAATGGAAGCCCAAAGGAATATGGTAGTTCAAATGACTCAGCTACTGAATGGGGCAATAGATAAAGGAAAATACCCCATAACTAATACTGGAGAGGATAATGAATTTACAAGACTATTTTCTGAATTCGTTATGGGCATTACGAATTTCTGGTTATGCCATTCGGGTTTACGAATGCACCAGCTGCTTTCATGGATATGATGAACTGGGTTTTCCAACCCTATCTAGACTGGTTCGTGGTGATATTCATAGATGACATTTTGGTGTATTCAAAAACTGAGGAGAAGCATGATGCACATCTTCGGGTCATTCTGCAGGTATTGAGAGAAAAATAGCTTTATGTCAAATTCAGTAAGTGCGAGTTTTGGCTGAGGGAAGTGACATTTTTGGGGCATGTCGGATCTGCTGAGGGGATTAAGGTTAATCCTCGGAAGGTTGAAGCTGTATTGAATTGAAAGCCACCGAAGTCAGTATCAGAGATCCAAAGTTTTCTGGGTTTGGCGGGGTGCTATAGGCGATTCGTTGAGGGGTTTTAGATGATTGTTGCACCCCTAACTAAGTTACTGCGTAAGGGAGTACCATTTGTTTGGATGGATAAGCAGCAAGAGAGCTTTGAGAAGTTGAAGAAGATTCTGACTGAAGCACCGGTATTGATTCAGCCTGAGGCTGGGAAAGAATTTGTTGTTTATTGTGATGCGTCGCACACAGTTTTGGGTTGTGTGCTGATACAAGAGGGGAAGGTGGTGGTGTATGCATCCCATCAACTTAGTCCACATGAGGTGAACTATCCCACTCATGATTTGGAGCTAACCGCAGTAGTGTTCGCACTGAAGATATGGAGACATTACTTGAATGGGGAAAAGTAGATCATCTACACTGACCATAAGAGCCTGAAGTATCTTCTTACCCAAAAGGAGTTGAATATTAGGTAACGAAGATGGATAGAGTTGCTGAAGGATTACGATTGCTCGATTGAGTATCATCTGGGGAAAGCGAACATGCTGGCAAATGCGCTGAGTCGTAAGGTAGTAGCTGACTTCAGAGCAATGTTAGCTCGGCTTAGTCTATTTGAGGATGGTAGTTTGTTGGCAGAACTGCAAGTAAAACAAACATGGATTAGTCAAATTAAGGAGAAAAAAATGTTGGATGAGTCGTTGAGTTCTCATTTTCAACAGGTAGAGAAGGGAGAGACTGTGGATTTTGAATTGAATGGTGAAGGGGTATTATGTTTTCGTGGAAGAGCCTGTGTACCGAGGGATTCTGAGTTGAGACAGATGATTCTACGGGAAGCGCATAGTAGTCCATACGCTATGCATCCAGTGGGAAAAAATTATATCGAGATCTGCGTGACCTGTATTGGTGGCCAGGACTTAAGCGTGAGGTGACTGATTTCGTAAGTAAGTGTTTGACATGCCAGCAAGTGAAGGCTGAGCATCAACTCCTTTCGGGACTGCTGCAACCTGTAAAGATTCCACTTTGGAAGTGGGAGAGGATAATAATGGATTTTGTAAGTAGGCTACTTCTGATGCCTACTAAGAAAGATTCAGTGTGGATGATTGTTGATCGGCTAACTAAATTTACTCACTTCATACCGGTTCGTACTGATTACTCGTTGCATAAATTGGCCAAGTTGTACGTGGCAAAAATTGTTAGGCTACATGGGGTACCAGTGTCTACCATCTCAGATAGGGACCCTAGATTCACATAGCGGTTTTGGAAGGTGTTACATGAAGCTCTAGGAATAAGGTTTGATTTCAGCACAGCATTTCATCCGTAGACTGATGGTCAGTCAGAGAGGGTAATCCAGATTTTGGAAGACATGTTGAGAAGCTGTGTGATTGATTTTAGGGGCAGTTGGGAAGATTATTTACCCTTGGCAGAATTCGCGTATAACAACAACTACCACTCCAACATTCAGATGGCACCATACGAGGCATTATATGGTCGTAGGTGTCGTACCCCTACATGCTAGACAGAATTGGGTGAGCGACAACTGTTGGGTCCAGAGTTAATTTCAAAAACGGAAGAAAAAGTGAAGTTGATACGAGGTCGATTAAAAGAAGCTTTTAATAGGCAAAAGTCATATGCTGACTTAAAGCGAAGAGAGATAGAGTTTTCTGTGAGAGATTATGTCTTTTTGAAAGTCTCACCGTGGAAGAAGATTCTGAGATTTAGACGGAAGGGCAAGTTAAGTCCCAGATTCATTGGACCTTATCGGGTGTCGAAGCGTGTTGGACCGGTCGCCTATCAGCTTGAGTTACCTCTTGAGTTACAGCAGATACATAACATATTCCACATTTCTATGCTTAGACGCTACTATTCAGATCCATCTCATATAGTGTCGGTGGAGGAAATCGAGGTGAGACCTGATCTGTCATTTGAAGAGGAACCGGTGCAGATTCTGGGTCGTGACGTTAAATTGTTAAGGAGAAAATTTGTTCCGTTAGTCAAAGTATTGTGGCGTAATCATGGTTCAGAGAAAGCCACATGGGAGCCTAATGAGGCAATACGACTGCAATACCCTCATCTCTTTTGATCAGGTAAATTTAGAGGCCAAAATTTCTTTAAGGGGTAAAGTTGTAACATCCCAAAAATTAAGGGTTTGTAACATTTGTGTAATTGCATGTTGTGCTTGCTCTGTGGGTTATTTAAGGGTCTTTAAGGGCTCTAAAGAGGCCTGGGGTCGAGTTCGAGCCCTGATGAAATTTTGGTTTTTGGGCTCTTTAGTGGGGAGAGTTGGGGGAAGCAGGACTTGAGTTTAATAGAGTGTGTTTGTTCAACACAAGTGAGCATTTGGCAAGGTGGTGATGGCGTCAATATAAGAGCATGGTAGGATGGGGTTCGAATATCAAAAGTACCAAAACAAAGGTTTTATTTTGTGCTAAGTGGGTGGAAGAAGTAGAGTTCAGATAGAACTCTGCAAGGGGAGAGTGGAGACTCAGTCAAACTGTTTTAATGGGAGGTGGACAGCAATGTGAGGAGGAAAAGAAGGAGAGAATCAAGGGATTGGGGTGAGAGATGGTAGTGGCTGAATTTGGAGAGTGTGTGGAGATGAGAGTTTCGGTCAAGAGGGGTCACTTTTGGTAGAATTTCGGTCTTGTGTGAGGTAGAGTGCCATTTTCTGAAGTGTTCTCTTGAGAGAATTTCTACGTTTTACCTTTCAATTTTTAGCATTTTGGGTCTTTGTGCTTCAATTCTCTTTGCCGAAACCTCAACCTTTCCATTCTTTTCGTCTCACTTCTTCAAACATTCTCCCTTATTTGTGTTGCCTAAACATCTGTTAGCCGAATCCTTCATACACAACATTTCGGCTTGTGTTCTCTGATTGATCTTCATTTCGGTTTAACCACCATAGCCAAATTTTGATTCTTGTGTTTTGCTGCTTGTGCCGAATCTTTCTTTCCATTCGGCTTCTCTCTAATTAAAGGTAATGGTTATTTTCTCTTATCTTCTTCTCTTCTCTAGTTGCTTTGTCAAAACCGAAAATCCTAACTCCATCTCTTTTTGCCTAGGCCGATTTTAGTAGGGATCAATCTTACCTTCTTCTCTATTCATTCAACATTCAGGTTCGGGAAGTATTTGGAAAGTGAAGCTATGACCGAATAGGGGGTGGACAGTTCTTGTATTATTTTATGAGTTTTTAGGGCCGAATAGACATTTCTTTGTGGACTAGGAGCAACATTGCTAACTTGTGATTTTTATTAGGGACTCAATTTCGTGATTGAAGGGAGTAACTAAACATTCTAGCATAGCAAGGAGTTGTCGTCGTTGTTGATAAATGTTGTGGATTATTTTATCAATCTCAATTCTGGGAGTATCATGGATTAAGACTAACTATTAGCCGATTATTGTTCTTAGGTCTTCAAAGAGTAACATAATCTGTAATCCATACAGGCGTGTAATCTCACACCAATCTTGATGAATGCCTGTGTTGCTCTGTGAATCGGCCGAAAGCTGAAAAGCCAAAAAATTGACAAATGTGACCACACGAGCGTACGAACACTCGTAGTGGTAAATCGAGAGACGAGT
The DNA here is from genome assembly GCA_025506655.1 of Gossypium rotundifolium. NCBI lineage: Eukaryota > Viridiplantae > Streptophyta > Magnoliopsida > Malvales > Malvaceae > Gossypium > Gossypium rotundifolium. The sequence continues at coordinate 76,642,925 of CP106726.1, read as the reverse complement.
GTTGGTGGTGGGTCATAGAGAGGTTCACGAGCACTCTCGCAAAATTGAGGCCCACATGGGCCCAGTGGGCTAAAAGGGCCCAATGGGCTAACAGGCCCACATGGGCGAAATTGATAAAAAACTATAGAATGAATTATGCGACTGCGAAGCTTGCAAAATTGAGATCGAAAACATGCTAAATGGGCCACACGAGCGTGTGGGCCTGTTTAGGCCTAAAATGGATTCTAGGCCCAATTTTATTGTAGAGACCCAAAAAGGGGTCCCGTGTCGTCCGAGGCGACAACAGGCCTTCAGGAAGACTGTTAAAGGACTAAATTACCAAAATACCCCATTAAGGGTAAAATTACCAAAATACCCCTGGAAGGGTAAAGTTACTGAAATACCCTTGATGGGTAAAATTGCTGAAATACCCTTAGTGGGTAAAATTACTGTTATAGCCTTAAGGGTTGATTAGTATGACTGTGTATATTCCGTTTAACTGTTATGATGGTAGATTAATGCATACAGTGAATTATTATGTCACGACATTTTGCATTGGGTTGGGATGATTAAATTTATAATTATATATATTGGAGGAAGTACTGTACTGGTGGCTATGCCATATTATACTGATTCAGTGGCTCTTCCACGACATACTGATTTTAGTGGCTCATTCTGATACTATTATCGGCGACTTTTTTATTATCTTGGCGGCTTACCGCATTCTTGGTGTGTAGGGCTGGGTGGGTTGACTTGGTCCCCACAGGAGTGTAGGGCTGGTACGGGAGGTGTGTTGGTTGGTTTGGGTTGAGCTGCATTTTCTCTGTTTGCATTACCATGATTTCGGGGCCTTAGGCCCAAACTGACACTGGATGGATTTGGGCCCAGACTGTGATTGTAACTGGGATTACACACTGAGTTCTTGTAACTCACTCCTTTACTTTAACTGTATAAGTAATCCCCAGCCGTAGAGGATTTGGAGCTGCGAGGGACTCGGAGGTGGCAACTTGTTCCGTACGTTTAAGGGTGAACTAAGTATTTTATATTTAGATTTCTTTACTTTAATTATTGGTTTCATAATTGTTGAAATAAGGCCATTGGGACTGTTTTAACTTTTATTTGGATTTTCTTTATATGCGGCCAATTTAATTAACACGAAGTTTACAAAACAATAAACAACTATTTTTTTTCCAAATAACTCGTTTTCGTAAATGATAAGACCAAATTCTTTGTAATTGACTCAGTTTTATTAAACAAGACAAAACACGTTTTTTTTAAAAAATAATAATAAAATGAGTAAAGCCCCCTCTGGGCATAAGCGAGGAGAAATGAAATTTCGAACTTATAAACGTGATTTTAAATAATATGTTTTCTAAACAACCATGTGGTTCCAACCATCACCTGGTGTAGCACACTAGATCTGGTCGTAACATTTAGGCCGGGTTTGGGGTGTTACAGACCAGCACCCAAATTAATAATAACCCTTAATGACATGTCATTCGTATCCTAATCTATTCCTAAGGTTCAACCGGGACTTCACACTTGTCGAATTGCCATCAAACGTATCCGTAAGGCTGTATTAACAATTTATGCAATATCAAAGCATTCAAAACACAATTACAACAATGCTTATTACATACGAACTTTCCTCGGATGTAAAAACGGTGAATTAAGTCGATTAATCCGAAACTTTATTCTTTCCCCGATCTAAATCCGTATTTCACCTTTCTTGATCTAAATGTAATCAAAATTAACTTATTTAATTATCACCCTATTCAATTTAGTCCAAAATACACTTTAAAGTCATTTACACTTTTACCCCTAATATTTCACATTTTTGCAATTTAGTCCTTATTTCTTAAAATCACAAATTCATGTAATTCAACCATAACCCATGCTAGCTGAATTTCAATTAGGTCCCTAGAAGCCCATATTTTTCATTTATTTCACAATTTAACCACCAAATTTTAACATTTCACAAATTAATCCCTAATTGGACATTTTACTAAAAATCCTTTTTACAAATATTGTTTATCTAATAACAACCATGCATTTTCTACCATTAAACATCAAAATTTATCAATATTCATCAATGGTAAAACCCTAAACCTTTAACATTTTTAAAAATAAGTCCCTGGGCTAGCTAGATTAAGCTGCAACGATCTCAAAAACATAAAAATCATTAAAAACGGAACAAAAACCACTTACAGTGCAAACAAAATAGCTTGGCCGAACCCTATCTATGGCTTTCTTGACAATTTTGGCTATGGATGACAAAATGAAGAAGATTCACACATTTTTCTTAAGTTATTTTAACATTATTTACTAAATTACAAAATTAACCTTAAGTTAAAACATTAAAATTTACCTAACCATGTCCATCTTTGTCCACTAAATTTATAAATGGGCTAATTGCCACTTAAGGACCTTTACTATAGTATTCCATAGCTATTTGACACCTTTAACTATTAGAACACAAATTTTGCACCTTATGCGATTTAGTTTTTTTTATCAAATTAAGCATTCAAACGATAAAATTTCTTAATGAAATTTTCACACATTCATACTATCATACTGTAGACATTAAAATAATAATAAATAATTATTTTGACTTCAGATTTGATTTGACTAAAAACGGGTTGTTATAGTACCCCACAAGAAAAGGGACAAGACACCACTTGAGTTATGGAAAGGCAGAAAACCATCCTACAACTACTTGAAAGTGTGGAGGGTGTCTTTCTAGCATAACGTATAATGGTATGTTAAGACATATGCGTCGTCGACATAATATCATTAAACAAATGATCTCAAACGGAGTTATCTATATTGATTTTGAAAAATAAAAAGATAACATCGCGAATTCAATAACTAAAGGCTTAAAACGAGATCATGTTGTTAAAACATCGAAAGGAATGTAACTAAAGCTCATGAAAATAAAAGGCTTTATGTGAAGGAAAACCCTACCTAGTTGACTGGAGATCCCAATATATAGGTTCAAAGGATCAACCTAATTGCATAGACCCTGTGAGGTCACTATGGGGGTACTTATCCCAAGTTCGTTCCTATGATGTAATCAGTGACTAAAATTGTGATAGGTTAAGCAGTGCTTTTAATGACCATTGTGTGTTTCGGTGAGTCGAACAACATAAGTCACTTATGTAAGAGTGAAGTGGAACCACTTCAAGGAGACTAATGGGGCATAGTTCTCTCAAAATCTTGTAGAATCGGGAGATGTTTATGGTTATATGAACATAACCATGAGAACTAAAACCTTGCCAGAGAGGTAGTTGTGTGAGGTATATTATCGTTTACACAAAAGGTAGAACAGTTCAAGGACATCACGTCTACTGGTCAGCTTGTAAAGTAAATATACTTTAGCAAGGGAAGGTCCAAGGGTGGATACCTACCTATCCTATGCAACTATCGATCGTAGATTTTATCACTACATTGAGTCAATGTATTTCGATAAAACTATTAATTTTCATTCATGGGGGGATTGTTGGAAAAATTACTTTTATGGGAACTTTGAGGCATATTTTCAATAGGTAAAGGTGGAGAGTTGAATCATAAAATTATGGTGTCATATTCTACCCCATGGGACCTTTACATATGCTCAAAAGGGTTGAGTGATGAATGAGAAATTGATGCTCAAAGTAAGCTACTTGGAAATATTGTTGAGGAAAAAGTAAAAGCTTAAATCCCACATTGGTTAAATACCAAATGTGAGATGTGTTTATATATGTGAACTCTCTTGAAAGGTAATTGAATGACTAAGCTTGTAATATTGCCTCGCGCACAGGGGGTGTAGGTCCAAACCCGACGGGGTTGAGGCATACCCACACGACATGGGCGACGGAAAATGTCTGGATTGGTCAAGCCCAAATGGGCCGACGAGTATTTTGAGCCCAATATGAATTTATTTTCCTCAACAGACAAAATCTACTTATATATGGAAACTTATCTTATTGATTTGATTCAAATAAATCTAATTAAAATTTTAAATCAAATTGATTTAATAACATATTTTGTGAATATTTTTTTCCAAAATTCCAACACTCTTTATGCCTATAAAAGGCAATGATTTCTGATGGGTTTTTACACAGTCATACTCTCTGATAATTTCTCTTGCCGAAACTCTATTACTCTCAAAACTCTTTATTTTCCTCTTTTGTGTTTTTCAAATATTTCGGTGATAGAAAAAGACATTGTTCGTTCATCGATCGTGGTCAAGGTGCTACTACTTTGATCACTGCTGTTGTTGTATCCTGGGAGACATTCGACCAACGTTACTCCAAGTACCGTAGGAGTGGCTGAATCCACCTTAAGGAAACTGTGTTCACAGGCCTCAACATTTCGTAAAATCCCTATTCTTCTTTATTTCAACTTTTTATTATGGTTTACTTTACTTTCATATTTGATAAATTAATTATAAATCATTCTATTTATATTTTATTTCATGTGTTTATTTATAATTAATTATATATTCGCTAACTTGTGTTTTGTCTAACAAAATACTCAAATATGCTAAATATCTAAATTTAGTAAATAAAAAATTAAATTAAATTAAATTTTAAAAAGTAAAATAGATAATAAATTCATATTTGAAAAAAATCTGAGTTTGAGCTATCGATAGGTAAAGCCGCCACTTAGTTCCAAAAACTTTTAAAGCCTAGGCTTGTTTGTAATACCCCAAACCCAGCCTAAACACCACGACCGGATCTGGTATGTCACTAAGGAGATTTTATAAAACTTGTGGCACTTTGGAAACCAATCATCAGGTTTAAACATTTATACCGAAAACTTAATAATTTATTAAGTTATATAAGATATGAAGTTATAAAATGCCTTGGTGTTTTTTTAAGTAAAACCGAAATTTACCACATGTCTCAGTTTAATTTAAACATAAAATTTAAATGCCTAAGAATAAAAAAAACCAACATAAAACCCCAAAATAAATATAAGTCTAGTGGCCCATCGCCTTATTACATTGAGACTTAAAATCCTTAATCAAAAATATTAAAAATAAAATTCTGCTGGATCAGATACTCTCTTGCATGGCCACCTTGCGCTCCTCTCCAGCCCGGTCCGATGCACTAGGTGCTACCTGAAAATAATAAATAATAGGTTGAGTCGCGAGACTCAGTGTGCAACCCTCACGCACCATTAGATTTGGGCCTTAGCCCCACAGAACAGAATAATTGATTAATATATATAACAATAATTATGCAAGCCCAACCCAAATCCTAGGTTTCCATCCGCTACACGCCACCCGTACCAGCCATTCACACCATTGTGGATTTCTACAATCAACCCACACCGCTACACACCATCAGATCATGGCAAAAAGCCACTACAACAGATCATGGCATAAGCTACTACAACAGATCATGGCATAAGCCACTACAACAGATCATGGCATAAGCCACTACAGCAGAACACTTCCCCTTTCATTAATCACCCAACCCCGTGCAATCACAGAAACTGGCATACATGTTTATCACATCAAATCAACAGAACCATTCACTTTAGAATGACAGAGATCACTAACCTGGTGATTCGCCTTTACCCTCTTCGGTTTCAACTGTTATGCCGGGATTTCGGCATTTAACAGAATTTAACAGATTTATAACCATATTATAACAGGCAATCTAAATGGTGTGGAAGTGTTACACACCTGATATCGCGTAGTACTATACTCTTAGTCGATATCCCTACTATCCGGATCTACTATCCTTGGTCTATAACTTGGTTCAAGAAAAATAAAAAAAAAACACGAAGATTTGGCCTCCCCTTGAAATCTCAAAAGTAACACGATTCGAGTGTTACTGAACCCCGACTTAGAGATCTAAGTGATTGACTCCTCTTCAAATCTCGGAACGCCGCAAATAAGAGAGAAACAAGAGATTAGTTTCTAAATAGCCATTTGGCTAGAGTCTCTAAAAAGCTGGAAAAGACTAAAATCTCACGAATCGACACTTACCCTGAGTTTCCTTCAAGATTCGGCACAAGCAGACACCTCAGAGAGAATTCGATAAACACAGGAGATGAGATCTAGGGATTTCGCCTTTTATGAAAATCCTGAAAAAGATGAACTGATGCTCTTTCGTCTTTTAGAATGTCTGAGTAAAGTGTTTTGGCTTTGGCTTAGAAAGAAAGTAAAAAGAAATCAAGGAAAGGCTTAGAGATTTCGGCTACAAGAACAAACAAGAACGTAGTTTCAGCTTTTAGTGAATGGGAGAAGAATAACAATGGGGATCAAAAGATTCGGCTAGAAGGAGGTTTCAAAGAAAAAGAAAAGGGTGAGGGAGGTGGTGATTTTAGGCTTTTGGAAGAGAAAAGATGAGAAAAGAAAAACAACTAAGATGGCCTTCAGATTTTCGGCACAAAGAAGGAAGAAAAGAGTAGGGTTCAAATGCCGGAATTGATGAGTTATCCCCCATTATTTATAGAAATTTCGGCACCCCCTATGGAAAAATAAGGCGGCTGGTCCCTTTCAGGTTTTAATTATAAATTTTTGGCCCATCAACAAGTCCTCATGGCTAAGGTGAATAGTCACTACGCACCAGGTAGGATTCCAACGAAGTGGAGGTGAGTCACTAGGACTGCTTAAATACCAAGCTCTCCCTAGATCCAATCCTAGACATGCGTATGCCTGTTGCCATACCTTAGCTCAACGACTTATCCCCGGGTTTGTTTAATTAGTGAGGTTAAGTCTTTTGAAATTTAAGGAGTTGTTTCAGCTAAGCCTAGAGTCCATCAAGTTCTAGATCTAATTAGTCTACGTCCCATAAAGCCCATCAAGCCCACATAGATATATAACACACAGAGAGTTAAGAATACTTACCTGCGTGGATCGGGTGCCGGTAGACTCGAAAGCCATATCCTCAAACCAGACATTTTTCTAAAATTTTTTTTCCAAAACACCTCTAGTTTAAAAAAAAAAATTCAAAAATTACCTTTGATTTGTAAAAATTACCCTTGATTTGTAAAAATGACCCTGGATTGCAAAATTATTGAAATACCCCTGGATTGTAAAATTACCAAAATACCCTTATTTTGAAAAATCACCAAGATACTCTATTTTGAAAAATTACGAAAATACCCCTGTAGGTAAAATTACGAAAATACCCCTGGGTAGTGAAGCGACAAAAATACCCCTAGGTGGTGAATGTAAGTTTATAAGGCTGTTTTTATGATTGATGTGTGCTGAATGTTGACTGAAGATTAACTCTAGGACTAGGAAGTATCGACTTGAGAACTAAACCGTAGATAGAATTCGAATTCAAAGAACTACTATCGAAATAATTTTACATAAGATTTTTCACGGTTAATAAGTGGGAAGAATTAATTATTCATAAAATTCTTAATCAGATAAACGTCGATCGAAAGAATGAGTACAAGGGGACGAAGACGTTCCAGATGCGAATAATGGTGCGTACCTTACTGTAGTATATTGAGTGTTTATTTTTTTTAAATTAGAGTGCGCAGCGGAAGCGTAGTGATGAGACTTGGGTAGTACAATTGATAGTTAATTGAAAATTTCGAGGACGAAATTTCTTTAAGGGGGTAGAACTGTAACATCCTGAATTTGGGCCTAGTAGATTTAGGACTATTGGGTTGTAACGCCCCAAAAATCCTGAAACTTTTAATTTCTATGCATGGGAGTTAATATGTATGTGTAGCACTTAGAATAATAATATTAAGGTATTATCGGGATTAGTTGAAGCCTTAGAGTTAGGGGAGACCACAGGAAAAAATTATGTTCTTACTTAGTGGACCCTAGTCTCAGGCATGAGGCCTCATAAGCATATTAAGAAAAGAGAGGACACAAAAATGGGCTCAGGTTTGGGTTGAGGCCCTAATTAAGTTTTCTGTTTGGGCACTATAGGGTTAAAAGGGTAGCATCTGTGTTTAAAACACCAAAGTGGGTTGGTGGCCCAATATTAAGTGACGCTACAATGGAGCTAGAGGGTGGTGTCACTAGCAGTTGAAAGAGGCCCAAGTTTGGCAGCAAGGAGCCCATGTCTTTGGGCCAATTTCGGCACTTAAAAGAGCAAGGAGGAATGGACGACATTAAGGCTTATTTTTAGGAGGGATTTAATGATAATATTGTGCTGATAATAGAAGAAAGAGGTGATGTTATCTAGGAGTCTTTTGAAGGTGTGAAGAGATTTAGATAAAGGAGAAAAGTTAGGAGCTATCTGCTGAAAGCAGAGTTGGCCGAAATTCCATCACCTAGAGGAGTAAAGAAATCAATTTATAATTGCCATAGGGGGTACCGAAATTTCTATAAATAAGGAGGGATAGCTCATAAATTCCGGCATTTGAACCCTACTCTTTTTTTCCTTCTTTGTGCTGAAAATCTGAAGGCCATCTTAGTTGTTTTTCTTTTCTCATCTTTTCTCTTCCAAAAGTCAAAAATCACCACCTCCCTCACCCTTTTCTTTTTCTTTGAAACCTCCTTCTACCCGAATCTTTTGATCCCCATTGTTATTCTTCTCCTATTCACTAAAAGCCGAAACTACGTTCTTGTTTGTTCTTGTAGCCGAAATCTCTAAGCCTTTCCTTGATTTCTTTTTACTTTCTTTCTAAGCCAAAGCCGAAACACTTTACTCAGACCTTCTAAAAGCCGAAAGAGCATCAGTTCATCTTTTTTGATATTTTCATAAAAGCCGAAATCCCTAGATCTCATCTCCTGTGTTTGCCGAATTCACTCTGAGGTGTCTGCTTGTGCCGAATCTTGAAGGAAACTCAGGGTAAGTGTCGATTCGTGAGATTTCAGTCTATTCTGGCTTTTTAGAGACTCTAGCCAAATGGCTATTTAGAAACTAATCTCTTGTTTATCTCTTATTTGCAGCGTTTCAAGATTTGAAGAGGAGTCAATCGCTTAGTTCTCTAAGTCGGGGTTCAGTAACACTCGAATCGTGTTACTTTCGAGATTTCAAGGGGAGGCCAAATCTTCGTGTTTTTTCAATTTTTCTTGAACCAAGTTATAGACCAAGGATAGTAGATCCGGATAGCAGGGATATCGACTAAGAGTATAGTACTATGCGATATCAGGTGTGTAACACCTCCACACCATTTAGATTGCCTGTTATAATATGGTTATAAATCTGTTAAATTCTGTTAAATGCTAAAATCCTGGCATAACGGTTGAAACCCGAAGAGGGTAAAGGCGAATCACCAGGTTAGTGATCTCTGTCATTCTAAAGTGCATGGTTCAGTTGATTTGATGTGATAAACATGTATGCCGGTTTACGTGATTGCACGGGTTGGGTGATTAATGAAAGGGAAGTGTTCTCACAGTAGTGGCTTATGCCATGATCTCGTTGTAGTGGCTTATGCCATGATCTCGTTGTAGTGGCTTATGCCATGATCTTGTAGTGGCTTTTTGCCATGATCTGATGGTGTGTAGCGGTGGGGGTTGATTGTAGAAATCCCCAATGGTGTGAATGGCTGGTACGGATGGCCAGTAGCTGATGGAAACCTAGGATTTGGGTTGGGCTTGCATAATTATTGTTATATATATTAATCAATTATTCTATTCTGTGGGGCTAAGGCCCAAATCTAATGGTGCATGAGGGTTGCACACTGAGTCTCGCGACTCAACCTATTATTTAATATTTTCAGGTAGTAGCTAGTGCATCGGACCGGGCTGGAGAGGAGCGCAAGGTGGCCATGCAAGAGAGTATCTGATCCAGCAGAATTTTATTTTTAATATTTTTGATTAAGGATTTTAAGTCTCAATGTAAAAAGGCCATGGGCCACTAGACTTATATTTATTTTGGGGTTTTATGTTGGTTTTTTTATTCTTAGGCATTTAAATTTTATGTTTAAATTAAGCTGAGACATGTGGTAAATTTCGGTTTTACTTAAAAAAACACCAAGGCATTTTATAACTTCATATCTTATATAACTTAATAAATTATTAAGTTTTCGGTATAAATGTTTAAACCTAATGATTGGTTTCCAAAGTGCCACAAGTTTTATAAAATCTCCTTAGTGACATACCATATCCGGTCGTGGTGTTTGGACCGGGTTTGGGGTGTTTCATTGTTTTTTGTCGGATTTGGCCCGAAAGCTTGTTTCATTATTCAAAATGTTAAAAAAATATTCAAAATATATTTTATATTAATATTAATATTTTATAATTAAATTTAAAAATAATAGATTTGTATTTTTTTGTATTGTGCTTTATTTTATATTCTGTTTCTTTCAAAATTATATAACCCTTTTGTATTTAAATTTGCTTTTATCTCATCAAAATATTTAAAATTAATAACTAATAAACCTTAGTTGAAGTTTGTTAAGTTTCTTAGCCAAATCGTAAACATACACTACAACAAAAAAGGCCTATAGCGACACTTATGGGGCGACACTTTCGTAAGTGTTGGGATAGACTGGCCAACATACGCTTTAGCCAACTCTTTTATAAGGGTTGGGTTATGCATGCCTAAGGAAACGCTTAAATAAGAGTTGGCTTTGTCTATTCCTAAGACGACAGTTTTGGGGCGACACTTTCCTAAGTGTTGGTATAGACTTGCCAACATACGCTTTAGCCAACTCTTTGTACAAGGGTTGTGATATGTATGCCTAAGGCAACACTTGAGTAAGAGTTGGCTTTTATGTAGTCCTAAGACGATAGTTTTGGGGCGACACTTTCCTAAGTGTTCGGATAGACTACACTTTTGCCAACTCTTTGTATAAGAGTTGGGATATGTATGCCTAAGGCAACACTTGAATAAAAGTTGGCTTTTGTGTAGTCCTAAGAAGACACTTTTGTGGCGACACTTTCCTAAGTGTTGGGATAGACTATGCTTTAGCCAACTCTTTGTATAAGGGTTGGGATATGTATGCCTGAAGGCAACACTTGAATAAGAGTTGGCTTTTGTCTAGTCCTAAGACGGTAATTTTGGGGCGACACTTTCCTAAGTGTTGGGATAGACTATGCTTTGGCCAACTCTTTGTATAAAGGTTGGGATGTAACACTCCAAACCCGGTCCAAACACTACAACCGAATCTGGCGTGCCACAGAAAAGAAAACGTTTGGAAACCGATTTGTTTTAGAAAAAAAACTGTTGTAAGATTTTTTTTGAGAAAACGTCGATGTATTTTGTATCGTGTAAAACATGTTGAAACTTGGTTTGGAGAAACTTAGTTGTCATATTGTTACTCCGTATTAATTACTTAGTCTTTGTATAAAAAAAAACAAGTATTTATTTAGCTTTTGAAAATATCCATTTCATAGCTTAATCAACATATTAAATAGAAACTTTAAAATCAACTAAATATAAGAACCCAAATAAAACTTAAGCGGCCTTATTACAGAACTGAAAACCAAAATTTAATAAAATAGCTAAGTCTGAATGGAAAACTTTGAAATAAACCAAATGCTGTAGATGGCCACCTCGAGTCCGCTCCGGTTCTATATCCACGATCTAGGTCTGATCCGCAAAATATAACGAAATGGGTGAGTCATCTAGACTTAGTGTACAAATCCCCATCCCAACAGAAGTTATGCTCTTACACAAATTCATACACTAATATGCAAGTCATGCAACCCATCCAACCTAAGCATTCATCCGGGTCTCCCAAATCTACCCCTTGTGGTACCAAACCCCTTGTGGTGCCAAACCACTTGTGGTACCTAAGCATTCATCCGGGTCTCTCAGTCCGGACATTACCAACACTGGCCACTGAGGTTGCTGGAGTTTTGGAACTCATTTGCGATCTAGCTTGATTTCTATTTGAATGTCCCACATTGTCTCTTAAACGAATTTGATCATCTCTGAATCTCTTCGAAGCAGATTGAAATGACTGCTTGGATATATCTTTCTCATATCTCTAGCTTCAGACTCAACTTTTCTTTTATCTTTCCCGAATGCTTCAGCTTTGTATGCTCGGTCAACGAGTACAACAAACTCTTTTATTTTTAAGAACCCGACTAGCAAACGGATATCTTCATTAAGACCGTCTTCAAATCTTTTACACATTATAGCTTCATATGATATACACTTTCGGGCATATTGACTTAGTCTCACGAACTCTCATTCATACTTAGAAACAGTAATCCGGCCCTGTTTAAGTTCTAGAAATTCCTTTCGTTTCTGATCAATGAATCTCTCAATAATATATTTCTTTCAAAACTCGATCTGAAAAAAGTCCCATGTAACTTGCTCTTTCGGAACAATGGAAATCAGAGTTTTTCACCATTGATAAGTTGCATCTTGGAGTAATGATACTACACATTTTATGTACTCTTCCGAAGTCAAAGACATTTCGTCAAATACTCAGATAGTATTTTCAATCCAGAACTCAGCCTTTTCAGCATCATCATCATTAGTAGCCCTAAATTCTTCGGCTCCATACTTACGAATCTTGTCAATCGGAGGCTTATTCCACTGATTTAGATTCACAGTCGGAGGTATATCAGATGTCTGAAGGGGATTAACCGGGGGCGGGGTCGGGTTATTCCTCATGAATTGAGTGAACCACTCACTCATCATTTGGAAGAAAACTTGTTTAGCTTCTCCCTCTTGACCGCTCGTAGCTGGTCTCGGATCAGAGGGCATTGCCACTTGCGTGGGAGCAGGCACATTACTTTCTATGTCGTCAGCTACGGCTCTTTTGGGATCCATTACTATACGAAAATCACATTTTATACGTCAGGATTCATCACACATCATATTTTAGACATATGGCATGTATAGCTAAACTCTGACACGCTACGTTAATCTGAGAATCAACTAAACCGTAGCTCTGATACCAACCAAATGTAACACCCCTAACCCGTATCTGTAGTCGGACTAGGGTTAAAGGCTTTACCGGACAGATCGAAAACTTTCATAACATTTCATACATTTCATTCATCAATCATACACACAGTGTCCCTTAAATAGGTCAACGAGAACTCAAACCAGCTTATAACCCGGGTTGGGACTAAAACGAAACACATACAAAAGTTCTCAAAAACTTAAAAAATTTTCTAAATTACAGAGGATACACGCCCGTGGGAGCCAACCGTGTACCCTCTACGACTGCTAGACACACCCGTGTGTCCTCTCCGTGGTCGAACCTGACTTCACACCACGGCCACCAAGCACGCCCGTGTACCCTGACCGTGGTCGATCCTGTCAAAATCAACACGACTATCCAGCACCTCCGTGTGCTAAAGACGTGTAATACTAGGCCATATACTGACTTTCTCACACGGCTTCTAGGCACGCCCGTGTGCCATGGCCATATGACATTATAGGTCATATGCAAGACCAAAATGCCACCCAAAATGGGTCATACCTACAAGCAACATTTACCAAGACATCTCCTGTACATATGACCACTAAAAGCATACCAAAATGATCATCCAATCTATACATTTAATACCAATTTCATTCATGCCAAATTACAAAACTAAAACTCATATCATCACAAGTATAATTCATCCAAAACCTACTCAAAAACTTGACCATTTCTTGTGCTCCAAACCATACCAAAAATATGCATCTTAAAACTCATTCATTCAAGCATTTTATCAACTCAAAACTAGTCAAAACCATAGCTAAGTTCACTTCATAAACATATACACATATCTAGCCTATACATGCCATATCTAGCTATATACTTTTTTTAAAGAGTACAAAAAAAACAAGATTTTAGTAGTGTGATGACGATCCTTGACGGTCCCGAGCCTTCAGTAGCTTTGACGACCTATAAAACAGAGAAAATAGACACACAGAGTAAGCTTTCCAAAAGCTTAGTAAGTCAATATACAAACAAACTTAGCATAGAATGCATATATACAATTAGATACATTAGCACATCTCATTTACTTAACAATTTATCACATATATACTTTGATTCATACTTGTGGCCACATTTTCCACATTCATTATTTCAAGATTCACATTCTCGCATTTAAGCATACATTTCTTCAAATCAAAATCACATAAATACTTACCTTTTTATACACACTTTGTGTATATACCAAACATACCTGAAACAGACATCCGTTCACTTAATTGATCATAGCTCGGATTTGCAATTCGTAACACAGACTTGCCTATTGAACCAATAGGAATCTAGTAGGATGCTCAAAAACTCAAAATAGTCGTACAATGCCAATGTCCCAGACGAGGTCTTACATGCACTCGGATATCGATGCCATTGTCCCAGATAGGGTTTTATACGAATCAATACGATGTCGATGTCCAAGACATGGTCTTACACGTAAAGCTCATATCGATGCCAACGTCCCAGACGTGGTCTTATACGAAATCTTAAATCAACGCCAATGTCCCTGACGTGGTCTTACATGATAAAACAGAACAGATACCTATGTCATGACATAGCTAACCCTATCTATTCCTAGGTTCATACGGGACTTCTTGGACATTGTCACTATATCGAACTTATCTCAGAATTCATATGCATAACCTCTCATAAGCATTCATTATCAACATTAGTCATATGAGCAACCACAATTTCATACAAGTACATTTATTTGCATAGTGACTTACCTCGGATTCGGTTTAACTGAATGAAAATGACTACTCTGTTACTTTTGCTTTCCCGCGTTCTAAGTCCGTTTTCCTTGGTTCTTAATCTAAACATATTCAGAATTAACCCTTTTATTCACTAATTCATTCAATTCAATCCAAGGACACACATTTAGGGCTATTTGCAAATTAACCCTCATACTTGCACAATTTATCAATTTAGTCTATTTTTCTCAAAACATCAAATATACAAAATTTGTTCACACAAATGCATAACCGAATCTCCCTAGGGACCACACAAGTCTACATTTTCCATAAAATTTACAATTTATTCCCTTAAATTAGTACTTTCCCAATTTAGCCCTAATTAGCTAAATTCATCAAAAATTCAAGAGTAAAGTATGTTCATCTAACTCAAATCTTTAATTAACACCATAAATCATCACAATGCTCAACATTTCATCAATGGCGTATCACACAAACATCATCAACTCACAAAATTGAGACATGGGTTTGATAGTTGACAAAGCAACAATTGCAAAAATGTAAAAATTATCGAAAATCGACTGAAAACATACCTTAAATTTAGCTTGTAATTAACCGAATATACAAAGCTTCAAAGCTTTCTTTTTCTTTGTGTTTTTCGGTGGAAAAATGGATGAACTAAATTCCATTTTCATGCTTTAAATTAATTAACTATCAAATTATAAATCAATTTACAAGTTTGTCCTTATAATATAAAATTATCAAACATAAACTCCAAGGTTATTATGGACTAATGCCGTCCACTATCATAGATAATAGGCAAATTGCCATATAAGGCCTCCAACCTTACAAAGCCACAACACATTGGTACTTAGCAAATAGCATACAACTTTCACATTTAATGCAAATCAATCCTTTGCTCAAATTAAACATACGAACAGACAAATTCGCTTACGAAAATTTACCACATGCTTAGTCACATTTCCACGACACAGAAAATAATATTAAAATATTATTTAGACTAGGATTCGTGGTCCCAAAACTGCTATTTTGACTAGGGTATAAACCGGACTGTTACAATTCTCCCCCCTTAGGGATTTTCGTCCCCGAAAATCTTACTGTTAAACAGAGTTGGATATTGCTGTCTCATTGAGTCCTCTGGCTCCCACGTAGCCTCTTCTATTCCGTGTTGATTCCACAGTACTTTTACTAACGGAATTTTCTTGTTTCTCAACTATTTCACTTCACGAAGTAAGATACGGATCGGTTCCTCTTTGTATGTCATATCAGATCGGATTTCAATTTCAGATGGGGCAATCATATATGACAGATCCTATCGATATCTACGGAGCATTGAAACATGAAATACATTGTGTATCTTTTCTAACTCAGTCGGTAACTTTAATCTATATGCAACAGGCCCGACACGTTCAATGATCTCATACGGCCCGATGAATCTCGGACTCAATTTGCATTTACGTCTGAATCGAAGCACTTTCTTCCGCGAAGACACTTTCAAAAATACTTTGTCACCGATTTCAAATTCTATATCTTTTCGTTTCAAGTTCGCATAAGACTTCTGACGATCCGATGCTGCTTTCAAGCAATCTCAGATCAATTTCACTTTTTGTTCTGAATCCTTTATCAAATCAACCCCATGGAGCTTATTTTCACTGAGCTCGGTCCAACATAGAGGTGTACGACATTTACGTCCGTACAAAGCTTCATAAGGTCCCATTTTAATACATGACTGAAAACTATTATTATACGCAAATTTGATCAATGGCAGATATTATTCCCACGATCCATTAAACTCAAGCATACAACATCTTAACATATCTTCGAGAATCTCAATGATCCGCTCGGATTGACTATTTGTCTGCGGATGAAAAGCTGTACTGAAATGTAATTTCGCGCCTAAAGCTTCTTGTAACTTTTTCCAGAATCGCGATGTGAATCTCAGATCTCTATCTGACACAATGGATAGTGGCACTCCGTGCAATCTCACAATCTCATAAATATAATGCTCAGCTAATCTGTCAAGTGAATAATTAGATCTTACCAGAATAAAATGGGCAGTTTTCGTTAATCTATCAACCATGACCTATATCGCAACTTTCTTTCTCGGATTTAAAGGCAAACCAGAAACAAAATCTATCGTCACTCTATCCCATTTCCATTCAGGAATAAGAATCGGTTGTAACAAACCTGATGGAACTTGATGTTTAGCTTTCACTTGCTGACAAACTAAACATTTTGACACAAAATCATATATGTCTCGTTTCATACCATACCACCAATAGTGTTGCTTCAAATCACGATACATTTTAGTATTTCCTGAATGAACAGATAAACGACTGTTATGAGCTTCACTCAAAATCAACTGAATCAACTCTGGATTTCTCAGAACACAGATATTTTCTTGAAATCTCAAGCAATCATCAACAATTAAAAATTCAGATTCATAATTCAATTCACACTGAGCTCGTTTCGATAACAATTCATTATCAACTTTCTGAGCATCACATATTTGTTGTACAAACAATGGTTTCGCTTTTAATTTAGCTATCACAAAACTATCATTAGTCAAATCTAACTGGGCATTCAAAGCTCTCAATGTAAAGAATGATTTTCTACTCAAAGCATCAGCAACAACGTTTGGTTTACCCGGATGATAATCTATCACAAGCTCATAATCTTTCAACAACTCAAGCCATCGTCTCTGACGCACGTTCAAATATTTCTAAGTCATCAAGTATTTCAGACTATTATGATCTAAAAACACATGAAATTTTTATCGTACCATCTTTCTTTTTCACAAACAGAACAGGAGCACCCCAAGGCGAAAAACTCAATCTATCGAACCCTCTATCAGTCAACTCATGCAACTGTGACTTTAACTCTTTCAACTCAGTTGGTGCCATTCTATACGGAGCTATCGAAATAGGTGCAGTACCAGGCAACAATTCAATACCAAACTCAACTTCACGAATTAGAGGCAAACCCGATAACTCTTCAAGGAACTCATCAGAAAACTCGCAGACAATAGGTACTGACTCAATTTTCCTTTCAGACATTTTACAATCAATTACATAAGCAAAATATGCCTCATAGGGGTGTTACATATTATACATGAAATAATGCAACCATAAGCTTAGCACGAACCTAAGCATCATCCACAATCTCAATTGATGAATTTATTTATGTTCAGATCAAATATTCAATAAAAAAAGTCTTTCAAATTCATTAAACAAATTAACTTACCGAGATTTTCCATTTGAAGAACAACTTACGGATAAGAGTACATCGTCAACAGAAGTTCATAAGAGCTGGTCCTCCTGAACACGCCAACAGAAGCTCATAAAAGCTGAACAGAAGCTTATAAGAGGTTAACAGAAGCTCAAAAGACTGATCCATCCGAACCTCGCCAAACAGAAAGTATAACATGAGAGTTCGCAACAAACGCTGAACCTCGGTTTACTTGGGTAATATGTTGATATCTCCCTCCAATGCCATCTCCACTCCAAACCCCCGTAATATAGCAAAGCAAGAATGTATTCTAATCATGCGTTCAATCTAAACCAAGCATCAAAATCAATAATATATCTCAATTTACTATTCATTATCCACGATTAAAAATAAATATATAAGTTCTTCAATGATAATCTACTCAATAATTCATATTTATATTAAATTCTAAACCGTACAAACTTACCTGGACTAAATTGTAGAAATTGTAGAAGTTCAGGGACTATTTCGCTATTTTTTCTTTTTTCACGAATATATACGGGATCATGATCTAAAATGTAAAATTCTTCAATTATTAGCATACATTTCATATTCCAATCCATTTTACAATTAACACCCTTTAATTTTTAAATTTATACAATTATCCCAAACTTTTATAATTTTGCAATTTAGTCCCTTAACTCGAAATTCATCAAATTAACCATTTTTCTCAAGTCAATATTTTATCCAAATATACTAGGCCATCAAAAATTCCCTAATAAATAGAAAGTTCACTATAAAACCTACAATTTTGACATTTTCACAATTTAATCCTAAAATCAAAATCTAACAAAAATCACTTTACAAATTCATCAAATAGCATAATCAAATATCCAAATACATGATATTCATAAAAAAAAAAATTCAATATTCATCAATGGAAACTTCCAAAATTTTTAACAAAATCAAAAACGAAGGTACAAGCTAACTGGACCTAGTTGCAACAATCTCAAAAACATAAAAGTTACAAGAAATAAGATTAAAACGGACTCACATGCAAAATTCTTATGCTAGCCGTAACTTCTCCTCGCCCTAGCTATGGCTTTCGCCCATTGAAGAAGAAAAATGAAGAGGAAAACTTTAATTTCAATTTGTTTTACTTTAATTTCAACTAATTTATTATTATGCCATTATCATTAAATTTTCTATCATTTTTAACTTTAATTGTCGTACCACTCAATATTTAAGGCTTCTTTATCACTTATGTCCTTCCTCAACTATTAATTAAACCATTTCATCACTTAATTGCTTTAGTTTGTAAGTTTTGCACATTTTATAATTTAATTCTTTTAATTAGCTAACAAAACATTAAAATTTTTCAATAGAACTTTAATACTAGCTTAATGACACTCCGTAAATATTTATAAAAATATTTATGGCTCGATTTATAGAAACGAGGTCCTGATACCTCATTTTTTAAAAACACTTAACCTTAGGGTCAAACCACTTGAACTTAATAAATCGCTTATATAACATAATTTATCAAATCAAAACCTTTTAAAACCATATTTGATTCACAAATTCGTAAATATTAAATAATAATATTTACAAACTTACTCATCAGATTTGGTGGCCTCAAAACTACTATTTTCAACACCACTAAAAAACGAACTGTTACAAGTAGACTAGATGTGATTTAATTCATATTATTAATTACACTACATAATTTATCAATTTGACCAGATAATTTTGTAACCCCTCCAATTGGCTTAAAGGATTTTTTCTTGCTGGTCTTAATATAAGAAGATCCAGTCTCGATGGATTTTTCTCTTTTGATTTAGTTGCTGCACGTGTTCTTAAGGTTGAGGTTGAAGTTCACAAGTTTGAAGATTTCCATCTATGTTATGTCCTACATCACCTAACATGAGAACATCTTTTATTGCATTTCCTTCTTCATTTTCTTTAGGTTTTGCATTATTGTCATCCTTAAATAAACTGCTAGGGAGTATACCTAAAAAAGGTGCCCAAGTTTTATCATGAGTGACAACTATCCCCACGGACATTTTGTTCGACTTTTCTTCTAATTTAAAATTAATCCATGTTTTAAATTTTTGAGTTTTACGCACAATTTACATATAAAGTAACGATTTAGTAAAAAATTAAGAGTCTCGTTAATTAAAAAAATAATAACAATAAAAATTAATAATGTATCTTTAGCCTACTCTCTCCCATCCGTTCTTTTTATAGGATTCCATCTTAAACCAAAATCTTTTTTTTAAAGGTTTTTTGATGCCTTCCATTCTTTTTTCAATAAATTCCACCTACTTTTCAATTGTTTTTTAATACATGTCTTTCCCGTTTCATTTGCAAAATTGGTCACTATTCTTAGTCATCCTTCTCTTTTGAAATGAGTACTTGAAATATTGTAGTTACAGTAAAAATGTCACAAAATATCATTGTCATCCTCCTATCTTATGTTGCTTTTGTCTTTTCACCTTTGGAGATCCCAACCAGCATAACTTTTTTCATCTACCATTTATGACCAAAAAGAAGTCAATAACATCACCAAAAGAACAAAAGAAAAAAAAGTTAACACCAAAACCCAGCTACGAAAATAAGATCACTACGTTTAAGAGAAATGAACAAATACCTTTCTATCTGATTTTCGAAACTGGTCTTTCTTGCATTAAGGTCTGGAGCTTCTTTGTTCTAAAAAGTAACATTATAGAACAGGGGATTTGGTTGTTTCAGAATAGTGAATTGCATTAAAATCTAACATGTCGTTGGGAAGAAGACAATCTAATGGGATTCTTTTGGTAATCTTATTACCCAAACATCAAAAGCAAAAACTAAAAGCTGGATTACATCAGCTTTTTTGGTTTGAGTCTAAAAGCACTTATATACAACTATTTTTTCCTCCAAACACAATGTGCTCTCCATTGCTTCTGCTGTGGGCAACCAACGACGCCTCCTTAGGGTGCGTTTAGTATCATTTTTAAGGAGTTTTTTTAGGACAAAAATATTTCTAAACAAGTTTTTTTAGAAGAAAAAAATTCTTCTCCTAAGCTAAAAAAGGGCCCAAAAGCACCTCTATCATAAGATGAATTTAACTTCTCTCTAAAAATGTTTCTTTTGTTTCTGCAAAAACATTTTTGAGAGACAATTCTAAACTAGATCTTAATCTATTAGGTGCAACTAAAGTGAATAGGAATGTGCAAAAAGTAAATTAAATCGAAAAAATGGATCAAATAAAATATTTCATTTAATTCAGTTATTTCCGTTACCTATTCCGGTTTAAATAGTTAAATCGATTCGATATCAATTTTAAGATCCAAACTGAAGTTATCGTTAAATTAATAAAATGATTTTATACACAATTTAATAATATCATCTTACTTAACCCAATAAAATATTTTTATATCCAATTCAACTCAAGTACCCAACCCCAAAAAAATATATATAAACTCAACCCAACTCAACCTAACTTAATAATTAATTTAATTATAAAATTAAATTACTTAAAAAATTAAATCTAAAAACAAAAGAAAAAATAGTGTCTCATGAAAGTTGCAGAGCTGGTGAAGCTGAAGGCCAAGCTCGAGTAATAATATTATAAATTACCACTTTCGTCCTTCCAATTTCTTTTCCATTATCAAATTTTATTTAACATTATGTTTTTTTAATTCAAATATATTATAGGAAAAGGGTGAGCAAATGTAGGAGAGTATGAAGAACAAAGCAGAAGAAAATGTAGACAAGTGAAGCTGTAAAAGACAAGAGCAGAGGAGCCGCGGAACCGACCCACGACAAGACAAAACAGATGGCGGGTTCTGCTAAAGGGAAAGCGGTGGATACCAAGGAGAAAACCGACCAGATTTTGGTCCACTCTAAAAACAAATTTACCTTTTTGCTGGTTTTTGAGCTGCTGCTATTATACGGTTATTTGGAGCTCTTTTGGATTGCTGCAAAATATGTTCAAATAGGAAGGAGGAAAAAAAAGGTGAAAACCGATAAACCGAACCGAGCTTATTCAGTTGGGTTATTTCGGTTCTAGTACTTAAATTAATTCAGTTATTTTGGTTTATCTCTAATCAGTTAATTCAGTTATTATTTTATAAAAATTGAATCGATCTGAATACTATCTGATCACATATTACTAAATGATATTTAATTAAATTAATAAACACTTTTAATAAGGAAAAAAGGTTGAAATATGACTTTCTTTCATGTAAACATACAAAAAATAAAATCATAATATTATATTACATCATCTTTCTTTGAAATGATCTCTTATATTATATTATTTTAATTCTCCATTCTTTTTAGATATTTTTAACTTTCTAATAGTAATAATCTTTATTTTTTTCTGGTGATTTTCTTTTAATACTACTTGATTGAAAACATTTAACTATCTATAGAACTAAATTTTATTTTAATTAATATATAAATCTAATAAAATTATATAATAATAAATATAAATCAACTATACTTTATTATATATAAAATAAAAATGTATTTTAAAAATATAAAACCAAATAAAATTAGCTATTACCATATATGAATTACTTGAATAATATTAAATGAGGTTAATTTAAGAATAATAAAAATCTGAGTTTGCTTCTTGGCACGATGTTTCTTCCATACAGACCGTCACATTTCCAGTTTCCTTTTGTCTTTCTTTCATGTATTTCCTTGCTTTTTCGTTTGTTTGCTAACGACTTGGTTGGGTTTTTAGAGGTTCTCGCCGTTCAATGCTCATATGGAACAAGATCTGGCTGCTCTCAAACTTAAGAAATCTGAGGATGATGAAATTCAATTTGTGGGGGCTTCGACTCCAACAAGACCTCTCTATGATTTATGTTTACTGGGTTGTTTCGCTACGGCCAGTGTGGTTCATTTCCCCGCCACGCGCACAACTTTGGCTAATCTTTGACAACCTTTGGAGGGTATTCAAATTTCTGATTTGAGGGATAAACAGTTTCTCTTCCGGTTCTTCCATCGCGTTGACATTGATTGAGTGGTAAATGGTGCCCTGTGGACTGTCAATAATCACCTACTAGTGTTCCACCGTTTGCAACGAATGAAGACCCGATGTTTGTGCCACTGATCTACTCCTATTTTTGGGTTTAGGTTCATAGTTTGCCACCAGGTTTGTTCTCAGAAATTGTTGCTAAGCAATTGGGCAATTTATTGGTGTTTTTGAGGAATATGATGCTAAATAGATTAATAGTAGCACTCTTTCCTATTTACGTCTGTGGGTTCGCCTTGATATCTGGGCTCCTTTAAAGCGTAGGAAGAAAATTCTGCTTTCACCGGGTAGTTCTGTGTATGTGCGATTATGTTATGAGAAATTGACTTTGTTTTGCTACTTGTGTAAATGTTTGGCGCACAGCGATAGTTTCTGTCCTATTCGGCTGAAGAGGGATGTTACTGATTCTGATATGGGATGGGATGCTTCCCCACGGGTTGTGGGTTGGAGGGCCACTGTGGTCGACAGTATTTGGTTGTGCAAGGATGTTGTTGGGGGATCGTCAGCTGGTGTTTCTTTGAAGGGTGCCTCTACTGACACCATTCAACCTTTTTTTTTCTATTGATCCCGTGTTAGGTGTTAACTTAAAAAGAACTGCTTCCGTTAGTCATAGTGGAGTTCTAGGCGTAGCGGAACTTTCGCCGATGACTCATGTTTTAGAATCCATGCCTTTGGTTAGCGTTGAGGGTAAGAAAGGTTAGAGAGTGGTTGGTGGCCCTAGTTTGGTTTTTGAGAGTCCATATTTTGTTGGGGTTTTGGATGAGTGTGTTCCCACTTATCCCATTTCTTTATCGGCGACAGCCAAGGGGCACGTCGATCGACAGCCATGAAACTGATTTTTACTGGAATGTTCACGAATTAGGGAGTTCATAGGCTATGTGACGACTTCGACATCTGCTGAAGCTGTATAATCCCCACATTGTGTTCTTGATGGAGACAAAACTGGATTCGATTTGTATGGAGGGTGTTCTTAGGAGGAGTAGATTTCTGCATGATGTTGAGGTTGGGACGGATGGGACACGAAGATGTCTCAGTTCAAGTTGGTGTTCGGATGTGAAACTGGAATTGCGCAATTTCTCTCTCTTTAATATTAATGTTGCAGTTCAATAATCAGCTGGCACTGACCGTTGGAGCTTCACGGGTTTTTATGGCTCTCCTGATACCCAGTTTTGTATCAACGCTTGGAATTTCTTAAAAACTTTGGGACAGGATTAGAGTCTTCATTGGTTAGTCTTTATGGATTTCAACAAAATTCTTTATTCTTATGAGAAGAAAGGCGGGATGGTCAGAGAGGAAGGGCGTATGGAGGAATTTCGGATTATTTTATCAAACTGTCTTCTAGAGGACTTGGGTTATGAGGGTCCGTGGTTCACTTAGGAATTGGGTAGATTGACTATGAATAATATTCGTGAAAGGCTTGATCAGGGGGTTACTAATTCAGCTTGGTGGGATCAGTTCTCGTCGTTTTCTTTAAAGAATTTGCCTCATTCGATATCAGGCCATAGCCCTATTCTGATAACTACGAAATGAACTTTTCGACATAAGTTGCATTCTTTTCGTTTCAAGTCATGGTGGGTTTTGGAGGATTTCTTGTAAATCTAAGATTCGCCAGCTTTAGGATAGTTCTAAGGGTTGTGTTCCCCAACGGTTGGCACTACTTTGTCAGGGGCTGACGACATGGGCTGCTAGGCTATGGGGTGGTCGGGATGGGTGGACTCGAAACCTGTGCACTCGACTTTAGCCACTTGATTTGGCAGAATAAATGGATGAGAATTTGATAGACTTACTGACCACCCGTCTGGAGTTGAATTTGGAAATTGACAAGACAAAACTATCATGGGAATATTGAGATCTTACCTTTCTTACCTTTGGAAAAGCATTTGGGTCGTAAAGGGTCTGTTGAATTTGAGGCTGAGCTAGCGTGTGGGAACGGGCTCTCGTATCCGTGTCTAGGACGAAATTTGGATCCCCGGGCTACCTGATTGCAGATTACACTTACATGAGAATTATTCACTTGATAAGCTAGTTGCGAATCTTTTCAATCGAAACCCTAGGTAATAGAATGAAAGCCTACTTACCACTGTGATAGATAGTGATACTGTGAAAAAGGTCCTCTACATTCCTCTTGCTCGAGAGGCTTATGACGATGCTTTGGTTTAGGGAGAGAAAGAATCATGTGAGTACTCAGTCCGTAGTGCCTATCACCTATTTCATCGCTTTAGTTCATCTCCTGTTTATGAAATTTACAAGCCATTTTTTACAAGATTATGGGATTTACAATTACCCTCTAAAATCAAGATTACAACTTAGCGTATTTTTCGCAATTTCATCCCTAATTTCCCTAATCTATATAATCGTCGACTACGCTCCAACGCTTACTACCCTTAGTGCTCGGTGGATGCTAAAACTTTGGAACACATATCCTGCGATTGTCTCTCTGTTACTGGTATATAGGAGGACTCGCACATAACCTACCCTAGTGAGCTTTCGGAGACATGCTTGTAAGATTGGTTGTTTTACCTTTCTCATGTACACCCCAATTGCAGTTTTTAGGAAGTTTGTATGTGCTTTATGGTTTATATGGTATGCCAAAAATCGACAAGTACATGATAATGTTATCACACGGATGCACGTTTTAATTAAGTAGGTTGATTCTTACTTATTAGAACTGGACGCGGTATAGGTGAAGCTTCTTGGGTGCCAGATTGGTGTCAAACAATGGAAATCCCTGAATGGCTGCTCTCTAAATATTAACTTTGATGCGACTTTCTATTTCTCCTCTAGGACTTCCTGCACAAAAATGGTTGTCAGAAATCGACATGGGACTGTTTTGGGTTTGAATGTGATGGTTTGTGGGCACATACCTTTGGTGTTTGCAGCTAAGGTCGTTGCTTGTCTTCATGCGGTCCGTTTGGTTCTAATGTTATTATTGAAAGCGATTCCCTCACAGTTCTCCGCAAGGTCCAATATCCCCGGACTGACCCATTGGTCCTCAGTACGTATATTCGCGACATTAAACATTGGGTAGCATGCTATCGTAGGTGTGATTTTCGGCACGTCCTTCGTGGGGGTAATGCAGTGGCTGATTTATTGGCAAATGATGGATTGACGATGGGAATAGGCTCCTATATATGCAATGGTGTTCCTGATTTTGTGAAACTAGCGGTGGAATATGATCGGCGCTCAAGTTTGGGTGGCGTTTTAGAGTCGTGGGTGGTGGATTGATGGCACTTTTCATAGGTAGGTTTATTTTTCTTTGAAGCGTGCATGAGGGTTTCGGTGTTGGTTTCTGATGGTTTCGTCTACTTCAAGCGACGCCTTTCTGCCTTCTGTTTCACTGTGGCCTTTCTGTGCTCAACGTCAGTCAGGCTGCCTATCTACTGGTCTTTCCGAAGGTTTACAGGCCTTCCAACTATTTCTGATGCCTAAGCTTTTGTTTCTGCTCACCTTTGTTACTAGGGTTTATTTGCTGTGTGGGCCTTGTCCCGGGCTTTATTTCTTTAAGTTTTTCTTGTGTTTGTTTTCTTTCTTTCCTCTGGTTCTGTTTGTTTGGTTTGGGTTTTTTTACTTGATTTTTACAAAAGAACTTATGTACCAAAATGGTATGTCACTGGAATTATATACCAAAAGGGTATGCTCTTAGCAAGTGGAAGGTGGTGCATAGGCAACATCATCTTAAATTTCTAACACCAAAATTAAAAAAAAAAAAAAAACTAAAAATGGCATATAAATAGACGACACCAAAGAAATGTGTCAAATATAACCCGTATACCACTAAAATCTAACCTAACTCTGACCCTGACATTGAGGTGACAGCATCGGTGAAGCCAAACTCATAGGCGACGCTGTAGATGACAGCACAGTATGTGAAGCCCAATAGGTAGGCGACATCGAGCTGGTGAAGTCAAACTCATAGGCGGCACCAGTCCTACGAACTGCAGTGGCCCGTAGCGGTGGCAGCGATGGGACGGGACCATCATCGGTCCCGTGACTTGTGTTTTGAGGACCTTACAATGTCATTTTGATTTGAATGAAAAAAAAAAAACAGTTTAGAAGAATAGAAGAAGAAGAGAACAGGAAAGGAAAGAAGGGAAAAAAGAAAGAAAGAAAAAAAAAAGAGAAGCAGAATAGGTAAAGAGAGGAAAAGGAGAAGGAAAGGAAAATAGGTTGTGTTTAGGGTTTGAAAAAAATTAAAATTGTGTTTAGGGTTTAAAAAAATTAAAGTTATGTTTAGGATTTTAAAAAATTAAAAGATTGTACTTGGGTTATAAGGATTTGGTGTTTAAAAATCATAAAAGGTATTTTTTAATTTAGTAGTTTTTGTTATAAATGTTAATTTTTGTTTTTTTATTTCAATTTTTTTTTACTTTTGTAAGGTATTATTTCGTTAAAAAGATATTATTTTGGTAAGGTATGTTTCTATTTTATATTTTCATTCGTAAGTTTTTTTTATGTTTTTTTAATTTAAATAACAACATTCATATTTATGTAGATTTCTCTATTTTACTTTTTATGTAATTTATTTGTCATGTGTGTTTTAGATTTATTATGTTTATTTTAAATAAAATGATAATAATAATAATATTTGTATTTATTTGATTTAGTATGTTGAGATAGTTTATGTTATGTTTCATTATATGTTTTGATTGACATGTTATTTTTATTATTTTAACATATATTTTTTATTTTTATGTAGATAAAAGATGAGAACATTGAGTTGGAATTTATGAATGGGACCATTGAGTTAGAATTTATTATATATTTTTATTTTGTTAATTATATAATGTAATAGTATAGCAAAAAATATGATGTGGATGAACTGTTTGGTATTTTTGTAATGAAAGTTTTGTACTGTATTTATTGTAACATTTATTATATCACATTTAGGTATTTTGGTAAATATTTAAAATGGATCAAACTTAGAAATTATTTATCGAAATTTGTTTTAAAATTGTAGGTATTGAAATGAATTCTTTAATTAATAACGATAGTCACATATCAAACACAGTTAATAAGATGGTAATATATTGTTTTTTGTTATTCACGAGTTCCCTTATAAAAAGTTACACATTATTTACGAAATTAAATTATGTTATAATAACTATTTTTTTTGTAATTTAATAGTGTCAAGGCCCGTACCGTGCATTGAGGGGTCGGGTGAATGGTTTAGGATATCCCCCGAATGAACGACTGATGTCATACTTGGAGTTAACCGGATTCAGGTCAGCAGCATTGATCCGAACATTTAATTTGCGGTACGACTTAATATTCGCTTTGGTTGAACGTTGGCGCTCAGAGACCCACACTTTTCATTTGTCGTGTGGGGAGTACACTGTCACTCTAAAGGATGTTGCACTGCAACTTGGGCCCCCAATTGACAGGAGTGCGGTAACGGGTGTAAGTACGATCTCTGAGTCAACCACTCTTTGTTATAACCTACTAGGAGTCTCGCCCGGTAGTGCTGAGTCGAAATTTACGGGTTTGAGATTTTCATGGCTGAAAGCTAATTTTGAGCATTTATCAATTAATGTCACTGAGCGAGAGGTGATGTGCGCGGCTCAAGTGTATATTATGCACATTATAGGAGGTGTACTCATGCCAGATGCAAACAACAAGGTTCATTTGATGTATTTACCCCTATTAACTAATTTGTAGAATGTCTGCTCGTATAGTTGGGGTTCTGCAGTACTGACTATGTTGTATCGTGAGCTTTGTCAGACGACAAAGCCTTTTGCCGTGGACATAGGCAGATGCTTCATGTCGAAACCATTTTTGAAAAGAGGGTCGACTTTTTATTTAAAATAAAAAAACGGGAGTCGTCACCGATTTTTTGGGGTGTGATCGGATCACATAAAAATTTGGTCGTTTGATTTATTAAAAACCACGATTTTGGTCTACGAAATTTGAGAAAACGGGTCCGGGAGTTGGTTACGTGCGAGGAAGGATTAGCACCCTCGTCACGCCCAAAATTGGTACCTAATTGATTAATTAATTTCTAAGTGTCGGAAATTGAAAATTTGAAATGATTTTTAAAATACGATCCCTTTTTTATCAATGTTCATTTAAAAAAAAATTGCTTGAATTGAATTGAAATGAGCTTTAAGGGTGCACTCGTCCCGAGATAACAAAATGTCACATCCCGTAAGTTAGTATACGACATTTGAACCCTCGAGAACAAGTTCGCCTTTAAATTTTTTTGAAACTTAATATTTTGAAATTTAAAAGGATAATTAGCTATTTAGGTTTAACAAGAAAGCTGAAACCCCGTAAGTTAGGGCACGAAAGTTAGGATACGACATTTGAACCCTCGAGAACAAGTTCGCCTTTAAATTTTTTCGAAACTTAATATTTTGAAATTTAAAAGGATATTTAGCTATTTAGGTTTAACAAGAAAACCGAAACCCCGTAAGTTAGGGCACGATTTCTCGAATTCCCGAAATGCGAAATATTACCTTTGTTTTTGAAGATTTTTCTTTTTGAATAATAACTAGTACAATACTAAACGACATGCATTATTTTGTTCGAAGTAAAATAAAACGATCTATATTGGATAAATACATTGGGGTTTAATTCACAATGCGATGATATGAAATAAAAATGTAGTAATGAACATGGAATAATAATACATGAATAAAATATTGCACAAGTGAATGACAATAATATGAAAATATAAATAAACGAATCATAATACACGGAATGGCAATAATCTCACAACATACACCATTTAAATACTAACATTAATAATCAAAGACCAATGAATTAAATAAGCAATAAAAATAAATAATATAAAGTTAATTAAAATAAAATAAATAAAATGTACAACGTTTTAAAATGAAAATAGTGAGCTTAAAATAAATAATGTGAAAAAGAAATTTAAAATACACAAAAGCAGTTAAAAGATGATATATTTATAAAAATTTAAAATAGATAACATGTACATATAAATATAGGTATAAGATAAATAATATATTGTTAAAAACTTAAACGAACAATAATAAAACACTTTGACAAACAAAAGGTTTAAAATAAGATATATAAAACCGATTTAAAACCAAGTAATATATAAATTTAAAATAGATAATATGTACAAAAATTAAAATAAATGATATATGAAGAAAATATTTAACTGAATAATATGTAAATAGATTAAAATAAATAACAAATAAAAAGCATGAAAATGATTTAAAATGAATAACAAAAAAATTCAAAATTAAATAATGTACACAAAAGTTTTTAGGGAACAGATATATAAAAATTTATAATAGTTAACAATTCAAAAATATATGTATAAAAAGAGTTTAAAATAAACAACATATATAAAAACAAAACAGTTAATAAAAATAGTATATAAAAACTTAAAATAAATAATAATAATAATACAATTTTTAAAGAAAATAATAAATAAATAAACTCATCAAACAGATCGAGGACTAGATTAAAAACGGACTGGCATTCAAGGTATAAATTCGAAATAAGGAAAAGCCAATTAACGATCAAAGTGAAACGTGCAGAAACTAGCAAGGCCTAGATGGGAAAATATTCCATAAGTTCTCTGCGCGTGTTCAACTGACAGCACAAGGGACCAAATTGAAGACCAAAAGAAATCTGAGGGCCGAATTAGAAATGACAAAAAATAAGAAACTAAGGCCCGATCGAATGGCGTTGCAAAAGGGAGGGACTAATCGTCCAAATCTCACCTTAAGGGAAGACGCGCGGTCACCCCCAAAGCCAAAGACGCCGTTTCATTCAATGTATAAAAGGCCCAAAAAAATTTTGAAACCACATTTAACCCTAATCTAAAAAAAAACAATAGCCATTCAAAACCCTCTCTCCCTCTCATCTTCTCCGATCGATTAGGCTCCCTCCGGCGATTCGTCACACTACACCGCATCTGGTGGCCGATGATGTGCGAAGATGGGCCTTAGTGCCCCGTTTGAAGAACCCCGAAGGCCTCAACTTTCAGTGCCTCTAAAGCGAAGGGAAAGGGCCTTCGACACCCCTCCTCAGGCCGAGCTCCGATGACGGAGAGAGAGCACTCCGACGCCGCGACGGTGGGGGTTTCGGTAAGGCTCCTTCCTTTTCTTTTTGATTTTCGTATGTAAAAATATAAAATAAACTTAAAAGTAAATGAAAATAAAAATAAACAACAATCACCTTAAAAAAAATTTGTTCTTTGATTTTTGATGTTCGTAAAAAAAAATACAATGGATTTATTTCGGCTTTTATAGCCGAGTTACATAGATCCGTTTTTATCTGTTTTTGTTTTGTTTTCTGTTTTTTTTAACTTTTCTTCTTTGTTCTGTTGCGCGTTGGTCTTGGTTTTGCAGGTGGTGCTAGAGGCGTGGAGGAGTGGTGGCATGCGCGAAAGATCTGCTGATGTGCGGTGACGGCGATAGGCCAGAAGGCAGAGGCGGCTGCGCTTAAAGTTTTAGCTTTTTTGAAACCCTATTTCGGGCTAGTTGGGTCTGTTAGGTTTGGGGCAGATTTAGGTTTGGGTTTGGTCTTGTTGGGTCTAGGATTAGATGGGTTTAAGGATTTGGGCTATTTTGGGTTGGGTTTTAATTTTTGTTATTGATCTGGGCCAAAATTGGCTATTGCAGCTGCCCCTCTTTGATCATTGTCGTGTAACGAGAATGAAGCAAAGAATTCAAAAGGGCCAATTTTGCCTAGTCTCACCGAATCTTGACTTCTTTGGTGCTTTTGTTCTTCGAGTAGCCTCATTCTATCCCACTGCATCTTCAGGGGTATAGGGATTGTTGCTTTGATTCACTCCACTACAACTTCAGGGAGACAAGAATCGTAACTTCAACCTGCCCCACTGCAACTTCAGGGGGATAAGGTTTGTAGCTTCAATCTATTCTACTGCAACTTTAGAGAGATAAGTTTCGCTATCTTCAGTCTGCTCTACTACAACTTTAAGGAGATAAGACTTGTATCTTCAACCTGCTCCACTGTAACTTCGGGGAGATAAGATTCGCCATGATAGATTTGATCTGACCCACTGCAACTTCAGAGGTATAGGACTTGTAACTCGTAGCTTTAACCTGTTCCACTGCAACTTCAGGGAAGTTAGATTTGCTATCTTCAGTCTGCCCCACTGCAATTTCAGGGAGATAAGGTTAATGGCTTTCATCTGCTCCACTGCAACTTTAAGGAGATAAGGTTTTTGGTTTGTAGTCGTAATCTATTCCACTGCAAATTTAGGGAAATAAGATTTGCTATCTTCAATCTGCTCTACTGCATCTTCAAGGAGATAAGACTTGTAACTTTAACCTGCTTCACTGCAACTTTAGGAGGAATAGGCTGATGGCTTTAATCTGCTCCATTGCTACCTCATGGACATAAGATTCACCGTCTTTGATCTGCTCCATTGCTACCTCATGGAGATAAGATCTACAATCTTCAGTCTACTCCACTGCCGCTTCAGAGAGATAAGGCTGGTGGCTTAAATCTGCTCCATTGCTACCTCATGGAGATAAGATCTGTGAATTCACCAATGTTGCTACACCATCCTCTAGGGACATGATCTGTAGAATCGATTTCATGTATCTATGCTTATACCAAATGATTAGGGTGCTATGATCGAAAATGAATCAAATGCTCCTAACTAGATGTATTATGAATGATGAATGCAGAAATGAGAAAGATCATTTTTTAAACGTTTGGGTTATCATTGCTCGATGTTCATTCAAGTTCTATTACTGATGCGTTACCATGTCTTCTTGTTCAGCTGGTATCTTTAACAGAAAATCTGAAGAAATAGTTATCATTCAGATTATTGGTTCTCAAGTGTTTCCAACCCCTGAGTTTGGTTAGTTCTGACTAATGGTCCCGTTTCAGGTCCTTGTACAATTTTAAACTTTTCAGAGTAATATGCAAAACCCCTTTTACTTGAATATTATTAGTCCATTAATCGTTATTTCAATGAAAGATGCTTGAAAAAGACTATCACAATGGACAAGATGGAATTTTATTGAGAGTAATGCTCGAATAGATTAATCAACATAGCAAATTTGTTAGAAGAGAAAGAATAAGGTGAAAAAAGATGTCCCAGATATCGTAGCATGAACTTCTCTGTACGAACTCCTCGAGGACCTTTTGAACTTGATGCGTGTTTAGAAGATCTAAAAGACTTTGTTGATACCCCAAGATGTAACATCTCTTCTCCTTATTAATTCATAGCAAGACTACTACATGCCCCACCTTTGATCAAAATTTGAGTTTCCCTTTTCTGGGTTTTCAACTCAAAACCCCTTCGGTCTCAAGGCGCCCTTTGCGGGTTTTTGCCTTAGCCTCACCCTTTTTTTAGGTGAAATGCCTCTTGACTGAATTCGAATTCACAGAATTAGGTAGGTTTTTGCCATCCATCTCTGTCAAAATCAGCGTTCCTCTAGAGAAGGCCTTCTTCACTGCATAAGGTCCCTCCTAGTTTGGCATTTATTTTCCTCTCAAGTCCTTCTGTATGGGGAGGATCTTTTTCAAAACAAGGTCTCCTTTATGGAATTCTCTAGGGAGAACCTTCTTATTATAAGCCTGCATCATTCGCCTTTGGTACATTTGACCATGACGAATAGCCTTCAGCCTTTTCTCTTCAATTAAGTTCAGTTGATCATATCGAGACTGGATCCATTCTGCTCCATCCAATTTTAACTCTGATAAAAATCTAAGAGAAGGAATCTCCACTTCAATGGGCAAAACCACCTCCATCCCATAAACCAAAGAAAAAGGTGTTGCCCCGGTAGAGGTTCTGACTAACGTTCGGTAGGCATAAAGAGCAAATGGTAATTTCTCATGCCAATCTTTATAAGTCTCAGTCATCTTCCCCACGATCTTCTTGATGTTCTTATTGGCTGCTTCCACTGCACCATTCATCTTTGGGCGATATGGTGATAAGTTGTGTGTTTAATTTTGAATTGATTGCAGACCTCTGCTATCGTACTATTGTTCAAGTTCAGTGTATTGTCAGATATAATCCTTTCGGGCATTCCATATCGACATATAATCTCTTTCTTTAAGAACTTGCTAACTGCTGACTTTGTAACATTGGCATAAGAAGTGGAATCTACCCATTTAGTAAAGTAATCAATGACTACGAAGACGAATCGATGCCCATTAGACGCTTTTGGCAAAATCGGACCCAATGAAATCCATCCCCCACATAGAGAAAGGCCATGAAGAAGTCATGACATGA
Organism: Gossypium rotundifolium; assembly: GCA_025506655.1. Classification (NCBI taxonomy): domain Eukaryota; kingdom Viridiplantae; phylum Streptophyta; class Magnoliopsida; order Malvales; family Malvaceae; genus Gossypium; species Gossypium rotundifolium. The sequence goes on along the minus strand of CP106726.1, from coordinate 76,609,018 downwards.
AGAGGTGAAGAAGGTACATGAATTTTATCTCCATAAATTTGGCATTTATAGCACTGCTTGGCATAGCTGATGCAAACCCCTTCCATAGTGGACCAATAATAACTGAATCTCATGATCTGTCTGGCCATTGTAAAACCATTAGCATGCGTTCCACAGACACCCTCATGGACTTCTTCCAGGATCTTCTTAGCTTCAATAGCATCCACGCATCTTAAAAGAACCTAATCCTTCCTTCTCTTATATAGGATCTCTCTATCTAAGACATAATCACTGACCAATCTTCTCAGCGTCCTCTTATCATTCTCGACTGCTTGGTCAGGGTATTCACGATTCTTCACATATTGCAATATATCGTGATACCAAGGGTGATCATCTTTTTCTTCTTCTTCGTCAATGTTGTAGCAATGAGCCGGAGCCGCATAAATACTCATTTGGATAGCCTTCACTTCCTCTTGCTTGTTTACTCTGATCATAGAAGCTAAGGTAGCCAAGGTGTCGGCCATCTGATTCTCATCTCGTGGGAGGTAACAGAAAATGATGTCATCAAACTCCTTAATTAACTCCAAAACTAGTTTTCGATAATTGATCAATTTGGGATCTATTGTTTCCCATTCGCCTTTGAGCTGATAGATCACTAACGCAGAATCGCCATATACTTCTAACACTTTGATTTTGCGTCCAATGGCTGCACAGATACCTATGATGCATGCTTCATATTCAGCCATGTTATTTGTGCAATCAAAATCCAATTTTCTAGTAAAAGGATAATGGTCTCTGTTTGGGGATACTAGGACTGCCCTGATTCTATTACCCACTACATTTGAAGCTCCTTCAAAGTTTAGTTTTCAAAGATGACCCTCCTTTTGAGCACCTTCTTTAGTAATCGCAACATACATTAGATCTTCATTCAGAAAATCAAAGTTCAGTGGCTCGTAATCTTCTAAAGCTCTGCTGGCTAGAAAGTCTGCTATTGCACTCCCTTTTACAGCCTTCTGGTTTACATAAACTATATCAAACTCAGAAAGTAGAATCTGCCATTGGGCCACTCTTCTATTCAGAGCAGTCGACTCCATCATGTACTTCAGAGGGTCCAGTTTCGAGATGAGCCAAGTTGTATGGTACAGCATGTACTGTCTCAGTCTCCGGGTCGTCCAAATCAAAGTGCAACACAACTTCTCAATTGCCAAATATCTTGTCTCACATTTAGTGAACTTTTTGTTGAGATAATATATCACTCTTTCTTTTCTTCCCGACTCATCATGTTGGCCTAGCACGCATCCCATAAAATTTTCGAATACCACCAAATACAATATCAGCGGCTTATCTAGGCAAGGTGGCATCAGTACTTGGGCTTTGGATAAGTAATTCTTAACCTTATCAAAAGCTTTCTGGCATTCCTTATCCCATACACCTGAATTGTGTTTCCTAAGGAGACGGAATATAGGGTCACATTTCTCCGTTAGTTGTGTAATGAATCGAGCGATGTAATTTAGTCTTCCTAAGAAACCTCAAACTTCTTTTTGAGTACGTGGTGGAGACAGCTCCTATATGGCCTTTACTTTATCTGGGTCAATCTCAATTTCTTTCTCACTGACTACAAATCCTAGCAATTTTCCTGACCTAGTCCCAAAGGTACATTTTGCTTGATTGAGCTTTAGTTAGAATTTTCTCAATCTTAGGAACAATTTCCTTAAGACCTGCACATGCTCCTTCTCAGTTCTGGATTTTGCAATCATATCGTCTACATAAACTTCAATCTCTTTGTGCATCATATCATGGAAAAGGGTTACCATGGCTCTTTGATACGTTACTCCTGCATTTTCAGTCCAAATGGCATTACCTTATAACAAAATGTTTCCCACATGGTTACGAATGTAGTCTTCTCCACATCTTTAGGGTACATTTTAATCTGGTTGTACCCGAAAAAGCCATCCATGAAAGAGAAAAGTGAATAACCAGCCGTGTTATCCACTAAGGTATCAATATGAGGCAACGAAAAATTGTCTTTTAGGCTGGCCTTATTCAAATCCCTATAGTCTACACACATCCGTACCTTCCCATCTTTCTTAGGAAGGGTACTATATTGGCTACCAATTCTAAGTACTTAACCACTTGTAAGAAACCGGCATCGAACTGTTTCATGACCTCTTCTTTTATCTTCAACAAAATATCGGGTCTTATCCTTCGGAGCTTATGTTGAACTAGCCTACACTCCTCCTTTATGGGGAGTCAGTGTACCACGATATCCGTATTTAACCCGGGCATGTCCTGGTATAACCATGCAAAGACATCATTGAATTCTTAGAGTAACTCAATGAGGTCTCACTTTGTTTTTGCCGCAACACCAGCTCCAATCTTCAACTCTTTTCCTTCTCCTAAGCTTACAATTTCCACTAACTCTTTGTAAGGTAGGATTTGTTTCTCTTCTTGCTCCACCATCCTTAACAAATCAAGAGATATGTTATGGTCTTTGTCATTTTCAAAATTCTGAGAATCCTCCATACCCGTATCTTGCTCAAAAGGAGATTCTAAGTCAGCAGCAATGTCGTTTATATCATTGATATTTGGAGACCTGTTATAAAGATGAAAGAAGGCCCAAAGAATAAAGAATCTAAGAATAAATATCTATATGATTGGTAATGAATGAAATGGAAAGAATAAAAGAACATTTTGGTTATGAATGAAATGAAAAGAATAAAAGAATTCTTGCTCAGAATAAGACATCAAGATGCATTTTATTGAAATAAAGATATTTGGACATATGCCTATTTAACAAAATATTTTTATTGTTCCTAGGCTTAGAACAATAAGTGTGTTTTGGACATTACTCTGAATTAATTCTAAAGGTTACAGGCGTCTCCTCCGAGGTCTAATTGTTCAAAACACTCCCGGATACATAAGGGCGGATGCCTGATAAATTTTAATCTCCCATTTCTTCCTCAGATATGGCACTAATGCTCAGACTTCCCAATATTTCTTCCGTAGTTTTCTTTTTTGTCATTTTCTGTTCGGGGTAGATAGTTTCTCCCGGCACAAAAGTTCTAGATATATGAGGAAAGGTCATTGGCTCCCATTTGACCTCTCCCCCGCTTAAACGGGCCCTTCTTCTTTCCTATTTCTTCTCTTACTCCTTTTTCTTTTGTCTTGCATTTGGCTTGAATCCTAAACCATAGCAGTCCCGTTTATCATTTGACATTGGTGCCTTGACCCTCCCTTGAAGGTATCTTCCGAGCCCTCTTCCCGGTAAGGCTCCTTTTTCGATCGTCAATCGCAGGACCATCCTTGTGGTTTTAGACATCCTGGGCATTGGGATCCTGCTCCCTTCGATAATGAATGTTGCGTTGAAAAATTCTAGCGATCGAAAGAAACATTCTATCGCTTCGTCGTCTGCCCCTAGGTAAGGTGCGTTACTGGTAACGGATGCAATAATGCCTTCTTCTACGTTTATCGTTTCCAGTCTACCTTCAGTTATCGACTTTAACTTTTGGTGTAACGACAACAGCACTACTCCTGCCTAGTGGATCCAATGTCTCCCCAATAAACAATTATAAGAAGGCTTAATGTCCATCACCAAAAAGTCTACCTCATATGTATTTGGTCCAATTAAAAGAGGTATTTCAATCTTTCCCATCACTTTCCCTTCAGTACCATCGAATGCTCTCACCATGTTTTGACATGTCTTCATGTGAGAACTATCCACATGTAACCTATTCAGCGTGGATAAAGGTAAGACATTCAATGCCGATCCGTTATCAATTAGCACCCCCGATAGTGTATATCCTTTGCAACAGGTAGTGATGTGTAGAGCCTTCGTAGATCCCATACCCCCCAAAGGTATCTCATCATCATTGAAGAAGATGAAGTTGTCAGCACTTATATTACTGACCAGAAGGTCCAGCTTGTTGACAGAGATATCATCCGCGACATAAGTTTCGTTCAACACTTTCATCAATGCGCGACAATGTGTATCTGAGCTTAAAAGTAGAGCCAACACTGATATATGAGCCGGCTGCTTGTACAGTTGTTCTACAATGCTATATTCACTGTGTTTTAGGAATTTCAAGAATTTCTTAGCCTCTTTTTCAGTCACCGGCTCGTTAATGGGTAATTCAACTCTAACCGTCTTTTCTTTTTCTTGTTCCACTACCAAGGCCTTTCCTTTTACTGGTTCTGCTCTTGAATTCGCTGGATTATAGCATTTTCTACTATGCATGTAGAAGCCTACATATTTGCCCTTCTCTGAAGCGTTGATTGGGTTCTCCTTTTCTGGGATTGTTACGTTGTAGTCATAGTTCCAAGGAACCCTTTTGCTATCCTTATAGGGGAAGGATACAGGTTTTTGGATTATGATTCTCGGTGCCATTTATATTCCTGCTTCATTGCTTCCGGGTCATGAAATGATCACCACAGGGTGATTAACTTTTTGGACCCTTTCTGTTGATCCTTACTCTGAGGCGTAGACCTCTCCTTCTTCTGATCCTTCGATCTCTTCATAAAATTTCATCTCTTTATTTTCCATGAGATTTTGATGCATTCTTGGATGTCATGACCCTCCTCGGCATGGAACTCGCAGTATTTTCTTGCTCCTTTGGGCTTTTCCCCTGATTCTTATGTAATTAAACCTCCATTTACCATTTATTTCCAAACCCATCTCAGTGGGGTTTTTACTTCAGCCATGTTAGCCTTGATTCTTTTGCCTGCACTCTCGATTATCATATTTACCTCTTTATCAGAATGATTGGGTAACGGATTCCCTGTTAGGTCTTGATGGGTCACCGAACTTTACAATCCCCATTTTGATGAATCTTTCGATCAACTTTTTAAATACAGTACAGTTCTCGATCGAGTGCCCTGTTATCCCCGCATGGTACTCACACTAGGAGTTTGCGTCATACCATTTTGGGAACGGGGGTTGCATGGGTTTTATGTCATTAGGATGGGTGTAAACTGGAGTCTTTTCGTATTTGGCCTTGTATTGGATTCCTACCTCGGGGGCCTTGATGGCTAATAGTTAACGTCCTTGACTGGCCTACAATGATAGGTTTTGAATAGCCCTTGCTGTACGTGCTCACATTGTTCACCTCGTTTTCCTTCTTTCTCGGGGTCGATCTTTTGGCGCTTTCCCCTGCGTCTATCTTTCCGCTCCTGATTGCATTTTCTATCATCTCTCCAAACATCACTATGTCTAAAAAGCTCTTAGTAGCGCTTCCCAACATGTGGTTGATGAATGAAGCCTTCAGGGTGTTGATAAAAAGCATGGTAGTTTCATTCTCTAGAAAAGGGGCTGGACTTGTGTCGCTACCTCTCTCCACCTCTGGGCATACTGTCAGAAGCTCTCACTCGGCTTCTTCTCTATATTTTGCAATGTAATTCTGTCTGGTGCTATGTCCGTCACGTGGCAATATTATTTCATAAAAGCCTGTGTAAAATCCTTCCATGAATTAATTTGGGCACAGCTTAGCAAGTTGTACCACTTGGCCACAGACCTGATCAAACTGTCTTGAAAGTAGTGAATTAACAGCTGATCATTATTGACGTATCCTGTCATCTTTCAATAGAACATCGTAATGTGAGCTTCAGGGCAGCTAGTCCAATTATATTTCTCAAACTCCGGAGTCTTAAACTTTGGTGGTAGTACTAAGTCTGGGACCAAGCTCAAGTCCTTAGTACTAACCGCGCTATGGTAGTCTGCGTTCTCCATTGCCTTAAACTTCTCTCTAGCCATCTACACCGGTCTTCAAGTTATTTTGACATATCTACTCTCACCTTCTCTGTTTCTGCTATATTATCGAGGTCAGGGACAACGAGATTACTTAGATTATCTCCCAGATTAGAGCCCGAGTCTGTTGGAAAGTTCATCGGTGTCGAAACACCAACCTGATATTGAGGTTTGATGGTAACAGTTACCCTTTGTGGATTCATATCTGGTTGTGGCGAGATGTTTGTCAGGGTAAAACCTGGAGGATAGACAGGGTCCTCATTATCATTCCTGAATTAACAGCAGTGTTTTTCCCTTTCTCACGTTCTTTGGCCAACAACTGCGCCAACTGGCTTATCATACTATTTTGGGACTCTTGCATTTGTTCCCTCATATCTTGTTGTATTTTGGCTAATTGCTCTTGCATCTGTGGTTACAATTGATCTGGCATATCCTTTTGTATTTGTTCTAATCTTTCTATTCTTTAATCCATTGCTTTCATCTTGCGGCGGGTACCGTAGTGATATTTAGTTGGTGAATTTTTGTTACTTTCTAGGGTAACTGTCATAATTTTAATTGATTAGGGTTTTATTATAAAACTTAATGTATGTGATGAAATGTAATACAAATGAATGAAATGAATGCAAAAAAGAGGCGTTGATTTTGATTCAATTCTATTAAATCAACTTTACTAGAAAATAAATTTTTTTATACAAAGTGGATATTTACATATACGGCCTTGCCCTAATACCCAAGGCTTTTACTTTCCTAAGAAGCCAAGCTAACTCTCGACCCCGTTCTGATTCTAACTCATATTTTACGCTTAGCGCATCAGCCTGAATTGCTAGGTTTTGCAAATGGTTAGCCACCTCTCGCACTTGAGCCACTGATTCGCCTATGATATAATCTCTATCCCTGATCTGATCTTGAGAGCGGTGGAGCTGCTCTTTCTAATGTCCATTATTTACTTCAAAAAGTTCAACTCGAAGTTCACCATTTCACATTGTAGTCTCGAGCTCTTCTATCCTTCCTTTTAGCTCCTCAATCTTATTTTAGCTGGCTCTTAATTTGATTACCGAGTTGCGACTTCAGTGCTGATATTGTGACTTTTCTAGCTCTGCCGCTCGAGCTCTTAGCCTCTCCTTTTCGCTTTGGCTCTCTAACAAGTTCCTTTTTAAAGCGTCCCCCCCTGTTCGAGCATCTTAGAACTTCTTCTCCCGTTGATCGGCTCTAGTCTTTTCTTCCTTAATTTCCCGCCGCCATTGCTCTGATGTCTTACCCAAACCAACGGTTCTATTGACATGCGCAGCTTCTTGTAGTTCGTCTTCAAACTGTCCAAATCTTCTTCGACCTTATTTTATTCTTTCCTTAATTTCTCGGCCTCGAGCTTGTGGATGTCGACGTCTAATCCTAACTGCATCTTTTCCTCTTCTAACTGCTCTATTTTCATTCCTAATTCCCGACTCCTTTTCTCAAAATCTTGCTTGATGACCTCTAATTCAGACAGGATTACTTGTAATTGCTCTTCTATTGTCCGAGCATTTCCTTGACTTGGCATTGGGATATTGTCGTTGATTCTTTTACCCCACCACCAGTCATACTCGAGGGTCGTCATTAGTCCTGTGGCGAGTCCCTTCATTCTACGGGTTTGGTTCCACGCATTCGATATCTCACAAACTCTCTTCTTATAACTATCGCCATTGTATGAAAACTCGAACTGAGCTAACCCTTGCGTCGCAGATATGAACTTCCTTGATCGATACTGCCTCATCACGAGTAGTGGAGCGTATCCAAAGGCTCCCCATATCCCAAGTAGAGGGGCCCAGTAAAAGTCTCCACAGTGATACAAGATCTCGCCAGGGATCATCCATGGAGCTCTCCATTCGACCTCTTCAACTTATAAATTCTGGAGAATCACTATCCATTTCTCTTCAGAAAGGTCGTCTCGCCTCGGTGTAGCCACTAATTCCTTCAACAGAGAGTAGTTCTCGAAAAAAAACTTGATATGAGACTTTTTCTACCTTTCAAAAGTGGCTATGAAACCACGATAGCAAAAGCTGGGCACATCCTATGAACCTCCCCTCGCCCGCTCTCCGGTAAGCATTCAATGATATGAAAGTTTCGGCTAAGATCGCAGGGATGGGTGTGACCCATTTATCAAGTCTATCGAATAGGTCTAAGACTGCTTCATCTACATGTCCTAATTCCTTGGGAAAGATGACCAAACTGCAGATGCTTAAAGTAAAAAGATCAACCCTCTTTTTCATATCCGGGTGTGCTAGAATTAGATCTCTCAAGTTCTTCCAAGGAATACACTTACTGTCTCCCTTTTGCTTAATCCGAGCTGCAACCCACTGCTCATCCATCCCCGTGATATTCATCAATTTCTTTACAAAGGTCGGGACGTTAGTAGCTCTAGAATAGGCTTTGTCGGCTTTAATTCTCGGGAAACGAAGTAAGGCCATGTACTCCTCCACAGTAAGTACCAAATCAATTCTTCCAAAAGTGAAGCAACTATAGGCAGGATTCCAAAACTGAGCGATGGCTTAGAATAAATGCTTGTCCACCTTTATATCAAGTAGATAGGGTAAGTCACAGTAGTTATAGTAAAATAGCTGCTTGATCTCGTCACCCCATGAGTCCCATATCTCCTTTAATTCTTGCAGGTTATTCTGAGTCACACTGATGCGAGTGAAATCCCACAACTCTAATTCATATCCCTCGGTCAGACTATCTCCTTTCTCTCTCTGTATCCTCTCGGACCATATTCGGACGGCCGCATTATCCTCCACTCTATTAAAAAACCCATTTTCTATGCTAAGCTTTTCTATCTAATAACCGAACGTGAATCAATACCTTTTTATGATGAAATTCCATGCAATAATAGCAAACCACAACAAGTCAGTATTATGTACAAAAAAAGAACTCAAAGCAAACAAGAAATAATCAAGCACCTATTCGGGTAACCACTAGGGTTTGGCATGGTTCTACCTAGGGTAGGCTCTTAGGGTTTATTATATGTGGTTCAGTTCTAAAGTAAGGGTACCTAAACCGACAAATTTCTCGATCCTCACCCATTATAGGCTCATGTGGACCGAGTTCAGTTCAGGGGAATACATTTCCTTACGGCTATACAGAGATGAAAATCTCACGGAGACGCAGGTACGGATGTATCCTAAAAGCAATCCACTATCCTATACGGAGGTGAAGACCTCACGAAGGAATAGTTTCTCACTCCCATTTAAGAGGGTAAAATTGACCAATTGATATGATGCGTTATACAAAGATACATCAAAAGATTTAAACCACTACAGTAAGCATATTATGAAGAAAACCATGAAAGTAAAGAATAACATGCAATGAAATAATCATAATTTTAAACTAGATTTTTAAATTTCGACAAAAAGACAAAACTTAATTGATTTTTGGCTTTACTCTCTTATTTGTCCCTAGTGGAGTCGCCAAGCTGTCGAAACCATTTTTGAAAAGAGGGTTAACTTTTTATTTAAAATAAAAAAAGGGGAGTCGCCACCGATTTTTTGAGGTGTGATCGGATCACCTAAAAATTTGCTCATTTGATTTATTAAAAACCATGATTTTGGTCTACGAAATTTGAGAAAAAGGGTCCGGGAGTCGGTTACGTACGAGGAAGGATTAGCACCCTCGTCACACCCAAAATTGGTACCTAATCGATTAATTAATGTCTAAGTGTCGGAAATTAAAAATTTGAAATGATTTTTAAAATACGATCCCCTTTTTTATCAATGTTCATTTTTTAAAAAAAAAATGCTTGAATTGAATTGAAACGCTCTTCAAGGGTCCACTCGTCCCGAGATAACAAAATGCCATGTCCCGTAAGTTAGGATACGACATTTGAACCCTCGAGAACAAGTTCGCCTTTAAGTTTTTTCGAAACTTAATATTTTGAAATTTAAAAGGATATTTAGCTCTTTAGGTTTAACAAGAAAACCGAAACCCCGTAAGTTAGGACACGATTTCTCGAATTCCTGAAACGCGAAATATTGCCTTTGTTTTTGAAGATTTTTCTTTTTGAATAATAACTAGTACAATACTAAACGGCGTGCATTATTTTTTTCGAAGTAAAATAAAATGATCTATATTGAATAAATACATTGGGGTTTAATTCATAATGCGATGACATTAAATAAAAATGTAGTAATGAACATGGAATAATAATACATGAATAAAATATTGCACAAGTGAATGACAATAATATGAAAATACAAATAAACGAATCATAGTACACATAATGGCAATAATCTCACAACATATACCATTTAAATACTAACATTAATAATCAAAGACCAATGAATTAAATAAGCAATAAAAATAAATAGTATAAAGTTAATTAAAATAAAATAAATAAAATGTTCAACATTTTAAAATGAAAATATTAGAGCTTAAAATAAATAATGTGAAAAGAAATTTAAAATACACAAAATGGTTAAAAAGATGATATATTTATAAAAATTTAAATTAGATAACATGTACATATAAATATAGGTATAAGATAAATAATATATTGTTAAAAACTTAAAACGAACAATAATAAAACACTTTGACAAACAAAAGGGTTTAAAATAAGGTATATAATAATCTATTTAAAACCAAGCAATATATAAATTTAAAATAGATAATATGTACAAAAATTAAAATAAATGATATATGAAGAAAATATTTAACTGAATAATATGTAAATAGATTAAAATAAATAACAAATAAAAAGCATGAAAATGATTTAAAATGAATAACATAAAAATTCAAAAATAAATAATGTACACAAAAGTTTTTAGGAAACAAGATATAAAAATTTATAATAGTTGACAATTCAAAAATATATGTATAAAAAGAGTTTAAAATAAACAACATATATAAAAACAAAACAGGTTAATAAAAATGGCATATAAAAACTTAAAATAAATAAATAATAATAATAATAATACAATTTTTAAAGAAAATAATAAATAAATAAACCCATCAAACAGATCGAGGACTAGATTAAAAACGGACTGACATTCAAGGTATAAATTCGAAATAAGGAAAAGCTAATTAAGTATCAAAGTGAAACATGCAGAAACTAGCGGGGACTAGATGGGAAAATATTCCCTAAGTTCTCTGCGAGTGTTCAACTGACAGCACAAGGGACCAAATTGAAAATCAAACGAAATCTGAGGGCCGAATTAGAAATGACAAAAGATAAGAAACTAAGGCCTGATCGAATGGCGTTGCAAAAGGGAGGGACTAATCGTACAAATCACCCCTTAAGGGAAGACGCACAGTCACCCTCCAAAGCCAAACGGCGCCGTTTCATTCAATGTATAAAAGGCTCAAAAAATTTTTTGAAACCATATTTAACCCTAATCTAAAAAAAAAAATAACAGCTATTCAAAACCCTCTTTCCCTCTCATCTTTTCCGATCAATTGGGCTCCCTCCGGCGATCCGTCGTACAACCACCGCATCCGGTGGCCGACGATGCGCAAAGATGGGCCTTAGTTCCCCGTTTGAAGAACCCCGAAGGCCTCAACTTTCAGCGCCTCCAAAACGAAGGGAAAGGGCCTTCGACACCCCTCCTTAGGCCGAGCTCTGACGACGGAGAGAGAGCACTCTGATGCCGCGACCGTGGGGGTTTCGGTAAGGTTCCTCCTTTTTTCTTTTTGATTTTCCTATGTAAAAATATAAAATAAACTTAAACGTAAATGAAATTAAAAATAAACAACAATCAGCTTAAAAAAATATGTTCTTTGATTTCTGATGTTCGTAAAAAATACAAGGGATTTATTTCGGCTTTTATAGCTGAGTTACATAGATCCGTTTTTGTTTATTTTTGTTTTGTTTTCTATTGTTGTTTTGTCCTTCTTCTTTGTTCTGTTGCGCGTTGGTCTTGGTTTTGCAGGTGGTGCTAGAGGCGTGGAGGAGTGGTGGCATGCGCGGGGGATCTGCTGACGTGTGGTGACGGCGGTAGGGCAGAAGGAAGAGGCGACTACGCTTAGGGTTTCAGCTTTTCTGATATCCTAATTCGGGCTAGTTGAGTCTGTTGGGTTTGGGGTAGATTTAGGTTTGGGTTTGGTCTTGTTAGGTCTAGGATTAAATGGGTTTAAGGATTTGGGCTGTTTTGGGTTGGGTTTTAATTTTTGTTTTTGATCTGGGCCAAAATTGGCTATTACATTTCATATTGCTGCAGTCTTGGGCTCTTTCCCGGATGCTATTCTTGGCATCGCTTAATCATCAAGAATATGTATTTCCACTGGTGAATCACTACACCAAAACAGACTTTTAGCGGCGTTTTTAGTGGTGTTTTAATGAAAAACGCCGCAAACATTATACATTAGCGACGTTTGAATGAAAACACCGCAAAAAGTTGAGCAATAGCAGCGTTTATTTCCAAAACGCCGCTAAAAAGGAGAAATAGTGGCGTTTTTTTCCCAAACGCCGCTAAAGATCTCAGCATTAGCGGCGCTTCTAGAAAAACGCCACTAAAGATCTGAGCATTAGCGGCGCTTCTAGAAAAATACCGCTAAAGATCTGAGCATTAGCGGCGCTTCTAAAAAAACGCCGCTAAAGATCTGAGCATTAGCGGCGCTTCTAAAAAACGCCGCTAAATATATATTATAGTTTAAATTATTTAATTTCTTATATATATATATTAAAATTATAATTATAGTTTAAATTATTTTAGAGATAATAGATAAGCTTTATATATATTAAAATTAAAAAATTGGTAACCCATGCATCGTAGAGAAACAAAATTAATTAGTAAATTGAAAATGTTATTTAAATTAATTTCCTAAAATATTGAAAGAATATATAATATTCAAAATTTATCTAAATAATTTAGGGTTTAAGGTTATAATTAAGGGTTTAGTGGTTTGTATAGGCTAACTAGGGTTTCGAGTTCAGTATTTCAAGATTTAGTGTTTAGAGTTTATGGTTTACTGTTAGTCTTAGGATTAGGATTATGGCTTGAGTTTATGAGTTTATGGGTTTGTGGGTGTATGGTTTAAGGTTCACAGGTTTAGGGTTTAAGGTTTATCGAATGAAGACAGAATATCAAATTTGATTTAATCATTAAAAATTTATAAAAATATATGCTATAAAAATGGTGAGATTGCATTTTTTACTTACAAATTAATTTTATTTTGCTATTTGAAACTGACTTAATTATGAAAAGTTATAAATTGATAACTAAACTATTTAAAAGTTTTGCTTTATCGAAACCCATAAACCCTAACTATTTATATTAATTAAAATACAATTATTTTAATTGAATATTTATATTCTTCAAAAAAATAATGACACGTAGAAAAAAAATTGAAAGTAAAACATAGAAAATATATGTTAAAAATTAAAAATTAAAATACTATTATTTAAAATAAATTTAACTTTAAGGTTAAAATGCAATGTAAGTTTAACTTTAAGGTTTCGGTGTTAGATTCTTTAGTTATGACAAGCGTTTATGGTTTTATGGTTTAATGATTTAGGGTTTAATGTCTATGATTTTAGGGGTTAGTGGTTGGGGTTTGAGGTTTAGGGTTTGCGTTTAGGACTTAGAATTTTAGGGTTTAAACTAATTTAGGATTATGTATTAGGGTTTTAAAGTAATTTAGAGGTTAGTGTTGGTGATTCGTGTTTGTGGTTTAGGGTTAATATGTTTAGGTATACGATTAAGGGTTTAATTTTAGATTTTTAGAATATAAATATATATAGATTATTATATTTAATATATATATATATATATATATCAAAATTAATGGGTTAAATCCCAAAGGCATACATGAAAAGTAGTTTAGTGTGCAATTGTATACTTTAATTTGATCCGAGATATTGTAAAATATTAACACATCCAATTATATTGATATAATTAACACCATTTTATTATTATTTATATATGCATGCATAAATATTTATATTTATTCAATATAAAAATATATTGATGTATTTATTTTTAAAATGTGTATGATATAATCAAAATTAAAGTTTCAACTATACTTAGGGTTGAGAGTGTGTTTATGGTTTGAGGTTTAATTAAGGTATACTATTAAAATTAACTAAAGTGTTTATGGTTTGAGCTTCAAGGTATATATATTGTTGATAATCAAGCAATATTTGGAATTTACTAAGATTCATGTCATTTAATTTGTACTATACCCATATTATTTAATATATAAGTATATAATAATATATATTTTGTTTATATTAAAAATTAAAATATAGGAAGTGGTTCATATTCAAAGTTTAGCAATTTTAGTGGCATTTTAATGAAAACGCGGCAAAAGAGTTCGCAAAATGATATCATTTCATGTGTACATTTAGTGGCGTTTTTTATTATAAACGCCGCAAATATGCTTCGGGATATAAAAAACGATGACGTTTCAGCTTGTTTTTAGTGGCGCTTTTAAACAAAACGCTGCAAAATATGGTGAACAGTTTAGATGGTGCCGTTTTCACTTGTGCGAATTTAGTGGCGTTTTTTAGAAAACGCCGCAAATGTTATGAATTACCGGTGTTTTTCCAAAAAAGCGCCGCAAATTTTTTAAACTAATATTTTAAACGTTGCCGTTTTATCTTGGTTATTACTGGCATTTTGTCCTAAACGCCGCAAGATGTTTATACTTTACCGGCGTTTTTAGCTTAAACGCCACAAATGTTGATAACTTTTCACCATACGGTGTCGTTTTAATTCTTTGTTTTTACATTTCATTTGCCCTCTTTCCTCCAGTTCAAACATCCCGATTTCTTTCCCCTAATTTCCTAACTTCCTAAATCCCCAATTCCAAAATCCCCAATTACTTCCCCAATCTCCCAAATTTGAGTACCTGCTTCCTCAATCTCTACAAATTAAAGTAAGTTCTTCGCCTCTGCTCTCCGTGTGTCTAATGATTACCATTTTTAATTTAATTTAAAAGAAGATACGAGTTAGACAAGAAAATGATATGGACATGAAGTTGTGCTGATTACCATCATAATTAGTGATTTATGGATTTGCGCTTACCATTTTTTTCCGCTTTTAGGTTGGGTTGTTGGAGTGCGGACGATCTCTTCAAAGGGATCTGAATCGGATTACTAAAGTTCTGATACTTCTACATCCGAGGGCTAGGCTTTGTATTAACGGTAATGCTCTCTAAAATTGGTTACGATAAAGCATTTTAAGTTATATATGGGATTAACTGGTAGATGTTTTGCATGATACGCACATTATGAATGGCAACGAATGAAAATGCTCTTCCCTTGTGATCGTTATAGCAATCAAATCCCTTGGCACTTATCTCCCGTCACCAATCCTTGTGTAACACAGACTTCAGCGTATGTGTCAGATACAACTAGTATTTGTCTCATAAGAGAAATGTTCAAATTTTTTCCAAAGGTTTTTCATTTATTTGAAGGATCTTTGGAAGAACATATCCCCATAGCTAATGCCATGTGCGGATATACGTCAAACATTTGCATAGGTCATGGATACTTCAAGAAAAATAAAGAATCGGAGTAACTTATATCAACCCTAATCACAAAAGAAAGATAATAACTTAAGAGGCAACGCATGAGCCTTATAGCTCTATAGCATAGGTATGATTGCTTGTTGTTCTGAAATCAGCTTAGAAAATAACAAATGTATGATATCTAATGAAATAGTTGATGTACAATTACAAGTAATAAGAGGTATAGACTTTGTCCCCCCTTTAGTGATTTATTTAGATTGGGATGGACATTAATGCCATTCATTGCATTGCTTTTTTTTTTTTTTTTCTGTAAGTGTGAGCCTGTGATCCTTGTACATTCTGTTTTTCTTTAGCAATACTTGTAGATTTATAAGGTATCTTGGCAAGTTTATGTTCCACTAATTTCTTAAACATGCAAAGTCAGATGTCTGTTAGATTGATTATGTGTACCGAGGAAGTTTTTTAATGTGCCTTCGGTTTTTTGTAGAGACCTCATTAGCTTTGCTTCGCCATCCTGATTATTGCATCTCGGGTTATTCATATGTAAGTTTACCCTTTCTGAAATGTTTAGTTCTATATCTTTTAGCGAATGAATGTAGTTTGTGACTACACTTTTTCCAATCTTTTGATTCTAGGAAAAATGTTCAACGATAGTCACTTGCTTTACAATAGATATTAAAGTTTCTTTTTTACTTGCGTATAATTCTCAACAAAATATAAGCTGTCACAGCTTCCTACGGATTGAAAATTTATTAAGTTGGTAGGTTATAGGTTGAAACTCTTCAGCATGCTTTGTTAACTGGAATGTAAGAGTAGGGATTTACTCGGATTTATATCCGAGTGATAAATTTGTCCTGGCAAAAAAAAAAAAAAGAGTAGAATGTGTCCTGGATAAGCATCAAGTTTGAATACTTGCTTGCACCCTCTTACCAGCAATTTGCCAAGTTCACATCCACTGCGATCCCTCTTTAATGCCAATGTTGTGTATTAGAATTTTTTTAATTTTTGGCTGCAATGTATATATATTTCATGTTGCAGGTTTTAGGAGTAGATGTTTTTCCTTTAAAAGGACCATGATATAGTGTTTAGTGAGTGAAAATGATCCTAATTTTTGGTGTAATAAAAGTTTATGACTTCACAATCCATGTATGTCATGAGACGTAAACACATAAATTTTTTGTCAAAATTGGGATCGTGTTTATTAAAGATGCCATGCCCTTGTCGTGTTCTCGTATTCTATTGGTAGTTCCCTAATCTCAATCGTATTCTACGTTCTCGCAGATAGTTGATGAGGAGAATTTGAAGTCAGTGGAAGAGATTAAGGGTGCTGTTGTTTTTTGCATTGCTGCTTGGTTTGGCAAGGTTAGGCTGATAGATAACATGGAAATCGACATATGAAACTCTTCGTCTTCAGACTAATGCACTTATTTATTTTGTCCCCTGTATAATCAAATCCGATTAAATTTGGCTTAAATTCATAATAATAATATTTTGTTTTCTGTTCCAATACTGGAGTTATGAAGCGTGTGTCCTAAGAAAATGCAATTCTTTTGCCCCATTTGCCCCCTATGATCAATTCTTTTGTCTTAAGATTTGTTTCATATTATATTTATATTCTATTTTTTTATTTATAAAGTAATAAAGTAACCAAGTAACCATTTGTTTTAAATTGTTTAACAGATATGACTTTTCTGACTCTAGCCTCTATTTGTTGTTGAAAGTAGCCTTCTGAATCGCTGTTGGCAGCCCTCTGTTGCATCTCCATCAGCAACCATTTTGAGGTGAGTAATTTTTATACTTAAAATCATATAAAGAATAATTTTCAAATTTCTTACTTGAAAACAAATATCAGATTTGTTTAGAACATCCGTGAAAACAACATTCTAAAATTTTAAAAATAATTATATAAATATGAATTGGAGCACATCTGGAGTGCAAAAAAGTCGATTAAGTTGTGAATTTTGAAGCAAAATATGTGATGAATAAATAATTTTTTAAAATTAATAAAAATAATATGCCAAACAAACAAATAGCCAACGAGTGAATTGCATTAAACATCTTTAAATTATGACTTTAAAATATTCTAATTATATTTTCAAACTATCAATGTTATATCAATTAAGTTATTACATTATTGAAATTATTAATTTAACCATTAAACAATTAAAGGACCAATCATTATTCATTTCTAGAAGATGGATTATAAGAAATTTTTAAAAATTAGGTCAGTTTCTTTTTTGGCCATTTAAATTTGAAATTTTACAATTTAATCATCTCATTTTATAATATCATTAACTAGTTTAAATAGTTAATACCGTTAAATATTTCGAATAAAATGTCAACGTGAATTTTCTTTTAAAAACTTTTTAACACATAAAATATCATGTCAGCACAATAAGTTGAAAGAAAGGTATTTTAAAGGATAAATCATTGGTATTTAAGCTAATTAATAATGTTAAATTAAAATTTAGAGATTAAATCTCTTATTTTAGTATACTAAAGGGATGAAAACAAGAATTTTACCAAATCAAGAAAGTACTAAGGTTAAGGACATCGTATTTTTGACTTTCGCAATTAAATGAGAATAATATTTCAAATTTTTTTTCATTAGGACGACAGCTCAACGAAACAATTTTATTAGTCTCATATTTCAATTTTTTCCATTACTCTGGAACCATACAAACACAGTAGAGTATTTACATCAAATTTACCATAAAAAAATCCATGGTTTTAAAAAACCGCATAAATAAGCTAGTTAGACCATCAAATCTTGATTCACTCTGAAAGTGACCTTAATTCAAATATCCTAAAATTTAAGCATCTAAAACTAAGAAAATATAATTGGACTGACAGTGAGTGGTTTCTAACTCTAAGTAACCCAAATCCATCTAAATGATCCAATTAAACTCATCAAAACCACCCTTTATTTTGCTTTAGACCCATGCCTTTGTTCTCTGGGCTTTTAACTTTCGTACATTGCTCTTTTTCTTTTTATTACCCGTTTCCTTGAAGGATTATTATTCTATACATAGTTAATAGAGTTAATATATATATATATATATATATATATATATATATATATAGTTATTAAAATAAGGGCAATTTACCAAAAAAGACGCTTAACATTTTTTAAAATCTGTTTATGGAGTTTTTTTTATTCTATTGACAATAAAAAGAATAATTACTCTTATAAAAATTCATTTTTTAATTTATAATTATCTTTTTCATAATATCATTTTTAAATCTTCGTATTTTAATTTGAGTTTTTTATAAGTGAAGGTGATCCGTCGAATGGGTAATTTTAGTAAATGTTTACTTTGCTTTATTTCACTTTACTTTATTTTCTTAAATTTATGATTTTACCGCTTAATAAAATGAATAATTCAAGATATGGTAATTATAATATATTAATAAACTCTTAAGGTATGAGTTTTATTAAAAAGTATGGAAGTTTGTATTGATATTAAATAACAAATTTAAAGAATACATAATTTACTTAATTTTAAGATCAAACTCCATAACTTACATAATTTACATAACTTATTTCATAACTTACATAATTTAAGATCAAACTTCATAACTTACATAATTTACATAACTTACATAGTACTCAGTTATATATATGATCATATCATTACTTACATAAATTATAAATTAACAATTTAGCCGTGTAATTTATTGTTAACTTTAGGCTTCAACAACTACGAAATGGATAGGACTTGGATGAAATTGTCAAGGGTAAGCAACGGCTATCGAAATGGAGTAGAAACTTTTCTACATTTCGCATTTCAAAATGCAAGCCAAGAGAATATGATTCTTTGCCCGTGTAAGAAGTGTTGCAATATCAATTGGCATTATCGTGAAGTTGTCTACGAACATTTAGTTGTTGATGGCTTTGTCCGAGGGTACAAAAAATGGATTTTTCATGAAGAGTGTACATCTAGTGGAGCATCTTCATCGATGAATATGGGTTATCCTCATAGTGCTTACAATCAGAATGTTAGAGATGATAACATGGAAGGCATGTTGCGGGATGCTTTTAATATGCTTGATGATGGTTTGGTCATTTCCACGACTTGGGTGCAACCGATGAATATAATTTTGGTGGAAATACTTTCACCGAAGGGGAAGAAGTGTACTGATGAACGACCAAATGAAGAAGCGGCGAGGTTCTACACGTTACTTGGTGAAATGAATGAAGAAGCGTATGAGGATCAAAATTTTCCAAACCGACTTTCTCAGATTCGTCTTTTTCACTTGAAATGTTTGGGAGGATGGACCGAAAACTCGTTGACAATGTTTGTTAGAGTTTCGCAAGAAATGTTCCGTTATGAAAATCCTCAATCTTCCAAAGACATGAAGAAACCGATAAAGGATTTGGGCCTTGGCTACAACAAAATTCATAGTTGCCCAAATGACTGCATGTTGTATTGGGTGACCGGATAAACCAACAGTGCTGTCATGTATGCGGTCAGTCACATTGGATTAATAGAAATACAGAGGATGGTAATGAGGAAGATCACGATACACAATCAAGGAAGCAGCCAGTTAATATTTTGCGGTATTTTTCGCTAATACCAAGGCTTCAACGACTTTTCATGTCGTCGAAGATAGCCGAGTCAATGGCGTGGCACCGTGATGGACGAACCGATGATGGATTGATAAGGCATCCTGTAGATTCTTTAGCTTGGAAACCTTTTGACTCAAAATTTCCAAGCTTTGCAAGCGATCCTCAGAGTGTGAGGCTGGGGCTAGCGTCCGATGGATTTAACCCTTACAAACTCATGAGCACAATGTACAGTACTTGGCCTGTGGTGCTTGTTCCCTACAATTTGCCTCTATGGGTTTGCATGAAATAATCATCTTTTATCTTGTCTATGATTATACCTGGAGAGAAAGGGCCCGAGAATGATATTGACGTCTACTTGCAGCCACTTATTGAATAGTTAAAACAACTATGGGCTGGTGTTCAGACATACGATGCAATGAGAAAAGAGAACTTTAATTTACGTGCGGCTTTGATGTGGACTATTAATGACTTCTCGGCTTATGCTAATTTATCTGGTTGGAGTACCAGGGGACGTTATGCTTGTCCATGTTGTACTGCGCAGACATGTTCGCAATGGTTATATAATGGGAAGAAGTTCTCTTACATGTGGCATCGTTGGTGGTTACTGGAAAATCATAGATTTAGATTTCAGATTGCTCAGTTTGACGGTACTAAAAAGTTCAGATAAGCTCATTCGCAGACTAGTAGATCTGAAATATTCTTAATGTTGAAAGATATGAATTTCATTTATGGGAAGATGAATCAACCGGCCAATCCGCAAAGAAATAGAAGATCTAGGGATGAATCTGATGATGAATCTGATGAAAAGGATGATCCTAATGAGGCGAACTTATGCAAAAAAAGAAGCATTTTTTTTTAGTTGCCTTATTGGGAGCATCAGATTTTACGCCATAATCTTGATGTCATGCACATTGAGAAAAATGTCTGCGAGAACATTATTGGGACTATTTTGAATGTCGATGGAAAATCGAAAGATAATCTTCAGAGTCGACTTGATTTAGTCTACATGGGAATTCGGCGTGAGCTTCATCCCCAAGCACTTCCGAATATGAAATATCGGTTGTCGCCTGCTATTTTTTCAATGTCGAAGATGGAGAAAGAAGTGTTCCGTATAGTGTTGAAGGATATAAAGGTCCCGGATGCGTATGCATCAAATATATAGCGATGTGTGAGTCTTAAGGATCGAAGACTATATGGCTTAAAATCGCATGACTATCACATCTTGATGCAAGGCTTACTGCCAGTTGCTATGCGGTGTTGTATGTCGAAAAAGGTGACGGCTTGTGTAATTGAACTGTCAAATATAATGAAAGGCATTTGTGGTAAAGTTTTGAATGTTCAAGAACTTGAGAGACTACAAGATCGAGCCGCATTGACTTTATGCAATCTGGAGAAGATCTTCCCGCCTTCCTTCTTCACTATTATGGTGTACTTGTTAATTCATCTCCCGCGTGAAGTAATACTTGGTGGACTCGTTTTCTATCGATGGATGTCTCCCATTGAAAGGTCTTACTTTATTTGCAAAATATTCCTTCATTCACCTCAATGCCTTTAGTTGCAATTTTTGATAATGTTGTATATCGTGTTTAGGTTCCTATCCAAATTGAAGTCTTACTACCGCAATAAGCGTTATCCGGAAGGATCAATTGTCGATGGCTACTTGGCAGAGGAATGTATGACTTTCTGTTCGAGGTATTTGGAAGATGTTGAAATAAGAATGAACAGACTAAGTAAAAATGCTGGGCTCACAGATCATAACTTGGCCGAAACTTATATATTTCAAAGTTTCGGAGAACCGATCGGTAAAGTCAAAATTACAGAATTAGACGATAGATCGTGGGTCCAAGCACATCGATACGTTCTTTTTCATCACGATTCAATGGAACCATTTCAGAAGTAAGTTCTAGAATTTGATAAATACTCATCAATTATAATTTGTTTGTCTTCTAACAAAGTAAAACTTTTTTTACCGTAGTGAGTACAAACAAATATTGAGAGCTCGTCCACGATCCCGAAGATTAAATCGACGAGAAATTAATAAGTTGTTCACAGAATCATTCCATGAATGGTTAAGCCAAATGGTATGCAATTTAAGTTTTCATTGACAAGTAATAATTTTTTCTCATAACATTTATAATTACTCGATTTACTTTTGATTCAATAGGTTTGGAGTCCGAATGAAGTAAATGACGAAGTTAAATAGCTTTCACAAGGTCCAAACAGAATAGTGAAAAGATATAGTGCCTTCCTCATCAACGGATACAGATTTCATACAAGGTATCGCGAGAGATTGAGGAGAACCCAAAATTGTGGAATTGTTGTTAATTCTTCAATTACAAGTTATGCTAGTGCTAGGGACAGTAATCCTGTTGAGGGGAATCTGGAGTATTATAGACTTATTACTGACATCATTGAGTTGGATTATTACGGAAAATGCAAAGTTTTCTTATTTCGAGGTGATTAGGCTGATGTGAATACGGCTCGCGGAATTAAAAACGATCAATATGGCTTTACAATGGTGAATTTCTCTCGATTGATTCACACCGAGAATAACCGATGGACGAGCCATATGTGTATTCTTCTCGAGTTAAACAAGTTTTTACTCAAGATCCAACTGATGAGGGTTGGTACGTTGTACTTGAAACACCCCTAGAGACTTGTTCGACATTGGCGGTGGAAGTAGAGATGACATAGTCGAAAGATCGAAACTTTGCCTTTTCCGAACAAAACTTAAATGAAAATATCCTAGTACTAGTCAACAATTTCAATGGGTTCGTTAGGATGTGGACGAAGATATTTACGAAATATGATTTAGTAAGATTTTACGATTTATTATTTATATGAATGTTGGTCATGTTATATAATTTAACTATTTTAAATGCACTATTATTATTGTTATTTGTTACTAAAATTTTGAACTATTTCATGTGTATTGCAGGAAAAATGCCTAGAAGATGATTACGAGATTTAAATATTGTCCACAATATGCCAAATTCGAAATAAGCAAATAGTGAAGAGCAAACATTCTTTGGATCTTCTACTCTTATAGATGACGAGCTGCAAATTTCAAAGTAATATTAAGTTTATTTTACATGCATGTTAAATTTTATTATTGATTTATTTTTTTAATTTTAATATAATAATATATAAATTTTCAGCTGAAGGTGGTGGGACGCGCAAAGGTCGGGGACGCACATTGCTTAAAGATTTATACGACTTAGAGCCTATCGAGCGTGTTAAAGTAAGGAGAAACAATCATGGCCACTGTTGGATCTGAAGCTCATTGTTAGCAGTGCTATTTGGGCATTTTAGCGAGAAATGCCAATATGTTGCCCATTAATTACGAATCATGGCATCACATGCTTCTCGCCAACAAAAATCGGCTCGGATAATATTAAGGTAACAAAACGTGAATGTAATTTATAATACTTTGATTTAACTTTCGTTTATATTAACTGTTTAAACTATTTTTGTTCAGAAGAGATTTGCTTTAGAGGTCTCCGATGACTATGTTAAGAAGACATTGGGTCAAAAATGGAGAGACAATAAAAGCACGCTGAAAAAATAATATTTTAAGAAAGAAATAAGCCTCGACGAAAAATTAAGAAATGTTCCGCCGGGAATGTTGAGGTACCAATGGGAAGATCAAGTTAGATTCTGGTATTCAAAGAAATGAGAGGTATTACGTACTTTTAAAGTCTTATAAATTTTTCGGTTTATAATATTCATTATATACATAATTCAAATTTCATTATGTAGGACCGTGAGCGAGTTGGAACAAGCAGCAGACAGAAACAAAAATTCACGCACACGGCAGGTTCCAGAAGTTTTGCTTGTGTAGCTGAAACCGAGGTATTATAATTTATTATTTCTTTCAAATATTAATGACTTTATACTATTAAATTATATTTTTTCTGCTATAATGTAGGAAGCTTCGTCTGGTCAAAAAGTTGGACGCCTTCAACTTTTTGACATTACACATAGGAAGAAGGATGGACCTCCGACGATATCCGAAGCTGCAGAAATTTTGGTATATTTACTTAATAAAATTTGATTTATTATAAATATTTATAATGTTTAATTACAATAGTTTAATTCATCGTTTGTAGTTTTAAATTTATAATTTTAAGTTATGTTGCATTTTTTTTATTATATATTTCGTTTCTAACTCTTTAATTGATTTATTAGGATAAACTAAAGGAGAAGAAGGCGGAGTATGAAGCGGTTGCTTCGTCTGATAGTTCTGTTAATCTCGAGGAGATTGATAATAGAATTATTACTGATGTTTTGGGTCCTGAAAGATACGACTGCTTCGATTGATAGTTCTGTTAATCTTGAGTATATTTATAACAGAATTATCACTAATGTTTTGGGTCTTAAAAGGTATGATCGGGTTCGATGTCAAGGATCTGGTGTTACCCCGACCCAATATTTTGGATCCGGCTCCCAGCAATACATGCCTTCCGGGAGTCAATCTTGTGCTGAAGTTTAGAGACTAAAAGACCAGATATCTCAGATGGAAGCGAGCACAACTAAGCAAATTTCTCAGCTTAGAGCGGAGGCAGCAGCGAGGGAGGAGGAGCATATTGCTCAACTTAGAGCGGAAGCAACAGCGAGGGAGGCAGAGTAGAACAGAAAGTATGAAGAACTCTAGCTACAGCTTCAGACTTTTTTTTTTTTAACATTTCTTTTCTTGTTGTAAGATGATTTTTAACATTGTTACAATTAACATTATTATAAGAATATTTTCAGTTATAATTCATTCATTACTTTATATCATATATCTTTTATTCATTTTTAAATATCATTTAGAATTAATGCATTTGGTGTGATTTTTATGCTACATTTGCTGTTTTGGGTATATTTGCTGTTATTGGTTGGTTTTAGTGCAGGAGGGGTCTGATATTAAACAAAATGAACAATGCGAATCTGTACAAATTAGCGGCATTTTTGAAAAAAGTGCTGCTGAAAATCACTATATTTAGCGATGTTTGTAAAAAAACGCCGCTAAAAGTCATGGCTTTTAGCGGCGTTTGTGAGAAAAGCGCCGCTAAAGGTCATGGCCTTTAACGGCGTTTTTTTTTACAATCGCCGCTAAAGGCCATGACCTTTAGTGGCGTTTTTTCCTCATAAACGCCGTTAAATTTTGCGGCGTTTGTTTTAGCATCATTTTTTGCGGCGTTTCTAAAAGCGCCGTAAATACTTTTAGTGGCGCTTATAAACGCCGCTAAAGGCAAAAAAAAAACGCCGCTAAAAGTCTGTTTTGGTGTAGTGAATAGGTGACAAAATTTTACCCGTTATAACAATTAATTGACATATTTTTTTTCTAATGATATTATTCTAATATATTATTTGTTTTCGTAGATGGAGTACCAATCCAGGTATCGAGAGGTCATATACTATTCTGATATATTGTCTGATTATTGAACAACATGTCGGGGAAGGGGTAAGCTATTTTAATATTCGTGACATGTAATTACTTTGTATATCTTACTCGAAATGTGTTAGAATTTAACAATGTTATTAATTGTGCAATTCATCTGGATGCCCATCGGAGACTGAAAATTACGGCTGTTATTCTTTTGTCTGCCCACATTCACTCACACTTGTGATGCATTAACGCACCAATTATCAATTTTCAGACAGTGGAGTGGTATAACTGGGATCGAGTACTCCAACAGTTTGGTTGCACACAGTATATCCTGGCTCCGAATCTTTTACAATCCAATTTGGAAATTCTCTATATTATATTCTGAATCATCTTCAAATTCATCTTCTACAATCCAATTTGGAAATTCCTCGAGATCTTCTTTCTCTTCAATCTTTATAACGGGTATTAAATTTATAAATTCTCTTGGTAATTTCCTAACAACTAATTTAACCATTCATGGCATGTCAAACACATTTTGCTTCCCAGTCAACTTTCGCGAACCTACACTTTGTCTCGCTATTTTCCTTGCTCCACAAGAGATTATAAACTTCACGAAGTATATAACTATATTCCAATAGGTTTGTGGTACCAATATCTTCCAAAGTTAGTATAAAATGATTTGATGCTTCTATTCTATTAATGTCCCTCTAAGGGTCAAGTATTGCATTTTATTCTTTCTAATCAATTCATGACTCTTCCATAACACTTCTTGCATCTTTTGATTTATGGTAATAAGGTGTTGAACAATGTCTTCTTCTGGTTTCATTTTGCAATCTTAAAATTCTTCCATCAAGCAATATTAGATTTATTACCATTTCTACTAATATTTATGACAGAAATTTTTTTTTCGATTTTCAGACTTATCTATTTTTCTCTTGTGTCATCACTAATTAACAATTAATTTATAATAGTTTCTAACAAAATAACTTTCAAATATATTAGAAAATATTAAAAGATTACATTCATAATAAATTACAATAAACCCTAAACAAACAATTAACCTACTCACGAAACTTAATAACAAAATAACTTTAAAATAAATTAAAAACAACATAAAAATAACAATAAACAAACTACACAACACTAACAAAATAATTTATCCTCATCATAATCCATTCTATTTAAAATAAAATAAAATACATTATCCTTCTTTTTTTCTTCTCCCTCTCTTCTTCCTTCTTTGCTATCCTTTTTTTTTAGCCTACTTCTATTCTTCAATGAGACCATTAAATAGGATGATAAAACTGATACATTGGTGTCGCCTATCTGATAGGGGTCACTACTGCCGCCTATCAGATAGGCACCATCCCTATACACTACATCCGTATATGTACACGAGCACATACTAGACCCGAAACATGTATACAAAGTGATGCCGCCTATCAAGTAAACACCACTAATAAAATAATATTTTAGAAAAATAAAAGAAGTAAATTTTAGGAAAAAAATAATAGTGCTACCTAAAAGATAGGCACCACGTACCATTTTGGTACATAATTTCAGAGACACATTTTAGTGCATAAATTTTTTTTATAATAATAAAGTAAAAAAGCCTTTGGTTTGCTTATGTATTGGTCCTCGTTTCGTTTAATACAAGGCCAGTTTATTTTCAAAAGGATAATAGAAATCCAAGGGAAAATTTAAAATGTAATAAAATCAACCGTATGAATTTTTAAATAAAATGAGATTAATTAAGCATTGATTTTGATTCGAAATTTTATCATAAAATAATAAAATCAATAAAAAGTATGAATATCGTAATTTTTTAATTATCAATAATTTTATATTTAGACATTTTTCATGATATAACTCTATTCTATCCCATGTTAAAAAGTTATCACAACCTTCTTTTGTTATATATTTTCTGTAAAAGTTATTATAATTGTTTTTAATTATAAAAAATTATGTTTAAACTTCTTTTCATGAAAAAAAATTATTACTATTGCGGACTTTTTTCTTTATTTATTTTGACTAAATTCGTACTTATATATATATATATATATATATATATATATATATATATTATAGATTATAAATATAGAAGTAAACATCAACTTATGAGATCATTAAAAATATAAAAATAAAATGAAATGAAAATGGGATTAGAATTTACAAATCCATTATTTGTATAAACAATACTAATTTGGATATTGGGATATAAATTAAAATTAAAGCGAATCCAAATATTTGAATTTACAGAAGAGAAAAGAAATAGAATAATATCAAACATCCAATTTTGACTAACCATTGCCGGTTAACAAATATCATATGGAAGCGTATCTTCTTTTAACTCTCAACAAATGAAAAAAAGGGAGGAATATGCAGTACTTACAATCTCTTGCACTCTACACATTACAAAGCAAAATAAAACCCAAAAAGAAATATTGAAAAGTATGAATCATTGAATAATACAAATAATCTTAGCTTTCAGACATACCCCATTATTAATATGAATTTTCATGACAAGATTAGTTCACACTTGACAATTTGCTCTAATGAACTTACCACATTATTCATGCTTGGTCTTTCACTGGGATTTTCCTTCAACAAAAGCTCAGCCAAATCTGCCAGTTTAAGCAACGGTTCCACATTTCTCGGTAGAGCGATGTTGCGGTTGATAATGGCTGCCGCCTTTCCTCGCCTTATTAGAGGTAATGCCCACTCAACAATCCCTGGAGGTGTGCAGTCTCTATCATAAGCTTTCCTTCCACTTAATATCTCCAGTAGAACGATTCCGAAATTGTAAACATCATCCTCCACGTTACCACTTAAATCGTTGTCTGTAGTGGCACTTGCTATGCGGAAATCGGCTATCCTTGCACCCCATTCGGAGTCCAAAAGTATATTTGAAGTCTTCACATCTCTATGTATGATGGGAGGACTGACTTCACTATGAAGATACTCAAGTCCTCTCGAAGCCTGAAATGCGATCTTCAACCGGAGGTCCCAACCTAATGGCGAGAGGTCGCCGTGAAGGTGGTCATGAAGTGTACCGTGAGGCATATATTCATATACGAGTAACCTTTCCCCCATTTCAGCACAATAGCCTAATAAGTTCACAATATTGGTATGCTTTACATTGCATAGTATTTCTAACTCTGCTTCAAAATCCCGGCTGTTGGTGTGAATTATCGTAGCAGCATTTGCTCGCTTGACTGCTACTTGCCTTCCATCAGGAAGAACAGCTTTGTATACGAAACCGAAGCTCCCTCGTCCGAGCTCACTGAATTCTTTAAATCCATGAGTAGCATCTTTCAGTTCTGAAAGCCGATAAACTTGGGTCTCTCCAACATACGTTGTTAAAGATAAAGGCAGAAGTGGATTTGGATTGGGATCAGCCTCCGCAACTGGTTTGCCTATGCAAAAACCGCACTGGATTCTTCCTTTTCCTTCACTTCTCGCTTTGATGATTCGGGGGAAAACACAACAAGCAACAAAAATTAGTAAGCAACCCAATACAGAAGATCCAATAATAACCACCAACTTTTTTATCTCTTGCTGGTCTTGCTGCTGAGACTCGGACGAAGACAGAACTCCGCATACATCCCAGCAAGAGCTGCTCTGGCAAAGAGAGCAAGGAGTGCATATTCGATCAGCATTGGCAGTGCATGTACTTGAAGGGAAGTACCCCATCGAACAATTCTTTCCACAAGGCAAGCATATTTTCAGCTCATTCTGAGCACATAAACTTGTCAATTCCGGCTCATTAAGGATACTTGCATTGAAAGCAAACTTTCCATCGGCACATGAGCTCGGAGAGCATACACCAGGGCTACATAGCTGCAAAGGCGGACTATAGTCCAGTGAAGACTGTTCGTTTGCGCCCCAACAATTAAGAACCAAGTCAACTTCTCGAACCCCACAAGTCATGGAATCTGATGAAGCAATAGCCAAGAAACCAGAAGCCTTTGGAACTGAAGAAACATTAATGTTCCTTCCCCAGCATTCTATTTCATGATCATCTTCATGGATGCCGCAAAAATGCTGTCCACCGGCCGATAAACTAACGAATGGAGTCCCATGGGGAGCGAGGCCAAACTCACTTGAATCACCCCAACATTCAACTTCACCAGACATCTCAGAAATCCCACAAATTGAATTTTTCCCAGAAGCTAAAACCTCAAACTCACTAGACACATTAAAGATTCCTAAGTTGCCGGATTTTGGACCCCAACAAAAGATCAAACCAGTTTCCTTAGCAATCCCACAACTAAAACCATCCCCAGAAACAATGTTCTTAACAATAACATTGTTAACATAATGATCACTAAAAGAACTCGTAGTAAAATTACTTTTACCAAGTGATCGATCAAGTTCCCAGCAATCCACATTACCGAAATCATTAGAACTTGAAAAATAAGACCCTTTGATAGCACAAACATGAGATTTCCCAGCAGCAATTTGGGAGTAAGAATTATATCTAAAAGCTTTAGGAACAAGATTTATACCAAAATCCAATAAATCCCAACAAAACGCCTGCGAATTGTTCGCAGAAATGCCGCAGAGAAATCCTTCACCACCAGAGAGAGAAGCCATGGAAGGAACAAAATCGAAAGTGGGAACCGAAGATGTCTTGTTGGTTTTATCCCAACAAATGATCTGTTGTTCCCCACCAGCATCAATGGCACAAAAGAACCCATTTTCTCCAAAAGCCGCCGCGATCGGGCCCGGTGATCCATAACCAAAAGCCGTAACAAAGAGCAAGGAAGAAACTACAACGAAGAAAGATGAAATGGGTGGCAGAAAATAGCATTTTTGGAGTGGCATGTGTTATGGTTTTGGGGGGTTTCTTTTTTGTAAGTGAAGCTTTTGGAAAAGTGAAGTGTTAAATGGTGGAGTTGAAACTGGAAGGAACAAGAATTGTTTCAGGCTTTGAACCCATTTTTATTTACAGTTTTTTTTTTTTTTTTCCTTTGAAAAATGTAAAGATTCGGATTTCAGACAGTTAAGTTGAAAGTCAAAACTTGGAAGCATTTGACCTATGGGAAAATAGTTAATTCGTTATTGATCTTGACATTTAAGATTCAGATCTGATGTAGACCTGAGGTATGCTTAGTACGGAACTTTTCTTCCCTTTTACATTATATTAAAGCTTAATTTAAGGTTAAATGGCTCCATTTGGATATAATTTTAATTATTTCAAATCAATTATATTTTTATAACTTAATTAGGAAACCATATAAATAATAATATAGAATAAAATTTTAACTTCTTAATATTCTTTAAATATTGAATGGATTTTCAGATTAATTTTTTACATTACAAACCCAATCAAGATTTGAATATTATAATCAATTATCTATAAAAGCAAACTAGATTCAAAAAATAATTAATTTTTTTTTACAAAAACAAGGATTAAACCATAGCTAAATTAGGTACTTTGTTGTGCTCAACCATCCAAAAAAGTTGTAATAGATTCTTAATGACTCGTGTCACAATTTAAAAATACTGATCAGCTACATTTACTTGAATCACTTGATTAGTTTTAATACATCCATCTCAAGAATTATTCGTTTCAACCAGAGATTCTAAACTACTTGGAGAGCTTCTAATGCACCCCAAAGTTCAGCACTGAGAATTGAACAACTAATATTCCTTGAGAAACCAGCAATCTGCATCCCATGTTGGTCGTGGATTGATCCACCTACTGAAGCATTCTTAAATACCTTGCAGACGGCATCATAAGTATTTATCTTATGCCATTCATTTTTCAGGTGGAATCCATCTTATCAATTTGCAAGTTTTAACTTTTGTATGCCTCAAGGAACCCATCAATCCATGGTTTGAATAAAGGTAAATTTCTCTCCTGCGGTAATTTTTTTCGGATTCAAAAGTTAATTGTCATGTCCACTTTAAACTCATTGCAAATAATAATTAAAATATATAATTTTAAATATTCATTTTTATATTGAGTAATTTATAATATTAAAATTAACAGAAAAAAAAGTAAATATCCATAAATATATGAAATTGGACATCTTGAAATGCACGAAAATAACCAGATCAATTATGCTTATTTTAACTTTAAAAAAACCCCCTAAAACTGGTCCGTTTTAGCTTAAAAGAAGTAATTAAACAATATAAATTCATAAAGGTTCTTTTTTATTTTATGAAGTTGTGACACAGGTGCAATAAATAACAGGAAACCAAGGTTCAGAGCACATATACATGATTTAGTTTTATTGGAATCCAAAATGGAATTATTTTTTTCTTTAAAAAAAAAAAAAAACAACCACATCTTCGCTCAACTTCCTAAATTCTTACACTTAGAACATGGTAAAATATAGATTTAGTTCAAAAACATAAACACTTGAAAATATTTTTATTTCTGTCGAAATTGTAATATGGTATTAAAATAATGAAGTTTTTAGCTTTTATTTGTTTTTGGCATACAAGAAAGGGTGGATTCGTTTCGTTGGTAGTACAGGAAAGAAATTACAAGCAAAACTTGAGAACACAACAGGTTGTATCTGTATGTAATGGAGGTAACATAGGCTTATGTAGGCCCAATTTGATTATGATTTTGTCTCCATGTCTCCTCAGCCTAGTTGCATTTAAAATAAAAATAAAAATGAATATGTACAAATAAAAAATTTTGTATTATATTTATAAGGTTATAATAAATTTTAATCCGAAAGTCTCACGATTTTAGTTCATAAAAATCACCTAATTAGTATGGATTCAAGTCTTTCCCTATATATCATAGCAAATATTAAGTTTCTTAATATGGGATTTGGAAATTATTGTACTTAAATATAGGTATACGCGAATTTTAAATTCATGTTTCCAAAATAAACATTAATAATTATATTTTTAGGGTAAATTATTAAAATAGTTACTTTTATTTTTTTCAAGTTATATTTTAGTCATTTATATTTGAAATATTACATTTTAATCACTAAGAGTTAATTGCCATTAACGATGTAACGATAAGCTGACGTGGCACGTTAAACCATTGTCTCAAACAAAAATTTTAGGTTAAATATACAATTGATCCCTATATTTTTTTGTTTTGGGCAATTTAATTTTTTTCTTTTACATTAAAAAAGATGAAGAAGGAAGAAAAATAGAGATAGAAGCAGAAGAGAATGAAAAAAGAACATAAAAAAAATTGCTAAAAATAAAAAAATATAGAGACCAATTGTATAATTTAACTTTTTTTTTTTGAGATGGTGATTTAATGTGCTACATCAGCTTATCGTTACACCATTAACGGCAATTAAAGGCTCAGTGACTAAAATGTTACAACATATTAACGTAAATGACTAAAACGTAACATTTCAAATATAAATAACTAAAATGTAATCTGATTATTTTAATAGTTCACTTGTTTTATGAGTACATTTTGTACTCTATCTAAGGCCAGAATCAATGATTTAAAATAGCTTATCAACACAAATTGATGGCCCGAGGAATTTAAAACCTTCCAATTTTATTTTCAATAATTTGGTAAATAAATAGAGATATAAGAAACATAGCACAAAATGATGTAAGGAACATGGGGTGTTTCATAGCTGTTTCCTAACTTCCTCTTCCTTTCACATTGGGCAAATCTAAATATAAAATTAAAATTATAACTTACACTTAACATAATAAACTTGAGATCTTCCCAAGATTTCATATTTACAAGAAACCCATTTTTTCTAGATTTAAATCTGGAATTTATATAAACTAGGGGTTTTTTTGTTTACATTGATTGCTATTGGATTAATCAAAGCTCTTGTTGTCATTATTAGTTTGTTCCATTATGTCTCAATTCATCAGAGGGAAAGGTAAAAGAATCAACCAAAATTTAAAAAGAAAAGAAAAGAGAGAATGATTTATATAAATAATTGAAGGAATAATATCTCAACTGTATTTAACGTTGTAATTTCATGTAGCTTTAATATATATATATAAAAAATGTGATATTAGATTTAGTCAATGGAAACATAAGGCACATAATTTGGTATTGATTGATAAAAATAACTTACAACTTGTTGATTTCGTTTTTGCTTTTAATTCTTTATTCATACTAAAATAATCCAATTATCCCTGCATCGATCCCCGCTTACTCTTATCAGATTCATTTTACTTTGGGATTTTTCATTTAATCGGGGACGTCTACTTCCCAAATATCCCGCTTTGAGTTGCCTTTTTTTTTTTTTTTAAATTCCGACTGTCCGACGCAATTTGGGTTATCTTTCAATAATAAAAAATATTTATATCATTTATTTAAAAAGTTGATGTTACTCCCCATTAAATTTAATTACAAAATTATTAAAAACTTACGAAGATGTTTTTATTATTTTATATTTTCTGTAAAATTTTAAAAATATGCATGATTAAATTTGAAATTAAAATTTCTATTATATTCTAGATAATTATTTGATATATCGGTGTTTTAGATTTTATCAAGAAATTGAGAGAGTAAAAAGTGTATTTTTTAATTACATCCTATAAGAGTCTTATCAAACATTCAACTCTCTTATATTTAATATTTAATTTTTTTATTTCAATCAAAATATTGAGTAAATATCCCATATATACCAAAAATAAAGAAAAATTACGGAAATGTGCCAGTTTAAAGAATATTTTACGGGAAAGTACCGTTTCCCCTAAAAACGTGTCCACGTCAGCGCGTTTTTGGGGGATGCAGAGCTAAAGCGCGTCCTTAGGGGCGCTTTCATTGAATAACCAAAGAAACGCTACCGACGTGGGCGCGTTTTGCCATCCTATGAATAATTAATTGAATTTTTGGGCCAGTAGTCTCCGGTAAAATAATTTTGAAGAGACGTTTTTGAACAAACAGTGGCCAAAAATGCTTCCAGCAGGGTGCACTGTCAGCAGGAGTACCGAAAGGAGCTCCCACATGGACGCTCTTTTGCTACAGTGGTCTCCGGCAAAATTAATTTGAGGAGACGTTTCTGAACAAACAATGGCCAAAAACGCTTCCAGCAGGGTGCACCGTCAGCAGGAGTATCGAAAAGAGCTCCCACGTGGATGCTCTTCTGCTACAGTGGTCTCCGGTAAAATTAATTTGAGGAGACGTTTCTGAACAAATAGTGGCCGAAAACGCTTCCAGTAGGGTGCACTGTCAGCAGGAGACCGAAAAGAGCTTCCACGTGGACGCTCTTTTGCTACAATGGTCTCCGGCAAACTTAGACTATAAATCAGCCAAATTTCATTCTCAGTTGGCAGAAGGCAAATTCAGGCAAAAGAAAAAAAAACGAAAATGAGTGAACGACATTAATCTTATTTACTACGATGGTGAAGTTCATGACACCGAAAATGGTGTTGTTTTCTTATCGGAGAACACAGTATGATCGAGTTTTAATCGAACGTCGATTTGGTAGAACTCAAAAGAATTAGGCGTAAAATATTTGGAACAACGCCAATGAAAGTTCATCTATTAAGTATAGATTTTGCGCTTGGTTGATCTCGGTGAGATATGGCTCATTCGACATCAAAGGTCCTCGAGCCTTGAGGCAATGGTGGAGACTCATCTTGCCGATGGATCGCCTATCTCGAAAGTTATATGTAGAATTTTCATTTCCAAGTGATCTTTCTGCGACCTCAACATCTACTACCGTTCGAGGGGAATACACGACCTCAAGCCGACACTCTGTAAGTGGGAGGCAAAACACAGAAGTGCCAGTGTGCGGTGGTAGTATGGAAAACATAACCCCTGCACGACACTCGGTTGGTGGATGGGACATGCATAACCGTCTTTCGACGTCCGATGATAGAAATACGTATTGGGGGACGTCATCAACTTCTAGTGGTTGACAATCCACATATGATTGGGATCTTTACGAAAGATGTTTAAGGTGGGATGATGTACTCCCGACGACATCCACCGGTGAGGGGCCCTCGTTTGTTGCAGGTTATGGAGGGTCGAACGATGAATCTGATATGGATTCACCTCGGGAGCCAAGGCCCGACGGTGCAGAAGTTGGATTTTTTTCTGAACCGGAGCCCTTTCCAATTGTACCTGAAGACGTTGAGGGCGGTTCAGACGGAGAATAAGAAGATCCGCTATTCAGGTATGCGTACTCACCTCCAAATTTCACATGCATAATGTCGATCTATCTCAAGATGATGCATTGAGTTTCTGAACTACCACACCGGACGCGTGACTGCATAAATTCTTCGTTAGATTCGGACCAATTAGAAGTTGGTAACCGCTTTCCAACAAGAATACTTTTCTTCGCATTGAAACAATACAACATCAGGAACGGGGTTAGCTACAATGTGGTTAAATCCAGGCTCGATAAGTACGAGGCAAAGTGTGCAGTATAAGACGGTACATGTTCATGAAAAATCATGGCGTTGTTGAGGAAAAGGACAGGGTTGTGAGAGGTCAAAAAGTACAAAGGTCCACATACATGTCTTGTCGGTACAGTACCACTATACGTTCAATGATTTTGAATAACACTAATATTATGTAATGTTGCATTATTTAACGTACTTCGATGACAGGTGTAACACAAGATCATCTGAGGATGGATTCAGACATGTTGGCTGACTTAATAATCCCGACGGTGAAGGCCGATCCAAAGACTACGGTGCCGGCCATAATTAAAAATATTCGTAGCCAATTGGGGTACACGCCCTCTTACAGAAAGGCTTGGATAGCCAAGCAGAAGGCGTTAGAAAAATTACACGGTCGGTGGGACACTTCATATAATAAAGTGTGACAGTGGTGTCAGGTGCTGGAGATATATGTCCTAGGCAGCACGACAGACCTTGAAATGGAACCGGCGTACTACAACGATCGTCTACTCCGTGGATGTGTAGTGTTCAAGCATCTGTTCTGGACATTTAAGCAATACCGAGATGCTTTTACATATTGCAAACCATTGGTACAAATTAACGGTACCTTTATGTATGGTAGATATACGCATCGGCTATTGCTAGCTGTGGCACAAGACGGTTGTGGGAGAATCCTTCCGATTGCGTTTGCAATAACATCGGGGGAGTCAGCTGATGACTGGGACTTCTTCCTATCTAGGTTAAGGAGGCATGTCTGTCCCCAGACTGACATATGCGTTATATCAGATCGGGGCCCTGGAATACTTGTAGCAATAGAACGCCAGGGAAGCATGTGGCATCGCACACACCATCGATATTGCCTGAGGCATGTTTCATCCAACTACTATGGGCAACATCGATCTAAAAGACAGAAACAACAAGTGACCGATATTGGTATGAAATATCTATTAATATAATTTCGTTTGTAATATTCAATTTATTCTCAATTGTATAGTGGTATGTAATATTCGCTATCAACGTATGTTGGTAGGGTACAAGATCAATAAAGACCGTTTTCAGGAGATGCTGACCAGTTTGCGCTCAGATAACGCTGAAGGCGCAAACTACCTGTGCAATATTCCTTTTGAACAGTGGACACAAGCATATGACGGCGGCCTACGATATAGTCTTATGGCCACAAACCTGGCCGAATGCATAAATTCTGTTCTAAAAGGAACCCGTCATCTGCCGATTACATCAGTTGTGCGGGAGACATATTTTCGTTTAGAAGTACTATTTCTGAAAAGAGTAGTGAGTTATAGAGGGCAGATGCAAGGAGGTCATGTATGGAGCCCGAAGGTCTTGCAAGAAATAAACCGTGGAAGGCACGGGCGAACACTATGCACACAGTGTGTCACGACCGCGACAGCCTATGGTTTCGTGTCACGAGTTTGACAGACCGAACCAAGGTATTGTTGGCGGGCATTATCGTGTACACTTGACAAATAGGACCTGCGACTGTGGGATATTTGATGCACTTCGTTACCCATGTGCTCATGTACTCGCATCTTGTCAGAATCTCTGTCTTAATCCCATGAGCTATGTCGACGAAGTGTACAAATTAGAAAACATGTACAACGTGTGGAGACACGTATTCCCACCAGTCCCAGATGAACGTAAGTGGCCGTCGGTATCGCTTGCACCAGATAAGTCGCTGTTGGATAGACAATTGAGGCGCAAACCAAAAGGTCGACCTTGCTCGACTAGAATACGCAACAATATGGATATTCGAGAAACGAGCAACCAAAGTCTGCTGTACGAATGGTGTAGGAACCCGGGCCATACATCTCGCTCGTGTCCAAATCAGAATAGTTGATCGTGTTCTTAGCTTTTTTGTCTTCTGGTGGCTATGTAATTTCTATTTTTTTGGAGGAAAACGATGAACTTTTGTACAAGAACTTTTATTTTATTCAAGTTATTAAAATTAAATTACAAAATTACAAAAAAAATTAAACCATTTCTATTTTATCAAATATATTAAAATTAAATTAAAAAAATTAAATTACAAAAGAAATAAAATTAAACTCAAATTTTATTAAATATAAAAATTAAATTACAAAAAAATTAAACCATTTCTATCTTATCAAAGATATAAAATTAAATTAAAAAATTAAATTACAAAAGAAATAAAATTAAACTCAAATTTTATTAAATATAAAAAATTAAATTACAAAAAAATTAAACCATTTATATCTTATCAAGATATTAAAATTAAATTAAAAAATTAAATTACAAAAGAAATAAAATTAAACTCAAATTTTATTAAATATAAAAAATTACATTACAAAAAATTAAACCATTTCTATCTTATCAAAGATATTAAAATTAAATTAAAAATTAAATTACAAAAAATAAAAAATTAAACTCAAATTTTATTAAATATATTAAAACTAAATTACAAAAAAAACAATTAAACCATTTCTATCTTATCAAAGATATTAAAATTAAATTAAAAATTAAATTACAAAAAAATAAAATTAAACTCAAATTTTATTAAATATAAAAAATTAAATTACAAAAAAATTAAACCATTTCTATCTTATCAAAGATATTAAAATTAAATTAAAAATTAAATTACAAAAAATAAAAAATTAAACTCAAATTTTATTAAATATATTAAAACTAAATTACAAAAAAAAAACAATTAAACCATTTCTATCTTATCAAAGATATTAAAATTAAATTAAAAAATTAAATTACAAAAGAAATAAAATTAAACTCAAATTTTATTAAATATAAAAATTAAATTACAAAAAAATTAAACCATTTCTATCTTATCAAAGATATTAAAATTAAATTAAAAATTAAATTACAAAAATAAAAAATTAAACTCAAATTTTATTAAATATATTAAAACTAAATTACAAAAAAATAAAATTACAAAACTAAATTAGGGTTTAGGTCGATGCAGGTGGGAACCAAGTGACATACTGGGGTGGTGGCGATTCTGTACCGGATACCTCCTTCTTCTAGCTTCCCATGGGGTCGTGGAACCTCAAGTGAATCGGGTTCTCCCAAGAAGGGCACGGTTCGGTGTTGCGATGATGACCCACCTTGATAAAATAATGACCCCGGAGGTGTTTGCATAAACCATGGCGGAGGTGACTGCATCCAGTACGGCGAAGGAGCCTGGTAGAAAGAATTGCTCCCCGACGGCCCCTCCTCTAATCCCACATGCGACGTCGGCCTCACGATCGGCTGGCTAGCGGGAGTAGTCAGAAACGAACTTGAACCCGGCCATGCATTCCAACCTGGGGTGGGACTGGGAAAAGGAAACATATACGGGTTAGGAGGATACATATAAGGGGTAGGGTACGCACCTGGCATAAACGGTGGACGCTGTGATGTTAGTGTTGTCAGCTGAACTGATGGGCCAGTGACTGTGTAGGCACTGTTGCTAGGCCCAGTGACTGTGTAGGCGCTGTTGATGGCCCCGTCTCATCACCCCTTCTCCTTAGATTTAAAGGGGCGCGACGTTCCCTTCGCTCGCGAATTTGCCGTCGCCTCTCTTCTTCCGACAACAGATATGGCTTGCCATGGATCCTAAACCATGGCATGTACTCCGGCATGCACGCTAACTCAGGAACGATGATCGATTCTCGGATAGGTAAAAAGTCATACCGGTTCTCCCACGTCTCGATATGACCTGACCAAAATCTTGATTAATCCGGTAATGCGGTACGCCGTAAGTCCACTTTGTGCTCATCATCGAGCACCTCCGGTGGCACGGGGATCGGTTGCCAGAATCCAAATTACCGCAGAACCCGATCTGACTGGTGCATCTCCACGGTTGCGTAGGTGATCAATGGGACCTTAACGTGCCAACTGTTCGGATTTTGGAAGAACTCCTCCAGAATTGCCGCCCGAATTTTCGGATCCTAGTACGATTTCCATTGA
Source organism: Gossypium rotundifolium (assembly GCA_025506655.1). Lineage (NCBI taxonomy): Eukaryota > Viridiplantae > Streptophyta > Magnoliopsida > Malvales > Malvaceae > Gossypium > Gossypium rotundifolium. Next base: position 76,569,673 of record CP106726.1, on the reverse strand, counting down.
AACTATATTAATATTACCAAAATATTATACATAATATTAGAGACTACATACGAAATACTAAATTATAATAACGAAATTTGAAACTTACTTGTGATTGTGACCGTTGGTCCAATAGGAGCCGTATATCCTTAAGCGAGTTAGGTATTCCAACATGACTCGCCGAATGGTTCCACCTAATTAAATAAACTTTTAGCATGCAATTATACTATAAATCTACGAAATAAATGTAAAATATAATATTAAATTTACCTCGTTATCATTGGGATGAATATGGTCGGTTGAGTCGAGGCGTAAAATGGAAATCGAAACCATGCCCATGATCGCAGAGTGATAGGCGACCTCGATTTTGGCTTTACTCACCGGCGTCGCCAAGACATCTCCGGTACAACCTCGATAACACGGCACCCCAATTCAATTCACCGGCTCTCGAAATCAACAAGTTTCAGAGCCATCTCGTGGACGAGGTTTCTAGAGAGTCGGCATCGATAGCCTCCAATTATCTCGAAGAATGTATGCCCGAGCATACCGTATTCTTTCTACTTTGGTCGAACCTCGTTCGGCTCCGGAATGCGCCTCGTAACTGGCCATATCCATTCGAGCTCCTTGAATTCTATCCGAATGGCACCCAAAGCTCGTAGCATACGGCCATCCAATCGATAGATGTTGCGGACCGGTGACTCTGGGCGAATCCACCGTAATCCCAACTACAATCGCACATCTTCTAGAGTGATGGTACACTCTCGCATGGCGATGGAAAGTGTGCGTCTCGGGTCTCCACCTCTCTATCAACGCCCGATCAAAGGCGGCTCAACTTGAACCTCAGCCTATCATGGCCACGTGCAAAAACCCGCTTCCGCAGTAAATCTCGATCAACGGCGATGGGAGACCATGCATGTTATGAATATAACATCCCAACACCGATCTACGATCTGCTTAAAAATTATATAATTAAAATTAATTAAAATTGCATAATTGAAAAACAAATTAAATAATATTGAAAATTAAAATTAAAACTTACCATTTGCATTTGCTCGACGAAGATGTGCTTGTTGTCTAAGCGACGTAATTCCCCGGCCATTGTAATCCGATAAAAAATTTTAAAATTTTTCAAAAAAAATATATTAAAAAAATTATAAAGGGCTTTTTCGTAAATAGTAAAGGACTATTTAGAAATTTGAGCGTAATTTTCAAGGACTTTGAGAGAAAATTGAGAGAAAATTGAAATAAAATTGAGAGAATATTGAGAAAGGATTGAAGTGTGAAAAAAATAAAGGGTTGGGGGGTTTTATACTTTTTTTTTACCGTTGGGGCCCCCAACGGTCAAAAAAAATTGACCGCTGGGATTTGGTTGTTGGAGGCTAAAGGCGCCGAGAGGCGCTTTGTCCACCTCAAAGAAAAGCGCACTTACGTGGGCGCTTTTGTCGAGGTGGACAAAAGCGCATCCTCGGGCGCTTTAGCTCAAGATCCCCAAAACTCATCGACGTGGACGCGTTTTTGGGGAAAACGGTACTTTCCGTAAATATTCTTCAAACTGGCACATTTTCGTAATTTTTCTTTATTTTTGGTATATATGGGATATTTACCCCAAAATATCATTTATTCACTCTGATAAATTTATTATTATTTTTCATAGTACAACATATGGATGAATAATGGGGGTATTTACCAAAATATAAAAAAAATTACGGAAATGGGCCTAAATCTGGAATATTTACGGAAAAGAGCCATTTCTCCCAAAACGCATCCACGTTAGCGCGTTTTGGGGGGATGTAGTAGGAAAGCGCACCCTTGAGGGCGTGATTTGTGCCACATCAGCACAAAACGCGCTGACGAGGATGCACTTTGCTGATGTGGCACAAAACGCGCCCTCAAGGGTGCGCTTGCCTGCTGCAACGATCAAATTGTTTTTTTGACCGTTGGGCCTCCAACGGTCAGAAAAAAAAAACCTATAAAATCCCCACCCTTTTATTTTTTTCACAACAAAGTCCTTATTCATTTTTCTCTCAACTTTCTCTCAAATTCTTCTCAAATTTCTCTTAAATTTCACAATAGTCCTTTAATATTTACAAAAAAGCCCTTTTTTTTAAATTTTTGAAATATTTTTTTGTGATAAATTTTAAAATATTCGATCGTATTACCAATGGCCGGGCAATTAATTCATCTCGATGATAAACACATATCCGTCAATCAAATGCAAATGGTAAGTTTTAATTTTAATTTTTCAATACGATTTAATATTTTTTAGGTTTATGCCAGTCTATATATCGGGTGCTGCAATGCTATATTCGCAATATTCCTAGTCCGCCATCCCCGTTGATCGAGAATTACCTGGGGGAAGCGGGTTTTTTGCACATGGCCACGATAGGCCGGGGGTGCAAGTTGGAGCCGAAGTTAATCAGTGCATTGATAGAGAGGTGGAGACCCGAGAAGCACACTTTCCATCTTCCATGCAGAGAGTGTACTATCACTCTAGAAGACGCGCATTTACAATTGGGATTGCCGGTGGATGGGTACGTAGTCACCGGGTCCGCAACTTTTGGTGATTGGGGAGCCGTATGCTACGAGCTTCTGGGTGCTATTCCAGATAACATTATCGGAGGTCGGATCGAGATGGGCTGGTTACGAGACACCTTTTCGAGCCAGATAATAATTCGACCGAAATAGAAAGAATACGGTATGCTCAGGCATACATTCTTGAGATTATTGGAGGCTATCTGATGCCGGACCTGTCACGAAACCTCGTACACCTGAGATGGTTACTGAAACTCGTTGATTTTAGAGCAGCCGATTTGAGTTGGGGGTCTGCCGTGCTATCAAAATTGTATCGGGAGACGTGCGGGGCAACGCAGCCGAGTAAAGTGAAAATTAGAGGTTGTCTATCACTACTACAGTCATGGGCACGGTTTTGATTTCCATTTTTACGTCCTCGAGTCGGCCACCCATATACATTCCTACTCATAACGAGGTAAATTTAATATTATCTTTTACAATTATTACGTAGATTTAAAGTATAATTGTATGCTAAAAATTTATTTAATTAGGTGGAACCATTCGGCGAGTTATGCTGGGATACCTACCGAGCTTGAAGATATACGACTTCTATTAGAGCAACGGTCGGAATCACAAGTAAGTATTAAATAAAATATATTTTCATAATAAAATAGTCGTTTCGTATTTCGTATTTAAAATTTAGTATTTCGTATTTCGTATTTAGTATTATGTATATAACTAATATTTTTATCATGTTAATATAGTTTCAACGGACACCATACGAGGATCCAGCAATTCGGGCAGTAATTGCAGAGGAGTTCTTTCAAAATTTGAACATTTGGCATGTGAAGGTCCCATTGATCAACTATGCCATCGTGGAGATGCACCAGTTAGATCGGGTTCTGCGACAATTTGGATTCCGACAACCGATTCTCGTGCCACCTGAGGTGCTCGATGATGATCACAAAGTCGACTTACGGCAGTTGCACACGGATTGACCAAGTTTTGGTCAGCACATATCGAAATATGGGAGAACCGATATGATTATATACCTATTCGGGAACCGATCGTCATTCCTGAGTTAGCGTGCGTGCCGGAATACATGCCATGGTTTAGGATCCATGGCAAGCCGTATTTATTGTCAAAAGAGGAGAGGCGATGGCAATTTCGTCAACAAAGGGAGCGACGGGGCCCTTTAAATTCAAAGAGAAGGAGTGATGAGACGGGACCATCAACAGCGCCGACACAATCACCGGGCCCATCAACAGCGCCCACACAGTCACCTGACCTAACACTTCAGCCAACGACACCGACATCACAGCCTTTGGCCTTTATGCCAGGTGCGTACCCTAGCCCTTATGTATATCCTAACCCATATATGTTTCCTTTTCCCAGTCCCACTGCAGGTTGGAACGCATGGCCCGGTTCGAGTCCGTTCTCGAGTACTCCTACTGGCCAGCAGATCTTGAGGCCGCCGACACATGAGAGATCACACGAGGAGCCATCGGGGAGCTCTTTTTTTTACCAGTCTCTTTCGCTTTATGGGATTCAGACACCCCCGCCATGGTTTATGCAAACACCTCCACAGTCGTTATTTTATCAAGGTGGGTCCTCATCCCAACACCCACAACCAGACCCACTGCCAGAGGAACCAAAATCCCCGCCTGAGGTTCCACGACCCCTGCCGGAAGCTAGAAGAATGAGGAATCCAGAGCATAACCGCCGACCACCCCCGTGTGGCACTGATTCCGACCGCCTTTTTTATTTTTTAATTGTAATATAATTTTTTATTTTTTTAATAAAATAAAAGTTGTAAGATATTTTTGTTTGTAATTTAATTTTAATATCTTTAATAAAATAGAAGTTGTTTTTTTATTGTAATTTAATTTTAATATCTTTAATAAAATAAAAGTTGTTTTTATTTTTTGTAATTTAATTTTAATATCTGTAATAAAATACAAGTTATTTTTTTATTTTTTGTAATTTAATTTTAATATCTTTAACAAAATACAACTTTTTTTGTAATTTAATTTTAATATCTTTAATAAAATACAAGTTTTTTTAATTTTTTGTAATTTAATTTTAATATCTGTAATAAAATACAAGTTGTTTTTTTTATTTTTTTGTAATTTAATTTTAATATCTTTAATAAAATAAAAGTTGTTTTTTTTGTTATTTAATTGTAATAAAAGTCCAAGATTTGTGTTTTTATTGTAATTTAATTTTTATTTTTTTGCAAATTAGTCCTTCTACAAAAGCTCACCGTTTTCATCAAGAAATAAATAGAATTTACATAGCCACCAAGAGACAAAAAAGCTAAGAAGACTGTCAACTATTCTGATTTGGACACGAGCGAGATGTATGTTTTTGGTTCCTACACCATCCGCACAACCTACGTTGGTTAGCCGTTTCTCGGATATTTATATTGTTGTGTATTCTAGTCGAGTAAGGTCGACCTTTTGGGTTGCGCCTCAATTGTCTATCCGACAACAGCTTATACAGTGCAAGCGATACAGATGGCCATTTACGTTTATATGGGACTGGTGCGAATACGTGTCTCCACAGGTTGTACATGTTTCCTATTTTATACACTTCGTCGACATAGCTCATGGGATCAAGAAGGAGATTCTGACAAGCCGTAAGTACATGAGTGCATGAGTAACGGCGCATCAAATATCCCACACCGCAGTCCTATTTCTCAAGTGTACGATATTGCCCGCCAACAATACCTTGGTTCAGTCTGTCAAACTCCGTCACACGAAACCATAGGTTGTTGCGATTGTGACACACTGTGTGCATGGTGTTGGCCCGTGCCTTCCCCTTGTTAATTTCTCGCAAGACCTTCGCGCACCATACATGACCTCATTGCATTTGGCCTGTATAACTCGTTGCTCGTTTCGAAAATAGTGCCGCTAAACAAAAATATGTCTCTCGCACAACCGATGTTATCAGTAAATGATGCGTTCCTTTTAGAATAGAATTTATGCATTCGACCAAGTTTGAGGTCATATGACCATATCGTAGGCTGTCGTCGTATGCTTTTGTCCACTACTCAAAAGGAATATTGCATAGGTAGTTTGCGCCTTCTTCGTTAACTTATCGCAAACTCACCAACATCTCGTGAAAACGGTCCTTATTGATCTCGTAGCCTGCCAATATAAGTTGATAGCGAATATTACATACCACTCTTCAATTGAGAATAAATTGAATATTACAAACGAAATTATGTTAATCGATATTACATACCCATATTGGTCACTTGCCATCGTTGACTTGTAGATCGATGTTGCCCGTGATAGTTGGACGCAACATGCCTTAGGCAATATCGATGGTGTGTGCGATGCCACAGGCTTCCCTGTCGCTCTATTATGGCTAGTACTCTAGGGCCTCGATTCAATATAACGCATATATCAGGTTGGGGGCAGACATGCCTCCTTAACCTAGATAGGAAGAAATCCCAATCATCAGCTGACTCCCCCGGTGTTATTGCAAACGCAATTGGAAGGATTCTCCTACTGCCGTCTTGTGCCACAACTAGTAATAGTCGATGCGTATATCTACCATACATAAAGGTACCATCAATTTGTACCAATGGCTTGCAGTATATAAACGCGTCTTGGCATTGCTTAAATGTCCAGAAAAGAAGCTTGAACACTGCGCATCCACGGAGCAATCTATTATTGTAGTACGCCAGTTCCGTTTCAAGGTCTGTTGTACTGCCTGAGACATATCTCTCCAGCACCTGACACCACTACCACACTTCATTATATGAAGCGTCCCACCGACCATGCAACTTTTCCAACGCCTTCTGCTTGGCTATCCAAGTTTTCCGGTAAGAAGGCGTGTACCCCAGTTGGCTACGAATATTGCCAATTAAGGCCGACACTGTAGTCTTGGGATCGGCCTTTACCGTTGGTATTATTAAGTCAGCCAACATCTGTGAATCCATCTTCGGATGATCTTGTGAAACTCCTGTCAACGAAGTACGTTAAATAATGCAACATTACGTAATATTAGTATTATTCAAAAACATTGAACACATAGTGAAACTGTACCGGCAGGACATGTATGTGGACCTTTGTACTTTTTGATCTCCCACAAGCTTGTTCTTTTCCCTCAACGAGGCCATTAATTTCCATGAACATGTACCGTCTTGCACTACACACTTCTCCTCGTACTTATCGAGCTTGGATTTAACCACATTGTAATTAACCCCGTTCTTGATGCTGTATTGTTTCAATGCACCAACAAAAGCATCCTTGTTAGAAAACTTTTTACCAACTTCTAATTTGCTCGAATCCAACGATGAACTTGTACGGTCACGCGTCCGATGTGGTAGTTTAGAAAACTCCAATGCATCATCTTGAGATAGATCGATATTATGGATGTGGGCTGGATGCGAGTACACCCTGAATAGCGGATCTTTTTCTTCTTCATCTGAACCGCTTTCAACATCTTCAGGTACGATTGGAACAGGCTCTGGTTCAGAAAATAGTTTAACTTCTGCACCATCGGGTCCGGGCTCTCGAGGTGGATCCACATCAGACTTATCATCCGACCCACCATAATCTGTAACGAACGAGGGCCCCTCACCGGTGGATGTCGTGGGGAGTACATTATCCCTCATTAAGCATCTTTCGTAACGTTCCCAATCATATGTGGTTGCCAACCACGAGAAGTTGATGACTTCCCTAATACGTATTTCTATCATTGGATGTCGAATGACGGATATGCATGTCCCATCCACCTACCGAGTGTGGTGCAGAGGTTATGTTTTCCATACTACCACCAAACACAGGCACTTCCGTAGTCTGCCTCCCACTAACAGAGTGTCGGCTTGGGGTCGTGTATTCCCCTCGGACAGTAGTAGATGTTGAGGTTGAAGGAATATCACTTGGCGATGAAAATTGTACATATACCTCAAGATATGGTGATTTACTAGCAAGATTAGTCTCCACCATTGCCTCAAAGCTCCGAGGACCTTTGATGTCGAATGAGTCATATCTCACCGGATCAACCGAAGCGCAAAATCTATACTTAATAGACTAAACTTTCATTGGCGTTGTTCCGAAGATTTTAGGCCTAATTCTTTTGCGAAGTTTTGTCACATCTATGTTCCGATTAAAACCCAGTCGCATTGTGTTCTCCGATAAAAAAACAACACCATTTTACGTGTCACAAACCTCACCATCGTAGTAAATAATAACATTAATACGTTCACTCATTTTCAGTTTATTTTTCTTTTGCCTCAATTTCTGTTATGTAACCTAAGAATGAAATTTGACTGATTTATAGTCTAAAGATTGCCAGAGACTACTGTAGCAAAAGAGCGTCCACGTGAGAGCTCTTTTCAAGATTTTGCCGATAGTGCATCCAGAGACTCATCAGAGCAAAAGAACGCCCACGTGGGAGCTCTTTTCAAGATTTTATCGACGGTGCATCCCGCTTGAAACGTTTTGGGCACTATTTGTTCAGAAACGTCTTCTCAAAATTATTTTACAAGAGACTACTGTAGCAAAAGAGCGTCCACGTGGGAGCTCTTTTCAGTACTCTTGCTGAAGTGCATCTTGCTTGAAGCGTTTTGAACACTATTTTTTCAGAAACGTCTTCTCAAAATTATTTTACCGGAGACTACTGTAGCAAAAGAGTGTCTACGTGGGAGCTCTTTTCAGTACTTTTGCTTACAGTGCATCCTGCTTGAAACGTTTTCGGCACTATTTGTTCAGAAACGTCTTCTCAAAATTATTTTGCCAGATACATCTGTAAAAAAAATTCAAATAATTTTTATTTTGTTAATATATTTTCCCCTAAATCCTAAACATGTTTTTACTAAACCCTAATTAACCCTATAATCTAGACTATTAATTTTCTCTTAAAACCCTAAACCCAACGACCTTAAAAAATCTTAAACCCTAAGCCTAAAACCCTAAAACATCATACCTTAACACTAAAAATAGATGAAAAGGCAGAGGGCGCGCTTTATGCCACATCATCAAAACGCGTCCTCGTTAGCGTGTTTTGTGCTAATGTGGCACAAAGCGCTCCCTCAAGGGTGCCCTTTCCTGCTGCATCCCCCCAAAACGCGCTGACGTGGACGCGTTTTGGGGGAAAATGGCCCTTTTACATAAATATTCCAAAATTCAGCCCATTTCCTTAATTTTTTTATATTTTGGTATATTTTGGTAAATAAGCCTGAATAATGGACGTGAAAATTTTCATCATCTTTACTTATACAATATTATATAATAAATATTTAAAAATGGGTAAACTACGCTTAAAGTCATTAAATTATTAGTAATTCTACGTTTTGATAACTCGACTTTAAAAGTTACAAAATAATCATTTAACTATTAAAAGTTTCATTTAAGTTATTAACTATTCGAAAGTTTTTATTTGAATCATTGGATTGTTAAAGGCTTTTTAAGTCCGACTAATAAGCTCCAAACGACGATTCGACAATTGGCATGATGAATTAGTACGCATCAACAAATAAAAGAACATACCTCTGATAATCATTATTGGAGATCAAAGAAGAAAGTTATTGAAATTTTTTTTTCATAAATTCATGACATTCAAAGTTGTTTAATGAAAAAAAAAAAAAAAACTAAACAATAGAATAAAAAGGAAGAGAACTTTCGATTGGTATAAATGGTACAGATGGAGAAGACTATACAACAACGATTTCAATAATCTAATAACTTAAATAAATTTTTTAAATAATTTAATGATTATTTTATAGCATTTTAAATATGAGTGGCCCGTTAATCACCTTTGAGTGTAGTCTACCCTAGAAAATATGCTAAATGATTTATAGTTGAACTTAATAAAAGGAAATTATTAAATTACTAAAAATAAATTTAAAATCATTTTAGATAATAATAACATATATATAAGATAAATCGATTTAAACAAGCTTGGACCATCCTGGGCTCTATTGAGGCCTAAATAGGTTTGGATAAATATCTACCATGTCAATATCATGCTTAAAAGCTCAAAATCCAATTAACAATTCCATATTGCAGTACATAACATACATATTTATTCACATTGCAAAGAAACCATATTTATTCAAGTTTCTCTTTGTTTCTTTTGTAACAATGTATAAAAGTGAATCGGATAGTAAACCCGAATGTACATTGATTGAGGCCACTGCTGTTGAACTCCGAATTATATTGCTCTTACCTCGGAGCTTTATCAACAAATTCAACCATAAAAACGACATGCTGGCCTCCGAAGAAGGGGCTCTACATATCAGCTCTCACACGCTTTTCCACCAAAATATTGTTCTTGGACCATTTTTTTGTAGTCTGGAAAACGAGGGAAAATTCATAGTGAATCTGTTAGCAATATAGTTAAGTTTAATAGCATTGCAAAAGTTGATTTGTTGCTTTAACTGTACAGTCAATCAATTCGGTTCAAAGAGGAAACCTAGCACTGACTTAAAAAAGACCTAATTCTTTTTACCTTCTTTATTGTTCCACAGTGCTGCGGCATAGGTGTTGAGCGGACTCTCCGGATTTGGCTCTGCACGTAAGGAAGTTCATAAACAATTAGTGGAACTAAGAGTCCATCAGTTTTATAGGTCACCTATGTTATTCTAACTCTCTTCATTTTCACGAAGCACTAGTTTCCATTATCCATTCCAACACATCCGTATATATGTATGGGAAAAAGTTCTAAAAGAAGTGAGCATTTCCATGTTGGATACATACCCGTATCCAGCATTCATACCTGAGTCCGAGTAACATAGAATCAAACTAGTAGGGAAGAGCTAGCAGACCTCCTAGTAAACTTTGAATTGACAAAAGAATGGTTCTACAATCATAAGCTGAAGACCACTTATCCTGTAATTATATAAACAAAGAATTTGAGAGTATCACAAAAACATCGGTAAACATGAAAGTAAAAGAGACCGAAACTGGAAATATTCTTTTGTCTTAATCTCATCATACAATCATTGGCATCATATAGTTTTACAATATACACAAAGCCGAAATGATACCTGAAGAATGTCAAGGCAAATATTACCAAACTGGTCAACATTGGGATGAAAGCACATTGTCTCAAACTTTACTTGAGGTGGCTTGAAAGGATATTCTGACGTGAAATGCAAGGAAAGCTTGTATGATAAACCTTCGTACATAGTTCCCTTTCCACCCTCAATTGTGCCAATCCATGTGAAAATGCTTTCGCCTTCTGGAAATGCCGACACTCCTAGATCACCTCCACACATCTGCAGCAAAAGACAATATCATATGTTACTTGGACACGGGTTTACTGTGTGCTAGTAACTTGAAGTCTGATAGGTTTTTGTCTGTGAGTCATTTGACACTGTCTCTATTCTCTAATTAAATTGAATCTATCTTACTCTAACTTGGAATGTGAATGTCAGACACGGGTATATCTATTTCTTTTCAAGATTAACATGTATTGTGAGAGTCCTTAGAGAATCATATCCTCATACCCATGCACAGATACTTCAAGAAAAATAAAAAGGCAGAGCAACATAGAATCAAATGCATTTGCGTGCTTCTGAATACATGCATACTCGAAAATGTACATGTGTGCTCAGGTGCACATCAGCATCCACTCAAGTCAGTCAACCATTGTAACCTAAAACATCAAAACCACATACGATCACATAAAAAAAAAAAAAAATACTCATTTCAAGTTAGGCAGGTCTATTTTCTAGAAATATGCCGCAGGCACAATGCACGATATACAATGAAACATACGAAACTCTTAGACAGAGCTAAGGATTACACATTGTATTATACCACCAGCTTAATCAGTAACCAAACATTTCCTCCATAAACGATATTCCGGAGTTCAAATTTCCCATCCCCCAATGGCCAATCCAAAGAAAACTAAGCTACTAATCTTCAAAATTAGGTGCCTTTATCCTTATATAGATCATTTAAACATACCAAAGACCAAGTCCTATATAATACGAACACTAATATGTCCAAATCTATATAATACGAATTATTCATTTATTAAAATATATAAAATGAAATATCTTAAACATGATTATGATATAATAAAATATACAAAAAACAAAATAGTTTTGAATATAAAAGCAGTAGAAAAGATTCACATACCATGAGAGCCATCAGCTCCTTTTGAAGACTGCAAAATATTAATTGCAGTAAACCCTTACAAGATGAATTCAATTAAATTTAAAAATTAAAAGAATCATTTAAAAATATTATTATTTATATTCTTAACTTTTCCATAAATTTCTAGGCAACCAAACAATTACCTGATAAATGAATAAAGTTTTCCAGAAAAAGAAAAATTTTAAATCTTTACAAGTTAAATTCCAAACTTTCTATTGTTTTACAGCCTGAAACTAAAAAAATAAAAACAAATAAAAAGCCATCCAGTTACTACGCTAAAACAGAGTTAAGACACTACTTCACCGAGTTAAACATGAAAGAAACTAGAGCCAAGAAAACAAATAGAAATAAATTTTCCCGGAAAATGAAAACAGAAAAAGGAAAACCCAAGAAAGAAACGACTTCATTTCATTTCCAATATTTTCTATATAATCAAAAAGAAAGCCCAAGATTATTTTTTAAAATTCCTTTTGTTCTTTCTTTTTTCCTTCGTATATTTTCGCAGGAACCAAACAGAAAATGTAAAAAAAGAAAAGAAAAAAGAAAAAAAAAAGAGACACTTCTGTACCTTTGAGTAACGGAAGTGGTGTCAACGGCGTTGGTAATGGAAACGGGTTGTTTAGATGAAGCGGCAGCTGCATGGCGTTGATGCTGTTGCGGCGTGGTCGGCGAATTGTCCACCGTTTGAATGGGTCGGACTTCCATCAAACAAAGATTGAAAAGAGAACAAATGAAGTCAACGGTCAGAATTCAATGATCGGGTTTCAAAATAAAATAAATCAATCAATTTCAAGATTAGCAGTTAGAGATTTTGCTTTCCTTCTATTTTATTTTACTTTTATCCGAATGGGTATCATGCTGCCACGACGATGGTTTTTTTGTTTAATATTTATAATTAAAAATAAATTATTTTTATTCTAATTATTAATTTATTATAATCATTTTGTACAATATTTAAATTTCGATTAAATTCTGCTATTAGCCTTTTACTTAATAAAAGTTTTGAATTTAATAATTATATTTTAATTTGATTAATTTTAGTTCTTGTATTTTTGAAATACTCAATTTTAATCTTTATACTTTTGAAATTTTAAATTTTTAGTTATGACTCAAACAATAACAGATTAAATTTATTTGATTAAATTCGATCATATTTCAAGCTCAGATACTTTTCAATTTTAAAATTTCACTTGATGAAAACTTATAGTTATTAATCCGTTAACTGAATTTTTATTTACTATTATGTGGAAATAACAAATTAACATAGTATTACATATATATTAATATGTTTGCCACATAAATTTTAAAACAACCAAATGAAATTGAATGAAATTAATTGGTATCATTTGGCAAGATTGAAATTTTAAAATTTTTAAAGTATAGAGATTAAAATGATCAAATTAAAATATGACTAAATCCACAACTTTCACAAAGTATATAGACTAGTAACAGAATTTAGCCTAAAATTTTCCAAAATTTGAAATTAAGATTTATTATAATATTTGATATTTTTGAAATTTTTAAACTCTACAAATAGTTCAACAAGTGTTTCATAAAATATAAAATATTAAAATATAAAACACATGTCCATTTTTAATTTACTTGTGAAATTAAAAAAAAAAGCACATTCCTTAAACCAAATAGAAACAATTATATTTACTACTTTTTAATTTTAAAATGACTATTTACTAAAGTTTATATTAATTTTTAACCTAATTATTACATAGTAGTATTTCTTCTTTTCTTTTTTTTTTTTTGAAAATATGAATGTTTTGGGATTAATTTGCAAAATGAGTTTATATATATATATAAAGTATATGAATCATTAAAAGTATTAAATATTGGTTTTAAAATTACTGCTGCTTTTATAATTTTATAATTACTTTTTTTTTTATAGATTTTATATTTTTAATAAATTTCTAAAACTTAATTAAACGATTGTAAAATAATTAAAAATTAATTAAACTATTCGAGTAAGTATTTTTCACGTAAAACACCACATCACCAATTCAGGGGCAAAGCTAGAACAATTTTGTAGGGGGTCGGATGAAATTTTAATTTTTTATAGTCTATATCTTTATAATTTTTAAAGGATTAAATTGAATTTTATAATTTTAGGGGGGCCAAAGTGTAATTTTATTTTTACTAATTTAAAATTTTTAAAAAATCTCAAGGGCCTAAATAATAATTTTACATTTTAGAGGGCTGAGGCATAGGCGAACCTCTAAATTTGCCCCTGCACCAATTACGTCATTATTTTTTTTTTCATGTCAATTGCTTATCATTATGAACTAAATCCTTTAAATACCTAAGGGGATGAAACCTAATACGGATCTTATTAGTATTTGATTTATAAGATAAATACATGTTCTTATTCTTAATTGTGAGTTCTTATTCTTGTTTTGATAATTCAGGTTATTGATTCAAGTCGAATGTGCTTATTCAGAGGAGCAAAAGTCTCTGTTTAAGAGTAGATCAACACAATTAAGCGGAGTTGATTGCAACCCTAGAAATAGGGCTATATAAATCTGTTGGATTAGAGTCAAATCTAATAAGGGAATCCATAGATCGAGGTAATGCGACAATAGGGGTTTTAATTAGAAAGAGATTTCAATTAATCAACCTAGATTCAGTTGTTTTTAGTCTCGAAAGGGATATTAACATAAATCAGGGATTTCTACGGATTAAGTCAAGTGAATAAATCATATGAAACAAAAGTAATAAGTGAAGTCTAGGTGGATTCTTCCTTAGGTATTGCCTCTCTCATAAAGTTGTCTAAAGTATTTTCCCAATTCATTTTCTGTCATGCTTTTAATTAGTTTTAGTTTAAAAGAAATCACTCCAATTCTTATGCTAGATAATAAGAAGATAGTAATTACCAATACTCTTGGTCCTTGTGGATACGATATTTCTGGTCTTACCATAACTATACTATTAAATGATAGGTGCGCTTGCCTTTATTGTGATCATAGTTAGTTAGAGACACATCAGTGTACCAAGAAATTTTGAGCTCATTCAGAAGATTCTAAACGAAGCACACAATAGTTATTTATCAGTACATCCGAGAAGCATGAAAATGTATAACGATTTGAAACAGCTTTATTGGTGGCACGGCATGAAATGAGATATCTCAGAATTTGTTTCGAAATGTTTGATTTGTCAGCAAGCTAAAGCTGAGCATCAAGTGCCATCAAGTTTATTACAGCCTATTATGATTCCTGAGTGGAAGTGGGATAGAGTAACAAATGATTTCATATCGGGTTTGCCCTTATATCCGAAAAAGAAAGATGCGATCTGGGTTGTTGTTGACAGATTGACGAAAACAGCTCATTTCATTTTGGTACGTACAGATTTCTTGCTTGATAAATTACCTGAGTTGTATATTTCTGAAATTTTGAGATTACATGGTGTTCCCCTATCTATTGTTTCGGATAGAGATCCAAGATTTACTTCGCGATTTTGTAAGAAATTGCAAGAAGCTTTAGGTTCAAAACTGCTGCGTTTCACCCGCAAATGGATGGTCAATCCGAATGAGTTATTCAGATACTTGAGGATATGTTGCGTTGTTGTATTCTTGAGTTTGAAGGTAGCTGGGAGAAATATCTACCGCTAATTGAATTTGCTTACAATAATAGCTTCCAATCAAGTATAAATATGGCACCGTACGAAGCTCTATACGGTCGTAAATGTAGAACACCGTTGTACTGGATTGAGCTTAGCGAAAATAAGATTCACGGGGTTGATCTGATCAGAGAGACTGAAGAAAAAGTGAAAGTAATTCTCGATAGTTTGAAAGCAGCTTCGGATATAAAGAAATCGTAAGCAGACTTGAAACGGAAAGATATTGAGTTTCAGATCGGGGATTGTAACACCTGTAACATCCCGAATTTGGGCCTAGTAGATTTGGGCCTATTGGGTTGTAACGCCCCAAAAATCCCGAAACTTATTAATTTCTGTGCATGGGAGTTAATATGTATGTGTAGCATTTAGAATAATAATATTAAGGTATTATCGGGATTATTTGAAGCCTTAGAGTTAGGGGAGACCATAGGAAAATTTTATGTTCTTACTTAGTGGACCCTAGTCTCAGGCATGAGGCCTCATAAGCAGATTAAGAAAAGAGAGGACACAAAAATGGGCTCAGGTTTGGGTTGAGGCCCTAATTAAGTTTTATGTTTGGGCACTATAGGGTTAAAGGGTAGCATCCGTGTTTAAAACACCAAAGTGGGCTGGTGGCCCAATATTAAGTGATTGCAAGGGAGCTAGAGGGTGGCGCCACTAGCAGTTGAAAGAGGCCCAAGTTTGGCCACAAGGAGCCCATGTCTTTGGGCCAATTTTGGCACTTAAAAGAGAAAGGAGGAATGGACGACATTAAGGCTTATTTTTAGGAGGGATTTAATGATAATATTGTGCTGATAATAGAAGAAAGAGGTGGTGTTATCTAGGAGTCTTTTGAAGGTGTGAAGAGATTTAGATAAAGGAGAAAAGTTAGGAGCTATCTGCTGAGAGCAGAGTTGGCCGAAATTCCATCACCTAGAGGAGTAAAGAAATCGATTTCTAATAGCCATAGGGGGTGCCGAATTTTCTATAAATAGGGGGAATAGCTCATCAGTTTCGACATTTGAACCCCACTCTTTTCTTCATTCTTTGTTCTCAGTCTCTCCCTCCACAATTTCTGTCAACTTTCTTTCAAAAAGCTGAAAATCACCACCTCCTTCACCCTTTCTTCTTTCTTTGAAATTTCCTGTTAGCCGAATCTTCTGATCTCCATTGTTATTATTCTCCCATTCACTAAAAGCCGAAACTACGTTCTTGTTTGTTCTTGTAGCCGAAATCTCTAAGCCTTTCCTTGATTCGTTTTTACTTTCTTTTTAAGCCAAAGCCGAAACACTTTACTCAGACCTTCTAAAAGCCGAAAGAGCATCAGTTCATCTTTTTCGGGATTTTCATAAAAGTCAAAATCCCTAGATCTCATCTCCTGTGTTTGCCGAATTCTCTCTGAGGTGTTTGCTTGTGCCGAATCTTGAAGGAAACTCAGGGTAAGTGTCGATTCGTGAGATTTCAGTCTTTTTCGGCTTTTTAAAGGCTCCAGTCGAATGGCTATACAGAAATTAATCTTGAGTTTTTCTCTTATTTTTGGCATTCCGGGATCTGAAGAGGAGTCAATCGCGTAGATCTCTAAGTTATAGTTCAGTAACACTCGAATCGTGTTACTTTCGAGATTTTAAGGTAATGAGATCTGTTAATTTAAATGTATGAATCGGGTAAAGCACTAACCTTGGCCGAATATAGGAGAAGCCTTATCCTTGCGTTCTTCCGCTTTTGAGTAAGGTTGTAGACAAAGGCGATGATCGATTAGCGAGGTATCAACATAGAGAGTAGTACTACGTTATCGTGTGTAACTTTTCACACCATTAGATTGTCTGTTAATATGTGTTAATAAATCTGCTTATATTCTGTTAAATGCCGAAATCCCGGCATAACGTTCGAAATCACCAGGTTAGTGATCTCTGTCATTCTTCAGTGAATGTTCCTGTTAAGATGATATGATTTATAAGTATGCCGATTTCTGTGATTGCACGGGGTTGGGTTTGATGAAAGGGAAGTGTTCGTGTAGTGGCTTTTGCCATGATCCATTGTAGTGGCTTTTTCCATGATCATTGTAGTGGCTATTGCCATGATCGGACGATGAGCGACATGACCGCCATCAATGGCGTGTAACGGTGTGGGTTGATTGTAGAAAACCCCAATGGTGTGAATGACAGGTAAGGGTGGCGTGTAGCGGATGGAAACCTAGGATTTGGGTTGGGCTTGCATAATTTTTGTTATATATATATATATTAATCATTATTCATCGTGGGGCTAAGGCCCAAATCTAATGGTGCATGAGGGTTGCACACTGAGTCTCGCGACTCAACCTATTATTTAATATTTTTTCAGTAGCACCTAGTGCATCGGACCGGCCGGAGAGGGCGCAAGGTGGCCATGCAAAAGAACATTTGGATTCAGCAAAAGACTTTAGTTTATTATTTTATATCTTTATTTAATGGGTTTTAAATTTCAATGTAATAAGGCCACGGTCATTAGCTTTATATTTGGTTCGCTTTTAATTTTGGGCTTTTATTATTATTATCGATATTTTAAGTTTACATTTTTTTCTAAAGCATGTATTTAAGTTTGGTTTTAATTCATAAAAACATCTCATAGAATTTATAGCTTATCTAAATTAACAACCTATTAATTTTTCCCTAATAAAAGGTTAAACTCAAGGAAAATATTTTCCAAAAATGCGACATGTTTTATTAAATTTTCTTAGTGACATACCAGATTAGTCGTGGTGTTTGGGCCGGGTTTGGGGTGTTACAGCACCCCTAACCCATATCCGTCGCCAGACTAGGGTTACAAGGCATTACCGAACAAAACACAGTTCAAAACAGACATTCTTTACAATTCATACACCCAATAATGTATTCTCCTTTATAAAATTTTACGAAATAAATTAATAAACCAATCTCTTATTCATACAAGTCAAAATCATATATTTGAATCACTCATCTAACCACACAAATCGTGCTTTATCGAACATTCTCTTATACGAACTATATTTCAATATTTAACCATTTCAATTCTGTTTTCTAATTCAAAACTTTCAAACCAAGCCATCAAATATCAAAACCAATTTGTACCTGTTTCATAATTACAAAAATTCAAACTATATGACCATCATTTCCATGACATTCGAATACCCAATTTATAATCAAACGTTTTTCATTTCATATACCGAGTATATATCAAGACACCCATTTGCTTACATCTATTCCATAACAAATCAACGATCATATCATTTTATAAATCTAAGTACAATCGCATATTAAGTTGTTTCAACCCATATCATTAACTAAATAACAAACGTAGCATTTAATACATACGCCTGTTAAACTAATTTGGCCATATCTCACAGTTTAATATTCATTTGCACATAAAACGTTAGGTAACTTTATACATGACCAACTACATTTTTAACATCATCCAACCATGCACATAACACCCTAGAAACAAAAGCCATTTCTAAATATAATTTCCAAATCATAGCATTTTAAACATTTTAACCTTGTACATTTTACTAAATCAAATTTAGCCATTTTCGAATACCAATGTCAAGTCATAAAATATCTAATTTGCAAGCTAAATAACATATATAACATGTTATATTCAACCACACACATGAACCACATACCTAATTCTCATGCTAATTATCATGCCTATAATTCATATACAAAACCAATTAATTTATTCAATAATCGATCATCCAATTTAACCTCCATATAACAATTAAATCATATACATTCTTTGTCATTCAAAACCGAGCCTAAGTAGTCAAATACCATAGCCAAACATATAACTACTTATATATAACACATTTTATAATCACTCATTGAACCAACAATTTGATCTTTTTAAACCGAACTACAAGCAAACATTAAATAGGCATATGTATTCATATCACATACGTCCAACAATTTAAATAAACAACCTTTCGGTTATCAAATTTAACTCAATAAATCATAGCATTTCCATCACTCAATCTAAACTCTAAACATGCTGTCTCATATCTTAACATCAAAACAATATGTCATGTATAGTTATTCAAATGACCCTTTTACCAAACCATATTATACCACTTTTCATGCTTCCAAAATGAGTTAATTAATAAGCCGAATATACACCCTACTTACCACTCCTCATTGCCAACTCATATAACCAACATCACAACATATTTACCTTAAATCATACCTCTCAATTAAGCTTATAACAAAACCAAATATAACTGCCAACATTTGAATCATGAATAAGCCATTTTCGCATGGCTATATACATATACAAATTTCAAAAGCAAATATATCAAAACTGGCCTATACATACCACATAACCCAATCTCAAAGCATTTAATTACCGAAACAAATACTGGATAGTGTGATGAGATCTCCACCGACTTCCAACCCAAGCAAATCTCCGAAAAATTTATAAACATAGGAAAACACACAAAGTAAGCTTTAAAAGCTTAGTAAGCCATAAGCAAATAAATCATTTCAATAATGTTTATAATTCAATTTAACTAGGCCGAATTTAACAAATCTCAACCACATATACATTCATCATAATCGTAATTTCTTAAGGCCACATTAGGTAACTTCACTAGGCTTAATTATAAATGAACATATAAACAATGTTTTCAAAATTCATATATCAACTATTAGCTCATTCATAAAATTAAGCTTTCACAATTTCATTACATACCAACCGAATCATGGTTATTTATTACAGATTGTTCATAAAAATATATCAATTTCTTTTTTTATACACTTCCAAACCCAAATAATCATAACAAATCGCACATCAAAACTATGTCTCGTGTTTCATAATTCTCATGTCCGAAACATAGGACCATAATTTTATTTAACGAACATATATAACACATCATTCATTATCTTATATTTCACATATACCATCATTTGAATCATACTCACATTTCATGTCAGAATTTCATATACAAATCATATGTGCCTGAATCATATATGGCAAAAACAAAATTACAATTCTATATTTCTTATATGGTTCATTTTTTCATAGTTCACTAGCTAATATCCACAACTCATTTTCACATAAATCATATAACAAGTAATCATAATCACACTCACTTTCTTTGCTCAAATTCATATTCATCGCAACATACCTAATTCTGATGCACATTCATATACTCATTTATTTCTCGGAATGCCCGTTGAACCATTCGAGATCAAATAAGATACTTGGATAGCTTAGAAAACTCGTACAATGTCAACGTCCCAGACATGGTCTTACATGAAATCAATATCGATGCCACTATCCCAAACAGGGTCCTACATGAAATCAAATACGATGCCGATGTCCCAGACATGGTCTTATACGTAAATCTCAAATCGATGCCAACGTTCCAGACGTGGTCTTACACGATAACACATACCAGAATCCTATGTCATGATATATGTGTCCTAACTATTCCTAAGGTTCGTACGGGGCTTTCGGACGTCGAAACTCAATCATTTCAGGCTTATGAATATTGTTCCCTTGCTCAATTAATTTTAGCATATTCTATATACAAGTAATAATTCAATTCGTCACTATTAAAAGGAATACAATAGAATTAATCAACATTTATTTACTTATGAACTTACCTCGTATGGACGCGAACGGACCGAAACGACTAATCGATAACTTTCGATTTTCCCGATCCAAATCTGATTTCCACTTTTCCCAATCTAATTAATATCAAAATTAACTTACTTATTCAAAATTTCATTCAATTTCCGTTCAAGAACATATAAATGGGTAATTTGCATTTTAGCCCCTAACATTTCGTATTTTTCTCAATTTAGTCCTTATTTCAAAATAACACAAAATACACAAAATTTCACTAAAACCTTGATAGGCCAAATTCTACCCATACTACTAGAAGCCCATATTTTTAGTTTATTCACACATTTAACCTTGAATTTTATACTTTTCTCAATTTATTCCTTAATACAATTTTTATCAAAAATCACGTAATTAAACATAATAATCTATCAACAAAAAATTATATTTCATCATCAAACCACAAAAACATCAAGGTAGCATCAATGGAAAATATCAAATTCATCATCAATTCCAAAAATTAAAGCATGGGCTTACTAGTATTCAAAGTAACGATCTCAAAATCATAAAAATTATCGAAAACCGAGCAAAATCCATACCTCAATCTGAGCTTCAAAGTGCCGAATCTTTAAATCTTTGAAATGTTTCTTTTTCTCTTCGTTGTTCGGCAAAAAGATGAACATAATGGCCATTTTATGTTTTTGTTTTATTTTATTTCTTATTAATATGCCATTTTACCTTTTTAACCTTAATGAAATAATATAAAAACTTAAAAATGGTTGTCCACCACCGTCCATTCTATCATTTAATGGCCTATTTTCATTTTAAGGCCTCCACATTAAATGAACATAGCAATATAGTAATTTAACAAATAGCAAGTCACTTTTTCATTTTACGCGATTAAGTCCTTTTATAAAATCGAGCACACAAACGATAAAATTTTCACACGAAACTTTCACACATATTAATTCACATTCTGTAAACACCAAAAATAATATTAAAATATTTTTATGACTCGTATTTGTGGTCCCAAAATCACTGTTCCGACTAGGGTCGAAACCGGGCTGTTACAGGGATAAAATGGTTTTGAAAGTGTCGCCGTGAAAAAAGATATTGCGGTTTGGTCGGAAAGTGAAATTGAGTCTTCAATTCATTGGATCGTATGAGATTACTGAGCGAGTTGGGTCAGTGGCATATCGACTATCTTTACCATCTGAGTTAGAGAAAATACATAATATGTTTCATGTGTCGATGCTTCGATGATACCGATCTGACCCTTCACATGTCATTTCCTTGATCAGGGTTGAAATTCAGTCTGATATGTCATATGCTGAAGAATTGATTTGAATTTTAGCTCGTGAGATCAAAGAGCTAAGAAATAAGAGAATCGCTTTAGTGAAAGTATTATGGCATCGACATGGGGTTGAAGAAGCTACATGGGAACCCGAGGATGCTATTAGAAAATAATACCCGAACCGATTCACTGGCAAGATTTTCGTGGACGAAAATCCCTATGGGGGAGAGTTGTAACAACCCGATTTTAGCTAAATCGGAACAGTGGTTTCGGAACCACAAATCCAATGTTGGAAAATTATTTTAATATTATTTTTGGAATTTACAGCATGTTATTTGATATGTATGAAAATTTTGCGAGCTAATTTTATCGATTGGTTGGCTAATTTGATAAAAAGAACTAAATCGCATAACGAGTAAAACTTGAGTTCTAATAGCTAAAGGTGTCTAATAGCTATGGTTTATTAAAATGAAGTTCTTTATATTGCAATTAGACCATCCTTAGTGTAAGTGGACAACCTTGGACATTAAATGGATGTTTTAAATGGTTTATCATTATTGTTATTTTTGTAATTTAGTTATTAAAGTTAAATTAAATGAAATAAAAATAAAAATATGGTTCACTCATCTTCTCCACCACCGAATTTAAAAGAAAGAAAAGTTCATGAAGCTTGCTAGGGTTCAGCTAGTATATTCCTTGATTGTAAGTTCGTTTTTGCTCGTGTTTAATGATTTCTATGTTTTTGTGATTGTTGCAGCTAGTACTAGCTAGCCCAGGGACTATTTTGCAAAAGTGTTAAAGATTTTGAGAGTTTTCATTGGTGAATCTATGTGTTCTTTAATGTTTAATGTTGAAATATGAAAGCTTGATGATAGTTTTACAAGATTTGTTAAGTGATTTTTGATGAAAAATGCATAATAGGAATTAAATTGAGAAAATGTGACATGTGGTGGTTGAAAATATGAATAAATGGAAATTATGGGCTGCTAGTAACATGTAGTAAATTCGGCCAAGCATGGGTTTTGTTGAATTGTGTGAATTTTGTGTATTTGTGAAATGGGAACTAAATTGATTAAATGCAAAAGGTTAGGGGCTAATGTGTAAAAATGCCCAAATGTGTATTTTTGGATTAATTGAATGTGTAGATGAATAAATAAGTTAATTTTGAATTCATATAGATCAAGGAAGAAAGAATTCGGATTTAGATCGGAAGAAAAGCAAGGTTATCGAGTAGTCGACCCGATTCGTCAATTTCGAATACGAGGTAAGTTCGTATGTGATGATTACATTATAAATGTATGTTAAAATGCTTTAATATTGCATAAATTGTTAAAACAGGATTATGGATGATGTATGAATTGTGAAAACAACTTTACGGATAGATTCGATGATAGAAACGAAAAGTGTGAAAGCCCGATTGAACCCTAAGAATAGTTTGGATACTATTGACATGTCAGTAGGTGATACTTTGAGTTGGCTTCAAGCCATGATATTAGCACTTCGGGTGCGCATTTTATTGATTTGACTTCGGGCCATGCATATTGGATGATTTGGCTTCAAGCCATGATAATAGTTCTTCGGATAAGTTACTTTGATTTGGCTACGAGCCATGGTATATGTACTTATCGTATGAGACTCTTGAGTATTTGATTTCTATTCAGAATGGTTCAACGGGTAAACGAATGATGTGGTTGAGAAAGAGGTTAGTACGAGGTGATACAGGTACATGCAGAACCTGTTCGAGTATTAAATAGTGAAAGTTCAATGAGTTTGTATTTGATCATATTTTGAGACATGAGAAAGGTTTGTAGTTAATGTGTATATGGTTTTGTCATGTGTAATTGGTTGATTTGCATTTATTCGATGAATTAACTTATTCACATACGAGCTTACTAAGCTATGAAGCTTACTTCGTGTTATTTTCCTATGTTTTATAGTGAATCAAGATAAGCTCAGATCCGGGAGTCGTTAGGAACATCATCGCACTATCAAACATCTAAGTTGGTACTTTTGAATTATACATTTATGGTATATGACATGTATAGGCTAGATGTGGCATTTTGGTTGTGATTATAGCCTTGAGATTTGGCTTGTAAATGATGTTAATATTGATGTGCGTTTGGCTATTAGAAATGGTTGTTAATGACTTTTGTAAGATGTTTATAATGCTTTGTGAGATGGATTATTTTAGCATGGTTGTAACCAAGATATCATGGAAGTTAAAATGATTATTTAAATTATGGTGGATGGAAGCTTGAAAAAAGTCTTATTGTGGCATGAACTTATACATCAAATTGGTAGTTTAATAGTATGTATTACAGTGGATGAATTGATTGAGTTAATGATGGTTTTCGGTTGTGAATATTAAGTTGATATATATATTGTATGAATTAAGGTTAAAGATCATGTTGTTTTGGTATATATTTGAGTAAGTGGAATGGTTGTATTTGTATAGCATGAATTGTGCATGAATTGGGATTGATTCGACTGCCCTTTATGTATGAAAATGGTACTATTTTGCCTTGTGTAGGTACACTGAAGTTAGGGGCAAATTGGCCTTGCAAATGGCCTATTTTTGTCCACACGGGCGTGTGTCTCAGCCGCGTGTGACACACGGTCATGTTACACGACCATGTGTCCCTTGGTGTTGAAATTGAATTAAAGTCAATATGTTCCACACGATCTCACACACGGGTGTGTGACTGGCCGTGTGGTACAAGTTAGTATACCCCCTAATTGGCACATGGCTTAGCATACGGGCATGTGACTTGGCCGTGTTGTACAAGTCAGTATACCCCCTAACTGGCACACGGCTTAGCACACAAGCTTGTGACTTGGTCATGTTGTATAAGTCAATATACCCTATAGTTTTGGCGCGGCCTAGCACACGGCTTGGCACACGGGCGTGTGTGGCCACTTCGAAGGGCACACGGGCTAGACACATGGGCGTGTGGTTGGCCGTGTGACCCAAGTCAGTATGTATGCCCTACTTCCACAGACTTGATACATGGGCGTGTCTGGAACTATGTGACGCACACGGCCTGTTCACACGGGCATGTGACCCCTGTATGGTTGAAATTTTTCTAAGTTTCCAAAATTTTTTGTATGTTATCGGTTTAGTCTTGAACCACTTCTAAAGCATGTTTAAGGATTCGTAGGCCCTTATAAGGGATATTGTAATTGTGTTGAATGATTTATGAGAATGAATGCTTTATGTTTGATAAATGTATGCTATATATTGTGAATTGATAGGTAATACCTCGTAACCCTACTATGGCGACGGATACGGGTTAGATGTGTTACACCCACGACCCACAGTCCCATGTAGCATGCCCGTGTGGGCCCACACCACCACACATTCACCCATTACACGATCGTGTGCCGCACACGGCTGGGCACATGCTTGTGTGGCGTCGATGTAACATCCCGAATTTGGGCCTAGTAGATTTGGGCCTATTGGGTTGTAACGCCCCAAAAATCCCAAAACTTTTAATTTCTGTGCATGGGAGTTAATATGTATTTGTAGCACTTAGAATAATAATATTAAGGTATTATCGGGATTATTTGAAGCCTTAGAGTCAGGGGAGACCATAGGAAAATTTTATGTTCTTCCTTAGTGGACCCTAGTCTCAGGCATGAGGCCTTATAAGCGGATTAAGAAAATAGAGGACACAAAAATGGGCTCAGGTTTGGGTTGAGGCCCTAATTAAGTTTTCCATTTGGGCATTATAGGGTTAAAAGGGTAGCATCTGTGTTTAAACACCAAAGTGGGTTGGTGGCCCAATATTAAGTGACGCTGCAAGGGAGCTAGAGGGTGGCGTCACTAGCAGTTGAAAGAGGTCCAAGTTTGGCAGCAAGGAGCCCATGTCTTTGGGCCAATTTCGGCACTTAAAAGAGCAAGGAGGAATGGACGGCATTAAGGCTTATTTTTAGGAGGGATTTAATGATAATATTGTGCTGATAATAGAAGAAAGATGTGGTGTTATCTAGGAGTCTTTTGAAGGTGTGGAGAGATTTAGATAAAGGAGAAAAGTTAGGAGCTATCTGCTGAGAGCAGAGTTGGCCGAAATTCCATCACCTAGAGGAGTAAAGAAATCAGTTTCTAATTGCCATAGGGGGTGCCGAAATTTCTATAAATAAGGGGGGATAGCTCATCAATTCTGGCATTTGAACCCTACTCTTTTCTTCCTTCTTTGTGCCGAAAATCTGAAGGCCATCTTACTTGTTTTTGTTTTCTTATCTTTTCTCTTCCAAAAACCGAAAATCACCACCTTCCTCACCCTTTTCTTTTTCTTTGAAACCTCCTTCTAGCCGAATCTTTTGATCCCCATTGTTATTCTTCTCCCATTCACTAGAAGCCGAAACTACGTTCTTGTTTGTTCTTGTAGCCGAAATCTCTAAGCCTTTCCTTGATTTCTTTTTACTTTCTTTCTAAGCCAAAGCTGGAACACTTTACTCAGACCTTCTAAAAGCCGAAAAAGCATCAGTTCATCTTTTCTGGGATTTTCATAAAAGCCGAAATCCCTAGATCTCATCTCTTATGTTTGCCGAATTCTCTCTAAGGTGTCTGCTTGTGCCGAATCTTGAAGGAAACTCAGGGTAAGTGTCGATTTGTGAGATTTCAGTCTTTTTCGGCTTTTTAGAGACTCTAGCCGAATGACTATTTAGAAACTAATCTCTTGTTTCTCTCTTATTTGCGGCGTTTCGGGATTTGAAGAGGAGTTAATCGCTTAGATCTCTAAGTCGGGGTTCAGTAACACTCGAATCGTGTTACTTTCGGGATTTCAAGGTAAGGAGATCTATTAGTTTTAACGTGTAAATTCTGGTATTTATTAACCCTTGGCCGAATGTAGGGGAGGCTAAATCTTCGTGTTTTTTCGATTTTTCTTGAACCAAGTTATAGACTGAGGATAGTAGATCCAGATAGCAGGGATATCAACTAAGAGTATAGTACTACGCGATATCAGATGTGTAACTTTCTACACCATCTAGATTGTTTGTTAATACATGTATATAAATCTGCTATGTTCTGTTAAAAGCCGAAATCCCGGCATTATGGTTGAAACCCGATGAGGGTAAAAGCGAATCACCAGGTTAGTGATCTCAGTCATTCCTAAAGTGAATGTTCCTGTTAAGATGTCATATGTGATAAGTATGCCGATTTCTATGATTGCATGGGGTTGGGATTGATGAAAGGGGAAGTGTTCTGTTGTAGTGGCTTATGCCATGATCTGTTGTAGTGGCTTATGCCATGATCTGTTGAAGTGGCTTATGCCATGATCTGTTGTAGTGGCTTTTTGCCATGATCTGTAGTAGTGGCTATTGCCATGATCTGACGATGAGCAGCATGACTGCCATCGATGGTGTGTAGCGGTGTGGGTTGATTGTAGAAATCCCCAATGGTGTGATTGTCAGGCAAGGGTGGTGTGTAGCGGATGGAAACCTAGGATTGGGTTGGGCTTTGCATAAATTTTATTACATGATATCTGTTATTCTGATCTGTGGGGCTAAGGCCCAATCTGATAGTGCGTGAGGGTTGCACACTGAGTCTCGCGACTCACCCTATTATTTAACAACTTTCAGGTAGCACCTAGTGCATCGGACCGGGCTGGAGAGGGGCGCAAGGTGGCCATGCGAGAGATTCTATGTTACAGTAAGAAGACTTCATTTAGTTTATTTATTTTTAATATTTTTAATTAATGGGTTTTATATTTTGTTGTAATAAGGCCATGGGCCACTAGCTTTATGTTTTGTCTTGGTTTTATTTTGGGCTTTCATCGCTAATGGACATGTAAAATTTTACGTTTAAATTAAACTAAGACAGGTACTAAACTTTGGGGGTTTTTTTTAAGGCATCTTATAAAATTATATCTTTTATAAATTACCAATCATTAAGTTTTCCCGGAATATATGTTTAAACTCGACAAATGTTTTCAAAAAAAAAAAAGAGGCGACATGTTTTTGCTAATTCTTCTTAGTGGCATGCCAGATCCGGTCATAGTGTTTGGGTCGGGTTTGGGGTGTTACAGTCGACAAGCCACTTTTTAGACTTTTTTCGAACCTCGTTTTCTCATGTTTTCATTACAAACCTGATTCGTTTTTGATGCTACATCAATCCCAAGCCCTCAAAACCTAAGAAATAGCATCCCAATGACAAATTAGCAACCAACTTATGAATTTAACCAAGAATTTGATTCGATAAAAACCTCTTAAAACTGAATTATGTGCAATTCACTTACCACCAATAAGTCGAAACACACAACACTCAAATCGGTGAGGAAGCACGAGCCACTTCTTGCCTTTCCCATAAACAAGAAGTATGAACACAATCAACGAATTCTGTTACACATAACTAAAAATCCCCTACAACACAAAATGAAAAAGAACTATTCAATAGCTTACCTATTCAGAATGAATCGAAGAACCCCCAAAAAGACACAGCGATGGAAACACGAACTGCGTTCGGACTTGAAGAGGGACGCAACAGTAAATTTTTACAGAAAAAGAAAAAGGAAATAAAAATGTAAAAAAAAATTGGAAAAAAAAAAAGAAACGTCCAAAAGTGGATAGGGATTTGGGAAAAAGAAAAAAAAAACAATAACCATTAAATTCCCCAACTCCCCACTAACCCATTAAAATCGATATCAAATTCTCATCCAACCACCACAGAGTTTTAACTCCACTGAACCTCTATCAGACAACCGAAACAAAAATTATCATTCCCGTTCACACAGAGACTCAAACATGGGACCTCAAGAGAACCTAACACCTTACCACTGAAACCAGCAAACTCATTTACCAAGAATATAACATAAGCCCACCTAAAAAGGATAAGGCTAAGACCAAAAATAACATATTCTTCAAAAGTGAGACTTAAACCCAAGACCTCAAACATACACTCCAATCACTTAACCACTAAAACAAATACTTAATTATGATAAAATCCAAAGAAACAAAGTAAAATTAGTCAGGGCGTTATACTTCAAACTTTTTGAAAATAGGTCAATAGGGCAATAAAACATTTCATGATTTTAGCCACAGAGACATGTTGTAAAATTTGGACATCACATATATAATAAGGATAATTACATGTTATTATCTACTATCATGATAGGTTAGCCCAAATTAAAAGTGAGCTAATTTGGTTAGAATTTTATTGGGCTTTTAATTATTAAATAAATATGGGATAAATATGTGTGATACTCTTCTAATCAAATTCTAATTAATGATGGGCTAATTAGAATTTGATTAGAACTAATATGCTAAGGTTATAAATATTAGGGTTATGGTCCCCAAATTACACACAAGATATCTTTTCTAATATCCCATCGTTAGGAAAGAGAGAGCATATATTATTTGAATTTCTTGTGTGCTAATTTGGAAGATCAAATCCCCAAGATCCGGCAAAACTTCAAGATATTCATGGATTTAGGTACGCTTCCGCATTTAGTTTTATTCTTGATGATTTGACATGATAGATCCTGGTTTACTAAGTTTTATTTTTAGATTTATTTTACAAATATAATAAGTGGCATCCGAGCTTTGTCATGTTGAATCATTGAGAAAAAATTTATTCTTTATGAATTTGATATTTGAATTTTATGTTGAATCTTTGAGATTCTTGATAATTTTGGGTTACGATTCTTTAAATAAAGTTTTAAGGTTTTATAAATATAATCTAGTTTGATATTTGCAAGGCATGTGATTATTATTTTAATCTTATATGACATTTAAAATATATAAATATATATATAGAAATTGATTCATATATATGTTACATTATATAATATATGCATGCTTTGATTGGTTTAATGCATGTTTTGGAAATTTATATATATATATATATATAATCATCATCAACTTTGATTGAAAGATGAAATTAAGGTAAATATTTTGAAATAAATAAATTGATTTTGGCTTTTAAGTAAGGATGTCTAATATTTTAAATAAATTAGTTGAAACAAAATGCCGCCAAAGTGACCTTTTTTTGTATAGATTAGTTTATTTGAAATATTAAGATGATTATATGTTTTTGTGATTCATGCGTTTATTAATTGACCCAAAGGTAAGTTAATATTTGGCAGAATTTCAACGACATCTGTGGTGATAAACGTGTGACAATTATAAGGTATTTTATGTGAGCAATAAGTTAGTCCAAAGATTAATTCATTGTTTGACATAATTTATTGTTAATGTTTGATTGCTACAACAAGAGTACCGCTTATTGTTAATATTTCTGTCCAAAGACTTGATATTAATGTTGTGTTTGGTATCTTGATATGGGATTAGCCATTATCCTGAATCTATTGTTTACTTATGAATATTGATTTAAGCTTGTTTTTTGTTCTATTCAGCTAATTCATCTTCTGCTGCCACAATATCTGCTAATATAAATTCTATACCCATGCTTAATGGGACTAATTTTAAGGAATGGAAAAGGCACTTACTTATAGTGCTTGGCTGTATGGACATAGACCTTGCACTAAGGGAAGAATAACCTGCACCTCTCACTGCAGAAAGCACCCCTGATGTTAAGAGGGATTTTGAGAGGTGGGATCGTTCAAATCGCATGAGTCTTATGATCATGAAACACAGCATTCTAGAAGCCTTTAGGGGCATAGAATCTGAAGAGATTACTCAGGCCAAGGGTTTCTTTGATGACGTTGAGAAATGTTTCGCTAAAAACGATAAGGTTGAGATGACGTCACTTCTGACTTCTTTGATGTTTATGAAATATAAGGGTCAAGGAAACGTAAGGGAGTACATTATGGAGATGTTTCATACTTCTTCAAGACTTAAGGCACTTAAGATCGAGCTTTTTGAGGAATTGCTTGTTCTTATGGTTTTGGTATCGCTTCCTGCACAGTTTAATCAATTTAAAAATTAGTTATAACTGTCAAAAGGAGAAATGGACCCTAAATGAGCTCATTTATCATTGTGTGTAAGAGGAAGAAAGATTGAAGCGTGATAAGTCTGAAAGTGCTCATTTGGTCGATGCCCCTAAAGACAAGGGCAAGAAAAGAAAATATCAGAATGAAGCTGCTAAGAGTCCAGCTCAAAAGAAACAACAACAAGCTACAGAGAGTTGTTTCTTTTGTAACAAGTTTGGACACGTAAAGAAAGATTGTACCAAATATCATGTTTGGCGTGCAAAGAAAGGTATAATTTTTAATTTTGTCTGTTCAGAGATTAATTTAGCTTCAGTACCTAGAAGCACTTGGTGGATAGATTTTGGTGCTACTACTCACATAAGTGTTTCTATGCAGGGTTGCTTGAGTTACCGAAAGCCAAGTGATGGTGAAAGACACATCTTTGTGGGCGATGGAAAATCGGTAGAAGTGGAAGCGGTTGGGCATTTTAGGTTGTTATTAGGAACTGGTTTTTATTTGGATTTAAAAGACACTTATATTGTACCGTCATTTAGACATAATTTAGTTTCTGTTTCTTCATTGGACAAATTTGGTTATTATTATTCATTCGGAAACAATCAATTTAATTTGTCTTTAAATTCAAATGTTATTGGAACTGGTTATTTAAATACTTATGACAACCTTTATTTGCTAGAAACAATTGCATCCTATGATGAAACCTTGCATGTGGAATCATGTGGTATTAAACGCAAATTAAATAAGAAAAATTCAGCATCATTATGGCATAAGCACTTAGGTAATATCTCAAAAGTTAGAATTGAATGCCTTGTGCCTGATGGTATTTTAGAGTCCCTTGACTTCACAGGCTTTGATGTCTGTATCGATTGCATAAAGGGAAAACAGACCAAAACCAAGAGATTGGGTGCCAACAGATCTTCAAACTTCTTAGAATTAATTCATACAGATATTTGTGGGCTATTCCCTTCAGCATCTTGGAATGGTCAACAATATTTCATAACATTCATAGATGATTACTCACGGTATGGGTACCTATATCTTATTCATGAGAAATCTCAGTCTTTAGACGTGTTCAAAGCTTATAAAGCTACAGTTGAGAATCAACTCAACAAAAAGATTAAAAACATCATATCTGATTGTGGTGGTGAGTACTATGGTAGATATGATGGCTCAGGTGAACAATGTCCAGGACCATTTGTGATATTCCTAGAGGAATGCGGTATTGTCCCACAGTACACCATGCCAGGATCACCTAGTATGTATAGTGTAGCTGAAAGATGAAATAGAACTCTTAAGGATATGGTAAAGAGCATGATTGCTCATTCTACCTTACCTGAGTCCCTCTGGGGAGAAGCATTAAAGATAGCAGTTTACATTCTAAACAGAGTACCCAATAAAGTAGTTGCAAAAACACCTTATGAGCTTTGGACAAGTCAAAAGCCTAGTCTAAAGCACTTTCACATTTAGGGATGTCCAGCTGAGACAAGGCCTTATAGGCCACATGAAAAGAAATTGGACTCTAAAATAGTAAGCAGCTACTTTATTGGCTATTCTGAGCGATCTAGGGGCTATAAATTTTATGATCCCATAATATGGAATATTTTTGAGATGGGAACTGCAACATTTTTTGAGGATGTTGAGTTTGGGGGGAGAAATAAGGTTAGAAACATCGTTTTTGAGGAGGAATTGGATTCTAACTCAGTTCCTACTATCACTTTTGACAATGTTCAGGTTCTTATACCTATCATTGATCAAGAAGTGAATCCAGAACCTCTACAAGACAATGTTGAACAACTTCCCATTCAAAATGAGGTAATTGTTCCAGAAGAACAAACTCAACAACCTCAAGAACAAGTGCCATTAAGGAGGTCCACAAGAGAAAGGAGAAATGCTATTCTAGATGATTATGTTGTATTTCTTCAAGAACATGAGGATGATAATGGAATGATGGAAGATGATCCAATCAACTTTCATCAGGCCATGAAAAGTTCTAATTCTCAAAAGTGGATTGATGTCATGAAAGATGAGTATAAATCTATGCAAGACAATACAGTTTGGGAACTTGTCCCATTACCTGAAGGTGCAAAACCAATTGGTTGTAAATGGATATTTAAAACCAATAGAGATGCAAATGGTAATGTGGAGAGGTATAAAGCGTGTCTTGTAGGTAAAGAATATACTAAAAAAGAAGGTATTGATTTTACAGAGACTTTCTCTCCAGTTTCATCGAAAGACTCATTTAGGATAATTATGGCGCTTGTTGCTCATTTTGATCTTGAGTTACATCAGATGGATGTTAAAACTTCGTTTCTTAATGACAACATTGAAGAAACAATTTATATGGTGCAACTAGAAAATTTTGAGTCAAAAGACTCAAAGAATATGGTTTGTAAATTGACAAAATCCATCTATGGACTCAAACAAGCTTCTCGTCAATGGTACCATAAGTTTCATCAAATAATTGTCTCGTTTGGTTTTGAGATAAATATTGTTGATGATTGTGTGAATCACAAATTCAATGGGAGTAAGTACATATTTCTGGTTCTATATGTTGATGACATTTTGCTTGCCCCTAATGATATAGGCTTATTGCACAAAACCAAGAGGTTTTTATCTAAGCATTTTGAGATGAAAGATCTTGGGGACGCCTCTTTTGTTTTAGGAATTCAGATACATCGAGGTCGATCTGGAGGTATTCTTGGATTATCACAAAAGAACTATATCGATAAGGTACTCAAAAGGTTTGTCATGCAGAGTTGTAGACCAGGTGACACCTCTGTCGCTAAAGGAGACAAATTTAGTCTTACTTAATGCCCTAAAAGTAACCTTGAAATTTGAGAAATGCAAAAGATTCCCTATGCATCAGCTGTTGGGAGTTTAATGTATGCTCAAGTTTGTATGCGTCCGAACATTGCGTACATTGTTGGGATGTTAGGCAGGTATTTAAGCAACCTTGGTATAGACCATTGGATAACAGCCAAAAGGGTTATGAGATATCTTCAGAGAACAAAAAATTACATGCTTACTTATAAGAGATCAGATCTTTTGGAGGTCATTGGGTATTCTGATTCTGATTTTGCTGGATGCCAAAATAGTAGGAAATCTACATCAGGCTATGTTTACCTGTTAGCTGGAGGAGCTATATATTGGAAAAGTGTCAAACAGACACTTGTAGCTTCATCCACTATGGCAGCAAAATTTGTAGCATGCTGTGAGGTATCAAACCATGGAATATGGTTGCGAAACTTTGTCACAGGGCTGCGTATTTTGGAGAATGTAGAAAGACCACTCAAATTATTTTGTGACAATAAGTCAGCAGTACTGTATTCCAATAGCAATAGGAGTTCATCTAAGTCAAAGCATATTGACATAAAGTTCCTAGTTGTAAAAGAAAGAGTGCAAAATGGTCAAATATCCATAGAGCACATTGGGACAAACTCCATGATAGCGGATCCGCTCACAAAAGTCTACCACCCAAGGTCTTTCATGAGCACACTGCTCACATGGGTGTTACATTGTTTGAGGATATCATGATTTAGTGGGAGTTTATATTTTATTTGTTTTCAGACATTTATGTATTCGGTTACTTTCTGATCAGAAATGAAGTAATCAGTTTATTCACTCAGTTTATTGTTTTGAAACTGACCTCACTTTAGTTTAAAGAGGACCAGTTGGAAATAGACATGTTTAGATCATATTGCATGTAATTTCCATGCTACACATCCATACTTGATCTATGTCATTTGGTTGTGTTAATATACGTGATCATGGATGGATTTAGTTACGATATATGTAACGAAAGTCGCCTTGGTTCTATGTTAACATAATTAATGGACGAGATTGTTCAGAATACTTTTTGGATATGATAGTAAAATTTTGAGCTCATAAGGTTATATAATGACATGTAATTATAAAGTAATTACTATATATATATGGTCCAAGTGGGAGATTGTTGGAAAATTTGGACATCACATATATAATAAGGATAATTACATGTTATTATCTACTATCATGATAGGTTAGCCCAAATTAAAAGTGATCTAATTTGGTTAGAATTTTATTGGGCTTTTAATTATTAAATAAAGTATGGGATAAATATGTGTAGATACTCTTCTAATCAAATTCTAATTAATGATGGGCTAATTAGAATTTGATTAGAACTAATATGCTAAGGTTATAAATAAATATTAGGGTTGTGGTCCCCAAATTACACACAAGATATCTTTTCTAATATCCCATTATTAGGAAAGAGAGAGCATATATTCTTTGAATTTCTTGTGTGCTAATTTGGAAGATCAAATCCCCAAGATCCGGCAAAACTTCAAGAAATTCATGGATTCATGTACGCTTCCGCATTTAGTTTTATTCTTGATTTATTCTTGATGATTTGACATGATAGATCCTGGTTTATTAAGTTTTATTTTTAGATTTATTTTACAAATCTAACAAGACAAACTTGCCTCAACATATGCCAAAATATATGATATGTAAGATTAATTTTGTACCACTTGTATTTTAAAATTAGGTTGGTTTGTAGATTGGATTATTTGAGTAGGCGAAATTTTATTAAGTTATTTTGTATTTTAAGTCGATTAGGTTTTATCTTATGTAAAATTTTTATTGAAAAATTATTTGTTATTTTATTTTTTAATATTAAATGAAATAAAAGTATGAGAAAAAAATCTAGTGGCAACCCAACTCTAAGTAAACCAAAATTTAGAAGGTAGGTTGGATTTTTAGTTAAAGATAAATAAATAAGTGGGTATGTAATAAATAATATTAAATTTAGTAATTTAAAAAAAGAGACAATTACATTATTAGTAATTTTACGTTATGATTACTTAATTTTAAAAGTTATAAACTTATTATTGAATTATTCAAAAATTTTCATTTAAGTCATTGTGTTATTTAAAAGTTTTTATTTAAGACATTGGATTGTTAAGTGTGTGTGTTTTAAAGTTCAACTAGTGAGCTTCAAAGCGACAATTCAACGATCGGTATAATAGATTAATACTCATCAATGCTTAGAAGAGCATACCTTAGATCCAAGTTGATCTGACGATCAGTGTTGAAGATCTGAAAAAAAATTGTCTGAATTTTGGTTCACAGATTCTTGATGTTGAAAGTTGTTTAATGAAAAACCTGAATTGTAAAAGAGAAGGGGAATGAGAGTTTTCGATTGGTGCAGGCAGTGTGAACAGAGAAGGCTATATAACGGAGATTTTAAAAGCCTAATGACTTAAATAAAAACTTTTGAATAATTTAGTAATCATTTTGTAACTTTTAAAGCTGAGTGACTCAAACGTAAATTTACTAATAGCTTAATGACATTGATTGTAGTTTACCCAAAAATGGAGTAAAGAGGATTTAAAAACATAAAAGGAATTAAATTTTGAGCCTAAATATAATAAATCTTTTTAAATAGTCTCATTTGTCTGTCAAAATTTTGGATGTTATAAAGAGATAGATATTATACACTTATAACAACACTCAAAGACACCTATAACAACATTTAAGATTTAGATCATATTTGATTTTTAAGATTTTTAAATAAAATTATAATATATTAATAATTTTATTAATTAGATAGATTTAAATTGTATCATTAATAAAATTTATAAGTGTAATTTTATTTATTAAAGATTATTTTCATGTAATAAAATATATTATTTTATTTTACTTATGAAAAGAATTAATTTTATTAAAATTTAAGATAAATAAGTAGTTTAGTAAAGATTATATTTTCTGGTTGTTTCTGCTGTAGATAAAATAAGAAAAAATAAAAAAGTAAAAAATCAGTTAATCTTTAAAGCATATTTAGACCAAATAGATGAGCTTAAAGTCATTGACTATCGACATAGATCAACTATATAAATATACTGGAGATGACTTACTACTAAGAAAACGAAGATATCTCCGGGCATTGAATGTAACGTTGTTTAATCAAGCTGTCAATGGCTCGGGTTCGAGGGTGTTACCTTCGTACTAATCCACCAAGATTCTAGTCTCAAGCATATTCTCATCTCATTCGAAACACTTCTAACTCTCTTCCAATAAGCGTTTCTACTCTAACATGGTAACCGAAAATACCAAAACTGTTTAGTCTAATAATCGCTCATTTTGCATCAATGATGTTGGAAAGCCTCACAAAGCCAAATCTTCTCTCCTCCTCCTATTTTTTGTTCTTTGGGATAAACGTCTTTATATGACATATCCACGAAGCTCGAAGATCTTTTATAGACCATTCTACCATAATTTAGGCAAAAGATTTGCCACAAACACAATCGAGCAACCTTTCACCATTTATTACTCGAAACCACTGTCGACATATTTGTTGATAATTATATAATTTTAATATAATATTAAAAACCAATTGATCCAACCACTCTTAAATTTACTCAAAATTAATTAATCTTTTATTATATACATATACAATAAGAAACACTTCAAAAGTGAAACAAATATTGGTCAAATCAGAAGATGGATTTTATATCAACAAAGTTCACAAAAGGTCTAAATAAGGATATACAAACAAGCAAGTTAAAACTTAGGCAGAACAAAAGAGACAGAAAGATAACCTAACAAACAAACACATTAGCCCTTCTATATAGTCAAAATGGGGGGAATCATGACCATGCAATGAGATCTTAGCCATTCACGAAGGGGAGCCACGCAAATACGTTTGCCCCCTTTTACCCTGAGGTTCTCCATTTCAACTAGTTAATGAAGGTTGGTACAAAAACAAGGGATTGAAAGAATTAAGTTTAAACTAAAAGATGTGGGACTAAGACAACAAAGTAGTTTCCTCTTCATCACCTAAGAATCAGATCATAGGTGAGCTTCCTTCAGGCACCTACTCAACAGAGTGAGCAGTGGTCGTCTTTAAAATACTCCACGTAGTAGTTTCAGATGCGTCAAAGGGGATCTTAGACTAGTCTCCATGAGTCATCAAATTAGCACAAAGTAAACCAACAAAACCCAGCAAACTCAACCAAGTAAAAAAAACTCAACAAAACAAAGCCAAAAAGTCACAATCCACAACCCGTATGAAAAAGATCTGGAAAAACCCCATTAAGGATTTGAAACTCCAAGGTTCTTAAAAAAGAAAAAAAATGAGAGAAAAAATCCACAAAAAGAAAGAAAGAAAAATGGGTAAAATCCCCCAACTTCGAAATGAAAACGGCTGAAAAAGGCCCAAGCGAAAGAGCAAAAAATGAATAAGAGAAACCTACACTCAATAGAGAAGAAGAGAGGGAGAAAACCTTTTGGTTGGGGTATAAAAGAAACAAATAAAAGTTGATAAAGCTATTTTTGAAACGGATTGTGTAAAGCATTGTCAACCGCTTTTGTTACCATAAGGAGGACACCACGATTATTGGGCATCGTATCAAGGAAGCTCGCAAGTTGCTTGAATCCTTTGTTTTTTCCGCGGTCAAAGGGGAAAATCGTGGTTGTAACAAATTAGCCAATTCTCTTTGTAATTGGTCTCTTTCTAATTGCTGTAACTTGAATTTTGAAATGGATTATCTAGCGATATCCCTAACATTGTTTTTCCGGATGCAATTTAATTTGAGGTAGTGACTTTTGAAGTCTTTTTTTTCAAAAAAAAAAAACACATGCATGTTTTATGGAATTAAATACTTGAATTAAAAGGATAAACTATGTAGATAGTCATCTAATTATTAAAAATTTTATTTTAGACAATAAAATAAAAAAAATTTACAATTTGAGTACCCATGTTAAATAATTCAATTATCTTGGTTGCTCTTGATAAAATAACAAATGACAAGTTGAAATGGTAGTTAAAAACTAATATAATAACCAACTAACTCTCAAGTTTTACATATTATATTAATTTAGTCATAATTTTAAAAATTAATTTTTAAAATTTATAAATATTCTCAATTTGATCGTAATTCTAAAAATATTAAAGAAATTTAAAAATACATAAATATTTTAAAAATATAATAATAAATTTAAAATTTATATTAATATTAAATAAAATAAAATCCTCTCCTCTCCTCCCCATCCCCATCCCCATCCCCCCGCCCACCCCACCCCACCCCATTCCCACCGCACCCCATCGTCCCTCCCCTCTCCCTTTCTTCTGATAAACGCACTGATAGACGCTTCAAGGAATTCATAGTGGCTACTTCATGGCCTACCACCATAATTAATGGACCCATGTACTATAATTGTCAGTGCAACTTCTGCAAACCCAGTTTTTTCAGTGCAACTTTGATATCCTCACTAAGCTTATTTTATTATGGAAGCTTTGTTTTTTGGGTGTTACACCCTTTGCTATTATCATTTAGTTTTTACAAGGACTGAGTGAGTCATCGATTGGCTTTTGATTTTAGTGTGGTAGAGGAAGCTGATACTGAAATATACCCACAAATATAGGTTGGGTTTGTGGAGGCCGAAGCTGAGCCAGTGAAGGTGTGATTAATAATTTTAATCTTTTGGGAGCTATGCTAAGATGCTGATGTTATTGTACCAGAGAATGGTTTTGGGCTCTATTTGCAATCATTGGCCCCCTTACTCCTTTGTTTCAATGGACATGAGTTTAGTGGTTTAGGTTTAAAAAAGGGAGGATTAACATCCCAAACCCAGCCCATGAGTTCTGACCGGATCTGGTATGTCACGGAGTAAAACAATTTGAAACATTTTGAGTGTCTGGTGAAAACTTGATAAAATATGGCTAAGGTACTAAAACAGTGTTTGTTAAAACTCAGTTGAGATTATTTTTATAAACATGGTTGTGTTGATAAACCCTTTAAAAACGTTTGAACATGTAAAATTTTAAAATCATCAGGGTTATAGTTGACTTGGTGTATTTTGCTATCCGATGGTAACATCTTTGAAAACTCGTAAAAGTTACTTAATTTGAAAATGTTGCTTTTAATCGATTTACTTAACATTTATAATTTCATTTTGTAACATAGTATAAGTAAATTAAAACAACTAAATAAACATCCAAATAATAATTAGCGTCCTTATTACAACCCAAATTAAAAATGTAGAAAGTAAATAAACATGAACAGAATCAAATAAAATTCCAAAAACTAAGGAACAAGCAAGGCCGCCTCGAGTCCTCTCCGGCTCCATTTCCGCGATCTACTCATCTGCAAAATTATATGGGAAGGGGTGAGTCACCAAGACTCAGTGTGTAAATCCCCCACCCGGAAATGTAACTCATACACAAATTATTAATAAACATGCAAATATGCAACCCCACTAACCATCCGTCTTGCTTTAACTACCTCGTGTGGTCAAAACCACTTTGTGGTCAAAACCACTTGGTGACTAGAGTCACAAATCAAGTGATGGGGCCAACCCATCGTGTGGTCAAAACCATTGATGACCATAGGTCACAAATATCATAATGTGGTCAAAACCCTTTGGTGGTACCAAACCACTGGGACTTAGTCACAATTTATTAGCAGTGTGGTCAAAACCACTTTGGTGACCAAAGTCACAATTAATCGATGGGGCCAACCCATCTTGTGGTCAAAACCACCGGTGACGATCCATAAAGATCACCCTCCTCTCATTAATCCCACCATCATCATGCTTACATAACAAATATCATAATCCCATATATCATGCATTTATGTATAGCATAGCATTTAACAGCATATGATGGCATACACATACATCATAGATCATGTAATAGGGGACTTACCCGAAATCCATGCTTAAGCCCACAAGCAAATCACTATCACAATGATTAAAAAGGCAACAATATAGCAAAGTTTACTAATAAAGTGTGTAAAGAGTTTTACACACACACACTAACGAATCCTAGATCCAAGTTTCGATCTCATGTGCTCTATCCTTGACCCTATATTCGGCCAATCACCAAAGTTAGTGCCATAGGCCTATTCGGCCAAATTAGTAATCCCGAAGGACTAATCGCACCTATAATCCAAATATGGCCCTAGGCCGAATCTTATCATTACTTACCAAGGCAAAATTGAAATCCCGGAAAACCACTCCTATCTTACAAACCTGCCGAAATCCTATATGTCACTTTGTTAAAATCGGCTATAAGCAAATCTATGGAAA
Source organism: Gossypium rotundifolium (assembly GCA_025506655.1). Lineage (NCBI taxonomy): Eukaryota > Viridiplantae > Streptophyta > Magnoliopsida > Malvales > Malvaceae > Gossypium > Gossypium rotundifolium. The sequence continues at coordinate 76,528,640 of CP106726.1, read as the reverse complement.
GTGGCCTATGGCCGAATACCATATTGGCTTACCTTGCAGAATTGTGACCACGAAAGGCTCCCTCAATGCACCTTGCCGTTAGCTACACACAAAACATACACTATTATAACCATAACCACATTCGGCCACTTACCAAGGCTTGTTTCCCAAGCTTTCGGCACACAAAAAGGAAGGGAAGAGAAACCAAATGCTTAAGAGAGGCACTTACCAACCTTTTGGAATCAACAACACCTTACTAGGAGGATTCGGCTTAAGCCCTTTATGGAAGAGATATTCGGCTAGCAACACAAATGGAAGGTGCAATTTTTTTTTAGTAAAAGAGAGGGGGTAGGTTCGGCTAAGTAGAAGAAAAGAAGAAGAGAATTTTTGAAGAATTTTAGCAATTGTGGTTAGGAAGAATTTGGCCAGCAACAAGAAGAGAAAAGAAAATAATTTTTATGAATTTCGGCCCTCTCTCTAGGTGATAAAACCGAATGTGGATGGCCATAATGAGTCCTTCATTCGGCCAACTCTCACCCTCTTTTTGTGATAATTTCCAGCTTTTAATTATCACTCAAAAATAACATTTATCTTTTATTTGTATCTCCTAGCCACTCCTCAAACAAATTAAATGAAAATAAACTACTAACATTTACTCTTCTAGCCGAATTTTAGAGCAAAAATTGAGCTTATCCTTATCAAATTAAGAGTCCAAAATCAGGCCATTAGCTCACCCTCTTCACGCCAGTTTGAATAAAAAAAATAAAACCCCAATTGCTGCTCCCTTGGTTCGAACATAGGACCTCACTGCTACAGCCCTCTTATAACGCCCCATGCCACTCTTCCAAATCGACTTTCATGCCCAAACTCACCCACAAAAATCTTTTAAAGCCTTCTAACTTAGCCCCATTTCCTTTAACGCCAAAAAGCCCAAAAAAATAAAACACATCCCCCTTGTAACTCCCAAGATTCGAACCCAAGACCTGCCTAATCGTCACCTCTAAACCCTTAAGTGGCGCATGAAAGCCACTTTGCCAATTAATTCTTTGTGTCATGCTTCTCCCAGAATTTTTCTTAACCACTATCTCACCTAGCTCCCTTCTTTTAAACACTTAAAAAGAAATTTTTAGTCCTAAGTTAGGCCTAGCTCAGGGTTATGACTAGACCCTAAACATGCCTAGCAATCATAGGATTCACTTCTTCAAGCATACACATGAGAAAAATAATTAAATTACAAACAACCCCTAATTCAGGATGTTACAGTTCTACCCCCTTAAAAAGAATTTCGGCCTCAAAATTACCTGGATCAGAAGAGTTGGGGGTATTGCTACCGCATCACATCCTCGGGTTCCTATGTGGCCTCCTCCGTACCATGGTTTCGCCATAGCACTTTTACCAAAGGCACTGACTTCCTTCGCAGAACTTTGACATCTCGATCCAAAATCTGCACCGGCTCCTCCTCGAAAGACAAGTCCGAGTTCACTTCAATTTCCTCAACCGGCACAACGTATGAGGGATCTGATCGATAGCGCCTCAGCATCGAAACATGGAAGACATCATGGATCTGGCTCAATTCTGCTGGCAACTCAAGGTGGTAAGCTCTTGGTCCCTGCGTTTCAACACAATGTGCGGTCCGATGAATCTAGGGCTTAGCTTGCCCTTCCGGCCAAACCTCAGCACCTTCTTCCAAGGGGATACCTTCAAGAAGACCTTATCACCCACTGCATATTCAACCTCTCTTCGCTTAAGATCAGCATAGGATTTTTGCCTGTCCGACGCCTCCTTAAGACGAGCCTAAATTACTCTAACCTTATCCTCCATCTCCGTCACTAACTCTGGACCCAACATCTGTCGCTCTCCTAGTTCCGTCCAACATGTAGGAGTACGGTATTTTCGACCATACAGTGCCTCATATGGTGCCATCTGCTTGATAACTATTATTATAAGCAAACTCTGCCAAAGGTAGGTACTCCTCCCAACTACCACGGAAATCCAAAACACAGCCCCTCAACATGTCTTCCAACACTTGGATGACCCTCTCGGATTGTCCATCAAACTACGGATGAAAAGCGTCTTGAAATTCAACCGTGCCTAACTCACGATGTAAAGCCTTCGAATCTCGGCGTAAGCAGGGATCCCGATCGAGATAATGGACACGGTACTCTATGCAACCGCACTATATCGGTATATCTGACTGGCTAACTTTTGAAGCGAGTAGTCAACCCTTACCGTATGAAATGAGCCGACTTAGTCAACCGGTCTACTATCACCCAAACGACATCTTTCTTCTTTGGGCGTGAGGGAAGCCCTTACGAAATCCATAGTAATCTCCTCCCACTTCTCTTGTGGGATCCTTACCGTTATAACACCACGATGGCAATTGATGCTCGGCCTTAACTTGCGGCATGTCAAACACTTGCCCACTAACTCGGTTACTTCCGGCTTAAGACCCGATAATAAAAGCGCTCCCTTAAATCCGATACATCTTGCTACTTCTCGGGTGCATAGCGTCAATTGCTATGAGCTTTTTAAGGGTTATTTGCCTCAAATCATCCTCCTTAGGCATGCATACTCTCCCAAAAGTACAACACTCCATCAACGCCCAAGTGAAATCTTGACCTCACCATTCTATACTTGTAACCTCCAGAGTACTCAAAGCTTAAATCGGTCATCGCCTTTCTTTGACCTCATCAATCCAAGATGGCTTCACTTGCAATTCTGCCAAGAGGCTCCCATCCTCATAGAGACTTAGGTGAGCAAATATTGCTCGCAAATCCGCTACCACCTTTCGGCTCAATGCATCCGCTACCACATTAGCCTTACCCGGATGGTACTCGATTGAGCAGTCGTAGTCTTTCAGCAACTCAATCCACCTCCGTTGCCTCAGATTTAAATCTTTTTGAGTCAAGAGGTACTTTAGACTCTTATGATCAGTGTATACTATCGACCTCTCCCCATACAGATAGTGCCTCTAAATCTTCAACGCAAAAATCACAACAGCCAATTCTAAATCATGTGTCGGGTAGTTAGCTTCGTGAGGCCTCAACTGCCGTGACGCATAAGCGACCACCTTCCCTTCTTGCATCAGCACACACCCTAAACTAGTATGCGATGCATCACAATACATGATGAATTCCCTTCCGCCTCTGGTGAATCAAGGCCCAGTGCTTCATCAAGATCCTCTTCAGCTTATCGAAATTCTTTTACTGCTTCTCAGACCACACAAACGGAACTCTTTTCCTCAGCAGCTTAGTCAACGGTGCTGCGATTAAGGAGAAATTTTCTACAAATCTCCTATAATATCCTGCCAACCCCAGAAAACTCTGAATTTTCATAACTGACTTTGGTGGTTTCCACTCCAATACTGCCTCAATCTTACAGGGATCCACCCTGATGCCCTCAGCTGAAACAACATGCCCTAGAAAAGTTACTTCCTTGAGCCAGAACTCACACTTGCTGAATTTGGCGTACAACTGTTTCTCCCTTAGAACTTGCAGAACCATCTGAAGATGTGCGTCATGCTCCTCCTCAGACTTCGAGTACACCAAAATGTCATCTATGAATACCACGACGAACCGATCCAGATAGGGTTGGAAAACCCGGTTCATCATGTCCATAAACGCGACCGGTGCATTCGTCAAACCAAAAGGCATTACCAGAAACTCGTAGTGTCCATACCGAGTACGAAATGCCGTCTTGTGGACATCGACCTCCTTCACCTTAAGGCGATGGTACCACGACCTAAGGTCAATCTTAGAGAACAACGATGCCCTTTGAGTTGATCGAGCGGATCGTCAATCTGGGCAAAGGGTACCTATTCTTTATTGTCAACTTGTTGTTGTCGATAGTCTATGCACATCCTCATTGTCCCATCCTTCTTCTTGACAAAAAGCCTTGGAGCTCCCAGGCGATACACTTGGTCGGATGAACCCTCATCCAACAATTCACGAATCTGCGCCTTCAACTCTACCAATTCTTTCGGCGCCATTCGATCGGATCTATGGATCTTGGCGCGGTTAAGATATGAGATCTATACCAAATTCAACCTCACGATGCGGAGGTAGACCGGAAGTTCCTCTGAAACACATCAACATAGTCCCTTACGGTTCGGACATCTCTCACCGTAACATCCTTAGCTTCCAAAGCACAAACATGCACCACACAAGCTTCACAACCCTTCCTAACCATCTTTTACGCCTTCAACGCGAAACAGTTAGATAGGTAATCTCTCCTTTACTTATCATCACCACCTCATCACCTTCCTTGTCTTTATTACCATGCGTTTAGTTGTGCAATCTAGGCTAGCTGATACTTTACTAGCCAATCCATTCAGGATTAGGTCGAACTCCAAAGCAGTAGTTCCATCAAGTCGACCAAGAACACGACCCTTGGAGTTCTAGAAGTGCGTTCCTATAGAGTTTACTTGCTTCTACAGAGTGACCTAGAGGGCTTAATACAGTCATCTTCCTAGAATTAAGTTCAGAGTCTAAGTGCAAAGTTTCCACTACGCTACTAGCAATGTATGAGTGGGTTGAGCCAATGTCAATCAAGGTACTATAGGGTACGCCAAAGATCAAGAACATACCGGTTATGACGTCCGGTGCGTCGCCCTCCTCTTGACGCATCGCGACATAGACCAAATCGGGTTGTCTAGCCTCAGTACTACCGGTACCTCCCCTCGGTGCCCCATGACCTCTGTCAGCATCATTACCTCCTCTTCCTGCACCACGACCTCTTGGTGGCTGTTGATTATCCCTCCTATTCGGTGCACGGTCTTGACCCTCTGACCTCAGCCTAGCTGTCTTTTTCAGACAATCTCTAACTCGATGTTCCATGGACCCACATTCGAAACATCCCCGATTACCATTCCAACACTCCCCCGTGTGAGATTTTTCACACCGAGCACACCGTGGCGGCTATTGAGAATTGGTAGCGGCGAGAGCCTAGCGACTTGATCGACCCACCAAACCTCGTCCTCTTTTGCTTGATTACGAAAAACTTTGAAGATCCGGAGCTCCTCTTATTCCGGTTCCTATCTGATTCCGCCTAGTATTTGCCTTACCCTTGACAACATTAGACTTCTCCACTAGGACAGCGAACTCTCTTTCCTGTTGTGGAGCTATCATCATCCTCAGCTCATCTCTCAACCCATCTTCGAATCTGACACAGCGTTCATGCTCGGTACCCGCAATACCACGAGCATACCTGCTCAACCAGAGAAATTCAGCCTCATACTCCGCCACTGTCTTATTACCCTGAACTAAATTTAAGAAAGCCTTCTGCTGCGCATCAACGTAACTGGTTCCGATGTATTTCTTTTGATAGGCGGCCTTAAAAAATTCCCACGTGAGATCCTCCGCCATTGCTCCATCTCTTACAGTGAGCCACCACTGATATGACTCATCTCGAAGTAGAGAGATTATACCCTTCAACTTCTCCTCAGCTGTAAAATCCAGGTCACCCATGATCCTCTCAGTAGATTCTAACCAATATTCCGCCGCACTGGGTGCCACTCTAGAAACTCCTCTAAACACCTCCGCTCCGTTAGCCCGGAGTCGTTCAACCACAGATTTACGGGCTCCTGCACCCGCGCCTGCCTCGGCAACTCGTTCCAATACTCGTAATACCACTTGAGATACTACATCATTACCACCGGTCTGATCTTGAAACTCAGTTTTCACCGCCTGTAGATCCGGCATCTCATTTCTAGACCCATGACCAGACCCTGTTGGCTCCGACAAGGTCATCCTACCTCTACCGCGACCACGGGGCGGACGTCCACAACCTCTTGTACTCATTATTCTCGTCGCGATCTGATTAAGAAGTTTTATGGAAAAAAATTTAAGAGTGGTTCTTTCGTATGCATGCACACAGTCTTTTCATTCATTCATCCATCCACCAAGCAGTTATGAACTTTCGTTCATTCAGAGAAATGTTGTAGTTTTTCATTGTGGTTGTTTTCCACTACCCAGGGGTATTTTCGTAATTTTGTCCTATAGGGGTATTTTTTGTAATTTTTCGAAAATAAAAGTTCTCAGATGATTTTGTCAAAAAGATTTTTGGAACTTTTAAATTACTGAGGTATTTTGAATACATTTTGAAATCCGGGGGTATTTCGGTAATTTTAGACCTCAGGGGTATTTCAGTAATTTTTCACAAATTAGGGTGAATTTGTAAAATTTAATAAGTCCGGGACATTTCAAAAGTTGTAAAACTTTGAGGGTTCTTTTTGAGAGTTGCATTTTCTAGAACAGTGATGTTGCAAAATTTTGAAAATCAGGGTCATTCTGGTAATTTTGTTGGTTAGGGGCAATTTCGTAATTTTACCACTAAAGGTATTTTAGAAAAATTTTTCATAACAAGATTTCCAAAATTTGGTTCTAATTGATTTCACAAAAGAAGGTTATTTTGAATTTTTCTTATTTGGAAATTTTTCATACGGAGGGTATTTTGGTAATTTACAAACCAGGGGTATTTTGGTCATTTTCATTTTTTTAACCAAGGTTTTAATTACTTTAAAACAAAGCGGCTAGTCCTGTCGGGTTTTAGTTATCAAGTTTAGCTTTGTGAGTGTGTCGTCTCCATTAGGATGAGCAAATCACTCACGCACTGGTAGGATTCGAGTGAGTAGGAGGTGAGTCACTAGGGGCTTGCTTAAATACCGGGCCCCACCGATCAATCCTAGACATGCGTATAACGATTGCCACATCCCCTTTCATGACAACTCACGGGGTTGTTTAGGAATTATTAAATCTTATGTATTGTTTGTTGGGGTTCACTAACCTGGGGTTGACAATTCCTTATTCTAATAGTCTCGTTCCCAATTTACCCTTCTACCCCTATCATATATTCACAAAATAGATAGAATTACTTATCTAGGCGGATTGGTGCGGAGACTCGGTGCCATCTTGTTCAAGCCATAAGCAGTTTCCCAAAACATTCCAATAAGGCCTACTAACATAAACAAAACATTTTGGGCCTTGGGCCCCCACAGTCAAGTTTTCAACCGGGCTCTGATACCAAAAATGTAACACCTCAAACCCGACCCATGAGTTCTGACCGGATCTGGTATGTCACGGAGTAAAACAATTTGAAACATTTTGAGTGTCTGGTGAAAACTTGATAAAATATGGCTAAGGTACTAAAACAGTGTTTGTTAAAACTCAGTTGGGATTATTTTTATAAACATGGTTGTGTTGATAAACCCTTTGAAAACGTTTGAACATGTAAAATTTTAAAATCATCAGGGTTATAGTTGACTTGGTGTATTTTGCTACCCGATGGTAACATATTTGAAAACTCGTAAAAGTTACTTAATTTGAAAATGTTACTTTTAACCGATTTACTTAACATTTATAATTTCATTTTGTAACATTTTATAATTTCATTTTGTAACATAGTATAAGTAAATTAAAACAACTAATTAAACATCCAAATAATAATTAGCGGCCTTATTACAACCCAAATTAAAAATGTAGAAAGTAAATAAACATGAACAGAATCAAATAAAATTCCAAAAACTAAGGAACAAGCATGGCCGCCTCGAGTCCTCTCCGGCTCCATTTCCGCGATCTACTCATCTGCAAAATTATATGGGAAGGGGTGAGTCACCAAGACTCAGTGTGTAAATCCCCCACCCGAAAATGTAACTCATACATAAATTATTCATAAACATGCAAATATGCAATCCCACTAACCATCCGTACTCCTTTAACTACCCCGTGTGATCAAAACCACTGGTGGTCAAAACCACTGGTGACTAGAGTCACAAATCAAGTGATGGGGCCAACCCATTGTGTGGTCAAAACCACTGATGACCATAGGTCACAAATATCATAATGTGGTCAAAACCACTGGTGGTACCAAACCATTGGGACTTAGTCACAATTTATTAACGGTGTGGTCAAAACCACTGGTGACCGAAGTCACAATTAATCTGATGGGGCCAACCCATCTTGTGGTCAAAACCACTGGTGACAGTCCATAAAGATCATCCCCCTCCTCTCATTAATCCCACCATCATCATGCTTACATAACAAATATCATAATCCCATATATCATGCATTTATGTATAGCATAGCTTTTAACAGCATATGATGGCATACACATACATCATAGATCATGTAATAGGGGACTTACCCGAAATCCATGCTTAAGCCCACAAGCAAATCACTATCACAATGATTAAAAAGGCAACAATATAGCAAAGTTTACTAATAAAGTGTGTAAAGAGTTTTACACACCTGTTACTAACGCGAATCCTAGATCCCGAAGTTTCCATCTACTGTGCTCTATCCCTTGACCCTATATTCGGCCAATCACCAAAGTTAGTGCCATAGGCCTATTTGGCCAAATTAGTAATCCCGAAGGACTAATCGCACCTATAATCCAAATATGGCCCTAGGCCGAATCTTATCATTACTTACCAAGGCAAAATTGAAATCCGAAAAACCACTCCTATCTTACAAGCCGAAATCCTATATGTCACTTTGTTAAAATCGGTTATAAGCAAATCTATGGAAAGTGGCCTATGGCGAATACCATATTGGCTTACCTTGCGAATGTGACCACGAAGGCTCCCTCAATGCACCTTGCCGTTAGCGACACACAAAACATACACTATTATAACCATAACCACATTCAGCCACTTACCAAGGCTTGTTTCCCAAGCTTTTGGCACACAAAAAGGAAGGGAAGAGAAACTGAATGCTTAAGAGAGGCACTTACCAACCTTTTGGAATCAACAGCACCTTACTAGGAGGATTCGGCTTAAGCCCTTTATGGAAGAGATATTCGGCTAGCAACACAAATGGAAGGTGCAATTTTTTTTAGTAAAAGAGAGGAGGTAGGTTCGGCTAAGTAGAAGAAAAGAAGAAGAGAATTTTTGAAGAATTTTAGCAATTGTGGTTAGGAAGAATTCGGCCAGCAACAAGAAGACAAAAGAAAAGAATTTTTATGAATTTCGGCCCCTCTCTCTAGGTGATAAAACCGAATGTGGATGGCCCTAATGAGTCCTTCATTCGGCCAACTCTCACCCTCTTTTTGTGATAATTTCCAGCTTTTAATGATCACTCAAAAATAACATTTATCTTTTATTTGTATCTCCTAGCCACTCCTCAAACAAATTAAATGAAAATAAACTACTAACACTTACTCTTCCAGCCAAATTTTAGAGCAAAAATTAAGCTTATCCTTATCAAATTAAGAGTCCAAAATCAGGCCATTAGCTCACCCTCTTCACGCCATTTGAATAAAAAAATAAAACCCCAATTCTTTGCTCCTTGGTTCGAACATAGGACCTCACTGCTACAGCCCTCTTATAACGCCCCATGCCACTCTTCGAAATCGACTTTCATGCCCAAACTCACCCACAAAAATCTTTTAAAGCCTTCTAACTTGGCCCCCTTTCCTTTAACGCCAAAAAGCCCAAAAAATAAAACACATCCCCTTGTAACTCCCAAGATTCAACCCAAGACACCTGTCGTCACCTCTAAGCCCTTAAGTGGCGCATGAAAGCCACTTTGCCAATTAATTCTTTGTGTCATGCTTCTCCCGGAATTTTTCTTAACCACCATCTCACCTAGCTCCCTTCTTTTAAACACTTAAAAAGAAATTTTTAGTCCTAAGTCAGGCCTAGCTCGGGGTTATGACTAGACCCTAAACATGCCTAGCAATCATAGGATTCACTTCTTCAAGCACACACATGAGAAAAATAATTAAATTACAAACAACCCCTAATTCAGGATGTTACAATATCCAATGGATGAGACATTGAATTTAGTGAAGCAAAATGTATGGAGCAGGGGTGGGGGTGGGGGTGGGGTGGGGGTGGGGGTAGGGAGGGTGGGAAGATTTTATTTTATTTAATATGAATATAATTATATTTATATTTATATAAAATTTAAATTTATTATTATATTTTTGAAAATATTTATGTATTTTTATATGTTTCTTTGAATTTTTTAGAATTAGGATCAAATTGAGAATATTTGTAATTTTGAAATTATTTTTAAAAAGTATGACTAAATCGATATAATATGTAAATGTTGAGGCTAAATTTATTATTATACTAATTTTTAAATTGTAACGTTAGCTTGTCGTTATTTATTTTAATGGGAGTGACCAAATTGACTAAATTATGTAATATGGGTACTTAAATTGGATCCATTTTATTTTTGGTGCCTAAAATAAAAATAAAAATTATAGTTAAGTGACTATCTATATACTTTACCCATTAAAATAGGAAAAGAAAATCAATATTAATCATATAAAATGACTAAACTATGTAATGTGAGTGTTTAAATTACAACTTTTAAAATAAAAAATCTTATAATTAAGCGGGTATCTATTTACTTTACCCATTAAAAGGAAACCATTATTGGTCATATAAATTGGAATAGGCTTAAGGATAGAAGAAACAATACAATCTTTAATGACACCAATTGATGTGCCAACACCATCACCATGTGGTACATGCTTTGAGCAGCTTGAGATGTTCTTGGATAAATTCATAATAACTTGAGGGAAACAAGTTTTCAAATTTTCTTCATTGATTTTCTTCCATGCATAGTGTAATGGGCTAATTTATCCTGCCCAGATAAAAATAAACCAAATAATAAAATCTAAAAACAATCCATTTATAGTGATGACCCAAATACAAAACCTAAAATACAATTAAACCTTAATCCCAAAAGTTATAAACTTACAATCTAAACTAATTTAGAAACCCTAAAACTTAAATCTTCCTTGGCGCCGCTCCTCGTGCCTCGTCAGTGTGCTCACTGCCTGAGGCCTGACGCGCCCTTGTCGCCGTTGCACCAAAATGGCAAGGGTACGCTTCCCATCGTCACCGTTGACCTCTACGCCATCTGCAAGAAAAGAGAAAGAAAAAGGACAGAGACTAAACACTGCAAGAACAGACGCAAAAAAGTAGCAAAATAGAAATAAATAGTGTAATATTGGCTATAAAGGTCATGACAATAGATTGTAATTTTTACACACGAAAGGAAATCGAAAAAGAAGAAAAACATTAACAAAGGTGATTCCTTTTTTTATTTTCGTTTTTTTTCAAATAATAATAATAAATAAAAGTAAAAAGACGTTTCTCACCTGTGCCGCTTCATCTACCCCGTCATTGGAAGCCTTCTCCGGTATCGAAAATGGCCAAGGGAGGGTCGAAGATATTTCTTTTTTAAACTGAAGATTTAGCCTTCAGATGTAGGCCGAAAGAGGGTTGAAAAAGGCCTCCTCTTTTCTCTCCGACCACCGTTCTTGGATGACCGATGGCCACGACAGACGTAAACGACCCATTCTTGGGATTACGGTCATTGCGTCGAGAGAAAAAAAGAGAGAGAAGAAGCTTTTTTTTAAATGTTGCTGAAATGTTTTGAAGCTGACCCGAAAACCAACCCTACCCGATCCTAGGATCCGGGTGTTTTCGAGTCAATGGTCTAATTTTCCGCTTTTCAATTATTTTTCAATCTAGTCCTATCTCTTTTTTTTTTGTTTTTTACTTTTTACCCTATGAATTTGATTTTGTTTCATCTCGATCCCTTATGGAACAACGCGTTTTGGGACAGGAAATAATTTCCTAGTTAGTTCCCTATTTCTTCTAGCGCATTTCATTTTGGTCCCTTTTTATGCTTTTTTTTTTTTTACAATTTATCCCTCTAAATTTCATTTAAATTTCAACTTAGTCGTATTTATTCATTCATTTATTACAATTTAGACTCTTAATTTTATTTTAATTCCGATTTTATCCCTTATTTATCTAATTTCAACCTTTATAGACTCATTATATATATATATATATATATATTTCTATTTACTTATTTATTCATTATCTCTTTTTTTTAATTTAAAAATATATTGTTTACCTTTCCTTTATTCGTGTATGTTTGCCTATTTGTTATTATTGGCATCATTACATTATTTTTATTTTTATGTTTAATCCTTGTTATTTTGTTACCTTTTCGGCACTTTCATGTTATTTACATTTTAATTATGCATCTTCATTCTTATTTCGAGTTGTCTCTTTCATTTTAATTATCTTCTAAGTTGGCATTATTATTATTATTCCTATTATGGTTGATCAACTTTATTACCATTTTATTAGTCATATTATTCATGATACGTTATTATTAATATCGCTACAACTATCTTATTTCTCATTAATATTCCACCCGTATAGTTATTTTACATTATTTTATTATCATTTTATTATACATTACATTTAAAAATATTTGTTCGTTATTCTATGATATAGTTATAGAGTCTGCTGTGTAGCATGGGTTAGGGTTTATTGTCTGCTGTGTAGCATGGGAGAGAGATTTAGGGTTTCATTAAAAAAAATTTCCTTGCGTTTTCTTGTTTTTCTTGAGAGATTTGGGGCGGTTCAAAATTTTTGGTAAGGAGGTATGGACGACATCAACATTGTAGATGCAGATCTGGCCAATTTGAATATTATGGATGAAGAAGAAGATCCTATTGTGATTATAGGCGAAAATACTATTCAAGTACAAGAATTTTGCTTGGTGGGAAGAGTCCTCACAGATAGTGTGGTGAATTTTCTGGCTTTAAAAAACACACTAGTAGATTTATGGCGTCCGCTGAGGGGAGTAACGATTACAGAGATAGAGGAAAAGAGAATTCTATTTAGGTTTTATAGCGAGATAGATCTGAAAAGAGTATTAGATGGTACGCCATGGTTCTTCAATAGGCACTTAATTATCTTTCACAGATTGTCAGGAAACGAGGAACCAAACTCAGTTCCATTGTGGGAGGCTGTTTTTTGGGTACAAATTCACAATATTCCAATTGGGTTCTATACGAAAGGAATGGCGAAACATGTAACATCCCGAATTTGGGCCTAGTAGGATTGGGGCCAATGGGCCTTGGGCGTAGTAGCGTTTACAATTTTTGATAACAAGAGAACGGCTTTAATGCAAGTTGGATCTAGTAGGTAAGTGATTTTGGAAGGTTAGGGGGCTTCTATGAAGTCCCGGGTTCAAGTTAGGCCTTAGGAAAAATTTTGGTTTTAGGTGAATAAAACCCTGAGAGTTAGTAGGTAGGCTTTAAGAATAAAATGTTGAGAAAATAACACAAAAAGGGGTTGTGGTCTAGTGGCAAATGACGCCACATAGGAGACAAGGGAATGACGCCACAAGGAAGCATGTGGTCTAGTGGTTGTGGCGTCATTAAGGTTGCAAGGGAGCCTGGGTTCGAATCTCATGACAAGCAAAGGAGTATTTATTTTGCGGATTGGACGGCAAGAGTTTGAGTTGGATTTAAACTCTACTGACGGAGGGATCCCACATCGGAAAGGTACAAAGAAGGAAGGTGAGAAGCTAGCTATATATAGAGCAATCTAGGAGGATAAGGAACATACATTGGTGGGCGTAGGGGTAAGCGTTCGATCGAATTGAATCGAATCGAATGAAAAAATTTCGAGTTAATCGAGTTGACGAATCATATTTTATCATCCTAATTTGATTTGAAATTTTCTCGAATCGAGTCGAGTGAGATGGAATTCGAATCGAATCGAATCGAATATATTTGTTCGAGTTAAATTTTAAAAATAATTTTGGGTCCTTGTAACCCACTGTCACCTATCGTAATAAAATTTGTCCACCTTAATCAAATTTTTATTAACTTTCATCACCTCATAATTTATTTATTAATCTTTTATATCTGGGTTAGCCTTTTTGCTTGCTTAGTTGTTTTAATTATCTTGATTCTTGTCACTATGAATTTTGGAATTAAAATATATATTAAATGTAAAAATGTGATTTTTAATAAAAATTATTTTAAAGACAAAATGTGAAATTGATACCAATATAAAATTTTAATACGAATATTTTATGGCATAATTAATAATTCAATTTTAATAAAAATATTCAATACGACTAAACAATTCAATAATATAAATAATATAAAATGTGAAATTTGATTTAACAATATAAATAGTAGATATAAATAAAATTATTACTATTTATGTTTAGTGATTTTTGGATAATTTTGATTTTTTATGTGAGAGTAAAAGGTGAGAAGTAAAAGTTTAGGGAAAATAAAAATTTTGGGGAATAAAAGTTTGAGGAAAGTAAATAGGGAGTAAAATTTTGGAGGGAAAATATAAAAAAAATTGGGGGGGGATGGGTTTAGGGTAGATGGGAGGTGAGATGGAAATGGAGTAAAAGTTTTAAGGGAAAAGTGGGAGGAAGTAAAAATTTGGGGGGAAAATAAAAAGTTTTGACGGTTTTTGGGAATAAAATTTTGAGAAAAAGTAAATGGGAGAGTAAAATTTTGGTGGGAAATGGATTTTGGGTAGATTGGAGGGTTGGGATGGGAGGGGAATAAAAGTTTTGGGGGGAAAGTGGGAAGGAGTAAAAGTTTTGAGGGAAAAGTAAAAAGGTTTGGGAGTTTGGGGTAAAAATGTAAAATATTATATTTTGATATTCAAATTATTCGAGTTATTCGAATTCGAAAACTCAACTCGATTCGAACTCAAAATTTGAAAAAAAATTCGAGTTGACTCGATTAACTCGAATAATTTGATTCGTTTAACTCGAAATTTGAATTTTTTTTTCGATTTTTTCAATTCGAATCGAGTTTTGCTCACCCCTAGGTGGGTGTTGGGCATAGGAGCATTCAAAGCACGGATTAGCAGCTTCAGATTCCTATTAGGTGTGTATCTACTTTAAGCTTTAGGCGTAGCGGCAAATCTTAGAAATCTGGGTCTGCAGCGATGGTAGCCACACGACGTCTTGGCGCACTTGTGGAAGCTTGACGTGATAGTCGAAACCACCATAAGTATTCTTGTGGGTGTGGGTTTGTTGAGCTACGATGGCGAAAGGGGCCAAGTGGGCCCAATGGGCGAGGGCCCATATGAGTAAATTGTATGATTGAGTAGTAGATAGTGAACTAGACTATGTGAATCTCATATATGTGGCTAGGTTTGGGCTAAATGGGCCACAGTGTGTGGGCCCACTTGGTAGAGAATGGGCCTTAGGCACATTAGTATCATTATCTCTGTTTAGAATACTTGAGTCGTTCGAGGCGACAGTGGACCTTCTGTTGGGTCGTTAATACCCTAATTTGTGAATTACCGAATTACCCCTGGTTTGCGAAATTACCAAATTACCCCTGGTTTACGAAATTACCGAATTACCTCTGGTTTACGAAATTACCGAATTACCCCTTATTTACAAAATTATTGAATTACCCCTAGTTTGCAAAATTACTGAATTACTCCTGGTTTGCAAAATTACTAAATTACCCCTAGTTTCGATTCTTAAGTTTAAGAAGCGTGCTGTGTCGGTGGTTCGCGATTTTTCGTCGGGCTGTGGTAGAGAGCCGACTTCTGCTTGGGATAGGCAGATAGCCGTCGTCCTTGCAAACGAGAGTGTCGACGTAGATAGCTTGGTGTTACGTGTTTTGCATGTATGTATATTTTGATATTGTTGTTAATATGCATGTATGTATATATTGATATTGTTGTTAATATGCATGTATGTATATTTTGATGTTATGCATGTATGAAATATGATATGATCTACACTGTGACATTGGTTGCATACATATTGTGCACGATATAAAGAGCATGGGCTCGAGAATGGTGAAAAAGTGAAGGGAGAAAAGTGACCACTGTCACGAGTGACTACGATCACGAGTGGTCTAAGTACCACGGTGGTTAATACCACGATTGCTTATAATAGTGATCTAAGACCACAATAGGTTGGCCCCACATAAATATAAACTATTCAGAGATCGTCACGGTCGTTTAAGACCACAGTGGGTTGGCCCCACGTTGACTACGGTCACGAGTGGTCTAGGACCATGGTGGTCATGAACCACAGTAGCATAATGCCACGGGTGTTTTGGACTGAGAGCTAAACTGGAATGGGTTGCATTGCATACATGTGACATGTGCTATACTGAATGGTCTAAGGCCCAATTTGCATTACATGGGGATTTACACACTGAGTCTCGATGACTCACCCGTTTGTGAAATTTTGCAGGTAATCAGTAGATGGCAGATTTTGGGCCGAGACGGACTCGAGGTGGCCATGTATTGCTAATTCTTTAAAGTAAACTCAGACTTTATTTAAAATTTATTTCTGTTTTGGGATTCCAAGTTGTAATAAGGCCGTTTTAACTTTACTTTTATGTTGGGGTTGTTATATGCTGGTTTTATACTTGTTAGGAATCATAAGAAAAATGGGATTTTCTTAAAACGTAAATGACGGTTTTCCAAAATTCAATGAATGAATAATAAGTAGTAAATAATTTAACTTGGTATTTCTCTCGATACTGCTAATACCAATTTCAAAAGATAGTGTACCCTAAAATTGATTTTACATGTCACTTTACAAAATCTTCCAAATTCGAGTTTTTACAAAATAAACCAGTTTTTTTATCACCTGGCTATCCTCAATAAGAGTTCGGCAAGTTTTTACTTAACCAAATAATGAATAACCCTTAACGTGGAGTTACTTAACTGAATAATTTTCTCAAATTCGCAAGGTTTTGCCAAAATTTTCAAATCTATTTCCTCTGTAATATTTCAGATCTAGTCGTGATGTTTTAACCGGGTTTGAGGTGTTACAAAACAGATGGGTGACTTTATTGGAAACTTTGTAGAATATGACACATCTATGGCCACAAAAGGTAATGTGTAATTCATGAGAATTCGAGTCTTAATTGATTCTAGACATCCGTTGAAAAGGAAGAAACGTGTTTGTATTAGCCAAAACAGAATGATTTATGTTCAATTCCAATACGAACGCCTATCATGGTTTTTCTTTTTGTGTGGCCGACTTGGGCATAGTGAAAGCTTCTGTCTAGTTAGATTGACACTAAGTAATCAACAAGTGGAATTCGGATGGGATCTATCTTTGATGGCTACACCAAGAAGGAGCAGTCAATTAACGAGTAAATGGCTTAGAGAGGAATCTGCTCAAATTGCTGGAGGAATATGGAAGTTGTTGGCGAAAAGGGAGGAAGGAACTTTGGCTTGGACATTACAATCAATAGAGATCAAGGATAGGAACTGGGATATAAGGCCCGATTTGTGAGGCATCCTCGAAAAATAATGGGAGACAGGTCTTTTGAAATTCAGGAGTCGGAAAAAGAAAATGGAGATGAGATGGAAGAGGTACCATTGGATCTTGTAGATGGAAAAAAGAGGCAAAGGGTTATCCCAGAAGCAGGAAAGTCTGGGGAGTTTAGGGGTGTGAGGGAATTCAAAAAGAGATATCGGCGGCCAAAGTCAATTTGGCTGACCGGATGCAATGAAAATACTAAGTTGGAACGTTCGTGGTTTAGGGCAATCATGAGCGGTGAGACATGTGAAGAACAAATTGAGACATATTCAGCCTCAAATTTTGTTTCTCATAGAGATAAGAGTCACAAGTAAAAGAATGGATTCAATAAGAAGAAGATGTGGGTTTACGAATGGTATCGATGTTGATGCGATAGGTTCAAGGGGGTTTATCTTTGGGCTGGAAGGAAGGAATAAGTTTAAACTTAAAAAGCTATTCAAGATCTCATATTGATGTGGAAAGTCGAAGAAGAGAATGGAGCGGAAGTATGGAGATTTACGGGGTTTTATGGAGAGCCAATTGAAGTCGTGGGATTTATTAAGCACTTTGCAGCGGGGAAATAATATGCCATGGTTAGTAGTAGGGGATTTTAATGAAATTATGTTTTCTTTTGAAAAGCAAGGGGTCGAATTAGAGAGGAAAGACAAATGGAAGCATTTAGAAAAGTGCTTGAAGATTGTGAACTGGCTGATTTGGGTTTTTCAGGGCAATGGTACACATGGGAAAGGGGTAGGCTTGCTAGTAATAATATTAGGGAGAGATTAGATAGAGGGGTGGCGAATCCAAAGTGGTGGGATCTGTTTGCAAATTTCGAAGTTAATCATTTACAACACAGCTTTTCAGATCATTGTCCATTAGTTGTGAGCACAAAAAATAATGGGGATAACTACAATTCAGATCATATAAGGCAATTTAGATTTAATGCTGATTGGATTCTGAGCTCGAAGTGCGAGGAGCATATTAAAAATGTCTGGCTTTCAAACAATCAAGTTGTGTTAGTGAAATTAAAGGAGCTGGGAAAGAGTTTACAAGAATGGTCAAAGAGAGAAAAGAAGTCAAGAGATTAACGGACGTATGAACTAAATGGAAGTGTCAAAACCATTTTTTTTATTTTGAAAAAACAGGGGTTGACTTTAAAAACAAAAATGGAGTCGCCACCAATCTTTTTTTCGGGGAATGATCGGGTTACCTTGAAATTGATCATTTTAATAAAAAAAAATTTGATTTATTAAAATAATGATTTTGGTCTACAAAATTCGAGAAAGCGAGCTCGGGAGTTAGTTACGCACGATGAAGGATTAGCACCCTCGTAACGCCAAAAATTGGTACGTAATTGATTAATTAATGTCCTAATGTCAAAAATTTGAAAAGATTTTAAAACACGATCCTTTTGATTTTTAAAACTTATGTCTTTTAATTTTAAATGGACATTCAATTATTTGGATTTTAAAAGAAAAATCAAAACTCAGTAAGTTAGAGCACGATCTTTCGAATTTTCTAAACATCGAAATCCTTTGCTTTTTAGAAGTCCTTGCCTCGAGATGACAAAACGTCGCATTCAGTGAGTTAGGACACAACATCTTAAATTCCTGAGAATAAGATTTTATTTAAAAATTCATATGTTTTAATTTCAAAAAGAGTACCCAATCATTTGGACTTAATGAGAAAAATCGAAACCCAATAAGTTAAGGCACGATTTTCTCAAAACTCCCAAATATTGAATATTGCCCTTTTTTTTTTTAAAAATCACGGATTTTGAAATATGAAGGTATATTTGGCCACATTAATAAATAAAGATTAATGAATTTTTTTAAAAATAACAAATCTAAAAACAAATAAAAAACAAAATGTACCAAGCTTTCAAATAATAATGGACAATGTTAAAACAAATAATGTGAAAGTAAAGGATTTTGAAATTGACAATAAAAACAATTTAAAAATAAATTCATGTATAAAAATTTTAAAGTAGGTAATATCGTAAAAGTTTGAAATAAATCCAAAAAGATAAAAATAAATAATATATGAAATAGTAATATATAAATAAATTTTAAAATAAATATTATAGAGGAAGTATGTTTAAATAAGTAATATAAAAACAATATATATATCAATCCAAATAAATAATATACAAAATGACTTAAAGAAAATGATATGTGACAAATCCTAAAAGATATGTATAAGTTTAAATTAAACAATATCTGAAAACTTAAAATAGGTAATATAAAATAGTTTAAAATGATATAAAATAAAACCACTTTAAAATAATCGTTATATAAAAAATAAGAAAAATGAATGATATATAAGATAATTTAAAGTAATAATATAAAAAAACTTAATCAAAATAAAACTATTTAAAATAAGTAATATAAAAATAATAAAATAAAATAAAATAAAACTTAATCAAAAGTGTGAAAATAAAATAAATCTCTATACGAAATAATAAATAAATGAATAAAATAAAAAGAATAATTAAACAATTAAACAATTAAATGGATAAATAAAAAAGGCTGAAAAAACGAAGATGAATGAAGAGTAAAATAAGAACAAACCATAAAAACACATGACATTTTTCACCGTACAGATAACGATGCCAGATCTTAAGTGTAAACACAATCGCAGCTAATTCTAGATCGTGTGTCGGATAATTATTTTCATGAGGCTTCAATTGTCTTGAGGTATAAGCTACAACTTTGACTTCTTGCATTAAAACACATCCCAAACCGTTTAACGAAGCATCACTGTAAATCACAAATTCTTTGCCCGATTCTGGTTGTACTAACACCGGGCTTACATTATGAGCTTTCAAGCGATCAAAACTTTTACGACATTTATCGACCATTCGAATCTAACATCTTTCTGAAGTAGTCTAGTCAACAGAGTAGCTATTATCGAAAAGCCTTTTACAAATCTGCGGTAATAACTAGCTAGTCCCAGAAAACTACAGACTTCAGACACGTTCTTCGGAGGTTTCCAATCCAGAATAGCAGAAATCTTGCTTGGATCCACTCGGATTCTAGAAGCTAACATAATATGCCCCATAAAACTAACCTCGTGTATCCAGAATTCACATTTGCTAAATTTCGCGTACAATTGTTTTTCTCTCAAAGTTTACAACACAATTTTCAAATGTTCAGCATGCTCATTTTCATCACGTGAATAAATCAGGATGTCATCTATGAATACCACAACAAATCGATTTATGTACGGTCTGAAAATTCTGTTCATCAGATCCATAAAATCGGCAGGAGCATTGGTTAGTCCAAAAGGCATAACTAAAAACTCATAATACCCGTACCTCGTTCTGAAAGTAATTTTCGGGACGTCTGAATCTTTTACTCTCAAATGATAGTATCCTGATCTCAAATCAATCTTAAAAAATATTGTAGCCCCTTTTAACTGATCAAATAAGTCATCAATTCTGGGCAACGGATATTTATTCTTTATTGCCACCTTATTCAACTGACGATAATCAATACACATTCTCATCGTGCCATCTTTCTTTTTCACAAACAGAACAGGAGCACCCCAAGGCAAAAAACTCGGTCTAGCGAACCCTCTATCAGTCAACTCTTGCAACTGTGACTTTAACTCTTTCAATTCTATTGGTGCCATTCTATACGGAGCTATCGAAATAGATGTCGTACCAGGCATTAGATCAATACCAAACTCAACTTCACGAATCGGAGGCAAACCCGGTAACTCTTCAGGGGACACATCAGAAAACTCACAGACAACAGGCATTGATTCAACTTTCTTTTCAAACACTTTCGAATCAATTACATAAGCAAAATATGCCTCATATCCCTTTTTCACATAACTTTGAGCTTTCAATACCGATATCACAACAGACAATCCATTCAAATCATTAGACTCAACCCGCATAATTTCATTATTCGGACATCTCAAATCTATAGTCTTTCTTTTGCAGTTCACAATAGCATCATGCAAAGACAACTAGTCCATACCTAAAATAATATCAAACTCATCAAATGGTAGAAGCATCAGATCAGCAGGGAAACAGATATCTCTAAAAATTAACGGACAGTTCTTACATACTTTGTCAACCAGGACACTTTTACCTAAGGGGTTCAATACTTTTATGACAAACTCAGTAGACTTTACAGGCAAAGTCTTACTGAGTACTAAATTCATGCATATATATGAATGCGTAGAACCAGGGTCTATCAATACAATCACAGAAGTATCATAAAGTGTAAAAGTACCCGTTATAACATCAAGTGATGAAGCTTCCTCACAAGCTTGGATAACATACGCTCTGACAAGCGCTCTAGCTTCAGATCTTGCAACAGTGTCTCTCGTAGTTCTCTGACTACCACTGACATTTCTCATATTCTTAGAGGGTCTACCCCTCACAGATGCATTATCAGGTTTCGGATTCTGAACAATCTCAGGCTCGACAGACTCAAAATAATCATGGATGAAATGATCAAGCGATCCACATCTGAAGCAAGCTCTGTCATTTAATCTGTTTTTCAAAATGTTTACATTTAGGTCTCTCAGTCCGGACATTACTAACACTGGCCACTTAAGTTGCTGGAGTTTTGGAACTCATTTGTGATCTAACTCGATTTCTATTTGAATGTCCCACATTATCTCTGAAACAATTTTGATCATCTCTGAATCTCTTCGGAGCAGACTGAAATGATTTACTCTGAAATCTCTTTCTCATATCTCAAGCTTCAGAATCAGCTTTTCTTTTATCTTTTTTGAGTACCTAAGCTTTGCAAGCTCAGTCAACGAGTACAACAAACTCTTTTATTTCTAAAATCCCGACTAGCAAATGAATATCTTTATTAAGGCCATCTTCGAATCTTTTGCACATTATAGCTTCAGATGATATACACTCACGAACATATTGACTTAGTCACACAAAGTCTCGTTCATATTCAGAAACAGTCATTCGGCCTTGTTTAAGTTCTAGAAATTCCTTCTATTTCTGATCGATGAATCTTTTACTGATATTTTCTTCCGGAACTCAATCTGAAAGAAATCCCATGTAACTCGTTCTTTCAGAACAATAGAAATTAAGGTTTTCCACAATTGATAAGCTGCATCTCAAAGCAATGATACAACACACTTTATGCATTCTTCCGGGGTTAGAGATATTTCATCAAATACCCGAATAGTATTTTCAATCCAGAACTCAACCTTTTCTGTAACATCCTGAAAGTAGGGGTTCTACATTTTATGTGTTTTTGTGTGTTGGCTTGTTCTGATTGTTATTTTGGTGTGTTTGGGGGTCCTGGGGAGGCTCGAGGTCAAGCCAAAGCCTTGG
Organism: Gossypium rotundifolium; assembly: GCA_025506655.1. Lineage (NCBI taxonomy): Eukaryota > Viridiplantae > Streptophyta > Magnoliopsida > Malvales > Malvaceae > Gossypium > Gossypium rotundifolium. The sequence continues at coordinate 76,506,266 of CP106726.1, read as the reverse complement.
TGAAAATTTTCTTTTTGGGCGCTTTAGGGGGGAGAGCTAGTAGAAGCAGGCTTTATGTTTACTTTCTTGTGTTTGTTGACACAAGTGGAGTGTGTGGTGTGGTGGCAAGGTGACGCCACTTAAGGAGCAAGGGAGTGGCGTCACAAGGGAGCAGCAAGAGAGAAGGGGTTCGAGTCTCATCTGCAGCGTATGGAGCTTATTTTTTGTGCTCAAGATGGTAGAGTGTTAGACGTGGCAGGGACCCTTCAAGGGTGATGGTTGAAGGGGTCAACGCATTCAAATGAGTGGACATAAGAAAGTGGTGGAGTTTGAAGTGGTCAACAGATTGGAAATAGGTGATGGGGAGTACTTGGTGGAGGAAATCAAGGGATTTGGAGTGTGTTGGAGGTGTTGGCCAAATGTGAGGGTCTTGGGGGGAGAGTTTCAGTTATGTGAAAGATTTAGCTGGGAATTTCGGCATGGGGGTGGGTGATCGCAAAAAGCGAGAGCTCTTAGTGTGTGTGTCGTTTGTGCTTGTGGGAATAGTAGAGTAAAATCGAAATCCTATTTGTGAATTCTTTTCTTCCTTTTTCATGTTGGGTTGCTCATTCACTTCTTTTACCAAAATTCGAATCTCTCTTGTGCACATAACTTATTTTCTCACTATAACCGAAGCTCTCCTCACCTATATTATTCCACCTTTCATTTCATCTCTCTCTATTTTCTACATCTCTTTCTTCTTCTTTACCTCTTCTCCTCTACTCCTTGCTCTTCTAGCCGAATCCCCTTCTAGCTTCCCTTTTCTGTTGGCCGAACCTTCTCAACTCTTTGGTGGTCCTTATTTCTTTATTTTTGTGGCCGGAACACTCCTCCCATTCCTCTCATCTCTTTTTCTCTTTTTGCACCACATTCCTTGTCTCTTTAGCCAAACCTTGAAAAGCAGAATAGTCAGTTTTGCCTACCGAAATTTCTTCTGCATTCAGTAAGTGCTAGTTGCGAGGTAATGTTCTTTTTCCTTAACTTCTGTGCCATCGGTTTGTGTCCTCTTTCATTCTATCTTGTTCGTGATGAAAGCTGAAGCCTCACTTTATTCTTCTTCTTAGGCTGAATCTCCTCTATTGACTTTCGAGTTCCCGTTGGTTTAGTCCATAATCGAATTTGATGTGGTGCAATTTCTTGTTAACCAAGGTAAGGGAGACTCTTTCAATTCTTTTTCTATTTTTTTTCTTCTTTTGATTCTGGGTGGTTAAAGTCGAAGGGCTAGTTTGTTCTTGTTGGTTGGAGTTCGACTAAACCCTCTCTTCTTCTCTTGTTCCGGAACGCTTACTCCGGGAAACCCCTGTAGCTGAACATTTTAAAGTCTGAAGTCGAAGGTCTGTGGGTTGACGAATTTTACCTTTCCATTCAGATTCTTAAGGTAAGGAGCCCTCTTTTATTCTTTGTGATTAGCCTCTTTTTGTTTACTCTATCGTAATCAAACCCCCTTGTTTGGGAAATCGTTGTTTCACTTTAGTACTGTACTGATCAAGTCTCTCCATGGATGTAAGTGTAAGTCAAACCAAGGAAGGGAGTGCGCTCGTAGTCTTTAATCCGCCATTCAAAAGATATGCTGTGTCGGCGGTTCGAGACTTTCCGCCGAGCTGTGGTAGGGAGCCGACGTTTGCCTGGGATAGGCAAATCGCTGTTATCCCTGTGATAAACTGTAAAAGTAACATATTTTAGGCCCACATTTAGTATGCTTTTGGATGATTTAGCCCTTGATTTATGTAAAAAGGTGCTCTTAATCCTTTCTTTTCATGTTTTTACTCAGGAAAGCACCCGAGGACGAAAAGAACAAGAAAAGGGTTTAAAACGGCCAATTTGGGCCAAAAAGGAAATCGACACGGCCTGAACTTCAAGCCATACGGCCGTGCCACGACAATTAACTAAGACACGGCCATGCCACGATTTACACGGCCGTGCCCCAATCGACAGCATCGAGACACGGCCTAAAAACGATTTACACGAGCGTGTACCATGGCTGTGCCCCTGTTACGGGAGAGAGCAATTTCACTCAGATTTAGATACTTAGAGCCAAAGAAACACTTTCCAAAGCTTATTCAAACACCGAGTAGGAAGTATACTTGAATTGGGACAGTTAGAGGCCAAGTAAAGCATTCTAAAAGTCTATAAAACACCCTAAGTGTATCCTGAAAGGGGGCGGTGAGCGAGGCCAAAGAGCCGAAGCCAGAGCAGTCAATTCAGGGAATTACTCGAAGAAAGCCAATTGATCCATCTCAAGAAGCCAGAATTCTACTCAAGACGGCAGATCTCTCCTTCAATTCCTTCAGGGGGTTTTAGGGATTTCTTATGTTTTGTTTTATCCTTTCTCTTGAGAAGTTTTATTTTAAAATTATGAACTAAACCCTTCAGATACTTGAAGGGATGAAACCTAGATGAATCTTGTTATTCGATTTCTAAATTATATGATAATTACTTAGTTTGTTCTTAATTATGTTGCTTAATCCAAATCTGATGTGCTTAGGAGGAGGAGGAATAGACCCTGCCTAAGAGCAGATCTAACATAATTAAGTGGAGTTGATCGAACGCCTAGAGATAGGGTTACGAGATTTTGTCGAAATAGGGTGAAACCTAATATGGGAATCCACAGATCGATTTACTACCATTCTAGGGGGTTATTATAAGCGAACGAGAGTTCCACTAATTAACCTGGGGTTAGACGTTATTCGCCTCGAGAGAGGGTTTAATATAGGTTAGGGAGTCCTACGGATCAAGCTAAGTAAAGAAATCATATAGTTTAGGGTTAGATAACAAATGAAGTCTAGATGGATTCTTCCTGAGGGTATCGTCGTGATCAACTGAGTTTTTCATCAAATTCATTCTCTTTTATCTTTGTGTCCTTAGCTTAGTCATCGTTAAACTAGATTAAATCAACTTCACTCTATTTAAAGAAAGTAAGTATTAGTACTTTTAGTTCCTTTGGGTTCGATAATCCGGTCTTGCCTAAACTATACTACTGTTCGATAGGTACACTTGCCTTTAATCATTGTCAGAGTTAGTTTCCATGTTCGATCACATTCATTATAAATTTTAAAACTCGATAGACACACAATCTAGTTTTTGGCACCGTTGCTGGGGAACAAAAATATTAAGAAAGCTCTATTTTCATTACTTTAGCCATTATTTTTATTTTTTTGTTTATTTCACAATTTATTTTATTTTATTGTGTTTGCTAATTTTATCTTCTTTTTTCCTAGTAGGTACCTCTAGTTTATGACTAGAAGGAACCCGACAGGACCACTAGTATACGATAGTGAAATTGAAGCTACCGCTCGGAGAAATCGCAGAGAAATCAGCGAGCCCTAAATTACACGGAAGAAGAGTGAGAAGACAGATCTGATCCTACTGAAGGGATGGACGAGAATAATCCGCCATGAGATGTGGAAGAAAACAATGCTCTGCGCACTATGTATGATTATGCTAAACCTCATTTAACAGAAGCTGAATCTAGTATTGTTAGGCCTACCATAACCGCTAATAATTTTGAATTAAAGCTTAACACAATACAAATGATTCAACAATTTGTTCAATTTGATGGTTTGCAAGACGAAGACCCGAACACTCATATAGCTAATTTTTTAGAGTTCTGTGATACTTTCAAAATAAATGGCGTTTCTGATGATGCAATTCGTCTTCGGTTATTCCCCTTTTCATTAAGGAATAAAGCCAAACAGTGGTTGAACTCATTACCACGAGGGTTAATCACTACATGGGAACAAATGACCGAAAATTTTTTATTAGAATATTTTTCACCGGCCAAAACGGCCAAATTACGGAATGATATCTCTTCTTTTGTAAAGATGGATTTAGAGACATTATACGATGCGTGGGAGAGATACAAGGATCTCTTGAGGAGATGTCCACACCACAGATTACCTTTGTGGCTTCAAGTCCAAACTTTTTACAACGGTGTAAATCCCTCAACACGGCAATTAATTGATCCAGCCGCTGGTGGAACTTTAAATAATAAAACTCCTGAAATAGCTTACGAGTTCATTGAAGAGATGCCACTGAATAACTATCAGTGGCAAGTAGGAGTGAGTAAAACTCGATTCGATTCGAAAAATTCGAAAAAAATTCGAATTTCGAATTATTCGAATCGAGTTAATCGAGTTAATCGAGTTAATTAAATCAACTCGAATTTTGAGTTTCGAATTTCGAGTTCGAATCGAGTTGAATTTTCAAATTCGAATAATTCAAATAATTCGAATAAACCGAATATAAATTATATTTTTTATTTTTTTAAATTTTAGGCTTTTACCCATTTCTCCTAAGCCCATCAAGACTCATTAAATTTTTTTTCCTAAATCCTAAGTTCCCAACCCAATTCCTCTTTCTCCCCAAATTAAACCCCAAATCAATTTTTTATTTTTTTAAATTTTAAGATTTTATTTATTCACTTATTTACCTCAATTTTTATTGTATGATCATGTTTTAAAAATTTAAAGAAAATTATTTTTAAAAATTACATAAAATAAACAACACTAAAGTCATTTTTTAAAATTTAACTCGAACAAATATATTCGATTCGATTCGATTCGAATTTCGTCTCACTCGACTCGATTCGAAAAAATTTCAAATTAAGTTAGGATGATAAAATACGATTCGAAAACTCGATTAACTCGAAATTTTTTGATTCGATTCGATTCGATTCGATCGAATGCTCACCCCTAGTGGCAAGTTACAAGGACAAAACCGACAAAATCTGTCGGAGTTTACAACCTCGATGCAGTGACCATGCTATCAACACAAGTAGAGATGATGAATAAAAAGCTTGATAGTTTGTGTTCTTGGCGGTACATCCGGTCATGCGATTACTAGCATAAGTGGAATTGTGGCGAATATTGAGTACCCACCCTACCAACCGGACGCTGAGAAGCGAAACGGATGAACTATATAGGTAATAATTTTCGATCAATAATAATCCTTATAGTAATAACTACAATCCGGTTGGAAGAACCACCCAAATTTTTCATGGGAGGCCAAGAAATCAAACACGACAACCTCCTCCAAATTTCCAAAATCAGCCATATCCATGAGAAAAGCCAAACCTCGGCGAGATCTTGACAAAATTCACATTAGACACGAAAAAGCACTTCCAAGCGAAAACAATTAAAAATAACGAGAGCGAATCGGGGAACTTCTGAGTCCATTAAAGAAGCCACTAATGTAGTCGAACAATGTAAAGCTAATGTTAGAAACGGCCGCTAGGGCGTCTACCAAGTAACAAAGATTAACCCAAAGGAGCAAATTCAAGCCATCTCGACTCAAGGCGGTAAGGGTTAGAGAACCCATTCCAATACGAGGAAAATAAGGTAAGCGAAGGTAAGGTGGAGGTAACACAAGAAAAGCCAAAACCGGTAATCAAGGAATACCAACCCGCATACCTTATCCGAAGTGATAAAAGAGATGATTAGGAAAAACGGTTTGGTAAGTTTCTTAAACTCTTAAAGAAATTACATATTAACACCCTTCTTGAAGCTCTTTTGATTCTAGACTAGAAATTTTAAAAGCACTCTTGACTAACAAATGCAAATTAGGCGAAGAGCACCACGTGGAATTAAGCGCATCATGCTCGTGATGTTCTGAGAATAGACTATCACGAAAGCTAAAAGATCTAGGGAGTTTACAATTCCATGTTTAATTGGTAGTTTAGCTATTGATAACCGTTAGGCGATTTAGGGGCAAGCATAAATGTCATGCCTTATACATTATTTAAGCGACTAGGTCTAGAAACCCAAACAAACTAGGATGAGTATACAATTAAGCGATAAAACTATTAAAATTCTAAGGGCATTATCGAAGATGTTCTTGTCAAAATTGATAAATTTGTTTTCCTAGTAGATTTTGTTGTTTTAGATATGGATAAGGATAATACAATCCCCTTAATTTTAGGAAGTCCTTTTCTAGAAACTGCCAAGACTAAAATTTATGTTGCCATAGGAGAACTCATACTTTGTGTAGGTGACGAATCGATCAGTCTTCAAGATCTGGACTAGGCCAGAACAACAATCGATGAAGGTAAGAAAGTGAATACAGATGATAATCAAATTGTTCAACTTTTATCGCAGGAAACACCACAAAGGCACAACTCTGAGCCGATTCATAGATCCCAAAGTGACAAAGAAGAATCAAACAAGGAACAAGACTTAGGATCGACGATTTAGAAGAGTAGAGGACACAAGTCAAAGAACAACCTGACCCACACGAAGTAACACCAAAAGAACCACCAGAAGAACTCGTAGGAACATCAAATCACTTCAAAATAGGAGACTAGGTGCTACACGACAAAGCCGATTCTTGCATCATCACAACAGACCTGAACGTAAGCTAGGAAATTCCTCTTAAGGTACACGATATCTTCCCCCATAGAACAGTCGAGGTAAGTAATCCAACATTCTGTACTTTTAAGGTAAACGTTTCTCGACTTGAACCTTACCAAGAAAATAAAATTTTAAGCAAGAGAGAAGATATTCAAACCTTTAAACCTCCCTAATTTTTCTAATCCGAGGAAAGTCAAACTTAAGACTATAAACGAGCACTTCTCGGGAGGCAACCCGAGCACTAATACTATTTACTTTCAAATTTATTTTCAGTTCCTTTCCCTTCATTCTTTATTTCCTTTTAAACTAACCGGAAGTGTAGAACTTCAAGGCCACATGGCCTTATACACGACCGTGTTCGTGACTGTGTGGACCACTAGAACCACCGTACTAACACAACAAAGGCTGTGCGAATCAGTCCCAACCACCCTACGACATCACGGATCCAACCACTCCCCCACGGGCGCCAGTAAATTTGCACAGTCGTGCTCCACAACAGTGTGAAGCCACTGACTTATCAGACACGGGAAAAACACGCCCATGCTGCCCAACCGTGCCAAAACACTGTCTTTTAGGAATGAGCGTGGCATTATGAAAAATGGCCGTGGCATACCAACACACCCAAAACATGGCCGTGCGATGCGACCGTGTGAAAACACTGACTTATCAACCACAGGCATTTTACCTCCAAGCACGGCTGTGCGATGCGGCCGTGTAAAGCAACACGCCCTAGAAAAATGGGTGTGGGGTTTCGTCAGAGGCTAAAATCTATTTAAACATCACATCCGTGCTTGGAGGTAAAATGCCCGTGGTCGATAAGTCAGTGTTTTCACACAGTCACATTACACGAACGTGTTCTGGGTGTGTTGGTATGCCACGGTCGTTTGTCATAATGCCACGCCTGTTCCTAAAAAAGTAGTATTTTGGCACGGTTGGGTGGCATGGGCATGTTTGTCCCGTGTCTGATAAGTCAGTGGCTTCACATGGTTGTGGAGCACGGCCGTGCCAATTTATTGGTGCCCGTGGGGGAGTGGTTAGATAGTTGACATCATAGGGTGGTTGGGACTGATTCGCACGGCCTTTGTTGTGTCAGTACAGTGGTTCTAGTGGTCCACACATGGACACAGCCATGTATAAGGCCGTGTGGCCTTGAAGTTCTGCACTTCCGGTAAGTTTAAAAGGAAATAAAAAAGGAAGGAAAAGAAACTGAAAATAAATTTGAAAGTGAATAGTATTAGTGCTCGGAAGTGGATAGTGTTAGTCCTCGGGTTGCCTCCCGAGAAGCGCTCGTTGATAGTCTTAAGCTGGACTTTCCTCGAATTAGAAAAATTAGGGAGGTTTAAAGGTTTGAATATCTTCCCTCTTGCTTAAAATTTTATTTTCTTGATAAGGTTCAAGTCGAGAAATGTTTACCTTAAAAGTGCCGAATGTTGGATTACTTACCTCGACTGTTCCATGGGGGAAGATATCATGTACCTTAAGAGGAATTTCCTTACTTACGCTCGTGTCTCATAGATGATGCAAGGATCGGCTTTGTCGAGCAAAGACCGGTCTCCTATTTTGAAGTGATTTGATGTTCCTACGAGTTTTTCTGGTGGTTCTTTTGGTGTTACTTCGTGTGGGTCTGATTATTTTTTGACTTGTGTCCTCTGCTCTTCTAAATCGTTGATCCTAAGGTCTTGTTCCTTATGTGATTCTTCTTTTTCGCTTTGGGATCTGTGAGTCGGCTCAGAGTTGTTCCTTTATTGTGTTTCCTGCGATAAAGGTTGAACAATTTGATTATCATCTGTATTCACTTTCTTACCTTCATCGATTGTTGTTCTGGCTGAGTCAAGAGCATGAACACCGATCGATTCACACCTACACAAAGTATGAGTTCTCCGTAGCAATATCAATTTTAGTCTTGGCAGCTATAGAAAAGGTCTTCTAAAATTAAGGGATTGTATTATCCTTATCCATATCTAAAACAACAAAATTCATCGGGAAAATAAATTTATAAATTTTGACAAGAACATCTTCGATAATGCCCTTAGAATTCTAATAGTTTTATCACCAATTGTATACTCATCCTAGTTTGTTTGGGCTTCCTGACCTAGTCGCTTAAATAATGTATAAGGCATGACATTTATGCTTGCCCAAATCACTAACACATTATCAATAGCTAAACTACCAATTGAACATGGAATTGTAAAACCTTGATCTTTTAGCTGTGGTAGTCTATTCTCAGAATATCGCTAAGCATGTCGCGCTTAATCCCACATGATGTCGTTTCGTCAATTTATGTTTGTTAGTCAAGAGTCGCTTTAAAATTTCTCGAGCTCGGCATCCAAAAAGAGCTTCAAGAAGGGGTGTTAATATGTAATTTCTTTAAGAGTTTAAAAACTTACCGAATCGCTTCTTCCTAATCATCTCTTTTATCGCCCATTAAGGTATGCGAGGTTGGTATTCCTTGATTACCGGTTTTGGCTTTTCTTGTGTTACCTCTACCTTACCTTCATCTACCTTATTTTCTTGTATTGGAATGGGTTCCTCTAAACCCTTACCGCCTTGAGTGAGATGGCTTGAATTTGCTCCTTTGGGTTAATCTTGTTATTTGGTAGACGCCCCAGCTGGCCGCTCGACATTAGCTTTATGAAGTTGTTCAATCGCATTAGTGGCTTCCTTAATTGACTTAGTAAGTTCCCCGATTCAGCTCTCGCTATTTTTAATTATTTTCTTAAGCGCTTTTCTCGTGTCTAATGTGAATTTTGATAGATCTCTTCGAGGTTTGGCTTTTCTTTGATATATGTCGATTTTGGAAATTTGGAGGAGGTTGTCAGTTTTGATTTCCTTGATTTCTTGGCCTCCCATGAAAAATTTGGGTGGTTCCTCCAACTCGGATTGTAGTTATTACTATAAGGATTATTATTGGATCGAAAATTATTACCTATATAGTTCATCCGCTCGCCTTCTCTGGCCCAGCTTGGTAGGTGGGTACTGATTTGCCATAGCCCACTTCATGCTGCACTACATGACCGGATGTACCGCAAGATAACAAACTATCAAGCTTTTTATTCATCATCTCTACCTGTGTTGATGGCATGGTCACTGGATCTAGGTTGTAAACTCCCGCTGATTTTGTCAGTTTTGTCCTTATAACTTGCCGCTGATAGTTATTCAGTGACATATCTTCAATGAACTCGTAAACTGCTTCAAGAGTTTTATTATTTAAAGTTCCACCGGCAGCTGAATCAATTAATTACCATGTTGAGGGATTTACACCGTTGTAAAAAGTTTGGACTTGAAGCCACAAAGGTAATCCGTGGTGTGGACATCATAATTCATAGATAATTTATACATGGGTAATTCCCACAATTCATAATTCCTATTGACAATGTCTCATCATAATTCATAGATAATTTATACATGGATAATTCAACTCAAAGAGTCCTAAAGATTCAATTACGATAAGTCATACCTTTGTAGTACGAAAACATAGGTATCTCCCCTTATCTAAGTAATTACCTTTAATTCAAAATCGACAAGGACTGACATCCTCACTAAAGATTCACTCAAATCACTCAAAGGTGTTTAAGGTTCAAGAATAAGCACTCTAAATCGAACTCGAAAAGTTAATCCCATAGGCTTGCACGAAAATCAAATCTCCACCATCAGATATGAGATGATACACAAATCAAAAGGTCTTTAATCGTGGTTGGAGCAGGGCTTGGGTTATAAGGTGTGGATAAAGGCTGAATTAGAAGGTTTGAATCGAGACTGACTTGAAAAATTGTCTAACTAGAAACACTGAACTAAATATGAATATTGACTTCGAATGAAAACTAATGATATCACTATTGATAATTACTCTATAATAAGGAGTATTTTGATAATACTTTAATACGAGCTTTTTCAACAATTGGAGTTTAAATGCTCTAAGCTCTTTTGTATACTACTAATATTGAATAAACTTGGATTTTTTTAAGAACAAACTAAAACAAACATAATAGAAGGAACTTTGATATTTGAAATAACCTAGTTCGGCAATTGATCAAATCAATTCTCGATAGAGGGGTAGTCAAAGGAATGTTGATAACAAATACAAAGGGATTTTGGGTTAATATTAGTGGGTGAGTCAATAAAAAGGTTAATAGGATTCAACGGGGTTCACTAGGAGTTAATTTGTATGGGTAGGCTTTTTTTTAGTATAGTGAACGGGTTAAAACCTAGGTGCCTTTATCATCTCAGTATATCAAATCATTAATGTGGTCTCGACATGTATAAATGAGGAAAGTTCTAGAATAACAGTTCAAAGTTGACACACTCATAATCAATAAAGTGAGCACGAAAAAGAATAAAAATGCTCTACAAGGCTCAAAATCTCACAAAAATTATGGGTGTTTTGACATCAATTCTTATAAATTTTGAACTTCAAGGTGATACTCAAATTCAGTTCAACGACCCATCAATTTTTTTTTATTTTAGAAAGTAGACTTATCATGCTCGATTCTCTAGTATTCTTCAAATTTAATCATCAATGCACAATTAACTATGACTTACTCTAAACCATATCAATAAAAATCATAAATCATTAGAAATTTCACCCTAATTAATAATATGAGAAAAATACTTAAGATCAAGACTAAATTCAAGGTTTTGAGAATTATGCAAAAGTTAGGCACTATTACCCCACATTTAAGATGTACATTACCCTCAATGTACAAAGATAGATAATGAAATTTATGTGCCAAATCAAAAGAGAAGTGGGAAAGTAATACTCCACGAATCTGGATGATCCTGGCGTCTTTGGTGGCGGTGATGGTGTTTTCTATGGGCACGGTGGTAGAAGCAATTGCTAGATGAAGAAATTGGGTAGCCTGTGAAGATATAGCCAAGAGATCTAGAGAAATAATAATAATATACTAATAAAAAATTTAAAGATTAAGGAAATAAAAAAAAGAAGACTAAGAAGAAAACTGAAATTGAAAGAAAAGACTAATTGACTAAGGAGTCCTTATTGTTGGATGGTTTGCGAAGTGGGTGCGAACTCGAAGGCTGTGGTGTGTGATTCCCTAGCAGCCTTTAGAACCTAAAACCAAGAAACTAATATGAAATAAATTAAATTAAGCAGAAAAGAAGTATAGATAAGGAAAATAAAGGAGACGAGAAAAGAAAAACAGAACCGAAAAGGTTTCCGAGACCCTTGGCATGTCAATTAAGTGAAGCTGCCGGCATGAACTCATGTTGAGGTCTCCTCTGAGGAGATGATGCTTACGTTTCTTCAGTATGATCTTTGTGTTGCTCAAGTGTCTTGGATCTTTTCTATGAATAGGAAGAAAAATTTGAAAGAAAAGAAAAAGAAGGAATAAGAAAGAAGATGGGACAAAGAGGACGGGCTGTGGGGATTTAAATAGGATTTCAAATCCGGCACGTTCCCATGCCCGTGTATCGAGGGTGTGTCGATTCACACGGCCATATCGTACGGCCGTGTTATGGGGTGTGTTGTCCTTCCACGCCTGTTTTGTTGGTCTGCACGGCCGTTCCTAAAAAGCCAATATAGGAGCACAGTTGGAATGTACGGGTGTGGTCTGCCCATGCTAAATAAGTCAGAATCTTAGCACGACTGTGAGACATGACCGTTCTATTTTTGTCGATGCCCGTACTGTGGATGGTTGGATCCGTGACATTTGGGGGTGGTTGGACTGACTTGCACTACTCGCTCTGTCGGTGTAGTAGTTACGTGGTCCACACCCACTGCACGGCCGTGTGTAAGACCGTGTGGCCTGAAACACTGATCTTTGCTTTAATTGTGGAGAGAGAAGAGAAAAGAAAAGAAAAGAAAAGAAAAATAATTTTGAGAAATAAAAGTGTTAGTGCTCAAGGTTGCCTCTCACGAGAAGCGCTTGTTTATAGTCTTAAGCTAGACTGCTTTGACTTTGAAAATTTAGGAGGTTTAAAGGTTTGAATATTTTCCTCTTCTTGATGATTTTATTTACGTGACAAAGTTTAGGCCGAGTAGTGTTTACCTTGAAATTGCTGAACATTAGATTGCTTACCTCGACTATTTCGTGTGGGAAAACATCGCGTACCTGAAGGAGTATTTCTTCCTATTTCTTCAGTTCTGTTGAACTAATGTAAGGATCGACTTTATCTAACAACACTTGATCTTCTATTTTAAAGTGATTTGATGTCCCTATGAGCTCTTCTGGTAGTTCCTCAGGTTTTATTTCGTGTCGATCCGATTTTTCTTTGGTGTGTATCTTCTGCTCTTCTAAATTATTGATCATACGATTTTGTGTTGGCTCAGTTTTGATGCTTTGTGATGTTTCCTACGATGAAGGTTGAATAGTTTTATTATCTATTGAAACGACTTTCTTACCTTTATCTTCTGTGGTTCTGGCTAAGTCGAGAGCTTGAAGATTGACTGATTCATCTCCTACACGAAGTATGAGTTCTCCTGTGGCAACATCAATTTTAGTCTTGGCAGTTTCAAGAAAAGGTCTTCCTAAAATTAAAGGGATTGAATTTTCCTCATTCATGTCTAAAACAACAAAATCTACTGGGAAGACGAATTTATCGATTTTTACTAAAACGTCTTCAATAATGCCCCTAGGAATTCTAATAGTTTTATCAGCTAGTTGGATACTTATCCTAGTTTGTTTGGGCTTCCCTAGACCTAGTCGTTTAAATAATGTATAAGGCATGGCATTTATACTTACCCCTAAATCAGCTAACGCATTATCAATAGTTAAACTACCAATTAAACATGGAATCGTAAAACTCCCTGGATCTTTTAATTTTTGCGGTAGTCGGTTTTGTAGCATTGTTGAGCATGTTGCGTTAAGTTCCACATGTTGCTCTTCATCTATTTTGCATTTGTTTGTTAAGAGTTGTCTTAAAAATCTCCTTGAGTCGGGCATCTGAAAAAGAGCTTCAAGAAGAGGTAAGTTAATGTGTAATTTCTTTAGAAGTTTTAGAAACTTATCGAATTGTTCCTCTGAATCATCTCTTTTCAATGCTTCGGGATAAGGTATTCGAGGGTGGTACTCTTCAATTACCGGTTTTTCTTGTGCTACCTCAATTTTACCTGTTTCTTCCTTGGTTTCTTGTACTGAGGTGGGCTTGTCTACCTTTGTATCCTCTTGAGATGTGATGGCTTGTATCTGTTCTTTTGGGTTTATTTCAGTGTTGCTTGGTAGACGTCTTTGTTGACGTTCTGAAACAAGCTTTGTGAGTTGTCCCACTGACCTAGTGATTTCCCTGACTTGTTCCTTGATTTCTTTGATCGATATTCCTTGGTTATCAAGTGTTGTATCGCTTCTTTGGAGCGGGCATCGTATTCGCCATGAACTTTTTCAGCATCTCTTCAAGACTCGGCTTCTTTTCCGGTGGATAAGGTTGATTTTGGTAATTTAGAAGAGGTTGCTACCTTTGATTTCCTTGTCCTCCCCACGAAAAATTTGGGTGGTTTCTCCAACCTGGATTGTAAGTGTTACTATAAGGATTATTATTAGATCTGAAACTGTTACCTATATAGTTTGTCTGCTATTTTTCTGCTTCTGGTTGGTAAGGTGGGTACTCAGAATTTGCCACATTCCCACTTGCTTCGCATTGTATGACTGGATGTACCTGTGAAGAACATAAATTATCAAGCTTTTTATTCATTAACTCTATTTGTGTTGACAACATTGTCACTGCATCTATGTTAAAAACTCCGGTTGATTTTGTCAGTTTAGCCCTTGTAATTTGCCATTGATAGGTGTTCAACGACATCTCTTCAATAAAATCGTAAGCCACTTCAGGAGTTTTATTATTCAGAGTTCCACCGGCTGATGAATCAATCATTTGCCTAGTTGGAGAATTCACACCATTGTAGAAAGTTTGGACTTGAAGCCACAAAGGTAATCCGTAGTGTGGGCATCTCCTTAGGAGTCCTTGTATCTTTCCCATGCATCATATAATGTTTTTGCGTCATTATAGTACGCAGAGTATTCTGTTCTTGCACATCAGGTGGATTATTTTTGGCCATCCCTTCAGTAGGATTGGATCTTTGCTGTTCTTCTCTTTGATAGTCTAGAGCTCGTCTAGTTTCTCTGTGATTTCTACGAGCGGTAGCGTCAATATCACTTCCGTATTCTAATGGTCCTCTAGGGTTTCTTCTAGCCATGAACTAGAGGTACCTTGCAAGTTTAAGAACGAAAGAAAGAGAATTAGTAAAAAATAAAAATTTAATCTGAAAATAAAATAAAAATAAGAATAATGGCTAAAGTAATAGAAATAGAGCTTTATTAATATTTTAGAGTTCCCAAGAAGCGGCGCTTAAAACTTGATCATTGCGCAGCGCCTAGTTTTAAAATTTATAAAGAATGATCAAACACAGAGACTAACTATGACAACGATAGAGGCAAGTGCACCTATCAAACAGTAGTATAGTTAAGGCAAGAATATCTTATCGAACCCAAGAAACCTAAAAGTACTACTACTCACTTTCTTTCTATTATTTAGCCTAAAATATGGAGTGATTGGTTGATTTATCTAAAACTAATGAAATACTTTAAACTAAAATGCAAACATAAACGAATAAATTGGGAAAAGACTTTGGAAAACTCAGTTGATAAAGATGATACCCTCAGGAAGAATCTACCTATGGCTTCACTTATTATTTATCCCTAAACCATATGATTTCTTTACTTAGCTTCATCCGTGAGACTCCCTAACCTATATTAAACCTTCTCTCGAAACGAATAACGTCTAACCTTAGGTTAATTAGTGGAACTCTCGTTCTCTTATAATAACCCCCAAAGGAAGCAGTAAATTGATCAATGGATTCTCATATTAGGTTTCACCCTAATCTGGCAAAATCTCGTAACCCTATCTCTAGGCGCTCGATCAACTCCGCTTAATTATGCTAGATCTACTCTTAGGCAGGGTCTATTCCTCCTCCACCTAAGCACATCAGATTAAATTAAGCAACATAATTAAGAACAAACTAAGTATTTATCATATAAATTCAGAAAACAATAACAAAATCCATCATAGGTTTCATCCCCTTCAGGTATCTGAAGGGTTTAGTTCATAACTAAATAAGAAAACATCTCAAGAGAAAAGAAAAAACAAAACATTAGAAATCCTAAAACCCCCTGAAGGAATTGAAGGAGAGATCCTCCGTCTTGAGTAGAATTCCTGCTCTTCGAGATGGATCAACTGGCTATCTTCGAGTAATTCCCTAAATGAGTAAAGCTCTGGCAGAAAACTCTGCTAAAACTTGACGCCCTTGAATAGCCGCCTTGGGGTGTTTATATATACTTTTGGGATGCTTTACTTGGCTCCTAAATACTCATAATTCAAGCATAATTCGTTCCTAGGTGTTTAAGTAGACTTAGGATTGCGTTTCTTGGGCTCCAAGCATCCTAATCCGAGTGAAATTGCTCTTTCCCACAACAGGGGCATGGTCATGGCACGCCCGTGTAAGTCGCCTTCTAGCCCGTGTTTCTATTCTGTTGATTTAGGCACGGCTGTGGCATAGCGGTGCATATCAAGGTTCAGGCCTTGCTTCGAGTCTGTCAATTGGGGCATGGCCATATAAATCGTCGCATGGCCGTGTGAAGTGAATGGCAAGGCACGACCGTGTAGCTTGAAGTCCAGGCCGTGTCGATTTCTTGGGTTGGCCCAATTTGGTCCGTTTTAAGCTCGTTTTACATTCTTTTTTATCCTTAGGTGCTTTCCTGCGCATAAGACACGAAAAGAAAGGATTAAGAGCACCTTTTTACATAAATCGAGGATAAATTCATCCAAAAGCATACTAAATGTGGGATTAAAATATGTTATTTTTACGGTTTATTAGCAGGCCTAACAATACTAGATTCAACTCCTGTTAAATGAGGTTTAGCATAATCATACATAGTGCATGGAGCATTGTTTTAAAATATGAGGGTGAAATTTCTAATGATTTATGATTTTTATTAATATGTTTTTGAGTAATTCATTGATAATTGTGCATTTATGATTTATACTTGAAGAATACTAGAGAATCAAGCATGATAAGTCTATTTTTCAAGAATAAAAAATTTTATAGGTTGTTGAACTGAATTTGAATATTACCTTGAAGTTGAAATTTACAAGGATTGATGTCAAATACCCATAATTTTTTGTGAGATTTGAGCCTTACAGAGCATATATTCTTTTTCATGCTTACTTTATGAATTATGAGTGTGTCAACACTAAATTGTTATTCTAAAACTTGCCTAGATTATACATGTTGAGACTACATCTATGATTTGATATACTGAGATGATAAAGGCACCTAGGTTTTAACCCATTCACTCCACTAAAAAGCTTACCTACAAAATTAACCCTTAGTGAACCCATTTGATCCTAACAACCCTTTTTATTGATTTACCCGCTAATATTAACCCAAAACCCTTTGTATCTGTTACACCATTATTTTGACTATCCTTCGATCGAGAATTGATTTGTTCAGTTATCAAATTAGTTTATTTCAGTTGATAAAGTTTTCTTTATTATGTTTCTATTTGATCTTAAAAAAAATCGAAATCAAAGTATAGTCAGCATTAGTAGTATAAAAAGTGAGCTTGTACATTCAAATTTCAATTATCAAAGAAAAAGCTCGTAGTATTATTAGTTTCAAAGTTTCAATTGATGTGGTCATTTATTTTCTAGCTCATTTTTTTAGTTAGTCAATTAGATCTCGATTTTAACCTTCTAATTCAGCCTCTATCCACACCTTTTAACCCAAGCCCCGTTACAACCCTAGTTAAAGACCTTTTGATTTGTGTATCATCTCATATCACAGTTGTGGAGATTTGATTTTCAGGCAAGCCTATGGGATTAACTTTTCAGGTTCGACTGTTGAGTGCTTAATTGTGAACCTTAAACACTTTGAGTGATTTGAGTGAATCTTTAGTGAGGATGTCAATCCTTGTCAGTTTTGAATCAAAGGCAATTATTTAGTTGAGGGGAGACACATATGTTTTCGTGCTACAAAATATATGACTTAGAATTGTTTGAATCTTTAGGAGTCTTTGAGTTAAATTATCCATGTATGAATTATCTATGAATTATGATGAGGCATTATTGATAGGAATTATGAATTGTGGAAAGTTCGTTTTAATTGTAAGTTAAGAGAATTTTGCTTGAGGACAAGAAAAAGCTTAAGTGTGGGGGTATTTGATAAACCGTAAAAGTAACATATTTTAGGCCCACATTTAGTATGCTTTTGGTTATTTAGCCCTTGATTTATGTAAAAAAGTGCTCTTAATCCTTTCTTTTCATGTTTTTACTCAGGAAAGCACCCGATGATAAAAAGAACAAGAAACAGGCTTAAAATGGGCCAATTTGGGCCAAAAAAGAAATCGACACGGCCTGGACTTCAAGCCACACAGTTGTACCCTAACAATTAACTAAGACACGGCCATGCCACGATTTACACGGCCGTACCCTAATTGATAAAATCGAGACACGGCCTGAAAACGATTTACACGGGCGTGTACCATGGTCGTGCCCCTATTACGGGAGAGAACAATTTCACTCAGATTTGAATACTTAGAGCCAAAGAAACACTTTCCAAAGCTTATTCAAACACCGAGTAGGAAGTATACTTGAATTGGGACACTTAGAGGCCAAGTAAAGCATTCTAAAGGTCTATATAACACCCTAAGTGTATCTTGAAAAGAAGCGGTGAGCGAGGCCAAAGAGCCGAAGCTAGAGCAGTCAATTCAGGGAATTACTCGAAGAAAGCCAGTTGATCCATCTCAAGAAGCCAGAATTCTACTCAAGAAGGCGGATCTCTCCTTCAATTCTTTCAGGGGGTTTTAGGGATTTCTTATGTTTTGTTTTATCTTTTCTCTTAAGATGTTTTATTTTAAAGTTATGAACTAAACCCTTCAGATACCTGAAGGGGATGACACCTAGATGAATCTTGTTATTCGATTTATAAATTATATGATAATTACTTAGTTTGTTCTTAATTATGTTGCTTAATCCAAATCCGATGTGCTTAGGTGGAGGAGGAGTAGACCCTGCCTAAGAGTAGATCTAACATAATTAATCGGAGTTGATCGAACCCTAGAGATAGGGTTACGAGATTATACCGGATTAGGGTGAAACCTAATATAGGAATCCACATATCGATTTACTGCTATTCTAAGGGGTTATTATAAGCGAACGAGAGTTCAATTAATTAACCTAAGGTTAGACGTTATTCACCTCGAGAGAGGGTTTAATATAGGTTAGGGAGTCCTACGAATCAAGCTAAGTAAAGAAATCATATGGTTTAGGGTTAGATAACAAGTGAAGTCTAGGTGGATTCTTCTTGAGGGTATCGTCGTGATCAACTGAGTTTTTCATCAAGTTATTTCCAAATTCATTCTCTTTTATCTTTGTGTCCTTAGCTTAGTCATCGTTAAACTAGATTAAATCAACTTTACTCTGTTTCTAAGGCTAAATAATAAAAAGAAAGTGAGTATTAATACTTTTAGTTCCTTTGGATTCGATAATCCGGTCATGCCTATGCTATACTACTGTTCGATAGGTACACTTGCCTTTAATCATTGTCAGAGTTAGTTTTCAGGTTCGATCACATTCATTATAAATTTTAAAACTCGATAGACACACGATCACCCTGTTAGTGAGAGCGTCGGCGTAGAGAGTATAGTTTTACGCGTAATCAGGTGTGTAATGCTCACACTCTATTGTATTAATCTATGTTAATGTTTGTGTTGGCTTAAAGCCGAAACGATTGATTTGATAGTCGATATACCCTTGTGGGTAAGGTTGGAGACACCGGGTAAGTTTCGCTATTATGGTACTTACAGATTATTGTGTGTTTTAACCACTTATATGCTTTACATTGAAAGTATGTTACATCCATCACAGTATGACAATATATTGCATGGGCGTTTGGGAAATGATTAGAAGGGGAAGTGTGATTATGTGACTCTGTTACGATGGTCTGGAACCGCGATGGGCTGGCCCCACGTATTTATTGAGTGACTATGTCACGGTGGTCTGCGACCACGGTGGTTTGAAACCACGCATACATATCAGTGACTTATCTCAGTGGTATGGAACCACAGTGGGTTGGCCCCACGTATATTATTCAGAGATCGTCACGGTGGTCTAGGACCACGGTGGGTTGGCCCCACGTTTATATATATTTTTTGACTCTATCACAAGTGGTCTGGGACCACAGTGGCAAATTGCCACAGGTGATTGGATGATTCAGGTGACCTAGAGGATGGAAAATTAGGTTGGGTTCGGGCAGCATTGCATGCATGATTATTTTGTTGTATTGTGTGGGCTAAGGCCTAATGGGCCTATGTGGGCTTAAAGCCGATTGTGTTATAGGGGTTTCACACACTGAGTCTCGATGACTCACCCCTCTGCTTAATTTTGTAGGTAATCCTTAGATCGTGGTTTCGGGAGCCGAGATGGACTTCGAGGTGGCCATGTAATGTTTCTCGTAAACTCGTTTCTTTTTATTTAAACTTATTTTGAGTTTGGGATTTTATTATGTAATAAGGCCGCTACAACTTAAATTTGGGTTTTGATTTAATGCTGATATTATATATTCTATAAACTATCGAACATGGGGTTTTCCTAAAGTTAAAACATAAGTAAATAGTATTCAAAGTGTTAACAAAAGACGGGTTACGAATAACTAATTAACTCAGAGATTTTATTAAAACTGCAACATCATTTTCAAATGTCACGTTTATGAATTTCCTTGATTTCAGTTGTTGTAAAACAAAGTTGTTACAACCTGTTTGATCAATTTAATATAAAGACGATACGAAACCTTCAAACAAAAGTTTTAAATTGTTATAATTTGAAGACACTCAACGAAATGTTTTCGGGGAATTTGATGTTTCGTTAAAATTTTCAAAAACCTCTTTTCCTGTAACATACCAGATTTGGTCGTAACGTATTGACCGGGTTTGGGGTGTTACATTTTTAGCATCATCATCATTAGTAACCCAAAACTCTTCAGCTCCATAGTTACGAATCTTGTCAACCGGAGGCTTATTCCACGGATTCAGATTTGAAGTCAAAAGTATATCAGATGTCTGAGGGGGATTAACCGGAGGCGGGGGTTGCGTAACAGTCGGGTTATTCCTCATGAATTGAGTGAACCATTCACTCATCATCTGGAAGAAAGCTTGCTTATATTCTCCCTCTTGACCACTCATAGCCGATCTCGAATTCGAAGGCGCTGTCCCTTGCGAGAGAGCGGGCGCATTACTTTCTACGTTGTCAGCTACAGCTCTTTTGGGATCCATTATTATACAAAAATCACATTTTATACGTCAGGATTCATCACACTATCACAATTCAGATATATGGCATGTATAGCTAGACTCTAACACGCTACATTAGTCTGAGAATCGACTAAATCGTAGCTCTGATACCAACAAAATATAACACCCCTATCCTGTATCCATCGCCGGATTAGGGTTAGGAATATTACCAGACAGATCGAAAACTTTCATAATATTTCATTCATTTCATTCATCAATCATATGCGCAATGTCCCTTAAGTAAGTCATCGAGACCCTAAGCATGCTTATAAATCGAGTCGGGACTAAAACAAAAAATATACAAAAGTTCTCGGGAACTTAAAAACTTTTCTAAAATACAGGGGATACACGCTCGTGGGAGCTAACCGAGTGCCCTCCACGGCTGCTAGACACACCCGTGTGTCCTCCCCATGGTCAAACCTGACTCCTCACCACGGCCACCAAGCACTCCCGTGTACCATGACCGTGGTCGATCCTGCCAAACTCACACGGGTGCTAAGCACCCCCGTGTGCTAAGATCGTGTACTACTAAGCCATATACTGACTTTCTCACATGGCTTCTAGGCACGCCCGTATGCCATGGCCGTGTGCTCTTAAGCTAGCTACTGACTTTACCCTATGGTCACTAGGCACGCCCGTGTGCCATGGCCGTGTGACATTATAGGTCATTTACAAGACCAAAATGCCACCCAATTGGGTCATACCTACAAGCAACATTTACCAAATCATATCATGCATATATGGCAACCAAAAACATACCAAAATAACCATTCAACCTATACATTCAATACCAATTCCAACCATGCCAAAATACAAGACTCAAACTCATTTCATCACAAACATAATCCATTCATTTGCTAACTCAAAACTTGACCATTTCAAGTGCTTCAACCATACCAAGATATGCAACATATATCACAACCATTTAAGCAAATTATCAACTCATAACTAGCCAAATCACATGGATATGTTCACTTCAAATTCATATACACATATCTAGCCTATACATGCCATATCTAGCTATATACATTTTCAAAAGGTACCAAAAGGAGTTTAGTAGTGTGATGACGATCCTTGACGGTCCCGAGCCTTCAGTAGCTTTGACGACCTATAAAACAGATAAAACACACACAGAGTAAGATTTCTAAAAGCTTAGTAAGTCATAATGCAAATAAACTTAGCAAGATAGCACATATATGCTTTGAATCATATACTTAACCATATTAACCATATTTGCCACATTCATCAATTCAAAAAATCATTTGTATACATAGCTCTTTCATAATCATTCTTGCATCTCATTCACATTCTCATATTTAATCTTACTTCTCTTCAAATCAAAGTCATATAGGTACTTACCTTTTTATACAAACTTGTGTATATATATCAAACGTACCTAAATCAGACATTCGTTCACTTAATTTATCATAGCTCGGGTTTGCAATTCGTATCATAGAGTTGCCCGTTGAACCAATAGGAATCCAGTAGGATGCTCAAAAAACTCAGAATGGTCGTACAAAGCCAACGTTCCGGACGAGGTCTTACATGCACTCAGATATCGATGCCATTGTCCCAGACAGGGTCTTACACGAATCAATACGATGCCGATGTCCCAGACATGGTCTTACACGTAAAGCTCATATCGATGCCTACGTCCCAGACGAGGTCTTATACATAAAATTCATATCGATGCCTACGTTCTAGACGAGGTCTTATACATAAAATTCATATCGATGCCTACGTCCCAAATGAGGTCTTACACGAAAATTTCAAATCAATGCCAACGTCCCAAACGTGGTCTTACATGATTAAACAGAACAGACACCTATGTAATGACATAGCTAATCCTATCTATTCCTAGGTTCGTACGGGACTTTTCAAACGTTGTCGCTATATCGACCTTACCTTTGAATTCATATGCATAACATCACATACATATTCATTATCCACATTATTCATATGAACATTTACAATTTTGTACAAGTACGTTTATTTGCATAGTGACTTACCTCGGATTCGGTTTAACGGAATGAAAACGGCTACTCGGTTACTTTCGCTTTCCCGAGATCTAAGTCCGTTTTCCTCAGTTCATGATCTAAACATATTCAGAATTAATCCTTTTATTCACTAATTCATTCAATTCAATCCAAACATATATATTTAGGGCTATTTACAAATTAACCCTCATATTTGCTTAATTTATCAATTTAGTCCATTTTTCTCAAAACATCAAATTCACAAAATCAACCCATACTCATACTTAGCTGAATGTTCCTACATCTCATACAAGCCCATATTTTTCATCAAATTTGCAATTTAGTCCCTCAAATTACTATTTTTACAATTTAGGCCTTTTTGGCTAAATTCATCAAAACTTCAAGAACATAACATGTTCATCTAGCTCAAATCTTTCATTTAACAACTAAACTCATCACAAAGCTTAACATAACATCAATGGAATTTCTCATGAACAACATCAATTAATCAAATTGAGACATGGGCTTGATAGTAAACAAAGCAACGATTGCAAAAATGTAGAAATTATCAAAAACCAAAGTCAAAACTTACCTTAATTTGAGCTTACAATAGCCGAATGCTCAAGCTTCATATTTCTTTCTCTTTTTCTTGATGTTTTCAGCTAGAATGGATGAACACATCCACTAGCTCTTTCATTTGTTTTATTAATAACATATTATTAATCCATTTACTAAAATATCCATCTAATTAATAATTATAACAAACATGTAATAAGGGCATATTTGACTTTCATTCATCCACTAACTACATAGTGGTCTATTGGCTTCATAAGGCCTTTTCTTTTAAAAGCCACAACACATTGGTATTTAACAAATATTATGCAACTTTCACATTTAATGCAATTCAATCCTTTTTGTCAAATTAAGCACACAGACGACCAATTTAACTTACGAAAATTTACTACATGCTTAATCACATATCAATGGCATAGAAAATAATATTAAAATATTTTACAGACTCGAATTTGTGGTCCCGAGACCACTGTTCCGACTAGGGTATAAACCGAACTGTTACATGTCCCCACAGGGCATCTAAGCAATGCTATATATGAGGATGATCCAACGACGACGGGGGACCGATCCTCCCCAATATCGACTAGCTACTACTACTGAGGAGGAGGATCTCGAGGACATTACTGACGATGTCCCACACGTACGTGAAGAGCCAGCACAGAGCCATCGCACTCCTCATGCAACCCCATCACTTACGGACATTTCTGGACAGCTTACTCAGTTCGAGCAATATTGCACCCAACAATTCAATAACACCGCTCGAAGATTCGATGGCATTGAAGCAACCCTTCAGTAGATCTATCATCACCTCCACATATCACCACCGCCTCCACCTACTAATCTAGCCGACGACGAGGACTTTTGAGGCCCTTTATTATTATGTTTTTTACTTTATTTGTGTTTTTTTTTTCGCTTTATTTCAATTATTTACATAAGTTTATTTTATTTTATTTTTGTTTCAAACTCTTATTATTACAGTTTTATTTCTTTGATAACTAGCTATCTAAACATCGAATATCCCTAACATCACCAATTAATTAGTACCTCCTAAAAAAATTTTTAACTGATGAATTTGCAGTTTAAAGGTTCATTATGCCACCCTAAGAAAGGAAAACATCATTTTCACCACCACATTTACTCCGAATCAAGTTTCCACACTTCCAACTCAAGGAATCCATCCAAAAATTCAGGAAGTCTCACTTCTCTCCCTATCTTTTGATTTTCTTATTATATTATTATTATCTATCTTTGTACATTGAGGGAAATGTACATCTTAAGTGTGGAAGGGTGAAAATTATTTAGAAAAAGTGCCTAACTTTTTGCATTATTCTCAAATCCCTGAATAATATTCTGTCTTAAAGTAATTTTCTCATATCACTAATTAGAATGAAATTCTTGTTGATTCATGATTTTTATTGATATGTTTTAGATTAAGTCATTGATAATTGTGCAATGATGATTTAAACTTTAAGATACTAGAGAATCAAGCATGATGAGTCTATTTTCAAAAATTAAAATTCTATTAGGTTGTCTACCTGAATCTAAGTTGTTACCTTAAAGTTTGAAATTTACGAGGTTGACATCAAAATACCCATAATTTTTGTGAGATTTTGAGCCTTTAGAGCATATATTCTTTTCGTGCTCACTTTATTGATTATGAGTGTGCCAACATTGATTTGTTATTCTAGAACTTGCTTCGATTATACATGTCGAGACCACACTATTGAGTTGATATACAGAGATGATTAAGGCACCTAGGATTCAACCCACTTATTCCACTAAAAAGCCTACCCTCATAATTGACCCCTAGTGAACCCCTTTGATCCTAAAAACCCTTTCTTTTTTACTCAACCCACTAATATTAAACCGAAACCCATCTCGTATTTGTTATCACCATTCCTTTTGATTATCCTTCTATCGAGACTTGTTTTGATTAGTTGCCTAATTAGATTATTTCAGTTATAAAAGTTCTATTTTATATTTGATTTATTCTTTAAAAAAATCAATCAAAAAAATCGAAGTATATTCATTATTAGTCATGTGATTAAGCGAGCCTATACGTTTAATTTCAACACCTTGAAAAAGAAGCTCATATTATTAGTATTACAAGTTTTCAATTATTCAGGTTATTAGTCATTTTTTTTAGTTAGGTAATTTGTCAATTCAATCTTGATTCTAACCCTTCTAATTCAGCATTTATCCACACCATTAACCTAAGCCCCGTTACAACCTTTTTTAAAAACCTTTTGATTTGTGAGTCATATCATTTTACAGTGGTGGAGATTTGATTTTCAAGCAAGCCTATGGCAATAACTTTTCATGTTGAGAGCTTAATTTTTGAACCTTAAACACCTTGAGTGGTTTGAGTGAATCTTTAGTGAGGATGTCAACTTTTGTCGATTTTGAATTAAAGGTGATTATTTAGGTAAGGGGAAACACCTATGTTTTCATGCTAAAAACTCATGACTTTGATTGTTTGAATCTTTAGGACTCTTTGAGTTGAATCATCCATGTATAAATTATCTATGAAGTATGATAGGCATTATTGATCAGTATTATGAATTGAGGAAGTTCGTTTTAATTGTGAGTTGAGAATTTTGCTTGAGGACAAGCAAAAGCTTAAGTGTGGGGGTATTTGATAAGCCGAAATAGTAACATATTTTAATTCCACATTTAGCATGTTTTTGGATGATTTTTCCTTTAATTATGGAAATAGGTGCTCCTAATCCTTTGTTTTCATGTTTTATACTCAGTAGAGCACCGGAGGATGAAAAGAACGAATAACGGGCTGAAAACGGAGAAAATGGGCCAAAGCATGAAATCCACACGGCCTGGGCCCAATACTACACTACCGTGCCTCGTGGGAAAAGTCGACCACGACCTGGACCCTGAAAAACACAGCCGTGCCTCATCAACAGGATTGACCACAGCCTGGCCACGACTTACACGGGCATGTGCCATGGGCATGTCTCTACTGCAGGAAATAAGAATTCTATTCGGATTAGGATACTTAGTGGCAAAGAAACGTATTCCGAAAGCCTATATAAAGACCCTAGAGGCCAACCCTTAAGAGGGCGTTTAGCTAGGCCAAAGAGCCGAGCCAGAGCAGTTAATTTCAAGGATTTACTCGAAGAAAGCCAGTTGATTCATCTCAAGAAGCCAGGATTATACTCAAGATGGAGGAACTCTCCTTCAATTCCTTCAGGGGGTTTTAGGGATTTCTTATGTTTTGTTTTATCTTTTCTTCTAAAATGTTTTATTTTATAATTATGAACTAAACCCTCAAATACTTGAGGGGGATGAAACTTAAGACGAATCTTGTTATTGTTATCTGAACTGAATGATAAATTTTGATTTGTTCTTAGCTATGTGTTCTTAATCCTTGTTTTGGTATTTCTGGGATATTAAATCAAGTGTGATGTGCTTAGGCAGAGGAGGAAGAGACTCTATCTAAGAGTAAATCTAGCATAGTTAAGCGAAGTTGTCGCGCGCCTAAAGATAGAGTGACGAAAATCTGACGAATTAGGGTCAAACCTAATATAGGAGTCTATATATCGAATTAATGCAATTCTAGGGTTCTTAATTAGAAAGAGATTTCAATTAATCAACCTAGGATTAGACATTAATAGCCTTGAAGAGAGGGATTAATATAAATTAGGGAATCCTACAGATCAGGTCAAATAAATAAATTGTCCGGTTCAGAGTTAGATAACAAGTGAAGTCTAGGTGGATTCTTCCTCAGGTATTGTCCAAGTCAATCGGTTTTCTCTCAAATCTTTTCTCCAATTTCTTCTTTGTCTTCGCATCTCTAGTTTAGTTGAATAGTTAATTTTAGATTAGATAAAAATTCACTTAATTCGCAGGCTAAATAATAGAAAGAGAGTTAATATTAGTACTTTTGGTTCCTTTGGGTTCGACAATCTGGTCTTGCCGCTAGCTATCCTACTATTCGATAGGTGCACTTGCCTCCATCGTTGTCTTAGTTAGTTTATTTTATTGGTATCGGATGTGAAGGGTCATTTTTTGAGTAGAGACAAACTCGACAATGAGCTTCATTTGGACAGCAAGGCAGATAGACAAGCTTCCGTTTTGATAGCATCAAAGAAACAGGACAAAAGGTGTCGCTATTGTAAAAAGTTAGGTCACGTCAAAGCAGATTGTTATAAACTACTAAATAAAAGAGCTGCTGAGAGTAACGAGGAAGATGTAGTTGGTGCTAATTTGGCCAATGAAAGTGGTGATGATTTCTTGTTAGTGTCAACGAGCGATAACTCCAAGCTCACGTCCGAGTGGATCCTAGATTCGGGATGTTCCTTCCAAATGTGTCCCAATAGAGAATGGTTCTCCACATACAGTTTGGTTGAAGGTGGAGTTGTGTGCATGGGAAACGATTCATCTAGTAAGGTAATTGGTATTGGTACAGTTAAAATTAGGATACACGATGGGACGATTAGGACACTCTCAGATGTCAGGTATGTACCTTATTTACGAAAGAATCTCATCTTCTTAAGTATTTTAGACTTGAAAGGATACAGAATCAACATCGAGTCGAGAGACATTAAAGTATCTCCTGGAGCTCTCATTTTGTTAAAAGGTAAAAGAACTGGCAGTCTTTATATTCTGGAAGTTTCTACAGTGACCGGTGAAACCGGACGTCCCTCGTCCGTTATAGAGTCGAAGTCAACTCATTTAGAGCGGAGGTAACTTGGTCATAGGAGGGAAAAAGGTATGACTGTTTCGTTGAAGAGAGGTTCTCTTTTGGATGCAGGTTTTGAAAAGTTAGGGCACTGTGTTCGTGAAAATCAAACCCGGGTTAGTTTTGATTTGGCAGTGTACAAGTCGAAGGCTAGAAGTCTTCCAGTTTCTAAGCACAAATTCGACTCAGTTAATTCCCTGCATGGTTCAAGATAGGCTCGTGGCGGGCTTTGGCAAAGATGGGCGTTGTGGAAATATGAGTCAAGGTGGAGATTTGTTAAGTATGACTCCTATTTCAGTCAAAATTGAGAAGTAATATTCTAGTTAAACTCTGTTTATTTGTTTCAATCAAACACTGATTAGTTTAGATTATTTTATTATTATTTGACCTATGAATTTAGCCTATAAATAGGCTCTTTAACAACCTTAGAAAATACACTCATTAGATATTAGAACTCATAACACATTTATAGAATTTTTATGTTTACGTTTTGAAGGTTCTTTGTTTTCGGGTTTTTGGGGTTTAGTTTTTATCTCCATCTTTTGTACTCTTCGTTTTTTTTGCTATTATAGTAAAATTATCTTTGCCCGTAGTTTTTTATCCTCTTTGGAGGAATTTTTTCACGTTAAATTTGTGTGTTCAATTTCTCAATTTATTCCGCTATTTTTTTTTTACTTGTTGCTTAATCGAGACAATCCTAACAATAGGTTTAAGAAAACATAAAATTAATTTAAAATAATAGAGAGATTTGATAACATCAACTCTTTATTCAATCTATGCATTTATCAAGTTAAATACTCAAATTGAAAAACTAAAAATGAGAGCAAGTATTGGTGATCTATATTGGAATAGGCCAAAGAATTGATGAAACAATACAATCTTTAGTGACACCAGTAGACGTCCCAACTCCGTCACCATGCTGGTATATGCATTGAGCAGTTCGAGCCATGTTCTTAGATAAATTCACAATAACTCGAGAGAAACAATTATCCAAAATTTCTTCATTGATCTCTTTCCATGAATTGCTTATCAGTTCTTTTACATGATTTCGTGCTTTTCTTCTAATACTCCTTTTTCAATCATATAACTCTGCACTGCTTTGGGTATGTCCTTTCTTTTCATCTCAGCCTTCAAAATGAAACAAATTTAGCAAATCTAGAATTTAGTGACTGTAGAAAATTATGTATTGCAAATGAAGATATTAGCTTGGAAGTACCCAGATCATTACTGAGTCGAGTAATTAGAGATGACCAGTAAAATAATTGAGAATAATCCTTGAGACAATTTGGAAATTGATGAACAATGGAGTCTGCCTCCACAAAACAAAGAAGAACCAACCCTCCAAGGCTTCCAATTGAAATCCATGCGTTTTTAATATATTCATCAAAAGTCGGAATTTGACCTCCATAAAACCATCTGGCGTCTGTGATATGAGCTCTGCAAAGTATAGCCCACTGCAATTGACAAATAACAACAAATCAGAGCCAATTCTACGAAATGTTAATTCTCAGGTTCTCCATGTTACCTGTTCTTTGATGTAGGGCAGAACGTCGAAGCCATGGTCTTTCAAGTTCTGTTGGGCTAATTCATTAGTAAAATCTAAAATGGCTGAGAACATTACTCTCATGTACTCTGGAAGTTCTTGGACGGCCTTCACATCCCACCTATTGCAAATCCATATAATCAATAACCCAATTTTGGCTGCTATAAAAATATTATAAAAGAAAGACTCTATATATTACCTGATGACTGCTTTGGTGAAACATTCGAGTTCTTCAAGTGATCCATATATATCATAGACATCGTCAAATACAGTTGCTAGGCATGCATACTTAGTGGAGCAAATCCTGCATTTGGCATATTGGGGTTCAAAGCTCAAACCAGTAGCCCAAAAATATATTTCCATCAATCTATCTCGGCTGAAACTAAGCTTCTCCTTGAAGTCCAATTCCCTCTACCACTTATTTTTATCCAATGAATAAAAAAACAATTTCGAAAATAAAAACCATATATTATAAGTAAATTAATCTTACTCTGCAAGTTGTTTCAGTTCTTGTTGGTAAACTGACTGGATAAGATTGTAGTCTAACTTAGCCAGGTCAAGCAAAACTGAGCTGTTTGAATCATCCATGGCGTAGGAATCAATGAAGTTTCGTGCTTCAATCCTTTCCATCCTACAATAAAGTGGAACTTCCAATGACCGTTGAACTTGCTTAGCCTCAACTTTCTCCAGTTTCCCTATTACATTCTTGAGATTTTCACTGCTAAAAGCCTTAGCTTCTTCAAGGATTTTTT
The DNA here is from genome assembly GCA_025506655.1 of Gossypium rotundifolium. Taxonomy (NCBI): domain Eukaryota; kingdom Viridiplantae; phylum Streptophyta; class Magnoliopsida; order Malvales; family Malvaceae; genus Gossypium; species Gossypium rotundifolium. The sequence goes on along the minus strand of CP106726.1, from coordinate 76,476,070 downwards.
CGCCTTGTATTGCCATGAATGAAGCTTCATTCAATCTCAAAAGCCCTTCAACATCCCCACATAAGCTCCCCATGAACCTCCCATCTCCACCTTTAAATTTCTCCAATGCATCTGTTTAATTTTTCGGGAGTAGTTAAAAAGAAAACAAGAAAAGGATATGATTTGTTTGTAACGTGACCGTGCTTAATAAGCTAACATTCTGAAAGCATCCAGAAACAAACAAAAAAACCGGCAGTAATAGGATAACAATCCTCTCGTAGGAGCCGAAAATGCAATGCTACTGTGGAAAGATCATTGGAGACAAGATTTAGATCCGAATTCAATTGATTGAAAGCCTGTTGAATCTGTTCCTGAAAATGGTAGGCCACTCCAAGCCTCTTCATTGAAGCTATTAGCTTCAACAAGGCAGTTGTGTCTTTCGTTGAGGCAAGGAATTTCCTAACCATTTGTTTCAGATCCTCCAATTGTGTAGCATAGATCACAAGCCTAGCATGCAAAACAACATACAGTGTAAAGGATAGGATGGCGGTGGGATCCCAAATACTGGGATGATAGTTAGCGGTTCGACGTTGCTCTTCATTCAAGGATTGGGATGTTGGTTCCGTTGAGAAATAAGTTTGAGATTTGCCTATTCCTTCAGTATATTGTAAGTTTGGAATTGCTATGGAGCTTATTTGAACTTGGATGTTTTTATATAGAGTTTGTGGACTGTCAATATGTTTATTTTATATTTTAGGTGGATTCAGTTTCATCTTATTTAAATTTATTTTATTAGAAAACTATTTACATTTAGTTATAAATAAAATATCAATCTAATTTTTTTTAATATTAAATGAAATAAAAAGTAGGCTCAAATAAAAATATTTAGTGGAACCGAACTCTATGTCCCCATTAAACTCAAATGTTCGTTAAAGATAAAAAAATAAGTCGATATGCAATAAATAGTATTAAATTTAGAATTATAAAATAAAATTAACAATAATTAAAATGATTAAACTATTAGTAAGTTTACATTATCGTGATTCAATTTCAAAAAGGTATAAATTGATTATTGAATTATTAAAAGTTTTCACTTAGCTAACAGAACTATTCAAAAGTTTTCTTTAAGAAATTGTGTTGTTTAGTGTGTTTTTTTAAAGTTCGGCTAGGGAGATCCAAAGCGACGATTCGACGATTGGTACAATAGATCAATACTCATCAATAAGTAGAAGAACATACCTTAGATCTAGTTGATTAGTGTTGAACTATATGGAGTTTATGGACTGTCTGTAAAGCCCTGACTTATTTATTTCTGTTTTTGAAAATACTTGACACAAATGTGTATATACTTCAATGGTTAAGTGTTTTAGGTGTGTGTGTATGAGGTTTGGGGTTTAAGTCCCATATTTGCAAATTTTGTTATGTTTTGATGCAAGCCTTACCTTTGTGGAGTGGACTTATATAAAATTGTTTGTTAACCCATATCAGAATGAGCCTGCTGTGTAACACCCTAATCCCGAATACGGAGTACTTGAATACTAAGGCGCTACATCAGGTCACCAGGGTAACCCAGTAAAATTTTCAAAACATTGAAATACATTTTATCTATGAGAATATACCATACACAGTTATACTAAAAATAGTAATAAAATTAGTTATACAAAATATGTGGAGTTCCAATATCATCATATATCAAAATAGTCAAAATAACAAAAAATGATAAATGAGTTACAGACCTACAAAAAAAAAAAAAAACAAGTAAGGCCTTTGGAATACAATGCCCATTAATAGATAAGGTACTGTATTCTAAATACGTGATGCTAGGAATCTCTTGTCGATGATGTTCCTCAGACACGAACGAAAGTCTACAAATCTGAACATTAAGAAAATTTGAAGGCTGATCTTTACAAGCTCAATGGTACACAACAAAACTACCATATTTCAAGCAATTCATAAATATAAGCATGTAAATCAAATGTATACATAGAAACATAACATGAGTATCGAATAATTAAAACATGAGTCATTAAATCTACATAACCAATCGATTGCATATCAAACTTGTCAAACTTGTTAGATTGCACATACTGCTCAAATAATTGGGTATCCGGATAGTCCCACACCACTCATGGCCGCTAGTCAAATAATCCCGGGTGTCCGTAGGGTTATCTCAAGCGCCACTCATGGCCGCTAGTTAGGTTAGAGCCTGAAGGCTGAGCGCAAACAAAGCATCAAACATATAATCACAAAAATACAACCATGACATTCGATTCTCATACTTGTTTCAACTTTCTTATCATTCCAGCTAAAATATTAACTAAAGAGATGTAACACAGTATGCTAACTTAACATTCTGATCTTTCCTCATTCAAAAATTAATAACTCTTAAAATATAATTCTAAATCTAGCATCGTTTATTTTAAACGAAACTAGACTTCTGCACGGTTATAGAGATATAAGGCTTGCTTCTTATTTTATCTTATGAATTTTTTGGTGATTTTTCAAAGTCACTTCTAAATCTGTTTTATAAGAATTCTACTGCAACCTTTCAACACTCAAAAATTCATATATTTTAAAATACAAATCGAAATTGATCTTCGTTTGTTCTAAACGAAACTAGACTAACTCATGGTTACAAAAATGTATAGATCACTTCTTATTTTTACAGAATTTATGGTAAATTTTCGATCTTACGGTTCATGTAATAATCTGCTTCTAGTAGATTTCACAACGAAGTTTTTAGCTTCATTTTAAAACATCGAAACAAGATTTCTACCCAAAGACATATAACATGCATGCATTATCACACAAGCATCATATTTATGACTTATCAAGAAGAACAGGAGAGGTAGAGGGTACCACCTTGATGGAAGAACACCAGCAAAGTTTCTTGCCTAACTCTCCACCACTTTGCCTTTACCCTTAACTTTAGAAGATTCACCGCCCTCTTTAACTAATAACTATGTAACACACAAGATTTCCCACAAATAAAAAATAAAAAATAAGAGTTGATAGGATGTAAAAATACATATTTTAAATAAATAAATAAATAAATAAAATATGAGAAGATAGGTAGAGACTTCCTCAAACTCAAACCCTTCCAAATACTAAAAAAAAAAACCTCCACCTTCATCCTTGATGAACATAGATTTTTTTTTTTTCTTCCATGGAACTTTTTAAAAAGAAAAGATCAAGACTCTTACCTTCTTTGAGATTTTGAAGATGAAAAAAAATAGTGAGAACTCACTCAAATCTCTCTCCCTCTAAAAGACTTGCTAAGGAAAAAAAATGGATGAAGAAAAGAAGAAAAATAAAAAAAAATGAAGAAATGTAAAAGGAAAAAAAACAATAGGGTGATTATAATATAGAGAAAAAAAAGGGGACAAATCCAATTTATCCCATACCTCAATTTACCAAACCATCTTTTGTCATTAATTGGGAGAAGGTTTTTATTCAAAAATGGTAAAATCGTCATATTAGCCATCCATATTCCCCTACTTTACACAAGCTTCCCAACATCCTTAATTTCTTATAGAAAAGGTCCAAAATTCACCCAAATTAATTCCAACAAAAACCAATCCCAAAATAAATTTATCCATCGCCAACCTAGGTCAACACTTGAATGTTGACTCGAGATTTTAGGGCCGTTACATGCTGGTTTGAGTGATAAAGGGGTCTATTGTGTTGGAGGTCTTGTATTTGAATCTCTGCGCGAGCGTGATGTTAATATTTTTGCTCGGTTTCCTGATAGAGTCTTGATGGAGTTGGATTCTGAGAAGTTGGAGGTTAGTAGGTTAGTAGGAGGAAATTAAGGGATGTGTGATCCTATCAATTTTTTTATTATTATTATCTTTTTATTATTTTTCTTTTTCAAAATTTCGGCCTCTCTTGGAAATTCTGACGTTCTTTTTGCTTCCTCCCCTTTTCTCCCTTTCTGTTATTTTTCTCTCCAATCGGCATCATCTTTTTTTTTTCCAAATTACGGTTTCTTTGTTCACGGTATCCGTACATATTGGTAAGTGGTGGTAGTATCTCTGCTCGAATAAAGAGTTTTTTTTTCTTTAGAATAGTTTAGAATGATTTTCTCTTTTTCTAATTAGTATTAAATTTGTGTTTTGGTAGCAGAGAATCGTGAAGAGTGGGGCTCTACTCTTGCGGAATCATAGTTGAAATCGTTCGGGGTGTTGGGGTAAGTGGTGGTCGTTGAATGGAACTATTATCGGTTTCGTAGTTTCGGTTTATTTGTGAATTAAGTCTGATTTTGGAGCGTTGGTATGCCAATTTTTAGGTTCTGGAAGGCTCGTGTTTGCAGTAGCATCAAATCAGTACCAGGTGTGTACACGAAACGCTAAAGTCAAACTTCGACAAAAGCTAAAAAATCATTCTGTCGACGCCACACGGGCGTGTGGTCGCCCGTGTGGTTGGTCGTGTGTGAGACACGGTCGTGTGTTTGACGAAGGTGAGGCCATGTGTAAGACACGGTCGTGTGATGGTGCGGGCGTGACTGTGTGAGCCACACGGGCTAGGCCAAGTTGGGCGTGTGGGCCACACGGGCATGCCACACAAGCGTGTGGATTTTGGGCTAGACCGTGAAGGCTACAAAGGTAAGGCCAATCTAGGCGTGTGGGCCCATATTTTTTAAATTTTCCCTAGGGTCGCACAGGTCGTTCCGATCGATCGTGGGCCTACCGTATGGTCGGTAAGGGCTAACCAAATCCTAAAACTATAGATCTAATAGTCTGATATTCTGTTCTGAGTATGATAATGCTATGCATGTCTGATTATTCCGCTATCTGTATATAAGCATGTTGAGCATGTTTAATCTGTTATTTCTATATCTGTTTTCTGTATCTTTTTTTGGGGTGGGATTTGTATATGTGGAGGAAGTGTTCTATATGGCGTTCATCTCCTATATTCTAGAAGCTTCGCTGCACATTATCTAATATGTGTCGTAATGGCACGATATGGTGTGTAGGGTTGGGTAGATGTTTTTAACCCCACATGGTGTGATGGGATGGTCAGAGTTGGTGTGTAGATGATGGGGTAGGATTCTGATTATCTGATCTGATGTTTGACTCTGTTATCTGTATCTGAAATGGGCATGAGCCTGAATTTGTATCTGATCGTATGTGAGTTATCTGCATGTTTGCATGTCTATCTCTGTTGGGTTACACACTGAGTTCATGTAAACTCACCTTTGTTTGTTTGTTTTGTTCAGGTAATCCACAGACTTAGACGGATCGATGCGGCGGAGTCTTGTGGTGACCACTAGTCTACGAACTGAATTTAATTAAAGGTTTTATTTACTTAAAGGTTATTTCTAGGAGTTTTGTAATAATTGGATTCTCTGAACCGTTGATTAAATTTTTGGGATTTGGATTTTTGTTTAATATTTTGTTTGGACAACTCACTAAAAACAACGTTTTTACTAAAACAAATGCTTTCTAAGATACGAACTGCCTTTTTGAAATACAACAGTTTTCGTAAGCTTCTGCTATAAAACATTTTTTAAGGCAAATTAATTAATTGAATAAATGTTTTTGATTGTGGATATAAGAAAATAAGAGTTGAAAAACTAAAATGGTTTTATTGTATGGATTTCGTTATCAAAATTCATTCTTTGTGACATCTCCGGATTCGGCCATCACGTTTAGACCGAATTTGGGGTGTTACACTGTCAATATCATTATGGAGTTATTTTATATTTTAGGTCGATTCAGTTTCATCTTATTTAAATATTATTTTTATTAAAAAATTATTTGCATTTAGTTATAAATAAAAATATCAATCTATTTTTTTTTTAGTATTAAATGAAATAAAAAGTGGGAACCCAACTCGACAGTGTCCTCAAACTTAGGACGTACATTGGATGTCAAATAAATAAATACGTCGATATGTAATAAATAGTATTAAATTTAAAAATTAGAATCTCATGTGATGGCATGATGGTTAAGGTTGTTCATTGTTTTAAGTGTGGCTTGAGCTTGAGTTATGCTAGTCGCATTTGTTGTTCAGGTTTTGTTCTGTTATTATAATTTACCAAAATATATTTTAAAAGAAAAGTTAACAATAATAAAAATAATTAAACTGTTAATAAGTTACATTATAATCATTCAATTTTAAAAGATTATAAACTAATTATTATATTATTCAAAAAATTATTTAAATTAAATAATATCTTCCAATGTCTAACAATAGATTCATCTTATAATAATAATAATAATAATAATAATAATAATAATAATAATAATAATAATAATAATAATAGAGATGCATCACTTGTATTTTTAAATTAGGTGTTTATAGATTGAATTATTTGAGTAGGCAGAATTTATGAAGTTATTTTATATTTTAGGTTTGATTTAGTTTCATCTTATCAAATTTATTTTTATACGAAAATTATTTGTTTATTAGATTTAGTTATAAATAAAAATATCAATCTATAAACTTAATTTTTTAATATTAAATGAAATAAAAAGTAGGCTCAAATAAAAAAAATCTAGTGGAACCCAACTCTATTCCTTTCTCAAACTTAGAACCTACATTGGATTTTATTAAAGATAAATCAATATGTCGATACTCAATAACTAGTATTAAATTTAATACTTAAGGTAAACTATCCAAATAGAAATTTATGTTTGAAATATTACATTTTGATCATTTAAGTTATTATGTTGTAATATTTTAGTTCTTGAGGGTTAATTGCTATTAACTATGTAATGGTAAGGTAATGTGACATATTAAATCATCATTTCAAATAAATATTTTAGGTTAAATTCTATGATTGGTCCCTATATTTTTTGTTTTTAGCAATTTAATTTTTGTCTTTTATGTTCTCTGAACTTTCTTTTTTTTTTCTTTTTTCATTCTCTTCCCCTTCTCCTGTTGTTTTTTTCCCTTCTTCATTTCTTTTAACATAGTTTTTTTTTTATGTTTTCCATTTGTTAAACTAGTCCCTATATTTTTATTTTTTTGAACAATTTAATTTTATCTTTTTATTTCTTTGTTTTCCTTTTCTTCTTCCCCTTTATTTTTCTCTCTTATCGTATTCTTCACTGCAGAAACATAATCTTTGACCACCAAATAAACCAAGTCTTTATTTCTTTCACATGATTCCTAAATAGAATTTCACTCAAAACTGAAAATTAATAATTCTTAATCAAATCTCGATTGGATTAAAACATTATTCTAAAACTAAAGTTGGATCTAACTAATCAATATAAAAAAATCATATTCAAATCTAAACATAAATTGAATTCTTTATATCCAAAACAAATTTTTTTCGTTTCCAAACTTTTACAGAATCGTGTAGGTTATTCCTTTCCTTTTCTTTTATTTTCTGATGAATAAAATTAAGCAAACGATAAAATTAATCTAAACTTTCTTGGATATTTCCAAGCAAGCTTGATTGGAAGCCGATCATCGATGAGCTGAAGAGAGAAAGGGAGTATGGAACCAAACTGGTTTGGGTAAAGTTGAGGGTAAGTTTCATATGGTGGTCATTTTTTTCATTGAGAGTGTGGAGCTCGTTTGAAGAATCCATGAAACAACGTAGTTTCGAGAGGGAGAGAATATTGTAAGTAAGATTGATCAGGTGGTCGTGGGAGTTGGTTAGGAAGTTAAGGGAATGAGCTCATGAAACTTTGTTGAGGGTGGACTGTCATAAGTCATAATTGACAAGGTCTTCAAGTGAGATGAGCTTATGGACTAGGTCATTGAGAGATTCAAATTGGTTCATTTAATTGATGATGGATGGTGAGGGTTTATAATTGTGGGGTAAGAATATATATGCAAAGCATGTTATATTTTGGTTTTAGCTTTTACCTTTTCTTTTTTTATAAACATAAAAAAGTTTTAACAAATGAAAAATATATAATAATAAAAAGCTACGTTAAAAGATATGGAGAAGGGAGGAAAGAGAGAGAGAAGTGGAAGAGAATGGAAAATAAAGAAAAAAAAAAAAGGAAAGCTAAAAGAATATAAAATAAAAAAGTTAAATTGCTAAAAACCAAAAAAAATGGGGACCAATTGTATAATTTAACCTAAAATTTTTCTTTGAAATTTTGATTTAACGTGCCACGTCAGCCTACCATTACACCGTTAATGACAATTAACAGCTCAATGATTAAAATGTTACAACACGTTAACGTAAGTGACTAAAACATAACATTTCAAACATAAGTGACTAAAATGTAACTTGAGGTAAACAAAAGTAACTATTTTGGTAGTTTACCCTAAAATTAAAAAAGAAGAAGTTAACTACAACCAATGTGATTAAACTATTAGTAAGTTTACGTTATGATCACTCAATTTCAAAAAGTTATAAATTGATTACTGAATTATTCGAAAGTTTTCATTTAAGTCATTGAACTATTTCAAAAGTTTTTATTTAATGTGTTTTTAAGTTCGGCTAGCGAGCTCCAAAGCGACGATTCGACGACTGGTACGATAAATCAATACTCATCAATAAGTATAACATACCTTAGATCTAAGTTAATCTGATGATTAGTGTCGAAGATCTGAGAAGAAAATTGTTTGGATTTTGATCCACAGATTCTTGACATTCAAAGTTGTTTAATGAAAAAACAAAATTGTAAAAGAGAAGGGGAATGAGAGCTTACGATTGGTGCCAGCGGTGCGAACAGAGAATGCTATGTAGCAGAGATTTTAAAAGCTTGGTGAATTAAATAAAAACTTTTGAATAGTTCAGAAACCATTTTGTAACTTTTGAAGTTGAGTGACCCAAACGTAAATTTACTAGTAGTTTAGTGACATCGATTGTAGTTTACCCAAAAATGGAGTAAAGTGGATTAAAAAACATAAAATGGAATTAAATTTTGAGCCTAAATACAATAAATCTTTTTCATAATAGTGTCATTTATTTGTCCAAATTTGGATGTTATGAAAAAATAGATGTCATACACTTGTAGTAGCACAAGGCACCTATAACAAATTTAAGATTTAGATGATATTTGATTTTTAATATTTTTAAATTAAAAACTATAATATATTAATAATATTATTAATCAGGGATATTTAGGTTGTATCATTAATAAAATTTACAAGTGTAGTTTTATTTATTAAAGATTATTTTCATGTAATACTTTTTACATAAAATTTAAATATTTTATTAAAATAATATCTTAACTAAAATTTATTATTTTATTTCACTTAAGAATAAAACTGATTTTACTAAATTTTAAGACAAAAGACTATTATAGATAATTAATTTAGTAAAAATATATTTTATATTTTCTGATTGTTTTTGCGATAGATAAAATAAGTAAATATAAAATATAAAAATTAATTTATAACAAATTTATATGAAATGTTGTTATTATGAGAAATTGTTATTAAGAGTTTCATCTAAATCTAAATAGCAATCAAACTAAGGAAAATTGAAGTCCGACCCATAGCAACCCAAGTTATGGAAAATTGAAAATGTTTGTGTCTGACTCAATTTATTTTATCTTATATATCTTATTTAAAATTTGAAATCTCAACAAAAAAAAATAGAAAGTTTTTTTTATATGGCATACAATTTTGACTAAATTCTAATAGTAATCAAAAGAAATATTTAAAAATTACCCATCAATATTTGTGCTGAAAGTTTAAAAAATGCAAATTATATACAAATTCTAATCAATTATAATTTTAGTTATATACAAATTTAAACATCGCCCGCATATAAAAACAATTTGTAGTAAATAAAAAGTATAATTCAAAGAATATAGACTTGGTGACGACTTTGTTGAAACATTGAAGTTCATCAAGTGATCCATATATGTCATTGATGTCGTCAACTGCAATTGCTAGGTATGCATACTTAGTTAAGCAAATCTTGCATTTGGCATATTGGGGCTCAGAGCTCAAACCAGTAGTCAAGATATATATTTCCATTAATTATCGGTCTCGGCTGAAACTAAGATTCTCATTGACGTTCAACTCCCTCCACCTCTTTTGCATTCAATGAATCAAAACCCAATTTCGAAAATAAGAACCATATTATAAGTAAATTAATCTTTCTCTACGAGTTGTTTTAGTTCTTGCAAGTATCATCACCATCTTTGGATGATGAGGTGGTACTAGATGGTGGTAGTACAATGACAGACACATCAGTGCCATGCGTGAAAGTGATGGGGATGACTTGGTGTAGCTTTCATCGGCGGAGAGAGAAGTGAGGATTCTGAGGTACAGAGAAGAGAAAGAACCCCCAAACAATATTTTAAATTAGTTATAGAGAAGTTTCTAAGTTAAAAAGTCAATAAAAAAGTGTCAAGTGTAACGCCCCAAAATTCTTATTTTTGTTATTGTGAAAAAACATGACATAAATCTGTATTTGCTTCAGCGGTTAAGTGTTCTGGGTATGTATGACAAGTCCCAAGTTCAAGCCATGTCTTTGGTAAATTTTTGGTATTTCTTCTAAATCAAGCCCTATCTCTTGTTAGTAGGCTTAAGTTTAATTATTTGCAAAATTATGTTAGAATGGGCCTGCTGGTTTGTTGGCTATGTAACAGCCCGATTTAGGGGCTAGTCAAAATAGTAGTTTTGGAACCACTATTCCAAGGTTGGAGAAATTATTTTAATATTATTTTATGAGATATAGCATGATTATATAGGTGCATGAAAATTTTGGTGCTTCAATTTTAGCGATTTTAAGTTTAATTGCGAAAAAGGACTAAATCGCATAAAGTGCAAAAGTTCTATTTTACAAGCTAAAGGTGTCTAATAGCTATAAAATATTAATTGGAGGTCCTTTAAGTGAAAATTAGCCCCACTAGTAATGGTTGACCTGCCATAGGGAACAAAAAGATGTCCAATTTATCAAGTTGGTGGATTAGGTGGTAAAATGTCTAGAAATAAAATAAAATAAAGAAAGAAAAGATATCATCTTTTCTTCTCCTTTCTTCCACCGAAAATTAGCAGCAAATAGGGGTTTGAAAGCTCAAAAATTTTAGCAAGCTCTTCTCCTTACAAGTAAGTGTTTTGATGATCATTTCTTGATAATATTTGTACTTTTGGAACCCCCTAAAACTTAAGCTAGCTATAGAGGGGACTATTTTGCAAAATGGTTGAAAGTTTAGAGTTTTACCATGTGAGCATTTATGTTGTTTGCTGCATTTTTATGGAAGAAAATGAGTCTTAGTTGTTAGATAAACAACTTTTGTGAATGGTGTTAATATGAAAATACCTAAAGGGACCTTTTTGTAAAAGTTATAAAATATGTGCTAAATGTGTGAAATAATAAGTATTGAGTGTTGGCATAAGAGTAATAAATGTTCATCTAGGCTTCTAAAAGGAGGAAATTCGATTAGAATCGATTTACGAGCCTAAAGGTAAAATGGTCATTTTGTGAAAGCTTAAGAGCAAAATGGTAATTTTGCCAAAATTATGATTATTGAAATGTATTTATTAATGTGGCAATTAAATGACCTAAATTGTTATTATAGATCAAGAAGAACGAAGAATTAACCTCGACCAAGGAAACGGCAAGGTATCGGACTAGATCGACAATTTAGCCTATTTTGAAATCGAGGTAAGTTTGCGTATAATAAGTTCAACACCATGCTAGTATGATTTTAAATTTTTGATATTTGTGAAGATGTGTAATATTTCTATGAATTTAAGTAATAATGTTGTATGAGAAAATGATGAGAATTGTGACGTTGAAGTCCCAGTTGGACTTTAATAAATAAGAGAATAATATCAACGAGACTTGAGATGGATAAAGTCCCGTATAAGACCATGTCTGGGGCATGGCCTCAGCACCGAATTGAGATCCCGTATAAGACCATATCTAGGATATGGCATCGGCATCGAATATGAGAATCGTATAAGACCATATCTGGGATATGGCATCGACAATCGATATGAGATCCCGTATAAGACCAAATCTGGGATATGGAATCGGCATCTAGAGTAACCCCACGTAAGACCACATCTGGGATATGGCATTGGCATCGTATTTATGTGAATAATGATGATCATGTATCCTTGAGTATCACAACTGATTCAATGGGATAAATAATTAAGCTTATAATAGAGATTAGATTAGTGCTAAGGCTATGTGATGAAGTGATACAGGTATATGTGAGTAATTCACGAGAATGGTTTACGATACATGGCATAATATGTAATTGGCAAGAGTAAGTATGAGTAAGTTATGGAAATGAGTTTAAGACTTTGTGTTTTTATTCAATGCAATGGATGGATGACATTATGAGCTTTATGTTGCTATTGATTTCATGCAAACTTACTAAGATTTATGCTTACCCTTCCCATTTCCCTTTTCCTTGTAGTATTGCCAAGTTAGCTCGGGAATTCATGGAACGTCAGAGTTCAAAAATCATACTATCGACTACTCTTTAGTATAGCAAAGTTAGATTCCTTTTGAGTATGGCATGTATAGGACTTGGTCTTTTTGTTATGTCATATTGTTAGCCAAAGTGGTGGCTATTAATGTTGTTCAAATCATTTTGTAAATGGTTATTAGAAATTGGCCAATACTTGACAATTTCATATATTCAAAGATGATGAAATTCATGAAGTGCATGATTGTGTGGATGTTTTGATTTTCAGTTCTTAGAAGTGCCTTATGGTCATAATATATGTTGAATTGAATTGGTATAAGTATGTTTGCTATGATGGGTGGCATTTGGCTTCGTAGATAGCCTTTCAAATGTCCACACGGTCAGCCCTATGGGCGTGTTGATTGGCCGTGTGTCCCCATGCATGCTAGTTTGGTAAGTCAGTATGCTCAGTAGTAAACACACGGGCAGAGACACGACCGTGTGTCTTGACCGTGTGGAAGACACGGCCATGGACATGGGCGTGTGCCCAAGCTATGTGAAGTCTGCATCTGAAATTAGGAATTTAATTCGACACATGGTCTAAGGACACGGGCGTGTGCCTTAGCCGTGTGACCTTAGTGAGGTGATAACGTCATAAATAGAATGCCATAGTTTTTTACACACGAGCTAAGACACGGGCATGTTATGGCCGTGTGAGTGACATGGGCTTGTGTCTGGCAGTGTGAAAACCCCTGTAGGTTCGAATTAGAAAATAAATCCACATGGGTGTGGGACACGGGCATGTAATATGCCACACGGGCGTGTTATTCCCTTCACACGAGCGTGTGGCCCTATTTTATGTCAAATTTGTCTAAGTGTTCAAAGTTTCAAGTTTGGTCCCAATCATCCCGGGTACAAGTTTAGGGTCTCGTAGATTTATAATAAGGATATTAAGGTCTTGAATTTCAAAGTTTTAATTTGAAAGGAAAATTTATGAATCGATGTTGCATGATAGAGCAAGTTAAGTTCGGTAATGCCTCGTACCCAGTTCAGATGTCGAATACTAGTAAGGGATGTTACAGGTTAAGTGGAGTCTTGGGTGATGGAGGTCCTGTATTCGATTCTCAGCGTTGGCAAGGGGGTGGAATTTTTGCTCTTAATTTTGGCTAGAGTTGTGTTGATGTTGGACTTCGAGTAGTGGGATGTTAGTAGGACTTGAGGGAGAAAAATAAGGGTTTTGATGTATTTGATAAAACTCTCATGTTCTCCAAAATTCTCTCTTCAGAAAACTAATGCTCTTTCTACTCTCTGCCATTTCTTATTTTTTCTTTTCTTTTTTTTGTTTGTCGCCACCTCTTCAGTCCCTTCTTGCTGTCGAAATTTTACTGTAATTCCTCGTCTTTCTGCCTTGTTATCTCTCTAATCCAACTTCTTCTTCTTTGGTTCTTTTTGTTGTTTCTCTTTTATTGTTGGCTTTTGTCTGCGATAGTTCGGTAAGTTTTAGTATTTGTTGAATTCTAACGTTATTTTGAATACTGGTTAAGGAGGGGTTTTTGTTGCTGTTTAAGAGTTAATCGAGGGGTTGGAGATTAGCCATTAACGTTTTAAGGGTGCGGAGTTCTTGTTATTCAACCTGAGGTAAGGATTTTAATGGGTGGAAGTCGTTTATCTCGTTTTAACTTTGTTTAATTTCTGTGAGTATTATTTAAATTAGACTTTAGATTATCGATTATAGGTTCTGGAGTGCTCGGGGATCATCTTACATTCAAACAAAACCATGTGTGTACCCGAAAACCAAAAAATGAGGTTTCAGAGAAAGTTGAAAACCCCACTGTCGACGCCACACGGGCATGTGGTTGACCATGTGGTAGGCCGTGTGCTATAACACGGGCGTGTGATCAATGAGGCCAGGCCATGCGCACAAGACACGGCCATGTGATGGCCAGGTAGGCCGTGTGCAACACACGGGTAGTCCACACAGGTATGTGGGATTTTGGGCCAGGCCATGTGATCCACACGACCAAGGCTAATTTGGGTCGTATGGGCTACACGGGCGTGTGGGCTACACGGGCGTGTGGGCTCACATAGGCGTGTGAGCCCATTTATCTGAAATGATTCCTTGGGTTGCACGGGTCACCCAAGTCGACTGCGAACCTACTATAGGGTCGGTAAGCGTTACTTAGACCCCTAAATGTATGATTTGAGCATATGTGATGCATGATAAATTATGCACGATTACTGATATATATGTATATGTATGACTGATGGTTGCATAAAAGCATGACATATTGTATGTTTGCATTGATTGGGTTGGGATGATGATATTTGGAGGAAATGTACTGAAAGGTTTTAAGCCTATTATCTGGCAGCTCAGCTGCAATATACCAAATATGTGCTGCATTCGGTACTACTTGCAGTATAGGGATGGACAGATATGGTGTGTAGAGGCTAGTGGATAGGACTCTGTTACTGATTACTGTTTGCATCATTGATACTGTGATGGGCTAAAGCCCTAATGCATATATGATACTAGACTGAAATGGGCTAAGGCCCAAACTACTATTGAAACTGTAATGGGCTTAGGCTCCAGACTGCATTTGACTGTTTACTGCTAATTGCCTGTACACATGTTTTCTGTGGGGATTATGCACTGAGTTTACGTAAACTCACACCTTTTGTTTAATGTGTACAAGTAATCTCCAAATTTGACGGTTTCGTGCAGCGGAAGACTCGATGGTGGCCACATATATTTTAAACTATTTTACTTTCATTTATGGTTTTACTTGATTGTGGGGTATTTTTTATGTAGTTGGACTTTATGGATTATTTTATTTTAATTTTAGGAATTTTACCTGCTTTTACGGACTTACAACTACCACCTAACAAAAATACAGGTTTCCTAAAAACTAAGGTTTTCCATAAAATGAATGAATCTACTTAAAATAAATGATTTTCAAAGCTTCCGCTTAAAAGATAAGTTTGAGGCAAATCAATAGACATGCACTTTTTTTATTTGAGTTAATCAAATGTTAACAAACGAAAATGGTTTATCGTCAATTTATTTTTCAATCACCCTATCATACGACATTGCCAGATCCATCCGTAACGTCCAAACCGGGTTTGGGGGTGTTACATTTAGTAGTATTAGAGCCAGATTGCAAAACTCGACTGTAAATTTTGGGTTTTAAAAATTAGTTTTTAAAGAATTAATCTCGAAATTATTTGAAATTATTTGACTTAGTATGTGGTACACCGAGTCTCCGGCGCCAATCCTGTAAATATTCTGAAACTATGATTAGTTTAAACTGAAAATACTGTAGGTAGTATACTGTGAAAACACACTAGGCAGTGTATACTGAAACTGTAGTAAAGCTGAGACTGTAGCAAAACTGATAGAAACTGCGATTTGTGAAAATCACTCTTAATTACTGAAACTGTTTACATAAAACATCTGTTAATAAATATCGAAATTGTAACTGATTCATAAAACTGTTAATGTAGATAAAAATCTGAATCTACGATGAGCGCACGAGATATCCGCAGATAAGGTACTAGAAACCGAGGTAGAGTTCGTAGAGGGGTGCGAGTAAAGTCCTCTTTACTGGGCAGTATGCCAAATCTGGACACGAGTGAGACACCAGTGTCTCTTGCTATTGAGACTAGGTTTCAAGATCGCATAGCTGGGGATGATGCATTATCTCAGGCTATGCTAAGGATATTTGAGAGGGTAGTTGGGCCTAATACTGGATCTGAGGGTCGTGGGTTGATTACGGAACGACTCCGATCCAATAGAGCTGAATGTTTTAGGGGTGTCACTGGAGTCGCCCCTAATGTGGTCGAGTATTGGATAGAGGCTACGGAGTAGATTATGGATGACTTAGATTGCACTCTGAGCAGGAATTAAAGGGTGCAGTCTCTCTGTTATGAGACGAGGCTTATCAATGGTGGCTGACCGTTAGGAAAGGCACTCAGCCCAAACGTCTGACATGTGGGTTCTTTAAGACCACCTTCCAAGGTAAATATGTGGGAGCCAGTTTTGTGGACGCTCGAAGGAGAGAGTTTCTGAATCTTACTCAAGGGGATCGACCAGTGGCTGAGTTCCTAAGACTGAGCAGCTATATGCGAGGTATAGTGGCATCAGAGTATGAGAGGTGTGTCCGCTTTGAGGATGGCCTTAAAGATAATTTGAGAGTTCTGATAGCTCCGCAGAAGGAGCGAGATTTTTTTATTCTGGTCGAGAAGGCGAAGATCACCGAGGATGTTAAGCGCGCTGAGCGCCAAAACAGAGATAGAGAGAGGGGTAAGAACAAGAAGGATTCAGAGCCCTCGAGTTTTATACAGAGGCATAAGAAAAAGGCCAGACCTGATGGCCAGTTAGAGCTGGGCCCCCTGTTATTGCTATTGGACTACAGCCATGTGTTGATTATGGTAGACGCCATCAGGGCGAATGTTGGAGGAGGACTAGGGCATGTCTAAGGTGTGGATCATTGGATCATCGCATTAGGGAGTGTCCGTTGAGGGCGATCAGATGCAAGCTCATAGCAACCACCGAGAGGCCGTGGTTAGGCTAGGGGTGGTAATGGCATGGGCCTTGAACAGAGAATGCCGGATAGAGGTGCGGGACAGACTGAGGAGAGGCAACATTCTCTTGTTTATGCTACACGCCGCCGAGAGGGCAAAGATGCTCTAGACGTCATCACGAGAATTTTGGTATGGCTCTTGCATTGATAGACATAGGTTCCACACATTCCTATATCACTAGTAACATATCTGAAAACTTGGGAATTTTGGTTGAGAGCACCACAAATAAGGTTACTGTAATGAGTCTGTTGGGACAGTCTATAAGGGTTAATAAGTTATTTAGAAATGTACCGTTAGAGATTCAAGGGGTGATCTTTTTGGTCGATTTAATGAAGCTTCTATTTGGGGAGTTCAATCTGATTCTAGGGATGGACTGGTTGGTCAAGCATCGTGTAAGCTTGGACTATACGATTAAGAATGTCGTATTGAGAATAGAGGAGGATGATGAGGTAGTCATGATTGGAGAACGTCAGAACTACTTGGCTAACATGGTCTCTGCACTGGTAGCTGAGAAACTGGTTCGCAAGGGATGTGAGGTGTATGTGGCCTATGTAAGTGTTACTGCTTCTGGGAACTCTACTATAAAGGATATCCGCACTGTAAAGAATTTTTTAGACGTTTTCCCTGAGGAGCTACAGGGTTTACCTCCGAATCGAGAAGTGGGGTTTGCGATTAAGCTTTTCCCTAGTACAGCTCCGGTGCATATCGCTCCCTATCGAATAGCACCGAAGGAGCTTACGAAGCTTAAGGCTCAAATTCAAGAGTTATTGGATCATGGGTTCATCCGCCTTAGCGTGTCTCCATGGAGAGCACCGATACTATTTGTAAAGAAAAAGAATGGATCCATGAGAATGTGTATTGACTACCGATAACTAAATAAATTGACTATTAAGAAAAAGTATCCACTTCTGAGGATTGATGATTTATTTGACTAGTTTCGGGGGCCGTCTGTGTTCTCCAAGATTGATTTACATTCTGGGTATCATCAGTTGAAGGTCAAGGAAGTTGATGTGCATAAGATGGCATTTAGGACTCGGTATGGGCATTATGAGTTCGTAGTTATGCCTTTTGGGTTGACGAATACACTGAGCATTCATGGATTTGATTAACCGGGTATTTTAGCCTTATCTGGATCAGTTCATCGTAGTTTTCATCGATGACATATTGGTTTATTCGAGGACTAAGGATGAGCATGACGAGCATCTTAGGATTGTTCTTCAGATTTCGAGGGAAAAGTAGCTCAATGCTAAGTTCAGAAAGTACGAGTTCTGGTTACGTGAAGTAACATTTCTGGGTTATGTAGTGTCTGCTGAGGGGATTCGAGTCGATCCTCGAAAGATTGAGGTTGTAGTGGGTTGGAAACAGCCTAAGAATGTGTCTAAGATTCGTAGTTTTTTGGGTCTGGCAGGTTATTACCAACGATTTGTGAAAGGGTTCTCACTAATTGCATCACCCTTAACTAAGCTGCTACGTAAGGGTGTACCGTTTGCCTGGTCTGATGCACAGTAGAATAGCTTCGAGAAGCTCAAAACTGTACTGACTGAGGCTCTTATTCTGATACAACCTAAACTTGAAAAGGAGTTCACGATTTATAGTGATGCATCACATGTCAGTTTAGAATGTGTGTTGATGCAGGATAGTAAGGTGGTAGCATATGCGTCTCGTCAGTTAAAGACACATGAGGTGAACTACCCGATGCACGATTTGGAATTGGCCGCCGTAGTTTTTGATTTGAAAATCTGGAGGCACTATCTGTATGATGAGAAGTATATCATCTACACTAATCACAAGAGCCTCAAGTGCCTTATTACTTAGAAGGAGCTGAATCTTAGGTAGCGTAGATGGGTTGAGCTGTTTAAGGATTACGACTGTACCATTGAGTACCATCCGGGCAAGGCTAATGTGGTGGTTGATGCATTGAGCCGTAGGGCTATGACTGATCTGAGAATGATGTTCGCTCGACTTAGCCTGTTCGACAATGGGAGTTTGTTGGCTGAGTGAAAGTCAAACTGACCTGGATCGAGCAGATTAGGGTTAAGCAGTTGGAGGATAAACCTTTGCGCCTTCGGTTCCGACAGGTGGAGAGTGGCAGCACTATGGATTTTGGGCTGAATAATGATAGGGTGCTCTATTTTCGTGGACAAATATATGTTCCGAATGACACTAATTTAAGGTAGTGTATTTTGAAAGAGGCGCATAGTAACCTTTATGTTATGCATCATAGTAAAAATAAGATGTATCGAGATCTTCGAGAGTTGTATTGGTGGCCAGGATTGAAGCGAGAAGTTACTGATTTTATGGCTAGATGTCTGACATGCCAGCAGGTTAAGGCCGAGTATTAGTTACCTTCGGGTTTGCTGCAACTCGCGGTTAAGATTTCGTTATGGAAATGAGAGTGTGTAACAATAGATTTCTTCAGTGGGTTACCTTTAACATCCACTAAGAAGGATTCAGTGTGGGTCGTCATGGATCGATTGACCAAGTCTGCACACTTCATCCCAGTTAGGACAAATTATTCTTTGTAGAAGCTGGCGAAGCTCTATATTTTTGAAATAGTGAGACTGCACAAAGTATCAATTTTGATCATCTCTGATAGGGATCCTCACTTCACTTTTCAGTTTTGGAAGAAGCTACATGAGGCTCTGAGTTCAATGTTGGACTTCAGTACTGTGTTCCATCCTCAGACCAATAGTCAATCGAGAGGGTGATTTAGATACTGGAGGATATGTTGAGTTGTGCTATCGATTTTTGAGGCAGTTAGGAAGAGTATCTACCACTAGCGAAGTTTGCTTATAATAATAGTTTCCAGTCTAGCATTCAAATGGCACCTTACGAGGCTTTGTATGGTCGTAAGTATCGCACTCTCTTGTGTTGGACTGAGTTGGGTGAACGACGTGTTTTGGGTCCTGAGTTGGTTTCTGAGACTAAGGACAAGGTCAGATTGATTTGGGATCGACTGAAGGTGACATCGGACAGATAGAAGTCTTACGCAGATCTGAAAATGCATGAGATTGAATATCCTGTGGGGGACTTTGTGTTTCTTAATGTCTCTCCGTGGAAGAAGGTTGTAAGGTTCGGCCGCAAGGGCAAGCTGAGCCCTAGGTTTATTGGGCCATATCAAATTTTGAAACATGTAGGACCGGTCGCTTATCATTTGGAGTTACCTCCAGAGCTAGACCGTATTTATGACATATTCCATGTCTCGATGCTGAGGCGGTTCCGCTCGAATCCTACACATACCTTTCTTGTTGAGGAGATTGAGGTTAGGCTAGACTTGACCTTTGAGGAAGAGCCGATTCAGGTTTTGGATCGTGACGTTAAGGTTCTGAGGAAGAAGTCCATTCCACCGCCGAAGGTTCTATGGCGTAATTATAGTACTGAGAAAGCTAAATGGGAACCTGAGGATGTGATGCGTCAGTAGTATCCTCACCTTTTCTGGCCAGGTAAATTTCGAGGACGAAATTTTCTTTTAGTGGGGTAGAGTTGTAACGCCCCAAAATTTTTATTTTTGTTATTGTGAAAATGTGACACAAATCTGTATCTGCTTCAGTGGTTAAGTGTTCTGGGTATATGTGAGAGGTCTCAAGTTCAAGCCATGTCTTTGGCAAAATTTTGATATTTTTTTCTAAATCAAGCCCTATCTCTGGTAAGTAGGCTTAAGTTTAATTATTTACAAAATTATGTCATAATGGGCCTGCTGGTCTGGTGGTTAAGTGGAGTCTTGGGTGATGGAGGTCTTGTATTCAATTCTTAGTGTTGGCGAGAGGGTAGAATTTTTATTCTTAATTTCGGCTAGAGTTGTGTTGATGTTAGACTCCGAGTAGTGGGATGTTAGTAGTATTTGGGGGAGAAAAATAAGGGTTTTGATGTAGTAAGAATTTGGTAAAACTCTCATGTTCTCCAAAATTCTCTCTTCAGGAAACTGATGTTCCTTCTGCTCTATGCCATTTCTTATTTTTTCTTTTTTTTTTTGTTTTTGTTGTTTATTGCCACCTCTTTTGTCCCTTCTTGCTGCCAAAATTTTGGTGTAATTCCTCGTCTCTCTGCCTTGTTATCTCCTTAATCCAACTTTTTCTTCTTTGGTTCTTTTTGTTGTTTCTTTTTTGTTGTTGGCTTTTGTTTGCTATAGCTCGGTAAGTTTTGCTATTTATTGAATTCTAACGTTATCCTGAATACTGGTTAAGGAGGGGTTTTGTTGCTGTTTAGGAGTTAATCGAGGGGCTGGAGATCAGCCTTTAACATTTTAAGGGTGTGGAGTTCTTGTTATTCGAGCTGAGGTAAGGATTTTGATATGTGGAAGTATTTTGTCTCGTTATACTTCATTTAATTTCCGTGAGAATCACTAAAATTAGACTCTAGATTATCGATTATAAGTTCTAGAGTGCTCGGGGATCGTCTTAGCTTCAAATGAAACCAAATGTGTACCCGAAAATACAGAAAATAGGGTTTTAACGAAAGCCAAAAACCCCACTGTTGACGCCACACGGGCGTGTGGTTACCCATGTGGTAGGCCGTGTACCATAACACAAGCGTGTGATCGACGAGGCTAGGCTGTGCATACAAAACACGGCCGTATGATGGTCAGGTAGGTCGTGTGCGACACACGGGTAGTCCACACAAGCGTATGGGATTTTGGGCCAGGCTATGTGATCCACAAGGCCAAGGCTAATTTGGGCCGTGTGGGCCACATGGGCGTGTGAGCCCACACAGGAAAGCCACATGGGCGTGTGAGCCCATTTATCTAAAATAATTCCTAGGGTTGCACGGGTCACCCAAGTCGACTGTGAACCTACTGTAGGGTCGGTAAGCGTTACTTAGACCCCTAAATATATGATCTAAGTGTATGTGATGCATGATAAATTATGCATGGTTATATTGATATATATATATATATATATGTATGTATGTATATGTATGACTGATGGTTGCATAAAAGTATGACATATTGTATGTTTGCATTGCATTGGGTTGGGATGATGATATTTGGAGGAAGTGTACTGAAAGGCTTTAAGACTATTATCTGGCAGCTCAGCTGCAATATACTAAATATGTGTTGCATTCGGTATTACTTGGAGTGTAGGGATGGGTGGGTGTTTTAAACCCCACATGGAGTGTAGGGATGGACGGAGATGGTGTGTAGAGGCTGGTAGGTAGGACTCATTCGATTCTTGTTTGCATTATCGATCTTGTGACTGCCAAAGCCCTAATGCATATCTGATACTGGACTAAAATGGGCTAAGGCCCAAACTACTACTGAAACTGTAATAGGCTTAGGCTCCAGACTGCATTTGACTGTTTACTGCTAATTGCCTATACGCATGTTTTCTGTGTGGATTATGCACTAGTTTACGTAAACTCACACCTTCTATTTAATGTGTACAGGTAATCTCCAAACTTGACGGTTCGGTGCAGCGGAGGACTTGACGGTGGCCACATATATTTTAAACTATTTTACTTTCGTTTATGGTTTTACTTGATTGTGGGGTATTTTTATGTAGTTGGACTTTATGGACTGTTTTGTTTTAACTTTGGGAATTTTACTTGCTTTTACGGACTTACAACTACCACCTAACAAAAATATGGATTTCTTAAAAACTAAGGTTTTCCATAAAATGAACGAATCTACTTAAAATAAATAATTTCCAAAGCTTCCGCTAAAAAGATAAGTTTTAGACAAATCAATGGACATGCGTTTTTTTTTTTTTTTATTTGAGTTAATCAAATGTTAACAAACGAAAATGGTTTATCGTCAATTTAGTTTTCAATCACCCTATCATGTGACATTGCCAGATCCGTCCGTAACGTCCAGACCGGGTTTGGGGGTGTTACATCAAGTGTCCTCACTCAATAGACTAATGTGTCATGTCGGCGATTAATTAGTGAGAAACGAATTGCTTTATTGGAAGTAGCTAAATTGAAAGAAAAATTTAAGTGATCAATATAAAATAAATTATATTTTAGAGTGATCTTAAGTGTATTTCATTTATTTTTAATAGTGGAATCTTATATAATTTATATAAGTTTTTTACCAAAAGTTTATATTAGTGGATTGATTAAATCCTAAATTTATAGGAAATCAAGAACAAGAGAAATGTCATATGTTTTAATTTGAATTTTAAGTAATATTATTTCATTCCTTGCTCTTATTGCATATAAAGAATGGAAAACATAATTTTATTTTATGAAATATTATATTTAAAAATCAAATAAACTATTTATAAGTGTATAAATTTAAATTCAAAATGTGCAAGTTAATATTGTTAGACAAAAGATACTTATTACTCAATTTAAAATATTACATGTTTAAGAAAATATGTTATTAATTTAAATTATTACAAAGATTTAATAACATTAACACCATATTTGGTTGGGGAATGGAATAACATTTCCCCTTATTCATTGAATGGTAAATCATTTATTTATTTAGTTGAGCGTAATACTCATTCAATGGAATGATCATTACTTCTCTATTACTTGCCTTCCCATAATAGCTATTCTTTGGTATCACTAAAGAATAGTTATCTCATGCAACATTGAATAACAATAAAATGTTAATTTCCAAATTAGTCCTTTAAAACTTGAACTTAGAAAATATAAAAATAAAATATTTAATTTCAAAATATAATTTAAAATAAAATATTTTAATATAATTTAATGTAAAAATAATTATATTAAAATATTATTAAATTATTTATTATTTTATTAAATTATATTTAATAATAATTATACTAAAATATGATTTATTTATTTATTTATTATTTTTATTAAATTATTTTAATAATAATCCACCTAACAAAATTTTGCTAAGGGTACTCTGGTCATTTCAATTTTTTTCCTTATGTTATTACAATATCATTCCATCCAACTAAACACAAGAGTACTATTACAATTTTATTCTATTCCATCCAACTGTTTAGTTGAATGACTGATTACAGTTCTATTTCATTACAATTATATTCCATTATAGCGACCCAAACATAGTGTAACTCTTTATTCAATGCATGCATTTATCAAGTTAAATACTCAAATTGAAAAATAAAAAATGAGAGCAAGTACTGGTGATCTATATTGGAATAGGCCTAAGAATTGATGAAATAATACAATCTTTAGTGACACCGGTAGATGTCCCAAATCCGTCGCCATGCTGGTATATGCATTGAGCAGTTCGAGCCATGTTCTTAGATAAATTCACAATAGCTCGAGAGAAACGATTATCCAAAATTTCTTCATTAATCTTCTTCCATGAATTGCTTATCAGTTCTTTTACATGATTTCGTGCTGTTTCTTCTGATACTCCTTTTTCAATCATATAAGTCTGCACTGCTTTCGGTATGTCCCCTCTCTCCATCTCAGCCTTCAAAATGAAACAAATTTAGAAAATCTAGAATCTAGTGACTGTAGCAAATTATGTATTACAAATGAAGATATTACCTTGGAAGTACCTAGATCATCACTAAGTCGAGTAATGAGAGATGACCAATAAAATAATTGAGAATAATCCTTGAGACAATTTGGAAATTGATTAACAATGGAGTCTGCCTCCACAAAACAAAGAAGAACCAACCCTCCGAGACTTCCAATTGAAATCCATGCGTTTTTAATATATTCATCAAAAGTGGGAGTTTGACCTCCATAAAACCATCTGGCTTCTGTGATATGAGCTCTGCAAAGTATAGCCCACTGCAATTGGCAAATAACGACAAATCAGAGCCAATTCTACAAAATATTAATTCTCAGGCTATCAATGTTACCTGTTCTTTGATGTAGGGCAGAACGTCGAGGCCATGGTCTTTCAAGGTCTGTTGGGCTAATTCATTAGAAAAGTCTGAAATGGCTGAGAACATTACTCTCATGTACTCCGGAAGTTCTTGGACGACCTTAACATCCCACCTATTGCAAATCCATATAATCAATAACCCAATTTTAGCTGCTATAAAAATATTATAAAAGTAAGACTATATATTACCCAGTGACTGCTTTGGTGAAACATTCGAGTTCTTCAAGTGATCCATATATATCATAGATGTCGTCAACTACAGTTGCTAGGCATGCATACTTAGTGAAGCAAATCCTGCATTTGGCATATTGGGGCTCAAAGCTCAAACCAGTAGCCCAAAAATATATTTCCATCAATCTATCCCGGCTGAAACTAAGCTTCTCCTTGAAATTCAATTCGCTCCACCACCTATTTTTCATCCAATGAATAAAAAGCAATTTCGAAAATAAAAACCATATATTATAAGTAAATTAATCTTACCCTGCAAGTTGTTTCAGTTCTTGATGGTAAACTGACTGGATAAGATTGTAGTCTAACTTAGCCAGGTCAAGCAAAACTGAGCTGTTTGAATCATCCATGGCGTAGGAATCAATGAAGTTTCGTGCTTCAATCCTTTCCATCCTCCAATAAAGTGGAACTTCCAATGACCGCTGAACTTGCTTAGCCTCAACTTTCTCCAGTTTCCCTATTACATTCTTGAGATTTTCACTGCTAAAAGCCTTAGCTTCTTCAAGGATTTTTTCGCCTTGTATTGCCATGGATGAAGCTTCATTCAATCTCAAAAGCCCTTCAACATCCCCACATAAGCTCCCCATGAACCTCCCATCTCCACCTTTAAATTTCTCCAGCACATCTGTTTAATTTTACCATAATAGTTAAAAAGAAAACAAGAAAAGGATAGAATTTGTTTGTAACGAGACCGTGCTTAATAAGCTAACAAATTTGAAAGCAAATCCAGAAACAAACAAACCTGCGGTAATAGGATAACAATCCTCTCGTAGGATCCGAAAACGCAATGCTACTGTGGAAAGATCATTGGAGACAAGATTTAGATCCAAATTCAATTGATTCAAAGCCTGTTGAATCTGTTCCTGAAAATGGTAGGCCACTCCAAGCCTCTTCATTGAATCTATTAGCTTCAACAAGGCAGCTGTGTCTGTCGTTGAGGCAAGCAATTTTCTAACCTTTTGTTTCAGATCCTCCAATTGTGTAGCATAGAGTTCGTACTAAAATTCAAAAGAAAAAGGGCTGTTACATGCGACATATATCTATAATAACATTTATCACAAGCCTAGCACGCAAAACAACTTACAGTGTATGGAGTGATAAAGGATTGGATGGCGGTGGGATCCCAAATACTGGGATGATAGTTAGCGGTTCGACGTTGCTCTTCATTCAAGGATTGGGATGTTGGTGCCATTGAGAAATAAGTTTGAGATATGCCTATTCCTTCAGTATATTGTAAGGTTGGAATTGCTATGGAGCTTATCTGAACTTGGATGTCCTTATATAGAGTTCGTGGACCGTCAATATATTTATCAAATTTAACTTAAGTAATATCTTCCAATAATGTCTAATAATAAATGCATCTAATAATAGTAATAACAATAATAATAATGCGTCGGCGCAAGTGTCGTTGGCTCATAAATATAGTCACGTCAAAATTAATCTAGCTGAAAGCTAGCCACTTGTATTTTAAAATTAGTTTTGTTTATAGATTGAACTATTAGAGTAGGCAATATTTTATTCAATTCTAGCCACCTTTGAACCTACATTGGATTTTAGTCTAAGATAAATAAATAAGTTGGTATGCAATAAATAGTATAAATTTAGGGGTAATTTATTAAAAAAAGCCCAAAAATTTGAAAAATTATGGAAATGGGCCAGTTTGTAGAAAATTTACGGGAAAGGGCCATTTCCCAAAATGCGTCACGTCGGCCGTTTTTTGAAGCGATTAAGCGCCCGGAGAGGTGTTTTGTCCACCTCGGCAAAAATGCGTCCACGAGGCGCGCTTTTCTTTGAGTTGGACAAAACGCCTCTGTGGGCGCGCTTTTGGTCGATTTCCCAAAACGCTACCGACGGGACGCTTTTTGCCCTACCTCCCTATGAAATTTTTTTGAAGTTTTGGCCCAATAGTCTCCCAAGCAAAATAATTTTGATGAGACGTTTACAACAAACGATGACCAAAAACTTCAAAGCAGGCGATTCAAGATCGCATCGCGTCTTGAAAAGTGCTCCCACGTGGACGCGCTTTTGCTACAGTTGTCTTCGGTAAAATAATTTTGAGGAGACGTTTCTGAACAAACAGTGGCCAAAAACGCTTCCAGCAGGGTGCACTGTCAGCATGCGTACTGAAAATTGCTCCCACGTGGATGCGCTTTTGTTACAGTTGTCTCCGGCAAAATTAGGCTATAAAGCAGTCAAATTTCATTCTCAGGTTGCATAAAGGAAATTGAGGCAAAAGGAAAAAAAATTGAAAATGAGTGAACGTATTAATGCTGTTATTTACTACGACGGTGAAGTTCGTGACACCGAAAATGGCGTTGTTTTCTTATCGGAGAACACAGCGCGACTGAGTTTTAATCGGAACATCGATTTGGTAGAACTTCGCAAAAGAATTAGGCGTAAAATATTCGAAACAACGCCAATGAAAGTTCAGTGTATTAAGTATAGATTTTGCGCCTCGGTTGATCCGGTGAGATATGAGTCGTTCGACATCAAAGGTGCTCAGGGCTTTGAGGCAATGGTAGAGACTCATCTTGCCAGTGGATCACCCTATATCGAGGTATATGTAGAATTTTCATCTCCAAGTGATCTTTCTGCGACCTTGACATCTACTGCCGTTGGAGGGGAATACACAACCCCAAGCCGACACTCTGTAAGTGGGAGGCAAAACACAGAAGTGCCCGTGTGCGGTCGTAGTATGGAAAACATAACCCCTACACGACACTCGGTTGGTAGATGGGACATGCATATCCGTCATTCGACGTCTGATGATAGAAATACGTATTGGGGGACGTCGTCAACTTCTAGTGGTTGGCAATCCACATACGATTGGAATCTTTACGAAAGATGTTTAAGGAGGGATGATGTACTCCCGACGACATCCACCAATGAGGGCCCTCGTTTGTTGCGAGTTATGGGGGTGGACGATGAATTCGATGTGGATCCACCTCGGGGGCGGGGCCCAACGGTGCGAAGTTGGATTATTTTACGACCGGGCCGTTCAATTGTACCTGAAGACGTTGAGGGCAGTTTAGACGAAGAAGAAGAAGATCCGCTATTCAGGGCGTACTCACCTCCAGTCCACATGCATAATGTCGATCTATCTCAAGATGATGCATTGGAGTTTCCTGAACTACCACACCGGACGCGTGACCGTACAGATTCTTCATTGGATTCGGACCAATTAGAAGTTGGAAACCAGTTTTCCAACAAGAATACTTTTCTTGCTGCATTGAAACAGTACAACATTAAGAACGGGGTTAACTACAATGTGGTTAAATCCAAGCTCGATAAGTTCGAGGCGAAGTGTGTAGTACAAGATGCCACATGTTCATGGAAAATCAAGGCATCGTTGAGGAAAAGGACAAGGTTGTGGGAGATAAAAAAGTACAAAGGTCGACATACATGTCTTGCCGATCTGATACCACTATGTGTTCGGTGATTTGAATAATGATAATAATATGTAATGTTGCATTGTTTAACGTGCCGTTGATGGTGTAACACAAGATCATCCGAAGATGGATTCGACATGTTGGTGAACTAATAATCCCGACGGTGAAGGTCGATCCCAAGACTACGATCTTACCTTAATTGGCGATATTCAGTAGCCAATTGGGGTACACGCCCTCTTCTGAAAGGCTTGGATAGCCAAGCGATATGCGTTAGAAAAGTTACACGGTGGGTGAGACACTTCATATAATGAAGTGTGGCAGTGGTGTCAGGTGTTGGAGAGATATGTCTCAGGCAGCACGACAGACCTTGAAACGGAACCTGCGTACTACAATGATCATCTGCTCCATGGATGCGTAGTATTCAAGCGTCTGTTTTGGACATTTAAGCAATACCGAGATGCCTTTAAATACTGCAAGCCATTGGTATAAATTGACGGTATCTTTATGTATGGTAGATATACGCATCGGCTATTGCTAGCTGTGGCACAAGACGGCTGTGGGAGAATCCTTCTGATTGCGTTCTCAATAACACCGGAGGAGTCAGCTGATGACTGGGACTTCTTCCTATCTAGGTTAAGGAGGCATGTTTGCCCCCAACCTGACATATGCGTTATATCGGATCGGGGCCCTAGAATACTTGCGGCAATAGAATGCCAAGGAAGCATGTGGCATCGCACACACCATCGATATTGCCTGAGGCATGTTTCATCCAACTACTATGGGCAACATCGATCTAAAAGACAGAAACAGCAAGTGACCGATATGGGTATGAAATGTCTATTGATATAATTTCGTTTATAATATTCAATTTATTCTCAATTGAAGAGTGGTATGTAATATTCGCTATCAACGTATATTGGCAGGGTATGAGATCAATAAAGATCATTTTCACGAGATGTTGGACAGTTTACGCTCAGATAACGCCGAAGGCGCAAGCTACCTGTACTATATTCCTTTCGAACAGTGGACACAAGCATATGACGCCGGCCTACGATATGGGCATATGACCACAAACCTGGCCGAATGCATAAATTACATTACGAAATGAACCATCATCTGCCGATTACATCGGTTGTCGCGAGACATATTTTTGGTTAGCGGCACTATTTTGAATAAACGGCGAGTTATAGAGGCGATGCAAGGAGGCCATGTATGGAGCCGAAGGTCTTGCAAGAAATAAACCGTGGGAAGGCACGGGCGAACACCATGCACACAGTATGTCACGATCGCGACAACCTATGGTTTCGTGTCACGGAGTTTGATGATCCGAACCAAGGTATTGTTGGCGGCCATTATCGTGTACACTTGACAAATAGGACTGCGATTGTGGGATATTTGATGCGCCGTTACCCATGCGCCCATGTACTTGCGGCTTGTCGAATCTCCGTCTTGATCCAATGAGATATGTCGATGAAGTGTATAAATTAGAAAACATGTACAACGTGTGGAGACACGTATTCCCACCGATCCCGGATGAGCGTAAGTGGCCATCGGTATCGCTTGCACCAGATAAGTTGCTGCTTTGATAGACAATTGAGGCGAAAACCAAAAGGTCGACCTTGCTCGACTAGAATACATAACAATATGGATATCCGAGAAACAAGCAACCAAAAGTCATTGTCTGGGATGGTGTAAGAACCGGCCATACATCTCGCTCATGTCCAAATCGGAATAGTTGATGGTGTTCTTAGGTCTTTTGTCTCATGGCGGCTATGTAATATCTATTTTTTGGAAGAAAAGCGGTGAACTTTTGTACAATAACTTTTATTTTATTAAAAAATTAAAATAAATTAAAAATTAAATTATAAAGAAAAAGTTAAACTCAAATTTTATTAAATATATTAAAAGTTAATTACAAAAAAAATTAAACCAATTCTACTTTGTCAAAGGTATTAAAATTTAAATAAATTAAAAATTAAATTATAAGGAAAAAGTTAAACTCAAATTTTATTAAATATATTAAAACTTAATTACAAAAAAAATTAAACCAATTATATTTTGTCAAAGGTATTAAAATTTAAATAAATTAAAAAATTAAATTATAAGGAAAAAGTTAAACTCAAATTTTATTAAATATATTAAAACTTAATTACAAAAAAATTAAACCAATTCTATTTTGTCAAAGGTATTAAAATTTAAATAAATTTAAAAAATTAAATTATAAGGAAAAAGTTAAACTCAAATTTTATTAAATATATTAAAACTTAATTACAAAAAAATTAAACAAATTCTATTTTGTCAAAGGTATTAAAATTTAAATAAATTAAAAAATTAAATTATAAGGAAAAAGTTAAACTCAAATTTTATTAAATATATTACAACTTAATTGCAAAAAAAAATTAAACCAATTCTATTTTGTCAAAGGTATTAAAATTTAAATAAATTAAAAAATTAAATTATAAGGAAAAAGTTAAACTCAAATTTTATTAAATATATTACAACTTAATTACAAAAAAATTAAACCAATTCTATTTTGTCAAAGTTATTAAAATTAAATAAATTAAAAAATTAAATTACAATAAAAAAAGCAAACTCAAATTTTATTAAATATATTACAACTTAATTACAAAAAATTAAACCTTAATTACAAAAAATTAAACTCAAATTATAAATTAATTTACAATAACTCAAATTAGGGGTTTAGGGTTTAGTCTTGATCTTGGGGTGGGAACACATGCGACACGTGGCTGGCCGACTTCTGTTTTGGATTCCTCCTTCTTTTGGCTTCCGTCGGGGTCGTGGAACCTCGGGCAGGGAATCGGGTTCCTCCTGAGTGGAGTGCAGTTACGGATGTTGCGATGGTGACCCACTCTGATAAAATAATAACCTCGGAGGTGTTTGCATAAACCACGGCGGGGGTGACTGTATCCCGAACGGAGAAGGAGCATGGTAGAAAGAAGTGCTCCTCGACGGCACCTCCTCTGAACCCACATACGATGTCGGCCTCACCATCGGTGGCAGTGAGTAGTCGAGACGGACTCGAACACAGCCATGCACTCCAACTGGCTAGGACTAGAAAGCTGAAACATATATGGGTTAGGAGGATACATATAAGGGGAAGGGTACGCACCTGGCATGAACGATAGATGCTATGATATCAGTGTTGTCAATTTGGCGATGGGCCCGGTGATCGTGTAGGCGCTATTTGTTGCTAGGCCGGTGGTATCGGTCTTGATGATGGCCCTGCCTCATCACCCCTTCTCCTTGGATTTAAAGGGGCCCGACGTTCCCTTCACTCGCGAAGTTGCCGTCGCCTCTCTTCTTCTGACAACAGATACGGCTTGCCATGGATCCTAAACCATGGCATGTACTCCGGCACGCACGCTAACTCCGAACGACTATCGGTTCCCAGTCAGGTATGTAGTCATATCGATTCTCCCACGTCTCGATATGTTCTGACCAAAATCTTAGCCAATCCGTGTGTGGCTGCAATAAGTCCACCTTGTGCTCATCATCGAGCACCTCTGGTGGCACGAGAATCGGTTGCCGAAATCCAAATTGCCGCAGAACCCGATCTGCCTGGTGCATCTCCACGGTCGCGTAGGTGATCAATGGGACCTTTACGTGCCAACCATTCGGATTTTGGAGGAACTCCTCCTAATTCTTGCCGAATTTACGGATCGTCAATGCACGTCCATTGAAACTATATTAACATTACGAAAATATTAGTTATATACCTAATATTAGACACTACATCTGAAATACTAAATTATAATAACAAAATTCGAAACTTACTTGTGATTCCGACCTTTGGTCCAATAGGAGTCGTATATCCTAAAGCGAGTTAGGTATTCCAAAATGACTCGCCGAATGGTTCCACCTAATTAAATAAACTTTTAGCATACAATTATACTATAAATCTACGAAATAATTGTAAAATATAATATTAAATTTACCTCGTTATCAGTGGGAATGAATATAGATGGTCGAGTCGAGGGCGTAAAAATAGAAATTGAAACCATGCCCATGACTGCAGTAGTGATAGGCAACCTTCGATTTTTGCTTTACTCGGCCGCGTCGCCCCGCACATCTCCCGGTACAACCTCGACAGCACGGCAGACCCCCAACTCAATTCACCAGCTGCTCTAAAATCAACAAGTTTCAGTTTCAAGAACCATCTCAGGTGGACGAGGTTTCTAGAGAGGTCCGGCATCAGATAGCCTCCAATTATTTGAAGAATGTATGCCCGAGCATACCGTATTCTTTCTACTTCGGTCGAACCCTCGTTCGGCTCCGGGAATGTGTCTCGTAACCATGCCATATCGATCCGAGCTCCTTGAATTCTATCCGAATGGCACCTGAAGCTCGTAGCATCTGGCCATCCAATCGGTAGATGTTACGGACCGATGACTACTGACCCGATCACCGGTAATCCCAACTGCAATTGCACATCTTCTAGAGTGATGGTACACTCTCCGCATGGCGAGATGGAAAGTGTGGGTCTCGGTCTCCACCTCTCAATCAACGCTACCGATCAAAGCGGCTCCAACTTGAACCCCGACCTATCGTGGCCACGTGCAAAAACCCACTTCCCGCAGTAATTCTCAATCAAGGGCGATGGGGGCGATGCATGTTGCGAATATAACATTCCAACACCGATCTACGACTATTTAAAAATTATAAAATTAACAATTAATTAAAATTACATAATTAAAAAATTAAATAATATTGAAAATTAAAATTAAAACTTACCATTTGCATTTGCTCGACGAGAGATGTGCTTGTTGTCTAAGCGAAGTAATTCCCGACCATTGTAATCCGATAAAAAATTTTAAAATTTCTAAAAAAAGTATATTAAAAAATTATAAAGGGCTTTTTCGTAAATAGTAAAGGACTATTTTTAAAATTTGAGCATAAATTTCAAGGACCTTGAGAGAAATTTGAGAGAAAATTGAGAGAAAATTGAGAGAATATTGAGAAAGGATTGAAATGTGAAAAAAATAAAGGGTGGGGGGTTTTATACTTTTTTTCCTGACCGTTGGGAGCCAACGGTCAAAAAAATATGACCGTTGGGGCTAAAGCGCGCCTACGTGGACGCGTTTTTGCTTTGAGGTGGCAAAAGCGCGTCCTCTGTATGCGCTTTAGCCTCTATATCCTCAAAACGCTACCGACGTGACACGTTTTTGGGAAATGGGCCTTTCCGTAAATTTTCTACAAACCGCCCATTTCGTAATTTTTCAAATTTTGGGCTTTTTTGGTAAATTACCCATAAATTTAGTATTAAATTTTTTTAAAAAAAATTAATTACATTTAAAGTCATTAAACTACTAGTAAACTTTCGTTATGGTCATTCAATTTCAAATAATTATAAATTAATTTTGAACTATTTAAAAATTTTCATTTAAGTTATTGAAGTATTCAAATTTTTATTTAAGTTATTGGGTTGTTAAGTGTTTTTCTTTTAAAAGAAAGTTCGACTAGCGACCTCTATCCGACGATTCGACGATTGATATGATAGATCAATATTCATCAACGAGTAAAAGAACATACCTTAGCTCCAAGTTGATTTGATGATCAGTATCGAATATTAGAGAAGAAAATTATTTGGATTTTGGTTTACAGGTTTTTGACGTTCAATGTTGTTTAATGAAAAAATTGAATTGTAAAAGAGAAGGGGAAAGAGAGTTTTCGATTGGTGCAGATGGTGCGAACAGAGTGCCATATAGCATAGATTTTAAAAGCCCAGTGACTTAAATGAGAATTTTTAAATAGGTCAGTGACCATTTTATAATTTTTTGTAGTTGAGTGACCCAAACGTAAACTTACTAATAGTTTAGTTACCTTAATTGTAGTTTACTCCAAAATGGAGTAAAGTGGATTAAAAAACATAAAAAGAAATTAAATTTGGAGTCTAAATACAATCAATCTTTTCCGTAATAGCCTTACGTGTCTATAAAATTTTTTGGATGTTATAGAGAGACATATGCTATACACATATAAAAGCACTCAAAACACCTATAACAACATTTAAGATTTAGATCATATTTAATTTTTTAAGATTTTTCAATTAAAAGCTATAAGATTTAGAATGGCCTATATTTTTGTCCAAATCTTCCTATTTTTCAAGCGAACCTTTGGGCCTGGACAGGTGGACTGGCCCATGATCAGGTCTAATCCTAGTGGACAACAAAACGAACTTGATTTCCTTTAGGCTTTATATTTTTTAAAAAAATTGATGTAAAAAATCAACAATTTTTTGGTTGAAATGGTGAAATTGATAAAAATGAACATTATGATATTTTAGTTCAAATTTCATAATATGTTTTGTCGAAACCATTTTTTTTGAAAAAGGAATGACTTTTGATCTTGAAAACGAAAAAACGGGAGTCGCCACCAATCACTTTTGATGAGGTATGATCGTGTCACCTAATAAAATGGATGTTTTTAATAAACGGTTTGATTTATTAAAACAACACTTTTTGGTCTACGAAATTCAGAAAGACGGGTTCGGGAGTCGGTTACGTACGAGGAAGAATTAGCACCCTCATAACGCCCAAAAATTGGTACCTAGTTGATTAATTAGTGTCTTAGTGTCGAGAATGGAAAATTTGAAGAGATTTTAAAAATACGATCCTTTGTTAAAATACTGCTTAATTGAAAATTTTTCAAGAAAAGGGGATATTTCATGTTAATTGAGAAAAAGAATTACATCTCGTAAGTTATGACACAATTTCTTAAATTCCCGATACACGAATAAATGCCGAAAAATTTATTTATTTCAAAAGACATTCGATTATCTCGGTTTTAGAAAGAAATCGTATTCCGTAAGTTAGAACACGATTTTTCCTAATTCCTGAGAATGTTTAAAATTCACATTTGAGAAAAGTTAGTTTATTCGGATTTATCGAGAAAATCGAACGTTTATTCGGATTAATCGAGAAAATCGAAACTCTGTAAGTTAGAGAACGACTTTTCGAATATCAAAATACAAAATATCGCTTATTAAAAAAATGTAATGCAACGCGAATTGGTAGTAAAACAAATTATGGTGTTAATATGCATAGCAGAACGATAATAAATGTGTTAATATGAATGACTATATATACGATCGAATAATAAAACAAACAAATGAGAAAATAGATATTATGTAAAATAAATTAAGAATTATGTTAATAATGAGAATAATATTAAAAGAAATTATGAACAATCTAAAGATTGCAATTAAAAAGGGATACGGATAAATAAAATGATAAAATAAAATAAAATGCATTTAAAGATATTAGGTAAATAGATACAAAGAAAAATAATAGTAGTAATAATGCTAAATTAATTAATTTAATAATAATAATAATAATAATAATAATAATAATAATAATAATAATAATAATATGAATGTTAAATTAATTGATTTTAATAAAAATAGCAAAAATAACTTAAAAAAGGACTAAATTGAAATCAAAACAGAATTTTGGGTAAAATTGGGAGTGAAAAATAAGGTGGAGGATCGAATTGCAACGCGCACACAACATGGAAGGACCAAAATAAAAAATATCGCCGCCCTCCAAAATGGCATCGTTCAGATGCGAGCTAAAATGTAATCGAAATAAAACGTAGGGTAAAAATTAAAAATATAAAAAGCTTAATAACAAAACACTTGAAAAGCGGAAGGGCTAAAAATGCAATTAGCCCTGCCGTTGAAAAACACGCGGATCCTGCTTGTGGGTCGGGTCAACGCATGGATCTTGGGGACAAACGGCGTCGTTTTGCGCCTGGTGTTTTAAATCAAAACGACGCCGTTTTGATAAGCTTTATAAATCAATTTTTTTTACCAAAAATTCATTCTACCCCTCATTTAAAAAAAACTTTCAAAAACCCTTTCAAAACACTCTCCCCCTCTCTCCAGTATCCGGCCAAGTCTCCGGTCGTCGGACCGCCGTGACGGCCGCTAGTCGCCGGCGACAACGCCACCATCTACGGTGGCCGAAAAATCAAAACAACGCCATTTTTGGCTTTTCGACTTCCCTGACCCAAAAATTGCCAATTTTCATCAAAATCAATGAACCTCAACTGCCTACGGCGGCGCAAATAGAAAAAAAAAGGTAAGATTTTTCTTTCTTTTTTATTTTCTGTTTTCTTTCCTAAAAAAATAACATAAAACAACGAAATGAAAAAAAAAATAAAAAGAGCAGAATAAAAAAACACATTTGGAAAGCTTTCTATTGTGTTTTGATTGTTGTATTTGTGTGTTCGTTTTTTGTATTTCAAAAAAAAATGTCCCT
Source organism: Gossypium rotundifolium (assembly GCA_025506655.1). NCBI lineage: Eukaryota > Viridiplantae > Streptophyta > Magnoliopsida > Malvales > Malvaceae > Gossypium > Gossypium rotundifolium. The sequence goes on along the minus strand of CP106726.1, from coordinate 76,439,547 downwards.
TTTACAGTTTGTTTGTTTCTTGTTTGCTACTATTGCTGTTTGTTTTTGCAGGTACAGAGGCCAGCTGTGTACGGAGGTGCTGACGTGGAGGTACAGAGGTTGACAACGGAGCAAGAAGGGTGCAGCGGCAGCTGAAGGCTTAGGGGGATTAGGGTTTTTCTTGATAATGTTAGGTTTAGGCTATTGGGCTAGGGTAGTTGGGCTTAAGTCTGTTTAATTTTATTTGGGCTGAGGTCTGTAATAGTTTGGGCTTGTGATTGGGTTTGGATATTAGGCTGAATTAGTTTGGGTTTGATTTTGTAATTGGGTTGGTTTGCTTATGGGCCCCGGGCTAAATTGGGCTCAAACATGTTTTTTTAAAATTATATAAAATATAAAAGGACGGAAGTATTTTTAAAATAGTGTTATATTAGCATGATGTGGATTGTCAAACCAACATTGTTAAAAAAATTAATGTTTTAGTAATCATTTTCGTTAAAAAAATATTCAACTTTTTTTGAAAGGTTAATGACAAAAATAGCTTGAAAAGAACAAATTGATAAAAATGTAAATATTAAAAGCGAATTTATTATTATGCCTTTTATTTAAGTCCTAATAACTTTATTAGATTGAAAAATATCTTTAATCTTGATACAAACTCTTAAATTTTTTTTTTTGAAAATATAAGTTGGATTGAACAATAACAAAAATAAAAAAAAAATAAAAACAAAGCCCACTCCTGTCCGTTGGACATAAACAACAATCACACAATAAAAGAAAATTAAGAAAAGACAACAAAAATAAATAAACTAATCCAACCTGAATAAGCTGTCATGTTCTAGAAGCCTCTAAACCGACTTGAACCAACAATAGCTTTTGGAGAAAAAACTTTTTGGGTAAATTACACCAACAGTCACCCAACTTTGGGGTAGCTGATAAAACAGTCACCTATGTTTCATTTCAGTCACTCAACTTTCGAAAAGTTACAAAACAGTCCTTTTTTCGTTTTCCATCACAGACATCACGGCAAAGTGACATGACGGGTAACGGCGTCATTGGTGTCAAAAAATCGTCCAGCTGGCCGATTACTCTCACTTTAACAACCCTACCAACAGCATTTTAGGGTTAGGAAAAAGAAGAAGAAGAGGAGGAGGAGAAAAAGAAGAATGAGGAGGATGAGAGAAAAATGGAGATGCCTGAAGTGATTCCGGCGTGCTATTGTGGAAACCCAACCAAGTTAAACACGTCTTGGTCCAATGACAACCCAGGTAGGAGGTTTTTTGGGTGTAACAAATTTGGCTCTGGATTTCAAAAACCATATCGGTTTTTCAGTTGGTTTGATCCGCCATTCCCCCGTTCACGAATTGTGTTGTTGGGTCTTCTAAAAAAAGTGAGGACATTGGAGGATGCAAGGAGGAGGGAGAGAAGAACCTGGTTTTTGGTGCATGTATTTGTAATTGTGTTGTTGTTTTTTAAACCTTAAAAATCAGCTTATGTTACTGTTGTTAGCATTGAAAACCAGCTTATGTTTTGTAATATTGTTGCTGGTATATTGTTACATGGCTGCTGGTATATTGTTGCTTAACATATGTTATACATGGTTGCTGGTATACATGGCTACTGGTATACATTGCTAACCAGCTCATGTTGTTACAAACACTTAAAAGACTTGAAATGGGATATTTTTGTTGATTACAAATTGTTTTGTAATATTTTTGTTGCTTACAACAATTAGAAGATAAAAGATGGAAAAACACATATGTATTTCTTAATACTCAAAATACAGAAGATAAGAGATAACAAAAATAGCATGGATAAGAGATAACAGATGGAAAAACACATATGTATTTCTCAATTCTCACACTTTTTTTTTTTTCAAAACTCATATGTTAGAAGATAAGAGATAACAAAATAGCATGGATCAATGCTCATATATTAAGGCCAAAATGCCAAACTGTTTACAAAAGGAATGAGGGGCAAAATATTGCCAAATTTTCCTACAATTCAACACAAGTGAATAGATGTGAATTGTAGGGAAATTTACAAAAAAAAAATTATCTGCCTAAACTAATAGATCAGTAGCAGGCAAATTTACACATTTTCAAAAAGTTAACAAAATAAGGTTTCTGGTTTCTGGTTAATCAATAGTCTGTCATGGATGACTCTTGAGTAGGACACATCCATATAACAGTGGTTGGTCTTCTCTTGAATGGGAGCTTTTCTCTTAGGGCAGCTTGTTGATGAGTTGGGGCAGTAGGTAATTGATTTGGGGTAGCCTGTTGAGTTGGGGTACTCTCTTGCTGATTTGGGGTAGCCTGTTGCTGAGTTAGGACACCAACCTTATGTCTTTTGACCTACAAGAACAAGAGAAATCTGTCAAACAAATTTATAAACAGAAGTATACTAAAACTTAAGGCAAATGGCTTACTGGAATGTTTTGGCCAACTTCCCCTTTGCAACTCCTCTTATTGTGGCCTATTCTTTTGCATTTACTGCACCTCATGTCCACCCTTATCTTGCTCAACCTTTCTGTTGTTTATGTTTCATTAGGTTTTTTCCTTCTCACCTTAGTAGTAGGTCTGCCATGTGGTCTTCTTAAAGTAGGAGGCTGTATTGGCAGCATGTTTAACAAAGAGGCCCATTGTTTAGGACCCCTTACTAGACTTATAAAGTTAGAGTAAATTTGAAGCTGGGTTTGCTTGGTGTACCAGGTTTGTACATAGTCTCTGGGAACTCATCTTTTAGATGAATGACAGCCAATGCATGCATGCAAGGGATGCTAGTGAGATCCCAATTCCTGCAGGAGCAACAATTCTCAACTAAGTCCACCACATGTTGGCTGCCAGGACCACATTCAACCTGATACTTGTCCCCACCTGCATGTGATGGAACACACCTAAAAAACAGTCAAGCATGCTTGGTTAAAAAATAATCACTAAAATAACTTTTTGAGCAGCTCCACTAATAATGATACACACACCCCTCTAAAAAACAGTCACTATATGCATATTATAAAAAAAACTCACTACACGCATATTAAATAATAGTCAACACACCAACAATTACTGTATGAAGTCAGAATAAAGGCAGCATGAAGTCAAAATAAAAGCAGTAGAAAGATTAAAAATGGTAACTTTACCTCAATGAATCTTTTATATTTACATCCAAATTTTTCTTGATCTTTGGACACAACATTCCTTTCCATTTGTCAGCTTCTTCTTTCTTCTTGACAACAAGCAACATAATCTTAGTCCTTATTATTTCCATCATGGTCAGAATAGGTTTCCCTCTTGCTTCTAGTATCATCTGTTAGAAAACAACATAAATGGTTAGTGAATTGCTAATTATTAGTAAGAAACATAAAACATAGGGGTTTACCTTGTTAAATGATTCAGAAAGATTATTCACCAACATGTCAAAATGGTTCCTAATTGAGAAGTGAGACCTTGACCAGTGAGTAGGGTTCTTTTCCTTCAACCAATCATAAGCATGCTGATTGGTTTTCCTCAGTTCATCCATGGCATCCTCAGAATCCCTTGTAGTGATTGCTCTGGCAGCTTTCCAAAGTAAATCTTTCAATTCCATTGTTCGGAAACCAGCCTTATTGAAATTGGCATGTAGGTATCTAACACTGTGTCTTGTTTCTGCATTAGGAAACAACATACATATTGCTTCTAAAAGTCCCTGCAATTAGAAAAAAAAATAGTTTAATTCTTTGACAATCCCTAAATAGAAACAACATAAAATAAATAAATAAATGGAGTTCTACCTTTTCTTTGTTAGACATGAAAGATATTTGGTACGAGCTCACAATTTCCAAGTCTATTGCAAGCAACTCCAAGAACCAAAGCCATGATGCTTGATTTTCACTTTCCACAGAAGCCCTTCAAGAAACATCCATCTAAACCTACTATCCTCCTACAACCAGCCCTATAGCCATCTTTGCATGCCTGCAGACAGACATACATCCTTTGAAACAACCTGTTATCCAGATAACAGATTGTTGTTGTTCCCTCATTTTGTGTTCTAACCTCCAAAAAATACTCATAAATCTTCTCATATTGAGCCTTAGAAGCTCATTCAATTAATTCTAATGCCCTAAGTTTAGCCCTCTTACATTTGGTTAGTGAGACTATGCAACATATATCTCTTTTGACATCTTGTTGTAATGATTTTAAAGAATAATCAGGATCAATAATGAATTTTTCTTTATAATGTTCACCTATCCAAGCTGAGGTTACATTCTTATTTTTATATACTTTAGAACAAGTATGGTTAGGTTTTGAACTCCTAATTTGCCAAGTCTAGTCAGTAGGGTCATTAGGGTTTAGTCTAGAAGCCCATATGAACCAAGGACATTTTTCACAGCAGACTGCTTTTAACCTTTTTAAATCATTTTTGGGAAACTTAAAAAAATAATTGTTCAACCTACCATACTGCTTGGTAGCTTCTTTTAGACTGTCCTTAGACTTAAATAACATTCCAACCTTAAGTCTAGGATTACTCATGTCATTCTCTAGGTTGAACTCAAGCCAATTTTGGCCATCTGAGCCAGATTCATGTGCACTATCTAACCTCCCAGAATCATCACTATCACAGAGTTCATCTACTCCTATACCCTCCATGTTTAAACCATCTAAACTAACTCTTATCCTATTAGACACATCACTTTCAGATGCATCACTACCAAACATGTCTCCTTCATTCTCATTAAAATTGTCATCAATTAAACCTGCCAAACAAAGTACTCATCAATAAAAGTAGACAACATAGGCAAACACTTTAACCATTTCCGTCAGACAATAACCAATACAAAATACCCAATAATTTAATACAAACACAACCAATTTTTTCATGCACATGACAGACAACAACCAATAAAAAAATAATTTAATACAAACACAACCATTTTTGTCATGCTCATGGCAGACAATAACAGACAATAACCAGTACAATAAATAGGTAAATAACAAATTTTGATTTTGCCACATACAATATAGCAGCTTGGATACAAACAATGGCAGATATACACAACAAACATCCGTTTGATTATGGCATTCATACAATGGTAGATACAAACAATAAACATCGTGCACATGGCATACAATACACATTATATGTCATACACTTTAATAACCAAACCCTAATCTGTCATGCACATAAATAACAAATAAAATCAAAATCAGAATCAGTGAGAGTTTCAAAATTGAAATCAAAATCGAAATCGAAATCGAAATCAAAATCATAATCGAAATCAGAATTGAAATCAAAATAACTTCAAAATGAAATAACAACATTGAAATCCAAAAAATTTAAAACTAAATGCAACAACTTACCCATTAAAGTGGATGTAACAACATTGGTAGCTTCTCTTCTATTGCCCATTGTCCCTGAAAATCAAAAACACTGAATGGTTTCTGGTTTCGTCTTCTTTTCTCCCCAAACAAAAAAAAACAATCGTACCCTAAACCCTTATACACTGTTAATCAATTATTAATTCGATTTCTAACCCTAAACCCTTCTTAATCGATTCCCAAATAAGTTTCAACCCTAAAAATACCCCAAATCACAACAGAAATTTCCCCAAATTGATTTTCTTTTTTTTCTTAAACCCTCTTAATCGTTTTTAACCCTAAAACTAATCTCATAACCCTTCAATCTTTTTCCCTAAACCCGCCCCAAGATAATCCCCTCAACCGCTTCACCAACGTGCCAAGTTTACTTGCCACATCTGCTGGTTAACTTGCCACGTCAGCGGTCTCGTTAACACCCTAACAGAAACTATTAATTAGTGACTATTTTGTCACTTTTTCATAACGTTAGTGGCTGTTTTGTAACTTTTCGAAAGTTAAGTGACTGAAATGAAACCTAGGTGACTGTTTTGTCAGCTACCCCAAAGTTGGGTGACTGTTGGTCTAATTTACCCAAACTTTTTCATTCTTCACATTCCCCTTACCTTCTCCAACAAAAACTTCCCATTCTATTTTTCATCGATGTCGCTTCACCGGATCTCTTTCCTAACCCCGATCATTCTCCATTGCTACTATTCCGAAGTTAGGCACTCTATTTTGCAGATACATTTGTTCTCCTCTCTTTAACCCTTCATTTGCCAAAGAATGAGCTAGTCCATTTGCCTCCCTCAACACATTTGAATCTGTATTTTTGAAAAACCTCACCTAATGTTTTACATCCTTAATGTACACTCAAATTTCTAATCTATCCACCTCACCGTTTTGGACTTTCTTGACTACTAATAATGTGTCCCCTTCTATCTCCACCATCATTAAACCCAAATCCTTGCCTAATGTAACCACCTACACACATGCAATGGCCTCTGCCGCAAACATCGAAAGTATATCCTCATTTATTACTATCTTCGATCTCAAAATCTTTCCATTTGAATCTCATAACACCATTCCCAAACAAGGCCTACTTTCTCTATTATTAAACACAACATCAAAGTTTATTTTGAAAATTGATGAATCCAGTGGTCACCACCTTTCACTGGCTCGACTCTTGACTGGTAACTTCTTTTCCAACTCATCCAATTCTCGTATATAGCTTTTAGTGAAGTCTGCTATACCTAACGTTGATCTTTTTTATCCCTCATGCACCCATTTATTCCTCTCGGTCCAAATTTCCCATGAAGTACAAATAAAGGTTCAACACCAATGACTGGGTTTATATGCCAGAACACAAGTAATCCACTCCATATATTCTAGATTTAACAGTTCCTGTAACCATACAAACTGTAATTTGTCTTAGATCTCCTTTGTTACAGGACAGTCTTGGAAAACATGTTCCTTAGTTTTCAATTTCACTTTATATCTTGGGAATATTGCTTCTGCAACTAATCTTTTGTATTGTAAATTAGCTAGGATAGGTAGAAAATTCACACCAGTTCTCCAAACTGTAATTTTAATCTTAGAGGGTAGATTTAGGCCCTAAAGTTTTCTGTAAAATTTCATATTTTCATTTTGATTATTATTTAGCACGGGATGAAGCATACCTTGTAATATAAGTTTATATCCACTCTTCACCAAATACTCCCTGGATGCCTCCCCTCGCCACACCATGTAATCATCATGCGGGAATCTTGCCAATGGAATACACAAAATTCTTTTTACATCACTGTCACAGAAGGTATATGTAATTGTCTTCTTTCAATTTCCTATTATCAACATCAATTAAATCTATAACCAACCTGATATTCGAATCACTAACTCCCTGCTGTATCTTAAACCTCACAGCTCCTAGCACCCATGCAGCCTTCTCCACTAGGATTTCCTTTCCTGTCCAGACTTGCCAGCAAAGCTTAGCTTATAAAAGGCCCTTAGTAGCCCTTACACTCTTCCAAGTATAGAAAGGTATATTCCCTAATCCAGCGCTTAGAAAATATGAATTTGGATAGTACTTTACTTTTAATGTTAGAGCTCACAACTAGTTTGGATTGTTTATTAACCTCCACCTATGCATAACAAGTAAGGTTAAATTAAATTTTGTTAAACAACGGAAACCAAGGCCACCATTTTCTTTCAATTCGCATAGCCACGTCCACTTACACTAATGGATCCCATGCTTACCTTATCCTTTTTGCCATTAGAAATTTTCCATTATCAGCTCCATTCCTACATAAAGAGATTTAGGCAATAAAAATCAAGTCATTGCATAAGTCGATATTGCATGTAACAACTTTTATAAAAATCTCCTTACCCCCTTACGACAATTGGCTCGTGCTCTAACTATTGATCTTTGATTTAATGCGATCTTTTAACCATTGAAACGCCAATCACTTTTGACCTACATTATTTAGCAAGCCCAAATATTTTTCAGGATTAACAGAACATCAAACTCTCATTCCCTACAAAACTAAATTCCTTACACCTTTAGAGGTATTTGAGCTAAAAATCACAATGGATTTTTCATAGTTGATACATTGTCCTGAGCACACTTCATAGTCCTTTAAAATTTTTTAAGGATATAAGTTGCCCTCTCTGTAGCCTCTCCAAATAAATAAAATCATCTGCAAACATGATATGAGAAATCTGTGGACCTCTTCGACTTACTTTCGCCCCTCTCACCATACCCTCCTCCACTGTCATTCTCATTAGTGTCGAGATGTAACACCCCTAACCCGTACCCGTTGTCGGTAGGTTTACGAAGTATTACCAGAGTTTACAGATACAAATAATTCATGTCATTTATTGTTCATATACGAAACTAATCATATTGTCCCTTGAATAGACCCTTGAAGTCTAATTTAAACATTAGAAACTAGTCGGGACTAAATCAGGATCTTAGAGAATTTTTTACAAATTTTAAATTTTTTTCTTATATGCAGGGTACACACGCCCGTGTAGTTAAGGGACACGTCCGTGTGACCAGAGGACACGCTTGTGCTGCAGGCCGTGTCTAACCCCGTGTAACTCTTTGATTTGTGCTACATGGTCTGCCATACGCCCATGTGCTAGGCCGTGTGGTAAATTCAATTTTTCACAATTTAGGTGCAAGTTTCACACGGCTAAGACACAAGCCTATGTTTTAGGCCGTGTATCACACACGGCTGAGACAAACGCATGTGTCTTTGTCCTTGTGCCCAATTCTGAGCATTCTGTTTCTCAAATTTTTATATGCAGGGGACACACGGCCAATCTACATACCCATGTGCCAAGCCGTGTGTCACACACGGGGTCAAGACACACGTCCGTGTGTCTACTTGTGTGGACACAATAAAGCTATTTCTTAGCCTTATTTCTCACTCAAATTTAACCTGCAACCTACAATAACATTTGCATACATTGTCAATCAATTCAAGTCATATAAATCAAGCAAACATCACTGACTTGTATGAAATAGTATCACATTTTCATGTGATCAAACTTACCTTCTTGTAGTGACTTATATTTTTACCCTAATTTAATTTAACCAAACCACATCTATATAAGTTAAACATGAAATATATAAAACCTTATAAATATATACCAAAACAAACCATTATTAGCCATTCTAATGGCTAAGTTACAACAAATATTTACATGCCAACATTGGCCAAGTTAACCTATACATGCCATTATATCAAAATAAGATTAGTTTTTATACCAAAACAAGTTGATGGATAGTGTGATGTTGCTCCGACCGACCTCCAACCTTTGTGAACTTTCAAGCAGTATAAAACAGAGAAAATAAAACCTAGTAAGCATTTAATGCTTAGTAAGTTAGTGTAACAGGAATTAAACTTAGCAATCACATTCATTATCATAAACATACAATAACATCCTTCCCATTAATTTGGCAAATTTACCTAATTACATACACTCAATCAAATGAGTTAGTCACATATTTCACATATACATAAAATAAATATGGATGAGCTCATCATGTTTCACACTTTCAAGTATTTCAGAAGCAATAAAGATATAATTTTTTTAATCTTATAATTTCTCATGTTAGAAATTTTATCCTTTGAATTATTGAAATAACGATGGATACTCAGGTAGTATATACAGGGTGTACAAACTATAAACCACCAATTCATAATTAGGGGTACCCATTAGGACACATAATAAGGGAGCACACTCTCGGGCCACATATCAGGATGCTAAGATGGGCCATGTAACCATGTAACAGAATACTTATTCAGGCTAAACAGGAAACTCATAAGAGTTTTATTTAGGGAGCTCATAGAGCTTAACAGATAACTCTAAAGAGTTAATATTAGAGATCACCGGATAAGGTAATAGGGAGTTCAAGTGAGCCATTTCAGGAAGCCCATAAGAGCTTATATTAGGACGCTCATGTAGAGCTGTGTTTGTGTTCGCATTATATGCTAGATCACAACCGATCGAAACATGTAATAGGATGCTTACATAGAGCTATGGTAGTGCGCAAACATGCAAAATCACTACCGATCAGGATACTCGCAAGAACTATTTAACAGGATGCTCGAGAGGGCTATATTAGGTTGCTCAACTAAGCTATATTTTGTCCGCAACATATGCACATTTAATATAAGAAATCACATATATCCATCGAATTTCATTATTCAAAAAAAAACCTAACATCTTATGAACATTTCTGAGCATGTGATCTGTAACACCCTAAACCCAGCTTAGACGTTATGGTCGAATATGGCGTGTCACATTGACGTGTCTTTTGAAAATTGGACTTGGAAAAAATTTGTTTTTAAGTTTTAAAAACCCTTTTATTATTATTTAGCAAATCATCTAGTCAGAGCGTTTGCCTTATTATTTGCTATTGTATAGTAGGTTGATTTAAAATCGTCGAAGCTTTTAAAAAATATAATGTTTAAATTTCGTGTCTTTGAAAACAGTAATTATTTTGAAAATTTAGCCTTCTCCTAAACTAGCAGTTTAAAGTAAGTAAACAAAGCCCAATTAAAAATTTAAACAAACATAAATGACCTTATTACATAAACAAAGCCCAACATAAACTTTAAATTTAAGTAAAAGCAAGTGTAAAACAGCTGCAGTTGTGCGGCCACCTCTGAGTCCCTCACAGTACCAAATCGTCTATGGCTGAGGATTACCTGTACAGTAAAAAGGAAAATGGTGAGTATACGAAAACTCAATGTGTAATCCCTATCACCAATCCAGTATATAACATGCGATAATGATGCGGGCTGAGCCTATTCAAGAATAATACAAGATGGGTCTTAGCCCAATACAAGATGTGATGTGGACCTTAGCTCAATACCATATCAGTATAGTGCAATAATGCAACCCATTCTAATCCAGCCAACACACCATTCCGTACCACTAACACATCATGTGGGGATAAAATCGACCCACCCAGCCAATACACCAATATCACAGCAAAGCTGCCAGTAACATTATCACAGCAAAGTTGCCAATAACAGTATTGCAGCAAAGTTGCCAGTAATAGTATATGTGGCAAAGCCACCAGTACAGTATACTTCCTCCACAACAGTATCCCAACCCCATGCAATATGTCATGTCATAAATCATACATATATGTAGAATTTCATACTCAGTATCAGTCATATACAAATCATGAACACATCAGTCAACCTACCCTTAGGGGTATAACGGTCATTTTCATCCAATAGGGGTAAAATAGTCATTTCACCCTTTAGGGGTATTTTGGTCATTTTACCTACTTTGGGTTCTTTGTGCAGATATCGACCTCTCAGAAGGTACGCAGTCGCCTCAAGCGACTTCGGTAACCTAAATGGTCATAATAGTGTAAATGGGCCCAAAGCCTATTACTCAGCCCAAGTGGGCCTGCATGCTCGTGCGGCCCGTTCAGCCCAGATTTCGCCATGGCTATGAGACCTACATAGCCCAGTCCAGTATATGCCACAAATCGTAGATTTCATCTGTGTAGGGCCCATGAGCCCATTGGGCCCATACGACCTATTTCGGCCCAACACGGCCTAAGCCCATGAAAATGCTCATGGAGGCCTCTACAGTTATACGCTCGTGATTCATGGGCTCGTTTTGACCACACGAGTGTTCGTACGCCTATGCGACTTCTCAAAGCCTAATCTTTTTGGCTTTTTGGCTTTTCGGCTTTTGCCGTTCTACAGTCAAAACAGTGTGAATACACACTTGCTTACGCAACCGTTCCAAGTTCCACGAGCACCAAAACCTACATTCATACAAGGCTTTCCATTAGTCGCTGAACAATAGGGTTAATCCCTTTCTTTTACACCCCTAAAACTAAAATTAACACTTGCCTCGATTGAAAAATGTGGCTTAGCCCACTTATACCACTGATGAAGGTTGACTACAGTCTCTTTGATGGATATCTACATTACAAACGGATTTTATTAAATAAGATTGTTTATTCATGTCGTTTAAATCCACACATGATAACTTACAGAATCGTAGAAAGCATTTGGCCTACACTTTAGAATGCTAGCCTACATACTTACCTTTGGTCGAGTGATGAGAGAAAGGTTTCAACGACTTTAATCTTACCTGAAACTTTTTCACTCCTCAAGGAATTCGAATCGTTAGAGAATAGCTGTCAAGCCGAAAACACAATTGAAGAGATGAAGAGGGAGAGAAAGGCAATATTCGACAAACAGTTGACCAAAAAGGGGGTGAAGGAAGAAGAGCAAATCAGAAGAAAAAAGTAATATGAAACAGCCCAACACTATTAGGTCAAGGTTTGGGAAAGTAGAGGAAAGGAAAGAAACAGGAAAGATAGAAGGGGAAGAGAAAGAAGGATTCGGCAAGGGAAAAGAAAGAAAAAAGGAAAAAGTGAGCAGAGAAAAAAATGCCAAAAAAACCTACCACATTCGGCCAAAGAGAGAAAAAAAACCCAAATGAGCAGTATACCTCTCTTGGCCAAATTCCTGAGTGTGAGAGTCCAAATTCGGCACAAACTCCCTTCCCTCTCATCTCATTGATTTTCTCCTAAAATCCCTCCTCAAACCTCTCTATGACCAGTTCAACTCCATTCAAAGTCTATTCAAACGCCCCTTAGTTGTGTTTCGGTCCAACTCTACTACCTACACAGATCAAGCAGCAAAAAAAACACTCCATTGTGCAACCCAATACTTGAACCTCAGACCTCCCAGTTACACAACACGCCACCTTGCCACTAAACCATAAGCTCTTTTTGTGTCATAAAACAAGCACTATTATTTATAAGGCCTAAATGCCCGTGTCCAGATTCATATAAGAGCAAAACTAAAAATTCTGCAAAAGCCAAGACTTGAACCCAGGCTTCTCACACACCCCCATACACACCCAAATCACTTAGCCATTAAAGCAAACAAGCATATCATGCAAAAATTAAAGACTTAAATTTTTGGGGCGTTACATGATCATTTCATATATTTATAACATTCGTATAATTTACATAAATACATACCATACTCAATCGAAATACTACATTCAATTGAAAGATATTAACATGTATAATTAAGTTACACGAACTTACCTTAACACTTGTTCGTATATGAAAATATACTAATAAGAAACCTTTTGTTTTCCTTGATCCAATTATGTATTTGGTCTTTCTGGATCTATATAAATCAATTTAATCATCAATTTATCACATTTCATATTCAATTGGATTCAATTTACACCCTGGGCAAAATGGTCCTTAAACTTTTCATAAATTTCAATTTCGTTCTTAGGCTCGGAAAATGAAATTCATGCAATTTAATACTTATTCCAAGCCTAACCAAAATTTTAGTATAACATTTACAGCACATGTATTCCATAAAATTTAGAATTTTTTTTTAGCTTTTACATCTTTACAATTTAGTCATTAATTCATAATTTCATCAAAATTCACTTTGTAAAAGTTGTTTGTCTATCAACAACCTTTCATTTTCTACCATAAATTTCAAATTTTCAGCATATTCATCCATGGAAAAACTTTGATACTTTGATAACTTTTCAAATAAATCCCCAAAATAGATAGATTAAATTATCCGACCTCAAAAATATAAAAATTATTAAAAACAAGACATGAAAACATACTTAATTAAGCTTGATTAGTTTCATTTCTCTCTCCTAGGGTTTCCATGCAAATTTAGGGATGAAGATGATAATAATATGGTGATTTTCTTTTTACTAATTTATCATCTTTTAATTAATTCAGTTTCCAATTTAGTCCTTGCCCTTTTTTAAATTTTCTTGGATGAATCATCAAAATATCTACTAACTTTTCTTTAATGGTCTAATTACCATATAAGTACTTTAAGTTTTAAATTCCATATCTATTTGGTACTTATAGCTACTAGAATTTAACTTTTGCATTTTATACAATTTGGTCCTTTCTATAATTAAACACATAATCGATAAAATTTTCTTATCAGAATTTTCATATGACATTCCTATCATAATGCAGATCATGCAATAATATTAAAATAAAAATTTTCTTTCCGGATCGAATTTGTGGTCCCGAAACCACTGTCCCGATATCCCTGATAATGGTTTGTTACATGAGAGCCTTTCACTACATATCAAGAAAAGAAAAGGGCTTAACGGATCTCCCTGTCGTAAGCACCTCTCAGGCCTAAACACCTATCATGTTGCGCTATCCAAGATAATAGAATAAGAGACAGTACTAATACACTGCATAATAAATTGACTCCATGACTCAGCAAATCCCATTTTAACCATCATACTCCTAAAAAAGCCCATTCTACATGACTGTAAGATTTACTCATGCCCAATTTAATGCCATTAAACATTTCTTACCTTTTATGTTTTGCTTAAACGTGTGTAGAATTTCATATGCAATGAGCACATTATCTGTGATCAAACGGCCTAGAACAAATGCACTTTGAGCTTCATCTACACAACAATCTATACTTTCTAAAATCGATTAGCAATTGTCTTCGAAATCATTTTATATAACACCATTCAAAGGCTTATCAGTCTAAAATTCATTAAATTCACCGGATGCCCTATCTTTGGTATTAACACAATGTTGGTGAGTTTTAGAGATTACAAAGATGTACCTCCATTCAAAATTTCCAAGAAAAAGGACCTAACATCTCGCCCAACGATGTGCTCAAATTTTTGAAAAAAGAAAGCCGAAAAACCATCTACCCATGACACTTTTGTTGGACCCATACCTTTTAGTGCCACATAAACCTCTTCCCCCTTATATCTATCCGAAAACATCTGGTTCATGCTATCCGTAATACACTTATTCACACGAAATAAAATATGGTCCATGTCTCGATTACTCCTTGTAGAGAATATATTCTTAAAACAGTTACGAGTTATCATCTCCATCTCTCTTTCATCTATAGTTACCTCTCCATCATCATTTTGCAAACCACACATTTGGTTCATTCACCTATGTTGGGATGCAAAATTTTGAAAGAAACAATGTTTTTATCCCACATAATCAACCAATTAGCCCATGTCTTTTGTTCCCAATATATCTCTTCCATCTCTATCTAGGGGTGAGCAAAACTTGATTCGACTCGAAAAAATCGAAAAACATTTCAAATTTCGAGTTAAACGAATCGAGTTATTTGAGTCAACTCAAACTTTTTTTAAAATTTCAAGTTCAAATAGAGTTTGGTTTTTGACTTCGAATAACTAGAATAATTTGAATAAACTGAAGATCAAATTATAATATTTTACATTTTTACCCCAAACCTCTGCACTTTCCCCTCAAAAGTTTTACTCCCTCCCACTTTTCCCCCATAACTTTTACTCCCCTCCCCTCCCATCCCAATCCCCTCCTACCCCAAACCCAATTGCCCCCTAAAATTTTACTCTTCCATTTACTTTTCCCCCAAAAAAATTACTCTATTAACCCTAAGACTTTATTTCCCCCTTAAATTTGTACTTCTCAACCTTTACCTCCAAATAAAAAATTAAAATCATCCAAAAAAATCCCTAAACCTAAATAGTAATAATTTTATTTAAATTTACTATTTATATTATTAAATTAAATTTCACATTTTGTGTAACAACCCGTTTTATGTGATAGCAGAACAGTGGTTTCAGGACCACGAATCTGACAAGTAAATTAATATTCTATTATTTATTTAGTGCCTATTACATTTTATTAAAGTGGTATTAAAATTTCATTAAGAAATTTTGATGTTTGCATGATTAATTAGGTGAACAGGACTAAATCGTAAAAAAAGATAAAAGTTGAGTTTTATTTGTTAAAAGGGTTAAATGACTGGAAATGAAAGTAAATTGACTTAAATGGTAATTATACCATTCATAAGGGTAGTGGAGAATTATGGACATAGTTTAAGTGAATTCTAATGTTAATGTCAAATGTTAATTTAGTAATTTGATAAATAAAGTAAAATTAAAACAAAGTAAAGATGGTATTATCTTTCTAATTGGTTTCTCCCATCGAAATATTCAAGAAAAGCACCATTTTTTGTGCTTTGAAGATTCGGCTAAGTCTAGTTCATGCATGTTGGTGTTTTAAGGTTAGTTTTTTAATGATTTTTATGTTTTTGTGATTGTTGTAGCGTAATCTAGCTAGCCTGGGGGTCAATTTGTAAAACCATTAAAGGTTGAGGGACTTGCCATGAATGTATTTGAATAGGTTGTGATGCTAAATGATAGATTATGAACCTTTGTTGAAAAATAAACAAGTTTTGGTAAAGTGATTTGTGATGAAAATGACATTTAGGGACTAATTTGTTAAATGTATAAATTCTAGGGTTTTATTGTGAAATGGTAATATATATGAGTAGTGATGGGCTTGAAACTAACTAATACTTCGATAAAGGCAAGTGCACCTATTGAACAGTAGTATAGCTTTGATGAGTCCAGAATATCGTATCCTCAAAGACTAAAATTACTAGTAATAACTATCTTTATTTAGCCTAATAATTAAGAGGATTTATTTTAATCTAAAATTTAACTAACTAATTAACTAAGAACGCGACAGAGAGTGAAGAGAGTAATCGAATAAACTAATGAATAAAGACAATACCTAAGAAAGAATCCACCTAGACTTCACTTATTATTCTGACTCTGAATAAAAAGATTTATTCACTTGCCTTGATCCATAGAAATCCCTAAATTATGTTAATATCTCTTTCAAGACTAAAAACAACTGACTCTAGGTTGATTAACTGAAATCTCTTTCTAATTAAAACCCCTATCATCGCATTAACTCAATCTATGGATTCCCTTATTAGATTTGACTCTAATCCAGCAGATTTCTGTCGTCCTATTTCTAGGACTGCAATCAACTCCGCTTAATTATGCGAAATCTTCTCTTAAACAGGGCCTTTTGCTTCAGTGAATAAGCACATTAAACTTGAATTAATATCCTAAAAATATTAAAGCAAGGGTTAAGAACACATAATTAAGAACAAGAACAAGTATTTATCATGTAATTCAGATAATTAAATAATAAGATTCATCATAGGTTTCATCCTCCCTAGGTATTTAGGGAGTTTAGTTCATAACGTATGAGGAAAACATCTTAGAATTAAGAAAACAAGACATAAAAAACCCAAAAAACTTCTAAAGAACTTGATAGAGATCTTCAATCTTGGAGTGAATCAGTTACCGAGATGCTTCCGACGGCTTCCTTCGAGTAATTTCTTTGACCTACTTCGCGTGCTCCCTTTAGTCTTCCTCTGAAGTGTATTCATAGATTTTAGAAGGCTCAGAAATCCTAAAAATTGGCTTTTTTCGCTTGAAAACAAAGTAGGGTGCAACAGGGACACGGGCGTGTGCTCAGCCCGTGTGAGGGTGTCCAGGTCGTGTGAAAATTCGCATGGCTCGTGATTGACACGGGCATGTGTCCAGCCCATGTGGTTCACACGGGCATGTGCCCTTCTCGTGTGGTTCTGGCTTGGCCGTGTGAATCCTTAAGATGGCCCGTTTTGTTTGGTTTTGACCCATTTTCCACTCCTTTCGCTTCCCTATGCTCACCTAAGTATAGAAATACGAATTTAAAGGATTAGGAGCATCAAATTCACATAATTGTATAAATAAACATCCAAAAACACGTTAAGCATGAGATTAAAATGTGTTACTTTTATGGTTTATCAAATATCCCCACACTTAAGCGTTTGCTTGTCCTCAAGCAAAATCCTCAACTCACAATTAAAATTAAACTTCCTTAATTCACAATTCTTATCAATAATGTTTTATCATAATTCAAAAATAATTCATACATTGATAATTTAACTAAAAGAGTCCTAAAGATTCAAACAATCCAAGTCACAAATTTTTATAGTATGAAAACATTGGTGTTTCCCCTTATCTAAATAATTACCTTTGATTCAAAACATACAAGAATTGACATCCTCACTAAAGATTCACTCAAATCACTCAAAGTGTTTAAGGTTCAAATTAAGCACTCAAAAGTCAAACATGAAAAGTTATTACTATAGGCTTGCATGAAAATCAAATCTCCACCACTATAAAATGAGATGATACACAAATCAAAAGGTCTTGAAAAGGGTTGTAATGGGGCTTGGGTTAAAGGTGTGGATAAAGGCTGAATTAGAGGGTTAAAATCGAGATTGAATTGACAATTTACCTAACTAGAAAAATAAACTAATACTGAATAATTACATTAATTGAAAACTTATCAATAATAACATGAGCTTCTTCTCCAAATATGAAATTAACTGTTTGAGCTCAAATAACATAGAATTAATAAATGAATTTTTTTTTGTTCGTGTACAATAATTTAACAACTGAAATAAAGAACATAGTTAGGCAACTGATTAAATCAAATCTCAACAAAAAAGGGGTTAATACAATAGGTAAAATTCTTAATGAATCAAAAAGAATGAGTTTTGGGTTAATATTAAGGGTAGATCAAGAAACAGTTTATTAGGATCAAAGGGGTTCACTAAGGGTTAATTATGAAGGTAGGCTTTTAATGGAATAAGTGAGTTAAAACCTAAGTGCCTTTATCATCTCAGTATATCAAATCAAATGTGTGGTCTTGACATGCATAATTTAGGCAAGTTCTAGAATAACAAATCAATATTGACACACTCATAACCAATAATAAAGTGAGCAAGAAAGTGTATGCTCATAAAGGCTCAAAATCTCACAAAATTTATGGTTTTTGATGTCAACCTTGCAAATTTAAAACTTTAAAGTAATATTTAAATTTAGGGAAACAACCTAACAAATTTTTAGTTCTGAAAATAGACTTATCATGCTTGATTTTCTAATGTCTTAAAGTTTAAACCATCAATGCACAATTGCCTATGACTTAATCCAAAACATATCAATAAAAATCTTAAATCAATGAAAATTTTATTCTAATAGTAATATGAGAAAATTTACTTAAGAATAATATATAATTCAAGGATTTTCTAATAATGATATAATTAACCTCCCACACTTAAGATGTACATTGTCCTCAATGTACCAAAATAGATAATATAATAATATCGTAATAGAGGGAGAGAAGTGAAACTTCTTGAATTTTGGATGAAATTAGTGGAAAAGTGAACGCGGAATTGTGGATATAGCAAAGTGAAGTGCATGCTTCTGAGCAACTATGAAGAAAATAAACACAATTGTGAAAGACGATTAAGGGATTACTCGATTAGAAATAATTATAAAAACTAAAATATAGTTCAAAATATAAAAGATAAGTCTTTGAAAATATAATAAGAAACAGAAAGGAAAATAGACTAAAAATAAAAATAAAAATAAAAATAAAAATAAAGATAAAGATAAAAATAAAATAAATGGACTCAAAGGTCCTCATCATCAGATGCGTCGCGAGGTGGTGGTGCCGAAGGTGAAATACGGAGATGGTGGCATATCTGCTGTAAGGTGGCCTCGAGACTGTCGAACCGCTGATAACACTGCTGCTCAAAGCGAGTGAATAGCTCGGATATGTCGTTCAAAGTAGCAGCAGAAGAAGGAGGTCGGTGACTCGAAGGTGGACGGTGAGGTGGATCCGCATGAGGAAAAGGGACATCCTCAGTGGTGTCCTCGGGATCATCCTGATCATCAAGGTGAGATAATAGGTACTGGGGAGGATCGAATCCACGACGTCGCTCAATCATCCTCATATGTAGCATGCTCGAGATGCCCTGAGGGGACATCTGGCCAACAAGTGTAAGCGAGGAGGACTACCCCTGTGTGTCAAGAAGACCGAAGTGTCAAGCAAGGTGAGTCACGTAAGGGCCTAGGCAGATGAAGCCCTTCCTGTGGTGGTCAGTCTTATGGCGAAAAGATAAACCGATGAAGTACGCCAGATCAAATACATGGCCATGTGCCATGCTTCATAAATAATATGCATCGTGTGTGCTCACGACTCCGGTGCATATACCTTAGAGTAGGAGAGAGAGAAGTTGTTTTCGAGCGACTAGGGTCATAGGTCTTCAGGCTGCCCGTGATATCGTTCCAACATCGCGATGGCGATAATGAATATGGCGATGTAGCTGAAAAAAGTCCTCGGCGCTCATGAACTCCTCTGTGTATAGTCCCAAAGCAGCACCGAATTCTGGGACGCTCATGTAGCGTACCAAATCGCCAAGGCGAAATATGATGGTGCCGAGCTCGTCATGGACTGACATGACGCTCTGAAGGTGGAACGTCGAACAAAAATCCAAAGTAAGCTCCATGTATGTAGGCTCGACGATAATTGTTAAGTCATCAATTAACACTTATTAAGAATTTCTATAAAAAGCAATATTTCAATAACTTAATTTATTGCGGTTTTCAATTAAGAACTTAATTATTTTTTAACTAATTTAAAAGGTTTTTTTAGCATTTAAGTCAAGATATAACAAAAATTCAACAAGTGTTTTGTAAAAATAATTAAAGTTAGGTACATAAATTAAATTACTTTTTAATTAGGTATCAATTTACTAAATTTTGAAATTAAAAAAAAAGATGTTTAATCAAATAAAATAGTAAAATTACCAGATGTTTTTATGCTTTTGACCACATGAGGGCCATATTGGAACAACAAATGAAGCGCAAAAGCCCGGTCCGTTCCCAAAATTTGAATAAAATAAACAAAAAGTATTTTTTTAATATTTAATTAATTTTTAAAATAAGAATTAATTATATTAGTTTGGGGACAGACGGTGAAAGCTGATCAGATAAAGTGGGTCGATAAAATATTAGAGAAGCCTTGTATTTGGTTATGGATTGTATTTCAGTTTTTTATTAAAAAAAAAGAGTAAGTTAATTTTAAAATTAATACTTTCGTTAAAATTTATTTATTAAATAATAATGAGACATATTAATTTAAATGATTAATTATTAATTTAGTCCTTGAATTATAATTAAAATATTGTTTTAATTTTTAAAAATTTTATTAACAATTATTCTAAAAATAATTTTATTTTTTACAAATCTGAGAAGAAATATTAAAAATAAAAACTTCAATTTTAAATCATTAAATCTTGAAAAGAAAAGAAAATTATTTTTTAGAAATCCAAAATATTAACAAAAAACTCATCGCATTGCTTCATCTTCTTCGTTGTTCAGTTGCTATTAGGATTTCTTTTAATGACTTCTAATCTTTTCACACTCCAAAGATTAGAAAAAAGAAATTCTTACAAACAACCATTCAATCTCTCGTGTTTTCTGTTTTCCAATAGTTTAGCATCCATATTTTCAAGGTTTTGTGAGTAACTTGAGAAGAAGAATGAGGATTCTAAAAATAATTTTGATTTTAAAATATTAAAATAAATTTTTAAATTTTAAAGATATTTTAGATTTTGTAATTTTGTTTTTTTTTAAAATTATATTACCATGTGCCAACATGTGATTTGGATGGAGTTTATAAGAAATAAATTGAAGATTAGGCAAAAGTTAAAACATAATAATATCAACATTTGTTGATTGGTCCACTATTTCCGTATCATCATTTAATTGATAAATTTTATGATTTAACTTTTAAGCATTATTGTTAAGAAAAAATTTAAAATTAAAGTGATATTTTAACTATAATTTAAGGATTAAATTAATAATTAATTATTTAAATTAATATATAATGTCATTATTTTGCAGATAAAATTTAATGGATGGATTAATTTATACATTTTAAAATGTCTAAAAGTTAATTTGTTTATTTTTCAATAGAGGAGTCAAAAAATAAATTATTAAACAATTAAATTTCAAGTCAACAATTTAGCGGAAAGATTCAACCGTGTTATGTAAATAAATTAAAGGTAAATTGCATTAATAGTCACTGAATCTTAATTCCAATAATAAAACAGTCACCAAACTAGTAAACTTTCAACTAAGTGACTAACAAACCAGTCCTCCTAACCATTTTCCCTTAGAGACATAGTGGAACTGTCATTTTCCCTCCCTCTCTCCCCCCTCTCATCTCCCTCCCCCTACCACCGCTCTCCGATCCCTCTCTCTCTTCCCACCGTCCCTCCCCTACTCCAATTTCCCGCACCTTCTCAATTCACTCCACCAATCAACTGACAAATTCTTCATTTTGTGGTTGCTTTGTCTTGCGATTATAAAGTAGAGGGATTAAAATTACAATTAAACTGAATAAAGTTAGTGTAATAGTGGCGTTGAGTTACGTAAGGCTATCTGTCATTCTTCTCTCTCAAGGCTCTTTGTCCCTTATCGGCCTCACGATCTCTCATTTTCTCGGCCCGTACAGATTTTCTTTCCAAACAAACACTAAGAATTTCCAAGAATATTCACTCTTCGATTTTTCCGATTAAAACAGAAAAAGCTGTTTCCGGATCCGGAGACCACCACCGTTTGAACGCAGTTGGATCCAGTTCACTGACACTCGAAATCCAGTGAGGTAATTTTCACTTGTAAAATGGCTATTTGTTTACTTCGTGGCGGTTCCATTTTGATTTCTGGAAGTGAGAAGCCATAGTTAGAACCACTAGATATCTTTCTTTTTTGTTTCTGGTTATGGAAAAAGTGCTCGGCTTTTCAGGGTATGGTATTCTGGGGAAAAAGACACAGTGGCATTTTGTTGGGAACTGCTGCCTCATGCGATTTGATGCCACCAGAACCGTTGCATTGGGATCGCGAGGACTATTACAAGGAGAAGAGGCACGAGAGGAGTGAGTTATGACGTCTTATCCGGACGGGTCCTTTAGAGAATTCACTCGTTGGGGCTCCGCTGACTTCCGTCGTCCTCCTGGTATGTTCTTTCCTTTGTTTTACACCGTTTGTTTCACTGATATTTGAAAGTTAGGATTGTATCATCATGAGCTTTGCATGGTAGGTTTATTTATTTATTTATTTTATTTGTGGGGACTAAGGATTGGTTAGATTCTGGGAATTTTTAGATTTAACTTAATATCTTTTGGCAGTATCTGTTGTTCTTTTCTTTTGTTTCATTCTAGACACTCTTTCATTTTAGTTAATGAGGTTTTTTCTTTTCCATATTCCCCCTTGTTTTGCTTTTCTTAATAAATCAAAATTTGCTTTCTGGGTTGTGTTTTTTTTTCCTATTTTTCTTTCTCTATTATTTCCACAGGACGTTAACTTCGCTTTTGATACATGGGTTTAGTATTTTAGTGTTCTACTTTTCCATTTTGAAGGAATGATTGTTTTGGGGGTTTTTATACTATTCTCTTTCTTTTATTTTTCAGTGTTTTCATTTGATATACCTTTTCTAGTAAGAAAGGATAATATCGAACTCTATACTTCTCAATATTTGAGCATTCAACGAAAAACATTGACCATAAGGAAATCATGCATATTGACCAATAAAAAATTACATATTTTGTGGATAAATTAGACCACACTTTAGAGTTTCCTACCATCTTAAGTTTTTATATATTATATATACACATAAACTTGCAAAAACTCACACATCTACATATTGCGCATTACTTCACTTAGGCTGGTGCTTTTTTCCACCTTATGCTTGAGGCAATATGAGAGTTCTAGTGCCTAGAAGGCGTCTTGCACCCTTGACACCACTCAAGTTCATGACCTTGTGAAAATGAAATTTTTAGTTTTGTGACCCTATGGGTTTCATTGTAGGTGATTTTTAGAATTGACATTCACCAAAACATTACGTATAAGCAAATTTCAAAATATAACATAACGGTCGCTCTTATATGTGATCTTTAGAATTGCCTTTCGCCAAAACTTTAAACATACGCATTTTTTAAAATATAACATAGATGATTGTTCTCAGATAGGTGATCCTTAGAATTGCCTTTCACCAGAACATTAAACATAGGTGGTCTTCAAAATGTAACAGAGGCTATCATTCTCAAATATAACATAAGCGATATTCAAAAAACAAAACAATATATTAAAATTATGTTACAATGTGCATATTGAGAATCAAAACCCAATCAATAACGTGGAAAGATACTATACACAACTTCACCATATGCAGTCTTATATATATTCAACTCATTTCCTTATATATGTACACACCTTTCTTGAGTTAATATTTTTGTCTTCCCTTTGGTTGTTTAAATATCTTATGTAGGTAATGGTAAGCAGGGTGGTTGGCATCTGTTTGCCAAGGAAAATGGTGGTCATGGATTCATGCCATCACATTCAGGTGACAAGATCTTAGGTGATGAGAGCTGCCATCAGTCAGTTTCTTGTGTATATGTGAATAATGAATGGTTTCGGTAGATGATATGCTATTATACACTTTGTAGAGAATTAGAGAAATTTTTTTTTTATATATATATTCTGCTGGTTAACTTACAAATATATAGACAGAGATTATCCTAAGGTAGGAAATAATCGCAAGAAGATAGTGACTTCCTAAGAATCAGTAATTAGGATTAGTTTCTATTTACAGAAGATCTCCTAATATTCTATCCTTAATTTAAGGGATTCTAACACACTTCTTATACTCTTACTTTGTAAACACATCAGAGCAACTTCAAAAGGACCTACATGATAATAAGACTAGTGGTGTCAATGGGTTAGGCACAGGACAAAGATGTGAGAGAGAGAATTCTGTAGGTTCGATTAATTGGAAGCCTCTTAAGTGAAGCTGCCCTAGAAGCTTGTCTTCGTGGGATTCAGGGTTTAGCCATTCAAGTAGCTCAAAGAGCTTAGGAGGTATAGATTTTGGAGAATGGAAGCCTGAGTTACAACAAAAAACTTTGATCCCAATCCAGTCACATTCTGGGGACGCAGTAGCCTGTTTCATATCTGCTGCATCTTCTGGTGAGACAACACCAAGAAAGAAGCCATGCCTTGGATGGGGTCAGGGTCTAGCAGAATATGAAAAAAAGAAAGTTGAATGCCCTGATAAAAGTATGAACAGAGTTGAGGCTACAACTTCTGCTGGCAGTACAGAATCCAGCAATTCTATGAGTTCTAACTTGGCTGACAAGAGCCCTAGAGTTCTTGGGTTTTCTGATTGTTCTTCTTCTGCAACTCCCTCATCTGTTGATTTTGGTTCCTCACCAGGTAAATGCTTAGATTTTCTTATAAATTAAGTGTTAAGCAAATGTATCTAAGACAGGTGTAATATCAATGGCTATTTTATTGAAGTCCTGTCTGGTTAATTGGAAAGCTGTATAGAAGTGGTCTTTGAATTATAAAATATATGTGCTTTTTCTGACCATTCCCTTTTATGCCCAGCAATAACATTTTTGTGACTTATTATCAGCATGACCTTTGTTTGATCATATGTTCTTGACTCTCCACCTCTCCTCCCT
This sequence comes from Gossypium rotundifolium, assembly GCA_025506655.1. NCBI lineage: Eukaryota > Viridiplantae > Streptophyta > Magnoliopsida > Malvales > Malvaceae > Gossypium > Gossypium rotundifolium. Next base: position 76,414,499 of record CP106726.1, on the reverse strand, counting down.
GGCCATTCATAGTAACTTGTAAGTCTTGTATTAAATTGATGTTTAGTAATCTTGGTATTCTTCTAAATCTATATGCCTTTATTTTCCCCTACGATCTTTAACTGGCTCTTATTTCACAGTTATGCGACTCCTGTTACTGCCATGACCATTTGCTTGTTTCAAATGCCCAAATAAGTAATTTTTTGATTACATATCCGTCATTGACTCTCCCTTTCCCCTTAAAGCAAACACTATATCAGTATTCTTTATGAGGTAATAGCTCTTTTCCTTTTGTCAATTCCTAGGTGCCATCGCTCTATGGGGTAGAGCTAGAGCTGGAAAATTCGTGTCCTATTTAAATGGTAAAACTTCAAAAAAATTTCAAGATTTGTTGTTCCTAGTTAAGAATTTAACCTATGTAGTAAATAGTTGTTTTCTTCTTTATGTTTCTTGTAGCTTCCAGATCATGTTTGAAGGAGTTCTTTTTTTTAAAAGAAAATTGGAAATGTCAAATTGCAGAATCATAAATGATACCATTTCTCCCTTTGTCTGTTTTCTATATTGATTGTATTAATGACTTATGAGTATGCTTTATCATTTGTTGCCAAAATATTCCTGGTTGTTACAGGTGTGGAGGATAAATCATTTTGCCAAGCTGCAAATATTGATAATGATATTAGTAACTTATGTAGTTCTCCAAGTCTTAGGTCTCAAAATCATCCAGGAGGGTCAGCTTTTAGTTTTGAGAAATTGGATACCAATTCAGTTATTTATTGGGGTTCTTCACTTATTGATTTACTTCAGTCTGATGATCCTAGTACGGTGATTTTGTTTGGTCTATTGCAATAAATAAGTTTTTACCATGTAAAGGTAATGTTTTGAGGGCATTGGAGATGATTGAAACTGAAATTAATTCACTTGAAAATGAACTTAAGTTGTTGAAAGGTGACTCTGGAAGCAGATGTCAATTGCCAGAAACATCTAGTTCTCTTCCTGATGAGGAAAATGGGAAAACTTGTGCGGAACAAAAGATTGTATCTGTTATGGTCCATCAACCTACTTCCTTGAAAATTGATAATTGTGGTAATGTTCTTAGGGAAAAGCTTCCCCTTTGTAATGGTGTCCTGCAAGAAGTTAATGCTGATGTAAAAGATAGGGATATTGATAGTAGTTTCTAAATTTGTGGAACCATTGTCTTTGGAGAAACTAGTTTCTACATCAGATAATTTGGATACCAGTCAATTGACAACAATGGAGGAGGTGGTTTTAGTGACTGCTTCAAGTAATGGAGTGGTACACCCATTTCTGGGGAAGGCAGCATGGTCAAAAAGATTGATAACAATGCACATGTTCCTGGATCTTTAAACTATGATTTGGTAGAGAAAATATAGTATATGTTGAAATACCGACCCCTTATAAGGAATTGGCAAATGGAGCTTGTAAAGTATTTAATAACCTATTGCCAAAAGATCGGTATAGGATTAAGATTTCTGATATTCACAATGCAGCAAGCTGCCAGACTGATTCCTCAATCAGGAAAAGGATTGCAATGCAGAAGCAATACTTAAGATTTAAGGATTTTGTCGTTTAAGTTTAAGGCATTTCACCATGCATGAATGAAGATATGTGTTTACTGTCAGTGAGAAAATGCCATGAAAGTCTCAGAAGAAGTATGAATTTAGTTTATGTTCAACAGATGGTGGCTACCAAAAGCATTGCTCCTCCATTCTTTCTCAACTCACTTCTGGAAATTGTTTGAGCCTCCTGCTTTAGAGTAGCTTTATGTGTTGCTAGTTTTGTTGTGATTTTGCATATTGTTGAATGACCTTTTTTTCAAGTATGTTACACTTCATTGTTTCTGCTTGGCTTTTGTCTTTTTTTCTTGTGATCGTTTTTTCTAAACTTGAATGCATGTGAGGTATAATGTTGAAGGATTAAATCTTATAAAATAAATTGTGGATCATATTAACAATTTACATCCTTATCAACTTTAATGGACTTGAAATTATTATAGAAGTGTCGCTGAAGATTACCATGTGAAATAGGAGAATTTTCTCTGGAAGAAAGTAGAACTACAAGCTAGAAATTTCAAATATATATATATAGACAAGAGGGTAATCTACGTTCAGTTCTTTCAAGCTAAGATTTGAAGTTTATTTGATTTTAAATCAAATAGTAATCAATGATATCATGGTAAACAAATACTTCCATGACAATTTGATTTGGCATGGAATTGAATAGATTAACATGCTGGATGCTAGGGTCCTTGCAAAGAGATGATTGTTCTAGCTGAACCTTTACTTGTTTATTATAGGTGGAAGATGCAACAGTTTAGAGGATATGAAGTTCAACTTATCTCCTAGTTTCAAGGTGCCTTTCTATATGTTGTGGTCAGTCATTCATATTATTAGATATATTGTGTTTTTGTCTGTGAATATCTGGTAGTAAGTGGAATACATAGAAAGTAACGGTTTCTTGCATGTAAAAGTCTATTTATGATTTCTTGGAAATTTCTTACTAACACTAGTATACTACTTTCTGTTTAATGCTGATATTTGATGAATATAGGGTAGGGTTGGATGCATTGGGGTGCATCTTCCTCAATGACTCGTGCACTAGTATGACTGGTAGTACAGATTGCTTACTGGCAAGACTATTTCTGTAGAAAATTTTCTGTTTGATCCTACTTGGGAGTTGGGAGAATGTCATTTAATATTTGATTTGGCTTAAGTTTATGCTGCTGTAAATGTCGGATTGTTAAATATCTGCAATGTATATTCTAAAACCATTCAAGCTATCATGATTTCTAGGAAATATTTGGGATTGCTTGTGAGGGTGCTCAAAACTTGGGATTTTTGAGTAATTTAATTGGGATTTGCTTTATGGCTTTAGTTTTCCTGCTGAAAATTGTAAAACACTTGGAGCCTCTATTTTCCTTCATATTTTTCACTTGAATGCTTTCATCTGTACAAATGTTGTTTCTATGATTGTTACTGTTTTAGTGTTATTTCTTTTTAGTACCAAGTGGATGTATTAAGCTGCTCACTTTCAACTTGGATTTGCCTTAATCAGTGTTGCTGATTTTTTTTTTGTTTTCTTTAGATGTCTATCTATTTTTGTTCTATTTTTCTAGAAGATTGTTTATTTAAGGACTTTCTTTTAGATACTGATGCATATAATTACTTTCTGGGGTTGTTTTTATAGCTAGAAATTTGATCCTGGAACCTAGTACAGTGATGATTAATATTGCAAGCAAACTGCTTCTAGATTCCAATGGCAGGCTTTACAGGAATTCTTTGTGTTGGAATTCCTAAGATTAAGTACAGATTACTTACCTTATTACTAGGAGATCTCTTGTAAATAAAAACTAATCTCAGTTACTAATTCTTAGGAAGTTACTGCTTTTTAGGGATTATTTCCTTCATTAGGTTAATTCCTCTCCTTACTGTAAGCTAACTGGCAGGAGCATGTATCAATATTTTCTCTAAGATTCTACATGGTATCGGAGCTCTAGGAATCATTCGATCCCTCTCATTCATCTCAAAAAAATCTCTTCCTAAAAATTCCTCCGATTTAGTTTTTTTTTCCTCCCATGGGTGATCTCAATGAAACCCTGTCTGAAACTGAGACCTCACAAATACCTCAAAATGTCAATCAGAGAATCACTCAAAGTGACCTCAATTCCTCACTGATAATCACCAGTCATCGACTAGATGGAAAAAACTTCTTACAATGGTTTCAATCTGTCTTTATGGTGATTCGTGATCATGGCAAATTAAGATACATCAATGGAGAAATTCCACGACCAAACACAGTCGACCCTATTTATGCCACTTGGGAACTCAACAACTCCATCGTAATGGCGTGGCTAATAATTCGATGGAAGGCCACATAAGCAGAACCTATCTCCTCTTCAAAACTACAAAAGACATGTGGGATGCAGTCAAAGAAAACTACTCGGATCTTGGAAACGCCTCCCAAGTATTTGAGATCAAACTTAAGTTAAAAGATATCCGACAAGGGACACTCGAAGTAACTCACTACTACAACAATTTGAAAATTTTGTTGCAGGAACTGGATATGTACTATGAGGCAGATTGGGGTGAAGGCTTAGAACGCACTATGTTTATGACTCACCTCAACAATGAGCGTCTTTATGAGTTTCTAGCATGACTGAATCGTGAGTTAGATGAGGTCCGGGGTAGAATTCTGGGCAGATCCCCTCTCCCAACCATTGGTGAAGCTTTTGCAGAAGTGAGAAGAGAAGAAAAGTGTCGTCTTGTCATGACGGGAGAACCTAAACCGATGATATCTTTTGGAAACCAGCCTACTGAATCCTCTGCTCTCATCTCTAAAGGTCCACAGACACAAAAAACACGTGCTTGAATTGATTCTGGATCAACCAGACCATGGTGTAACCACTGCAACCATGTTGGTCACACAAAGGAAAAGTGTTTCAAACTCTATGGTTATCCAGATAAAAAACAGAAAGATAAGAAGATTGCCCTGTTATCTTCCAATGCTGCAGATGATGTACTCGATGTTCGCCTAACCAAAACTCAACTTGAAACTCTTCATAAGATACTTGGTACTTCTACTGCTCATGGATCTCTAGCCACTCAAGGTACTGCCCTCAACATTGCCCTTGAAACTAATAACCAATCCTCTTGGATACTCGATTCGGGTGCCTTGGATCACATGACAGGTAACTTCACTCTGTTTCAAACCTACACCACTTGTCATAACAAGTCCCGAATCCGCATAGCTGATGGTTCATACTCACCTGTGGCTGGAGTAGGAAAAGTACAAATAACAGAGAATTTTTCCCTTGATAAAGTTCTACATGTCCCAAACTTGTCTTGTAATTTACTTTCAATAAGCAAACTTACTAAGGATGGAAAAATGCTTGCTGAATTTTCTGAAATTGGTTGTGTGATATAGGAACAGAAATCGGGGAGGATGATTGGCACTGCTGAAGTTGATGATGGACTATATGTTTGGAATAAAGACAGCACACAAGGGGGATTGGCTCTATCCACTTCAAAAGAGGACACGATTATGCTATGGCACCGTAGGTTAGGGCATCCAAAACTCTTGTATTTGAAAAAAACATCTTCCACTGTTATTTCAAAATAGAAGTATAAATTCCTTGAAGTGTGAAATTTGTCAATTGTCCAAACATACCCGTGTACCATTCCCTTTAAAACCATATATCCAGTCCCAACCATTTTCATTAATTCACAGTGACCTATAGGGAGCTAGCTGAGTGAAAAATATTACAAGGGCTAAGTGGTTTATAACATTCATTATGATCACACTAGGGTCTATTGAGTCTATATACTAAAAGAAAAATCTGAAACACCCAAAGTATTCCAAAATTTCTACTCAATGGTTCGAACCCAGTTCAACTCTACCATACATACTCTCCACACTGACAATGGGAGAGAATACTTTAACTCTGTCCTAAGCCCATACCTTTCGGACCAAGGCATCATACACCAAAGCTCTTGTCCTGTGTAACGACCCAAATTCTGTGGGCACCGGAAAAAAAAAAGTGTTATCGGGCCTCCGTCTTAGTAAATCAAGTTATTAAATAATCATTAGGAGTAATTATGAGTCTAATAGTGTATTTAATTAGATTTTTATATAGTGAATTTAGCTTAATTTAAAGTAATTAGGAAAAAGGATCAAATTGAATAAGGAATAAAAGTCTAATTATAGATTAAAAGAAAGTAAAAAGGATCAAAATGGCAAATATGCCATTTAGCATAAGTTGAGGCGGCATGCATGCATAAAAATCTAAGATTTTATTTAAGTTATATAAAGATATATATATATATTATATTATTATAACATAAAGAAAGGAGAAAAAAAAACAAAACAAATAAACAGAGAGCATTTCGACACAGGGGAAAGAAAAGAAAGAAAGAAGAGAAAAAGGAGAAATTAGGGATTTGAAGCTTTAAGCTTTAAAAGGTAAGTCAATTTAGTCATTTTCTCTTAATTTTGATATATTAGAAGCTTTAAAGCAAGATTTTGATGAAACTAAGTTGATATTTTGAGAGTTTATAGGTTTTCAAGTGTAGTTGATGTTGAAGAAAAAGATGAATTGGGGATTAAATTGAATGAAATTTAAGTTAGAATTAGTAAGAGGATTAAATTGTAAAGTATGCTATAAGTTGTGTTAGAGGATTAATTTGGAAGAAATTAGACATTAAAGTTTTAATATGAATATTAGATGGTCAAGTTGAATATGGAAGGAATTTAAGAAGAAACAAAGTATGAATTAAGTTAAGAAAATAAGTAAACTTAATTAGTATTAAATTGTAAAATGAGTTATAAGAAAACAGTTTCGGGACAGCAGCAGAAGAGTAACTTTTAAAAATCACCAAAAATGGTAGAAATGGAATTAGAAGTTGAGTGAGAAATGAAATTAAAGCTTATTGAGTCTATTTTCATATGAAAGAAACAGAGAAAGCAAAGAAATTCTGTATTTTGAGATATTTAGATTTTAGTAAGACTGGTTCAGAGTGATTTCGAGATCTCCTGTTCTGACTTGGAAAAATCATTAAAAATTGTATGAAAATAATTTGGGGACATAATTTACATGGTTAGATTCCTTAATGAGTCTATTTTTATAAGAAATAAACTAGGACATCATTTGAATTCTGTATAAAAAGATAATTAAATTTTAGCAAAGAATGGTCGGAACTGTCCGACAACAGAATAGGGGTGATTTTAAAGAATAAACTGTACTTATTGGCTAAATAAAAAATTCTGAAAATTTTATGGCAAGAAGATATGTGAGTCTAGTTTCATAGAAAATTTACGGATCTTAATTTGGAAATCTGTAACTCAAGATATAGATAATTTAGTGATAATGACTCAGGTAGACAGCTTTGAAAGAACTTATAAGTAAATAATAGAATCGTGTATAAAGAATGTAGAATGAAGAGGAAGAGTAGAAATTGAATAAAATTCATTATTTATTGTAATTTAACGCTGTAATTAATAATGTAAATTATTATTATTTTTGTAGCTAACAAGGAAAAAGAGGCATCGGCATCCAAGGGAAAAGAAAAGATCATTGAGGAGTAAACGTGTATTTCGGTTTGTATTACTATAACTCAAACTATTTATTAAATGTATATTGAATTTATAGTACGTGTTATGGAGTAATTAAGATAAGGTAAGTAATAATATTTGAAATTAAGTACGAATATGTGTGAATATTAAATTATATGTGAATTGATATAATAGATGTTTTGAATTGATCAAGTATTTGAAATTGTTTTGGAAATGAATTCGAATTTGGAAAGGTAAAATAATACCCTATTAACTTGTCGGACTAGATTTGATACAAATGGCATGCCATTGGATTTGTGATGTGATGAGGAGATTTGTAACTCGGGAGAAGATAATCTCATTATATATACTTCGGTTTATCCGAAGAGGCATTCAATGCCTTACTGGTGTGTTTGGAAGGTTATATTATATTGGTGTGTTTGGGAGGCTATATTATACTGGTGTGTTATGGAGGATTTATATTATTTTGGTGTGATTGGGTTGGATATTCTGGTGTGATTGAGTTGGATACTTTGGTGTGTTTGGGTGGAATCCGCGTATCTATCAGAGTCCGAGCATTGTTAATAGGGTAAATAATTGAAATGAAATTTTGGAAATGAGATTGATTGAATTGGCTCTATTGAAAGATATGAGAAAGAATGGATGAGTTAAATTATGAATTGAATTAGTATATGAAAATGAAATGTGAATTTAAGATATATGAAGTGATATATAATTATGTATAATTAGTTTTAATGATTTATAAAGCTTATGGTTGATGTTTGTAATTTATTAATGTTAAATAGTTTGCTTTATGGTAATACCACTGAGTATGGAATACTCAGCGTACGGTTGTTTCCGTGCGCAGGTCATTAGAGTTTCGGATCCGGTCCAGCATCCAAGACAAACCCGACTCCAACAAGAAAATTTTGGTGATGTATTTCTCCTTTTTGTTTAAGTGGCATGTACTATTTTTTTATAAATGTTGTGGGCTTTGAAATTCTATTATAGGAACTTATTTAATAATTATACTATGAGTGTTATATTATTTGTGAATAATTCGTAAGTTGTCCGGTAATGCCTCATAACCCTGTTCCGGCGACGATTTGGGGTTAGGGGGTGTTACATCCTGACACTCCACAACAAAATGGGATCCTCGAGAGAAAAAATCGACATCTCCTTACTATGGCTCGTGCCATAATGTTCACCATGAATGTCCCAAAATACTTGTGGGGAGAAGCTGTCCTTACTGCATCCTACCTCATAAATCGAATGCCATCAAAAGTCCTTAATTTTCAAACACCTCTAAATACTCTTCTAAAATCCTTTCCCCTATTTCGTGTTCCTAATCTTCCAGCAAAAATATTTGGTTGCAAAGCCTTTGTCCATAATCATCAACCAAATCAATCCAAACTTGATCCTCGAGCCCACACCTGCATCTTCATGGGGTATTCCCCCACTCAAAAAGGCTATAAATGTTACTCACCAGTCTTGCGCCGAATATTTGTCTCTCGGGATGTTGCCTTCTTTGAAAATGAACCATACTTTGGATCTTCTCATCTTCAAGGGGAGACTTTCAATGAAGATGAGACCCTTAATACTCTCCTCATCATACCTCACGATCCTACCACTACTATCACAAACACAAACAAACCTAACATCCAAGGTGCTACGCTCAATTTAGATACTGTTTCTCCTATGCAGCAAGGAGTTAGCACAATCCTACCCGATAACAATACCACCACCGAACATCCCCCTGATCAAGGAAAATAGCAAAAGTAGGTGCCCGAAATGTAGGTTTACTCCCGACGAAATCGCTTTCCTGAAACTGATACAGCAGTGCCAATTGCATCTCCAACCGAGGATTGTTCTAAAACAGAAGTCTCACCTCCGTCACCCTCCATCTATCTTCCAATTGCAGTGAGAAAAGGCACAAGGAGCTGCACTCAACACCCTATTTCTCGGTTTGTATCCTATGAAAATTTATCTAAGTCTTACAAAGCTTTTGTGACTAATGTTAATTCTGTCAAAACTCCAAACAATATAGAAGAAGCACTTGAATTAGCTGAGTGGAGACAAGCTGTGATGGAAGAAATGAAGGCCCTCAAAAACAATGAAACGTGGGAAGTTTTAGATCTACCTAAAGGAAAAAAAACAGAAGGTGCAAATAGATTTTTACTACGAAATTCAAACCCAATGGCCATATTGACCGATACAAGGCTCGATTTGTGGCGAAGGGCTTCGCCCAAACCTATGGCCTTGACTATGAGGAGACATTTGCTCCAGTTGCCAAACTAAACACCATTCGACTCCTCCTATCTCTTGCTGCCAATCTTGATTGGCACTTGACTCAATTGGATGTAAAAGATGCTTTCCTTAATTGGGAATTAAATGAGGAAGTGTACATGGATTTCCCATCGGGGTTTGAAGAAAGCAAGGGCCAAGTGTGTAAGTTGAAAAAGTCATTGTATGGGCTGAAACAATCTCCACGGGCGTGGTTCATCCGATTTGCAAAAGCTATGACTAGTAGAAATTACATTCAAGGACAGGCAGACCACACTATGTTCTACAAGCACTCGGAAAAAGAAAAGTGCTGCATCCTCATTGTTTATGTGGATGATATAATAGTAACAGAAGATGACACAAGCGAAATTGTGAGATTGAAAAAATTCTTTGGTATAGAATTCAAACTTAAAGACTTGAGGAATCTTAAGTATTTTCTTGGTATGGAGGTAGCAAGGTCTCAAACAGGTATTTTTGTCTCCCAAAGAAAATATGTTCTTGATTTATTATCAGAAGTTGGTTTGATGGGCTGCAAACCAGTTCAAACTCCTATGGAGTTTAATCTTAAATTGGGAGCTAATGAGGATGGAGAAGAAATCGACAGGGGGAGATATCAACGTCTAGTAGGAAGACTCATCTACCTATCTCACACCCGTCCAGACATAGCCTTCAGTGTGAGTGTTATCAGTTAATATATGCATGTCCCGAGGAAGAAGCACCTGGAAGCTGCATATCGAGTATTAAGGTATCTAAAAGGGACTCATGGTAAAGGACTATACTTCAAGAAAAATGCCAACCAGAATGTAGAAGTCTATACTGATGCTGATTGGGCAGGTTCTGTCAACGATAGACGCTCTACAAGTGGTTATTGTAGTTATGTTTGGGGTAACCTCGTGACATGGAGAAGTAAAAAACAGTTTGTTGTGGCACGCAGCAGTGCAGAGGCAGAGTATCGAGCACTAGCTCATGTTATATGCGAAGGAGTTTGGATACAAAGACTAATGTGAGAACTAAAAATTCCTTATACTAAGCCTATGAAGATGTATTGTGACAACCAGGCAGCTGTCAGCATAGCACATAATCCTGTGCATCACAATCGTACCAAACATGTGGAAATTGATCGCCACTTTATTAAAGAAAAAATACAGTCAGGAGAAGTATGCGTCACCTACCTAACTACTAGGCAACAAGTTGCAGATGTGTTAACTAAAAGTTCGAACAAGAACATGTTTGAGGAACTTGTTGGCAAGCTGGGTTTGATAAACATCTACACTCCAGCTTGAGGGGGAGTGTTGGAATTCCTAAGATTAAGTACAGATTACTTACCTTACCACTAGGAGATCTCTTGTAAATAGAAACTAATCTCAGTTACTAATTCTTAGGAAGTTACTGCTTTTTAGGGATTATTTCCTTCATTAGGTTAATTCCTCTCCTTATAAACTGTAAGCTAACTAGCAGGAGTATGTATCAATATTTTCTCTAAGATTCTACACTTTGAAGATGCCAGCATTAGTTTTGGATGAGAAAGAGAAGCAGGTTTCTAGGTTTATCTATAGTAATGGACTGGTTGAAGACCCATGTGCTGCTGAGAAGGAAAGAGCTTTGATCAATCCTGCGACATCTGAAGAGAAGGAAATTTTTATAGATAAGTTGGCTGCCTTTGGGAAGGACTTCAGAAAGATTGCCTCTTTTCTTGATCACAAGACAACTGCAGATTGTGTCGAGTTCTATTACAAAAACCTCAAGTCTGAATGTTTTGAGAGAAAAAAGAAGCTTGATCTTAGTAAGCAACGGAAGTCTTTTATGAAATTGTTGACATCTAGGAAAAAGTGGAGCCGTGAATTTAATGCTGCATCCCTTGATGTTCTGGGTGCAGCTTCAGTTATAACAGCTCATGCAGAAAATGCCATGCAAAATCAGAAAACATCTTCAGGTAGGATCTTTTTTGAAAGCCACTGCAATTCTAGAACATCTCAATTTGATGATAGCATTGCTAAAAAGTCAAGCAGTTCTGATATTATTTGGAAGGATGAAGTAGCAATGTTTTAGCAGGTATCTGTGGTTCTTTGTCTTCCAAGGCAATGAGTTCTTGCATCATTGGTTCTGCTGACCCTGGAAAAATCTGTCTTTATACAGGCCATCTTGTCTTATGGTAAGGATTTTGGAATGATCTCACAATCTGTTGGAACAAGATCCAGGGATCAATGCAAGGTTTTCTTTAGCAAAGCTCGCAAATGCCTTGGACTGGACTTGATACATCCAAGAACTAGAAGCATTGGAACACCCAAAAGTGATGATGCAATTGGTGATGGCAGTGATACGGGAGATGCTTGTGTCCTGGAGAGCTCAGTTGTTTGCAGCAAAAAGTTGGTGTCCAAAATGGAGGACTTGCCTTCCTCTATTGTGAGCATGGACTTTGATGGATCTGATATTAACAGGGAAGTGAATTTGCAAACTGACCTGAACTTATCAGACGAAAAATATGGGAGGCTAATAAATCATAGAGATTCTGAGGCAGTGGAAACTATGGTTTCTGATGTGGGCCAGACTGAGCCAATTTCTGAAGGTGGTGGTGATGATATTGTTGTTGATAGCAGCAAGGCTGAGTCGGTTTATGTTCATAGAACTGTTGCTTTGGCCAATCTAAATGCCGTAAGAAATCACGTTGCTGAACAGGGACTAGGTGTTTCTATTACGGTATCAGGATCTCTTGGGGAGGCTGTTGATCCTTGCGTTTCTAGATTAGATACTGTGCTTGAGCCCAAATCTGATGCTGGTTCAGGAAATGATTTGGAGGCAAGGGAAACTTCATTGTCCAAAGATGGTCTGGATGAACATCATTCAAAATGTAGTGCAGACACTAGCAGCTGGAGTATCTGTAGGCTAGATTCAAATAAAGCCAATGAGGAGTGCATTGATAGAAATTCTTCTTCAGGTTTTAGCTTCAGCTCTAAAGATCCACATCAAGGTCCTCCAGATTTGAATTCAACTTCAGAGTCTTCTGGCACATTAGTGCAAAAGGAACAGTTTTCCGCTAAAAATTCTGCATTTTGTGATTCTGATGCGTTTCAATGCGAGAAAACATGCAACCAAGACAGATTGTCATCAACACTTGATTATGAGAAGAATGAAAACAAACGAGGTCAGCCAAGATGAGTCTGACCGAAAACAAACGAGGTCCGCCAAGATGAGTCTGACCGTTTATCTGGAAAGCCCTTAGCGGATCTTGCTGATTCCTACCAAATTCTAAGGGGTTATCTGTTGCAAATTTCTTCTTTGAAAGAAACGAATGGTAATGTCAGCTGTAGTCAGCTTCCTGAAGTTAAAAGCCTTCTGACATCTGAAAGGGGTTCTACCGGTCCATTTTTGGCTCAACATTGATATCTTCAGAATTGCAGCGGTTCAGAATCAGCCCTGTGCTTCCACACCCTTTGCAAAACCTTGAAAAAGCAAGTATTCAGCAGAAATCCCATTCTCGGAGTCTGTCGGATACAGAAAAACCTTCCAGGAATGGTAATGTGAAGCCATTTGGCCAGATATTCAATTCTAGTTCCTGAAACAATGACAAGGCGAAACAATGACAAGGTAGCTCATTTTTCAAAACAAAGCGCGAAAACATTAAATTCAAAGTTCACAAGCCATGACAATGATGGTGGAGATGCATCTTTGCCTGACTCAGCTATGTTGTTCGCTAAATATCCTGCTGCATTTGTTAATTATCCTGCATCCTCATCTCAAGTTCACCAGCAAGCACTGCAGACTCTTGTCCGGAGCACTAAACGAAACTTCAATGGTGTTCCAGTTTATTCCCTTAGGGAAATAAGCAGCACTTAGGTGGATTATCTCGCGTACAGGGGCCATCATTGCATGAAGGTTGCACCATTTACTATCAATATGAAGCAGCAACATAAAATGTTCCCCCAGATGCAAAGGCGTAACTGATTCTATGCAATCCCGAATTTACAGCAGCGGGGAAGGGGGATGGTTGGAACTATTGTTGTAGGTAGGGTAGGACTTCTTTCTGATTTGTTAGCAGTACTCAGAATGCAGTACTCGAAAACTAAGAAGCCAAATGGCGGGCAGAATGAGAGCATCATCGGGGAAGAAGATTTATGGGATAGGTAAGGGGGATATAGGCAGATAGTAGAAAGCAAATCTTTCTTTGCTGCACGCAATACAATAGATTTTGGTACTGTATGCGTTTTAACGACACTTGATGACGGCGCAGTGTACAGTTAGTCTTTTGGTAGTGTATGTGTGTTTTAGGTGATTTGTAATGTTCCAGTATCCTTGTATATGTTGTATTTGATGGAAAATACACACAAAATAATAATAATAATGATCCAAAAAAGTTAAAAGGAAGTCCATTTGAATGGGTTTGGATTTATTTTTTTTTTTTTACCTTATTTCAATATAATCCATGCATAGTCGATTTTCTTATTATCACTCTTTCTTAAGAATGGTCTTTCTTATTATCACGACATCCAACACGGATTTGATGGTCGTTTACTTTTCTTTTAATTAATTCAACTTAATTATATTATCGAGCTGCCGAGATTGATTTGAAGAAAAACTCATTCAAAACTCAATGAGCTTGAATTATTGATCTCTGTTAATCCTAAAACCAAGCATGTCTTTTATTAAATAACTAAATCTAATTTAAATTTTGCCTAAACATGAAAGGTTACATTGAGTATGAAGTAATTTGGGTTTCTGCATCTTTTATTAAGTCCATAATTTTTTTGCCAAAACAAAAACATTGATGTCTGGGTTCAACAAAGGAACACTACAAAACATAAATAGAAACAAACAGTCCACGACTCTGGACTTCTCTGTTTAAACACATCAAGAATTACTCTCTTATGCAGAAACGGCAGTCTCTTTAAAGATATCATTAGCAAAACACATCAGTGGATGAAGAAGGCCTTGCCATTGCCACCTGTATGGAAACTGGCTCCCATTCCACCACATCTTTCCTGCAATCACTGTTCTTAACTGCAACGATGTCCAACTGATTCGCACCACCCACAGAAACCGATGATTCCTCCATACCTAATTGCTTCGCTGCTACTGCTTTCAGTCGATATCGTTCGGCCCTAGATCCGATAACCTGTCCTAATACAGACGCTGCAATGGTAAATGCCATAGCTGTCTTTGGCATCAACACTGATTTCCGGAGCATGGCTATGAATGGAACAGCTGCATGGATAGCCACAAACCAAGATGGTGAGAATTTTTCAGTGTGTTCCCGCCATATCCCTAACGGAACATTTGCTGCCATGCCTAACATCCCGATCACCAGTACTTTTGTGGGTAAGGATTGCGGGCGGAGATTCTTGGCAAATGCGGTTTGTGCTAGTGCTGCCCGGGCTGCAACAACTGCAGGTGGGCACCTGTATTTCATCCCCGGTGGCGGCCGCAAAACCTTCGCAACTAGTGGCAAAACACCGCTGACCGCCCTATACGACTTTGCAATCGGACAGTTCCCGTTTTGCAGCCATTCATTGCCCATAGCTTCGTGATTCGACTTTCCTCCCTGAAAATTAGCATAAAATGATGTCAAAATAATAATCCAAAATTGTCAAGACATTTTTCCAAACTACTACCCGCAAATCAAAAGACACGGTCAATGATCAGATGTTAGATTACCTGTGAAGAAGACTCATTCTTGGAAGATTTTCCTTTCCCTTTTCCTTTCTGATTGTTCCACTTATTAGAAAATGCATCAAAACTGAAAGGCCCTCCCGGTCCAAAGGATGAGAGACTAATGGTGGCTGCCTTTGCAGCCAAAGGATTGAACTTCGGTGGGGCTGTTTCGGTCTCAGCTTTCTCAATACGAAAGGATGATTGTCCAGATAGCGGAACTACTCCGTCACGTCCATGGAAAAGCCTGAATGCCATGTCGAAATTGGGTCCATCTTCAAATATTGGACCTTTGGCTCCTCGTACCTTGGGCCAAGAAAAAAGGAAAGGAAAAAAACTATCAAATAAAACCCACAACCCACGAAGCATATCACTCATGACCAACACAAAACCTTACCGGCATGGGGAAAGGCAATGCAGACGAGAAGGAAAAGTTAGTTGGCTCGTTAATGTTTCTCAAAAATGGACATCTAAGAATGTCCATTTGGGAAGATGAAAAATCCTCATTTAGGCCTCTGAAGAAAAAATCCATTTCCGACGTAACCTGCACAAAAACGTAAAACGGTTACAAAAAATCTTAATGTGCTAAGGGTAATCTGATTCACCATGTGTTAAACAAGTTCACAATCAAGATAAAAAAGATCGAACTCTATGTATATCGACAGTAATATGTTGATAATCATAAAACAAGGGCCATATAAGGAACCAATATCAACTGACCATAGAATAAAATCAAACATGTTGATCAGATCAACAGAATGAAAATAAAAACAGAAGCTTTCAAACTGCAGGTGGAAAACATTCAAAAGTACTTCCAACCTCAACTCTCTTATACAAATGGAATTTACAATATCACTCGTGAATGAAATATCGAAGCTCAAAAACTACCCCATGAATTAATACAAGCCAATCTTAAACCAAAATCAAACAAGTTTTTTCGAGTCAAAGCAAGTCAAGAATGAAAGCTGAAGCTTTTAAACAGCAGACTATGGAAAACATTACCAAATCAAACGCATGGATTTTACTAAATCAGTCTTGAACGAATATCACAGCTTGAAAATTACCAACAAATCGCTATCAAAGCTTGAAAATTACCCAATAAATTGATATAAGTAAATCTTAAACCAAAATAAAAATACGTTATATCAAAGTCAAAGCAGTCAAGAAGAAAGGCGGAAGCTTTTAAACAGCAGATTACAGAAAAAAATACCACAATTCTAACATGAAATGTTATCAAGCACATGCAATTTATTAACTCATCCATTAATGAATACCAAAGCTCGAAAAATACAGAACAAATCGATATGAATCAATCTTAAACCAAACAAAACATGTATAATCCACTCAAAGCAGTTAAGAAAAAAGGCTAAAGTTTATAGACAGCAGATTTAACATTACTCGTTCAAAGACTCGAATTCAATAAAATAATTACCATGAAGACCAAAGAAATATGATAGGTAAATATATAATTGAAATCTAAAAAAAAAAAAAAAAAATCCAATTAAAAAGAGACTTTTAAGTAAAAATAATAATAACCATTAATTTCCTCAGAAAAATAATACTCTCGTTGAGCCTAGAAAAACCTCAAAAATCACTAAAAAACCAAAAATCCTAGATTACTCTACAGATCCCTAACATACGATAGCTAAGCCATTAGAATTTCACATATAAAACCTAAATAAATAAATAAATTTAAATTAATCGCCAAAAAACAGTAGAAAACATGAAAAAAAAGGGGGAACAATCCATCAGAGCTAAGAAAACCAAAAATCTAAACATCCGTCTAAGAATTTGAAAAGACTACGCGATTAAAATCAAAAGGGAACTAAAAAACGGATTAAAAGCAATAGAATTAACGAAAATCTATCCAAAAAAAAAACAAGAACAATCTAAATAAAAATTGTACCTTTTTGCAGCTAGCAACGATCAAGGAGAGGAAAAATAAAGAAAACTAAAAAAAAAGATTTTGGGAGATAATTTAATTGAAACAAAGAAAGCAATCAAACAAGAGTTAGGTGAGAAAGGGGAGAATTCAGTATAAAACAAGACGTTTTGTTCATTTTAGTTGCAATCACAATAACAAAAAAATAAACAAATAAATAAAAATAATTTCTGAAGAGTAGAAAACGGCAACGTTTTGGGCACACGCCTTTGCAAGAAAGGGGAGTGGGTCAACCTTAGCGTGTGCCGGCCATAATTGAAGTGTTTGAGTCGAAATTAATTTATGAATTATTATTAATTTAATATAAATAATAATGTAAAAGGAAAAAAAAAAGAGAGGAAAAATGGCTTTCTTTTATAAAAATAATATTAAAAAATATTTAGTTATAAAAAGAGGGTAGGGAACAAATTAATTACAAAAATAAAGTTTTTATACAGTAATATTAGGTGTGGTCTGAAACATTAACAGTACCAATAAATTTTTCAAAAAAATACTGACACAAAAAAAAAAAAAAAAAGTGAACAAAAGTTTTAAAAATAAAAAAGTTGTTATTTTAGGGATTAAATGCAGAGAAAAGAAATTAAATTTAGGGAAAAATTATTTTACTTTTCAATATTTTAAAAATTGGTGTTATCAATTTTATAATTAATTTGTTTCACCTTATTTTTGTAATTATTTAATTTTTTAATATTATTTTTATAAAAAGAACGAAAAAATATTTATTTTTTATCTCATATACAATTATAAAATGGATTATAGTTTTTAAAGTGAAATATGAATGAAAATTTTCAGAATAATATAAAAATAATTTCTAAAAAAGAGAATTTTGATAAATTATTACATTTTGCAGATATATTCACTAATTATTGAACGAAATGTTAATTAATTTTTGAAGCACATTCATCCAAACTATTTTTAAAATAATAAATTTAAAAGTCTAGAGAGAAAATAGTAACTTAATAATTTTATTAATGATGTAATGTAACTCTTATGTAAAATTTTTTATATATATATATATATATATATATATTTGACTTAAAAAATTGGAAGTGGTATGTTTCATGTTTTCCATGATGATATTTATAGATGGCCTATAATGCATACATTTAACATATATATTATTTTAATTAAATTAAAAAGTGAGTTTTTTTAAACAATAAAAGAATGAAAGTTTCTTAAAATTTAAAGAATTGATATCAAATAAAACGAATAATTATTTATATTAGTGAAATAAAAAATAATAAGCAATTGAATTTAGATGTTGACATATTTTCTTATCATATATTAAAAGTAAAAACAAAAACAAAAAAACAGAAAAACGACGCATGTCAATATTTTTAATCTTCCCTAGTGGTGAATATATGGGCAAATATTCCAAAATACCAAAAAAAAATTAAAATTACCGGAAAGGACAGTGTTTTAAAAATATTGACCGGAAGGACAATTTCCCAAATATCGCGTCACGTCGGTGCGTTTTTGGGAAAGCGAAAAGCGTCTGAGGGAGCGCTTTTAGCCCTCAAGAAAAACGCTCCCACGAGGGCGCTTTTTTTTGAGGAGGCTAAAAGCTCCCGTGGACGCGCTTTAGGCCGTGCAACGGTCAAATTTTTTTTGACCGTTGGCCCCCCAACGGTCAGAAAAAAAAACTATAAATATCCCCCCAACCCTTCATTTTTTTCACACTTCAATCCTTTCTCATTTTTCTCTCAATTTTCTCTCAATTTGCTCTCAATTTTCTCTCAAGTTTCTCTCAAAGTCCTTGAAATTTATGCTCAAATTTCAAAATAGTCCTTTAATATTTACGAAAAAGCCCTTTATAATTTTTTTAATATATTTATTTTTTGGAAAATTTAAAATTCTTTATCGAATACAATGGTAGGGAATTACGTCGCCTAGACAACAAGCACATTGTCACGAGCAAATGAAAATGGTAAGTTTGAATGTTAATTTTTCAATATTATTAAATTTTTTAATTATGCAATTTTAATTAATTTTGAATTTTATAATTTTTAAACAATCAGATCGGGTGTTGCAATGTTATATTCGCAACATGCCCGGTCCCCATCGCCATTGATCGAGAAATACTGCGGAAGCGGGTTTTTGGCACGTGGCCACGATAGGTCGGGGTTCAAGTTGGACCCGCTTTGATCGGTAGCGTTGATAGAGAGGTGGAGACCAGGGGCGCACACTTTCCATCGCCATGCGAGAGTGTACCATCACCTTAGAAGATGTGCGATTCATTGGGATTACCAATGGACGGCCGGTAGTCACCGGTCCGTAACATCTCTTGATTGGATGGTCAGATGCTACGAGCTTCGGGTGCCATTCCGGATAGAATGCAAGGAGGTCGGATCGATATGGCTTGGTTACGAGACGCATTCCGCAATTGAATGAAGGTTCGACCAAGAAGAAAGAATACTGATATCTGGCGGGCATACATGCTTCAGATAATTGGAGGCTATCGATCTGGGACCTCTCTAGAAACCTCGTCCACGAGATGGCTCTCAAACTTGTTGATTTCAGAGCGGTAGGTGAATTGAGTTGGGGGTCTGCCGTGCTATCGAGGTTGTACCGGGAGATGTACGGGGCGACGCTACCGAGTAAAGCAAAAATCGGAGGTTGCCTATCACTACTGCAGTCATGGGCATGGTTTCAATTTCCATTTTTACGTCCTCGACTCGACCAGCCATATTCATTCCCACTGATAACGAGGTAAATTTAATATTATATTTTACAATTATGTCGTAGATTTATAGTATAATTGCATGCTAAAAGTTTATTTAATAAGGTGGAACCATCCGACGAGTCATGTTGGAATACCTAACTCGCTTGAGGATATACGGCTCCTATTGGAACAACGGTCGGAATCACAAGTAAGTGTCGAATTTCGTTATTATAATTTAGTATTTATGTATATAACTAATATTTTGGTAATGTTAATATAGTTTCAATGGACACCGTACGGGGATCCCGAAATTCGAGCAGTAATTCCGGAGGAGTTCCTCCAAAATTCGAACAGTTGACACGTTAAGGTCCCGCTAATCACCTACGCGACCGTGGAGATGCACCAGTCAGATTGGGTTCTGCGACAATTTGGATGCCGGCAACTGATTCCCGTGCCTCCTGAGGTGCTCGATGATGAGCACAAAGTGGACTTACGGCAGCAGCACACGGATTGGCCAAGATTTTGGTCAGAACATATCGAGACGTGGGAGAACCGGTTTGACTTTTACCTAACCGAACCGATCATAGTTCCCGAGTTAAGCGTCGTGTTGGAGTACATGCCATGGTTTAGAATCCATGGTAAGTCGATCTGTTGTCCGGATGAAGAGAGGCGACGGTAAATTCGCGAAGAAGGGAACGTCGGGCCCTTTACATTCAAGGAGAAGGGTGATGAGACAGCCCAAGAATAGCGCCTACACATCCACGGGCCTATCAACAGCGCCTACACAATCACCGGCCATCGATTCACCGACAACACCGACATCACAATATCCACGCTTTATGCCAAAGCGTACCGCCTTTATATGTATCCTCCTAACCCATATATGTTTCCTTTTCCTAGTCCCACCCCAGGTTGGAATGCATGGCCGGGTTCGAGTCCGTTCCTGACAACTCCCGTTAGCCAGCCGATCTTGAGGCCGACGTCAGGTGTAGGATTAGAGGAGGCACCGTCGGGGAGCAGTTCTTTCTACCAGGCTCCTTCACCGTGCGGGATGCAGTCACCCCCGCCGTGGTTTATGCAAACACCTCCGAGGTCATTATTTTATCAAGGTGGGTCATCATCGCAACACCCAGAACCAGACCCACTGCCGGAGGAACCCGATTCCCCCCCTGAGGTTCCACGACCCCCGCCGGAAGCTAGAAGAAGGAGGAATCCGGTACAGAATCAGCCGATCCCCCATGTGGCACTGGTTCCCACCGGCATCAGCCCTAAACCACTGGCAAGATGAAAATTCTACATATACCTCGATATAGGGTGAACCACTGGCAAGATGAGTCTCCACCATTGCCTCAAGGCTCCGAGGACCTTTGATGTCGAATGCGTCATATCTCACCGGATCAACCGAAGCGCAAAATCTATACTTAATAGACTGAACTTCCATTAGCGTTGTTCCGAATATTTTACGCCTAATTATTTTGCGAAGTTCTACCAAATCGACGTTCCGATTAAAACTCAATCGAGCTGTGTTCTCCAATAAGAAAACAACGGTGTCACGCACTTCACCATCGTAGTAAATAACAGCATTAATACGTTCACTCATTTTCAATTTTTTTTCCTTTTGCTTGAATTTGCTTTCCTTAACCGAGAATGAAATTTGGTGATTTATAGCCTAATTTTGCCGGATAGCATCAGAGCAAAAGCGCGTCCACGTGGGAGCGCTTTTCAGTACTCTTGGTAATAGTGCACCTCTTTGGAAGCGTTTTTACCGCTTGTTTGTTGAACGTCTCCTCAAAATAATTTTTCCGGAGACCATCAGTAGCAAAAGAGAGTCCACGTGGGAGCGTTTTGCCACGGTTTGTTCGCAACATCTCCTCAAAATAATTGTGCCCGAGACAACTGTAGCAAAAGCGCGTCCACGTGGAAGCGTTTTCCACGTTTGTTCAAACTTCTCTCAAAATTATTTTGCCGAGACTACGCCCAAAAACTTATTTCATTTTCACATTGCAAGTGGATGGAAAGAATCCCCAAACGCGTCCACGTAAGTGCGTTTTGGGAAAATAACCTAAAGCGCGTCCACGGGGGCGCTTTTACCCTCAAAAAGCGCCCTCGTGGGGCGTTTTTTTGAGGTAAAAGCGCCCCTCGAGACGCTTTAAAGCTTTCTAAAAAACGCTACCGACGTGACGCGATTTTTGGGGAAATTGCCCTTCCGGTCAATATTTTTGAAACATATCCTTTCCGTAATTTTGATTTTTTTGGTATTTTGGGATATTTGCCTGAATATATAGTTACTTATTATCTATAATATATATATATATATATATATAGAGTTTGAAAAAAAATTAAATTAATGAAAATCTTTATTTTTTCATATTATTAAATTTATATTTAAAAATAATTAAAATATTTAATTTAGAATTATCCATTAAAGAAAGTTGAAATAAAATAAAAGTTGTGATAATTATATATTTAAAATAATTATTATTTTATTTTATTTGTGATAATTACATATTCAAAAACAATTACAATTACAATTATTAATTAAAAAAGTGTACTAATTTTTAAATAGAATTATTACTTGAATAGAATTTTAAGAATAAAATAGAGGAAAAATTGTAATAATTATAATTTACCATTATTAATTAAAAATTTGACAAAAACAAAAAGTTATGCTAATTTTATTGATGCAAAACGGAGCTATTGTTTGAATAGAATTCTAAGCCTATTAATTATTACTTAATGATTATTTTGAATAATGTTACTTTGCATTAACTATATAAAGTAAAATTATATTATATATTGAATATGTTAAAATATTTTAATTATTATTTAAAAATTTTCTATTATAATGATAAGTTAATATATTTTAATTATATTCAATAATTCAAATAAAATATTATTTATGCTAATTACTGTAATTAAAAAGTATAATATTTAAAAATTAGTTAAATATTAACGCGTAAAATCACTTTTAACGATATGACATTAGAAGCTAACTTGTTATATATATATATATATATATCAACAATTCATATTAAATATATTTTTAAAAATAAAAAATTATCATATGCGTAAAATTATTTATATTCACATTATCTTTTAATAGGATGTAACATCCAATTAACTTATGTGAGATGAAATAACATTATAATACCGAGTACAGCTGTTTAAATTTTGTATTTTTTAATAACTTCTATATACTCTAAAAAAAAGTCCACAATTACACCATAGAAAGTGGAAAATACAGGCTTCCACTTTTACTATTCATTGAGGAAGGATTAGGTTTTTCTGGTTGCTGTTAGTTCACCAGAAAGCTCATCTCTTTTCACACATGGACCTTAGGTTTAGGTATGAATAAATATCATACATCATGTATTTGTATTGTGTTCATAAAATTTACCTATTATAATCATATTTAAAATATTGACACATTAATAATCTATGTTATTTTATAACGTAAAATAATATCATACTTCCATTACACTTAATATAAACTCATATATTCGTACGTTATCGCGGGCCAAGTAATATAACTAAAAGTAGAAAGTTATATATCCCTACAAGGAGATCCACCAGCTAATGAAGTAGTTCCATACAATCCAATATTTGCTTAGGACACTCAAAAACATACCAAAATGATGAAACTTGGCTATTTTCAGCAAATTCTTCAAGACATGCAATAGTTTAAATTATCCTTCACAAATGCATATACACATTGCTCACATTTGATCCGCCAACGAGTTTGAGCCATTGCTCCCAGTAGAGCTTTGCTTCCTCTCGGCTTGAAGCGATCGGCACAACGATTCAAGCTTTTCTTTCTGATTCTTTGTCTTCTCCAGTTGTTTCTTCATCCGCTCGCGCTACTCGAGCAAAGACAAGAGTAAGCGTTTGAGACAAGATTATTATCAATGTTTATGAAACCAGTTTGGACGGAACATTGATTCCGGGTTCAACCAATTGATCCGGTCTGGTTTTTTAACACTGATTATAATTCTGAAAAATGAAAGCTTAAAATGATATTTCAAAACTATTTACCTCTTCCACAAGTTCTATGAGAGTAAAATCTGATTTGTCACATTTGCTCTTCAAGAACACATTTTCTTTCCTGAGTTCTTTGATTGATTTTGCCATCTAAATGTATATACAAAGGGAAAAAAATGTTGGTAACTTTGAAATCATAACATCACGTGCAATTGCCTATGCTACACAGACTCAAGTGTGAGTATCAGATATACAGCCCACATAGGCATATCAATGTTTTTCCAAGTTTCCCAATGTATTTGGAGGATCCTTAGAAGGTCATCTCCCTATACCAATGTTCAGATATGAGTTAGATACAGGTGTCAAACATGATTACTTCAAAAACAATGAAAAGTTGGAGCAACATGGTGCCTATAATGCTCCAACTCTTCAATTTTCTTAAAATGCCTGTGTTTGACACTGTATTTGACATGGATATAGGGATAACCCTTCAATCCTTCAAATGCATGGGAAAACTTGGAAAAAAAAAATTAAGAATACCTGTGTCAGACACATAGTTGCGTCCAACACTCCACCTTCAAATCCAAGTAACATAAGACAATCACAACCGGCTATAGTAAAATGGGTCAATAGGAAAAGCTGAAAAGTAGAGCTTTGAGGAAAATGATTCTGTCAAAGAAAAAAGTCACGTACCTTCTCAATCTCTTGCTTAAATGTTTCAAACACCTCATTGCTCTTTGACAATGCATCCTGAAAATTAAGTAGAAATTCAAACATCAATGGAACAACAAAAGGACAAGGAAATACAAACCAGACTTCAACATTGCTACTTCTCAGGCTAAGATTCTCAGCAGTCAAAATGAAGAGGATGCTGGATGAGTGAAGTGCATTCAATGGTAAGATCCAAGCATACTCAAAAGGAAAACACCTCAAACATGGAAGACATATCACTCTATGTTACTCCGACTCTTCATTTTTCATGAAGTACCTATGTCCGACATATATTAGGACATGGGTATAGGAGTCTCTCGAAAAACATAGAAAGATAGAACATACCCATGTCAAACAGATACCCACAGTTGACACTCATCCCTTGGTCCGGGTAACATAGAGATCACTTCTTAATTGCCTAGAAAGGCATTGCATCATTATTTTGTCAATAATAGCACTTCGAGTAAGCTTTCACTACTTTTCTGTTGACAAAACACCTTTCAGTCGACGGACCGAAGGTCCAGCCATTCAGAGACAAATGATACATGCACTCAAATACTTAATATTCTATTCATCAACGTAAAAGCACAAAGTTGGGAATGAAACCAAGATGATAAATGACGCAGAAAGAATTTGACCTGAAACTGTTGAAATTTTTCTCCATCAGCTGTCAACTGCATGCGTAAATTCTTTTCAGTCACTAATAACTGTGACACTTGTTCTGCGTATACTTTCATCTGTGCTTGTTCCTGGATTAATTTCTCTTCATGTTGCTTGATTTTCAGATCCGAAAGCTGTAGTTCTAGTGTTTTTTGCTTTAGCTGCGCAAAAAATATCCGAAACATAAGAGTAAAGCTCACAGTCTTCAATGATAGAATTTATTAGGATTACAACATAGAAAACCTTAGATATACCGGGATGTCAAACCCATACCTTCTGCGCATATTGTTGTTCAGACAGGGCATATTGGTCAGCAAGCTCCTTCAACTTATTTCTTAACCTATATATGATGAATTCCGAAAAATATTATGAATAACAAAAAGGCTGGCACTAAAACAATAAAGCACCGGACAGGGCAAGTATCTGGTTCCTGATTAAGACAAACCAGCCAGTCCAATTGGGCTTTTTCATCCTTCGACAGGTATCAAAGGAGGAAAAGAATATAACAATTAGATATGCATTTCTGGACTCTTACATCTCATTCTCCTTTAGTTGAGATAGGCAATCATCCTTCTGCTCTTCGAGCTTATTGCTCACATCCTATAAGAGGGAAAAAAGATTGAAACCAGTTATAGAATATACAAGAAATGAAGAAAAGAAACTAAAGAACAGATATCAACATTAAATTTCCGAAAGTTATCCAGAAATTGAAGAAACATTTACATTTTATACATGCCAAAACTGGAGTCACAAAGCAAATGCAGACACATTCCCATTGTTCAAATACACAAATATAGTTCAAAATTTTCTAAGGTTTTCCACAAGTGACCTAGAAGGGTCATATGCCTATACCCATGTTCGGAAATGCATTAGACATGGATGTCAGACATGAGTACTTCAAGAAAAAAATGAAGAGTCAGAGAAACATAAGTTCTTATGAAGTAACATAACAAGAGATAGCCAGGCTAGCCAGCATGGAAGGTAGCCCATCTACACGGACAGTCAGACACTTCAAAAATCAAAACAGGAACATCAAACCTTGATTGCATCTTGGAACCTGGTTGATAAATCTAATCTTAAGTTTTGCCCTTCTATTGATACTCGTTTACATTCATCCTGCGAATTCATGAACAAGCCATCAGCACTTTTGTTAAAGAAAGTCCGACAAATAACTCAAAGATGAACAAAGACCACTTTGTCATGGAGGTTGAAGATTTTGCAAGATTATGTTCAGACATGAACAACAAGCAATCTCTTTAATATAGAAAATAAAAATTGTATAACGTACATTACTAACAGTAAAGACTGAAGGAAGTTGCTTTAACTTAGTTATGGAGATCCACATTAGCTAAGTGCATGCCAAGCAATTTTGGAAGAAACCAAAGGTTCACAGAAAGTTCATCACAGCATTATTCTAAACACAATTTACTTCTAGAAAAATGAAGGATATTAAAAGGAGACAAATTTCAAGGTCAATCTGCAACTCATAACATTATTCAAATGTCAAACAAATTAAAACAAAATGCAGCAAGAACAAATACTAACTGTTGTATGCAATCAATCAAAAGAAAAGAAATGATAAAGTATTCCAAGAAAATCATACCATTAACATTTTGTTTTGACGTTGTAACTCCCTACAAAGTGATTCGAGTTTATCTCGAACAGCAATAGCTGCAAAAGAAGGAAAAGAAAAAAAAAAAAAGGGGATCTTAGAAATAGCTACCTCCAATTTCATCCACGGAACATCAAAGTGACCAATTAAACCAACTGATTTCATTTTTGACCTTTGACATTCAAGTCTTAAGTAAAAGAAGAAATAATATAGGGTAATATAAATTTTAACTTTGCAAGCCCCAAACACATAGAAAGTAGAAACTACGTGCATCCCACCTATATCATCTAGCAGAATAAAAATCAGTGTTAAAACTTAACAGATAACTGCCATTCTTAGCAGCAAAAAAGTAGCCTCATATCTATTATAAAAAATAAAAAATAAAAGCTTCATTTCTATGTGACTATGTCACTAGGATTCAGATGTGACTTGAATACAGGTATGTATCTGACACGGGCATGTTCAAGTTTTTGAAGTTTTTCCATGTATTTGGAGGGTCCTTGACAGTTCATATATTTGGGTATGTTTGGGACATTTACTTCTAGAAAATTGAAGAGTCAGAGTAACATAGCTTCACACCAAAATATTCATGATGAACTGATAAAATTTGATGGAGAATCAGGAAATTAGACTACTATACTCTTTAGATCACATGATGGTGACCTTTTGGACATCAAAAATGTTATTTCAACTTACCGGTATCTCTTTCTGCAAGAACTTGTTGATATTTCAAAGAGAACTCAAGGAACTCCTTTTCTGATTTGGATGTACGTTTTGCAGTCTTGCGTTTGGTTTCAGTGGTTTCCTGATGATAAATAGTCCAATTAAGACTAAAATGAGTTCATTTAGATGGAACTGATATAAGATAAGCATAAGTAAATAACTCAGGATAAACAGAACCTAACTCAACAGACAGACTGTCATATTCTTGAAAATGCAACTCAGCATGGCTACAAACTATTACTGTTGCAACTCGAGAGATCTTCCAATCATACAAAGGAATTGAAAAAGAAAATGGAGATATACCAAAGAGAAATAGGTTAATAAAGTGAAACATTCAGATTCTATAATTCTTAAAATCACTTAATCAACAAACACAAAATTCTTTTTTCTCCAAAATGAATATTACTTTGATCATCATGGGTTGCAATAACGATTGTCATCGAGACAAAGTATGTGACAAGAAAAAAATATAGAAATGGCAGAGAGAAAAAATTTTAAAATTTGCTTTCCTTATAATCAATAAATAACTATGACCACTTCTTTAAACCTTAAAAAATAATCATTACTCAACTCAAGACAAAGTGAAACTACAGAAAGATGCATAATTGTACATGAGAATTAGGATATGACCCTTCAAATAAATGCAAAAACTTCAAAAGGTCAATCATACACATGTCAAACACATCCATATCCGATAACCACACCCGAATTTGAGTAATATCAACTATTACTTCTTTGAACATTAAAGTAAAATCATTGATAAACTGATTAATTGCTGATGCTCGTACTGAACCCTACCTAGAACTACAAGCATAAAAATTCCAGTGAACTTAGTCAAGTAATCTACTTTTAGTAAAAACAAAGAAAGTACTATGATCTACTAACTGGTTTTTTATTCTTTGGCAAATCTATGCTTTCGGATGAAGACGATTCCTTCAAAGCAGTCAAGTTCGTTTCAGATCCTCCTCCAATGCCTGAGAAAAAACTACCACCAATGAGCACAAAAACCCTAAAAAATACCCCAAGTTTCATAAATGAAATTTAAAACAAAAACATTGTGAAACAAATTCAGAAGTAAGAAAAATTACATGTTTCTGTACTTTCATACTTCCCTTTAACTTCCTTCACCTCACTGCATTCAGCAGCCTCGGGAACCGAATTGCTCAACTCGGGACAGACTAATTTACCTTCTACATAGTCTGACGAGCCCTCAAAACCATCTGCCTCAGACAATGGCACAGGGAACGTTCTTTGTTTTTGGCCCTTGTTTGCTCCAAACTCACTGGAGACTAAATCATCTTCTTTACAATCAGGTTGCAAAGGTTTTTCTTCTTTAGAAATTGGGGTTTTTGGAGCCAAAATCTCTGAAGGACTCTCAACAAAACCATCTGGCAATGAGTCCACTTCAGGAAGCTGATTTGATTCTGGGTTTTCCATTTTCTACCCAAAAAAAGTAAAAAAGTGAGAAGCGTTCACATCAGATATCCATTAAACATAAAATAGATAAACCCCAGATCAAAATAAAATCTGGGTTTTCATAATAAATAGGTAAAAGTTCAATCTTTATATTTCCCAGTCTATTCAAACATTTTCAACAAGGGGGACAAAAAGAACTTGAAAAAAAGAAGAAGAAAAAAGTTTACCAGATATGAAGATGAAGAGAAGAAGAAGCTTTGCCGTTAGTTTTCAGTGTTTGTATTTTATTTTTCGTGTGAACTGAAAGTTGGAAGCAGCAAAATGATCTAACAAATCACTTTGTTGTTGTTTTTTTTTCTTTTTCCGATGTTTTTTTTTTCTTAAATGTCACTTTGCTGTCTTTTTCTTTCTTATTTTTACGGAAGTTTTAGTAAAATTTTGGTTAAAATCTTCTCCACGCCCCTTTACTCTCGTATATATTGACGTTAGTCCTATCTTTTTTATCAAATTTATTTGAAAATGCTATTAAAATTTTTTATTAAATTCAATTACATTACAATAATATTTATTTTTTATTACATGGTTATCAAATGAGTAATTGTTTATTTCAAAAGGTTACACTAGCGAATTTAATATAAAAATTTTAACCATGTTAATGATTCAACTTAATTTTTTTCTTTAAAAAACAAATGAAATCATTTTAAATTAAGAAAAAAATCTCAAAATCAAATTTAGAAAAGTTTTACTATAATGATATGTCGAGAAGGGTTGAGAAAATAAAAATGAGATTAATTCTGTTGTTGCTGGTCTCTAGTAGAGAGAGCAAAAAGAAGAGAAAAGGATTTATTGGTTGAGCTGACTGAACATGACTAAAGTGAAAAGCATGGGAGGGATGGGGTTTAGAGACCGAAATCTGTTTAATATCTCTCTGTTGGCTAAGCAATGTTGAAACTGTTGCAGAATCCTAAAGCTCTTTGGGCAAGGGTGCTGAAGGGGGAATATTTTCCTAAAGGTGCTTTCTTAAATGCTAAGCAAGGGTCTAGAGCTTCTTGGGTATGGGCAAGCTTACTGCAAGGTAGAGAGTTTCTTAAAAAAAGGTGCAGTGGCAGGTTCTTGATGGATTGGATATCAACATATGGGGAGACTAGTGGATTCCAGGGGTTGTGTTGGAGAAGCTAACTGATGACAATCATGATTTGCCTCAGAAAGTTGCAGAATTGATGGACAAGGAAACTAATTGCTGGAAGCTGAACCAAATTAGAAGATATATCTCAGAGGACCAAGTAAAAGCTATTCAGAGTTTACCAGCTTACGGTAGAGGCCAAGACAAAATGGTGTGGACAGGTTCAAAAGATGGGAATTATGTTGTAAAAAAAGGATGTCATGAATGAAGGAGAAAGTGATGACGGAAGTGGAAAGGAGAGCTTCACCATCTCATAATGTG
Organism: Gossypium rotundifolium; assembly: GCA_025506655.1. Lineage (NCBI taxonomy): Eukaryota > Viridiplantae > Streptophyta > Magnoliopsida > Malvales > Malvaceae > Gossypium > Gossypium rotundifolium. Next base: position 76,384,381 of record CP106726.1, on the reverse strand, counting down.
AATGGGATAGTTTGGAAGTGGATTTGGAGCATTTCACTTCCCCAGAAGATCAAACATTCCATTTGGAGGGCTGTTGGGAACCTGGTGGCCATAAATGGTAATCTGGTGAAAAGGAGAATTAAAATGTCCGAGTTGTGCCCTGTTTGTTTGAAAGAAGCTGAGACAGTTGAACATACTCTTCTGTTATGCGATTGGGCTCAGTGTGTATGGTATGGTGGACCTTTGGGCTTTAAAGTTGATTGTCATAGAATTACTACATTGGATCAATGGTTATTGCAGTGTTTGATGTGGTTTTAAAAGGTAAGAAAAACAAAGAATGGATGGAGATGATCATTGCTTTTACATACTGGCATATTTGGAAAAGTAGATGTTCAAAAGTTTTTAAGGGGCGAGAGTGTGATCCTCGGAAATGTATTGAAAGAAACTCAGCAAGGATGGGAGAGGCCCCTGAATGGTTGGATTAAAGTTAATTGTGATAGGGCTTTTATTGACAAGGGAGATGTTGCTATTGGGGTGATTGTGAGAAATGAGAATGCGAACTTAGTTGCAGGAATAGCTAAAAAAGATAATGTTGATGTTGGGGAGGAAGCTGAAGCTTTTGGCAGTTATGGCAGGGGTGAAATGGGTTGTGCATCAATGGTGTAATAGAGTTATTGTTGAAACTGATTCAGATATTATGTATAGGGAGTTTAAAGGGGATAGTGCTTGTAAATACTGGAAAATTCAACCATACATACAATATTTGCTAAAACAGAAAGGAAATTTTGTTGATTTTGATTTCAAGAAAGTTGGTAAAGAAGCAAATAAGGCGGCAGACTGGTGTGCTCACCTTGCCAGGAAGGGGATGTGCTTTGATTATAGGGTTAGTGAACCCATGTAACTTATAGGCTTGAGATGAGCTATGCTTGAGTCTCTTGTCTTGTGTTAATAGACTACAGTTTTAGATGAGTTTCCGATTTTGCTGGTGAGTTTGTTTTGTAACGATGTTAAGTGTCTTTACATTTAATGACTGATGTCTTTCAGAGGAAAAAAAAAAAAAAAACCCTAAACTTTAATTCTAATTTTAATCTTTAATCAAAGTCTAAATTTTACCCCTAAATATTAAGTCCTAAACAATAAACTATAAATCTTAAATCTTAATTCTTAATTCTTAAATCTTGTTTTATCATTACTATTGGTTTATTTTGTTTAATTAATTAACTTGAAAATTCAAAATAATTAAACTTAAAGGAGAATTTACGAGACAGTAATTAGTTTTTTTTCCTTAAAAATGACTCTTTTTTTTTTTGTGAAATTAACAAATGACTTTTAAGATTATAAGAAAGAAGTTTTTCTAGAAAGTTAATAGAAAAAGTGAAAAGATTTGTTTAACTTAACTTAATAGTAATTGTATGTTATAGTTTTTTAATGAAAAGAAGCAGAGTAGTGATTTTTTAGTTCTTTAAAGAAAATAAATAATAAATATAACTCCATTAATTTTTTAAATAAAAACACATGAAAAAATAAATAAATATACAATACTTTTTCATGTTATTCTACAAAACTGAAAAGTAAATCCTTTAGCCAATGGGCTCAATATAAAAGAAACTTTGCTAAAAGCCCAAAGTTTGAGAGAAATGACAAAAATAAAAGTTTTGGGGCATTCCGAGAATTGAACTCGGGACCTCTCGCACCCTAAGCGAGAATCATACCACTAGACCAAATGCCCTCGTTGATTTCTGTGAGTAGCTTTAAAAATTTATTCTAGAATATATGATTTGATATAAGGTAGCAAACCATAGCTTTGAAAACACTTTATATATATAATATATATATGTACTTCTGAGTTTCACGGATCCAAGTATGGTGGGGAAAGGAAGGATTGAAGGAGTGTGTTAAGGCCATTTTGGCATTATAATTCAATCTGGAAATTGTTTTTAAAAAATTGTTTTTGGAAAAAGTGGTGTTATGAAAAAAATGAAGTTTGTTAATTTTAGGTGTTTGATATTTCTATAAAAATTATGATTGAAAGTAAAAATGTTCATATTATACAATATACTATTTTTCTTGTTGAGGATACTTTCTGAATAGGTAAATGGCCAACCACAAAATATGTTACATTCCCATTCGTGTAACTATGCACATTTTTTTTAAACATTAATATCATTATAGATTATTATCATGTTTACTATTTTTGACACAATACTTAGAACTATTCGTATCACTTCTCAACCTTTTAACATGCTTCAAGAGGATAATATGCTTCAACGCACTCGACTCCACCTTCTCGTGTACTGGTAACAATGTTAATGTCAATCAAACTAATACTCAATCGACATCTATGCAATTTAAATATTACAATAACACATCATAATGATATTTATGTAATTTGATTTAAGTATATAAGAAATATTTAACTTGACTTTGTACTTAAGTAGATAATAAAAATTTTAGTAAGGGTTAAATGGTAATTTCACATCCAAACCCCAAGAAGCCATAAGCCACGGCACCATATTTCCAACTTCTCAATTTAAGTTCAAAAGCAAGTACTCTTGATTACAAAAATTGCCTGTTAGGAATGCTTTTGCTGCCAATAAGCGCTTTTAGCACCCCAAACTCATTCCTCAATGCAGCCTAATTTGATTCTATCAATCTAATTTGATTTGTGATTGATTTATAGATTTGACATTGATTTTCAACTATCAACTGCTTTCTATTTTGCCCCTATTTATCTTCTGTTTATTTGATTTTTTTTTATTTAATATTGAACAATATTAGTTTAAACTCAAACATAAATAATTATTTTTGAATTAACTTATTTTTTCGATACTATAAACTCCATGTTGAGATAGCAATAACACTTCTTTGGTTTTCTTCAGCTTCAACAAACATCTGAGCGAAACTCTTTTGAGGCCCATGGGAGTCATCAAAAGCTGGAAAAGGTATCTGAAAATGCGCCCACACACCGCAACAGGCTATAATACCACATCAAATGGCTTGAGTCTTCCAGAGCTTCTTTACACAAAGGACAAGTCGAATCCACTGCTAGCTTTCTTTTGGTCAAATTACTGTAATGGGGAAGCATGTTATTAACCAACCTCCAGTTATGTATTTTTATTTTTCTAGGAATGTTTAGCATCCAAAGAGCTTTGTAAAAGGCTTTGTAACCATCCTCCAAATGGCTGGAATTTTTGTACTGTCCTAGGATAGTAGTTAGCACTCGGTACCCACTTTTAACTATATACTCCCCGGAACCCTCATATTTCCACACTAGAGTATCCTCTTTGTTACCACCAGAAATCGGAATAGCAAGAATTCTGGAAGCAGTAATCTCATCGACAATTTCACCAATCAGCTCCCTATTCCAAGTATAATTGCCAGTATCCATTAGTTGATTGACTATTGTCCACCTTGTGTTTATGTCATGACCTGAAATTTTGTTATGCTCTCTTCCAGGAAGCCAAGGATCATTCCAAATGTTTACAAGTTCTCCCGAGCCCACTTGCCACAAAAAAATTTCGACCACAATGAAATTGGAGTCTTTAAAATAATTATTTCGACCTCAGATTTATTATATTTATTTATATTGTAACAGCCCGTTTTGGTGTCAAATTGGAACAGTGGTTTTGGGACCACAAATCTGAGGTCGAAATAATTATTTTAATGTTTGCAACATGATAGTATGATTGTGTGAAAGTTTCGTTAAGAAATTTTATTGTTTAAGTGTTTAATTTGATAAAAAGGACTAAATTGCGTCAAGTGAAAAATTGGAGTTCTATAAGCTAAAAGGATATAATAGCTATGAAATTAAATTTTTGAAGGGTTTAAGTTGTAATTAGACCATTAATAGCATGAGTGGACAATTATGGTCATAAATTTGATGATTTATGATGTTTTTATTAAAGGTTAAAAAGGTAATTTAGTGAAATAATAAGTAAAATAATAAAACAACAAGGTTATCATATTTTTTAGACTCTTCCAACTAAATTTAAGAAGAAAGAAACTCCATGGATGCATGTATATTCGGCCAATCTTCCTAGCTTATTAGGTGGGTGAATTTTATCCCTTTTTTAATGATTTCTATATTTTTGAGATCGTTGCAGCTTAATCTAGCTAGTCCAAGAACTATTTTGTAAAAATATTAAGGTTTAGGGCTTTTTAATTAATGAATGTTGATGTATTTTGATGTTTAATAGTAGAAAATGCTTGCTTGTTGTCAGATAAACAACATTTGTAAAGTGATTTTGACAAAATTATCAATTAGGGGTTAAATTATGAAATGTGTAAATTTTGTGGTTAAATTGTGAAATAAATAAAAAATATGGACTGCTAGGGACCTAATTAAAATTCGGCTAGCATGGGTTTTGGTTAAATTGCATGAATTTGTAATTTTTTAAAATAAGGACTAAATTGTAAAAATGTTGAAATGTTAGAGGCAAAATTGTAAGTTTTCCTTAATGTGTGTTTTGGATTAAATTGAATAGAGAGATTATTAAATAAGTTAATTTTGATTACATTTAGATCAAGAAAAGCGAAATACGAATTTAGATTGGGGAAATAATAAGATTTTCGATTAATCGACTTAATTCGTCGTTTTTGCATCCGAGATAAGTCCGTATGTAATAAGCATTGTTATAATTGTGTTTTAAATGCTTTGATATTGCATAAATTGTAAATATGACCTTACGGACACGGTCGACGACAATTTGGCAAGTGTGAAGTCCCGGTTGAACCTTAGGAATAATTTAGAATACAAATGACATGTCATTAGGGGTTATGTGATTTGGGTGCTGGTCCGTACGTCCTACCGGTGGTTGAGTTATTCGGCATGTGTTGCAGATACTCGTCAGATTGTGTGAGCAGCACCGTGTAGCTTCGTCATGACCGTCAGCTTGCGTGAGCAGACCCGTTGATAGCTCTAGTGTGAGCATTATATGTGATACATGATTGAGATAGCTTTGGCTATGTATGTGGCACTTAGGGTGCGAGATTCCCGAGTATTCGATAGTATTCCAAATGGTTTAACGAGAATGTCAAAGATGTGGATAAGTATGAGTTTGATACGGGATGGTACAGGTATGTACATGAACCGAGCAATACATTGAAATGAGGAAAAATTATGAAAGTTACATCTAACTTTGTGAATGCAAATGTGGTAGGTTGGTGATTCATTATAAGATATGTTATGTTATGTTTTATTTGCTTAATTTGAGCATATATGATGAGTTGATTTAAATGCTATACGAACTTACTAAGTTTTATAGCTTACTTTATTTAATTTTCCGTGTTTTATAGTGAAATCAAAGCTAGCTCAGATTCAGGATTGTCGGAGACTTCATCACACTATCCAACTATCACCTTGGTACTTTTGAATTTAAGTATTTTGAGTATATGGCATGTATAGGAACTTTGGTCATTTTGGTGTATGTGTTGTTAATGAATTTAGTCATTTGAAATGGCTTGTAAATATTAAGAGTTTGGTTTTGTATATAGCCATGAGAGTTGGCTTAATTTGTTTGGTTTGGTTGTGTATATATATGTGTATATGACTTGTGTTGTGAGTTTCTATTGATGGATATATGATGCTTGTGGATTATAGGTATGGTGGATGTCAAATGGTTGATATTGGAGAAGTTATATGCTTGTGAGTTTGAGCATAATGATGCATGTTTGAAAGTGTCTAATTAGTTGAATTGTATATGTAAATTTGGTATAAATGGAATGGCCTATTTTGTGACTTGTGTGTATTGTGGATAATGGTATTGAGTCAACATAAATTAAGCTTGATTTAGTTGGTTTGAATGCCTATATATGCTATGTTTTGGTGCCAACTGAGTTAATGTAGGTGTAAGCAAGTTTGGTGGCAAAATGGCTTGGTAAATAGCCTATTTTTGTCCACATGAGCAAAGACACGGGTGTGTGTCTCATTCGTGTGTGATGCACGGTGAGGTTACACGGCCGTGTGTCCCCTGGTGTTGAATTAAAAATCAAGTCAGTATGCTCCACACGGCCCAGCACACGGGCGTGTGATTGGCCGTGTGGCCTAAGTAAGTATACCGTACAGGTTTGACACAGCCTAGCACACGGCCTTGCACACGGGCGTGTGAGGCCATTTCGAAAGGGCACATGGGCTGGTCACAGAGGTGTGTGGTTGGCCGTGTGACCCAAGTTAGGGAGTTACACGGGGTCAGACACGGGCTGGGACACGGCCATGTGATCCCATTTCGAATGTCCACATGGCCTGTGACACGGGCGTGTAACCCCCGTAGTTTGAAAATTTTTCTAAGTGTTTCAAAAATTTCTTGAGCTATCGGTTTAGTCCTGAACCACTCCTAAAGCATGTTTAGGGCCTCATAGGCTCGTATTAGGGACAAAGTGATTGAGGTTGAATGATGATTGCATGAGATTTGAAAATGTATGTGAAATGAATGTTTAATTATTTTATAAGTCTGGTACTGCTCCGTAACCCTATTCCAGCATTGAATACGGGTGATGAGTGTTACATATATTTTTTAATATAACAAAACATTTATTATATTTATGGTAATGTTTTTTAATATAAATACTTTTTAATGTATTTTTAGTGTGTTAGAAAACTTTTATTTTAGCTTTTTTAATGCATTTAGTATACTATATTTTTTTAAAAATAATTTGTAAATAAAAACTAATCTAAAAAATATCAAATATGAGCAGGCCGGATCGAATTCAAATTTTCCTTTCTTAAATTGGGCTGAGCTTGGGTTAAAAAGTAAACCAATTTTTAAGTTGAACTCGAACTTAAAAAATTAGTCTAAATATCTTACATAAATCCTACCTGATCCAACTCATGAGCACCTCTACTACAAACCTCTCTTGGCCCATGGAGTGAGTTTACTCTCCAGCCTTCTTCATCTTTTTTAACATCAACATATATGAGATGCAAGCTTATAACTTACACAAATTAAAGTCCTGTGGCCAATTTTCTTATTGTACTAAATTAAGGGTGAGCGTTCGATCGAATAGAGTGAAAAGATTTTGAGTTAAATGAATTGACGATTCTTATTTTATCATCTTAACTCGATTTGAAATGTTTTGAACTGAGTTGAGTGAAATGAAATTTGAATTGAGTCGAATCGAGTAAAATTATTCGAATCAAATTAAACATGTCAAATTAAAGTCTTGTTACAGTATAATTAATTTCATGTTAAAGTACATAAATTTGAAATCATATATATTTGAAAACTTTTTCAAAGCAAAATAATAAAAAAATACTTTAGAAAGATAAACTTGAATTATTAATTAACTTATTTAGGTCCCAAAATTTATTATCCTAATTTTTAAATTTTTTAACTTTCTTTATATATTTTTATAATTTTAAAAAATATAAATATTGGAAATTTTATAAATATTTTGAATTTTAAAAGTTATTTTGAATTATTTTGTAATTTTTATTGAGAGATAGGCCAATTTGCTCATTTTCAAACTTGACATGGGCCAAAAGGGTATTTATATCAATCTATTATTTGAATTATTTGAGTTATTTGAATTGTAAAATTTAACTCGACTCGAACTCGAAACTCGAATAACTCAATTCGATTAACTTGAAATTCAAAAAAAAAATTAATTTTTTTTCGAATTAAATCGAGTTTTGCTCACCCCTATATCAAATAACACATAACTATTGATTTAAGCAAAAATTATTCAAGTCTAACATTCTTTTCTTATTTGCATTAACTTGATATAAGTCAAATTAATGTTTTACAATAAATTAATTATAAAAATATATGGGCATTAATATAATTTTATTTAATATTTGTTTTGAATGATGAAATTGACAACTGAATTATTCAATCCAATTTTGAGTGAAAAACTTCAAATAAAATTAATATGAAATTCCACCCAATTCATGAATCAACGACTATTTTATTAAATTAACCTAAAAAATTTTTATAATTATAAAAATAACTCAAATTTAAAAATAATTACCAAAATGACCTGAAATGAACAGTAGATTGAAGTTTTGGCCTGTCAATGGCCGGAACCACCTTTTATTTTGATCCCATGATTGCCTAATTATTGTGTCAGACTTTAAAAAATTAATTTTTTTACCGGAACCAGGATATTTTTTTTAAATTGTATAAAACTGGTATACAAAAATTTTAAAAAAGAGAAAAACGAAAAAAAAAATTTAGGTGTTGGCCTGTCAATGGTCGGCACCCTTGTCCCGAAAAAAAAAATTTTTTTTGGGTGCTGGGCTGTCAATGGTCGACACCCCTTCCTCAAAAAAAATTTTTTTTGGTGCTGGCCTGTTAATGGCTGGCACCGGTTCTCTGAAAAAAAAATTTGAATTTTTTGGGTCTTTGGCTTTATTAATGGCGGCACCTAACCCCAAAAATTTTTTTTCGAGAAGAGGTGCCAGCCATTGATAGGCCAACAATCAAAAAAAAAATTTTCGGGGTTGGGGTGCCGGCCATTGGCAGGCCAGCACCCAAAAAAAAATTTTTTTTCGAGGAAGGAGTGCCGGCCATTGACAGGCCAGCACCCAAAAAAAATTCAAATTTTTTTTTGGGGAACGGGTGCCGGCCATTGATAGGTCAGCACCCAAAAAAAAATTTTTTCGGGATAGGGGTGCTGGCCATTGACAGGCCAGCACCCAAAATTTTTTTTTTTCGTTTTTCTTTTTTTTTTTAAATTTTTGTATCCAGTTTTATACAATTTAAAAAAAATATCCTGGTTCTGACCATTGACAGGTCGGAAAAAAATTAATTTTTTAAAGCCTGACATAATAATCAGGCAATCATGGGTTCAAAATATAAGAGTATTCCGACCATTAACAGGTCAAAATCTCAATTCACTATTCATTTTAAGTTATTTTAGTGATTGTTTTTAAATTTAGGTCATTTTTGTAAATAATAATTTTTTTAAAATTAAATTGATAAAATAGCCTGAATCAACATAGTTTAAGTTTTTATTTTTTTATTAGTATTTTTTAGATACTAAAATGGTTCACTTTTGGTTAAACTTTTTTGATCGTATGCTCTAAAAATGGCAATACCAACCTTTATTTTCTTTTTATTTCCCATTTTCTCTATTTTTCAAGCTTTTTTCCATTGTCAAGAATACTCTCTCTCTCTCTCTCTCCCCTTTATTTGTTTTCTCTTTTCTTTTGTTATAGATAAAAGGAGAGAGAAAATGCCAATGTTTTAAAAGAGATCTGGGATTTTATTTTTTCAAGGACAGGTATTGAAAAATTTTCAACTTTCTTTTTTCTTTGACACATTCATTGATTTCTTTTTCGTAATTGATTTGAATTTGAAAACTTTAATGTGAGTTTTCATTTTCTGTTTTAATAACCATCTTTCATTCTTTTTCTTGGTTATACTAGATTGATTGAATTTTAATTTCTGTTGAACATCAGATTTAAATATTTATTTTATTTAAACCATTTGTGTAATAATATTATCTTAAAAGATTTATATTTAAAATTTAGTAGGAATAGATCATGAAATTAAATTAAAATCGTAGATAACTTCTTGATCATATCATATTTATTGCAACCCTGGATATATCAATTACAATGAAGAAAAATTAAAACCCTAAAATTTAAATCATTATTTTTTTTCAATATTTGTTTGAACCACTTTTGACTCAATGGGAACTCAGATATTCCATGGTTTTTCTCTGGTTGGGAAGAGGAATTGTTGACAGATGGGCAAAAAAAGAGATTGGTTTTGGTTTGTGAAGAAAGCTTTGACCCCTGAGTCCAAGAAAGATCAGGTAAAAGGTTTGCCCAATTTAAGATTTTTTATAATTAAAAAAAATTATTTACGACAATGGATGGTTTTAAACAGTACAATACAATATTATCGATCTATAAAATTAATATTTTATTTTAAAAAGGGTGACGCCAAAATGTCAAAGGCAACATCCTTTTCACCCAACTTTTACTCTCTCTTCTTTTTAAAATTCTATATAGTTTAGTTTTATAATTTTATAGGTATGGGTGTCGTATAATTTTGAATTTCATGCCTCTATTTTACGAAAACTAGAAGTTAATTCATTTATTTTAATTTGTCATATTTTAATCTTTGTATGTTTTGGGATTTAGAAAGTTAATCAAATTATTTAATACTATTAAACTCCATCGTTAAATTACTTATTTTACGAGAAATGATTGTATAAAACAATAATGATATCGTCATCATATTTTTTTCTAATAAATTTATCCACATCAATATTTTTATCTTGAATTTCAAGATTTTAATTTAAATTTAATTTTTTCAGGATAAAAATACTGAAATTTAAGATAAAAATATTAATGTGACATAAATCTATTGAAAACATATACAGATAACGTGACGTTACTGTTTCATACAATTTTTTTTTCTCGTATCGAGTTATGTTTTTTTTCATTTACTTGGTTTGCTTCTTGGCTTCTAATTTGTGATTTAAATTTTGGTGAATTTTTGGTTCAGAAGGAAAGTTCAAAATCAAAGAAAAAATGGCAAAGCAAAACCAAGGATTCGGGGCCTGCAGTTCCTTTGCCTCAAGATACTGAAACGGAAACAAAAACTGAAGAGCCTGAACCTCCTCCCCCTGAAGATGCCAAACCAGTGGAAGCTGAAAATGAGTCTAAAAAACACACCTACTTCGTCGCTCTTGCCACCGCTATGGCTGCTGCCGCCGCGGTCGCAGCTTCTAAGGCGACTGCTGACGCTGTTCGCGTCGCTTCCTTACAACGCATATTGTCGGAGAGAACGGCTGCTACCAAGATTCAAACTGCATTTCGCGGATACTTGGTATGAGATCGCTCCTTTTTATTTATTTATTTTTTATGTTAAGCTCTTAATTATTTCTTGCATACCTGAGATCAATTAAAAATTCATGAAACTATCTAAAAAGTTCTAATGTTAAAAATTCCAAGTTAATTTATCAATTAAACAAATAAAAATATTAATTTATGTTATTCTTAATTTCTTTTAAGTATTCGTGTTTGATTCATATTTATGATGACCTAATTTTCTAAAGATATTTATCTAAAAAATTAAATAAAAGTTAAACATTAATGAAAATTTCAATCATGGGAGAAGGAAGTAATTCCATTTGAGTTTATCAAGCAAAGAGTGCATTGCGAGATTTAAAGTTTTAGGTATACTTGTATATAAGTTTACAATCATAAATTCAATCGAACATTCCATTGATGAGCAAATTAGTTGCATTTATGCAAATGAATTTATGGCATAGCATATGCAAACTTTGAGAAAGATACAGATACTAATGTTGAACATATCTCTCACATCCAAACAACATAGGTTGCCATCACAACTTCAATGAAACTTCCCATTCATGAACATTGAGTTGTAATTATGCGCAATTGGAGTGCAAAAGTTGTTTATTGGCATCCTATACCAGTATTTGAATGTAATGTGAACTTTTCTAGAAGATCAAAGATACTCGTATTAGATATATATTAATGTCAATGAAACATCCCATTCATCATGAGTCATCAGTTGTATTTTATGCAAAGGAAGTGATTGCATTTGAGTGGTATGTCAGGCTCGGAGGGCATTGCCAGAATTGAGAAGGTCGGAGAGATTGAAATCAATGATAGAAGGGCAATCCGTGAAAGAGCAAGCGAAAACTGCATTAAGATGCATGCAAACAAAGGGTGGAGTGCAGTCCCGGATTCGTGGAATGAGGCTTAGAATGTTGGAAGAGAACCAAATTCTTCATCACCACCTTCAACAGAAACGCCACAAAGAGCATGACAAGTTTAATACCTCTGTATGTGCCTACCTAAAGCTTCCCACATTTGTTGATTATTATGCTTGTTTACATGATATATTGTAATTTCCTTAGAATTATTCCGCATGCTAATTGTGGGGATATAAACAGATGGGAGGAGAGTGGCATAATGGTAGAAAGTCGAAGGAGCAATCTGAAGCAATAAAGCAGTACAAGCAAGAAGCTGCTATGCGAAGGGAAAGAGCTTTAGCTTATGCCTTCACTCGCCAGGTATTATTTGCCACTCCCCTCTCCCCCCCTCTCTTTCTGCTTTTCAAAGTTAAGCATTACTTTTAAAGCTACAAGTTTTAGATAAAATACTAAAGGGATAATGATAAATTTGGCCTCTATCATTTATTTATTTTTATCACTTTCACCCTTTTTTTTCGGATCATTTTGGTCTTCAACCTTCAACATTTAGTCAAATTACTTTTTTTGGACGGAACCATCGACTCAACTATAAAAAATTTAAAGGTATTGACATTTCCACTTGCATGGTAATCCATGTATAATTTATAAAAATTTAACAAATTAATAAAAATATATGAAAGTTCAACAATTTAAAAAATTCATAAAAAGTTTTAAAAAAATTATTCAAGTTAGCAGTAAAGTATATGTGATTGCTACGTGAGTTGTCGAGTCAATGCCATTAAAATTTTAATAGTTTAATAAAATTTTCCGTAAAAAAGAAAGTAATTTGACTAAAATTTAAAGGTTGAAGACCAAAGTGATCTAAAAAAGAATAGGGTAAAGTACACAATTGATCATCCAATTTTCATATGTTTTTATTTTGGGCACTAAAAGAAAATGCATATTGAGCATTGTCGTTTGCAACCATTTTCATCTTCATCACCCAATTTTAATACGTTTTCATTTCGGCCATTACAGTTTAATTCAATATTATTTTACACTCATTTTAATTACCTAACTTTAATAAAAAAATTTAGTCACTCATTTTATCTTTTCAAAATTAATTTTTTCTAAAAATACCTAAATTTTATAGGAAATTGAGTTATTCAACTATGAGTATGAAATCCAAAATTTTCTCTGTAACTTAAATCTTTGTAAAATTTAAAACTTTCCTTGAAGCTGAAAAACTAAAATCAATTCTAAAAAATAAAGAAAATTAAAAAGATAAAAAGTTTTTTCACTTTTAAAACTCAAAGTACTAAATAAAGAAATTACTTGGGTTTTTATAAAATATTTAGATTATTAGCAGGAAAAATTAATTAATTATTTTAATTTTCTTTATTTTTTCTTTTCTAGAATTAATTTTAGTTTTCAAGGAAAAACCTAAGTAATTTCTTACAAAACCCTAATTTTTCCTTTTTACTTGCAAAATTTAAAATTAATTCTAAAAATAGAAAAATAAAATTACTTTTTAAAAGCTAAAATGAGTGACCAAAATAAAGGCTTGATAAAGTTAGGTGACTAAAAGTGACTAGAATAATATTGAATTAACTATGGGTGGCCAAAATTAAAATTTAATAAAGTTGGGTAACTAAAATAAAAATAGTTGTTAATGACACTGCTCAATTTATATGTCTTTTTTTCATTTTCAGTGTCCAAAATAAAAACTTATGAAAGTTAGGTGACCAAGTGTGAATTTACCCAAAAGAATAAGGGTCAAAATGACAAAATAAATAAACATTAAGAACTAAATTTGTCTTTATACTAAATCAAAACATTTGAGCTCATTAAACTATAAAAATAAAGGATTAGTATTTATTGCACTAACAATGTAATAAATATTTTTCCAAAAATAAGTTCAATTGCCTCGTTCAACCCTTAAATTAAATTATTAATATTTAAGATAAATATTAAAATTATACATAAACTTTGATTCTATATGTAATTTAATACATAGACTTTAATTTTGTGTAGTGTTATATACACGAAACTTTAATTGTTGTTTAAATGTATATATAAAAATTAAGCACAACAATTTAGCTCACTTGAAACGTTTGAAGCGAGGTGGGTAAAAGTATTATAGAGCACTTATATTAAGATTTAAATTACATTTCGCTCCTCAAATTAAAAAGTAAATTAATTTTTAAAAAATTAGTTGATAAATAAGTAGACAATTATAAAAAAGAGAAATGATGGAGTACAATTCTAATTATTTCTAGTATATTTATTTTCGGTGCTAAAAATACTAACTTAAATGCCCTTTTGGGGAAATAAAAAACAGCGATCATGGAAGGTCTCTTCTAAAGCAGCGAATCAAACATTAATGGATCAAAATACTCCCCATTGGGGATGGAGTTGGTTAGAGCGATGGATGGCAGCTCGACCGTGGGATATCCCATGCTCATCACCTAACAACGCCGTCAACACTTTGGCCTCCACTTCCATCTCTAACAACGATAATAAGCCATCTCCAACACCCTCAAAACCAACCCCTCCTCCTCCGTCCAAGATACCTTCCTTTTCATCACTTTCCAGTCAAATTAGACAGCCAAGTCCAAGGGGGACACGACCAGGAGTCGACGAGTGCTCGACACCGGATCGTGACCGGAGACGACAGAGCAGCATTGGAGGTTTTTCACCGGCGAAAGATGATAAGAGCGTCGGAAGCTCGGCGGAGAAGGCGCCGTCGTGGATGAAGCAAGTCAGGACGTCCCAGTTGTCGAGTTCTTTGAGGCATGACAGGATACCGGAGAAGGGAGTGGCCCGCACTGCGAAGAAGCGGCTCTCGTTCCCTACAACGGCAGGTAAGGTAAGAATATAAAACCGTCATGCGTTAAGACACAAAGATGAGAAATGGAGGAATGGAGGAGAGAGTGGTAGTAGCGGTAGAAAAGAGCTGTAACATAAAGAAGACTGAATAGAATGGTGGCTGCGACGGTGGTGGTGAAGTGGTAAATAAAAACCAACAGAGATTTGAGCGGCCATTGGAGCTTTTTTCTTTTAAAAAATATTATTTGTACATTAAACACATTATATAATGGATGGTATTTTGTTATATACATAAATCTTACTCGTATTTTAGTATTTAAGTATAAGTAAATTTTTTTTAATATTTATATTTTTTGTCAATTTAATTTTATTCTTTATTTAAGTTAAATTTAAATCTTAATTTTTTAAAAGTCAAATTTAATCATCAACATTTTAAAAAGAGTTAAAATGATTTTTCTTTAACCAAAACAATATTAGCATTACATGTACATAGACTATCATGTAAGTTACCAAACCAATAACATTAAAATTAAACTAAAAAACAATTTAACTATTTTTTTAAAAATTAAGAACTAAATTTAACTAAAAAAGTCAATTGACAAAAATAATAAAAACATTGAGATGATTTTATTATTATGCCTACTTTTAAACTCAAAACTTTCAAAAATATGAAGTGGCTTAAGAATATGTTAACTTCCTTTGTTTACCTTGTTACTCATTTATGTTTTAAAAACAAGTAAAATTTTTTAAAAATTTTAAAAATATATTATATATTTTGTTGATGATATGTATTTAAAGATCTCATTAAGATTATATTCTTTTAAATTAACGATTGAAATAAAAAAATAAACATCAATTTACATCACTTAAAGATTTTAATGATTGAAAAAAAAAAACACCATTTCACATCATGTAAGATTTACTTTGTGAAACGTAAGTGAATATACAAATTAATAAGTTTTAAATCAAACTTGATCATTAACCAATTTAACCAATTCCAACATCAAATGAAAGAAATTGATTTCCAAAAGTCACATGTACTATCAGCTAAAATTTTTAGCTTTCGAAAATAACTTTTTTCAAGCACTTTTGAGACATTTTCTGCTTCTGAAGAGCACTTTTTCTCTCCAAAATATTTTATCTCAAAAGAAATGTTTTTTAGAAGCATTGCTAAACTAAGTTTTAATCACGTGGCATAATAGGAATGCAGGGCAATGAGGCTAGTAACGTTAGAAAACTTTAGATACTAAAGTAACGAAAAGTATCTTTTGATACCGAAATGATAATTAAGGCTTTGTTTGTTTCACTGAAAATAGTTTTTGAAAAATGATTTCAAAAAAATGATTTACTTTTCTGAAAAAAGATAATAATTTTTGGTATTTGGATGAATTGTGTAAAATATTTTCTATTGTTTGGTAGATTTCCTGAAAATATTTCATAAAAGTTGTTTTCAATAAAATAAACATTTCATAAAAGTTGTTTTTAATAAAATAAACATACATTTGAGATTTTATTATTTTTCATTGTTTAATTGAGTTTATTTCATAAAGCTTATTTATATTTTAATTAATCATAGTTTAGTTTTAATCAATCTTAATTTATTTAATTAAGCTTAATTGTAAATTCCATACATTAGAGAATATAAATATATGTTTAATTAAGTTGAACGTGGTAAATATTTATTTTGGATATTATTTGGATGTAGAGGTGCTCCTGGTCGGGCCAGGCCAGGCTCAACTAAAAATTCATGCCCATTTACTAGGATAAAACTCGGGCCCGACCCGAAAAATAGGCCTAAAATTTTGCCCAAGCCCGACCCGAATAAAAATGCTAAAAGCCGGGCCCAACCTAGGCCGCCTATATTAATTTTTTATATTATTTTTAAATATATATAATACATAAAAATACTAAAAACATCAAAATAAATATTTTCCAACAAATTGAAAATAAATTTTAAAAAATATGTAGTCTTAAATAACACTAAGATAAATGCAATTTAACAAGCAAATACCTCTAAAATAATAACAAAATTAATAAATGCCTTTAAAATAATAACAAAATTAACAATAAAATAAGTTTTATACAATATCCAAACAATAAAAACAAAATAGTAGCAATATTAATAATAAAATATTAGCAAAATAGGGAGAAGATAACATTTTAAAAAAGATAGCAGATTTTTTTGTCCTTTAGTGAATTCGGGCCCAGCCGGGCAGAAAATACCTTACCCGAGGCCCGATTTGTTTTTTAAACGGGCCTTATTTTTTTGTCTAAGCCCATTTTTCGGGCCTATATTTTTGCCCAAACCCTCTCACATTTCAGGCGGGCATTCGGGTCGGGCCACCATGATCAGGTCTACTCCCAACAAGTGAGTAATACTTAAACATTAGTTCAAATCAAATTTCCACATTTCAATAACATTCGTATTTCTTACTATCACAATGCATAATCTTTTTAACATATAATAATAATACAACATTTACCATTGTTATACATATATACTATTACAAATCGCTTATCGTTTCACACATCACATTTAGATCCTCATTTTTTTTCATCCTATGAATACTGTAAAGGTGATTAAAACCTCGATACACATTTCCTATTGTACCATAGTCCAACTATGGTCTTACATATGTATTGCCACAGCTCTGCCATGGTCTTATGTTCATAGTGCCATAACTCAGTTATGGTCCTATCATCAGAATGCCATAGCCCAGCTATGGTCTTACATATAAACACTGTCATGGACCAACCATGGTCATACGTCCATAGTGCCATAATCCAGTTATGGTCTTATCATCTGAATGTAATAGCCCAGCTATGGTCTTACATATATACACTGCTATGGTCCAACCATGGTCTTAAATACTTTAATTTTTTTTTTATTTCTTTTCCTTTTGCTATGAATTAATTATTTTGTTGGAATTATGTGTATATAGGTTTTCTTTTATTTTCTATTATGCTAGAAAATTAAGTGGAAAAATAAGCAAAAAAAAAAAAATCAAGAATGTATATATCATAACTATTTTTCTTATGCTAGAAATTTATTTATTCATATTATTTTCATGTCCAATCAATTTTTTTTTATCTTGTGATAGAAAATGAAGTGATAAAAGAAGCAAAAAAATATCAAGAATACATGAAAAAGTTCCTAATACTGGAGTCGATCTCAGTGTCTGTTTCTCTCGAACCGTCATTGTAACACCCCAGGCCTAGACGTTATGGCTGAATCTGGCAGTGTCACACTGAAATGTTTAGCATAAAACTTGTTGTCATTGAAATCCTCAAAATCAATTAATCATTTTGTTATTAATCGGTGATTCCAAAACGGGTTGTTCATTTCCAAAGCGTGCATCATTAAAAGCTAATCACTTTTAAAACGTTACTAATTTTCAAAATCTCATTTATTGCGGAAGTTTTTTTATTATTTAGGAAATGTTGCGAAAACGTGGTGTCTTTTGAAAACAGTTACCTTTTGAAAACTCGTCTTTTTCTACAACTAGCAGTTTATATCAAACTAAATAAATAAAAACCCCAATTTAAAGTTTATAACTTTAAAGAGGCCTGGTTACATAAAAAACCTAAATTCAGTCACTTATAAATCAAAAGCCAAAAACGAAAGCTGATGCAGTTGTGTGGCCATCATCGAGTCCTTCGCAAAGATCGACCGCTTACTACTGGGGATTACATGCAGTTAAGCGAGAGGGTGAGTTTACGAAAACTCAGTGTGTAATCCCCTAACAAGCAAACAGTTAATTAAACAGTAGATAAATACAGTTTGGGCCTGAGCCTGCTACAATAACAGTCCAGTTTAGTGTGGGCCTAAGACGTTTCCTGTAACAGTAAACGATTGGGCTTGAGCCCAGCACAATGCCAGTAATCAGTAGGGCCTTTGCCCAATTTCAGTATTAGTAACAGTGGGGCCTTGGCCTATAACAGTAACAGATATCAGTCATACAATGAATAGTATGTAATATCATTAATCGATGCAATAACAGTACAGTATCATTAATTATTGTAGCTATGTAGTTAGAAATCCTACCAAATCCAGCCTCTACACACTACTCCGTCTTGCCAAACACACCATGTAGGGATAAAATCGACCCACCAGCCAGACGCACCAAGATTAGCACCGGTTGCGGCACTAAATAGTATTGAGCGAAGCTTCCAGTAAAATAAACGGCATATAGCCATCAGTAGGCCCACAGTCGTCTTGGGCTACCCGTGCAACCTTACCAGTAATATAAATGGCACAAAGCCATTAGTAGGTCCACAGTCGTCTTGGGCGACTCGTGTGACCTTATCAGTACAGTACACTTCCTCCAAATAAAACAACTCATCCCGATGCAATATGTCGTGACATAATATCATATGTGTATGCAAAATGTCATGCTTAATCATAGTCATACATATCACAGAGGAAATCGGTCATACATAACATAAGGCCATAACAGTCATTTCATCTCCTAGGGGTATAACAGTCATTTTACCCTATGGGGGTATTTCGATTATTTTACCCTATGAGGGTATTTCAGTCATTATATCCTATGGGAGTATTTCAGTCATTTTACCCTACGAATTTTACCCTACGGGAGGTATTTCGGTCATTTACCCTACGGGGGCATTTTGGTCATTTTATCCTAAGGGGGTATTTTAATCATTTTACCCTATAGGGGTCTCAATGCAGATATCAACCTCTCGCAAGGTCCACAGTCGCCTCGAGCGACTCCGATAACTTAAATGGTCATAATAGTGTAAATGGGCCCAAGGCCCATTACTCAGCCCAAGTGGGCCCACACGATCCATTTTAGCCAAACGAGGCCCATATCGGCCCAAGATCACGAGATCACTCGTGGTGGCCTCTACAGTCTATCGCCCACGATTTGTGGGCTCAGTTTACCACACGAGCAATCGCACGCTCGTGAGGCTTCAAATACCGAAGTTCCGACTTTTCGGCTTTCGCGATTCACAATAGAGAGGGGTGTGACTACACACCTATTTGTGCAACGCATAGATTACCCTACGCACGATCAACCTACAATCATCCCAACACAAACAATCTCTCATCCTTTAGATCATTAACACTAAAGTCCCAAACGTACATCACCACTAACCTTGACCGAAAGTTACGCTATTTTTACTCTTAAATCGCTGGTAGGAAACAATCACACCCTTCTTCTCGATTTACTGTGCATAAGACGGATTTCATTAGCAATAAACGTGTAATACAAGGCTTGAATTGATGCCCATAGTCCAAAGAATTAGAGTTAGAATAGATTGGGTATTCGACCAATACTTCAAAACAATTTACTTACCCCATAGTATTTGGCCAAAGAGGTATTCGGAGCAGAAGGCAGAGATGTGCAGAGAAGTAAGGCAGTTGATGCTCCACCGATCGTCAGAGACTATCCTCCAAAAGGTAACGAGACAAGATCGATATTCAGTCACTATTGAAAAAAAAAACAGAGAAACAAAATAGAGGGAAAAAAAGAAGATAAAATATTCGGCTTACCAAATGTTATGAGGATTCGACTATTTCTTTAGGAAAAAGAGAAATATAGATGAAAGCAAAAATAATCCCGAGATGATATATTCGGCCAAAGAGGGGACAGCTTGAGGAAGAGAGGAAAAGGAAGAAAATAGGGAAAGGATTGTTCACAAAATCCACCTATTGACCGACAGGAAAAAGGAAAATGAACCAAAAGCCAAAGAAGGGAGGGAAGGAAATGAGATTCGGTAGGGGAGAAGAAAGAAAAAAATGCAAAAGTGTTCAGAAAAAAGTGTCAAAGAGCCTACCAAATTCGGCGGAGGCTAACTCAAATGCCAAAATGACCCACAACCCTCCCCCAGCCGAAATCTCAAGGAACAAGTTCTCCCAAATGGCACAACTCCTCATCTCACCCAAATTCCTTGATTTTTTCCTAAGATGTCTCCCTTTATCCCTCCTTGAATCTTGCCATGACCAGTTCAAACACCACCTTTGCTGTGTTTTAGTCCAACTCTACTGCCTACACAGCTCAAGCAACAAAATAAATACCCCATTGTACAACCCAGGACTTGAACATCAGACCTCTCAGTTACACAACACGCCACCTTGCCACTAGACCACAAGCTCTTTTTGTGTCAGAAAATAAGCATTGATATTTATAGGGTCTATATGCCAGTTTCCCGATTCATTTAAGAGCAAAACTAAAAATACTGCACAACCCAAGATTTGAACCCAGGCTTCTCATACACCCCAAAGCCATTAAAGCAAACAAACAATTGTGTCATTTTCTTGCACACATAAACTTTTATGTGTTCCCACGCTCAAGACCTATTTCCTTCTAGGCCCAAATTCAGGGCGTTACAATTCACCCCTCCTTAAAGAAATTTCGTCCCCGAAATTTTCAACTGTCAGAATAGTCGCACCACACAGACTTCACCAAGAAGTTTTTGCTGCGCACTCTTATTTCAAAACATTATTACAGCCTTTTGAACCACGTCCGTGTGTATCTTTTGTACCTATTGTCTATTTACTTTTTATCAGAACTAACAGTTTTATGCAGATCGAAGTTTCACTACAGTTTCAATCCCCTTTAGCTTCAGTTTGCTCTATTTAAAGTGGTATAGTCTAATTTCTAAAGTAGTCATAGTATTTCCTAACATACCGCATTTTAATTTCTAAACAGACAAAAGTATCAAGAAAACTTACAGATTTGGCACCGAAGACTCAGTGTACCACACTTTTCAGAGGAAGTATCTCAAAACACTTCACATATTTGAAAATAACCTTTTAAAATCCAAAAAGTTGAAAACCCATTTCACAGCCAAGTTTTACAACTTGGCTCTGATACCACTAAATGTAACACCCCAAACCCAACCTAGACGTTATGGACGAATTTGGCGGTGTCACACTGAAGTGTTTAGCATAAAACTTATTGTCGTTGAAATCCTCAAAATCAATTAATCATTTTGTTATTAATCGGTGATTCCAAAATGAGTTGTTCATTTCCAAATCGTGCATCATTAAAAGCTAATCACTTTTAAAACATTACTAATTTTCAAAATCTCATTTATTGTGGAAGTTTTTTTTATTTAGGAAATGTTGCGAAAACGTGGTGTCTTTGAAAACAATTACCTTTTGAAAACTCGTCTTTTTTCTATAACTAGCAGTTTATATCAAACTAAATAAATAAAAACCCCAATTTAAAGTTTATAACTTTAAAGAGGCCTTATTACATAAAAATACCCAAATTCAGTTACTTATAAATCAAAAGCCAAAAATGAAAGCTGATGCGATTGTGTGGCTATCATCGAGTCCCTCGTAGCACTGACCCGCCTATGACTGGGGATTACATGTACAGTTAAACAGAGGGGTGAGTTTATGAAACTCAGTGTGTAATCCCCTAACAATCAAACAGTCAATTAAACAGTAGATAAATGCAATTTGGCCTGAGCCCGTTACAATAATAGTCCAGCTCAGTGTGGGCCTAAGCCCTTTCCTATAATAGTAAACGATTGAGCTTGAGCCCAGCACAATGCCAGTAATCAGTAGGGCCTTTGCCCAATTACAGTATTAGTAATAATGGGGCCTTGGCCCATAATAGTAACAGATATCAGTCATGCAGTGAAAAGTATGTAATATCATTAATCGATGCAATAACAGTACAATATCATTAATCAGTGCAAATATGCAGTCAGAAATCCTACCCAATCCAGCATCTACACACCACTCTGTCCCACCAAACACACCATGTGCGGATAAAATTAACCCACCCAGCCAGACACACCAAGATTAACACCAGTTGCGGTACTAAACAGTATTGTAGCAAAGCTGCCAGTAAAATAAACGTCATATAGCCATCAGTTGGTCCACAGTCGTCTTGGGTGACCCGTGTAACCTTACCAGTAATATAAACGGCACAAAGCCATCAGTAGGTACACAGTCGTCTTAGGCGACCCATGCGACCTTATCAGTACAGTACACTTCCTTCAAATATAACAACCCATCCCCATGCAATATGTCGTGACATAATATCATATTTGTATGCAAAATGTTATGCTCAATCATAGTCATACATATCATAGAAAAATCAGTCATACATAACATAAGGCCATAACAGTCATTTCATCTCCTAAGGGTATAACAGTCATTTTATCCTATGTGGGTATTTTGGTCATTTTACCTTACGAGAGTATTTCAGTTATTTTATCCTACGAGAGTATCTCATTCATTTTACCTACTAATTTTGTCATACGGGGGTATTTCGTTCATTCAACCCTACGAGGGTATTTCGATCATTTTACCCTACGGGGTCATTTCGGTCGTTTTACCCTACGGGGGTATTTCGGTCATTTTACCCTATAGGGGTCTCGGTGCAGATGTCGACCTCTTGCGAGGTTCGCAGTCACCTTGAGCGACTCCGATAACTTAAATGGTCATAACAGTGTAAATGGGCCCAAGGCCCATTACTCGGCCCAAGTGGGCCCACACGCTCGTGCGGCCCGTTCGGACCAGATTTTGCCACGAATATGAAACCTACATAGCCCAGTATAGTATTTTCCACTTATTGTGGATTTTATCCGTGTGGAGCTCACGAGCCCATTGGGCCCACACGGCCCATTTCAGCCAAATGAGGCCCATATCGGCCCAAGAGCACGAGAGCCCTCGTGATGGCCTCTACAGTCTATCGCCCAAAATTTGTGGGCTCGGTTTACCACACGAGCGATCACACGTTTGTGTGGCCTCAAATGCCGAAGTTTTAGCTTTTCGACTTTTCGCCACGGATTCACGATGAGATGGGTGTGACTACACACTGCTTTGCAATAAGCCAGATTACCCACGCGATCAACCTACAATCATCCCAACACAATTAGTCTCTCATCTTTTAGATCATTAACATTAAATTCCTAAACCGACATCACAACTAACCTTAACCGAAAGTTACGCGATTTTTACTCCTAAATTGCTGGTTGGAAACGATCACACCCTTCTTCTCGATTTACTATGCATAAGACGGATTTCATTAGCAATTAACGTGTAATATAAGGCTTGAATTGATGCCTATAGTCCAAAAAATTAGAGTTAGAGCAGATTGGGTATTCGGCCAATACTTCAAAATAATTTACTTACCCCACAGTATTCGGCCAAAGAGGTATTTGAAGCAGAAGGCAGAGATGTGCAAAGAAGTAAGGCAGTTGACACTCCACCGATCGTCAGAGACTATCCTCCAAAAGGTAACGAGACAAGATCGATATTCAGTCATTATTGAAAAAACAGAGAAACAAAAGAGAGGGAAAAAAAGAAGATGAAATATTCGGCTTACCAAAATGTTATGAGGATTCGGCTATTTCTTTAGGAAAAGAGAAAGAGAGGTGAAAGCAAAAATGATCCTGAGATGGTATATTCGGCCAAAGAGGGGGCAGCTTAAGGAAGATAGGAAAAGGAAAAAAAGAGGGGAAGGATTGCTCAAAATATCCACCTATTGACCGACAGGAAAAAGGAAAATGAACCAAAAGCCAAAGAAGGGAAGGAAGGAAAGAAGATTCGGCAGGGGAGAAGAAAGAAAAAGAATGCAAAAGTGTTCAAAGAAAAAGTGTAACACCCCTAACCCGTAACCGTCGTCAAATTAGGGTTAAAAGGCATTACTAATTATTTCTAAACATTTCATTTCGTTTTACATCACATAGTCAATCATCATCGAAATATATCAAAATATAAACATATAGTCCCTTAATGAGGTCTACGAGACCTTAAACACATGTTAGAAAGGGGTCGGGACTAAACCAAACATATACGAATATTTCTAAAAATTTAAAATTTTCTCAAAACTGCAGAGGTCACACGCCTATGTGAGTAGGCTGTGTGCCTCACACGGCCTCGGACATGCCCGTGCGTCCAAGTCGTGGCAAAACAGGGCATATATACTGACTTGTCCACATAGCCTGAAACACGCCCGTGTGCCTCACCCGTGGTCGGCACTGACTTGCACCACATGGCCAGTCACACGCCCGTGTGTCCAGCCCGTGGTTGAGTCTGACTTGTTTTGAAACACAACCACGAAGGACACAGTCGAGCCACACGCCCGTGTGCTCAACCGTGTGGGCAGTTATTTGCCATTTTCAAGGCCAACATGCCACCCACACTTAAGGTCACACCTACAAGCACCAACTAATTCAATTCCATACTCTAAATGGCTTTCAAACATACCAAAACATACTCAATTTAATCTCTTAACATCATCATTCATCTTCCTATACAATCCATCTTAACAAGTCAATTTAACTTATCATCCACACATTTAAATCATGTTAACCAAGCTTTATTTAATCCATACCACAAGTTCACATTTTATCCATCATTATCATCAACCAATTCAAGCATAAAACATACCATTTCCAATCTCATTATTTCATACCACATTCATCATTTTCAAAGCCTATATATAAGAACCAACATCATTTAACTTCTAAGCCATATTACATGGCAAGGTCCAAACATTTCAATACAAACCATAACTTCTAGCCTATACATGCCATATACCAAATATGTACACATTTCAAAAGTACCAAAGTAGATAGCCGATAGTGTGATTGAGTCACTGACGATCCTTAGATTCGAGCTAGCTTTACTGACACTGTAAAATAGAGAACACATCACACAGTAAGCTCTAAAGCTTAGTAAGTTCGTAATATAATACATATTACTCGATAATGCAATGCCAATACACAAACAAACCATCACTTAAATAGATTCACAAGTAAACACAATGTCATCCTCAATCATATACTCATACATCTATCTAATCAACTTTAAAAAATAACATCAACCACAATGGTTTGAAACATACCTTTGCCAACACTTAGTTAACTAACATTATTGCTATTCACTGCTCGATACTATAATTTATTCACTGTTCCCTATCTCTTCAATTCAATAGCACACTTAGTGCCCAATTCATAGCCGAAGCTTACATAACACCGCACACGTAGTGCCACAATATATAACCAAACTTAATTCAGTATCGCAAACACAATGCCAATCAAAAAGCCGAAGCTTCTATTATTTCGCACACACAATGTGCTAATCATCTCTGTCTCATTTCTAATTACGCACACTTAATGCAACCTACCTCGATTCCACACATAGCATTTCTAATCCAATAATCCAATAACTATTCATTTCATAGCATTTTAACATAATTTAAGAACACGTATTATATCCGAACTTACCTCGGAGTAGAAATACCGAAACTAGTCTATCAATCGAACACTTTATCTTTGCCTCGATCTCGATCCGAATCTCTCCTTTCTTGGTCTTAATTGAGCTTAGATAATGGCCGAAACCTAGCTTGCTCAAAAATGGTGTTTTTCTCCTTTAACATTCGGCAATAGCCATTAAAATGATGAACAAAATATTGTTTTATTTTAATTTAATGACATTATGTACCAATTACCAAATTACCATTAATGAAAACATTTAAAATTCATGTAATATATGGTTATTTATGTCCATTACCATCCATTCACTTATGTAATGGTTTAATAAATACTTAAGGACTCCTCATTTAGAAAGCCATGACAAATAAACACTTTAACAATCAGCACACAACTTTTACATTTTATGCGATTAGGTCCTTTTTTTTCTAATTAAGCACACAATCGATAAAATTTTCACATAGAACTTCCACACATGATCAATCACATATTATAAACACCAAAAATAATATTAAAATATTTTTTTGACCTCGAATTTGTGGTCTCAAAATCATTGTTCTGACTAGGGTCTAAACCGAGCTGTTACAACTTTTCCCCTTAGGGATTTTCGTCCCCGAAAATCTTACCAATGAATAGGTTCAGATATTGCTCTTTCATAACATGTTTAGGCTCCCAGGTAGCCTTTTCAACTCCGTGTTTGTGCCACAACACTTTCACAAAGGAAATTCTTTTGTTTCTCAACTCTTAGATCTCACGTACTAGAATTCGGATCGATTATTCACTATATGACAAATCTGACTGAATCTCAATCTCAGTAGGAGAAATTACATGCGACGGATCAGATCTATATCATCGAAGCATTAATACGTGGAATACATTATGAATTTTATCTATTAGGTGGCAACAGCAACTTATAAGCAATTGACCCAATTCTTTCGATGATCTCATACGACCCGATGAACCTCGGACTCAGCTTGCATTTTTGGCCTAATCGAAGTATTTTCTTCCATGGAGACACTTTCAAAAACACTTTGTCACCAACCTTAAATTCGATATCTTTTCATTTCAAGTCTGCATAAGACTTCTGATGATCTGACGCTGCTTTCAAACTGTCACGAATCACTTTTACTTTCTGTTCTGTTTCTTTTATCAAATCAACCCCGTGAATCTTATTCTCACTCAGTCAGTCCAGTACAATGGAGTTCGATATTTTCAACCGTACAGAGCTTCATACGGTGCCATTTTAATGCTAGATTGAAAACTATTATTGTACGTAAACTGGATCAATGGTAAATGCTTTTCCCACATATTCTCAAGTTCAAGAATACAACATCTCAACATATCTTCGAGAACCTGAATGATCCGCTCGGATTGACCATCTGTTTGCGGATGAAATGCAGTACTGAAATGCAACTTTGTGCCTAAAGCCTTTTGCAATTTCTTCCAAAACCACGAGGTATATCTCAGATCTCTGTCAGATACAATAGATAGTGGCACTCCATGTAATCTCACAATCTCAGCAATATACAATTCGGCTAACTTATCAAGTGAATAAGCTGTTCTTACCAGAAAAAAATGAGCTGATTTCGTCAATTTGTCAACTACCACCCAAATTGCATCTTTCTTTCCCTGCGATAAGGGTAATTCTGACATAAAGTCCATTGTGATTCTCTCCCATTTCGACTTAGGAATCATAATCAGTTGTAATAAATCGAATGAAACCTGATGTTTAGCTTTAACTTGCTGACATACCAAACATCTCGAAACAAACTCGGAGATATCCCGTTTCATACCATGCCACCAATAAAACTGTTTTAAATCGTTATACATTTTTGTACTCCTCGATGAACAGTCAAATGAATATTGTGAGCTTCGTTCAAAATCATCTAAATCAACTTTGAATTCCTCGGAACACAAATTCGATCTCTGAATCTCAAACAATCATCCTTATCAACTCGAAATTTTGAATCAGAATTCAAATCACATTGAGCTCTTTTTGCCATCATCTCTTTATCACTTTTCTGAGCATCACAAATCTGACTTATAAACATTGGTCTCACTTTCAGCTAAGCCAAAACCGCACCATCATCACATAGATCTATCTGGGTACTCATTGCTCGTAAAGCAAATAAAGACTTTTGGCTCAAAGCATCAGCAACAACGTTAGCTTTGCACGGATGATAATCAATTACTAATTCATAGTCTTTTAGTAATTCTAACCATCTTCGATGTCTCAAATTCAATTTTTTCTAAATCATCAAATATTTCAAGCTCTTATGATCCGTATAAATATGACATTTCTCACCAAATAGGTAGTGACGCCAAATCTTCAATGCAAATACAATCACGACAAATTTCAGATCATGTGTCGAGTAATTCTTTTCATCCGGTTTTAACTGTCTTGAGGCATAAGCTATAACTTTGCCCTCTTGCATCAGCACATAGCCCAAACCATTCAACTATGCATCACTGTAAACTATGAATTCTTTACCTGATTCTGGTTGAACTAACACTGGTGCCTCTGTTAACAATGTTTTCAACTGTTCAAAACTTTGCTGGCATTTTTCTGACCACCCAAATTTAACATCTTTTTGTAGCAATTTCGTCAATGGAGTTGCAGTCATCGAGAAGCCTTTCACAAACTGTCTATAGTATCCTGCTAGTCCTAGAAAACTATGAACTTCAGACACATTCCTCGGAGGTTTCCATTCTAAAATTGCGAAAATCTTGCTCTGATCAACTCGTATTCCTGCATCTGACACAATATGCCCCAGAAAACTAACCTCACTCAACCAAAACTCACATTTACTGAACTTTGCATACAATTCCTTCTTACGCAGAGTCTGTAACACAATTCTCAAATGTTCGGTATGTTGCGTTTCATCACAAGAATAAATCAGAATGTCATCAATAAACACCACAAAAAATTGATCCAAATACGGGTTGAATATTCGGTTCATCAAATCTATAAATACTACAGGAGCATTCGTTAGTCCAAAAGGCATAACTAAGAATTCATAATGTCCGTACCTCGTTCTAAAAACAGTCTTCGGTACATCTGATTCTTTAACTCTCAACTGATAATAGCCCGATCTCAAATCTATCTTAGAAAACACTGTAGGTCCTTTCAGCTGATCAAACAAATCATCAATATGTGGCAGGGGATACTTATTCTTTATTGTCACTTTGTTCAACTGTCGGTAATCAATGCACATCCTCATAGTACCATCTTTCATTTTCACAAACAACATAGGAGTACCCCAAGGTGAGAAACTTGGTCGTGCAAATCCTCTATCTGTCAATTCTTGCAATTGAGACTTAACTCTTTCAATTCAGTCGGTGCCATTCTATACTGAGCTATTGAGATAGGAGTAGTTCCCGACATTAATTCAATACCAAATTTAATTTTTTGGATCGGAGGTAATCCCGGTAATTCTTCAGGAAACACATCAGGGAATTCACCAACCACAGATACAGATTCAACTTTCTTTTCTGTCATTTTTGTATCAATCACATATGCAAGATAAGCTTCGCAATCCTTTTTCACATAGTTCAAAACTTTCATCGAAAATATAACAGCTGGCAACCTATTCAAATCACTGGATTCAATTCGAACTATTTCACCATTCTGACTTCTCAAATCAATACTCTTTCGTTTACAATTCACAATAGCACTATGCAAAGTGAGCCAATCCATACCCAGAATAATATCAAATTTATCAAAAGGTAGCAACATCAAATTAGCCGGAAAGCATATATCCCGAAACATCAATGGGCAGTTCTTGCACACTTTATCAACCAAGACACACTTGCCTAAGGGGTTCAATACTCTAATCACCAATTCAGTAGACTCAACAGGTAGAGTCTTACTAGATACTAAATTCACACACATATAGGACTGAGTAGATCATGGATCTATTAATGCAATCACATTAGTATTAAATAGAGTAAAAGTACCAATAATGACGTTTGGAGATGACACTTCTTCACGAGCACGAGTAGTATAGGCTCGGGTAGAGGCTCTCTCCTCGGATCTCATAGCTATATCAGTTGTTCCTCTTTGACTACCACTCACATTTCTGGTGTTTCTGGGAGGTCTACCCCTAGCCGTCGTATTACTCGGTCTCGCACTCTGAACATTGTCTTTCTTAGCTAACTCTGGACAATCTCGAATGAAGTGATCTCGTGATCCACATTTGTAACAAATTCTATTATTGTACTTGCCCCAGCATTCTCCAACGTGTCATCTTTCACACTGTCTACACTCAGGCTTGTTGCTTTTAACACAACTGACACTCGATTCAGTTGGAATTTGAACTCTTGGACTAACACTGTGTCTCACACGATCTCTACCTGAATGTCCAAACGAAGCATTTGAAAGATTACTTGCATATCTAAATCTCTTCGTCGCATTTTGAGACATCTTACTCATCGATCGTTTTCTTTCATCTCTAGCCCCAGAATCTGTTTTCTTTTTTTCTTTATTAAGCTCCTCGACTTTGCAGGCTCTTTCAACTAATACAACAAATTCATTCAAGTCAAGTATTCCAACCAGTAATTTAATGACTTCATTCAGCCCTTCAATGAAGCGTTTACACATAGTAGCTTCAGTCGAAACACATTTCGCGCGTATTGGCTCAGTCTCACAAATTCCTGTTCATACTCTGTAACTGTCATACGGCCCTGTTTCAGCTCTAAAAACTCTTTACATTTTTTATCTATGAATCGTTGACTGATATACTTCTTTCAGAATTCAGCTTAAAAGAAATCCCAAGTGATTCTCTCTCTTAGAACCACGGATATCAACGTTTTCCACCAAGTATATGCTGTATCTCTCAACAAGGAAACTGCACATTTAATACACTCATCAAAAGTCAATGACATTTCATCAAACACTCGAATGGTATTCTCAAGCTAGAACTCAGCTCATTCAGCATCATTGGCTGTGGCTCTAAACTCTTCAGCTCCATACTTTTAGATTTTATCTACGGAAGGTTTATTCAATCGGATCGGATCTGCAACTTGTGACACAGCAAGTACTTATGGGGGTGAAGGTTGTTGAGCAGCCGGATTCATTCGAACGAACTCCGAAAACCACTCACTCATCATTTGGAAGAAGACTTATTTAGCCTCTCCCTCGTGGCTACTAACATTCGGCCTTGATGTGGCCGACGCTGTCCCTTGAGCGAGAGCAGGTGCATTACTCTCAACATCATTAGCAACTGCTCGATCGGGATACATTTGCTATATAAAAAATATATTTTTAACTGTCAGGATTCATTACACTATCGTAATTATATATATGACATGTATAGCTAGACTCACACGCGCTACGTTAGTCCTAGAATCGACTAAACTGTAGCTCTGATACCAATAAAATATAACACCCCTAACCCATAACCATTGTCGAATTAGGGTTAAGAGACATTTCTAATCATTTCTGAACATTTCATTTCATTTTACATCACATAGTCAATCATCATTGAAATACATCAAAATATAAACATATAGTCCCTTAATGAGGTCTACGAGACCTTAAACACATGTTAGAAAAGGGTCAGGACTAAACCGAACACATACGAATATTTATAAAAATTTAAAAATTTCTCAAAACCACAGAGGTCACACGCCCGTATGGGTAGGCCGTGTGTCTCACACGGCCTCTGACACGACCGTGCATCCAAGCCGTGGAAAAACAGGGCATACATACTAACTTGTCCACACGGCCTAAAACACGCCCGTGTGCCTCACCCGTGGTCGACACTGACTTGCACCACACGGCTAGTCACACATCCGTGTGTTCAGCCCATGGTCGAGTCTGACTTGTTTTGAAACACAACCACGAAGGACACGGTCGAGCCACACGCCCGTGTGCTCAACCCTGTGGGCAATTATAGGCCATTTTCAAGGTCAACATGCCACCCACACTTAAGGTCACATCTACAAGCACAAACTAATTCAATTCCATACTCTAAATGGCATTCAAACATACCAAAACATACTCAATTTAATCTCTTAACATCATCATTCATCTTCCTATACAAATCCATCTTAACAAGTCAATTTAACTTATCATCCACACATTCAAATCATGTTAACCAAACTTCATTTAATCTATACTACAAGTTCACATTTTATCCATCATTCTCATCAACCAATTCAAGCATAAAACATACCATTTCCAATTTCACTATTTCATACCACATTCATCATTTTCAATGCCTATATATAAAAACCAACATTATTTAACTTCTAAGCCATATCACATGGCAAGGTCCAAACATTTCAATACAAACCATAACTTCTAGCCTATACATGCCATATACCAAATATATACACATTTCAAAAGTACCAAAGTAGATAGCCGATGTGTGATTGAGTCGCTAACGATCCCCAGATTCGAGCTAGCTTTACTGACACTGTAAAATAGAGAAACACATCACACAGTAAGCTCTAAAGCTTAGTAAGTTCGTAATATAATACATATTACTCGATAATGCAATGCCAATACACAAACAAACCATCACTTAGATAGATTCACAACTAAACACAATGTCATCCTCAATCATATACTCATACATCTATCTAATCAACTTTAAACAATAACATCAACCACTTAGGTTCGAAACATACCTTTGCAAACACTTAGTTAACTAACATTCTTGCTATTCACTGCTCGATACCATAATTTATTCATCGTTCCCTATCTCTTCAATTCAATCGCACACTTAGTGCCCAATTCATAGTCGAAGGTTACATAACATCGCACATTTAGTGCCACAATATAAATTCAAACTTAATTCGGTATTGCACACACAGTGCCAATCAAAAAGCCGAAGCTTCTATTATTTTGCACACACAGTGTGCTAATCATCTCTGTCTCATTTCTAATTACGCACACTTAGTGCCACCTATCTCGATTCCATACATAGCATTTCTAATCCAATAATCAAATAACTATTCATTTCATAGCATTTAAACATAATTTAAGAACACGTATTATATCCAAACTTACCTCAGATATAAAAATACTGAAACTAGTCGATCAATCGAGCACTTTGTCTTTACCTCGATCTCGATCTGAATCTCTCCTTTCTTGGTCTTGATTGAGCTTAGATAATGGCCGAAACCTAGCTTGCTCAACAATGGTGATTTTCTCCTTTAACATTCGGCAATAGCCATTAAAATGATGAACAAAATATTGTTTTATTTTAATTTAATGACATTATTTACCAATTACCAAATTACCGTTAATGAAAACTTTTAAAATTTATGTAATATATGGCCATTTATGTTCATAACCATCCACTCACTTATGTAATGGTTTAATAACAACATAATGACTCCTCATTTAGAAATCCATGACAAATAAACACTTTAACAATCAGCACACAGCTTTTACATTTTATGCGATTAAGTCCATTTTGCTAATTAAGCACACAATTGATAAATTTTTCACACAGAACTTTCACACATGATCAATCACATATTATAAACACCAAAAATAATATTAAAATATCTTTTTGACCTCGGATTTGTGGTCTCAAAACCACTCTTCCGATTAGGGTCTAAACTGGGCTGTTACAAAAAGTGTCAAAGAGCCTACCAAATTCGGCAGAGGCTAACTCAAATGTTGAAATGACCCACAACCCTCCCCCCAGTCGAAATCTCAAAGCACAAGTTCCCCCAAATGACACAACTCCTCATCTCACCCAAATTCCTTGATTTTCTCCTAAGATCGCTCCCCTTATCCCTCCTTGAATCTTGCCATGACCAGTTCAAACACCACCTTTGTTGTGTTTCAGTCCAACTCCACTACCTACACAGCTCAACTAGCAAAATAAATACCTCCTTGCGCAACCCAGGACTTGAACCTCAAACCTCTCAGTTACACAACACGCCACCTTGCCACTAGACTATAAGCTCTTCTTGTGTCATAAAACAAGCATTGATATTTATAAGGTCTATATGCCAGTGTCCAGATTCATTTAAGAGCAAAACTAAAAGTTCTGCACAACCCAAGATTTGAACCCAGGCTTCTCACACACTTCCATACACACCTAAATCACTTAGCCATTAAAGCAAACAAGCAATTGTGTCATTTTCTTGCACACATAAACTTTTATGTGTTCCTATGCTCAAGACTTATTTCCTTCTAGTCCCAAATTCGGGGCATTACAATCATCATTTATCACATGGGAAAAACTGGGAGAATCAATGAAGCAAAAATATGAGCAACCATTGCATTATCTAACCCAAATTCTCTTGAAAAAATAGGATGAATCAAGTGGCAATAGCATCAACAACAACAACATTGAAGTGATGATAATGAAGAAGCAACCTATTGGCAATATTATTGATCCATGCACAGCTGAAGCAATTGTGCAAGTTATTAAAAATTTCGATAGACAAATTGTCTCTCATCATTACATTACTAAAATCTAGCTTTCTGATCCAAATTATCATCATTTTGTTGATGATTTGCAAAATTACTCATCATTTAATTAGTGTTGAAAACTCAATTTTTATTAAGTTTTTAAATAAAATGTTGTTTTTGTTCGAGTTCAATTCTTGCAATTTTGATATATTGAACAATTGGGTTTGTCATCTTATTCAAGATTTTGTTAATTTGTGATAAAATGACTTATTCTATAACATTTTACGTAAGACTAAAAGGAAAATAAATTTGCTCATTGAGAATGGAAAAATATATATATATATATATATAGAGTATAAAATATGATTATCAAATTAAATAAATATCATATAAAATTGTATAATTTTATACTCATTTGAACGTTATTTTTTTTTTAAAATCAAGCTTAAAATAATTTAGGACATATATGGGAAAATCCACCTTAGAAAAAAAACCATAGTGACAATTAATGAAAGAAATGGGTAAGAAAAGGTAACATTTCACAAATAGTGACCCAAATTTAAAAAAAAAAAAAAAAGAGAAAAGAAAGAAAAGAAAAAGATGGATTCACCCATGGTCAATGCCAGCTCAGAGTCAATTAATTGCTAAATATTTTTTTGCCAATAAATACTTTTAAATTGTTACCTTAAAAAGATGTGCATATACCATAAATGGCTCCATGTTTAATGTTTTAAACAAAAAGCTTTTAATCACTTCTAAAAATTGTAAATTTTACTTTTTCTAACTCGGATATCTACACAAATGGCAATGTGAATCCGTTTGGATTTATTAGATGTATATCAGCAATAATAATATGTCCATATTTGGACAAGAACTATAAAGCTTTTTAATATCTTGGTTATTTTCAATTTAAATCCAATAATTTAAACTATTTTTCTATTAAGTCCCTCCAAATATGTGTTACTCCTTAATTAACATCTACTTCCACTTTTTTAACTTGTTGTCCATGTTCTAAAGTAGCTTTTTGGGAAATTCTACAAGAACTACTTATTTTTATGGGAACTTTATTAAGATTTAAAAAAAAATTTAATACAACTATTATACAATTTAAGTGTATAGATTTCTATATTGATAACACATCACGAAACATATAATGATTCATTTACTTAAAACTTAATTCATCTACTATTGGACTAATTGCTCAATGTATTGCCTAAAGATTTTAACGGTTTATCTACTATTAGATTAATTGCTATGTAATAATTTGTCCTTGTCTATTTAAACAAACAAAAAAATTAATTCATAATGCAATTGCTTAATCAATATTTTTATCTCTTTCTGATGCTTAAGTTAAAAACCAAAAGTTCAAAAAAAAAAAAAACGTGTGCAAATTTTAAAATTAAAAAAAAAACACACGTGGTACACAATTTTATGCAATGTACGTAATTTTATTCATGCATGCACGTTGCACGTCCAAATTGAGATAGAGGTATATCAATAAAAAACTATGCTTCCTCAACCAAATTATTGAATAATAGCTTAAATAAAAGAAATGAAACAACCTACTAGGACTAATTTAAAAACAAGAGGAAAATTAAGAGCAAAAACTGCAAAATCCTAAAAAAGAGAAGCACACCAACCCTCTAAAGGCCTATAAATAGTGCAAAAAAAAAAAAAAAAAACACTAGGCAACAACACATTCATAAACATTTTAGCATTAGCATTTTAGTGGTCATGACTTCAAGTGGTGAGTCAAGCTCAAGAAGAAATGCAACAACGGCAGACGCCGAACCAAAGCAATTGTCGTCGCTATCGATAATCACTTTGCAGAATGTAAAAGATCGGCCTCATCAAAAGAGCAACAAGAAGCTACTAGGAGGCACTGTAAGGTATTTTGACAATAACGACCCCCGTTATAGTTGGCTGCTAGATGGTTAGTTGGCTGAAGAGCGTCGTGTGCCGTCAGGCAGGCTCTACAGGGTAAAACCTTTGATAACCTATACATATATACATACAAACATATATGATTCCATATATACATGCACATAAGTTTTATACATCTTTTAGTTTTATTTTGTCAAGCAAATGATATTTCTATATTGTTTGGATTGTTAAAATACAACATCTCAACTTAAAAAATACATAGAAAATGGGGAAAAACAACTAGTCTTCTCATTTTATCTTATTTTATGTGATTGGATTCAAATTTTAATATTAAATTCTATCAAATTCATATAGATTGATACAAAATTTTGATATTTTATGTTAATTTTTTATTTTTCTTTAATTATTTTTATAATTCTATTAAAAATATATTTGTTAAAGTAAGTTATTGAATTTAATAATTTTAAAATTTATATGCGTATATGTATTTATATTATGTAATTGAGATATATTTGTATCTATGATACGTATTTTATTAAAAAAATTAAACTACAAATATATATGTGTGAAAAATACTTGAAAATACAAATAAATCTCAAATATTAAATTAAGATACACTAGTATTATCAATAAGGCCTTGGTGGCCTTGGCATTGCTGTAAAAGGTTGTGGCCCTAGGCCTTGAAAGCTTGGGTTTCAGTCCCATCATCTACATGTGTGATGTGTGGGTTTGTCCCCTACCTTGTGCACATGACTTGTGTGGATTTTTTCTAGATTGTTATTGTTGAAGATATACTCTCTTGTATGTTTTGCAGTAAATATATATATATATATATATATATATATATATAATGAAAATTTTACATTAATAAGAAATGGTTGACGATGATGATGGGTGCAGTATTATTATGACCTAGTTGGGCGTCAATACTGCACAAAAACTAAAGTGTTGTGTGCATGGGAAAAAATGGGTGTGATCTTCATTCATCCTTGATTAATATTCAGGTAAAATAAATTACATTTTTTTTTCTAAAAAATGAACATCTTTTATTAATCATCTCTTTTAATATTTTTTTGATCGTTATTTTTATCTCTAATTCATGGTGTAATGTTTTTAATTTGCAGGGTTGAAGAAATTTTCTGAAGCAGTAGTTAAGCAATTGTAAATTTTAGGAAGAAGTTTGATCTTTTATATGAGAATTGGGAGAACAATGATGGACTTTTTTGTTTAACTTCTTGGTTGTCATCTATATTTCTGTAGTTCTGCATCAACTTATGGAAAATAAATTTATAATAAACTTATCTTTAAATTGCACAGTTAAGTAATATCTGCTAATTCTCTTGGATAAAAGCTTATTATTATTTGAATTAATCTGTTTAAGGGTCAAATCTAAATTCCTCTCAATATTTAAGATTTGAATAATGGTTAAATCATTAGAGGAGAATGTCCTTTGCATTACTTATGGAAAGAAGAAGAATTGCCGCTGATGTCGTGTTTTATTTGAGAGACGACCTAGAAGCTTCAATGGAGTCAAGGAACCAACATAAACAACTGATATTGGATTCAATATTCGGTCGTATGAATCAATTGCTCAAGCTATCTTGAAGTGGATTTGGAAGTCGATATCGATCATCACACGTAATGAGAATCCATTTAGATTTATTAGATGTATATTAGCAATAATAATATGCCTGTATTTGGACTAGAACTACAAAGTCTTTTAATATCTTGGTTACTTTCAATTTAAATCCAATAATTTAAACTCTTTTTTTATTAAATCCCTCCAAGTATGTGCTACTCCTTAATTAACATCCACTTTCACTTCTTTAACTTGTAATCAATGTTTTAAAATAGTTTTTTTTAGCTATTTTTGAGAAATTGTATATCAAGAAAAACGAGAATGGGGGATGCCAAGCCAAAGCAGTTGTTGCCGCTATCGGTGACCAATTTACATATGGTACTTAACTGTGGGGATAATGGGTAGTTTTTTTTTAATTAATTATCCTAAAATTTCTCTAAACAAAATCTGTCTCAACCGTTCAGTATCCCACCATCTTCCCACTCTCACGTTCCTCTCTCCCACTTACCCATCTTTTACTCATTTTGTTTGTATTTCACGATTAATTCTTTAGTGTCAAAG
The DNA here is from genome assembly GCA_025506655.1 of Gossypium rotundifolium. NCBI lineage: Eukaryota > Viridiplantae > Streptophyta > Magnoliopsida > Malvales > Malvaceae > Gossypium > Gossypium rotundifolium. The sequence goes on along the minus strand of CP106726.1, from coordinate 76,346,357 downwards.
AAAAGTTTTCTGATATTATTTTTACAAAAGTTGTCATTCTTCTTCTGTATCTTTCTTTATTCGTTTCTTTTCGTCTTTGTCGCCCTCCCATCTTTGGGCTATTATTCTGACTTGAGTCATCGCTCCACTAGTCTTTTGTTATTAGCAATTAGTAATCGTAGTTCGTAATTATGTGTTTCTCGGGGTAAGTGGATTGTTTTCCTTTTGGGTAGTGTTATTTGTTGTTTCACTTTTTTTCTGTCGCCTGAAAGGTAAGGGAACTGTTGAGTTTGGTAGTGGATGTTAGTCAAATTTCTTAATGTGTTTCGCTAGGTGAAGCACTTGTGGCGCGGAACTCTCTTCCAGCAAATTGAGATTGTCGTCATCTCTCTCCTTTAGGGTAGGGGACTGATTTCATTCATCTAGGTCGTATTCAATGGCAGATTTTTAAGCATAGAGGTGCCCCTTTCTGATAACCCCTGTTAATACTTGACTTATTCCATATGCATCCTTGACCTTTTTTATTCTATCCTGCTGATTTGACATCATCGATAATGGCCACACAACCAGACATGCCAACTTTCAACTACCTTGGGCAAGATTGCATATGTTTCGCGAAATGGCGGAGTTTGTTATCGACTTATCATATCACCCAAACACTTGTGCCCTCGTAATTGAACTTGTAAAGAAAATACGGCTTTTTAGAGGAAAATCGCTCCCTTACATCCCCGTATGCGGCCTTTGAATACAAAGTTTGGCGAATAGATAAGAACTACCTCTTTCCTACCGATCGGTACGCGTATGTCGGCCTTCTTGACTTTCAGCATTTAAATAGCCCAAGAAGGTAATCCATTAGGCAGATGGACCAAGCGAGCAATCCTCTTCATTCGTGAGTTCTTGGCTGACTTCACGGAACAGTCCGTCTTTGGTGAACCTTCCTCACAAGATAATCCTTAGCGGTTTTTCGCATAAGATAGTCCCTAACCGATTCTCTAGTATAGATAGTTACTGGCGGAATCTCCTATATAGATAGTCTCTTTTGTTTAACTTCTTGGTTGTGATTTCGCATGAACCACTATAGGAAAAAAAACTTTTTGCGGCGTTTTTTTTGGCCTTTAGCGGCGCTTTTACAAGAGTCGCAAAAAACGTCGCTATAACAAACGCCGTTAAAGATCATGACTTTTAGCGGCGCTTCTATAGAAAACGCCGCTTAAAGTCCTGGTCTTCAGCGACGCTTTTATAAAAAACGCCGCTAAAGATCACAACTTTTAGCGGCGTTTTTTAAAAAAGCACCGCTAAAGATCACGACTTTTAGCGGCGCTTTTACAGAAAACACCGCTAAAAGTCATGGTCTTTAACGGCGCTTTTTAAAAAACGCCGCTAAAAAATATGACTTTTAGCGATGCTTCCTTAAAAATGCCGCTAAAAGTCATATCTTTAGCGGCGCTTTTATAAAAACACCGCTAAAAGTCCTAAAAAATAAAAAAAATTAAAATATTATAAAAACGCCACAAATCCATTCTCAAAAATTAAAATGGCTATTAGATGTCAATTTCCAATATACTTGTCAATGCATAATACATACATAAACAAATATGCACTATTTGACCCTTCTTAGATAGAATAAAAAGTAAGAGATCTTCGGTGGCAGCAACAACAGCATGCATATCGAATGACTTCCATCCCAAGGGATGCGAACCTTTTTCTTTAGACTTAAGAGGCTCCTCAGACGATTCAGATGCCTATTCGATATTGTTGCTATCGACACAAGATGAACCCCACCATTAAAGGCATGAAGCCAAATCGTGAACTAAAATGCAGACAACTGTACTTATATGTTACTAGCAGATATAATTTCATTGTAAATATGGACTAACATTTATAATAACTAAAGAGAAAATGCCTACCAAGCGCTCTAGGCGATTCCACCTAATGGATCCGTTATTACAGATGAGAAGTTCCCTTAAAATTTTTCTCATATCAGGATTTTGATCAGCCAAGATCTTCCCGATCACAAAAGGGTATGCACTTCAACAACTTTGAAATCAGGATCAAGAACTTTAGCTGTCCCTTCTAGTGAACCAAGAGATGTTACCACTAAAGCATAGCCCGGGGGAAGAGAGAAGTTAAAATCATACATGACATCATATAGCTGGTTCATTATACTTTGTGATCCAAAGCAATAGAAAGAAATTGCAGGCGTCAAGCTTTTACTTACGAAAATAGTAAAACAAAAACTATAATATGGATGAGACAAGTGACCAAAGAGAAAAAAATGTCTTGTAGGAGTCATCATGTAAACTTTGGAGATATAATGATATGTAGATCTTAACAAGATTGGTAAATAAATCTCACTGTACCCCAATTGTTTGAATGCGTAAATGCTATTTTGGCCTCATCTTAAGGCAAAGGTAAATGGATACTTGCTATAATTATGCAACACAACAAAGTAATATGTTCCAAAGAATTGCTTACAATCTTTGATGCAAATATTTCCCCACAACTGTCAAGTTTCATCATTTTACTTAAGAAAAGAAATCGAGAACCATTTTATTTATTATAATAATAACAACAACAGAGAAACTTGTAGAACTACAAAATCTACAACAGTGGCATTTTAAGTGCTTATTATACCTACTTGCCGGAAACAGATCCGAATAACAAGGTAAGGAGACTACAAGCAAAAACACGGAAGTCTTGAGATTGTCGTGTACCCTTCCCAAAAGATGTCTCGCAATGCATTAGCCACAGATTGTATATCAACTCCTTCAGAATAAATCCCAAAGAAAGAAAGTCATTTGCCAATCCCGTAAAGTCACGATTAACAAAGTGCACAAGTTTGAGAAGCAAGAACTTATCAACACAAATACAAGCTCATGGAAATAACCATCAAATCTTAGCATCAACATTCACAAAACACAAGATCAAGATGCAGAAAATAAAAAACATGTTAAAAGTAGCAAAGATGTAAATGGAGGATTACAAAATAATAAAACATGCTAAAGAATAAAAGATGAAAAGGAGTTAAAACTTCCAACATCTACCTTAAAATTTTTTCCTTTGAAGTGAATTTGTGAAGTTGAACTCCACAGAATACTATAAAATTTTAAAACAAACATACAAGCAAATGACAGACAAAAGATAATGTCAGGTCATGTACAGGTTACAAGTTAACCCCTTTAATTTTTCTACTTTCAGAGAAGCCTCAAAAATAGAATAAATCCCATATCAATTGATCACCTTAAAATTACTTAACATGAACTTTAGGGTCCACACGCAATTATATATACTTACTAGGCGGTCACTATAAAGAGAGGCAAAGCGTTCGCATTTCTTGCCTCCAAGATGTAATCGATTTCATCGAACATGTGTCTTACTTGCTCATTTAAAAGAGACTCAAGATGTCCATAAGAATGTACAATCTCATTAATGAAAAGATGATAGTACAAATGCAGGTACTTTGCAAAAACAATATGAAAATTAACAATGCAAGTTGTATTGTATACACAAAATAGCAAGAGTCATAAAATCCAGATGCCAAGCGCATCTATTGCAAAGATCAAAACCTGATATATTATTTACAAATGCATAAATAATAACTGATGATATAAATGTACACATTATTGGAATATCTACACACTCAAAACAAGGAGGACTCACCATTTCATTTACAGCAACTAACAAATCTTTGCGGGATTTTGCAAATCGCTTTAATTGGCCCCCAATCATGTGGAATAACAATGCGTCAAGGGTCAACAAGAGCGAAATACCAGGCCTTTGTACTTTAACAGCTACAAGTTCTCCAGAATAAAGGTGAGCTGCAAGACGTAAAGCGATGGAGCAAGTATTCAGTTTTACAATTCTCAAAAAAGTAGTCAAAAGGGTGTTATTAGAAAGATGGAATGTTTTCAACGTAAGAAAATGATAGATAGAATGGGAAAGAAAGAGCAGATATATTGTTTTCTGTTTCACAGAAATGGTTGTCTGACCTTTATACACCTGTCCTATAGATGCAGCTGCAATAGGAAATTGGATTCAATGACACAAAAAAAGTAGGATTGAACAGTTAAGTTTGCTAAATTTTGTAAACTATGGTAAAGAGAAACTATAATAAACAAAACCCAATAAGCAACTTAATAAAAAAAGTTACGAAAAATGATAAAGCAAAGATACAGTAGCTTGCTTTAACGTAGAAAGGACCCAAGCGAATTAGAGTCTCTCGAAACTGAAATAGTGTAAAAATTACAATAAGTTAGCAGTGACCGAAAAAAGAAGGCTTATTCATAGAAAGATGTGATAGTTTTAACAAATTCCAGGCTCAAATAACACAAAATTGCAACATTTAAAACATGAAAACTATTAGTATAAAGTTAGCCAGACTATGCCAAGTGTCTAATACTTTACCATGCTCCATATAGGGTACATTTGTTTGCATCCAAGAATAATAGAAGCAATTCAAATTATTCATCAAAACATGGTTAAACTTAAGAATATAATAATTATTATAATACCTTGGAAGCATGCTCCTTAATGTCTCGAAAAAAAAAATCGCCAAATGGTCAACTTTAATACATGAAATGAAATGATTGCTGCCCTGTACAATGCCAAAAATGGACCAAATCGATAGACAATAGACACACTTTTGGAGCTATGTGTTCCAACAATATGCCCGAATTCACTTTTCAGTGATTCTTTCCTCAACTTTGCATACTCGGCAGAAGGTCTCTCCCCATGCACATTGACAAAACCCTTAGAAAACACAGACAAAAAAGCTTTACTAAGATAAACAGTTAGAAGCACCACATTCACAAGATGATTTATTTATTCATTAGCACTTAGTGAGTGCAATTCCGAGCATCAAAAGTACGTGGTAAATATCCATGAACTTACACATTTCGTTGCAACAAGTATGATGGGCACCAAGTATCCGGTGTCCTTTCGATTCCAATTTCCATCTAAACTTCTAGAGAAACAGAACGACATAACATGGTTCCAACAGGTCTATCATGGTGTACTGCTGCAAGAGGTCAAGTTTAACCAACATAAATGTAAGAATTACATTTGCATCCCACAAACGTCGCAAAGACAAACTGCAAGAACATTACTAAATAAACGCAGTCAAAAGTCGTCTTTAGAAACAAAAATGATCCAATCAAAAATAAGATTGGTGTGAAGTTCCAGAAATGCCCAACTTTCACAATCCTAAAACTCACTGGTTAAAATTACTTTTTCCCCATAAACAAAAATACTATAACAGCACTACCATCAAATGAATTTACGCTCGGAGCAGATTGCAAATCAAATTATTGTTTATATAATATTGACCAAATAATGAGCGGATAAAATAAATGGTACCACTTACCGGTGGAAGTTAAAAAAGAAATGTCAAGAAACAAATGGAAAGGAACACAGATTGAAAGGGAGGACGAGAAAATAGAAAAATAATAATAATAGGGAAAAATCAAATAAAAGGAAACAGAGTAGAGAAATTCATTACTTTCATAAATAAGCCTTACTTCCAATTGGGTGCCACAAAGAAAAGGCAACTAACTCAGTTCGAACATAGTAGACTTTGAAGCGGCAAGGTACTTAGCGGCAAGGCTATCCACTCTTTCTCGCAAAAAAGGAAAAAAATTGAATTTAACCATTTTGCTAGTCAAGAGTCACTAACCATGTAATTTGTCGTACCTTCAAGGCCTTATCTTTAGCAACATTACTCATGTGTCTCTGGATTTTATTACGATAGTAAAGGGACAACATATTAGAATATCAACTTAAGCATGGTCAACGATAAAATGTGCTTTCTAGATTAAAAAATTCTTACCGGTATCCTTCACGCTTCTTAGATTTATTTGAAGTATTTTTGACATTTTAATGATATCATCTAAGTCCATAAAAACGCAAACCGATCGAAAACATGTTCACCGCCAAAGAAAATAACTTCAAAAGGCGAAAATGCTAAAAGCTCACCCAATGTCATGTCCATTTCCTTTTACGTGAGGGTGATTGCTTCACTCGTAAGAGGTTTAGCGACCATCGACAAAGTAAATGTAATTAACCCACAACAATTTATGGCGGTATTTAGAAATAAAAGAAAAACAAAGTACATATTTATTTTTTTTAAAAACAGCTCAACCTCAAGAGACGAAACACACAAACATAATAAATAATCTCCACGAGAAAATTTTATAAACATACGTGGTATTGAGTAAGTTAGATGTTAGAAAACCCTAAGATTTTTGGGATTTCTTCAAACGTAGTAAAAGAATCTTCCATCTAAATCAGGAAAAATAACTGGGAAAAGAAAATTTCAACAAACAAACAGTACAAAAACCGAATTGCAGATGATATGCGATGGATTCAATAAAGAAATAAAAGGATTTGAAGAGAGAAACTTACAGATTAAGAAAAGAGAGAATTAGCAACGATCTACGATAAGAAAAGCGAAACGAACTCAAGACTTGGTTGAAATTGGAGATAGGGTTAGGGTTTTTCGAAATCACTTGTTGGAATCGGGAAATTGAAGGAGGGAAATATCCTAAACGGAGACACGAAAGCTAGGGTTTTTATTTTATTTGACCTTTACTGGGGATTTAGGGGAGGGGTGAAACACTACTATTGCTCAAATTTAATTTTCTTTTCATTTTTTAATATTTTTTTATTTTTTTCTTTCAAAACTCTTTTCTTGAGATTATATTTTTGGAATTTTTATTTTTTAAAATTTTAAATATTAAACTTTTTAATTGAAATATAGATTAGAATATTAAAATTTAAAATTTTAAGTTTTAATTTTTAATTTTTAATTTTAAATTTTTAAAATTTTTATAATTTTAAATTAACATATAAAAAATAGTATCATGTCATGTGAATTACCTTAAATTAAATTATTATTTTAAAAAATAGTTCACCTCAAATTTTTAAATAGCTTAAATTAAATTATTACTTTAAAAAACAAAGTTGAACTGATATTTTTAAACGAAATAATGATTAAAACTTTTTAAGTTTTTAAACATAACAAATTATATAACAATTTACATGTATTTCATTTTTTAATTTTATAAATTTTTATTTTTGATTTTTACTTTTTCTTTATTTTTGAATTTTTAAAAATTTCATCATTTAACAAATCTCAAGTAAACCTTAAATCCTAAACCATTTAATATATGTAAAGTTTATCTATTTATCCTTAAATATATTAAAATTAATATTATCTCTTTTACAATTATATAAGAAATTATTTAATATATAAATTAAAAGAGACTAATTAATCTAAACCCTAAACCCCTATCCTATATCTCATAAACCCTTAACCCTTAACCATTAACCCTTAAACCCATTAACCCTAACTCTTAACCCATGAAACCCTAAACTTTAAACCGCAAACTATAAACAATAATCCTGAAACATTAAAAAAGTAACTCATAAACCTTACACCCTAAATTATATATGCTAAACCATAGACCCTAAACTATAATAATAATTAATTTAATATTTTAAAATTAATATATCTCTTTTACAATTATGGAAGAAATTATTTAATATATAAATTAAAAGAGACTAATTAATCTAAACCCTAACCCCCTATCATCTATCCCATAAACCCTTAATCATAAAATATAAACCCCTCACCCTTAACCATTAACCCTTAAACCCATTAACCTTGACTCTTAACTCATGAAACCCTAAACCTTAAACCGCAAACTATAAACCATAATCCCTAAACATTAAAATAGTAACTCCTAAACCTTACACCCTAAACTATATATACTAAACCATAAACCCTAAACTATAATGATAATTAATTTAATAATTTAAAATTAATGTATCTCTTTTACAATTGTGTAAGAAATTATTTAATATATAAATTAAAAAAAAGTCAATCATATATACCCAAAAAAACTTTAAAATTATTTGCGGCGTTTTTCAAAAAGCGCCGCTAATGGTCAATTTATAGCGGCATTTTTCAAAAAAGCGCCGCTAATGCTCAGATCTTTAGCGGCGTTTGGGAAAAAACCGCCGCTATTTCTCCTTTTTAGTGGCGCTTTGAAAGTAAACGCCGCTATTGCTCAACTTTTTGCTGCGCTTTCTTTCAAACGCCGCTAATGTATAATATTTACGGCGTTTTTCATTAAAACGCCACTAAAAACACCGCTAAAAGTCTGTTTTGGTGTAGTGAACTTATGAAAAATAAATTTAAAACAAACTTATCTTTAAATTGCACAGTTAAGTAATATGTGTTTATTTGAAATAATCTGTTTAAGGGTCAAATCCAAATTCCTCTCAATATTTAAGGTTTGAATAATGGTTAAATCATTATTTGAAGCCTGGACTTTACAACTTTTTTTTACATTAAGGCTTAATTATTTTTTTGTCTAAGTTTTGGGGCAAATTACTAGAAAATACCTTTTATTTACAAAATTTAAGGAAAAGGACATGTTTTGCAATTATTTACCGAAAAGGGCCATTTCTCCCGAAAACGGGCCCACGTTAGCGCGTTTTCAGGGGATGCAACAGGAAAACGCGTCCCCGAGGGAGCGTTTTCTACCACATCAGCCAAAATTGCATCCTTGAAGGCGCGCTTTGCTGATGTGGCAAAAACACTCCCTCGGGGACGCATTCTTACCCTTTCCCCCGATGGGGCTTTTAGCTGTTTTTAGTGTATGGGTTTTTAGGGTTTTAAGGCTATAGTTTATGGTTTTTTAGAGTCTTAGAGTTTAGGGTTGTTAGGGGAAAATTAATGAACTAAATTTTAGGGTTAATTAATTAAAATAATTTTAGGTTTAGGGTTTTGAAAAAAATATATCAGCAATATAAAAATTATTTTTTTTTTACAGTAGTATCTGGTAAAATAATTTTGAGAAGACGTTTCTGAACACATAGTGACCAAAACACTTCAAGCAGGATGCACTGTCAGCAAGAGTACTGAAAAAATCTCCCATGTGGACGCTCTCTTGCTACAGTAGTCTCTGGCAATATAATTTTGAGAAGACGTTTCTAAACAAATAGTGACCAAAACGCTTCAAGCAGGATGCACCGTCAGCAAGAGTACTGAAAAAAACTCCCACGTGGACGCTCTTTTGCTACAGTAGTCTCTGGCAAAATAATTTTGAGAAGACATTTCTGAACAAATAGTGACCAAAACGCTTCAAGCAGGATGCACTGTCAACAAGAGTACTGAAAAAAGCTCCCACGTGGATGCTCTTTTGCTACAGTAGTTCCTAATTGTCCTTAGACTATAAATGAGCCAAATTTCATTCTCAGGTTGCATAATAGAAATTGAGGCAAAAGTAAAATAGAAATTGAAGATGAGTGAATGCATTAGTGCTGTTATTTACTATGATGGTGAGGTTTGTGACACCGAAAATGGTGTTGTCTTTTATCGGAGAACACAGCGTGACTGGTTTTTAACCAGAACATAGATTTGACAGAACTTCGCAAAAGAATTAGGCGTAAAATCTTCGAAACAATGCCAATGAAAGTTCAGTCTATCAAGTATAGATTTTGTGCTTCGGTTGATCCTGTGAGATATGACTCATTTGACATCAAAGGTCCTCGGAGTTGGACGCAATGGTGGAGTCTCATCTTGCCAATGGATCACCCTATCTTGAGGTATATGTGCAATTTTTATCGCCAAGTGATCTTCTTTCGACTTCAACATCTACTGCTGTTCGAGGGGAATACACGACCTCAAGCCGACACTCTGTTAGTGGGAGGCATAATATGAAAGCGCCCGTGTTTGGTGGTAGTATGGAAAACACAACCCCTGCACGACACTCGATTGGTGGATGGGACATGCATATCCTTCTTTCAACGTTCGATGCTAAAAATATGTATTGGGGAACGCCATCAACTTCTAGTGGTTGGCAATCCACATATGATTGGGATCGTTATGAAAGTTGTTTAAGAATGGATAATGTACTCCCCACGACATCCACCGGCGATGGGACCTTGTTCTTTGCAGATGATGGTGGGCTAGATGATGAGTCCGATATGGATCCACCTTGAGAGCCCGAACCCGATGGTGTAGAAGTTGTATTATTTTCTGAACTAGAGTCTGTTCCAACTGTACCTAAAGATGTTGAAGGGGGTTCAAATAAAGAAGAAGAAGATCCGCGATTTAGGGCTTACTCGCCTCTAGCCTGCATGCATAATATCGATCTATCTCAAGACGATGCATTGGAGTTTCCTGAACTACCACACAGAAGGCGTGACCGTACAAATTCGTCATTGGATTCAGGTGAATTAGAAATTGGTAAAGAGTTTTCCCATAAGGATAGTTTTCTTGGTGCATTGAAACAATATAGCATCAAGAACGGGGTTAACTACAACGTGGTTAAATCCAAACTCGATAAGTACGAGGCCAAGTGTGCAGTGTAAGACGGTACTTGTTCATAGAAAATCATGGCCTCGTTGAGGAAAAGGACAGGCTTGTGGGAGATTAAAAAGTACAAAGGTCCACATACATGTCTTGTCGGTACAGTATCACTAGGTGTTCAAGGTTTTTGAATAATACTGATATTATGTAATGTTGAATTATTTAACGTACTTCGTTGACAGGTGTTTCACAAGATCATCCCAAGATTGATTCAGATATGTTGGCTAACTTAATAATACCGACAGTGAAGGCGGATCCCAAGACTTCAGTGCCAGCCTTAATTTCCAATATTCGTAGCCAATTGGGGTACACGCCCTCTTACCGGAAGACTTGGATAGCTAAGCGTAAGACGTTGGAAAAGTTGCATGGTTTGGGGCGCTTCATATAATGAAGTGTGGTAGTGGTGTCAAGTCTTTGAGAGATATGTCCCATGCAAAGATAATGCACCTTGAAACGGAACCGGCGTACTACAACGATCGATTGCTCCGTGGATGCCAAGTGTTCAAGCACCTGTTCTGGACATTTAAGCAATGTCGAGACGCATTTCTGTATTGCAAGCCATTGGTGCAAATTGACGGTACCTTTATGTATGGTAGATATACGCATTAGATATTGCTAGCTGTGGCAGGATGGCAGTGAGAGAATCCTTCTAATTGCGTTTGCAATAACACCGGGGGAGTCAGCTGATGACTGGGATTTCTTTCTATCTAGGTTAAGGAGGAATGTCTGCCCCCAACCTGATATATGCGTTATATCAGATCGGGGCCTTAGAATACTAGCCGCAATAGAGCGACAGGGAAGCTTGTGATATCGCACACACCATCAATATTGCCTAAGGCATGTTGCGTTCAACTACCACGGGCAACATCGATCTACAAGTGAACGACGGAAAGTGAACAACATGGGTATGTAATATCTATTAATATAATTTCATTTGTAATATTCAATTTATTCTTAATTGAAGAGTGGTATGTAATATTCACTATCAACTTATATTGGCAGGGTACGAGATCAATAAGGACAGTTTTCACGATATGTTGGTGAGTTTGCGCTCAATTAACGAAGAAGGTGCAAACTACCTATGCAACATACCTTTCGAACAATGGACACAAGCATACGACGACGGCCTACGATATGGTCATATGACCTCAAACCTGGCCGAATGCATAAATTCTGTTCTAAAAGGAACACGTCATTTGTCGATAACATAGGTTGTGCGAGAGACATATTTTCGTTTAGCGGTACTATTTTCGAAGCGAGTAGCGAGTTATAAAGGCCAAATGTAGGGAGGCCATATATGGTGCGCGAAGGTATTGCGAGAAATTAATAAGGTGAAGGCACGAGCCAACACCATGCACAAAGTGTGTCACGATCGCGACAACCTTTGGTTTCGTGTGACGGAGTTTGACAGACCGAACTAAGGTATTGTTGGCGGGCAATATCGTGTACACTTGAGAAATAGGACCTGTGATTGTGGGATATTTGATGCACTTCGTTATCCATGCGCTCATGTAATTGCGGCTTGTCAGAATCTCCATCTGGATCCCATGAGCTATGTCGACGAAGTGTATAAAATAGAATACATGTACAATATGTGGAGACACGTATTCCAACTAGTCCCAGATGAACGTAAGTGGTCGTCTGTATTGCTTGCTCCATATAAGCTGTTACCAGATAGAGAACTGCGTCGCAAACCAAAGGGTCGACCTTGCTCGACTAGAATACGCAACAATATGGATATCTAAGAAACGGCCAACCAACAGAAGTTATGCGGATGGTGTAGGAACCCAGGCCATACATCTCACTCGTGTCCAAATCGGAATAGTTGATAGTCTTTTTATCATTTTTGTCTCTTGGTGGCTATGAAAATTCTTTTAATTTCTTGATGAAAATGGTGAACTTTTGTAGAAGGACTAAGTTGCAAAAAAAAAAAGTTATTCAATTAATCTAAAATATCACCATCACCATTATTCTTCAAAATTATCTTTCTTGCTAAATGATTATTTTGCCTCTTACGATCCTTCAAAATTCATACATTGGATCAACATCCATCTTGATAAAATTACAAATTAACTCCACATACTTTTTCACTTATTCAATTTAGTCCTAATTCATCCATTTCTTATTAGTTTCTAGATCCGTCCACCCTTAAAATATTAACACCATTGACCCTTCAAGGTTTTTTTCATATATAAATTTTAACCCGTCAAATTTTGAATATTTACTATTGATCCCGAAAAACTTTTCTCACATTTTCGATTTAGTCCTTACTTGAACCAATACAATTAGGATATTAAAAACAATATTTATTTTATAAAAAAATAAGGTACAATTAAAAAAAAACAACTCTTATTTTTTAAATGAAACAAAAAATTAATTACAATAAAAATAAAAACAACTTTTATTTTTTAAAATATAAAAATTAAATTACAATTGAAATAAAAAAACAACATTTATTTTATTAAATGAAACCAAAAAAATAATTACAATAAAAATAAAAAACTTTTATTTTTAAAAATATAAAAATTAAATTACAATTGAAATTAAAAACCAACATTTATTTTATTAAATGAAACAAAAATTTAATTACAATAAAAAATAAAAATAACTTTTATTTTTAAAAATATAAAATTAAATTACAATTGAAATTAAAAAACAACATTTATTTTATTAAATGAAACAAAAAATTTAATTACAATAAAAATAAAAACAACTTTTATTTTTTAAAAATATAAAAATTAAATTACAATTGAAATATTAAAAACAACATTTATTTTATTAAATGAAACAATAAAAATAAAAACAACTTTTATTTTTTAAAAAATATAAAAATTAAATTACAATTGAAATATTAAAAATAACATTTATTTTATTAAATGAAACAATATAAAAAAAAGTTTATACAAATATATTAAAAACATCAATGTTGGTGCCGGTCTGAATCAGTGCCACATGGGGGTGGTAGACGGTTACTCGCTGGATTTCTCCTTGTTCTAGCTTCCGCGGGGGTTGTGGTTGCTCAGGCGGGAATTCTGGTTCCTCCGGCAGGGGGTATGGTTGTGGGTGTTGGGAGGATGACCCACCTTGATAAAATATTGACTGTGGAGGTGTTTGCATCACCCATGGCGGAGGTGTCTGAATCCCATAAGGCGAAGGAGATTGGTAAAAAGAAGAGCTCCCCGGCGGTGCCTCGTGCGATCCCTCATGCGACGACGGCCTACAGATCGGCTGGCCAGTCAGAGTAGTCAGGAACGGACTCAAATCGGGCCATGCATTCCAACCTGCCATTGGATTGGGAAAAGGAAACATATAAGGGTTAGGATACATATAAGGGCTAGGATACGCACCTGGCATAACCGGAAAAGGCTGTGATGTGGGTGTCGCTGGTTGAAGCGTTGGGCCTGGTAACTGTGTGGGCGCTGTTGATGGGCCCGATTGTTGTGTCGACGCTGTTGATAGGCCCTACCTATCATCCCTTCTCCTTGGATTTAAAGGGCCCCGTCTTTCCTTTTGTATACGAAGTTGCCGTTGCCTCTCATCTTCTGAAAATAAATACAGCTTGCCATGGATCCTAAACCATGGCATGTATTCCGGCACGCACGCTAACTCAGGAACGATGATCGGTTCCCGAGTAGATATATAATCATACCGATTTTCCCACAATTCAATATACGCTTACCAAAATCTTGGTCAATCCATATGCAACTGCCGTAAGTCGACTTTGTGCTCATCACCGAGCACCTCAGGTGCCACGGGAATCAGTTTTTAGAATCCAAATTGGTGCAGAACCCGATCTGACTGGTGCATCTCCACAGTGACATAGTTGACCAATGGCACCTTCACATGCCAAATGTTCAGATTTTGAAAAAACTCTTCTGAAATTACTGCTTGAATTGACGGATCCTCGTATGGTGTCATTCAAACTATATTAACATGATAAAAAATATTAGTTATATACTAAATACTAAATACTAAATACGAAATACGAAACGACTATTTTATTACGAAATATATTTTATTTAATACTTACTTGTGCTTCCGACCGTTGCTCTAATAGAAGTCGTATATCTTCAAACGAGGTAGGTATTCCCATTTTACAGTAGTGATAGACAACCTCCGATTTTTGCTTTATTCGGCGCGTCGCCCCGCACATCTCCCGATACAATTTTGCTAGCACGGTAGACCCCCAACTCAATTCATCGGCTGCTCTAAAATCAACGAGTTTCAGTAGACATCTCAGATGTAGGAAATTTCGTGACAATCCGGCATCAGATAGCCTCCAATCATCTCAAGAATGTATGCCCGAGCATACCGTATTCTTTTCCGTTAAATAATTATTCGGCTCTGAGAATGTGTCTCGTAACCATCCCATCTCGATCAGACTTCCGTAAATGTTATCCGAAATAGCACCCAAAAGCTCGTAGCATACGGCTCCCTAATCACCAAAAGTTGTGAACCCGGTGACTACGTACCCATCCACTGGCAATCTCAATTACAAATGCACGTCTTTCAGAGTGATAGTACACTCTCCACATGGAAGATAGAAAGTGTGCGTCTCGGGTCTCCACCTCTCTATCAACGCACTGATTAGCTTCGGGTCTAACTTGCACCCCTGGCTTATCGTGGCCACGTGCCAAAAACCCACTTTTCGCAGGTAATTCTTGATCAACGGCAATGGTGGACCAGACATATTGCGAATATAGCATTGCAACACCCGATCTACAGACTGTTTAAAAAATTATTGTTAGAGTTGTGTGACCCAAATTCTAAGATATTGCTTGCAAGTCAAGTTAAACAAAATATATCTTCTTTATAGAAGATTTAGTATTTAGGAGTATAATATATTTAGCATTTATTAGCATAATATATTTGACTTTGATTAGAATTAATTTTTTTCAACCTATAAATAGATGTAGTCAAAACTCCTCTTGAAATCATTTGAATTTGACATAGTGAATTTTCTTCTCCTCTGCCCGTGGTTTTTTCCCCGAAAGGGTTTTCAAGTAAAATCGGTGTGTTCTTTATTTTATTTCTTTTTCTTTGCGATATATTGTTATTACTGACGTTATATTTTTCATAAATTGGTATCAGAGCTTCCGGGTTTTTTATCTCGATCACGGTAATGACGTCTTTGAAGTATGAAACTTCGCTGTTGGATCGCAACACCAGATTCGCATTGTGGCAGATAAAGATGCAAATAGTTCTTGCACAGATGGATTTAGAGGAAGCCCTGCTAGGGGTAGATAAGATGACTTCGACATTGACGGAGGAAGAGAAGAAGCACAAGGATCGAAAGGCATTAACACAGTTACATCTGCATTTGTCTAACGAAATTTTACAGGATGTGATGAAGGAGAAGACTGTTGCTGCATTATGGAAGAGGCTAGAATAAATATGTATGTCGAAAACTCTAACCAGCAAGTTGCATATGAAGCAACGTCTTTATGCTCATCGTTTGGAGGAAGGTGCGTCTGTGCACGAACACTTAACAGTGTTTAAAGAAATTCTCTTAAACTTGGAGGCTATGGAGGCTCAATATGATAAGGAAGATCTAGGGTTTATTCTACTTTGTTCGTTGCCCCCGTCTTATTGAACCTTCAGAGACACGATTTTATATAGCTGTGAGTCTCTCACAGTTGATGAGGTTTATGATTCTTTGACCTTGTATGATAAAATGAAGCATCTTATGGTTAAACTCGACTCTCAGGGAGAGGGTCTCATTGTTCGTGGGAGATAAGATCGGAATGCTGATGATGATCGTGGAAAGACACAGGAACGGAATCCTCACGGTAAATCTAAGGGTAGATCGAAGTCTTCAAATAGAGGTAAAACTTGCAACTTCTACAATAAGAAAGTGTACATTAAATATGAGTACTATAAGTTACAGAACAAGATTAAAAGGGAGGCTGCAAATCAAAAGGAAAAATAACAAGAAAATTCTGGTGAAGCTGATGTTGTAGAAGACTACAGTGATGGTAAACTTCTAGTTGCTTCTGTCAACAATTCTAAAGTGTGCGAGAAGTGGATACTTGATTCAGGCTGCACCTTCCACATGAGTCCTAATCAGGATTGGTTTACAACTTACGAAACAGTGTCTGAAGGTGTTGTTTTGATTGGAAATAAGGCTTCGTGTAAAATCGCAGGTGTTGGAACAATTAAAGTTAAGATGTTTGATGGAGTTGTCAGAATACTTAGTGACGTACGACATGTTCCAGAATTGAAGAGAAATTTAATTTCGTTAAGTACTCTTGATTCAAAAGGGTACAAATATATAGCTGAAAGTGTGATTTTGAAGATTTCCAAAGGTTCTCTCGTTGTAATGAAAGGGCAGAGAAAGACTGCCAAGTTATATATTTTGCAGGGTTCTACTGTTACTGGTGATGTAGCTGTCGCTTCCTCTTCCTTGTCAAATGATGATATTACTAAACTTTGGCATATGCGCCTAGGGCATATGAGTAAGAATGGCATGGCAGAATTGAGCAAAAGAGGACTTCTTGATGGGCAAGGAATTTGTAAACTGAAGTTCTGTGAGCACTACATTTTTGGGAAGCAAAAGAGAGTTCGATTCACCAGAAGAATCCATAACACTAAGGAAACATTGGAGTGTATTCAATCAGATCTGTGGGGGCCATCAAGAGTGCCTTCAAGAGGTAGAGTTAATTATATGCTAACTTTTATAGATGATTTTTTCAGAAAAGTTTGGGCATTCTTCCTGAAGTAGAAAAGCGATGTGTTTTCCACATTTAAGTCTTGGAAAACTATGATTGAAAAATAGACGGGAAAAAAAATAAAATACCTCCACACAGACAATGGCTTAGAGTTTTGTTCTTATGAGTTTAATAAATTATGCAAGTTAGAAGGGATCGTGAGACACTTGACAGTTCGTCATACTCCACAACAAAACAGCGTTGTAGAACGAATGAACAGAATGATCATGGAAAAGGTTCGATGTATGTTGTCAAATGCCAACTTACCAAAGTCATTTTGGGCCGAAGCAGTCTCTACTGCATGTTTTTTGATCAACCGATCTCCATCCATTGCCATTGAGAAAAAAACTTTACAAGAGGTATGGTCTGGTAATCCTGCTAATAATTCTGATTTAAAGATCTTTGGGTGTCCTACGTATGCTCATGTTGATAATGGAAAATTAGAATCGAGATCAATTAAATGTGTTTTTCTTGGTTATAAAGCTGGTGTAAAAGGGTATAAGTTATGGTGACCTAAAAATAGAAAAGTTGTGATTAGAGAGATGTTGTTTTTGATGAAACTGCTATGCTACCTAACTTATCTCTTAAAGACTCTTCCAATAAAGAAAATCAAAAGCAGGTGGAGCATCGATTAATCTGAGCCAACCCTCAAGCCAAGACAAAATTGAGAATAAAGTTGCTTCTTCACCACAATACTCTATCGCCAAAAACAGAACTAGAAGATAAATTAAACCTCCAAAGAAGTATGCTGAGGTTGATCTAGTTGCTTATGCTTTAAATGTGGCTGAAGATATAGATGCAAACCAAGAGCCGTCTAATTATTCTGAGGTGGTTAGCTGTGAAGACTCAGAAAAGTGGATGTTTGCTATGCAAGAAGAGATGGAATCACTCCACAAAAACAGAAAATGGGATCTTGTGAAACTTTCTAAAGGTAAAAAGGTTGTTCGCTGTAAATGGGTGTTTAAAAAGAAAGAAGGGACTCTAGGGGTTGAAGAACCCAGATATAAAACAAGGCTTGTTGCAAAAGGTTACAGTCAAATTCTAAGAGTGGACTTCACAGATGTGTTCTCCCCAATTGTGAAGCATAGTTCAATTCGAGTTTTGCTTGGTATTGTGTCCATGTATGATTTAGAGCTTGATCAGTTAGATGTAAAAACTGCATTTTTGCATGGAGAACTTGAGGAAGATATTTACATGCAACAACAATAGGGTTTTACAGTATCAGAAAAAGAGGATTATGTTTGCTTACTGAAAAAGTCCATTTACGGTTTGAAACAGTCACCAAGACAGTGGTACAAGAGTTTTGATTCCTTTATGACTTCTCATGATTTTAAAAGAAGTAGTTTTGACAGCTGTGTTTACTTTAAGAAAAATAGTGATGGTTCTTTTGTGTATGTAACACCCCAAACCCGACCCAAACACTACAACCGGATCTGGTATGTCACTAAGGAAAACATGTGCCTTTTTGAAAACAATTATCAGGTTTAAGCCTTTTAACCGAAAAACTTAGTAATTTAGTAAACATAAAAAATATAAATTTAAATAATGCATAAGTGAATTTTAAATAAATCCAAAATTTGATACATGACTTAACTTAATTTAAACGAAAACTTGAATATCAAATAAATAAAATAAAACCCCACATAAAATCCAAAATAATTATAAGTCTGATGGCCCATGGCCTTATTACACTGAAACTTAAAATCTACTATTTAGAATATTAAAATAAATAAATAATAAAAAGTCCTTTGCTGAATCCAACACTCTCTCGCATGGCCACCTTGCGCTCCTTTCCCCAGCCCGGTCCGATGCACTAGGTGCTACCTGAAATTTGTTAAATAATAGGTTGAGTCGCGAGACTCAGTGTGCAACTCTCATGCACCATTAGATTTGGGCCTTAGCCCCACAGAACAGAATAACATATTAATATATATATGTAACAAATGTTTATGCAAGCCTAACCCAAATCCTAGGTTTTCATCCGCTACATGCCACCTGTACCAGCCATTCACACCATTGGGGATTTCTACAATCAACCCACACCGCTACACACCATTGATGGCAGTCTTACTGCTTATCGTCAGAGTTGTGACAGAGTCACGAGGCTAAAATGGCATAAGCCACCAGAAACAGAGTTGTGACAGAGTCACCAGGCTGAAATGGCAAAAGCCACCAGAACAGAGTTTGTGACAGAGTTACCAGGCTGAAATGGCAAAAGCCACCAGAACAGATCACTTCCCCTTTTCATCAATTACCCAACCCCGTGCAATCACAGAAACTAACATACATGTTTATTATATCAAATCATCAGAACAATTCACTTTAGAGTGTTAGAGATCACTAACCTGGTGATTCGCTTTTACCCTTCTCGAGTTTTCAATCGTTATGCTGGGATTTCGGCATTTATCAGAATATAGCAGATTTATACATACATACTAACAAACAATCTGATGGTGTGAAAAGTTACACACCTGATATCGCGTAGTTTTACTCCCTTAGTTAAATCCTTACTATCTGGATCTACAACCCTTAGTCTAAAACCTTGCTCAAAAGCCGAAAGATTACGAAGATTAGGCCTCCCCTACATTCAGCCAAGGGTTAGTAAATACCCGAATTTACACGTTAAAATCAATAGATCTCCTTACCTTGAAATCCTGAAAGTAACACGATTCTAGTGTTACTGAACTCTGACTTAGAGATCTAAGCAAATGAATCCCCCTTCAGTTTCCTTCGAGATTCGGCACAAGCAGATACCCTAGAGAAAATTCGGCAAACACAGGAGATGAGATCTAAGGATTTCAGCTTTTGAAGAAATCAAAAGAAAAGAAATTGCAGAGGAAGACTGAGAATTTTGGCATAGAGAAAGAAGAAAAGAATAGGGTTCAAATGCCGGAATTGATGAGACATTCCCTCTATTTATAGGGAATTTCGGCACCCCCTAGAGTTTGAAATTCAGCCACCACTGTGACCAGCAGATCAGATCCTAAACTTCCTCCTTTATCTTTACCTGATCTCTCATCCAAAAGTGTCATGGATGACACTGCCTCTTCCTTTCTTTATCAGCACATTATCTCCCTTATTATCACATTAAATAAATCCCTAAATTTCCTCACTTATCTCACCTTGCAAGTGACCTAAATAACACCACCTCTTCCACTCTTTATCTGCCACATTATCCATATTATCCAAGTCAGTAAATCCCTCCTAATTTTAAGCCTTGTTGCCATCCAACCTTACCCACCTAAATGCCAAAAATTAATCAAATTAAAATTAAATAATTGGGCTCCATAAAACTCAAATTTGGGCCTCCTATTGACGTCACCTCCCTGCACTCTTAGTGACACCATTTGCCACTGGCCACAAGCCCATTTGTATATTTATTTATAAATAATATCTTTTAAACCTCCTTCTAACAGGCTCTCCACTTAAGTGCCCAAACAGAAAAATTTAACTAAGGCCTTCAGCCCAAACGGAACCCAATTTGGACTCCTAACACTCAAATTAATATTTTAAGCAAACATCACATAAAATGCACAGGCCCAAAAATTTAGGATGTTACAGTGTATCTACTTCTTTATGTTGATGACATGTTGATAGCAGCAAAAGATAAAGGAGAGATAAGAAAGGTCAAAGCCCAACTAAGTGAAGAATTTGAGATGAAAGATTTGGGACCAGCAAAGAAGATACTTGGTATGAACATTTTCAGAGATAGAAACGCAACTAAATTGTACCTAAGTCAGAAGGGGTACATTGAGAAAGTTCTTTGCAGGTTCAATATGCAGAGTGCTAAGTTTGTTAGTACTCCTTTAGCAGCCCATTTCAGACTTTCATCGGCTTTGTCTCCACAATCAGATGATGAGATTGAGTACATGTCATATGTTCCATACTCTAGTGCAGTGGGATCTCTCATGTATGCTATGGTTTATTCACGTCCAGATTTATCATATGCGATCGGTCAGCTTAGCGATACATGGCGAATCCCGGTAAAGAACATTGGAAAGCAGATCAGTGGATTTTAAGATACTTACGAGGTGCTACTAATGTTTGCTTACAGTTTGGAAGAACTAGAGATAGATTCATTAGGTATGTTGATGTTGATTTTGCTGGAGACTTTGATAGAAGAAGATCTCTCACTGGTTATGTTTTTACAATCGGAGGTTGTACAATCAGTTGGAAAGCTACTTTGCAAACTACAGTCGCTTTGTCTACCACTAAAGCTGAGTACATGGTGATTACTGAGGCTTGTAAAGAAGCTATTTGGTTGAATGGACTCTTTAGTGAGCTCAATGAAGACCTTCAAATCAGCACAGTATTTTGTGACAGTCAAAGTGCCATCTTTCTTACAAAAGATCAAATGTTTCATGAGAGAACAAATCACATTGATGTTCAGTATCATTTTGTTCGTGATATTATTGCTCGTGGTGATATTGTTGTAAGCAAAATTAGGACTCATGAAAATCCTGCAAATATGATGACTAAGTCACTTCCTATAACCAAGTTTGAGCATTGCTTAGACTTGGTTGGTGTTCATTGTTGAAGTTAAACCCTTAAGGGGTTTTATGGAAGAGGTGAAAATTTGTTCGTTGAGAATTCGTGTCAAGGTGGAGATTGTTAGAGTTGTGTGACCCAAATTCTAAGATATTGCTTGCAAGTCAAGTTAAACAGAATATATCTTCTTTCTAGAAGATTTAGTATTTATGAGTATAATATATTTAGCATTTATTAGCATAATATATTTGACTTTGATTAGAATTAGGTTTTTTCAACCTATAAATAGATGTAGTCGAAACTCCTCTTGAAATCATTCGAATTCGACATAGTGAATTTTTTTCTCCTCTGCTCGTGGTTTTTTTCCCGAAAGGGCTTCCACGTAAAATCTGTGTGTTCTTTATTTTATTTCTTTTTCTTTGCGATATATTTTCATTATCGACGTTATATTTTTCACAATTATAAAATAAAAATTAATTAAAATTGCATAAACCTAAAAAATGTTAAATAGTATTGAAAAATAAAAATTATAACTTACCATTGTCATTTGATCGACGGAGATGTGTTTATTGTCGAGACGAATTAATTCTCTGGCCATTGCTAATACGATCGAATATTTTCAAATTTAACCAAAAAATATTTAAAAAAACTTTTAAACAGGGCTTTTTTTGTAAAAATTAAAGGACTATTGTGAAATATGAAAGGAACTTTAAAGGAATTTGAGAGGAATTTGAGAGAAAGTTGAGAGAAATTTGAGAGAAAATTGAGTAAGGACCTTTGTGTGAAAAAAATGAAAAGGTGGGGGGTTTTATAGTTTTTTTGATAGTTGAAGCGAGCAAAACGCGCGTCCCAGGAGGCGTTTTTGCCACATCGAGAAGCGCCCTCAAGGACACGATTTTGGCTGATGTGACAGAAAACACTCCTTCGTGGACGCGTTTTCCTACTGCATCCCCTGAAAACGCGCTGATGTGGACGCGTTTTCGAGGGAAATGACCCTTTTCGATAAATAATTAATTAGTAGGTCCTTTTCCGTAAATTTTAAAAAAAATGGGTATTTTCTGATAAATTACCCTAAGTTATGCTCTGAACTTAGTAATTATTTTTATATCGGTTCTAAAATTAGCAATTGCAATATTCAAGCTCCAATGTTATCAACCCATAGAATAATTTTTAATTATGTTTGCATATCTTATTATCTTATGTGATGATCAATTAATCTTATTCTAAAGTTTAAATTTAAGAAGTTATGTTGATAATAAATCAACTAATTTTTCGATATTATCTAAGGTAAAGTTTATAGTAGTCTTTGCATTAGGTTGCTTAGATTTTCACCCTTTCACTAAAAACAAATAACTACTTAATTAAAATTGTGCAATTAAATTCTTATTTTGATGTTTTATATATAAAGCATAATAATAAATTTAGCACTCAACCTTAATAACTTTGTTTAATTTTACCCTAAAATTTGTGTTTTAAATACTTATTTAGTGTTTTATACAAAAGTTATAGTAATAAATTTAATCACCATCAACCTTTATTTATAATTTTATTCAATTTAACTTTTTTATGTAACACAATTTTATCTTATATTTCACTAAATTTAGTCAACATCAGCCTTTATTTATAACTTTATTCAATTTGACTCTTTTGTTTATATAACATAATTTTGTCTTATATTTCACATCAAAAAGTAATATGAAAAACATAAAAAAATTTAAAAATCATAATTCAAAATTTATGAAAAAAACTTATCACATCCCAAAAAATCGGGTTACTAGAATTAAGAGGGGTTACGTTCGACTTTTGAATTTAGGTTGTGAAAATTTTATAAAGTGAAGTGACCTGTTTTAGTGGTTAAGTGTTATGCTTGTGTGTGAGAATTTTTGAGTTCTAATCTTTCTCTTGAATTTTTGTTATTTTTGTTCCAACCCCTATCTTTGAACATTTGGCTTATATATTAATTTTACTCAATAAATGATAAGAATGAGTTTGTTAATTCAGTAATAAAGTTTTAACTAATTTAAAGATTATGTGTTTGAATCCTCATGTGTGTGCAAAGTTACAATTATTTTAACTTTGTAAGTTTTGAGGAAAATTTGATAGGATAACTAATCAGATTTAGTGGGTGTAATGGGTAATTTTTTAAAATTTAATTAAAAGATTTATTTTCCCTAATTTTCTCCCACTTTTTTCACATTACCCCACTTCTCTCCCCTCACACACACTCTCTCTTTTATTGTTTCACGTTAGTCCAATAAAGTTGTCCAATTTTTCTTTTCTGTTTTCTTTCATTTCCTTTCCAATTTCTTTTTTCTTCTTCATTGTTATTTCCTGAGCTATTCAAAATTCGGTAGTGGGTGTTGTTATTCTGTCGTTTACATCTCGATTTTTGCGTAAGTATCGTTTAATCTTTTCAGCTTTCGGCGATTTCTGTTACCTTTTGCTAACTAGGGATTCATGTGTAGTTATGCTTCGTATCTTTGATTGTGTGGGTTTTTTAGGTGGAGATTGCGAGGCGATTAATCTTTCGGAAAATTAAGACTTGTGAGTGTGCTGATTTCATTCTAGGGTAAGTGTTTTAATGCCAATTTGGGGTTGTTGTGGCTATTCGAGTTTATCGTATTTTGGTTTGATTAGTATTTTAGGAAAATCAAGGACCATATCCTCTTAATCGATTCTCTTCCATGGGCTAATTCATTAAGTGAATGATGTTTTTAGGAATACTCGATTCTTGAATCTACATCGAAATTTGACCAAGTGTGTGACTCAAACTTATAAAAATGACTATCAACAGAAAATCGACAAACTCACTATCGGAGTCATACGACAATGTGGACAATGTGGTAGACCATGTGATAGGCCGTGTGGGACCATGTGACCCATATGGCTTGGGCTATTTGGGCCATGTGGGCTGTGGACTGTACGAGCTAGGCTAGTGGGGGTGTGGGCCCATTTTCTAGAAAAATTGTCACTTAGGGCCATTTTGATCTATGATTCATAATTAGATTCTTCGTAAGGTCTGATCTGCTTAATAAGACTTGAAAACGAGGTATATGTATGTATATGATGTGTTCAAGGTATGTGAATTATGTATGTGTGGTCTGTGTTTTGTCAATTCTGATGGTATGTTTCTGTTTTGTTATGTTGTGTTTGAGCATATGATGTATGAAAATGTTAAATTCTATGCCTCTGAATTTTCTATGTGACCACGCATGTGACGTTATGGCAAGTCTGATTTGCATTGGTTGAGAATGTGACATCTTCTTTGTGAAGCATGGAGTTCCATGCCTTCTGACTTCTGTTATCGTACAACTGCATGTTCTACATGCTTTTCATTTTGATTCAATATATGCATGCCATGTCTTATTACATGGGGTTTGGGATAATGTCTAAAGGAAGAAGTTCTCGCAGTTTAATAATCTGCACTATCTGGTGATTTATCCATATTTGTCTGGCATCTTGGCTGTAATATAGTGGCTTTACCACATATCAAATCTGGCAGTTTAAATTGCAACTCTGGTGGCATTAACCATAGTTATCTGTTGGTGTGATTGGATGGACGAGTTTTGGAAAACTTTATTTGGTGTGTAGCGGAGTTAGGTAAGAATTTTCTGCAAAATCTACATTATGTTTTCTAAAAAGTAATGCATTGGCATAAGCATGAATTCTTAGTTTTGCTCAATTGATTGATATGAAATTATCTACGATTCTATGATTTGATTGTGGTGTTGTTTGTGTTCTCTGTTTGAGTTTGGTTATACACTGAGCTTTATAGCTCACCCTTCTGTATTTGACTTTTCAGGTAATCGACAATCTTAGAAGTGGACAGCATGCGGGAGCTCGGATTTGTTTTCCCTTTTAGATGGTTTCAATTATTATTAATTTTCTGGACATTTGGTTTCTGGACTAAGTTTTCGGATTTAATTTTGGTTTTGGGTATTGTTATTTAGTTAAAGTTTTCCTGCATGGTTTCTGTTGATAAACAATCAATGCTAGGCTTTCAAAATTAAACAAACTAATTTTTTCCACTGCAAGAATTTAAATTGGGTTTTACGAAAGTTAACAACGTAAGTTTTTGAATATGAAAAATAAAAAAAAATTTACGTTTTCAATTGTAGAAATCACGGTTTTCAAATATTAACCCCAAAATTTTATGCTGCTTTTCTAAATAAATGATTAAGTGATTATGTTGTGAAATAAGTGTTTTTAAACTTGAGAAACTCGTATGAGGTCAGCTAAAATGTAAGAATTTTTTTTTTTATCACACGATTTTTAAGTTGGATTTTAAATTGGTTTTTCAAACATATTGATGTAATTTTTCCAGATTCAATCATAACATTTAGTCTTGGTTTTATAATTAATGCAAATGTATTTTTGGAGTTCTAATTTTCTTCCTATATTTGATGACCACACTTTTATATTTAATATATATACTACATCGAAATGGAAAATTTTGTCACGTGGCACATTCGTATCTCACTTTACTTTTTTCTTTTACTATAAATTATTAGATTTTAGTTTTGTTCCTCTAATATATTTTAATTTTGAAATTCAGTATTTATAATTCAATTTCTAACTTGATCCTAATTTATAAGATGTCATTAATTAATCTCAATTATTAATATCATCAACTTTTTAATAAAATATTATATAATTATATATAATTTGAATACTCTAATAATTTTATAGATTAATAAGTGGTTTCCGTTTCTTTTAGGTTTGTCATACTCTTTTAACAATGATTAATTTCAAATTTAACTCCTAAACTATTTTGAAACTTAAAATTTAATTTACATACTTTAATTTTCGACATAATTTAATCCCTTTACTTTTATAATGTAATAATTTAATTTAAATAGTTAATCCTGTTAACTTTAAAAAATACTTAATGTTTTTGGTAATTAACTTTAAAAAATATTTGACAAGTGTTTCTAAAAAATTAATTTCAAAACAACAATTACATAATACATGCTGATTCGGATTTGACTCAGATTTCTACACAAATAGCAATGAGAATCCATTTAGATTTATTAGCAATAATAATATGTCTGTATTTGGACAAGAGTTACAAAGTTTTTTCTTTTATATCTTCGTTAATTTCAATTTAAATCCAATAATTTAGACTCTTTTTCTATTAAGTCCCTCCAAATATGTGCTACTTAATTAACATCCACTTCCAATTCTTTAACTTGTAATTAATATTCTAAAATAGCTTTTCGGGAAATTGTATATCAAGAAAGGCGAGAACGGCGGATGCCGAACCAAAGCAGTTATCACCTCTATCAGTGGCCACTTTGGAGATAGTAAAAGATCGGCCTCATCAAAAGAGAAATGGGAAGCTACATGGAGGTACTGTTAGGCACTTTGACAACGACGACCCCCGGCTATAGTTGGTTGTTCGCTGCTTGCTTGGCTGATGAGCGCCTTGTGCTGTCAAGCAGGCTCTACAGGGTAAAAGCTTTGATAATCTATACATATATACATACAAAGATTATGATATATGCTTCCATATATACGTGCATATAGATTTTATAGATCTTTTAGTTTTATTTTTTCAAGCAAATGAAATGGTAGTGAGATTTCAACAATCAAATCAGAAGTATCTTCTTTTTCTTGAGAGTTTATAAGTACAAATATGATACAATACATGCACAACAATTACAAATAAAATCAAACCAATAAAAAACACAAACAAATTAGATAAAACCCACACCTAACAAGAGAAAGGATTGGATGAAACAGTACTATAGACTCACATATAACAATTATACATAGTAAAACATGACCCATAACTTTGAACTTTACTGATAATACTGAAGCCTCCTTGACAACAGGTAGTATATGGACTAGAATTTAGATAGTTGCTTAGCTTTTTTTTTTTCCTTAAATTATCTATAATTAACTAACCTTTTTGTATGTTTTGCAGTAAATAAATATATAATAAAAAAATTACATTAATAAGAAATAGTTGATGACGATGATGGGTGCAGTATTATTATGACCTAGCTGGGCATCAGTACCGCACAAAAACTGAAGTATTGTGTGCATGAGAAAAACGGGTGTCATCTTCATTCATCCTTGATTAATTCAGGTAAAATAAATTATACCTTTTTCTAAAAAAAAGAACATTTTTTATTAATCATCTCTTTTAACATTTTCCGATCATTATTTTTATCTCTAATTCATGGTGTAATGTTTTTAATTTTTATCAATCTATATGAATTTGATAGAATCTAGTATTAAAATTTGAATCCAACCACATAGAATAGGATAAAAATGATAGAAGACTAGTTGTTTTTCCCCATTTTCTAAGTATTTTTTAGTTGAGATGTTGTATTTTTAAGAATCCAAACAACATAGAAATATCATTTGCTTGACAAAATGAAACTAAAAGATCTATATGCATGTATATATGAAAGCTTATATCATATATCTTTGTATGTGTAGATGTTTAGACTATAAAAGGTTTTACGTTGTAGAGCTTGCCTGACGGCACACGACGCTCTTCAACCAACCAACCAGCTAGCAAACAACTATAAAGGGGGATCGTTATTGTCAAAGTGTCTAACAGTACCTCCTAGTAGCTTCCTATTGCTCTTTTGATGAGGCCAACCTTTTACTATCTACAAAGTAGCCATCGATAGCGACGACAGCTGCTTCTGTTCGGCATTCGTTGTTCTCACCTTTCTTGACAAACAATTTCCCATAAAGCTATTTTAAAACATTGATTACAAGTTAAAGAAGTGGAAGTGGATGTTTTTTTTTTTTTCCTTAGTCAATATAAAGATAAGAAAAATAGAAGGAAATTGGTGAAATCCAATTTCTTTCAAAGATGACAAGATTACAAAACATCCATAGTACTCTTACACTTTAAAGAACAACCCAACATGAAGCAATCAACTACAACTCAATCAATCTCAAAAAACACCATCAGGATTTAAATATCGAAGATCTCCTTATACTTGTTTTTGCCAGAGCATTATCCATACAATTGGCATGTCGAAGTATAATTATGAATTGAACACGCAGCAGCTGATTAATACCACAGTCAATACCAATGCATAGACTCCACAGCATCCACGGTCAATAGCTCCTATCCAATAACCACTTTAAAACAACACACAAGCTAAATTCAATAACTAAAGGAATTTCTGTTGGAACATTTTCAAATATTTATAGTGTTCCAATAACTATAAATGAATGGGTGTAATTAATTAAAAGATAAATCTTTTGATCATTGGTCAAAAAATATCATTTGATTTTGAAAAAGAATTATAACTACTCAAACAATATTACTTGAATAGTTTTAAAATTAAATGAATAATTATATATTTTTTAAATATATTATGTAACACCCATATCCTGTTCTGTTATCAGAATAGGGTTACGGAGTGTTACCGTACAAGTCAGAACATTTCACTTCAATTAGCACCCAATCATAAAAATAATTCCATAAATTCAGATAAGATTTAACATGAAATAAATCAAACATTTACGGGTCTTAAATTGAGCCTTTGAAGCCCTAAAAATAAGTAACAAACATCCAGGGATTTAATCGAAACAAATTAGACTATTCAGGGAAAGTTTTTAAAAAAATTCAAAACAAGGGTCACACGGCCGTGTGGCACTACCCAAGCCGTATGGTGTAGGGACATGGTCGTGTGGCCAACCTATCCTAGACCGTGTATCATTCGAAATGAACCCACACAGTTGTGTCGCAGGCCGTGTGCTAGCCCATGTAACAATCAAAATACCCTCACACGGTTGTGTCTCAGACCGTGTGGATACTACACTTAAACACGCTTAGGGCACATGCCCGTGTGTGACACACGGCTGTGTGATAGCCCGTGTCCCAGGTCATGTGCATCCAAAATTAACCCAAAACATGCTCTTTTCTTCTCCCATATGCATATATACCTAAACATACAATCAAATAGGTCATTTGACACCTTCAATATCAATCTACTCCTACAATATAATCAATCCTAAGCCTAACCAATATGTCATCATAGACACCTCAATATTTCATTACAATTCACTTCCATATTTTCATATACAAAGCACAACTAACACATCAAAATCTTACATCTATATCATTTCATATCATTAGTCATCATAGTGTCATTGTAGTTCATTTTTGATCAACAAATTCTACCTAAGTAAAACATGCATACCTACATAGGTTATCCAAACACAAAAACACAAAGTATAATTTGCACAAACCAAGTACTTATGCATCATATCCAAAAGGAGTCCTATTACATGCCATATACCAAAACAAAATCTAAGTCTACCAAAAATTCCCGAATAATATGATTCTTCGAGCTGATCCGGTCTCCCGATCCATAAAACGTATCTACAAGAAATAAAACAAATAATA
This sequence comes from Gossypium rotundifolium, assembly GCA_025506655.1. Taxonomy (NCBI): domain Eukaryota; kingdom Viridiplantae; phylum Streptophyta; class Magnoliopsida; order Malvales; family Malvaceae; genus Gossypium; species Gossypium rotundifolium. Next base: position 76,316,428 of record CP106726.1, on the reverse strand, counting down.
CAAGCAAGCTTTCATAAAGCTTAGTAAGTTCGTCAATTGAACGATAAAGCTTACCGAATCAACATTATAATAATTCAACTAAAAGATTAATGAACATATTTCTCGTCAAGGAGGTTATTATCAAAATTCCTGTCAATCACAACTCCCAACTAGAGGTGCTCATGGGTTGGGTCGGGCCTGGCTCAACTAAAAATTCAGGCCTATTTACTAGGCCCGAGTTGGACCAGAAAAATGAGCCTATAATTTTGCCCAAGCTCGACCCGAATAAAAATGCTAAAACCCGGGCCCGACCCGGCCCACCCGTATTAATTTTTTATATTTTTTATATAATTTTTAAATATATATAATACATCAAAAAAGACTAAAAACATCAAAATAAATATTTCCAAACAAATTGAAAATAAATTTTAAAAAATATGTAGACTTAAATAACACCGAAATAAATGTAACTTAACAAGCAAATATCTCTAAAATAATAACAAAATTAATAAATACCTTTAAAATAATAGCAAAATTAATAATAAAATCAGTTTTATACAATATCCAAACAATAACAACAAAATAGTAGCAATATACTAATAAAATGGTAGCAAAATAGGGAGAAAACAACAAGAAAAATAGCATTAAAAAAAAAAGCAGATTTTTTTGTCCTTTAGTGAATTCGAGCTGGGCCGGGCCGGGCCAGGCCAAAGCCAAAAATGTCTTACCCGAGGCTCGACTCATTTTTAAACAAGACTTATTTTTTTGTTCAAGCCTATTTTTCGAACCTATATTTTTGTCCAAACTCTCCCACATTTCCGACAGGCCTTCCGGCCGAGCCGAATAGCCCGACCCATGATCAAGTCTATTTGGATGAGTAAGTTGAAAAATGATTTAATTTAATAACAATTGAAGTAAGGATTAAATAGTAAAATTTGTAAATTTTTGAATTCTATGAATTTTAGTAGTAAAATCTGAAACATTAATGTAGTAACTAAATTATATAGTTATGAAATATGAAAATTTAAAAGTTGAGCATAAAATAGTAAAGTTTGAAACTATAGAAATTAAATTGTAAAAATTTAAAAACTTAGTTTTAAAGTTAATTAACATTACTTGAGAATTTACAATTTTGAAAAATAGAACATGAAAGTTTAACTATTCAAAAATCAAGGACTAATAAAATTTAGACTTCAAAGATTAAATCATAAAAATATAAAAATTGTTTTCTTTGACAGTGAAGAGAGATTTCCCTTTGTTACTATGAAAGCTTAACTTCCCATTTCTGTTTCTTTGACAATGAAAACAGTGAACAAAAACTTCCAAAATCTTAATTTTATCTTTTTATTTAGAAAATGACATGAAATCTAAAATTTAAAATATAGGTTAACCAAGTGATCTTGAATTCTATTAAATTCGATTGGGTGAGACTTAAAAATGGAACCACCATCATCATAATCAGCAAGTACTATTTTGTTCATACATGATAACACCAAACAAAATGGGTTCATAAGACAACATATATAACAATCGACCAAACAAAATTTTAGATTTGAAACCAAAAACAGAACACAGTTTGAGTTGAATATCTAAAATCCTTCATTACAAAATCCCAAACACTAAGTTTTTATATAAATAACAAAGATTAAGTGAACCATTAAAAGTTAAATTCTTTTAAGACCTTGGCTTCTCCTTCTTCTCTTTGAAAAGAGCTAAAAGAGACACACCCGAAACCTTAACAACCTTGAACCGAACTCCAGGAATATCTCCCACAGCATGCCCCTTTCGTCCAAATCCAGCAATCAATACCTCATCCTGCACCAAATCAAAACCATGCATCACACTTAGATTACTCAACACCGAAAATCAAAACCCTGTCATCCTAGAACAAGCTTTGCACAATGTTGTCTAATAAAGAAATCGTGCTGGTGAACACAACATGACGACAACCCAGAAACAATAAACATGAACCAATGACATTCAACTCAAAATGTGAATATAACACTATTAACTTACATTTTCCTCAATGTAGTTTAAGCAACCGTCATTGGGTACAAAAGCAGCAATTTTCTTTCCATTCTTGATCAACTGAACACGAGCACATTTTCGGATAGCAGAGTTAGGCTGCTTAGCTTCAATGCCACTGCAAAAGACAGTTACCAAACGGTAAAGTTCAGAATCTAATCAAGCACAACTGCTAACATAAATACCCTTAAAAAACATCATAAAGATGCAAAATATAGTTCTTACATTTTCTCAAGAACTATGCCCTTGGCATGTGATGATCCAGCAAAAGGTTTCTTCCATTCATTTCCGAGATTTGACTTCTTATATGCCTTGTCGGCCCACCTCTGCCTTCTACGGTGGGTTCTCAGCTTACGACCAGCTCCCATTCCACGAGTCTTCCTGCACAAAACTTCAATTTTTTCAGCATATTTCCATAAAATACAACATAAACCACCCTAAGATGGATTACCAAACCAAATATCATATACAACTGAACTGATCCAACCAGAAACCCACACCTCAGCCCATTGGTTTATTAATTTAAATTATCTTTTCTTTCTCTATAGCATTTTGAAGTTCTTTTTCACCAATTTAGAAATAAAATATTTATTTTCTATATTGTAGACAATTAAATACTACGAAATCTTTTAAAAAGTACAAAATTTAGTTCGATTAGAATAATTGCGATTTTCCAACTTATGAACCAAAACCATAACCAATCACTAAGGTTCGAATAAGTTCTAGATTTTCTCAGAACCAACCCCAAATCACCAAAACGAAAATGCAATTTCCCTAGAACAACAGCAATCTTCAAGATAAGGAAGTATCACAGAAATAAAATCTAAAAGATACCCATTGATGTAGAAGGTCATCAATCATTTTTTAACAAGTTTAAAATCATGACCAACAGCCATAACCCCACACACGACCCTAATTTTTCACATACCAGTCATTCTTCCACAGTTTTCCCATCAACCAAACAGGTACATAAAGACAGTTTCATCCACAAATTCCACAGTTCCATCACCAACCAAAACACCCAGAAGCATATAGGAAAAGAAATCATTGACCCACAAATCATCTAATCATATAAACCGAATCTTAGGTACTACTTTACTGGAATAAACAAACGGCGATCGCAAAAATGATTCACAAAGCTATCCTAGTTCAAATGCAAGTAGTAAATGGAAACGAACAAATAATAACGTTTTGTAAGGAAAAAAAAAAGTTTAGAAAGGAAAACTAACCCCATTTTGGCTGGCGCTAAAAAAGCTTTACTGAGACTGAAATCTGAAAGTAAGAGATTACGGAAGAGAGGAAGTGCCGGCTAGTGTCGCAAATTGGAAACCCTAACAGCCACAATTGAATTGCATTTATATAGATAAATTTTAGGGTTTTGGATGGTTTTTACGGATTTGTTGGATCAACGGTGGAGATTTGAAGTAGGCTTTGAGGAGGGCTTGTTGCTTACACGTGTCCGATATGGTGACCAGACTGTCCAATGTCGGTCTATCCCCAACCCGAGCTTTGATTTCTTTCTTTGGCTTAATTTAATAGTTGGCCCTCAAACTATGAGCTTAGTTTGAGTTAAGTAATTAATTCTTTTTATAGTATCAAATAATAAAAAATATTTATTTTTTAATTCATGCAGCTTTAGTTTCTAATATTGCATTTACTTTTAATTGTCATTCAATTTTTTTAAAAAAATGAGAGTATATAAAAAATAAGTTAGATTTATAAAAATAATTATTAACTCAAAATGGATAAATAAATATTTTTTAAAAGAAATTAGGAACGTTTGGTTTAGATATTTTCATATTACTTTTGGTTCAACCACTTTCATTTGAACCAATAATGGAAATTTATCAATAATGTAGAAATTTAGTAATATGAGGAATAACATCAATGTCATTTTTTTGTCAAATTAGAAGTAAAGGATTCATTTCTTCAAAAGAAAAATTAGAGATTCCAAACCAAGTTTTAAATATTTGAGTAAATACACATGACCCCTTTTACACAAAAGTGCTCCATTTCAATTGATTAACGAGATTTCGAACACAAAAACAGAAATTAAATAATATAGATTTAGATTTTTTATCTGGCATGTATTGAAGCAGTGCCTTCTCATCAATATGGAGCGAGCTAAACAGGGTATAAGACATGATACTTCTTGTGGCATGTGCGGATATCATTTTGAAGATATTTTGCACATTATCAGAGCACTACACCAAAACAGACTTTTAGCGGCATTTTTAGTGGCGTTTTGATGAAAAACACCGCAAAAATTATACATTAGCGGCATTTTGAAGAAGTTGAGCAATAGCGGCGTTTTTATCCCAAACGCCGCTAAAAAGGAGAAATAAAGGTGTTTTTTCCCCGAACGACGCTAAAGATATGAGCATTAGCGGCGCTTCTGCAAAAACGCCATTAAAGATATGAGCACTAGCGGCGCTTTTGTAAAAACGCCGCTAAAGATTTGAGCATTAGCATTGCTTCTTTAAAAACGCCGTTAAATGATGAGTATTAGTGGCGCTTTGCCAAAAACTCCGCAAAAACGTTAATCAATACGACGTCGTTTTGTAGTTGAGCTATAGTTGGTAGATCGAGAGTTAGTGGCGTTTGTTGTTAAATGCCGCAAAAATAATTAATTTAAGGGTTATGATTTTAAGGGTTGGCTATTAGGCTTTAGGGGTTAGGGTTATTAATAAAAAAATTAATTTATTTTAGGGTCTATGTAAGCATTAACATTCTATTTTAATTACTTTTGTCCCTTATAAAATTTATATTTAGGGTTTAGCCACTACAAGAAAACAAACTTTATATATATATATATATATATATATATATTATAGTTTAAATTATTTAATTTCATATATATATATATATATTAAAATTATAATTATAGTTTACATTATTTAAAAGATAATAGATAAGCTTTATATATATATTAAAATTAAAAAATTTGTAACCCATGCATCAGAGAGAAACAAAATTAATTAGTAAATTGAAAATGTTATTTAAATTTCTTAAAATATTGAAAGAAATATTATATAATATTTAAAACTTATCTAAATAATTTAGGGTTTAAGGTTATAATTAAGGGTATTTTAGTGGTTTGTATGGGCTGACTAGGGTTTCTAGTTTAGTAGTTCAAGATTTAGTGGTTAGGGTTTAGGGTTTAGGGTTTAGGGTTAGTTATAACTTGGGTTTATGGGTTTATGGGTTTGTGGGTGTATGGTTTAAGGTTCACAGGTTTATGGTTTATCGAATGAAGACAGGATATCAAATTTGATTTAATCATTAAAAAATTATAAAAATAGATGCTATAAAAATCTGATTGTGCATCTGTTTATTCTTAAACCCTAAACCTTAAATCCTACACGGTCTAAACTCTAAACTCTAAATATTAAGTCTAGATTCTAAGCCCTAAATTATAACTCTAAATACTCGACCATAAACCCCTAAACTACAAACACTAAACCATTAACCATTAAACCCTAAAACTCTAAACCTTGAAACTTTATTTCATAGGGATATATATTGATGTGTATACATGTAGATACTAATGTAAAATCTTATGTTTATAATAATTAGTGGAAGCACTTAATATTGATTAAAAGGTTTATTAAAATTTAGAAATTATAATAAATCATAAAATTTAGTTTTCTTGTAATAAATAAATTATAGTAAATCAAAATTATAAAAATAATTACCTAACTATTCTCTATTTTACGCACAAACACGATCGAAATTTAATTAAAGTTAATGTTTGCGATTCTATCAATTTAATCTTAATTTTAAAATTCAACAAATTTAACCCATAACTTTACACATTCATTAATTTAATATTTATTCTTAAAAACACAAAATTTAAAAACCTAAAAACTTTGAAATATATATATTTGAATGTTTAATTTCTATAAAATATATACAAAACTAAAAATATTTATAAGTAAATGAATATCTATTTTTCAATTTTCTAACATGAGATTTATTTATTAAAGAATAAATCTAATAAATAAAAACAATACTAATAAGTTAGCATTAGTGGCTTTTTTTTTTTTTTAAAAACACCAGTAATATATGAAAATTACTGAACGACGTCGTTTACTGCTGAATGTTTAGTGGCGTTTTTGTCAAAACGCCGCAAAAAATTGCGTTTTACCGGCGTTTTAGCCAAAAAACGCTGCTAATATATATAAAGTGTTTACAAAACGGCGCCGTTTTGGTGATTTGTTATTAGTGGCGTTTTACTAAAAACGCCGCAAATATGTATTACGCATTAAGAAAATGACACCATTTTTTGTTCTTATTAGTGGCGCCTTTAATAAAACGCCAGAAATATGTTCGTTTTACTGATGTTATTAGTGGCGTTTTTGCCCAAAATGCCACAAATTTAAGAAAAAAGCGACTGCATTTTTGATAATTTATTTTGTGGCGTTTATTTAAAAGCGCCGCAATAGGGATAAATTTTACAGAAATAGAGTCGTTCTTTTTACAGCCATTTTAATTACTCAAAAACTTTAAGTCATTTCGTCTGTTCCCCTTTTTTTCTAACTCTCGAAATCCCTAATTTGTTCATCCCCCTTTAGAATTCCCCTCCGAATCCCTAATTTTTTATTCGATTCTGGTGCGAATTTCTTCCCCAAATTGATTACTTCCCCATCAGGTATTTATTTATTATTTTTTAGAATTCTGTATGTCATCCCCCAAATTTTATTTGTTTGATTCTCGGCATGGATATTATGCTTAGCTGAATATTTTTGGGCGACTTCCCTGTCAAGCATTCCTTAAAATTTGTAGGTTCGCTTGGTTTGTCATTGTTTGATAATTTCAGTTTCAGTATGAATCTTTTTCTGCATCCTAGAGCTTCATCTTAAAAAGATAGATACAGTTCCCTGTCTTTATTGGAGAAAAGAGTTTTCTTAGAACGTTAATGGCTAAGGTAGTTGCCATTGTTTTTTTTCTTTTGCATTGGAAGTTACGTTTCCGATATGAGCTTTGTAGAAACTGGTGAAAGAATAGCTTAAATTTGTTTCTCATCCTTGAGCAATGTCAGATACTTGTGCATTATGTTGAAGTTTTGCTTTGGTGGAATACAGTTACACTTCCATTTGTGCGTTCAACTAACCTATGCTATCAAACAATAATTTGCACACTACTGCCCTCCCACAAAACAATTATGGCGTCTGAATTATACAATACATTTTTTTCTGAAACATTATTACCCGGTTCTTTGAGACTTTAATATAATTGAGTTTCGAGTTTCCAAATTTTTGAGCTGCTAGTTGTATGGTCTTTTTCTTAACATCGCTTTGATGGAGTAAATGTAATCGAGTTCCATGTCTTTTGAGTCGCATTTGGTTCCTTTCTTTGAGATCTGCTATGCTTCTAACAAGTGATTGTATGTCCCAACTTTATTGTTCTTTTTCTGTTGTATTTTATAATAAAGTATTCTTTATTGGCTAAGTAAAAAGAAAAAGAAAAAAATTCGTTTCTCTTCTTTGGCTTTTTGATTCGTAGTAGGAAGTGATTTTTAGAAGGCTTTCACCTTTATCTTCTATGAAGGGCATTCAACTATTTCTCTAACTTTGTGCATTGTCCGGATTTAAGGGATAGACTATTTTACTAGCATTGTTTGTTGAAACAAGAGTGTGTTACTTTAATATAGGCAAATACATTTTGAGTTTGTTTGAGGATTAATGTGGGGTTGTTTCTTGGGAATGTGGATTTGCTTCCTCTTTTCATTAAGTGTCCACTTAGATGTTTTGAAGAGTATCAACAATGATGCTTAGTAAATTACAAAGCTTATATGAAACTAGGAAAAAAAGAACATATGAATGTATATTGTATATGCACCTAGTGCATCATGTCCAAGCCTTGCAATAATTTTAGCCATTGTGGCCTAGGTCATTATGCTTTAAGTATACTTGCGTTAGCATCACTATTTTATTTCTTTTGAATTACTTCTTTATCATTTTTGTCAACTGTCAAGTCAAACTATGAATCTTTTAGAGTTAGAATGTCAAAAGGTGGATAAAGTAAATCCTTTGGCTCCTCTTCGGATGGGGTATTATGTCTATAGATGGTAGGCTGGATTTTTTTTTATTTTTTATTTTGCTTGAATCTTTTAGCTAATTTATTCATTTTTACCGGTGGCTAATTTTCTTGATAAATCACCATTTATATCAAGCAACTTTTTTGTAGGGTAAGTTTGTGTTCTGAACCTTGTATTCCTATTGCAGGAGCAATTATAGAGGCGTTTATTAGACTTCATGAAAAAGGATTAATTGATCAAGGTATATGCCAAAATTCCATTGCTTACTATCATGTTTCACTTTGCTACCTGATATTTAGTGCTTTCTCATTTGATCATAATTTTCTATCTTCCTTCTTTGCTTCAGCTGCCTATCGTAGGGAAAAGAAAAGAATGTCAATATTATCTTTCTGTGCACTAAAAATCTAGAAGAAATTATGATATCAAATGAAAAACAACAAAGAAATACTAGTATTAACATTTAAAAGCAATTTTATATATCTTTTCCCCCTTAGAGTGTATTGATTTAGAAATAATGATGCTTCAATTTGACATCTAGTCTGAGTTAGTCATTGACTGGTCCAAACTTGGTAACATGGGACTGATGTAAATAGACTTTTCTGTACTTATTATTTTACATGTGCATATAGAATGTCTGGCTTGAAAATATCTGAGCAATAGACTGAAGGGAAGGAGGTTTTAAACCGACAAGCTTTCTTTTAGACTTCAAGTACAGTTTTTTTCATGGTGACTTGAATATATTCTCTGTTGTTTGGTGGTAGGGTGTGGAAACTACTTTCTTTTCTGTTTGTTCATTTATCAAATATTCAACTATAGAACTCAGCTCAAATTTTTCTGATTTGATTTTATTGTTAATTGCACTATATTAGTCTCAGTAACTAACCTAGTTTAACTGATATGATATCTTCTTTTTGGGTCTTACATGGTTAATTGGTCTCCAAAGTTACACACTGTTGTTTCAGACTTGGTATGAATCTTCTTTTAGGGTCTTGCATGTGGTTGCAGGCTTCCATTGCTATAATTCTGCTGCAAACAGTAAGCAAGTGCTTAAAAAAAATATTTAACATTTACTTGTGAAAAAGGTATTACCCAATTAGGCAAATATTCATTTTTGAGCATATTTATTTAATTAATATGAACTTTCTTTGACTACAAAGCATAATCTTACTTATTCAAACTGAAATTTAAAATTTGTTATATTGTAGTAAAGTGTGGCCCCCCCCCCATTTGAAGGTTCCACGCTTTTGGTCTTGAGGTTCAAAAAGCTCTTGCTTGATATTTGGGGATAAAATTCCAGGAGATATCAGCACTTATACTTCCATTGGTAAAATGTTAACTTAAATTAATGTTGTTTGATATTATTTTTATTTTCTATTTTTTTTTAAGTATTAGTGAGTTAATGTTGTTTGCATTTCTGACTGCAACCTCTGTTTCTTGGTGTGAGTGGAGTAGACCAGCTTATTGAAATTATTAAGTTACGTTTTACTTCAAAATTATGATCAGTAAGATTTATATCATGATGAATTTGTCCAAATTGCTGTTTATTATCCTGCTTGGTTGATATATATGTTGTTTATTATATTGCTGTCCAATAAAATAAAAGATTCAAAGTATATCGGCTGAAAATCTAACGGGTTGCCTTATATATCATTATAAGATATAATGGATCCTCCCCAGGTGTAACAATGCCACGTATGATGAATCTTAAAGAAATTCTGTCCAAATTACTGTTTATTATTGCTGTTTATTACTAATAATGTTTGAACAACCTCCAAATTACTGTCTAATCATGCCGCTTAGATTTTTGACAAGCTCCCGTGTATTATTTTTTAAAATTTAAGGTACGGTATGATATAAAAAATAACATAAATAAAATATAAAAGCTAATTGTTAAAATATGTTATAAATTTTTATATTTTTAAAATTTTAAATTTAATTGTTAAACTTTTTTTGTTAAATTTATTGTTGTTAAATTTAAAAATGTAAAATTACATTTCGATTAACTTTAATTTAACAAATAATAATAATAATAATAATAATAATAATAATAATAATAATAATAATAATAATAATAATAATAATAATGAGACCTAAATTTTAAAATTTGTAAAATAAAATGACTAAAATCATGCATATAAGATGATATAAAATGATAATACAAAGTTGAATTTTGCAAGTTAAGATAAGAGATTAACATAAATTTCATATTTTAATAAATATTTTCAAATATATGCATCTGTCACTACATATATTATATTTTATATTAAAGAATTTATTTTTTACTTTATCTTCCTAATAATAACCTATGGTGTAATGATTTAATTAATTTCCTCACAAAAGTAGTGGGCTAATAATAGCAGTAGCTTTTCAATAAAATGAATTTAATTGTATTTATTTTAATAAATGTTTTATAAATTAAAAAATAATTTATTTTTTTAAAAGAATACTTACATTTATATGGCTTTTTGGTTTATTACTAATTACTAATTACTAATTACTAATTTTTATATTAATAATGTTTGATTTTAATATTTAATATTTTTAATGTTTTCCAAACTTATAAATATTTTGTTATCAATATAATAATATTGATTATTATTTAAATATGTTTTAATATAAAAAATTCTTTTTAAAAGAAGTAATTTAAAAACTTTTAAAATGGAAATTTATTTTTGTTACTCATTAATTACTTTGTTAAGTTATTTCTTTTTTTTTATGTTTTTCATTATTTAAATATATTTTAATATAAAATGGCCAAATATTTAATTTAAAATATTTACCTTCAATTTTTAATTTAAAATGGCTAACTATGTTTCTCCAATACTCCAATTTAATATCTTTCTCCAATCCAATACTCCAATAGGTAGCCATGTATAAGTCAATTTCATTAATAATATTTTGTTGAAACATCTAGATATTGTTTTATTTATTTTTGGTGGAAGCCACGTCACACCAAATTTCGATTATAAAAAAACATATAATAACATTTTCCAGCCTACCTCAAACGAAAAACTAAAACCAATTAATATTTAAAAAAAAACTACAATGTAATGCATGCCATATATGTTCACACATCAACTGATTCTCTATTTGAAATTTTAATTTAAATTGAATCGAGTTTGGATAAATTTTTTATTTTTAATTTATTTTTAATTTAAGTATAAATAAATAATTTAAAAATATTTAAATTTTAATTATAAAATTTGGGTGCGTCATTCTCGAAGGTCTCCGTCAACATTAAACGGCCGTTAATCCTCGAACCTATAAAAACATATTTAAACGTAAATTCCTCATTCCTTTTATTATGTTACCCATATTATGTTTTTTTCACATAATATACATAACTCACATAACACACATAAATTACATAACTTACATAACTCAGATAACTTACATAATACATAATACATAGGTTAAAGATCAAATTTCATAGCTTTCATCAAATTATTTAACTTACATAATACATAACTTACATAACTTACATAATACTTGTATAGATAAACAACTTACCCGTGTAATTTACTGTCAACTTTAGACTTCAACAACTACGAAATAGAACTTGGATGAATTTGTCAAGGGTAAGCAATGGCTATCGATATGGAGTAGAAACTTTTCTAAATTTTGCATTTCAAAATGCAAGCCAAAAGAATATGATTCTTTGCCCGTGTAAGAAGTGTTGCAATATCAATTGGCATTATCGTGAAGTTGTCTCGAACATCTAGTTGTTGATGGCTTTGTTCGGGGGTATAAAAAATGGATTTTCCATGGAGAGTGTACATCTAGTGGAGCCTCTTCATCGATGAATCTGGGTTATCCTCATAGTCTTACAATCAGAATGTTAGAGAAGATGACATGGATGGCATGCTGTAGGATGCATTTATTATGCGCGGTGATGGTTTGCAATCATTTCCACATGACTTTGGTGCAACCGATGATTATAATTTTGGTGAAAATACTTTCACTGAAAGGGGAAGAAGTGTACCTGATGATCAGCCAAATGAAGAAGCGGCGAAGTTCTACTTGTTACTTGGTGAAATGAATAAAAAACTGTATGAGGGATCTAAATTTTCAAAACTGTCTTTCTGTATTCGTCTTTTTCACCTAAAATGTTTGGGAGGGTGGACCGAAAACTCTTTGACAATGTTGTTAGAGTTTTTGAGAGAAATGTTCCCGTTTGCGAAAATCCCTCAATCTTCGAAAGACATGAAGAAACTGATCAAATATTTGGGCCTTGGCTACAACAAAATTCATAGTTGCCTAAATGACTGCATGTTGTATTGGGGCGCCTGGAAAAACCAATAGTGCTGTCATGTATGCGGTCAATCCCATTGGATGAATGGAAATACAGAGGATAGTAACGAGGATGAAAATGATACACAGTCAAGGAAGCATCCAGTTAAGATTTTGCGGTATTTTCCACTAATACCAAGGCTTCAAAGGCTTTTCATGTCATCGAAGACAGCCGAGTCAATGACGTGGCACCATGATGGACGAACCGATGATGGATTGTTAAGGCATCTTGCAGATTCTTTAGCTTGGAAATCATTTGACTCCAAATTTCCAAGCTTTGCAAGCGATCCTCGGAGTGTGAGGCTGGGGCTAGCATCTGATGGATTTAACCCTTACAAAATCATGAGCACTGCGTACAGTACTTGGCTTGTGGTGCTTGTTTCTTACAATTTGCCTCCATGGGTTTGCATGAAACAATCATTATTTATCTTGTCTATGATTATCCCTGGAGAGAAAAGGCCCGGAAATGATATTGACATATATTTGCAGCCACTTATTGAAGAGTTAAAACAATTATGGGCTGGTGTTGAGACATACGATGTACTGAGAAAGGAGAACTTAAATTTAGGTGCAGCTTTGATGTGGACTATTAATGACTTCCCAGCCTATGCCAATTTATCTGGTTGGAGTCCCAAGGGACGTTATGCTTGTCCTTGTTGTGCTGCGCAAACATGTTCGTAATGGTTATATAATAGGAAGAAGTTATCTTACATGGGGCATCATCGGTGGTTACCAAAAAATCATAGATTTAGATTTCAGAGTACTCAATTTGACGATTCTGAAGAGTTCGGAGAAGCTTCTTCGCAGACCGGAGGATCCAAAATATTGTTCATATCGAAATATATGAATTTTATTTATGAGAAGATGAATCAACCGGCCAACACGCAAAGAAATAGAAGATCAAGGGATAAATCTGATGATGAATCGATGAAGAGGATGATCCGAATGAGGCGGACTTGTGGAAAAAAGAAGTATTTTTTTTTGAGTTGTCTTATTGGGAGCATCAGATTTTACGCCATAATCTTGATGTCATGCACATTGAAAAAAATGTCTGCGAGAACATCATTGGGACTATTTTGAATGTCGATGGAAAATCGAAAGACAATCTTCAGAGTCGACTTGATTTGTCCACATGGGAATTCGGCATGAGCTTCATCCCCAAGCACTTCCGAATATGAAATATCAGTTGCCGCCTACTATTTTTTCAATGTCAAAGACGGAGAAAGAAGTGTCCTATGGTGTTGAAGGATATAAAGGTCCCGGATGCGTATGCATCAAATATATCTCGATGTGTGAGTCTTAAAGATCGAAGACTATATGGCTTAAAATCGCATGACTATCACATCTTGATGCAAGACTTACTGCTAGTTGCTATGCGGTGTTGTATGTCAAAAAAGGTGACGTCTTGTGTAATTGAACTGTCCAATATAATGAAAGGCATTTGTGGCAAAGTTTTGGATGTTCAAGAACTTGAAACACTACGAGATCGAGCCGCATTGACTTAATGCAATATGGAGAAGATCTTCCCGCCTTTCTTCTTCACAATTATGGTGCACTTGTTAATTCATCTCCCTCGTGAAGCAATACTTGGTGGACCCGTTTTCTATCGATGGATGTATCCCATTGTTTATTTCTAAATTATTCCTTCATTCACCTAAATGCCTTTAGTTGCAACTTTTGATAATGTTCTATATCGTGTTTAGGTTCCTATCCAAATTGAAACTGCCGCAATAAAAGTTATCCAGAAGGATCAATTGCCGAAGGCTACTTGGCAGAGGAATGTATGACTTTCTGTTCAAGGTATTTGGAAGATGTTGAAACAAGAATGAGCAGACCAAGTAGAAATACTGGAGAACCAATCGGCAAAGTCGAAATTGCAGAATTAGATGATAGATCGTGGGTCCAAGCACATTGATACGTTCTTTTTCATCATGATTCAATGGAACCATTACGCAAATAAGTTGTAGAATTTGATAAATATTCATTAATTATAATTTGTCTATCTTCTAACAAAGTAAACCTTTTTTTAACATAGAGAGTACAAACAAATATTGAGAGCTCGTTCACGGTCCCGAAGATTACAACAGCGAGAAATTAATAAGTTGTTCACAGAATCATTTCATGAATGGTTAAGCCAAACGGTATGCAATTGAAGTTTTCATTGACAAGTAATAATGTTTTCTCAAAACATTTATAATTACTCGATTTACTTTCGATTCAATAGGTTTGGAGTCGGAATGAAGTAAATGACAAAGTTAAATGGCTTTCACAAGGTCCAAACAGAATAGTGAAAAGATATAGTGCCTTCCTTATCAACGGATACAAATTTCATACAAGGTATCGCGAGAGATTGAGGAGAACCCAAAATTGTGAAATTGTTGTTAATTCTTCAATTACAAGTTATGCTAGTGCTAGGGACAGTAATCCTGTCGAGGGGAATCTGGAGTATTACGGACTTATTACTGACATCATTGAGTTGGATTATTATGGCAAATGGAAAGTTGCCTTATTTCGAGGTGATTGGGCTGATGTGAATACGGCTCGCGAAATTAAAAACGATCAATATGGTTTTACAATGGTGAATTTCTCTCGATTGATTCACACCGGAGAACAAGCGATAGAGCGAGCCGTATGTGTTTTCTTCTCAAGTGAAACAAGTTTTTTACTCGGAAGATCCAACGATGAGGGTTGGTACGTTGTATTTGAAACACCCTAGAGACTTGTTCGACATGGGCAATGGAAGTAGAGATGACATCCTCGAAAGATTAGAAACTCGCTTTTCCGAACAAAACTTAAATGAAAATATCCTAGTACTAGTACACAATTTCAATGGGTTCGTCGGGGCGTGGACGAAGATATTTACTGAATTATGATGTAGTAATATTTTACGATTTTTTTTTCTTTATATGTAATATTATAATTTTAATCTTGGTCATTTTATATAATTTAACTATTTTATATGTACCATTATTATTTTCATTTGTTACTAAAATTTCAAATATTTTATGTGTATTGCAGGAACAATGAGTAGAAGAAGATTGCGAGATTTAAATATTGTACAAAATACTGTAAATTTCGAAGAGGGTAATAGAGAACACCAAACAATTGTTGGATCCTTGAGTGTGCCTGACATAGATGATGAGCCTGCAGAATTACAAAGTAATGTTATGTTTATTTTACATGCATGTTGACTTTTATTATTGACTCATTTTTCAATTTTAATATAACAATAATATATCATTGTGCAGCTGAGAGTGGTGAGACGCGCAGAGGTCGCGGGCGTACGCTGCTTAGAGATTTATATGAATTAAATCTCGTCGAGCGTGTGAATGTAAGGAAAAACAGTCATGGCCAGCCTGTTGGCCCTGAAGCTCGACTTCTAGCAGGCTATATGGGCATTATTGCATGGAATGCAAATATGTTTCCCATCAATTACGAGTCATGGCATCACATGCCTGATGCAAACAAAAGTCAAGCTCTCGATAACATTAAGGTAACAAAACGTGAATGTAATTTATAATACTTTGGTTGAAGTTTCATTTATATTTACTTTCTAAACTTATGTTTTTTTAGGAGAGATTTGCTTTGGAGGTCTCCGATGACTATTTAAAGAAGACATTGGGAAAAAAATGGAGAGACCATAAAAGCACACTGGAAAAAGAATATTTTAAGAAAGAAATAAGCCTCGAGGATAAATTGCGAAATGTCCAGCCGGGAATATTGAGGTATAAATGGGAAGATGCAGTTAGGTTTTGGAACTCAAAGAAATGAGAGGTATTACCTAGTTTTAAAATCTTATAAATTTTTTGGTTTATAGTATTTACTATATACGTAATAATAATTTCATTATGTAGGAACGTGAGAGTGTTGGAACGAGCAGTAGGCAGAAACAAAAATTTACGCACACGGTAGGGTCAAGAAGTTTTGCTTCTGTAGCTGAGGCCGAGGTATTATAATTTATTAATTCTGTCAAATATTAATGACTTTCTACTATTAAATTATATTTTTACTACTACACTGTAGGAAGTCTCCACCGGTCAAAAAGTTGCACGCATTCAGCTTTTTGACATTACGCATAGTAAGAAGGATGGGTCTCCAATGACATCCGAAGCTGGAGAGATTATGGTATATTTACTTAATAAAATTTGATTTATTATAAATATTTATAATGTTTACTTATAATAGTTTAATTATTTGTTAGTAGTTTTAAATTAATAATGTTAAGTTATGTTTCATTCATTCTTATTGTATATTTCGTTTCTAACTTTTTGATTGATTTATTAGGAGAAACTAAAAGAGAAGAAGGCACAGTATGAAGCGGTTGCTTCGAGTGATAGTTCTGTTAATCTTGAGGATATCAATAACAGAATTATTACCGATGCTTTGGGTCCTGAAAGGTATGGTCGGAATTTTTATGCTACATTTGCTGTTTTTTGGCTGAAATTATATGCTACATTTGCTATTTTTTATCACTGATGTTTTGGGTCCTGAAAGGTATGGTCGGGCGAGATTTCAAGGATCTGGTGTTACCCCAACCCAATATTTTGGATCCGACTCCCACCAGTACATGCCTTCTGGTAGTCAAGTTCAAGCTGAAGTTCAGAGGTTAAAAGACCAAATATCTTAGATGCAAGCGAGTACGGTTCAGCAAATTGCTGAGGTTAAAAGAAAATATGAAGAACTTCAAGCGGATCAAAGAATGAGGAGGCGGCGATGGCAATGATGGCAGGAGAGAGAGAAAATATGATGAACTCCACTACTGACTTGACAAATGATCTGAGATGTTTCAGCATGCAGGCCGCCATCTTAGTCCCTTAGTTTCTCTTTGTAATATTATTTTTAACATTGTTACATTTAACATTATTGTAAGAATAGTTTCAATTATACTTCATTTATTAATTTACATCACATATCTATTATTAAATTTGAAGTATCATTTAGATTTAATGCTTTTGGTGAGATTTAAATGCTACATTTGCTGTTTTGGGTTGAAATTATCTGTTTTTGGTTGGTTTTTAATGCAGGAAGGGTAGGATAATGGAGAAATTGACAATTGCAAATATGTGCAAATAAGCGGCGTTTGTGGGAAAAATGCCGCTAAAAGTAACGATACTTTTAAAAACGCCGCAAAGACTATTAGTAGCGCTTATAAATGCCGCTAAAAGCCAAAAAAATGCCGCTAGTCTGTTTTGGTGTAGTGGAGACTGTTGAATAGCTAGAGATGTTTGGTTGCAAGTCATTCCAGTTGAGAACCATCTGAGCTTTTTTTTGCAGGAAATCTTCATGAATGGTTAGATTCTAATTTACACACTTCTTCTTCAACTTTTGGTGAGGTGAGTTGAACAAGTTTATTTGGTTTGCTTTTATGGAGACCTTGGAAACTCTTCCTTTTTTGGGGAGCTTTATGGAGAATAACTGAGATTGTTAAGGTTTCATATACCTCGGCCAAACAATTTGCCACTTTCCATCAAAGTGACTAGTTCAGGCAACAAGTATCAAGGTTAATAACCTTAGTGCCGGATAAATGGTTGTAGCTATGTACTGATGGTGCAATTAAGGCTGATTTGGGTTCTACTGTAGTTAGGAGATTTTTAAGGAATAAGAATGGGGAATGGATAATGGATTTTAACATATTTTTGGGAGAATGCTCAGTCTTTGATGCAGAAATGTGGGGAATTTTTAATGGGTTGTCTCTTATCCATGATAGCAGCTTTGCCGGGGTTATGATGCAAACGGATAGTCTAGAGGTAGTCAAAGCTATACAGGAAACTTCCTCATTAGTTTCGAACTCTGCTTTAATTACACGCATTCATAATCTTTTGGAGAGCATACGACCCTGGGCTATTCAACACATTCTCAAGGAGTTTAATAATGTTGTGGATTGAATTGCCAAATTGGCCTTTGATATAAGACACAATTTGAAGGTTTTAACAAGTATTAGCTGTCGAAACTATTTTTTTGTTTAGAAAATGGGGTCGACTTTAGAAATGAAAATGGAGTCGCCACCAATCCTTTTTGAGGTGTGATCGGATCACCTTGAGATTTATCATTAAAATATTTTGATTTATTAAAACGATGACTTTGGTCCACAAAATTCGAGAAAAATGAGTTCGGGAGTCAGTTACGTACGAGGAAGGATTAGCACCCTCGAAACGCCCAAAATTGGTACCGATTTGATTAATTAATGTCTTAATGTCAAAAATTTGAAGAGATTTTAAAATACGATTCTCTTTATTTAAAAGAAAACTTGAATAGATTAAAATGAATGTTAAGACCCTTTTATTTCAAAGAAGTAAAATGTCACGCCCAGTGAATTAGGGTACGACATTTCAAATTCCCGAAACTGAGATTGTCTTCTAACTTTTAAAATTCATGTATTTAAATTCAAGAAGGATATTCGGTCATGAGAAATCGAAACCCAATAAGCTAGGGCATTATTTCTCAAAATTTCAAATATGAAATATTGCATTGGATTTTGGAAATCCTTATCTCGAGATAACAGAATGTCATATCCAATGAGTTAGGACACAACATTTTGAATTCCTGAGATTAAGTTTTTATTTAACCCATGCGGTTTGATTTTTAAAAGGAAAGTAATAAGTTCTTTAGATTTGATGAGAAAAATCGAAACCTAGTAAGTTAGGGTACGATTTCTTTCGAACCTTAGAACGCGGAATGTTTGCTTATTTCAAAATGAAAATTTTAATGCATCAAATAATATATGATATGATTGTAGTAAAATGGAAGGCAATTATAGTACACGCATGATAGAATAAAACAAGGGTAACAATGTAAATAATAAAAATAAAGGCAAAAAAATACAATAAAATAAAAGCTAATGGTAAATCAATACAAATAAATCAAAGAAAATAATAACAAAAATAAAAGTTAATGGTAAATTAATAACTAAATAAATACTATATATAATAATTTAAAAGTAATAAAATAATAATAGTAACAAAAATACAATAATAATAAAATATATTAATAAGCAAATAATAATAGTAAAAATAAAAATAATATTAGCAATAATAAAATAATAGAAATAATAATAATAATAATAATAATAATAATAATTAAGATTAATAATAATAATAATGAAATTAATAATAAAAAATCACAAAAGAAATAAAAAAAGGGACGAAATTGAACTTGAAATAAAAGTTTGGGGGCAAATCCGCAAACAAATAAAAAGAAAAGGAATGAATTGAATGCGCGAATAACGAGGAGGGACCAAAGGGGAAAATATCCCCGCCCTCTAAAACGCAGCACTTTTCAAAGGACTCAAATGAACTCGAGACAAAACTTAAGGGCAAAATTAAAAATAAAAGAAAATTGAATTAAAAAACTAAAAATGCGGAAGGGCCTGATGTGCAAATAGCCCATTTCACAGAAACACGCGAATCCTCCCCGGGTCAGGTCAACGCGCGGATTCAGTGGCCTTAAACGGTGCCGTTTTGGCGCTTAAGCCTCTGGTGCAAAACGACACCGTTTCAACACAGTATTTACGATCGAAAATTTTTAAAAAATCATTCCCTTTCTTCCTTTAAAAAAAAGCAAAAAAATCTCTTTGGTTTTCTCTGCAGGGGTCCTTCTCTGACCAAAGTCCAAGAAGAATTACAGCTCATCGCCACTGCCCTCTGCTGGTTTACACACACAAGCACGGCGGTCGGAGATCAAAAATAGGTATTTTTTTCTTTTTTTATACTGTATTTATATTCCTATATATAATCTAAAATAATAAAAGCAAATTCCTATGTGTGTAGAGCAATTTCGAAATAAAAAAAAGAAAATAAAAGAAAATATATAAAACCTTGACTGATTTCTGCATTGATTTCGTATGCGTATTATGTGTATTTTGTAAAGATTGTAGTGTGTATTGCTCTCGTATCTCCGTAGGAAAAATCGTCCCCTTTTACAATCTTTATATGCGACTTTTATAGCCTTTTTTTACAACCGGTTTCCCCTATTTGTAGGTATGTAGGAGAGGAGTGATGGAGAAGGGCAAGTTACATGGGTGTGGCGGACGGTGGAGGGGCACACGATGCGGAGAAGCAGGGCATGCGGCGTTGGGGCACTTGTTTTGGGTTTAGGGGTTTGTTAGGCTTTGGGTTAGGTTTTGGTTGGGTTTGGGTCAAAATTGGGTTTGGGTTATGTTTTGGTTGGGTTTGGGTCAAAATTGGGTCACACAGCTGCCCCTCTTTGCTTGTTGTCATGTAACAGGAACAAGGCAAAGACTTACTAAGGCCAATTTTTTTCGGTCTTACCGAGTCTTGACTTCTTGGCGCTTCTTCTCTTCAAGTAGCCTCGCTCTAACCCACTACATCTTCGGAGGTATAGAAATTGTTGCTTCAAAATGCTCTATTACTGCTTTCATTGAGATAAGATTCGTTTAGATTTGATCTGCTCCACTACTGCTTAGGGAGATAAGATCTATTATCTTCAGTCTGCTACATTGCCGGTACATGGAGATAAGACTTGCAATTTCAGCTAGCTCCCTTGCTATCTCAAGAAAATAAGGCTAGTGGCTTAAATCTACTCCATTTCCGATACATGGAGATATGATCTGTAATCTTCATCCTGCTTCATTGCTGCTCAGAGAGATAAGGCTCATCGTCTTCGCCCTGCTCCAATACTGCTTAGGGAGATAAGATCTACAATCTTCAGCCTGTTCCACTACTACTTAGGGGGATAAGGCCGGTGGCTTAAATCTACTCCATTACTACATAGATGTAAGATTCACCATCTTTGATATGCTCCGTTACTGCTTAGGGAGACAAGATCTACAATCTTCAGTCTGCTCTATTTCCGATACATGGAGATAAGACTTGTAATTTCAGCCTGCTCCCTTGCTATCTCAGGAAGATAAGACTAGTGGTTTAAACCTGCTCCATTACCGATACATGGAGATAAGATTCGCCAACTTCAATCTGCCCCACTGCTATCTCGAGGAGACAAGATCTACAATCTTGAGTCTGCTCCATTGCTGATACATAGA
Source organism: Gossypium rotundifolium (assembly GCA_025506655.1). NCBI lineage: Eukaryota > Viridiplantae > Streptophyta > Magnoliopsida > Malvales > Malvaceae > Gossypium > Gossypium rotundifolium. The sequence goes on along the minus strand of CP106726.1, from coordinate 76,295,096 downwards.
GATAAGACTTGTAATTTTAGCCTGCTCCCTTGTTACCTCAGGAAGATAAGGCTAATGGCTTAAATCTTCTCCATTGCTGATACATGGAGATAAGATTCGCCAAAATTTGTAATTCTAATCAATTTTGTCACATCGTCCTCTGGGGAACCTACCTGTAGAATTTATTTCATGGGGTCTATGCTTATGCCAAATGATTAGAGTGTCGTGATTAAAAAATGCTCCTAACCAGATGTTTTATGAATGTTATATGAATGAATGCAAAATGTCATGAGAATGATCCATTTTTTAACATTTGAGCTGTCATTGCTCGCCGTTTGTTAATGTGATATCCCTAACGTACATCCTCTTGTTCAACTAATATTTTCAACAAAGAATCTGAAGAGGTAGTCATTGCTTAGACCCTTATCTCTCAAGTGCTCCCAACCCTTTAAGCTTGGCGAGTTCTAAATAATTATCTTATTTCATATTCTTGCATTATTTAGAGACTTTTAGAATAATATGCAAAACTTCTTTTGTGAAAGCATTATTAGTTCATTAATCATTATTTTAATATGAAATGCTTGAAAAAGATTATAGAGATGAATAAAACTGAAATTTATTCGGGACAAAATCCGTAAAGAATGGATTGAGCAAAGGAAGTGAATTTTGCTAAGGTACAAAAATGAGTAAGGGTGGAATTGGTGCCCCAGATATCACATCTTGAGCTTCTTTGTACGAACTTCTTGAAGACCATTCTGAGTTCAACATGTGTTTAGGAGATCTGTAGTACTTTGTCAATGCCCCTGAGATGTAGCATATCTCCTCATTGTTAACTCAGATATAGGATGGCTAGCGCATGCCTATTTCTCCTCAAAAATTTGAATTGCCCTTTACGGGTTTTCAATTCAAAGCTCTTTGGTCTCAAAGTGCCCATTGCGGGTTTTCACCTTGGCCTCTCCCTTTTTTTTTTTTTAAATAAACTCAAGACGCCCTTTGCGAGTTTTTGCCTTGGCCCATTTTCCTTCTTAATCGAAGTATTTCTTGACTGAGTCCGTATTAACTGGGTTTGGTTGACTCTTGCCGTCCATCTCAGTTAATACCAATGCTCCTCCAGAAAAGACCTTTCTTACAAAATAAGGTCCCTCCCAATTAGACATCCACTTTCCTCTGAAGTCCTTTTGCATAGGGAAGATCTTTTTCAATACCAAGTCTCTCTCATGGAATACTTTGGGGTGGACCTTTTTGTTGTAAGCTTGCATAATTCGCTTCTGGTACATTTAACCATGACGGATAGCTTTTAACCTTTTTTCCTCAGTTAGATTCAGTTGATCATATCGAGATTGGATCCATTCCGCTTCATCCAACTTCAACTCTAATAAAACTCGGAGAGAAGGAATTTCAACTTCAATGGGCAAAACTGTCTCCATCCCATTAACCAATGAGAAAGGTGTTGCCCAGGTAGAAGTTCTAATAGATGTTCGATAGGCATAGAGGGCAAACGGTAACTTTTCATGCCAATCTTTGTAGGCCTCAGTCATTTTCCCCACAATTTTCTTGATACTTTTATTAGCTGCCTCAACTGCACCATTCATTTTCGGGCAATATGGCGACGAGTTGTGGTACTTAATTTTGAACTAACTCAGACCCCCGCATCGCGCTATTGTTCAGTTTAACGCATTATCAGATACGATCCTTTCCGGCATACCATAGCGACATATGATCTCCCTCTTCAAAAACTTGCTAACTGTCGTCTTCGTGACATTGGCATATGAAGCTGCCTCTACCCATTTGGTGAAGTAATCGATGACCACGAAAATGAATCGATGTCCATTAGAAGCCTTTGACGAAATCGGCCCAATGACGTCCATGCCCCACATTGAGAAAGGTCATAGAGAAGTCATAACATAAAGAGGTGAAGGAGGTACATGGATCTTTTCTTCATAAATTGGCACTTGTGGCACTTCTTGGCGTAACGGATGCAATCTTTTTCCACGCGGACCAGTAATACCCGAATCTCATGATTTGCCTCGCCATTGTAAACCCATTGGCATGCGTCTTGCAGACACCTTCATGGACTTCTTTCAGGATTTCTTAGCCTCAACAGCATCAACGCATCTTAATAGCACCTGGCCCCTCCTCTTTTTATACAGGATCTCTCTGTCTAAGACATAGTAATTGGCCAGTCTTCTCAATGTTCTCCTATCATTTTTAGTTACTTGATTAGGGTATTCACGACTCTTCACATATCGCAGAATATAATGATACCAAAGATGATCATCCCTTTCCTTCTCTTCGTCGATATTATAGCAGTGAGCTAGGGCCTCACAGATACTTATTTGGATAGGCTTCATACCTTCCTGTTCATTTACTCTGATCATAGAAGCTAATGTGGCCAAGACGTCAGCCATCTGGTTTTCATCACTTGGGAGATAAAAGAAGGTGATATTATCAAACTCCTCAATTAACTCTAAAACTAACTTTTGATAATTGATCAATTTGGGATCTCTCGTTTCCTATTCACCTTTGAGCTGATAAATCACCAACGCAGAATCTCCATATACCTCTAGCACCTTAATTTTACTGTCTATGGCTATTCGTATTCCCATGATACATGCTTCGTATTCTGCCATATTATTTGTGCAGTCAAAATCCAACTTGCAAGTGAATGGTTAATGATCTCCACTTGGGGATATCAGGACTACTCCAAATCCATTACCAACGGCATTTAACACTCCGTCGAAGTTTAATTTCCAATGACGATCTTTTAGGGTATCTTCCTCAGTAGCTGCTACAAACATCAGATCTTCATTAGGAAAATCAAAGTTCAAGGGCTCGTAATCGTCTAGAGCTCTGCTGGCTAGAAAATCTGCTATTGCACTCCCCTTCACAACTTTCTGGTTCACATAGACTATGTCAAATTTGGAAAGCAAAATTTTCCATCGGGCCATTTTTCCATTCAGAGCGGTTGACTCCATCATGTACTTAAGAGGGTCTAGTTTCGAGATTAACCAGGTCGTATGGTACAACATGTACTGCCTCAACCTCCGAGTTGTCCAGACCAAGGCGCAACATAATTTCTCAATTGGCGAGTATCTCATTTCACACTTAGTAAATTTCTTACTGAGATAATATATCGCCTTTTCTTTCTTTCCTGTCTCATCATGTTGGCTGAGCACACATCCCATTGAATTATTGAATACCGTCAAATATAGAATTAATGGTCTATCAGGACTGGGTGGCATTAATACTGGAGTATTAGACAAGTATTGTTTAATTCTATCAAAAGCCTTCTGGCATTCATCGTCCCAAATGCCTAGATTGTGTTTCTTAAGAAGACAAAATATGGGGTCATACTTCTCAGTCAATTGCAAAATGAGCCGGGCAATATAATTTAGTCTTCTTAGAAAACCTAAAATTTTCTTTTGAGTGCGTGGCGAAGGCAATTCTTATACAGCCTTGACTTTATCTGGGTCGACCTCAATTCTTTTTTCACTGATTAAGAAACCAAGCAGTTTTTCTGACCTAGCCCCGAAAGTACACTTGGTTGGATTGAGCTTTAGCTGAAATTTCCTAAACCTCAAGAGTAGTTTCCTCAAAACCTATACATGCTCCTTTTCAGTTCAAGATTTTGCGATCATGTCATCGACGTAGACCTCGATATCCTTGTGCATCATGTCATGAAACAAGATTACCATGGCTCTTTTGTATGTTGCTCCCGCATTCTTTAACCCGAATGGCATCACCTTGTAACAAAAAGTTCCTACAAGGTTATGAATGTGGTGTTTTTCATGTCTTCATGATGCATCTTTATCTGATTGTATCCAAAGAAATCATCCATGAAGGAGATCAATGAATAACCTACCGTGTTATCCACCAAAGTTTCGATGTGAGGCAGTGAAAAGTTGTCCTTTGGGATGGCCTTGTTTAAGTCTCTGTAATCTATTCATATCTGTACTTTTCCATATTTCTTAAGAACGGGGACAACATTGGCTACCTATTCTGAGTAATTCACCACTTGTAAGAACCCAACATCAAATTGCTTCTTGACCTCTTCTCTTATCTTTACTGTAAAATTAGGTCTCATTTTTCGGAGCTTCTCTTGAACCGGTTTGTATTCTTCTTTTATAGGGACACGATGTACCGCAATATCGGCGCTCAACCCAGGCATGTCTTGATATGACTATGCGAAGACATCTTTGAACTCCTGCAGAAGTTTAAAGAGATCCTGCCTTGTTTCCTCATTAATGTAAGTGCAATTTCCACCTCTTTCCCCTCTTCCAAAATCACATTCTCAATTGTCTCTTTGTGAGGTAGAATCAACTTCTCTTCCCGCTCTACCATCCTTAACAAATCTGGGGATAAACTACAATCTCCGTCATCTGTAAAATCTTGAGATCCCTCTAAGCACATGTCTCGTTCACAAGGGAGTTTTGGGTCCATAGCAGCGTTGTTCATGACATTGATATCTGAGAACCTATTGTAGGTACGAAAGAATACCCAAAGAAACCAATGAATCTAAGAATAACTTATTTGTATGGTATGATTATGAATGGAATGAAAAGGAATAAAAGAATAATTTCTCGATGCATTTTTATTGAAATAAAGTCGTTTTGAACATGGGCCTATTTCACAGCAGATTCTTATTGTTCCTAGGCTAGAAAATAATAAGCGTGTTTTGAACATTACTCTGTATTTGCTATAAAAACCACAGGAAGTTCTTCTGCAGTCCAGTTGTTCAGAACACTTCTAAGTTTATAGAGGTGAATGCCTTATAAGTTTCCTTCCTTCGGTCCCTCTTCAAATACGGTGTTGATACTCAAATTTTTCATCATATCTTCAGCCATTTTTCATTCGTGTTCTCTGGTCCCACATGGATAACTCCTCCTGGCACGAATGTATTGGATATATGGGGAAAGGTATTAGCTCCCACTTGACCTCTGACCCATCCAATCGTGCCTTTCGTCTCTCTTGTCTCCTCTACAGCTCTTTCTTCCTCTGTTTGGTGTCTGGCTTATACCCTAAGCCAAAATGGTCCTATTTGCTAGTCAAGACCGGTACTTTGACCCATCCATAGACGTATTTCCCTAGTCCTCTTCTAGGAAACACTTCTTTTCCCATTGTCAGCTGTACGCCCATCTTTGTTGCTTCGGAGATTTTAAACATCGGGATCTTGCTTCCCTCGGTGATGAAAGTGGCATTCACAAGCTCTAATGACCGAAAAGAACATTCAATTGCTTCACTATCACTCTTTATGTATGGCGCATCACTGGAAACGGATGCGATAATATCCTCCTCTTCGTTTATCATTATTACCTGGCCTTTTGTCACCAACTTTAACTTCTGATGCAACGATGATGGTACTGCCCCTGCCGAATGAATCCACGGCCTCTCCAACAGACAATTAAAGGAAGTCTTAATGTCCATCACTAGGAAGTCTACCTCGTATGTATTTGGCCCAATCAGAAGAGGTATCTCTATCCTTTCCATTACTTCCCTTTCGGTACCATCAAATACTCTCACTACGTTTTGGCATGTTTTCATATGAGTGTCTACAAGCAATCTGTTCAACGTGGATAGAGGTAAGATGTTCAATGCCGAACCATTGTCAATTAGTACCCCCAGTAATGTATACCCTTTATAACGGGTGGTGATGTGCAAAGCTTTGGTGGATCCCATGCCCCCTGGCAGTATTTCATCGTCACTGAAAGAGATGAAGTTGTCGGCGCTTATGTTGCTGACAAGGCAGTCTAGCTTGTTTACCGAAATTTTATCAGTGACATAGGTTTCGTTCAACATCTTCATTAGTGCTACGGTGCACCTTCGAGTTTAAGAGTCAAGTCAGTACCGATATGCATACCGGCTACTTGTATAATTGTTCTACAATACTATACTCACTATGTTTTAGGAACTTCAAAAACTTTTTAGCTTCATTTTCTATTACTAGTTCATTAACTAGTGGTTTTGACCTCTCTTCTTCTTGTCTGGTCATAAAGGATTTCCTTTTTATGGGTTTGGCTTTTGTGTTTGACATGCTGGCCAAACTCTCCTTTCCCGAAACTGTCACTCTGCAGTTATAATCCTAAGGCACCCTCTTGCTATCCTTATAAGAAAAAGCCACGGGTTTCTGAATTACAACTCTAGGTGCCACTCTCACTCCTACTTCATCGATTCTCGGTCGTGTGAAGATCACCACTAGGTGATTGACCTCAAAGACTTTCTCTCCTGACCCTCATTCTGCGGAGCACACGTCTTCTTCTTCAGTAGAGTCAAAGAACTCCAGCTCTTTGCTATCCATTAACCCTTACACTAGGGCCCTGAATTCGTTACATCGTTGGATCTCATGGTCCTCCTTATTTTGGAACTCACAGTAGTTCCTCGCATCTTGGGATTTTCTCCCCAACTCTTGCAGGACTAACCCTCTTTCCCGCATTTCCTTCCAAACCTCCCTCAATGAGGTTCTTACTTCAGCAACATTTAGTTTGATTCTCCTCCCCATATTCTCGACTATCGTGTTTACCTCTTTATCTGTATGGCTGGGTAACAAATTTCCCACACCAGGTGCGTCATCGAATTTCACAACACCAGCCTTAATAGGCCTTTCGACTAGCCTTTTGAATGATGTGCAGTTTTCTATCGAGTGTCCTCTGATTCCCGCATGGTATTCATACTGAGCCTTTGCGTCATACCACTTAGGATATGGGGGTTGCAATGGTTTCAAGTAGAAAAGGGGCTACAACATGTGCATTGAATAGACTTGTATACAACTTCCTATACGTCATTGGTATGGGAGTAAACTGGAACTTCTCAGTGTTCTGCTTCGTGTTGGGCTCCTGCCTTGGTGAGGCCTACTGGCCCATGGCTATCGCTCTCGGTTGATTGACAGTAATGGGTTTTGAATAACCCGAGCTCACATTACTTACTTTATTTTCTCTTTTTTTGGGAGCTGAACTTCTCGTGTTTTCTCCAGCCTCTATTTTTCCACACCTTATCGCATTCTCTATCATTTCACCAGATATCACTTTGTCTGTGAAACTCTTAGTTGCGCTCCCCAACATATGATTGATAAAAGGTGCTTTCAAGGTATTAATAAAGAGTATGGTTGTTTCTTTTTCCAGCAATGGCGGTTGGACTTGTGTAGCAACTTCCCTCGACCTTGGGCATATTTCCTGAAAATTTCACCCTACTTTTTCTCCATGTTCTGTAACGTGATCCTGTTAGGCGCTATATCTGTCACATGGCCATAATATTACATGAAGGTCTGTGCTAAGTCCTTCCATGATTTGACTTAAGTACGACTCAACTGATTGTACCATTTGGCCGCGGCCCCAGTCAAACTATCTTAGAAACAGTGAATCAACAACTGGTCGTTGCTAACATGTCCCGTCATTCTCCGACAGAACATTATAATATGGGCCTGAGGGCAGCTGGTCTCGTTGTATTTTTTGAACTCTAGCATCTTGAACTTTGGAAAGAGTACCATATTTGAGACCAGACTCAACTTCTTAGCATTCACTTTGCATTGGTAATCAGTGCTTTCCAATACTTTAAACTTCTCCTCCAACCATTTGCATCGATCTTCGAACTGTTTTGGGAGTTCTGCCCTTGCTTTTTCCCCTTTTGCTGCATCATCGAAGTTAGGGACCATTGGTTTTGCCAAATTATCTCCGGGCTTAGAGCTCGAGCCTATTGGGAAGTTTATCGGTGCTGAGGTACCGGATTGATACTAGGGTTTGATATTAATGGACACTCTTGGTGGTTGTACTTGGAAATTTACTGGGCAAAGGTTGGAGGATAAGCAGAGTCTTCATTATCGTCTCCGGTATCGACCATAGGGATCTTTCCTTTATCAGGCCCTCCAGCCAACAACTGTGTTAACTGGCTCATCATGCTTCTCTGGGATTCCAGCACTTGATCCCTTACATCCTGTTGGATCTTAGCCAACTGTTCTTGTATCTGAGTTTGCAATTGGTCCTGCATCTCTTTCTGCATCTGTTTTAACCTTTCTAACATTTGGTCCATAGCTTTCATTTTTCTTCGAGTGTAGTAGTGATGTTTCAGGGTAACTATAATATGATATCTAGTTAATAGGGTTCTTTTATGACATTAAATGCATATGATGCGACGTAATGCAAAGGCCTGATATGAATGCAAAAATAAAAGATGTCGATTATGGTTCAATTTCTTTTAGAATAACTTTATAAGAAAACAAAATCCTTTACATTGGCCTAGCCCTTATGGTTAAAGCTTTAAATTTCTTAAGAATCCAAGCTAACTCTCGACCCCAGTCCGACCCTAGCTCATATTTCACACTTAATACATCACCTTGAACCGTTAAAGCTTGTAAATGACCAGCCGCTTCTCGTATCTGAGCTACAGCTTCGCCCATGACGTAATCTCTTTCTCTGACCTGGTCTTGAGATCGACGAAGCTGTCCCTGCCACTACTCATTATTCAATTCAAGAAACTTAACTCGAAGCTCGCAGTTCTGTAGCGTAGTTTCGAGTTCTTCAATTTTTCCTTCCAAATCTTCGATCCTGCTCAGGCTAGCTCTTAATTCAATGTCGGAGTTACGACCATGACGCTGATGCAATGCCTGTTCTAACTCCACAACTCGAGCTTCTAACATCTTCTTCTTATCTTGGCCCTCAACCAGACTCTTTTTTAATGCGTTTTTCGGTGCTCGAGCATCATGGAACCTCTTCTCCCACTGATTAGCTCTAGCCCTTTCTTCTTGAATTTCTTGTCGCTAGTGCTCCGATGTCTTTCCCAACCCGGCTGTTCTCATGGAACTTTTTGTAATTAGTCTTCAAATTGTCTAAGTTCTCTTCAGCATTCTTTTTCCCTTTTCTCAACTTCTCAGCTTCGAGTTTCTGGACATCAGCCTCTAGCCACAAATGTATCTTTTCCTCCTCCAATTGCTCTATTTTCTTTCCTAATTCTAAATTTCTCTTGTCAAAGTCTTGTTTTATGATTTCCAACTCGGAAGGGACTATTTACAGGTATTCCTCCATCGGTCGAGCACCATCTTGTCTCGGTCTGGGGATATTATCATTGATTCTTCTATTCTATCACGTATCATATTCGAGGGTCGTCATCGGACCTACATCAACTCTTTTCATTCGGCGAGTCTGATTCCAAGTATTAGAAATCTCTTTAACCGTTTTCTTGTAGTTATCTTCTCCATACGTAAATTCAAACTGAGCTAGCCTATGCGTTGCCGGTATGAACTGTCTTGATCTGTATTTCCTCAACATAAGCAAAGGAGCATACCCAACGGCTCCCCAAATTCCCAGCAGAGGAACCCAATCAAAACTCCCACATCAGTAAAGAATTTCGTCGGGAACCAACCAAGGAGCTCTCCACTCAACGTCCTCTTCAGGGAGATTCCGAAGGAGCGCGATCCAATTTTCTTCTGATATGTCATCTCTCCTGAGTGTGGTTGCTAACTCCTTTAACAGGGAGTAATTCTTAGAAAAAACCCGATAAAAAACTTTATCCACATTCCAGAAATGGCTATGGAACCAAGCTAACAATAACTGCGTACATCCTATAAATCTGCCTTCACCGGCTCTCCTGCATGCATTCAAAGATCTAAATGTCTAAGCCAAGATCGCAGGAGCAGGTGTGACCCCTTTGTCAAGTTGGTCGAAGAGATCCGAGACCGCCTATCTACATACCCTAATGCCCTAGGAAAACCATTAAACCATAGATGCTCAAAGCAAAAACGTCAACTCTCTTCTTCGTGTCAGGATGCACTAGAATCAAATCCCTCAAATTCCTCCATGGGATGCATTTATACTCACCTTTTTACTTGACCCTCGCTGCAATCTACTGTTCACTCATCCCTGTAATATTCATTAACTTCTTCCAAAAGGTCGAAACATAAGCAGCTCTCGAATAGGCCTTGTCGACATGGATCTTCGGGCAACGAAGTAAAGTTGTATATTTTCTACAGTGGGTACAAAATCTACCCTCTCAAAGGTAAAAAAACTGTAAGCAGGATTCCAATATTGAGTGAGGGCCCAGAATAAATGCTCATCTACCTTGATGTCAAGTAGGTGAGGCAAATCCCCATAATTACCATAGAACAACTGCTTAGTCTCTTCATCCCACTGGCTTCATGTCTCCTTTAATTCCTAAATATTATTTTGTGTCACACTAATGCGGATGTAATCACATAATTCTGATGTATATCCCTTGACTAGGCTGTCCCCTTTCTCTAATTGCATTTTCTCTGACCATATATGGACGGCCTCATTATCTTCCACTTTATCAAGAAATTCGTTCTCCATGACAAGCTCCCTAAATTAGTAATCGAACGTGAATTGACACCTCTTTAAAATGAAATGACATGCAATCACAGCTAAAATAAAACAAAAGTCAGTATTATATACCAAAAATAAAATTCAAGACAAACAAAAAATAATCAAGCACCTATCTGGGTGATTGCTAGGGTTTTGCGTAGTTCTACCTAGGGTAAGCTCTTAGGGCTTTCTACATGCGGTTTGGTTCTAAAGTAGAGGTACCTGAACCGGCAGATTCCTCGATCCTCACACATTATAGGCTCATGCGGACTGATTTCAGTTCGGAGGAATACATTTCCCTATGGCTGCACGGAGATAGGTACGGATGTATCCCGAAAGCGATCCACTATCCTGCACAGAGGTGAAAACCTCAAGAATGAGTAGCTTCTCACTCCCACTTAAAAGGTGTGACCACAACTGTCATGCAATATGATGTAAGAATATCTTACGAGACTCAAACCACAACAAACATATGACACGACACAAATTCATGCGATGAAAGAATCAAAATCAAATTTTAATTTTCGATAAAAGGAAAAATAATAATCAATTCCATGGCTTGACTCTCTTATCGGTCCCCAGTGGAGTCGCCAAGCTGTCGAAACCATTTTTTTTGTTTAGAAAATAGGGTTGACTTTAGAAATGAAAATGGAGTCGCCATCAGTCCTTTTTGAGGTGTGATTGGATCACCTTGAGATTTATGGTTAAAATATTTTGATTTATTAAAACGATGACTTTGGTCCACAAAATTCGAGAAAAATGGGTTGAAGTCGGTTACATACGAGGAAGGATTAGCACCTCAAGCGTAAAATTTTACTTCTTTGATTAATTAATGCCTTAATGCCAAAATTTTGATTTTAATATATTCTCTTTATTTAAATAAAGAATAGATTAAAATGAATTTAAAATCTCTTCAAATTTTCAACATTAAAACATTAATTAATTAAATCGGTACCAATTTTGGGCGTTTCGAGGGTGCTAATCCTTCTTTAAAATGTGAATCAATTTTAACCTGCTTTTTCTCGAATTTTGTGGACCAAAGTCATAGTTTTAATAAATCAAAATATTTTAAAGATAAATCTCAAGGTGATCTGATCACACATCAAAAAGGATTGGTGGCGACTCCATTTTCATTTCTAAAGTCGACCCCGTTTTCTAAACAAAAAAATGATTTCGACATTAGCAATTCTCAGGGAGATCCCTAGGGAAGTATTAGCAATATCTCCTGTTGTTTTAACAAGTGGTAATCTTGCTTATGGAATTTCTGTTGTAATCTAATTTGTTATCAGGCTTAGCCTTGGGGATAATTTGGGAGTACGGCCACTCAAGGCTGGAAAAGGCCCCCAAAAAATTTATTCAGCTTTTAATGTGAACAAAAAGTCTTCAACCTTTAAGTTTTTTTAATGAACGCTTCATTGCATGAAGGAAAAAAAAAAAAGGGCCTCGATTTTTTTATTTTATTACTAGTATATATTTTTATTTATTATATTATAATTTATAATTTTTTAAAAAGAATCCCAGTTTATTGTTTCACTTATGACCCATAAAAAATTAAGAACCAACCTGTCTATTATTGTCTGTTTTTTCTTTTTATTAATATATATATATATATATATATATAAGCACAAACAAAAAATGTGAGTCAAAAGCCATTAAAACAAAGCCCACGTACGAAGACCAGCAAGAGCTTAGAGGTTCATAACATTGATCTTTCGAAGCCAATTTATCCAATTGAATGGCATGTTTGACTCTCTCTAACCTCGCTTTCTTCTTTTGAGCTTTAAACCTATCCACTTTCTTTAACTTGAGAAGGCTAGACTTATCTCGGTTCTTGTTAATCGTCCTTTCTTCCCAAAGAGTGAAGAGAGATTGATCTGAGCATGGCTTAGTGACAACATCACAATGGTCTCTTCCGTCTAGTTGCCAGGGAAGGCTTCCACCACTTTAATCTTGTCTAGGCTAGAATAGCGATTTTGGGCTTTTTAATGGCTACCAAAAGGGTTGTATATAAACTCCTTTAGACCGAATCACAAGCCATAGAAAATTATGGTCTGACTTCCATCTTTCCTTGGGCTTTGGAAGAGAACTTCTTGTTAAAAGGTTTAAATTACCCTTTGTTTGCTCAAACTTAGCTCAAAGCCAGGGCCATATAAGCTTTCAATCTCTCGAAAGAGACATTCTTTGCTTCCATGGCTTAGCCCACCAAGCTGGTAAGAAAAGTTGGACATATGTTCATAGGGAAATTTGGCATCAATGAAATCTTTATCATTTCTCTTAAACTTAAACTCCTCTAGTAGAGATTTATCTGTTAGCATGATTAACGATTTATAATATAGAGCAGCGGAAATAATCGAACATAAATATCTTCTGTCATTGCCTGAATCGAATGTCAAAATTCAAATTGTTGTAATACCACTATCGAACACATCAAATCACTGACTAGCACATTAAATTTAGCTGTACAAAAAAATTAAAATCCACTAAAGTTTTCTAAGCACTTAAAAACCTTATTAGAAGGTGTTTTTTTTTTTTTGATTTTTCGGTGCTTAGGAAGCTTATGCTAGTTGATATTTATAGTGGTGATTCCTCATAAAAAAACCACCAACTACATATCCCACTATCACACATACAAAGGTATGAAAGTGATGAGTAACAAATTGTGAGCATACGGGAGTAACCTCAGGAAATGTGGGAATGTGGGAGGCCTTCTCACCAACCACTTCCGACATTATCATCATAAAATACAACTTTTGGACGAAGTACCTGATTTCATTTGACATCAGTTTCAACTAATTTGGGACACAAATTTCCTATTCTAATACCATTCTCCCTAGACAGAAAGTGTAACGGTAGCAGGGACGAAGCCAGAACAATTTTTTAAGGGGGCCGGATGAAATTTTAATTTTTTATAGTTTATATCTTTATAATTTGTAAAGGATTAAATCGAATTTTTATAATTTTAGGGGGGCCAAAGAGTAATTTTACCTTTACTAATTTAAAATTTTTAAAAAATTTTAAAGGGGCATGGTAGGTTGGAAACTTCGATCCAGAATTCTAATTTTTCAAAGTTGAGTTCCTCCATCACCGCTCACTCTATGGCCATTCCTTGAGGCACAAATGCTCATCCACAATGAACCAGGGGCATTGGATTTCCACTATTTTTTGTCATCTTCTTCACTAAACATAAAGAGAAAAATATTTCTCTCCAGTTTGAAAATGTCCACAAAGTATTTTGAAGGCCAAGCTTTAAGGAGAATAGCTTTAATGGAACCAAGTCTTAGAAATTTTCAAAGATTACCTTTCCAATGAGAGTGTTTTTTTTTTTTTTTTTATATATATATGGAAAGGAGGCTAACACCTTAGCCTAATGACAAAGCCGCTTAACAAACTACGCATTAGCTCTTATAACGCTTTCATCCAGCAGCAACGCTCTAATTGTAAGAGGAGCTTCACGAAGGAAACAAAGGGCATTAGAGCTTTCGGTCCCCATATGCACCAGTGAATCTGCCACAACACTTCCTTCTCTAAATACATGGCTGATGCAACAATTCCACGACGATCCAACAACCCCCAAATGCTGCAAACAACATTTCCTTTTTCTACTTGCATCTTCAACTTTTGCAAGTTGTTCGGTAGATCGGTCCGACTCAGAGTTATAGTTCTCCATAATAAAGGCTTGACCAATCTTCATTAAACTCTCGACAACAGTTTTACAAACATGAGATAAAAAACAAAGAAAATGCACCAGAGTCCCTAAAGAATAGGAAAAAAACAACACTTAACATCAATACCACTTATGTTTTAGGTAAACTTACAATAATATGAGTAACATGACAAAGTTGCTCCCAATTTTCAATGACATTGCATCTTTAATCTAGTTCCCTTTGCTCCCAATTTTCAATGACATTGCATCTTTAATCTAGTTTCCTTAGAATATCGACAAATTAGGGAGTTTGACTTATTGTTATTATATTTTGGTTATGGTTTAAGGAAAATATAATAACAATAAGTCAAACTCCATAGTTTGTCGATATTCTAAGTAGGTTTACGTGCACTTAGCTCGATTGGCATCGATATTATTGTTATTGCGGGAAGACGTGAGTTTGAGGTTATTGAATAGCGTTATCATCCTATTTAAGACCTATTTAAGGATTAGGAAAGACTACGAGTAATTCTAGGCATTATATAAAAAATGATAAATTAAATATTCAAAATTAAGTACTAAATTGAAATTATAAATTATGTTTAATATGTTACTTAAAATTAATACCGAATATAATTAGACTGAAAATTATAATATTTAAAAGCTTAAAAGCATAAATTGGCCCAAAGTATATTTCTTTTCCACTTTAGTACCAAACTCTTTTCTTTTCTTTTTTTCTTTTTTACTTGGATCGGCTCTTAAAGCTACATTTTGTTAACTAGTTGAATGATTAACGGTGTTAAAAACCTAGCTTACATGATGTGATCATCCAATTACTACGCAATATGTTGCTTCCTTGCGTTCTTCAAATTTTCAAGAAAATCCAAAAAAAATCTAGATAAAAAGAAAAAATGAAAGTTATCTTTTTTGCTTTAAAAATGAAGGTTTTTTAAAAAAATAGAAAATTGTAAAGTATATCAATATCATTTCTAAAAATAAAAAAATATATATAAAAATAAAATTGTAGTTAAATTAAAGTTTAGTTAAATGTTTAGAAAATTTTAAAAATAAAAAATAGAAAATATATAAAATTTGACAATTTTAGTTAAACTTTATAAATTTCAAGAAAATGTAAAAATTTAATATATATATATATGTATATATAAATTCTAGAAAATTGCAATAATTTAAAAAAACATTTAATATATATATATACATATAAAATTAAAAAATATAGTTAAATTATGAAAATAATTAGAATATGAAAATTTTAAATATATAATCTTCTTAAAATATTCAAAAATATAGGTATAATTTTTCACCTCACAATGCATAAGTTTAGTTGAATGTATCAATTAAAAATATTAAATATATTTTATAATTTTGTATAGATTTATTTAAAAATAAAATTTTTATTTTCTTTTAAATCTAATGTTTAGGTACAAAAAGTTTGTGCAAAGTAATAACAATATTTGTTTCAAATAGATTTTGTAAAAAAAAAAAACAATATTGTTTATTATAATCTCTTCTTGATTTGTGAACTCCATCTTATTGTTGTAGTCATAGTCTTATCGCTATATTCAAAATATTATTGTAAGTCTCCACTTCCACAAATGATTTTTTCCTTTTTTTTTTTTACATTTTCACTATTCATTATATAAATTTTGTTGATACAATGTATAAAAAAAGGAAGAGGACAAAGAGGAGCAAGGAGGAAATCACAATGGTACAATAGAAGTCAGTTCACCTAAGGAGGCCAAGACCCAAAACAAGGAAAGCCTCCTCCAAATGTAGGGTGGGGACAGTTCAACCAAAACCCCTTTTAGAGGTGAAGGGTGTAACACCCCTATTCCGTAACCGTCGCTGAAATAGGTAAGGGCATTATCGGACTTGGAACACAGTTTGAAACAGTAAAATTTTAACTTTTATCAAACATCATCTCAATTCATTAATATCAAGCATTCATATTCATAGCATGCTTAAAACGAGCATATAAAATTCTAATTACACAACGAGAAATAATTTAATAACATATAAAGATATAGGAAAACTTACGAAATAGGGTCACACGGTCAAGTCACACGCTCGTGTGCTCTGACCGTGTGGCATAAAACAGGCTTGGTTTAAGCCATTTTCACAGCTCTTATGACATGTACCTACAAGCATCAATTGCATAACATGTTCAAGTATATATATCATCTATACCAAAATGTCAATTAACAAAACTATCACAAGATGAATATATAATATAATACTTCTATATCAAATCAACCATTTTCACTCAAGCCATATCACATAGCTTGATCAAAATACAACAGATCATATCTCATTCATATACACAAGTGACCATATAATTCAACTTATTAACTAGCCTATACATGCCATATTATCCCACATCAAAGAGTTTAGAAATACCAATTACCCCCTAGATAGTGTGATGAAATCTTCGATGACTTCCAACCCGAGCGAGCATTTGAATCACTGTAAAATATAGAGAATAAATAGAGTAAGCAAATAAGCTTAGTAAGCTCGTATAATTAACAGCACTATATAAAATATTTAACAATTGGCTTGTCATTTTAAGCAATTTTATTGCTTTTGAACCAGCCTTATTTAATTCAATATTTATTTTATTAATAGTCATGTAATTCATGCGTAATTTATCACATCTACTCACGTATCACATGAATTTATCAATGTCACTTACTTGTCGAGTATTACACATATACCTGTACTGATTCGTATCCTCATTTCTATTTTAACATCGTCATCTTTTCAGTCAAATCAAAGAAACTATCATTGAATACTCAATATCTTGCTCATTAATAACCATATACTTGGTAGCCATCTATACTTATACCATATAAATATTACCTATTCATATTTCATCAAAACATCATGAGTAAAAACAATAAGCATTTAAATGCACATAATATTCATATCAATTTATTTCCATTCAAATGACCTGTAACACATTCATATAACCGATAGCAGAATTATACCGTATAACATCAATTCATCAGTAAGAACAATAGTTCATCCATTCACAAGGAAGAAACCAAACTTATAATGTCTATTTAATGTCTAATTCATCTCTCATTTCATTTATACCCGTCAAATATCTCATATAAGATTTCATCTTGTAACCTATATAATTCATGTAACACACCATCTTTATAATTCATCTACTCGTGTAGCAGTCAATTCATGTAAATCATGTAACTCAGATAACATATATTCATGTAAATCATATAACTCTTGTAGCAATATAATATCCATGTAATTCATGTAATTCAGATAGCATGTATTCGTATAAATCATGTAATTCTGTAACATATAAATCATGTATACCAAGTATTATGTATCATGTACACATATAATTATAATATATAATCCATGTAATTTATATTTCATTTAGCATATAACCTCATATAAGTTATGTAACATATATCATGTACTTCTTATATCTTTTATAACATTTACTTTATATATTACAAATCGATAAATTACCCATTGATCCATTCAGAATTGGATAGGATACACGGATAATCACATATATCATACAATGCCAACGTCCCGGACGTGGTCTTACATGCAATCACATATCGATGCCATATCGGCATAAAGTCTGCTAGGCATTAAGCTTATAATAATTCACCGGCATAAAGCACGCTAGGCACAAGCTCAGATCACACACCAAAGACAAGGCACGCTAGGCTCAAAGCTCGATTTAATACACCAAGCATAAAGCACGCTAGGCACAAAGCTCGATTTAATTCACCAAATATAAGGCTTGCTAGGCTCAAAGCCCGAATATCATCAAGTATAAAGTCATCTTATACATAATTCATATATTGAAAATTCTAGCTATTCCATAAAGTTCATACAGACTTTCAAATGTCGTAACTCGATCGAATTAAACTCAAATAAATTATTTTCATGCATAATCATATTCAACTATCTCAATTATAACTCTATAAAACTCAAAACAGAGATATTAAACTAATTTAAAATTCAAAATTAACGATATTTAATAAACAATTTCTCAATTCATTTATTTTCAATTCAATTAAAACATATATATTCAAATGCTCGGTTTGCATAAGCCATGTTTATTATTCAAATTAATTCACGTACATAAATAACATCTATAACATTTTTTTATTCAAGTACCAATTCATCCCATATCTCATTTACTCATATAGTTCTTGTACCATATAATATATTTAATCATATAATCATGTATCGTGAAACTTGTATTTAGATACTTGTAACATATAATTTTGTATCAATTAATCATATAATTCGATTGGCGACAACATATTCATAGAGGCGATAATTTTAGTAAATTATTCATTACGCATATATATATATTCAATTTAAATAATTACATATATCTAACGGTTCGATTTTTAGCTATACGAACTTACCTCGTAATCTGTCGACTATTCGTTTATTTTTCGTTTTCCTCAATCTAATCCCGATAATTATTTCTCTTGATCTATATTAATTCAAATTCAACACATTTAATCACCAACACATTCAAATTAATCCATAAACATGTAATTTGACCTATTTATAAAATAACCATTATACTATCACATTTTAACACTTTAGTTCAAAATACATATATATGCAAAATTACACAAAATTTTCTTATACCCATTCATAACCGAATTTTTATAGCATCAAAACAGCCCATATTTTTATTTTATTCTCATTTCTAACCACAAAAATTCTTTTTCAATTTAATCCCAAATACTCAATTTTGTCAAAAATCACTTTATAAAACTTGTATATCTATAAACAACCATCAATAATTTATCAAGAAATATCAAAATACATAAGTATTCAACAATGGCACATTTTAAAAACATCACCAATTTTAGAAATTAGGGCATGGGCTTTGTAGATTACTAAGCAACAATCTCAAAAACATAAAAATTATCAAAAGTCGAGTTCAATACATACCTTAATCAAGCATCAATATAGCCGAACCTTAAAAATGTGAAGAAGAATTCTTTTCTTTCTTATAATCGGCCATGCATGAAGAAAAATTAAGACATTTTTCTATTTTATTTTACTAATATAACATATATTAACCAATTTACAAATTTAACCTTATTAATAAAACATAAAGCCATGCAAACTTAAGTCCACTACCGTCCATTCAAAAAGACAATGGTATAATTTCCATGCAAGGACTCCCACTAAGACAACCAATGTCATTTAAGCCATTTATGCAATAGAACTCTTAATTATCGCTTTAAGCGATTTAGTCCTTTACCGAATTAACTATTTAATCGATAAAATTTCTTTATGAAACTTTTATACCGTAATACTATCATGCTGAAAATACTAATAGAATAATAAAATAAATATTTTGACTCAGTTAAGTGGTCCCGAAGTTCTGATCAGACTCAAAATTGGGCTGTTACAAAGGGTCTATTACTCTTGTTGTGGGAAGTCAGGAGAAAAATGTTGTTAATCTCATTGCTTTTCCTGCTGCTATTTCTATGCAAATGGTGTATGTTGACCAACAAGATTCTTTTGAAGCTCTACTAGGTAAATGATCTTTTATTCTTATGTGAATATTTTTGAATGGTCATAAAATGTGATGTTTGTGCCCAGGTTTTGAAGATCTCTTCAAAGGAATAAAGGCTACTGTTGATATGTCTATGCGGACTATAATAGATTTGCATGTCTCATCTAGTGCAACTGTGTTGAGATTATCAGTAACAAAGTTAAAAAAATATTAGTGAAAAGAAGATAAAACATAACCAATAATGAAGAACAAAATGAACTCACCATCATTTTTCATTTAGAACAAATTACTTACATTAGAAACCAAGAATACCAAATTTGGAACAACTCCCACTAACATTGGGAATTACATTACATTACTTGTATAAGATGAGTTATCAGCTAAATCATCATCTAAACACTTGTCAGATCAACTAACTAGCTTACTTACATCAGCAAAACAAATTACAATGAAACTAGATTAGTTTTTTTAATTACAAAAGCTTCAATAGTAAAGTTGTGGACCAAAAAGAACTTCTTACTGTTGCATTGTTGGCTAACATTCAACACTCGTCCTTGGCCTCTATGCAGCAGACACCAATGCTTCTTCTCAAACTCTCAAACCTCGTAGCACAAAGGGGCTTAGTTAAAATGTCAGCAAACTGGACTTTTGAACTGCAATGGATCAAGTTGACTTCCTTTGATTGTTTAGCTTCCCTTACAAAATGATATCTGATTTTGAAGTGTTTCGTTGTGCCATGAACCACAGGATTTTTTGTAATGGCAATAGCTGACTAGTTATCTACATTGATTTTAGTTGCTTTCCCTTGACTTACATTCAAATCACACAAAAAATTTCTAACCAAATGGCTTGATTAACAGTTGCAGCAACTGCAATGTACTCTGCTTCTACTATTGATTGTGCTACGATTTGTTGCTTCTTTGAACTCCAACAAAAAACTCCTAAGCCTAAAGTGAAAAAATAACCCGATGTGCTCTTTATATCATCAACAAAGCCTACCCAATCACTATTTGAGTATCCAATTAGCTTGAGCTCTTCAGCTTTCACAAATTTTACCCCAAAGTTAAGAGTTACTTTGACATATCTTAGGACCCTCTTAACTACCTTGAAATGAGTAACATTACAGTAGTGCATGAACCTAGATAGAAGGCAAACATAATGTTAGCCCTTGATGCTGTCAAATAAATTGGACAACCTACAACGCTTCTATACCCTTTATCATTTACCTTTTCATAGTCACCTTTGCTAGAAAGCTTCTCGCCTTGTGCCACTAGAGTGCTAGTAGGTTTGCAATTTACCATGTAGAATTTACTCAAAATCTTCAAAGCAAATACTTGCTGACTTATAAAAATGGCATGATGAGTCTGGTTTATCTCTATGACAAGAAAGTAAATCATCTCCCTTAAGTCAATCATCTCAAACACATCTTGCATCTACTTCTTAAACTCTTCAATAATCTTCTTTCTACTACCAGTTACTAACAAATCATCCATATACAATGACATAATCAGCAAGGTCTCATTTTTAGATTTCTTTACATAAAAAGTAGGCTCACTGGTACTCTTTTCAAACCCAAGATTTGACAGATAGGCATCAAATCTATCATACCAAGCCTTTGGAGCCTATTTTAGGCCATACAAGGCATTCTTAAGCTTATAAACTTTGGATTCTTCACCATTCACTTTGAACCCTTCTAATTGTTTAATAAAAATTCTTCCTTGAGAAAACCACTCAAAAAAGCATATTTTACATCCAACTAATGTATTTCCATTGCTTTTGAGTTGTTAGAGCAAATAGGAGTCTTATATTGTCCAACCTTGCAACAGGTGTAAAGGTTTCTGAAAAATCAATGATTGTTGTATTGTCGAAGTCTTAAAAATTTATATAAAGAATGATCGAACCTGAAAACTAACTATGAAAAGAAATTGAGGCAAGCAAACCTATCGAACAGTAGTATAGTTTAGGCAAGACCGGAATGTATAATCCCAAAGGAACCAAAAGTACTAATACTAACTCTCTTTTTATTATCTAGCCTAAAATAAAGGGAATTTGTTGTCTAATCTAAATTAACTAACTACTAAACTAAAGACTCTAAGACAAAGAAGAATGAAATTGAGAAAATAACTTTAGGAAAAACCAATTGATTAAGACGACACCCAAGGAAGAATCCACCTAGACTTCACTTGTTATCTAACACTGAACATACGATTTATTCACTTGACTTGATCCGTAAGATTCCCTAGCGTATATTAATCCCTCTCTCGAGGAAACTAACGTCTAACCCTAGGTTGATTAATTGAAATCTCTTTCTAATTAAAACCCCTAGAATTGTATTAACTCAATCTATGGACTCCCATATTAGGTTTCACCCTAATTTGGTAAAATCTCGTCACCCTATCTCTAGGCGTGCGATCAACTCCGCTTAATTATGCTATATCTATTCTTAGGCAAGGACTTTTGCTCCTCCACCTAAGCACATCACACTTGAATTAATATTGATTGTTGTTTTGTCAATTTTTAAAATTTATAAAGAATATGATCAAACCTGGAAACTAGCTCTGACAACGATTATATGCAAGTGTACCTATTAAACAGTATTATAGCTTAGGCAAGACCGGATTGTCGAACCCAAAGGAACTAAAAGTACTAATACTCACTTTCTTTTTATTATTTAGCCTAAAATATGGAGTGATTGGTTGATTTAATCTAATTTAACAACTACTAAGCTAAAGACACAAAGACAAAAAGAATGACTTGGAAAATAAATTGAAGAAAAACTCAGTTGATCATGACGATACCCTCAGGAAGAATCCACCTAGACTTCACTTGTTATTTAACACTGAACCATATAATTTATTCACTTAGTTTGATCCGTAAGACTCCCTAACGTATATTAAACCCTCTCTCGAGGCGAATAACGTCTAACCCTAGGTTAATTAGTGGAACTCTCGTTCTCTTATAATAACCCCCTAGAATAGCAGTAAATCGATCTATGGACTCCCATATTAGGTTTCACCCTAATCCAAAAAAATCTCGTCACCCTATCTCTAGGCGTGCGATCAACGCTGCTTAATTACGCTATATCTACTCTTAAGCAGGGTCTAATCCTCCTCCACCTAAGCACATTAGATTTGGATTAAGTATGCATAATTAAGAACAAACTAAGTATTTATCATATAATTCAGAAATCAATAACAAGATTCATCTAGGTTTCATCCCCTTCAAGTATATGAAGGGTTTAGTTCATAACAAATAAAGAAAACATCTCAAGAGAAAAGATAAAACAAAAAATAAGAAATCCCTAAAACCCCCAGAGGAATTGAATGAGAAATCTACCATCTTGAGTAGAATCCCGGCTCCTTGAGATGGATCATTGGCTATCTTTGAGTAATTCCCTGAACTGAATTGCTCTGGCTTTGGCTCTTTGGCTTAGCTCACCTGCCTAACGCCCCCTTTCAGGTTACGCTTAGGGAGTTTATATAGACTTTTAGAATGCTTTACTTGGCCTCTAAGTGTCCCAATTCAAGTATACTTCCTACTCGGTGTTTGAATAGGCTTTGGAATGTGTTTCTTTGCCTCAAAGTATCCAAATCTGAGTGAAATTGCTCTCTCCCACGGTAGGGGCACGGCCATGGTACACGCCCGTGTAAATTGTTTTCAGGTCGTGTCTCGATTCTGTCGATTGGGGCACGATCGTGTAAATCGTGACATGGTCGTGTCTTAGTTAATTTTTGAGGCACGGCCGTGTGGCTTGAAGTCCAGGTCGTGCCAATTTTCTCTTTGGCCTAAATTGGCCCGTTTTAAACACGTTTCTTGTTCTTTTCATCTTCGAGTGTTTTCCTGAGTAAAAACATGAAAAGAAAGGATTAAGAGCACCTTTTTACATAAAACAATGGATAAATCATCCAAAAGCATACTAAATGTGGGCCTAAAATATGTTGCTTTTACGGTTTATCAAATACCCCCACACTTAAGATTTTGCTTGTCCTCAAGCAAAATTCTCAACTTATAATTAAAACGAACTTTCCATAATTCACAATTCCTATCAACAATGCCTCATCATAATTCACAGATAATTTATACATGGATAATTTAACTCAAAGGCATATATTTTTTAGCACGAAAACATAGGTGTCTTCCCTTATCTAAATAATTATCTTTAATTCAAAACTGACAAGGATTGACGTCCTCACTAAAGATTCACTCAAATCACTTGAAGTGTTTAAGTTTCAACAAAAGCACTCATAAGTCGAACCTGAAAAGTTAATCCCATAGGCTTGCCTGAAAATCAAATCTCCACCACTGTAAAATGAGATGATACACAAATCAAAAGGTCTTTTGACAGGGTTATAATAGGGCTTTGTTTAAAGGTGTGGATAAAGGCTGAATTAGAATGTTTGAAATCGAGATTGCCCTGACCAATTACCTAACAAGAATAATGAACTAGAAGATAAATGATTGCTTTGAAACTAGTAATACTACTATTGATAATACTTTTAATACGAGCTCTTCTTCAACAATTAGAATTTAAACGCATTAGCTCCTTTAATCATATACTAATGCTTGAATATACTTTGGTTTGTTTTTTTTAAGAACAAACTAAGTAAATACATAATAAAGAAAGAACTTTATCAACTGAAATAAACTAATTCGGTAACTGATCAAATTAATTCTCGATAGAAGGGTAGTCAAAAAGAATGGTGATAACAAATACAAAGGGTTTTGGGTTAATATTAAACGGGTAATTCAATAAAAAAGGGTCGTTAGGATCAAATGGGTTCACTAAGGGTTAATTTGTGAAGGTAGGCTTTTTAGTGGAGTAAATGGGTTAAAACCTAGGTGCCTTTATCATCTCAGTATATCAAATCATTAATGTGGTCTCGATATGTATAATCTAGGCAAGTTCTAGAATAATAATTCAGTGTTGACACACTCATAATTAGTAAAGTGAGCATGAAAAAGAATATATGCTCTATAAGGCTCAAATCTCACAAAAATTATGAGTATTTGACATCAATCCTGTAAATTCCAAACTTCAAGGTAATATTCAAATTCAGTTCAACAACCTAGAAAATTTTTTCTTCTTGAAAAATAGACTTATCATGCTTGATTCTCTAGTGTTCTTCAAGTATAAATCATCAATGCACAATTATCAATGACTTACTCAAAAACATATCAATAAAAATCATAAATCATCAGAAATTTCACCTTAATTAATAATATGAGAAAATTTCTTAGGGACATGACTAAAATTCAGGATTTTAGAATAATGCAAAAAGTTAGGTACTTTTACCCCCCACACTTAAGATGTACATTGCCATCAATGTACAAAGGTACATAAACAATTATGTACCGTGTTTTTCGTGATTTTAAATTTTGGGCGCGGCTGGTTTTTTGAGCACGGTCATTTAGAACGGACGTGTCTAGCCCGTGTCTGATAAGCCAGTATGTTCCTATGGTTGTGAGGCACGGGCGTGTGTGGCCCGTGCTTGGCAAGTCAGTATCTTAACACTGTCGTTTAGAACGGGCGTGTCTAGCCCGTGTTCGATAAGCCAGTATGTTCCTATGGTGGAGGGGCACGGTCGTGTCCTGCCCGTGCTTAGAATGTCAGTATTTAAAAATAATTATTTAGAACGGGCGTGTCTCGCCCGTATTTCGATAAAAGAATTTCCTCTATTCGTACACGGCTACTGGCATGCCTCTGGCTCATCCCTTGGCTTTCACACGGCCACGGGCACTCTTGTGTGTAAGGCCGTGTGATCCCAACCTACACTTCATTGGGTTAATTAATATGGTGTCAGATACTAAAAATAAAAATGTTAATAGATTAGCGCTCGGGTTGCCTCCCGAGAAGCGCTCATTTATAGTCTTAAGCTAGACTTTCCCTATTTTCATTAAAAGAAAGTTCACGGAGTTGAAGCTCCTTTCTTATGTCCCTAAAATCTGCACTATTATAATTTTTTAGTCGGTGACCATTTACCTTGAATGTGCCTTTGGTGGGGTGGGTTACCTCGATTGTACCATACAGGAAAATTGTTTTGATTGTGAATGGGCCCGACCATCTTGATTTCAACTTCCCAGGAAATAATTTGAGCCTTGAGTTGTACAGTAAGGCCAAGTCCCCTACTTTGAATTGTTTCGACTTCTTTAGACGAGAATCGTGGAGTTTCTTTATTGCCTCTTTGTATAGTTTCGAGTTCTCGTAGGCCTCAGCTCTCCATTCGTCTAGCTCGTTCATCTATATCATTATTTTTTTTCTTGCAGTTCTGAGATCAAAATTTAAAAACTTTATGGCCCAAAAAGCTTTGTGTTCTAACTCAAATGGTAGATGACAGCTTTTCCCATATACAAGTTTGTATGGGGATGTCCCTAGAGGTGTTTTAAAAGCTTTCTATAGGCCCATAGGGCATCATCTACTTTTAATGCCCAATCTTTTCTATTTGATTCGACTGTTTTTTCTAGGATGAGCTTAAGTTCTCGGTTTGCTACTTCAACTTGCCCACTGGTTTGAGGGTGATATGGGGTAGCTGTCCTGTGGTGCACTCCATATTTCTTTAAAACTTTTTCAGATTGAGTATTATAGAAATGAGTACCCCTATCACTAATGATAGCTCTAAGTGTCCCAAATCGAGAAAACGTTTCTTAAGAAATTTAACTACTACCCTAGCATCATTGGTGGGTAAAGCTTCCGCTTCTACCCATTTTGACATGTAATCAACTGCCACTAGGATGTATTTATTTCCAAATGAACTAGGGAATGCTCCCATAAAATCAATACCTCATACATCAAATAATTCACATGATAGCATATATATTTGAGGCATTTTATCACATTTAGAAATATTACCTGTTCTTTGGCATTTATCACATGAGGTAACATACCTGTTGGCATCTTTAAATAGAGTAGGCCAATAAAAACCTGATTCAAGTATTTTGTGTGCTATCTTAATGCCACTGTAGTGTCCTCCTGAGGATCCTGAATGGCAATGTTCCAAGATCTTACTTGATTTTGTCTTTGTAACGCATCTTCGAATTACCTGATCTACACATATGCGAAAAAGAAAAGGATCTTCCCAAAAATAGTTTTTCACATCAGCAAAGAATCGCTTCTTTTGGTGATGTGTTAGTCTATTTGGTAAGATGTTAGCGGCTAAATAATTTACGATGTTTGCAAACCATGGTACCTCATAATATGTTATAGAAAAGAGTTGCTCTTCGGGAAACGAGTTATTTATCTCATTTTCATCGAGTTCTTCGATATGTGGATTCTCAAGTCTGGATAGGTGATCTGCCGCAAGATTCTCAGCTCCCTTCTTGTCTTGAATTTCCAAATCAAACTCCTGTAAAAGTAAAACCCATCGTATGAGTCGAGGTTTTGCATTAGGTTTGGTTAAAAGATAACGGAAAGCTGAATGATCAGTATAAACGACAACTTTAGACATTATTAGATACTGCCTAAATTTATCAAAAGTAAAGACTACAGCTAGCAATTCTTTCTCTATGGTGGTGTAGTTCTCTTGTGCGGGTGTTAATGTTCTATTAGCGTAGTAAATTGGCTGAAAATACTTGTCTCTTCGTTGTCTCAAAACTGTACCTACTACAAAATCACTTGCATCACACATTAGTTCAAAGGGTAAATTCCAATCGGGTGCAATTATAATCGGAGCATTTATTAATTTATCCTTAAGGACATTAAATGCATCTAAACATTCCTGATTGAAGTTGAAAGGAACATCTTTTTCTAGTAGTTTTGTCAAAGGCTTAGCTATTTTAGAAAAATCTTTAATAAATATTCTATAAAACTCTACATGTCCTAAAAAACTTCTAATAGCCTTAACTGAACTAGGGGGAGGTAATTTTTCTATGGTTTCAACCTTTGCTTTATCTACCTCAATCCCTTTACTAGAGATCTTATGTCCTAATACAATCCCTTCTCTAACCATAAAGTGACACTTTTCCCAATTCAAAACAAGGTTTGTTTCCTTACATTTCATTAGAATTCATTTTAAATTTTTAAGACAAAGATAGAAAGAATTACCGAATACTGAGAAATCATCCATAAATACCTCCATGATATCCTCCACGAGTTCGTCAAAGATTGTCAACATGCAATGCTGAAAAGTAGCAAGAGCATTACATAATCCAAAAGGAATTCTACGATAAGCAAACATACCGTATGGGCATGTAAATGTTGTCTTCTCTTGATCTTCAAGAGTTATGGGGGTTTGGAAGTAGCCGGAGAGTCCGTCCAAGAAGTAGTAGTACATATGCCCGAGTAGTCTTTCTAACATTTGATCTATGAAGGGTAGAGGGAAGTGACCTTTTCTGGTGGCATCATTGAGCTTTCTATAGTCTATCTGCACTCTCCATCCAGAATCGTTCTTGTGGGGGTTAATTCATTCTTCTCATTGGGCACCACTATCATACCTCTTTTCTTTGGAACTACCTGCGCAGGACTTACCCAAATGCTGTCAGAAATAGGATAAATTATTCCTACATCGAGAAGATTAATTACCTCATTTTTGACTACTTCTTTCATGTTGGGGTTTAGTCGTCTCTAGGGATGCACACACGGCTTGTATTCTTCTTCCATTAAAATTTTGTGGGTGCAGAACGAGGGGCTTATACCCTTGATATTAGAGATTTTCCAAGCTATGGCTTTTTTATGTTCTCTTAGTACCTTTATCAGCTCCTCTTTTTCCTTGGGTTCTAGTTCTGAAGAGATAATTACCGGTAGCGTAGAATTGTCCCCGATGAATGCATATTCTAAGAGTTTTGGTAACTATTTCAATTCCAGACTGGGTGGCTCATCAATGGAGGATTTCTGTTTTATTTCGTCATTATTTTCAATGCTTTCTTCTTTCATTTGCCTGAATGACGATGTATTCAAATTCATCTCATCGCCTTCATCTTCTTCCCCCTTTTCTTGAGTCAGGCACAGTTCCATCGTGTCATCATTTATGATTTCCTGTAATGAATTTTTAATTATATGATTAGTAGTATCAACAAAGTGACAAGAATCATCTTGCTCTTTAGAATATCGCATGGCATCATAAATTTGAAAAATAATTTCTTCATCGTCTATCCTTAATGTAAGTTTACCATCACCTACATCAATAATAGCTCTAATAGTGGCTAAAAAAGGACACCCTAGAATTAAAGGAACATTTATGTCTTATTCTATGTCAACACAACAAATCAACGGGGAAAATAAATTTATCAATTTTTACCAAAACATCTTCGATAACTCCTCTAGGATATTTAATGGATCTATCGGCTAACTGAATACTCATCCTAATGGGTTTTGGTTCCCTAAGATCTAATTGTTTAAACATTTTGTAAGGCATCAGATTAATACTGGCACCTAGATCAGCTAATGCTTTCTTAATATTTACGCTACCAATTAAACAAGGAATAGTAAAACTTCCTGGGTCTTTTAATTTGGTTGGTAACTTGTTTTGGAGGATGGCTGAGTATTCTTCATTAAGTTCGACCGTCGATACTTCTTCAAGCTTCCTTTTATTTGTCAGGAGTTCCTTTAAGAATTTTGCATACTTCGGCATCTGTGAAATAGCTTCATCAAAAGGTAAGTTAATATGTATTTGTTTAAAAAGTTAAAGAAACTTACCGTATTGGGCATCTAACTATTCTTTCTTTAACTTTGCTGGATATGGGATTGGTTGTTTACTTTCTTTGCATATTGGATTTACATCCTCAATTCCCTCATCTCTTGCTTTGCTATCTTCGTGTGGGAATTGTTTCTTTGGTTCAACTAATTCCTTTCCACTTCTTAGTGTAACTGCTTTTACCTATTCTATTTCTTTAGAAAAAATCTCTGCCTGTATTTCACAGATCATCTTAGCAAGTAGTCCAATCGACTTAGTGAACTCCTCGAATGATTCAATAAGTTTTTCAACTGAAGCTTGTTGATCTTTAAGTGTTCTCTCAGTATCTTTGAAACGGTTTTCTGTGTCTATCATGAATTTTGTCAGCATCTCTTTGAGGCTTGGCTTCTTCTCTTGCGGTATGGCTGATTTTGGAAGTTTGGAGGAGGTTGTTTTCTTTGATTCCCTTGATTTCCTTAGCCTCCCCATGAAAAATTTAGGTGGTTCCTCCAACCTGGATTATAGTTGTTACTATAAGGATTATTATTGGATCTGAAATTATTACCTATATAGTTCATCTGTTCACTCTCTGCATTCGGTTGGTAGGGTGGGTACTCAGGATTCGCCATAGTTCCACTGGTGTTGCACTGCATGAATGGATGTACCTGCGAAGAACACAAACTATCAAGCTTTTTATTCATCATCTCTACCTGTGTTGATAGCATGGTCACTACATCGAGGTTGTAAACTCCGGCTGATTTTGTCGGTTTTGTCCTTGTAACTTGCCACTGATAGTTATTCAGTGACATCTCTTCAATGAACTTGTAGGCTGTTTTAGGTGTTTTGTTGTTCAGGGTTCAACCGGCTGCTGAATTGATTAGTTGCCTCGTTGAAGGGTTTACATCGTTATAGAAAGTTTGGACTTGTAGCCACAACACCTCCTCAAGAGATCCTTGTATCACTCCCATGCGTCGTATAATGTTTCTAAATCCATCTGCACAAAAGAAGAGATATCATTCCGTAATTTGGCCGTTTTGGTCGGTGGAAATATTTTAATAAAAAATTTTCAGTCATTTGGTCCCATGTAGTGATTGACCCTCGAGGTAACGAGTACAACCACTGTTTGGCTATATTTCTTAATGAAAAGGGAAATAATCGAAGACGAATGGCATCATCAGAAATGCCATTTATTTTGAAAGTATCACAGAACTCTAAAAAATTAGCTATATGAGTGTTCGGGTCTTCGTCCTGCAAACCATCAAATTGAACAAATTGTTGAATCATTTATATTGTGTTAGGCTTTAATTCAAAATTATTAGCGGCTATAGTAGGCCTAACAATACTAGATTCAGCTCCTATTAAATGAGGTTTAGCATAATCATACATCTTCCACATCTCGTGGTGGATTATTCTCGTCCATCCCTTCAGTAGGATTGGATCTGTCTTCTCACTCTTCTTCTGTGTAATTTAGGGCTCGCCTAATTTCTCTACGATTTCTCCGAGCGGTAGCTTCAATTTCACTATCGTATACTAGAGGTCCTGTCGGGTTCCTTTTAGTCATAAACTAGAGGTACCTGCAAGGAAAAAGGAAGAAATAAAATTAGCAAAAACAAAAAAAAAATAAATTGCAAAATAAAAATAAAAATAATGGCTAAAGTAATAAAAATAGAGCTTTCTTAATACTTTAGTTCCCCGTCAACGGCTCCAAAAACTTGATCGTTGTTTTGTCGAGTTTTAAAATTTATAAAGAATATGATCAAAGAATATGATCAAATCTGGAAACTAGCTCTGACAACGATTATAGGCAAGTGTACCTATCGAACAGTAGTATAGCTTAGGCAAGATTGGATTGTCGAACCCAAAGGAACTAAAAGTACTAATACTCACTTTCTTTTTATTATTTAGCCTAAAATATGGAGTGATTGGTTGATTTTAATCTAATTGAACGAGTACTAAGCTAAAGGCACAAAGACAAAAAGAATGACCTGGAAAATAACTTGAAAAAAAACTCAGTTGATCACGGCGATACCCTCAGGAAGAATCCACCTAGACTTTACTTGTTATTTAACATTGAACCATATGATTTATTCACTTAATTTGATCCGTAAGACTCCCTAACGTATATTAAACCCTCTCTCGAGGCGAATAACGTCTAACCCTAGGTTAATTAGTGGAACTCTCGTTCTCTTATAATAACCCCCTAGAATAGCCGTAAATCGATCTATGGACTCCCATATTAGGTTTCACCCTAATCCGGCAAAATCTCATCACCCTATCTTTAGGCGTGCGATCAACTCCGCTTAATTACGCTAGATCTACTCTTAAGCAGGGTCTATTCCTTCTCTACCTAAGCACATTAGATTTGGATTAAGTATGCATAATTAAGAACAAACTAAGTATTTATCATATAATTCAGAAATCAATAACAAGATTCATCTAGGTTTCATCCCCTCCAGGTATCTGAAGGGTTTAGTTCATAACAAATAAAGAAAACATCTCAAGAGAAAAGATAAAACAAAACATAAGAAATCCCTAAAACCCCCTAAAGGAATTGAAGGAGAAATTCGTTGTCTTGAGTAGAATTTCGGCTCCTTGAGATGGATCACTGGCTATCTTTGAGTAATTCCCTAAATTGAACTGCTCTGGCTTCGGCTCTTTGGCCTAGCTCACCCGCCTAACGCCCCCTTTCAGGTTACACTTAGGGTGTTTATATAGACTTTTAGAATGCTTTACTTGGCCTCTAAGTGTCCCAATTCAAGTATACTTCCTACTCGGTGTTTGAATAGGCTTTGGAATGTGTTTCTTTGCCTCAAAGTATCCAAATCCGAGTGAAATTGCTCTCTCCCGCGGCAGGGGCATGACCATGGTACACGCCGTGTAAATCATTTTCAAGTCGTGTCTCAATTCTATCGATTAGGGCACAGCCGTGTAAATCATGGTATATTCGTGTCTTATTTAATTTTTGAGGCACGGTCATGTGGCTTGAAGTCCAGGCCGTGTCGATTTCCTCTTTGGCCCAAATTGGCCCGTTTTAAGCCTGTTTCTTGTTCTTTTCGTCGTCGGGTGCTTTCCTGAGTAAAAACATGAAAAGAAAGGATTAAGAGCACCTTTTTACATAAAACAAGGGATAAATCATCCAAAAGCATACTAAATGTGGGCCTAAAATATGTTGCTTTTACGATTTATCAAATATCCCGAAAATATCAACACAAGAATTAAGAACACATAATTAAGAACAAGTCAAATATTTATCATATAGTTCAGCAAACGATAACAAGATTCATCTTAGGTTTCATCCCCCTCAGGTATCAGAGGGTTTAGTTCATAATTGTAAAAGAAAACATCTCAAAAGAAAAGATAAAACAAAACATAAGAAAGCCCTAAAACCCCCTGAAGGAATTGAAGGAGAGATCCTCCGTCTTGAGTATAATTTCGGCTTCTTGAGATGAATCAACTGGCTATCTTCGAGTAAATCTCCACAAATCTTCCCTCTTTGGCCTAGCTAGATGGCCCTTGACTAAAGCCCTGGATTTTCTCGACAAAAGCCCTAGCAGATGGCTTCTGTCGAACTCTCTTTTCAAGTTGTCCCCTTGGGTGTTTATATAGATTTTGAGATGCCTTACTTGGCCCCTACATATCCTAATTCAAGTAGAATTCCTACTAGGGTGTTTGAATAGGCTTTGGAATGTGTTTCTTTGCCTCCAAGTATCCTATTCCGAGTAAAACTCCTCTTGGCCGCGGTAGAGACACGCCCATGGCACACGCTAGTGTGAATCGTGGCCAGGCCGTGTTCAAGTCTGTTGATGAGGTATGGCCGTGTGGTCTTGGGCCCAGGCTGTGTGAATTTCGTGATATAGCCCATTTACTCTATTTTGGGCCTGTTTTCCGTTCTTTTCATCCTTTGGTGCTCTCCTAGGTATAAAACATAAAAACAAAAAAATTAAGAGCACCAAATTACACAATTCAAGGCTTAAATCATCCAAAAGCATGCTAAATGTAGGCCTAAAATATGTTACGTTTACGGTTTATCAATCAACACCTTATTGTTAGTTGTATCCCTTCACAATAAGTCTTGCTTTGTGCTTATTCAGTGACCCATCTGTATTGTATTTGGTCCTAAATACCCATTTTACACAAATAACTCTTTTCTAGACTGGCCTATCCACTAGTTCCCATGTGTCATTCTTGTGTATCATTTCTATTTTCTGCTTGCATTGCTTCTTTCCAAAATTTTTCTTTAGTAGCTTCATCAAAGCTTGAAGGCTCCAAAATTGCCAAATCATGCCTTTGATAAATGTCAGTGATAGATATTGTACCCCTGACAGGTATATCATCAAACCCCTTCTCAATGTGAACTTCATCTTCAACTGGTTGTAGATCACTTTCTTGCTGATCTTGTTCAAGCAAGCTTGCATCAGTACCATCCCATTTCCATCCACTACCTTTATTGAACTTTATATCTATACTCACAACAATCTTTTTGGAGGAAGGGTCAAAACCCATGTACCCTTTCTTTGTGCTGCTGTAACCAACAAAAATTCCAAGCATTGATTTTTTCTCCAACTTGCTTCTCTTCTCAATTGGGACAACTGCATAGCAAATGCAGCCAAACACTCTCAAATGTGAAATAGATGGATTGGGTCCAAACCAAGCTTCAAAATGTGTTTTCTCCTTTATTGCATTTGTTGGCAGTTTGTTGAGTAGATACACTAAGGTATTCACTACCTAAGCTCAAAAGTTGTTTGGCAGTTTGCTCTCAAACAACAGACACTAGCCATATCAAGCACTATTTGATTCTTCCTTTCACAAATACCATTTTGTTGAGGTGTATAAATTATGGTTTGTTGATGTTGAATTTAGCTTCTTCACAAAGCTTCTGAAACTTTTTTGACAAGTACTCAGTGCCATTGTCTGAACTCAAGGCCTTAAGCTTGCAGTTTGCTTGATTTTCAACTAAGGTTTAAACTTGCAAAAGAAATCAGCTACCTCTGATTTTTGCTTCAAGAAATTCACCCAACAAAACCATGTTCAGTCATCTATAAACAGTATAAAGTACCTGCTGTCACTTGGAGAAGACGTATTCATAGGTCCACAAAATAT
The DNA here is from genome assembly GCA_025506655.1 of Gossypium rotundifolium. Classification (NCBI taxonomy): domain Eukaryota; kingdom Viridiplantae; phylum Streptophyta; class Magnoliopsida; order Malvales; family Malvaceae; genus Gossypium; species Gossypium rotundifolium. The sequence goes on along the minus strand of CP106726.1, from coordinate 76,260,920 downwards.
CAGTATGGACCAGTTGAAGCTTGTCATGATCTTTCAATGCTTTGTTGACTAGAAATGGAAATCTGACCTTTTTCCCAAGCTGACAGACGTCACAAACTTCATCTTTAACATCAACCTTAGACATGTCTTCAACCAGATCCAACTTGTGCAGCAAACTAAATGATTTGTAATTAATATGCCCTAATCTTTTGTATCATAAGTGTAGCAGGCCCAACCTACCTGGGGCCTAATTAACCAAATTAAAACCAAACAAAAATATTAAAAAACCAATAATAAAGTCCATAAAAGTCTATGTCCATTACAAATTTAAAATCCAAACCAGCCTACCCAATTGCAATAAACCCAACCCATTTGCATTGACCAAAATAGGCCCTAAAACCCAAACAAACTAAACCACTACCCAAATTTGCAATGGCTGAATGGTTCAACTTTGGGTTTGAATTTGAAACCCTAGAACCTAGCCCCAAAGAAGGCTGCAAGCAACTCACCTCCAACGCCTCCGACGTGCCATGTGACCACGCTGCCGTCACCACGCCTGCGACGATAACCTCCGTCTGTTGCCAAGCCACCGTACCTAAACAAGGAAAAGACGACAACAACAAATAATAGCAAAGAAAACAACGAAAATATTTTTATTTTACATTTTTCCTGGCTATAAAGAAGCCAAATACAACCATTGTAAGGGACATTTTTACAGAAATAGAAATCAGAAAAGAGAGAGAATCGATTTTTTTTTGTATTTACGAACATTGATTTATGCAAAAAAAAAAAGATTGAAAAGGTGATTAACCCTTTTTTCGTTCGTGTTCCTCCCCTTTTTACTTCCGTTTTTTATTTTCATTTTTTAAAATTTTTTTATATATATTTGAAATAAACGAAAAGAAAGTAAGGAGGGCTTACTGAAAATCGCCCGTGGTTACGTCGCCGGAGAGTCCTCGTGCAACACCAGCCATTGGTCCACGACGGCGTTGCGACGGACACCGGAGGCCCTAGGCCGGACTGGGGAAAGACCGAAAAGGGGAAGAGGGATATTTGAGATTGTTTTAGTTTTTTTTTTTTTTGAAAAGAGAAGAGGAGAAAATAGGGCAAATTCCAAAATATACCAAAAAAATTGAAAAATTACGAAAGGGGGCCAGTTTGTAGAAAATTTACGGGAAAGGGCCATTTCCCCCAAAAACGCGCCCATGTCAACGCTTTTTTGGGGGAAATCGACCAAAGGCCGAGAGGCCTTTTGTCCACCTCAGAAAAACGCATCCACGAGGTGCGCTTTTGTCGAGGTGGACAAAACGCCCCTGGGGTGCGCTTTTGTCAATTTCCAAAAACGCACCGACGTGGACGCGCTTTTGGGGAACCTCCTATGAATTTTTTTGAAGTTTTGGCCCAATAGTCTCCGTAAAATAATTTTGAGGAGACGTTTCTGAACAAACAATGGCCAAAAACGCTTCCAAAGAGGGTGCACCGTCAAGATATGTGATTGAAAAGCACTCCCATGTGGACGCGCTTTTGCTATAGTAGTCTCCGACAAAATAATTTTGAGGAGATGTTTCAACAAACAAGGCCAAAATGCTTCCAAATAGGTGCACTATCAAGATAAGTCTTCAAAAGCGCCCCACGGGACGCCTTTTGCTCTGAGTCTCCGACAAAATTAGGCTATAAATCGTCAAATTTTATTCTCAGGTTGCATAAGGGAAATTGAGGCAAAAGGAAAAAAAATTGAAAATGAGTGAACGTATTAATGCTGTTATTTACTACGACGGTAAAGTTCGTGACACCGAATGGCATTGTTTTCTTATCGGAGAACACAGCGCGACTGAGTTTTAATCGGAACATCGATTTGGTAGAACTTCGCAAAAGAATTAGGCGTAAAATATTCGGAACAATGCCAATGAAAGTTCAGTGTATTAAATATAGATTTTATGCCTCGGTTGATCCGGTGAGATATGAGTCGTTCGACATCAAAGGTGCTCGGGGCTTTGAGGCAATGGTGGAGACTCATCTTGCCAGTGGATCACCCTATATCGAGGTATATGTAGAATTTTCATCTCCAAGTGATCTTTCTGTGACCTCGACATCTACTGTCGTTCGAGGAGAATACACGACCCCAAGTCGACACTCTGTAAGTCGGAGACAAAACACAGAAGTGCCCGTGTGCGGTCGTAGTATGGAAAACATAACCCCTGCACGACACTCGGTTGGTGGATGGGCCATGCATATCCGTCATTCGACGTCCGATGATAGAAATACGTATTGGGGGACGTCGTCAACTTCTAGTGGTTGGCAATCCACATACGATTGGAATCTTTACGAAAGATGTTTAAGAAGGGATGATGTACTCTCGACGACATCCACCGGTGAGGGGCCCTCGTTTGTTGCAGGTTATGGAAGGTCGGACGATGAATCCGATGTGGATCCACCTCAGGAGCCGTGGCCCGACGGTGCGAAGTTGGATTATTTTACGACCGGAGCCCGCTCCAATTGTACCAAGACGTTGAGGCGATTCGGACGAAGAAGAAGAAGATCCGCTATTCAGGGCATACTCGCCTCCAAATTTCATATGCATAATGTCGATCTATCTCAAGATGATGCATTGGAGTTTCTGAACTACCACACGGACGGCGTGGACCGTCTGATTCTTCGTTGGATTCGGACCAATTAGAAGTTGATAACCAGTTTTCCAACAAGAATATTTTTTTTTGTTGCATTGAAACAGTACAGCATTAAGAACGAGGTTAACTACAATGTGGTTAAATCCAAGCTCGATAAGTTCGAGGCGAAGTGTGTAGTGCAAGATGGCACATGTTCATGGAAAATCATGGCGTCGTTGAGGAAAAGGACAGGGTTGTGGGACCACTTAGCCAACCATCTCCTTGTGTCAAGTTCCTTTTAGAAATTTTCTTAACCTCTATGTCACCTAGCTTCCTCCTTTAAACACTTAAAAAAAAATTTTTTAACCCTAAGTCAGGCCTAGCTCGAGTTTATTTTTGGACCCTCAAACATGCCAAATAAAATCATATTATTAATTTCTTCAAGTACACGTGGAAATTAATTAAATTACAAATAACCCCTAATTCGTGGTGTTACGCTTCTACCCTTAAAAAATTTCGCCCAAAATTGCACGGATCAAGAGTGGGGTATTCTTCGTCGATCACATCCTCGGGTTCCCATGTGGCCTCCTCCGTACCATGATTCCGCCATAACACCTTTACCAAAGGCACTGACTTCCTACGTAGAACTTTGACATCACGATCCAAGATTTGTACCGGCTCTTCCTCGAAAGACATGTCCGGATTTACTACAATTTCCTCAACTGGCACAACGTGTGATGGATCCGACCGATATCGTCTAAGCATCGACACATGGAAGACATCATGAATTTGCCTTAACTCTGCCGGCAACTCGAGCTGATAAGCTACCGGTCCCACTCGCTTCAACACTGTATATGGCCCGATGAACCTTGGGCTTAGCTTCTCTTTACGCCCAAATCTCAATACCTTTTTCCAAGGTGACACCTTCAGAAAAACTTTATCTCCCACTACATATTCCATCTCTTTTCGCTTAAGGTCAGCATAAGACTTCTGCCTATCTGACGCTTCCTTGAGACGAGCCCGAATCACTTTAACTTTATCTTCCGTTTCTGTCACCAATTCTGGACCCAAGACTTGTCGTTCACCCAACTCCGTCCAACACGTAAGAGTACGGCATTTTCGTCCATACAGTGCTTCATATGGAGCCATCTGAATACTCGCTTGATAACTATTGTTATAAGCGAATTCCGCTAACGGTAGATACTCTTCCCAACTACCACTGAAATCCAAAACACACCTTCTCAGCATATCTTCTAAAATTTGTATGACCCTTTCCGACTGTCCGTCGGACTGTGGATGGAAAGCTGTACTGAAATCCAATCGTGTACCCAAAGCTTGATGCAACGCTTTCCAGAACCTTGACGTAAATCTGGGATCCCTATCTGAGATGATCGATACCGGCACACCATGCAACCTTACTATTTCTGACACATACAGCTTAGCTAGCTTCTGAAGTGAGTAATCCACCCTTACCAGATGAAGTGAGTGATTTAGTCGACGGTCCACAATCACCCAAATCGCGTCCTTCTTCGGGTGTAAGGGTAGCTCACGACAAAATCCATCGTGATCCTCTCCCATTTCCACTGAGGGATCTTCACTGGGTGAAGTAAACCCGATGGCAACTGATGTTCAGCCTTAACCTGCTGACATGTCAGACACCTTCCCACAAATTCAGTTACCTCGCGCTTCAACCCTGGCCACCAGAATTATTTCCGCAAATCTCCATACATCTTGCTACCTCCAGGATGCATAGCGTATGGGCTGCTATGTGCATCCTGAAGAATTCTCTGCCTCAATTCTACATCTTTCGGCATACAAGCTCGCCCTTGAAAGCATAATACTCCATCATCGGACAAGCTATACCCTTCCAAACCACCATCCTGAGCTTGCAACCTCCGAGCATTCAAACTTTCGTCTACTAACTGTTTTTCCTTAATCTCCTCGATCCAAGTCAGCTTAACTCGTAGTTCTACTAAAAGACTTCCATCGTCATATAGACTCAAATGAGCAAACATCGCCCTTAAGTTTGCCACGACCTTCCGACTTAACGCGTCAGCCACCACATTAGCTTTGCCCGGATGGTACTCAATTGAACAGTCGTAGTCCTTTAATAGTTCGATCCACCGTCGCTGCCTTAAGTTCAAGTCCTTCTGAGTCAAGAGATACCTCAGACTTTTGTGATCCGTGTAGACTATCGACTTCTCCCCATACAAGTAATGCTTCCATATCTTCAAAGTGAAGACCACCGCTGCTAACTCCAAGTCGTGAGTTGGGTAGTTAACCTCATGCGGTCTTAGCTGACGGGATGCATAGGCCACTACCTTCCCTTCCTGCATCAGTACACATCCCAACCCCAGATGGGACGATCACAAGAAATCAGAAACAACTTTCCTACCTCAGTCATGCAGGCGAGCTTCCGTCAGAATCTTCCTTAGCTTGTCAAAACTTTCCTGCTGCTTATCCGACCATACAAATGGAACTCCTTTCTTAATAACTTAGTTAGTGGGCTGCGATTAAAGAGAACCTTCCACAAATCTTCGATAGTATCCTCCGCACCCGAAAACTTCAAATTTCTGCCACTGACTTAGGCGGTTTCCACTCCAACACCGCTTCAACCTAGCGAGGGTCCACTCTAATCCCTTCTGCTGGCACCACGTGACCTAAGAAAGACACCTCCCTAAGCCAAAATTCGCATTTACTGAATTTGGCATATAACTGCTTCTCCCTCAGTACTTGTAGAACTATACGCAAATGCATGTCATGCTCCTCCTCTGTCTTTGAATAAACCAATATGTCGTCTATAAACATCACGACAAATTGATCCAAGTACTGCTGGAACACCCTATTCATTAAGTCCATGAATGCTGCCGGTGCGTTGGTCAACCCAAATGGTATCACTAGGAACTCATAATGCCCATATCGAGTTCAGAATGCTGTCTTGTGAACATCAACCTTCTTTACCTTAAGTTGATGATAACCCGACCTAAGGTCTATCTTTAAGAAAACCGATGCACCCTTCAGTTGGTCAAACAAGTCATCGATCCAGGGCAACGGATACTTGTTTTTGATCGTTAACTTGTTTAACTAACGGTAGTCGATACACATTCGCATTGACCCGTCTTTCTTCTTGACAAACAGCACAGGTTCTCCCCACGGAGATATACTTAGTCGGATAAACCCTCGGTCCAAGAGCTCCTGAATTTGAGCCTTCAGCTCCACCAATTCCTTTGGTGCCATTCGGTAGGGTGCTATAGACACAGGCACCGTTCCGGGCAATAAGTCTATGCCAAACTCAACTTCCCGATCTGGAGGCAGACCCGAAAGTTCCTCTGGAAACACATCCACGTATTCCCCTATCGTTCAAACCTTCTCAACTGCTGACTCCTTTGCCTCCAAGGCACATATTCGAACCAAAAATGCCTCACACCCTTTTCTGACCATTTTCTCCGCCTTCAACGCAGACACCACGTTGGATAGGTAATTTCTTCTATTACCTATCATGACCACTTCATCACCCTCAGCCATCTTTAGAACCATGCGCTTAGTAGCGCAATCCAACTTCGCCTGATGCTTAATCAACTAGTCCATACCAAGAATCAAATCGAACTCCCCAAACGGCAGTTCCATCAGGTCAGCCCCAAACACTACCCCTTGGAGTTCTAGGGGTACATCTCTATATAGTTTGTTTACAACTACAGAGTTACCTAGAGGGCTAATTTCTGTCATCTCTCTAGCAGTAGTCTCAAAGTCTATGTTCATAGTCTCTACCACACTACTAGCAACGTATGAATGCGTTGATCCCATATCAATTAATGTAACATATGGAAGTCTAAAAATTAGAAATGTACCGGTTATGACGTCCGGTGCGTCACCCTCCTCTCGATGCCTCGCTGCGTAGACTAAACCAGGTTTCCTTGCTTCTGTGTTGCCTGCCCCTCTTCTCAGATTCTCGCAACCTCGATTGGAACCATTGTCTCCTCTACCATTACCATGACCCCTCTGTGGTGGTCTTACATTTCTAGCCTGAGCACAGTTCTGACCCTCTGGCTGATTCTTAGCCAACTTCTGAGGACAATCCCTTACACGGTGATCCAAAGATCCACATTCAAAGCATCCCCTTTCACCGGTCCAACAACCTCTCCAATGTGACTTCCCACAGCGGTTGCACTGAACTGGTCTCTGATTAGTAGCCATGGGCCTTCCTGCCTGATTCGGTCCATCCTGCTTAGCCCTCTTTTGAGCGTTACTACCCGATCCAGGCGATCCAAAGCCTTTTTTCTGCTTATTTCTATCATAATTCTGTCTCACAGACGCCTTGACCCCTTCGGCTACTTTAGCCTTTTCCACCAAAACAGCAAACTCACGCTCCTGCTGTGGAGCAATCAGCAGCCTCAAGTCATCCCTCAGTCCGTCTTCAAAGCGGACACACCGTTCATGCTCTGTCGACACAATTCCCCGAGCATAGCGGCTCAGCCTCAAGAATTCCGCTTCATATTCTGACACAGTCTTATTTCCTTGTACCAACCCTAGAAAGGCTTTCCTCTGAGCATCAATGTAGCTGGTGCCCACATATTTCTTTTGATAAGCAGCTTTGAAATACTCCCAAGTAAGGTCATCTGCCGTAGCACCATCTCGTACCGTGAGCCACCACTGATATGACTCATCCTTTAGAAGCGACACCTCTCCTCTCAGCTTCTCCTCATCCGTCAGATCAAGATCATTCATGATCTTTTCAGTCGATTCTAACCATATTCCGCCGTACTGGGTGCCACTTCGGATACACCCCGAAATACCTCTGCCCCGTTGGATCAAAGTCGCTCGGGTACAGACTTTTGAGCTCCCATACCTCCACTCGCCCCAGCCACCATCTCAAGGACTCGCAACACACGACTTGCATCGCTTCACCTCCCGCTTGATCCTGCTCCTCAGCTCTAAAAATTGGGGGTGGTGGTGGCGGTGGTACCCCATTCTCTGATTCCTGACCCGACCTCATGGGTTCTGACCTGATTATCCTGCCCCTATCGCGTCCACGACGGCCTCGTCCTCTAGAGCTCATTCTAACTATTGCGCTTTAATCTGATTAAGAAATTTTTATGGATTAGTATTTCACTTGGTTACCCGCGAAGAAATTTTATGATGGAAGTTTTAAGAGTGGTTCTTTCGTAATCAAACAAGCACACAGTCTTTCCTTCATTCAAAGAGACGTTGTAGTTTCGTTGTGATTATTTTTCCACTACCCAGGGGCATTTTCGTAATTTGTCCTACAGGGGTATTTTTGTAATTTTTCAAAAATAAAATTTTTGGATGATTTTGTCAAAAAGTATTTTGGGAGATTTTTTTAAATTTTCTGGGGTATTTTAAAAATTTTGAAATTCGGGGTATTTCGGTGATTTTGAAGCTCAAGGGCATTTTGGTAATTTTCACAATTCAGGGTGAATTTGTAAAATTTATCAAATCTGGGACATTTCAAAAGTTGTAAAACTTTGAGGGTTCTTTTTAAGAATTTATTTTCCAAGTTGATGGTGTTACAAAAATTTTGAAAACCAAGGTCATTTTAGTAATTTTACTGGTGAGGGGCAATTTTGTAATTTCCTAAAATTATGGCATTTTTGCAATTTAAGGTTTTCAAGCACTTTTTATGAAATGAAAATTTTGATTAAAGCTGTGGGTATTTTGGAAATTTCATGTTTCAAGGGCGTTTTCGTAGTTTTACCCCTAAGGGTATTTTAGTAATTTTTCATATTCAGGGCATTTTCACCAAAATGATCCCAAAAATTGGGTTCTAAGTGATTTCACAAAACATGGATATTTTGAAAATTTCTATTTAAAAAAAATTTTTCATACGGAGGGTATTTTGATAATTTACAAGCCAGGGGTATTTCGGTCATTTTTTCAAACTGAGGGGTATTTGGTCATTTTTTTTTATAAAGCTAAGATTTTATTTATTTCAAAAACAAAACGGCTAGTCCCTTTCGGGTTTTAGTTATCAAGTTTAGCTCAGGAGCACGCCGTCTCGCCTAGGATGAGCCGTTATTATTACACTGTAGGATTCAAGTGAGTAGGAGGTGAGTCACGAGGACTGCTTAAATACCAAGCCCCCACCGAATCCAATCCTAGACATGCATATAATGATTGCCACATCTTTTGCTCAGTGACAACTCACAGGGTTTGTTTAGAGAATTTATTAAATCTTATGCAATATCTGTTGGAGTATGCTAACCCTAGGGTTTAACAGTTCTACTCTAGTAGTCTACGTTCCCGACTTACTCTTCTACCCCATATCAAAAGAATTCAAAAAAATTGATAGAGGTACTTACCTGGCCGGATAGGTGCCGGAGACTCGGTGCCATGCTGTTCAAGCCAAAAACAGTTTCTCAAAATATTATAATAAGGCCTACTATTCAAGAACCAAACATTTTGGGCCTTGGGCCCCCCACAGCCAAGTTTTGAACCGAGCTCTGATACCAATTATGTAACACCCCAAACCCGGCCCAAACATTATGACCGTATCTGGGTTGTTACAGAGTAAAAATAATTTGAAAACCCTCTTTAAACGATTCTATCTAAGGTAAAAGATTTTGTCACGTTTTAAAACCATTGAATTGTATGAAGATTTATTAAGTCAAAATTATTACTGATTTTAATATACCCGATGGTATTTGAAACATTTTTCGCTTGATTTTGAGAAATCATGTATACCCATTTAAGTATCATTAAATAGTTTGAACAAATTATCCAAAATGCGAAAAATAACCAAAGTAAAGTATTAGGAGGCCTTATTACAACTTGAATAAATAAAAATCCACGATAAACTAAAATAAATCAAGGTTCATTAAATCCACATTTTTACTGCATGGCCACCTCGAGTCCTTCCGGCTCCTCATCCGTGATCTACGAGTCACCTAAAAAAAATGTTAAAGGAGAAGGTGAGTCACCAAGACTCAATGTGTAACCCTTCCCCCGGTTTAAAGCAATTTCATACACAATTTATAACAAATTAACATGCGCTTAATCATGCACCCAACCTAGCCATCCAAACACCTTTCTACCCCGTGGTACCAAACCACTGGTGACTTAAAGTCACAAATGTGATACCAAATCACCGGAGGTGCTAAACCTCCGTGTCCGAAGACACAAATCGATTGATGAGGCTAACCCATCGTGTGATACCAAATCACCGCATCAATCCCATAATATAATCCGTGGGGCCAACCCAACGTGGTACTAAGCCACTGGACGAGACGCTATGAGGTGCCAAACCTCCGAGGTGCTAAACCTCGGTGACCGTAGTCACGAAATGTGGTACCAAACCACCGTGTCCGCCGACACGAATATTACTTCCCTCCACTCATTTATCCCATATCAACCAAGAATTTATATTTTAATAGAAATCATGCCAACATGCTCATTTAGCAACACATATAGAGTTTACCATTAGCCATAACCACATATACCAAATATGTCATAACATATCATGATTCCCAAGAGCATCATGAAGAGAGTCATAACGACAAGGACTTACCTGAATCCTTGCGTATACCATTATGGTATTAATTCCCAAATCTACACAAGTCAGATTTAGCATACACAACAATTAGCATTTTAATCAGTTATAAAGTGTGTATGTACACACCTGTCACCAACGATCATTCTAAATCCTTGAAGAAACAATTGGCCACACAAGATTTCCTGGTCCTATATTCGGCCAAACATGTAGTTAGTGCTATTGACCATTCGGCCAAACCAACATATATCCGAAGGGTTTATATTTGAACCCGAAACCTTACCTAAACGCCTTCAAGTATAACTATAGCACACGATTTGCGACTCCGCTTCACTTCCCTATAATCGGCAGTCATTAGTATCACAAAAATAGCCTTTCAAATACCAAATAAATGGTTTACCACATCCTTACCACCACTTACCAAAATTGCTAACGAATGGAGGCTTCACGTGACTATTTCCAAAATCCCGGAGTACCTAAACAGAATTGGTTTCAACACTGATTAGTCATCAATATAATTCGGCCCTTTTTGTTCATCCCAAATCGACAGAACACAAGAGAGAAGAACAATAGGCATTCGGCCAAAACACTTACCTTCTCAAATCGTTTGCCAAAGAAGATTCGAAGAGATCTATCCCACTTAATATTCGGCCAAAGTGAGTTTAATAAGAAGAAAAGAAATTTCGGTCACCAAGATAGAGAGTAGGTTCAGCTAGAGGGAAAGAAAATAAATGAAAAGAAGATAGGAGTTTCGGCAGCAAGGGTGGTGGATATTCGGCCAATGGAGGAAGAAAAAGAAAGAAGAAAAAAAATGTAGGGGAAATCAATGGTGGTTTTCGGCTAAGTAAAAGAGGAAGAAGCTGGAAAATTTTGAAGGATTTCCTAGGGGAAATTCGGCAGCAGCAGAGGAAAAAGAAGAAGAAATAGTTGCTGGAATTTTTTGGCACTTCTTGTTGTACAAAAATCAACTTTGAACAGCCACAAAAGAGTCCCAATGCTGGCCAATTCCTCCCCCCTATGCTGATAATTTCAGCCACTAATTATCACTCAAGATAATAACACTTATCTTCTATCCTTTTCTTAAACAAATTAAATAAAAATAGAACACTAAGCTTCCCTCTTCCAGCCGAATTTGGGAGTCCAAAGTGCAGCCAATTTCTTCCCCACATGCCAAAGAAAAAAATAAAAGAAAAAACGATTTGTCGCCCTAAGGTTCAACTCGAACCTCCAAATTTCTCCAACGCCTTATGCCAATTCTCCCCTTTAGACTTTCATGTCAAATACCCTTTTCATTTATTTATAAAACCTTCCTCTTGGCCCTTTTTCTTATAACATAAAAAGCCCAAAATAGAAACGTTCCCTGCGTTCCTCGAACCCGAGACCTCTCTCTCTCAAGTGGTGCCCCAAGCCACTCCTACTACCTGGACTTTCATGCTACGAACCTTCCCCAATTAACTTTAATGCCTTCCTTCCTCAGCCCATCACCTAAAAAAAAACAAAACGCAAAAATGCTTCCTCTGTCACTCGAACTTGGGACCTGCGCTCCCCCATTCCCCTTCATCACGCATGGAACCACTTAGCCAACCATCTCCTTGTGTCAAGTTCCTTTTAGAAATTTTCTTAACCTCTATGTTACCTAGCTTCTTCCTTTAAACACTTAAAAAAAAAATTTTAACCCTAAGTCAGGCCTAGCTCGGGTTTATTTTTGGACCCTCAAACATGCCAAATAAAATCATATTATTAATTTCTTCAAGTACACTTGGGAAATTAATTAAATTACAAATAACCCCTAACTCAGGGTGTTACAATGTGTTCAGTGATTTCGAATAACAGTAATAATATGTAATGTTGCATTGTTTAACGTACTTCGTTGACAAGTGTAACACAAGATCATCCGAAGATGGATTCAGACATGTTGGCTGACCTAATAATCCCGACGGTTAAGGCTGATCCCAAGACTATGGTGCCGGCCTTAATTGGCAGTATTCATAGCCAACTGGGGTACACGCCCTCTTACAGAAAGGCTTGGATAGCCAAGTAGAAGGCGTTAGAAAAGTTACACAGTGGGTGGGACACTTCATATAATGAAGTGTGGCAGTGGTGTTAGGTCTTTGGAGAGATATGTCCCGAAAGACGACGGACTTGAAACGAACTGCGTACTACAACGATCGCTTTGCTCGTGGATGCACGGTGTTCAAGCGTCTTTCGACATTTAAGCAATGCCGAGATGCCTTTAAATCGCAAACCATTGGTACAAATTGACGGTACCTTTATGTATGGTAGATATACGATCGGCTATTGCTAGTCGTGGCACAAGACTACCGTGGGAGAATCCTTCCGATTGCGCTCGCAATAACACCGGGAGTCACCGATGATCGGACTTCTTCCTATCTAGGTTAAGGAGGCATGTTTGCCCCAACCCGACATATGCGTTATATCGGATCGTGGCCTCGAATACTTGCGGCAATAGAACGCCAGGGAAGCATGTGGCATCGCACACACCATTGATATTGCCTGAGGCATGTTTCATCCAACTACTATGGGCAACATCGATCTAAAAGACGTAAAAAGATGGCGGCGATATGGGTATAAAATGTCTATTGATATAATTTCGTTTGTAATATTCAATTTATTCTCAATTGAAGAGTGGTATGTAATATTCGCTATCAACGTATATTGGCAGGGTATGAGATCAATAAAGATCGTTTTCACAAGATGCTGGTCAGTTTGCGCTCAGATAACGCCGAAGGTGCAAGCTACCTGTGCAATATTCCTTTCGAACAGTGGACACAAGCATATGAAGACGGCCTACGATATGGGCATATGACCACAAACCTGGCCGAATATATAAATTCTGTTCTGAAAGGAACCCGTCATATACCGATTACATCAGTTGTGCGAGAGACATATTTTTGGTTAGCGGCACTATTTCTGAAGAGAGCAGCGAGTTATAGAGGGCAGATGCAAGGAGGCCATGTATGGAGCCTGAAGGTCTTGCAAGAAATAAACCGTGGGAAGGCACGGGTGAATACCATGCACACAGTGTGTCACGATCGCGACAACCTATGGTTTCGTGTCACGGAGTTTGACAGACCGAACCAAGGTATTGTTGGTGGCCATTATCGTGTACGCTTGACAAATAGGACCTGCGACTGTGGGATATTTGATGCACTTCGTTACCCATGCGCCTATGTACTTGCGGCTTGTCAGAATCTCCGTCTTGATCTAATGAGATATGTCGACGAAGTGTATAAATTAGAAAACATGTACAATGTGTGGAGACACGTATTCCCACTAGTCCCAGATGAACGTAAGTGGCCATCGGTATCGCTTGCACCGTATACGCTGTTGCCGGATAGACAATTGAGGCGCAAACCAAAAGGTCGACCTTGCTCGACTAGAATACATAACAATATGGATATCCGATAAACAAGCAACCAAAGCTCATTTGACGGATGGTGTAGGAACTCTGCCATACATCTCGCCGTGTCCAAATCGAAATAGTTGACCGTGTTCTTAGGTCTTTTGTTCATGGCGCTATGTAATATCTATTTTTTGGAGGAAAACGCTAACTTTTGTACAATAACTTTTATTTTATTAAAAATTAAAATAAATTAAAAAATTAAATTATAAAGAAAAAGTTAAACTCAAATTTTATTAAATATATTAAAACTTAATTACAAAAAAAAATTAAACCAATTCTATTTTGTTAAAGGTATTAAAATTTAAATAAATTAAAAAATTAAGTTACAAGGAAAAAGTTAAACTCAAAATTTATTAAATATATTACAACTTAATTACAAAAAAAAATTAAACCAATTCTATTTTGTCAAAGGTATTAAAATTTAAATAAATTAAAAAATTAAATTATAAGGAAAAAGTTAAACTCAAATTTTATTAAATATATTACAACTTAATTACAAAAAAATTAAACCAATTCTATTTTGTCAAAGGTATTAAAATTTAAATGAATTAAAAATTATAAGGAAAAACTTAAACTCAAATTTTATTAAATATATTAAAACTTAATTACAAAAAAATTAAACCAATTCTATTTTGTCAAAGGTATTAAAATTTAAATAAATTAAAAATTAAATTATATGGAAAAAGTTAAACTCAAATTTTATTAAATATATTACAACTTAATTACAAAAAAAAATTAAACCAATTTTATTTTGTCAAAGGTATTAAAATTTAAATAAATTAAAAATAAATTATAAGGAAAAAGTTAAACTCAAATTTTATTAAATATATTACAACTTAATTACAAAAAAATTAAACCAATTCTATTTTGTCAAAGGTATTAAAATTTAAATAAATTAAAAAATCTAAATTATAAGGAAAAAGTTAAACTCAAATTTTATTAAATATATTACAACTTAATTACAAAAAAATTAAACCAATTCTATTTTGTCAAAGGTATTAAAATTTAAATAAATTAAAAATTTTAAATTATAAGGAAAAAGTTAAACTCAAATTTTATTAAATATATTACAACTTAATTACAAAAAAATTAAATCAATTCTATTTTGTCAAAGGTATTAAAATTTAAATAAATTAAAAAATTAAATTATATGGAAAAAGTTAAACTCAAATTTTATTAAATATATTACAACTTAATTACAAAAAAAAATTTAAACCAATTCTATTTTGTCAAAGGTATTAAAATTTAAATAAATTAAAAATTTTAAATTATAAGGAAAAAGTTAAACTCAAATTTTATTAAATATATTACAACTTAATTACAAAAAAATTAAACCAATTCTATTTTGTCAAAGGTATTAAAATTTAAATAAATTAAAAATTTAAATTATAAGGAAAAAGTTAAACTCAAATTTTATTAAATATATTACAGCTTAATTACAAAAAAAAATTAAACCAATTCTATTTTGTCAAAGGTATTAAAATTTAAATAAATTAAAAATTAAATTATAAGGAAAAAAGTTAAACTCAAATTTTATTAAATATATTACAACTTAATTACCAAAAAAAATTAAACCAATTCTATTTTGTCAAAGGTATTAAAATTAAATAAATTAAAAAATTAAATTACAATAAAAAAGCAAACTCAAATTTTATTAAATATTACAACTTAATTACAAAAATTAAACCTTAATTACAAAAAATTAAACTCAAATTATAAATTAATTTACAATAACTCAAATTAGGAGGTGGGAACCAGTGCCACACAGGGGCGGTCGATGGTTACGTGCTAGATTCCTCCTTCTTCTGGCTTCCGGCGGGGTCGTGGAACCTCGGGCAGGGAATCGGGTTCCTCCGGCAGTGGGCCTGGTTCTGGATGTTGCGATGGTGACCCACTCTGATAAAATAATGACTCCGGAGGTGTTTGCATAAACCACGGGGGGGTGACTGCATCCCGAATGGAGAAGGAGCCTGGCAGAAAGAAGTGCTCCCCGATGACACCTCCTCTGAACCCACATGAGACGTCGGCCTCACCATCAGCTGGCCAGCAGAAGTAGTCGGGAACGGACTCGAACCCGGGCATGCACTCCATCCTGGGCTAGGACTAGGAAATTGAAACATATATGGGTTAGGAGGATACATATAAGGGGAAGGGTATGCACCTGGCATGAACGGTAGATGCTGTGATATCGGTGTTGTCGGCTAAACTGATGGGCCCGGTGACTGTGTAGGCGCTGTTGTTGGGCCCGGTGACTGTGTCGGGGCTGATGATGGCCCCGCCTTATCACCCTTTCTTCTTGGATTTAAAGGGGCCCGACGTTCCCTTCGCTCGCGAAGTTGCCATCGCCTCTTTTCTTCCAACAACAGATACGGCTTGCCATGGATCCTAAACCATGGCATGTACTCCGGCACGCACGCTAACTCTGGAACGACTATCAGTTCCCGGTCAGGTATATAGCCATATTGGTTCTCCCACGTCTCGATATGTTCTGACCAAAATCTTGGCCAATTCGTGTGTGGCTGCCGTAAGTCCACTTTGTGCTCATCATCGAGCACCTCCGGTGGCACGGGAATTGGTTGTCAAAAGCCAAATTGCCACAGAACCCGATCTACTTGGTGCATCTCCACGGTCGCGTAGGTGATCAATGGGACCTTTACGTACAACCGCTCAATTTTGGAGGAACTCCTCCTAATTATCGCCTCAATTTCGGATCGTCAGACGGTGTCCATTGAAACTATATTAACATTACGAAAATATTAGTTATATACCTAATATTAGACACTACATACGAAATACTAAATTATAATAACAAAATTCGAAACTTACTTGTGATTCCGACCTTTGGTCCAATAGGAGCCGTATATCCTCAAGCGAGTTAGGTATTCCAACATGACTCACCAAATGGTTCCACCTAATTAAATAAACTTTTAGCATGCAATTATACTATAAATCTACGAAATAATTGTAAAATATAATATTAAATTTAACTCGTTATCAGTGGGAATGAATATGGGTGGTCGAGTTGAGGGCGTAAAAATGGAATCGAAACCATGCCCATGACTGTAGTAGTGATAGGCAACCTCTGATTTTTGCTTTACTCGACCGCGTCGCCCAAGACATCTCCCTACAACCTCGACAAAGACGCGGACCCCAACTCAATTCACCAAATGCTGAAATCAACAAGTTTGAGAGCCATCTCAAGTGGACGAGGTTTCTAGAGAGGTCCAGATCGATAGCCTCCAATTATTTGAAGAATGTATGCCCGAGCATACCGTATTCTTTCTACTTGGTCGAACCTCGCTCGGCTCCGGAATGTGTCTCGTAACCACGCCATATCGATCCGAGCTCCTTGAATTCTATCCTGAATGGCACCCAAAAGCTCGTAGCATACGGCCATCCAATCGGTAGATGTTACGGACCCGGTGACTACCGACCCGTCCACCGGTAATCCCAACTGCAATTGCACATCTTCTAGAGTGATGGTACACTCTCCGCATGGCAGATGGAAAGTGTGGGTCTCGGGTCTCCACCTCTCAATCAATGCTACCGATCAAAGGCGGCTCCAACTTGAACCCCTACCTATCGTGGCCGTGCCAAAAACCCGCTTCCGCAGTAATTTCTCGATCAAGGGCGATGGGGGACCATGCATGTTGCGAATATAACATTCCAACACCCGATCTACAGACTATTTAAAAAATTATAAAATTAACAATTAATTAAAATTGCATAATTGAAAAAAAATTAAATAATATTGAAAAATTAAAATTAAAACTTACCATATGCATTTGCTCGACAGAGATGTGCTTGTTGTCTAGGCGAAGTAATTCCCCGGCCATTGTGATCCGATAAAAAAATTTAAAATTTTCTGAAAAAATATATTAAAAAAATTATAAAGGGCTTTTTCGTAAATAGTAAAGGACTATTTTTGAAATTTGAGCGTAAATTTCAAGGACCTTGAGAGGAAATTGAGAGAAAATTGAGAGAATATTGAGAAAGAATTGAAATGTGAAAAAAATAAAGGGTGGGGGGTTTTATACTTTTTTTTTTCCTGACCGTTGGGGAGCCAACGATCAAAAAAATATGACCGTTGGGGCTAAAGCGCTACATAGGGCGCGCTTTAGCCTTATCCCCAAAAACGCTACCGACGTGCGTTTTTGGGAAATGGCCTTTCCCATAAATTTTCTACAAACCGCCCATTTCGTAATTTTTAAATTTTAGGCATTTTTGGTAAATTACCCGAGAAAATGAAGATTAATTTTTTATTCTTATACCTATTAAAATGACAAATTTTTATCGGGGCTTTCTAAATACAAACGGCTACGCTTTTAATGACGACTACAAGACGTGACTGACCCGGCGTGATCCGCGCGTTTTTTCTTGGATGGGCTATTTTCCATTTTAGTCCTTCCGCATTTTACTTCTTTTTAATTAAGTTTTATTTTATTTAAATTTCGCCTTTAATTTTTGTTCTATTTTTGTTTTAGTCCCCTTTTAAACGTAGCGTTTTCTCCAATGAATATTTACTAGCTTGGTCCCTTTTCTTTTACTCCGCTATTCGATTAGGCCCTTTTATTTCTTTTCTTTCTTTTAAATTACTTGATAATTTTGGCACGCCTTAATATAGTCATTTTTAAACGCTACATTCAAGGGCCTAGGTAAATTATGCTTCTAATCCCCTTGGTTTAGGCGCACTGCTTAGG
The DNA here is from genome assembly GCA_025506655.1 of Gossypium rotundifolium. NCBI lineage: Eukaryota > Viridiplantae > Streptophyta > Magnoliopsida > Malvales > Malvaceae > Gossypium > Gossypium rotundifolium. The sequence goes on along the minus strand of CP106726.1, from coordinate 76,242,707 downwards.
TCCTAGATCCATTTTCATGACTTTATTTATTTAAAATTACTTTTTAATTTTGTTTTATTTACAATTAAGTCTGCTTTAGGTTTTCATTATGCTTGCTTATTTGTTATAAATTATTCATTAAAAATGTTGTGTTAATATATAAGATGTTGAACTATTTCATTCATTTTACTGCTTTGATATTTTCATTTATATAATTTTTACAATTCCTTTTCTTATTACTTTGTTTTAAATATTTGTTTAAATACTCTTGTATATTATTAATTTATATATACATATATAATAAGTGTTAAAATTATTTTTTATACATTATGGATTTCATACATATATTTTCTTTTAAATCTATTTATATGTATAGGTATATTTTAAATTTATTTATTTATATAATTTATTTACTCTTTAGTCCATACTTCATTATACATTTTTGTTTATTTCAAAACCTTCATGCATTATTATTTTCCTATGTAAATGATTTATATTATGTTTCATTTTATATATATTATCAATTTTGGATCAACACGTTTTTGGTTAAAAATTTTATTCAGATATTATTTATTCCAATTACTTTTATATATCATTATTATTTTGTATATATATTTATCAAGTTTTATTATGTATATATTATTTAACTTGACACATACTATTTTATATATAATATTTGCTTATTTATTTTAAAATGTGCTATATTTTATTTCATTCTTAATTAGTTATATTTTCAATCTTTGATTCTTGATTAATAATGTTGGTATGTTTCATAATAGAAGTGGTGAGATTATTGATTTTGTATATATTGGATTGTATGTTCATATTATTATTTTTATTATCCATTTGTACGAAGTTGTATTCGCATATTATTATTCCATGTTTGATATTATATTTTGTTTTTTCATTATCAAATAATGGTTGAATAAAATGCATTTTGAGCCAATTCTTAAAATTGTGTATTTGAAAATCCTTCAAAACAAGGCAATGTTCATATGTTTGGGAGTATGGAAAATTATGCCCTAGCGTACTGGGTGTAATTTTCTATTCAACCAGATAGCCAAATATCCTTTTTAATTAAATATCTTGAGGATCAAAGATGATCTCAGTGTCGACGTATAAAGGTGTTATGTCCTAACGTACTGGATGTGATATTTTTATTTCCTTCGAAACGAGCTAATCTTGAAGTTCAAGATTCAATATAAACTAACTTTCTTTAAGAAAACTTGCATTTAATAGCATGTTGTTAATACGACTTTTAATTTGTGTATATTTCATGATTAATGTTTATGTATTCTATTACTGTTACCCCTCAAATTCTAATATGTTCTAGTTTTTTTTTTAAAATTGTTTTTATTTTGTTTAAATGCATTTTAAGCCTAATATAAAATTTTGTTTTTCTCCAAAATAAGGCAATGTTCGTATGTTTGGGAGTATGGAAAATTATGCCCTAACGTACTGGGTGTCAATTTTCTGTCCAACCAGATAAACAAATACCCTTCTTTAATTTCATGTTTTGAAGATCAAAGATGATCTCGATGTCGGGTATAAAGGTGTTATGTCCTAACGACCGGATGTGATATTTTTATTTCCTTCAAACGAAGTTAATCTTGAAATTCAAATTCAATATTGATTAATTTTCCTTAGAAAGTTTATAACGTTTCCAAATTTTCAACGCAAGGACATTAATTAATCGATTTGGTACCCATCCAGGGGCGCATGGGGGTGCTAACCCTTCCTCATGCGTAACCGACTCCCGAACCCGTTTTCTTGAATTTCGCAGACCAAAACATTTTTATAGGTGACCCAATCACACTTAAACAAAAAGGATTGGTGGTGACTCCTTATTTTTGAAGCCGATCCCCATTTTTCAAATAAAACAAAAATGGTTTCAACAATTAGCATGATTCATTAGCTAGACTAGCATAAGCCATCGCATCTAACTCATTTACATCCAAAATAAAGTATCTATCATTCATAGCCATTGTCACTAGCTCTTGACCAAATGAGTCATCAATCACACAAGATTTGTTCTAAAAAACAAAAGAATAACCTTTCTCTATCAACTGGCCAACACTAAGCAAATTTTGGTCAATTTCAGGTACAAAAAGGACATCTGAGATTGTCTTGTTACCTGAGTGAGTATCGATCACAACCTTTCATCTACCTTTGGCTTCGATAAAGTTTCCATTCCCAATTCTGACTTTTGAAACAAAATTGGTGTCCAATTCCCTTAACATTATTTCATCTGATGCCATATGATATATGCAACCACTATTAATTAGCGAATCCTTTTTTACCCTACTGGAGGTTGCAAAATAGGATGCAGTGAAAACATGCTCCTCTTGAGCTTGATTGTCATCAACAGCTTGAGCTTGAACTTGATTCTGCTGCTGTTGTTGTGGCTTTGCCTTGTTTTTACAAACTTTCTCCATATTGCTTAGTTGTTTGCAACTTTTGCATTGGATGCCAGGTCTATACCAGTAATATCTTTCCAAGTGTGTAGATTTTTTTTTTGCAGTAAATGCATAGTGGGAACGTGTAACAACCAGATTTTAACCGTAATCGAAATAGTGGTTTCGGGACCACAAATCCGAGTTTGAAAAATATTTTAAAATTATTTTCTGTGTTTATTATGTGTGAATTTCCTTGTGTGAAATTTTCGTTTTTTAATTTCGTCGTTTGAGTGTTCGATTAAATAAAAGGATTAAATCGCATAAAATGAAAATTTAGTGGTTATTTTTAGAAGGGCCGAATAGTGGATGTTCTTTTAATTTGGAGGTTTTATGTTGGAATTTTGCCAATAATAAAAGGTAGTGGACGGCATAATGATTAATGTATGGTTTATATATATATATATATATATATATTATAAAAGTTAAAATAATAATAAAAAGAATAACATAATATAATGATATAATAAAACAAACATAACTTTAAAAGTCATGTTCATCTTTTTATTTGCTTATGACCGAAACTAAAGAAAAGAAAAAGAATTAAGAAACAAGCTAGGTATTCGGCCCTTACTCAAGCAAATTGAGATCAAGAACGAAAGAAAACGGCATTAGATCGGGGGAAGTTAAAAGTAGTCGAGTAGTTGATTTCGTCTGTCGATATTCGAGGAGCTTTATTTCGAGTTCAATCCGATCGAGATTCAACTTCTAAAAGTCCCTACGAACCCTAGGAATAGATAGAATACATATGTCATGACATAGGATTTCTGATATATGTTATCATGTAAGACGCGTCTGGGACGTTGGCATCGACTTGTGTTACGTGTAAGACCATGTCTGGGACATTGGCATCGTATTTGATTCGTGTAAGACCCTGTCTGGGACAGTGGCATCGATATGTGATTACATGTAAGACCACGTCCGGGACGTTGGCATTGTACAAGCTTCCAACTATTCGCGTATCCTTTTTAATTCCGAACGGGTCAATGGGCAATGTGAAGTAAAGACCGAATGTGTATTTGAATTACAGGTTCAGGTATAAAACACCCCAAACCCGGCCCACGAGCCTTGACCGGATCTGGTATGTTCCCCGGTGTAAACCGTTTCAAATTCTTTTGTTACTTAAGAAAAACTTGTGTGATTTGGAAGAAAGATCGTTTTGGGTTGGGCTTGAGTTGAAAACAAGTATAATTCATTGTTAAAAATCCTTTACTTTAGGTGACAAAACGTTTGGGCTTTGTTTTAAAAAAATAGATTTACTTAATCTTTTAATAAATATAAAGATTGTATGCTCAATAAATAAAAGTAAAGTAAACGCTACTACGGCCTTATTACATCAAATAATTTCCCAAAATTAAAACCAAAATAAACTTTAAATTACTTAAAATAAAATAAAAGTCCAAGTCAGAATTTCTTCTTGTGCATGGCCATCCCTAAGCTTCGCTAAACCCGGTCCATCACCGATCGTCACCCAAACATGTTTCCACAACGGGTGAGTCAAACAGACTCAATGTGTACACAAACACTAAGTCTTAACAAATTCGGGCATAACAAATCATATTCATACGTATCATAATTTCACATTTAATGATTCAAGATAATGATGCAATCCCAACCCAAACCTATATGCCATCCGCTACACTCCACCCGTACCATCCTGCACACCGTGGGGACTACTAAGTCAACCCTCCATCCGCTACACACCATCGAAGGCGTCATTGCGATGACGTGCTCATCGCCCATATAAAAGTTGTGGCATAGCCACTCGATAATTGTGTCATGAGACACCACATTCGATAATGTAACCGGTTACCACATTCAGATAATGTGACCAAGTCACCACATTCACTTAGTGAGACCGAAGTCATCACATTCACTTAGTGAGACCGAAGTCACCACATTCAGATAATGTGACCGAAGTCACCACATTCAGATAGTGAGACCGAAGTCATCACATTCACTTCCCTTTTCTCAAATAACCCGAATGCCCCATATTATTCATATCATGCATATCATACTTAAATTCACATTCATGTCACTTTTTACATGTTAAATATAACATATTTCGTAATCCTAGTAGGAGTAGGAAACGTACCTGAGTACTTTGTACCACATTAGGGTACTTTAGCCACATTCACATTCTTATACATTCATATATTAAATATTTGCCATATAACATATTAAAAGTTAGTGTGGGTACACACGGTACCTTAGCCATGCTTTTCACATTCTTAATAACACATATAATTTAAAACATAGCCATGAACATATTAAAACTTAGGGTAGGGTACACACCTGATTTGCTTAGCGGTTCACTTAAATCTCAAAAGCTTGATCTAATGCCTTAGATCTCAATTCCTACATTCTACCGACCTTAATATATTAGCATAAAGCCTATTCGCTATAAAACTAAATCCTAGTAGGATTTGTATTCTTAAAACTTACCTTGTTGCCGCTTTAGATTATTAATCAAATCCGGAAACTTGTATTCTACTCCTTTAAAATCGGCTAATCACTAGATCCCTTGAATCGGTTAGTTTTCAGCTTAAAACACATAATAATAGATCTTCTACAAAAATAGGGTCTTGGCCGAATATTCATAGTCACTTACCTTAAGGATCTTAAATCCCAAAATTCACCGAATAACTAGGGAACACGCGGCCTATGGTGTACCTTCGGGAAAAGAACTTCTCCTTCCATGATTCGGCCAAGATTAATAATCGAAATTAGTCCCTAAATTTCGATAAGTCTAAAATATAAAAGAATGGAAACTAAACTTGGACCTTACCCTTATTTGAAGGAATCGATTGCACCTTCACTTCGACCTTCAGAATTCGGCTATGGTTAAATGATGCTCTCACAACTTTCGCTTTTGGAGGATTAGAAAGAAAAGAGAAGGAAGAATAAAGCTGAGGAATTTCAGAGAGAGGAGAATTTGCTTAAGAAATTTGGCAAAGGAAGAGTGAATGAATGAATGAATGGCCTTCTCTTCCTTTTATAGCCGAAATTACTAGCTAGAGTCCTTAACTTGGCCACCACTCTTCCTATGTGATAATTATCACTTTATCAAAAGAATTAATCCAACAATTATCTCCTAATTAGCCGAAATTCTAAAGGAAATAAAACTCCTCTTTTAAGAGCCCACATGCCGTCCACCTCTCTGCTCTTTGTAGCAAAATAAAACTTCTTTTATTTGCTTCCTAAGTGACTCGATCCTGGCCCAAATACACTTGCATGTGGCGCCATTTCAGAGGCCCTAAGTGGCATCTTCAGCCACTTTTTCCAAGCCTGTTGTGTGTCAATTTTCACATGCTTTTTCTCTTAAGGCCACCTTGCCTTAATTTCCTCTTTTAAACTTTAAAACTCGACATTTCTAGGTCATTTCTAAGTTTCCAAAAATTTTCGTTTGGCTCTTTAAGCTTGACATTTCCTAGGTTTCCAAAATGTTCACTTTCCTCTTTTAACTTAAGTTTCCAAAATGTTTACTTTCCTCTTTTAGCTTAGGTTTCCAAAATGTTTACTTTCCTCCTTTTGAATCATTTCTAAATCATTTTCCTAGTTTCCGTAAATGTTCACTTTCCTTTTTTTAACTTAACATTTCCAAAATGTTCACTTTCCTCTTTTAACTTAACATTTCCAAGTTTCTAAAATGTTCACTTTGAACTTAACATTTTCTCACATTTCCATACATTTCCTTATATTTTCATACATTTCCATACATTTCCATACATTTCCATACATTTCCTTACATTTCCATACATTTCCAAGGTTCTAAAAATGCACACAATGGGATTCGAACCTCTTCCCTCAAAGTACTTCACTTAATGCCATAACCCTTGCACCTTAGGTGGCGTCCCTTGCCACTTTTCCACATCACTTCTTGTTTTTAACTTAAAAACCAATAATTGTCCAAAGCTTTCTCGTCCATCCTAGGATTTTAAAAACCCTTAATTCACTTCCAAACACTGCCAAAACCTACTACTCATGAATTATGCACAAACGCATAATCCCTAATCTAGGATGTTACAGTTCTACCCTCCTTAAAAATAATTCCGTCCTCGAAATTACTTACTAACAGTCGTACAATCCTTCTCACCGCACTTATGCTTACATCACAAGACTCGATCTTAATAGAACCATCATACTTTCCAGCACAATCTCTAAGTTCACGTCCTTAGAACTCATTTCTAGCGTCGCGATTTAATCGATTAGGAAGTTTTATGTATTAAAAAATTTGTTTAACTGATTAACCATGAAGTTTTATGGAAAGAAATTTTTTAGAAGTGGTTCTTTCAGTATTCATACATGCACACAGCCTTTACATTCATACATCCATCAATCAATTATGAACTTTCGCTCATTCGAGAAATGTTGTAGTTTCCATTGTTGTTGTTTTTCCACTACCCAGGGGTATTTTCGTAATTTGCCCTATAGGGGTATTTTTGTAATTTGTCAAAATAAGGTTCCTTAGTGATTTTGTCAATAAGGGTATTCTTGGTAATTTTTTTCCCCCGAGGGTATTTTGGAAAATTTTGAAATCTGATGGTATTTTGGTAGTTAACCTAGGTAAATTTGTAAATTTTAATAAATCAAGGATATTTTGGAATTTACAAAACTTGGGGGTTCTTTTTGAGAATTTGTTTTCCAAATCAGTGTTGTTGCAAAAATTTTGAAAATCAGGGGTCGTTCTGGTAATTTTGTAATTCAGGGGTATTTCGGTAATTTGTAGGGTAGGGTAATTTCGTAATTTTTTCTAAAATCGTGGTATTTTGTCATTTTGTAGATTAGGTTTTTGAACATTTTATAACGTAATGAAATTTTGATAGAACTGGGTATTTTGAAATTTCATAAACCAAGGGCATTTTGTAATTTTACCATTAGGGGTATTTTGTAATTTTATAAATTTGAAATATTTCAAGAAAATTTTATAAAAATAATCTTTTCAAATCAAGAGGGTAATTTAGAAATTTTAAAACTAATTTCGGTAATTTGCAGGGTAGGGGTAATTTCGTAATTTTTTTTCTAAAATCAGGGTATTTTGTCATTTTGCAGATTAGGGTTTTTGAACATTTTATAACGTAATGAAATTTTGATAGGAACTGTGGGTATTTTGAAATTTCATAAACCAAGGGCATTTTTGTAATTTACCATTAGGGGTATTTTTGTAATTTTATAAATCTAAAATATTTCAAGAAAATTTTATAAAAATAATCTTTTCAAATCAAGAGGGTAATTTAGAAATTTTAAAACTAGGGTTTCCATAAAAATACGGCTAGTCCCTTTCGGGTTTTAGTTAGGGGTTTAGTCCGTGTATAAGTCCTCTTGGTTGGGGTGAACCGAGGCTACACACCAGGTAGGATTCGAGTGGATAGGAGGTGAGTCACTAGGACTGCTTAAATACCAAGCTCCCACCGAAACCAATCCTAGACATGCGCACCATGGTTGCCACACCCTAACTCGGCGACTCAACCACAGGTTTGTTTAATTAGATATTTAAGTCTTATGTATTTGTTGGGGTATACTAGTCCTAGGGTTCAAATACTTATCAGACTAATCTACGTTGCCATAAAAGCCCATACATTTCACATATTCAAATCACTTGAAGTCGAAGTACTTACACGGTGGATCATGGTTTGAGACTTAGCGGGCCATGCCGAAAAAACCTGAAAATTTTTCAGAAAATTCCTTTTGGGCTTACTTTGGAAAACGTTTTGGGCCTTAAACCCAAGGTTTAAAACTGGGCTCTGATACCAACTTAAAACAACCCAAACCCGGCCCACGAGCCTTGACCGGATCTGGTATGTTCCCCGGTGTAAACCGTTTCAAATTCTTTTGTTACTTAAGAAAAACTTGTGTGATTTGGAAGAAAGATCGTTTTGGGTTGGGCTTGAGTTGAAAACAAGTATAATTCATTGTTAAAAATCATTTACTTTAGGTGACAAAACGTTTGGGCTTTGTTTTAAAAAAAATAGATTTACTTAATCTTTTAATAAATATAAAGATTGTATGCTCAATAAATAAAAGTAAAGTAAACGCTACTGCGGCCTTATTACATCAAATAATTTGCCAAAATTAAAACCAAAATAAACTTTAAATTACTTAAAATAAAATAAAAGTCCAAGTCGTAAATTTCTTGCTGTGCATGGCCATCCCTAAGCTTCTGCCAAAACCGGTCCATCACTGATCGTCACCTGAAACATGTTCCCACAACGGGGTGAGTCAAACAGACTCAATGTGTACACAAACACTAAGTCTTAACAAATTCGGGCATAACAAATCATATTCATACGTATCATAATTTCACATTTAATGATTCAAGATAATGATGCAATCCGAACCCAAACTTATATGCCATCCGCTACACTCCACCGTACCATCATCCTCGCACAACCGTGGGGACTACTAAGTCAACCCTCCATCCGCTACACACCATCGAAGGCGATCATTGCAATGACGTGCTCATCGTCCATATAAAAGTTGTGGCATAGCCACTCAGATAATTGTGTCATGAGACACCACATTCGATAATGTAACCGGTTACCACATTCGGATAATGTGACCAAGTCACCACATTCACTTAGTGAGACCGAAGTCATCACATTCACTTAGTGAGACCAAGTCACCACATTCGGATAATGTGACCAAGTCACCACATTCGGATAGTGAGACCAAGTCATCACATTCACTTCCCTTTTCTCAAATAACCCGAATGCCCCATATTATTCATATCATGCATATCATACTTAAATTCACATTCATGTCACTTTTCACATGTTAAATATAACATATTTCGTAATCCTAGTAGGAGTAGGAAACGTACCTGAGTACTTTGTACCACATTAGGGTACTTTAGCCACATTCACATTCTTATACATTCATATATTAAATATTTGCCATATAACATATTAAAAGTTAGTGTGGGTACACACGGTACCTTAGCCATGCTTTTCACATTCTTAATAACACATATAATTTAAAACATAGCCATGAACATATTAAAACTTAGGGTAGGGTACACACCTGATTTGCTTAGCGGTTCACTTAAATCTCGAAAAGCTTGATCTAATGCCTTAGATCTCAATTCCTACATTCGGCCGACCTTAATATATTAGCATAAAGCCTATTCGGCTATAAAACTAAATCCTAGTAGGATTTGTATTCTTAAAACTTACCTTGTTGCCGTTTAGATTATTAATCAAATCCCGGAAACTTGTATTCTACTCCTTTAAAATCGGCTAATCACTAGATCCCTTGAATCGGTTAGTTTTCAGCTTAAAACACATAATAATAGATCTTCTACAAAAATAGGGTCTTGGCCGAATATTCATAGTCACTTACCTTAAGGATCTTAAATCCCAAAATTCACCGAATAACTAGGGAACACGCGGCCTATGGTGTACCTTCGGGAAAAGAACTTCTCCTTCCATGATTCGGCCAAGATTAATAATCGAAATTAGTCCCTAAATTTCGATAAGTCTAAAATATAAAAGAATGGAAACTAAACTTGGACCTTACCCTTATTTGAAGGAATCGATTGCACCTTCACTTCGACCTTCAGAATTCGGCTATGGTTAAATGATGCTCTCACAACTTTCGGCTTTTGGAGGGATTAGAAAGAAAAGAGAAGGAAGAATAAAACTGTAGGAATTTCGGCAGAGAGAGGAGAATTTGCTTAAGAAATTTGGCAAAGGAAGAGTGAATGAATGAATGAATGGCCTTCTCTTCCTTTTATAGCCGAAATTACTAGCTAGAGTCCTTAACTTAGCCACCACTCTTCCTATGTGATAATTATCACTTTATCAAAAGAATTAATCCAACAATTATCTCCTAATTAGCCGAAATTCTAAAGGAAATAAAACTCCTCTTTTAAGAGCCCACATGCCGTCCACCTCTCTGCTCTTTGTAGCAAAATAAAACTTCTTTTATTTGCTTCCTAAGTGACTCGATCCCTGGCCCAAATACACTTGCATGTGGCGCCATTTCCAGAGGCCCTAAGTGGCATCTTCAGGCCACTTTTTCCAAGCCTGTTTGTGTGTCAATTTTCACATGCTTTTTCTCTTAAGGCCACCTTGCCTTAATTTCCTCTTTTAAACTTTAAAACTCGACATTTCTAGGTCATTTCTAAGTTTCCAAAAATTTTCGTTTGGCTCTTTAAGCTTGACATTTCCTAGGTTTCCAAAATGTTCACTTTCCTCTTTTAACTTAAGTTTCCAAAATGTTTACTTTCCTCTTTTAGCTTAGGTTTCCAAAATGTTTACTTTCCTCCTTTTGAATCATTTCTAAATCATTTTCCTAGTTTCCGTAAATGTTCACTTTCCTTTTTTTAACTTAGCATTTCCAAAATGTTCACTTTCCTCTTTTAACTTAACATTTCCAAGTTTCTAAAATGTTCACTTTGAACTTAACATTTTCTTACATTTCCATACATTTCCTTACATTTCCATACATTTCCATACATTTCCATACATTTCCATACATTTCCTTACATTTCCATACATTTCCTTACATTTCCAAGGTTCTAAAAATGCACACAATGGGATTCGAACCTCTTCCCTCAAAGTACTTCACTTGATGCCATAACCCTTGCACCTTAGGTGGCGTCCCTTGCCACTTTTCCACATCACTTCTTGTTTTTAACTTAAAAACCAATAATTGTCCAAAGCTTTCTCTTCCATCCTAGGATTTTAAAAACCCTTAATTCACTTCCAAACACTGCCAAAACCTACTACTCATGAATTATGCACAAACGCATAACCCCTAATCTAGGATGTTACAAGGTATGTGTTAGTTTTTTTTTTTTTATACGGAAACAAGGTAAGTTGATTATTTAAAATGATAAATGGTTATGTAAATATGAATTATGTGCTAACCTATTTGAACATATACATGATTCAGCCTATTTATGTATTTGTAATAATGAAAGGGAAATTATATATTTGTATATGATTGATTATGTTCGGCCATATGGTATATGTATGTGAGGTGCAAATGTGATTTGGTGGTAGATGATAACTTGTATTTGATATTATGTATATTCGGCCTTGTTAACAAAATGATAATATGTAATTGTTGTTATATATGTTTTTGCTTAAGACTTACTAAGCTTAAATAGCTTACCGTTTGTGTGTTTTATTTACCTTTGTTTTATAGATTTTGGAGTCACGTTACGAGCTCGGGGTCGTCAACAAAGTCTATCACACTATCGACATCTTTTGGTATTTTGTTAAAGTATAAATTCGATCTTATGGCATGTATAGGCTTGCTTAAGTTTTTGATTAGTTTTGGATTATGTATATATATATAAATAGCCATGCGAAAATGGCTTAATTTCCATACATGAGCTCGATTTGGTTTAAAAATGGCTTGTCCATGATCATGTTGTTAAGTCGGATTTTATGTGCTTTTGGATGGGTGCTTGATGTCTAATTTTTATGCTCTATTTTGACTACATTTGATCATGATTTGAGCTTGCATTTGAATGAGATAATCAAGTTACATGTATGTGGTAAATTTGGTTTATGCTAGGTATAAGTCTTGAGGTGTGGATTTGAAAATATAAGTGAGATGCTAAGTATATTATCGATGGAATGTTCATTAAGTTAGGTTATATGATAAGTAATAATATGAGCATATTTGGCCTTATGGATTGCTACAAAAATTTGTTATAATGTGCTTGCATATTCAGTTATATGATGAATTAAATGGCTAAGTATATAGTTGGGTTGGTTTCGTGGATGTGAATTAGATACTATAAAATATCTTGATATGCGAGAATGATTATAGAAGTTTTAGTGAGCTGCACATGAATTAGTAATGTTTATGTCATATGTTCATGTAATAGATTTGGTTATTTGTGAAATAATTAGTTGGTATAATATGCGCTTTAGATATAAATTATATGAGGTTATGGAAGTAATGCATGAACATGATCCTAGTATACTGAAATTAGTATGTATGATTTAATATGAATGTTCGAAAATAATTTAAATGAATATGTTATATATACAATAATTATAATAAAAAAGTTGTATATTCAATTTAGTTTTAATGTCACTCTATGTGTATTATGTGGAATTAAGTGTATAAATCTTGAATTTTGTGTTTGTGTAATTAAAATGTTATTTATCCAAATATATATATATATATATATATAGAAACATATATATATTGAAATAAAAAAATGGTGCATTATTTTGTGACTTGAATTAATGTATACTGACATGTTTGGTTATGGTTCTATAATAATAATCTTTGCATATGATTTTGGTTTGGTGAGTACATGTATATTATTAGGAAATAAAATGTTATATATTTATGTATATGTGTTCAGTTTTAATTCAGTTGAATTTTGAGATAAAATTTGTAAAAGCTGTGTGAATACATAATTATATTTAATATGACTTAAGTAATTAAATGATTGTATAAAAGTTGTGACTTTTCTGGTAATGCCTCGTAACCCCATTCCGGCGACGGATACGGGTTAGGGGTGTTACAAAACTTATACTTTCCACCATCTTTCTTTGGTTTCTCCTTTTTATCTAACCAATGTTTCTTTCCTTTGTAACTTGAGCTTGAGTCTTCCTTGCTTCTAGCCTGAAAAGCTTATTCAAGATACTCCTCCAATCTGTTAGCCCTTCTTTGCTTTTGTGCATAAAGAGTATTTATCAACTCTGACAATGAGATAGTTGATAAATCTCTCGAGTCCTCTAATGAAGAGATCTTTGACTCATACTATTCTAGGAGAGTTGTAATAGCTTTCTCAACAATTCTTCTGTCATTGAAGTCATCTCCTAACAGTCTAATGCTATTGACTATGGCCATTATCCTATCAGAGTACTACTTGATAGATTCAGACTCTTTCATCTTCAAATTTTCAAAGTCTCTCCTCAAGTTGATCAACTATTGTTGCCTTGTTTTATCAGACCCCTGAAGCTCTTCCTTCAGCTTCTCCCAAGCTTGCTTTGGAGAGTCACTGGTCATTATTCTGGTGAAGATCATATCCAAGACTCCATTTTGTAGGTAAGACATTGCCTTGTATTTCTTAGCACAGTCCTCGTTATGTTGTCTAATTTGAGATATGGTGGGATTAGCTCTCAATAGAGGTGGCTTTGTATCAGTTTCAACCACATTCCACAAATCATGAGCTTACAAATAAGTTTTCATTTTCACTACCCATATGTGGTAGTTTTCACTAGAAAAAACGGTGGTGGTGGTGAAAAACTCATGTTTTTACAACAACAAAAACAACTTTTGTTTCTTTCTTTTCAAACAAACAACAAAGAACAAAGGCCCTGAAAAATGGTAGGCTCTCGATACCATTTGTTGAGGTTATCAATAACAAAGTTTAAAAAATGATATTAAAAAGAAGAGAAAAACAAAAGTAATAATAGAGAACAAAATTAATTCATCATCATTTTTTATTTAGAACAGATTACTTTACAATTCAAGAATACCAAACTTGCAACAACTCGCACTAACATTAGGAATTATATTACATTACTTGCGCACTTGTTTAAGCTGAGGTATCAGCTAAATCATCACATAAACACTTTCCAGATCAACTAACTAGCTTACTTACATAAGCAAAACACATTACAATGAAACTAGATTAGTTTTCTTGTTACAAAAGCTTCAACAGTAAAGTTGTGCACCAAAAAGAGCTTCTTGCTGCTGCATTATTGGCCAACATTTAACAAACTGATGCAAGGATTAAGGCTGTTGAGGAGAAGGCCAAAACTACGGTGGAAAAGCTTAAGGTTGCTGAAAAGAAGACGCACAATGATGTTAATTTTTGGAGGGACCAGGCTAAAAAGTATATGATTGAGCGAGATTCTTCTCAATGATCAATGGCTTGGAAGGAAGAGGAGTGTAGGTAGAGTGTAACACCCCTTACCCGTATCCTTCGTCGGAATATGGTACGAGGCATTACCGGACTTAATCACATTTAACTGATCATTTTCGAGTCACAAATTTCCATTCAAATTTAAAAATTTTCATTCTTAATCATATTGTCCCTTATACGGACCTACGAGACCCAAAACATATATTGGGAGTGGTTCGAGACTAAACCGAGAACTTTGAAATACTTAGAAAATTTTACCACAAAACAGGGCCACAAGCCTGTATAGCTTGGGACACACTCGTGTCCTTGACCCGTATAACTCTCTGTTTATGACAACATCAACCATTTAGGGTCGCACGGCCAAGTCGCACGCCCGTGTGCTAGGCTATGTGGTCATCCTTGTGAATGAAAGTTAGGCTATTTACCAAGCCTTTTTTCCATCCAAAAACTCTTTGATACTTATACCAAGTTTATCAACACACAAATGGCATTTTTTTAGGCATCCCAATAACCACATCATGGCAGTCGCATGCCATTTATAAATCACATTCATCATGCACAACCACACACACACACTTAACTAATCATAGCATATAACTTACTCAACCATTCACATTTAGTATTTGCCACACATAATTATCACACATTCACTCATCCAACCCAAACAAGCATGCACATCCATGTAATGCTTCATTATAGACTTATAACATAACAAATATTGGCCGCATCAAATGGCCTTATACAACAATGACAATCAAATAACATAGGCCAACATTTTAGGCCAACTCATAATAACATATACACACATAATCAAGTCCCTATACATGCCATAGACTTAAAAATACTTGAAGATCATTGATACAATACCAATCAATAACTTGTTAGTGTGATAGAATCTCCGACGACCTCCAACTCAAGCTAGCATCTGTGACACTATAGGAAAAAGGAAAGGAAGGGTGGTAAGCATTATAGCTTAGTAAGTAGGTATGTAAATAATAAGTGATTTATTAACAGGCTTTTATAAATCTTCACATTATTTCTATCTAGATAATACAATCATAATTGCACATAAGTTATTGCACATAGTTGTCTACTCGAGTTGTCTACTCGAGTCACAGTCACTAAATTATTTCTATCTTGAGCTACAGAACTCCAAATTAAGATCCACTAATTTTTCCTGAAACTAGACTCATATATATTATTACCATAAAATTTTCAGAATTTTTGGTTTAGCCAATAAGTACAGTTTATTCTTTAAACTCACCACTATTCTGTTGTCTGACAGTTCTGACCCTTCTTCACTATAAATTAATTATCTCTTAGTATGGGATTCGAATGATATTGTTATTTGTTTCTTTTAAAAATAGACTCATTAAGTATTTTTAAGAATTTAAATTATAATCTGTAATTATTTTTTTACAATTTTTAATGATTTTCCAAAGTCAAAATAGGGGATTCTGAAATTATTCTGACCCTGTCTCACAAAAATTCAAATATCTCAAAATATGAAATTCTTTCACTTACATCGTTTCTTTTATGAGAAAATAGACTCAATAAGCTTTAATTTAATATCTTATTATACTTCTAATTCAATTTCCACCATTTTTGGTGATTTTTCAAAAACTATTTTATTGCAAATTTTACTCTTTCATAATTTCTTAGTATTAACTTTCATAGTAACACTTACCCCATATCAAACTTACCAAAGTTCGATCACCTATCGAGCACATTGCTCATAAATTTATACACACATACCTGCACTTATTCATCACTTAGTCATATTCGTTTATACTTAGTCATTTCCCGTTGAACGCATCGAAATAATAACGGATGCACAAAAATTTGCACATAAGTGCCACACTTGTAGCTAAAGATACTTCATATCACACTTTTCACATAGGCTCGCTCTCGAGCTAATAACATTCACGGGTCTGCTCACATAAGCTGTCAATCATATGTAACTACTCAGTGCTGCTCACACAAGCTGTCAGGTATCCGCAACACATGCCGGATTACCCAGCCATTGGTAGAACTTATAAGACCAGCACCCGTTTCACATAGTCAAATCTTGGGTCTGCTCACACAAGCTGTCGGTCATGATGAAACTACAAGGTGCTGCTTACACAAGCTGTCGAGTATCCATAACACATTTCAGATAACTCATCCATTGGTGGAACGTACGGACCAGAACCCGGATCACTTATTTCACTTAGATTTCACATAGGTTTCTAGTGAACATGTCACTCATATCCATTTTTATTCCTAAGGTTCAACCGGGAAATTTTTCAATTGTCGATATTTTGTCAATTACATTAAATATTCAGCCCCAATTCATACTATTTATCAAAATATGAAAACGTAAGTAAAAACTATGCATTATTTACATACAAACTTACCTCGGTAGCACAATTGGTGAAAATAACTTATTCGTCATACTCTTTGTTTTTCCCCGTTCTAAGTTCGAATCTCATCTTCCTTAATCTATAACAACACATTTAATTTATTTATTCATCATGCTACTCAAATTAGCCTAAATTCACATTTTGGCAAAATTTACATTTTTGCCCCTAAAATTTATCATATTTACACTTTTTACCCTAGGCCCGTAAAATGATTTTCATTCAATTTCTTTGCTCTTTAAACCTAGTCAAACCCTTTTTATAACTATAGCAACCCACATTTTTTATTAAATCACACTTTTATGACATATTTTATAGCTTTTACAAATTTGTCCTTTTAGGCATTTTTATCGAAAATCACTTAGTAAAAGATGTTTATCACATATCAAACTTACATATTCCTCCATTAAACATAAAAATACGTGCATGACACACATGGGTAATTTTTTTAACATGAACCCTAGCTCAAATAAATGGTAGAGATAGGTAGATCTTGTTACGAGGATTTCAAAAACGTAAAAATCATTAAAAACAGGGCTAAAATGGACTTACAATCGAGCTTGGAAGAAAACCCTAGCCATGGTTTCTTCATGGTAATTTCAGCCATAGCTTGAAGATGAATAAAAATTGGCTTTTAATTTTATTTTTAATTCATTTTAATTACTAAATGATCAAAATGCCCCTAACTTAAAAATATTCTATTTCACCTATTTTGTAACAGCCTGATTTTGACCCTAATCGGAATAGTGGTTTCGGGACCACGAATTCGAGTCAGAAAAAAATATTTAAAAAAATTTATTATTTTCTGTTTTTATTATGTGTGAATTTGTATCTGCGAAATTTTTGTGATTTAATTTTGTCATTTAGGTATCCGATTTAGGAGATGGACTTAATCGCGTAATTTAAAAATTTGCTAGTTTGAATAGTAAGGACTAAATTGGTGTTGGCTTCTTAAGTGGGAGCACTCTTGATAAAAAAAAGTCCATTTATATATATATATGCTAGTGTACGGCATTAGATAGTTTAAATATGCTTCCTTATTTTACACACACATATATATATATATATATATATATATATATATATATATAATAGTAAAACATATAATTAAGTGTTTATAAAATAAGTGATGCGTAAATGAGGTGGACGAATATGCCCTTACTACGTAAGTATTGACTATTAATTAATTAATGGCAATATAGGAAACTAATAATTTGAAATATTATAGTACAAACATTATAAAATTTTCATTCCTAATTTTTACTTCTGCATTGCCGAACATAAAACAAAGAGAAAAGAAAAACAAGAGCTAGGGTTCGGTTATATCCAAGTTTGATTAAGGTACGTGTCTAGCTCGATTTTTGATAATTTTTACGTTTTATAGGTCGTTGCTTCGAGTACTACAAAACCTATGTTTGAATTTTGAATTTTGATGAATATTTTGAGTTATGTCATTGATGAGAACTTGTGATTTTTGTTGTTTGATGGTGAAATATGAAAGATATATAGGTATTGGGATAACATATTTTGTATTGGAATTTTTGATAATTTTGGGAAATTTAGACTTAATTGCAAAAATAAAAAAATAAAAAATAAAAAAAGTTGAGGGATTAAATGTGAAATTGATGAAACATAAGGATTTGTATGAGTACATAGAATATTCGACCTAGTTAGAGTGTTGGCAAATTTTGTGTATTTGGTGTTTTGTGCAATAGGGACTAAATTGAAAAAAAGTGTAAATATTGGGAGTAAAATGGTAATTTTCCTATTTGTGTGTTTTTGGAACAAATTAAATGAAAACATATTGAATGAGCTTAATTTGAATAATTTTAGATCAAGAACCAAAGAAAGCGGACTTGGATCGGGGGAAAACCAAAGTTGTTGACTAGCTGTACCGACCCGTTTTTCATCGTCCGAGGTAAGTTTATAAGCAAATAGACGTATTTAATTTTAATTAAATGTGACTTATCTATGCTGAAATGAAATATGTGAATTTATATCTACAATAGTCGAATGTATACAAGCTTGGCTTCTATATTTCTGAATTCGTTTTGACCGAGTTACGACGTCCGAAAGCCTCGTATGAACCTTAGGAATAGCTAGGATACATATGTCATGACATAGAATTTCGATATGTGATGTGCGAGTAAGACCATGGCATCGATATGTGACTCCGATATATGTGTACGAGTAAGACCCTGTCCGGGACAGCAGACTCGATTTGTGGCTAGATGTAAGACCACGTCTGGGACGTTGGCATTGTACGTTACATGTGATTATCTGAGTGTCCTAACCAATTCCAAATGGTTCATCGGGCATCGATATGTGGAGAAGCAACATTTAAATTATTAAAAGGCCAGGTATGTACTAGTTTGAAACTCATTTGAAGCAAGGTAAGCGAATAAATTATTATTTATTTAAAGCTATGTGTAATACTAATAGGAATTATATGCATATGTGATAAAGAGTATTCGACTTTGTGAAATTGTGTGAATGAGTTTCAATTTTATGTGTATGTGATTATAGGAAGGTACAATGTTGCCGAGTTAATTTTGTGAAATTTCGGTTAAACTTGTTTGAGATATAATTACATGTCTTAAAATTCGGTTGCCATGCATTTTTTATTATGGTAGGTCAAGACAGTTAGTAAATGAAAAATAACTTAAATTGACTGAACATTAGCTGCACTTAAATGTTGTTTATTTTATGATTATTGACATGTTAGTTACATAGGCATTAAGTGTACTGTTGGGTGTCATAAGTTAATAAAACGATTAATTTAGTTAGGGCTAAATGTGCATAAATTTTACATATAGCTTTTAAAGATTAAAACACTAAATAAGTATATGAATAGCATGATTATTGTCCATATGGGCTATGTTCGAATCCATAAAATATGCAAGACATGTCCATTCAAATTGACCTTATTCTAAGTTGCATGTATATATAGTTTCAATGATTATAAAATGACTTATTAAATTATAAGCACATATGTGTAATCTTGGTGGTTTTATGCATAATCATATAAATGTTTTAGTAATGTATTTTATCGATGTAGATAATAATTTTGGTTGTGTATATTAATTGATAATAAACTATAGATAATGTTTTGAGATTTTTATGAATTGCGTGTACTAGATGTAAGTCATGGTATGTTTTGGAGATAAAATTAATTGCACTATATTTATGAATACGTTTTCTTTGATGATAGCTTAAATGTTTTAGAAAAAAAAAATGATGAAAATGAGGTGCAAATTGTAATTGTATTTTGATTAATGTTGCATGTTTGTTATTTAATTCTGTCATATGTTTATTAATGCAAAAATGATCTATGTAATTATAGATTTGTTCGGAAACCACATTTTGTTCGGTAATACTTCATAACCCTTTCTGATGACGGATACGAGTTAGGGTTGTTACATATTTCATGTCCATTTTTGTCCAAAAAATTAACCAATGGTCTAATTACCATTTAAGGACCTCCAATTTAAAATTTCATAGCAATTTGACACCTCTAACTTCTAGAACTCAAATTTTGCACTTTTTACAATTTAGTATTTATACTAAATTGAGCTCCCAAATGTCAAAATTTTCAAATGAAATTTTCACAAAATTGTTCCTTGAAATTTTAGATCATAAAAATATAATAAAACTAAATTTTATTATCTCAGATTTGTGGTCTCAAAATCACTGTTCCGACTAGGCCTAAAATCGGGCTGTTACATAGAGCAACAAGATAATATCCTTACCAAGTCCCAACTTGAGGAAAATGTGGCCAATTCCTTATGCTTGGTCTTGAGGAAAGTTATCCTGGGGATGCAACTACATTATGGCCCTTTTTACATTTACAACTTGGACCTCAATCTCTCGATGATATCATGAGTTATGAGGGAAAAAAACCTAGGGTTTGATGTCTTTGACCCTAATAGTCCTAAATTAGAAGAATATGTCGGGAGGATTAGGCATCTATATATAAGTGTTGTTCTTGAGGAAAGAGCTCAGAGGTCCTAGATGGTGTAGTGAAACGGGACCAATGTTTCTGGTGATGCTGAGGATCCTTCCGTTAAAAAGTCTAGGATGTTGGAGGGGTATCAACATTGTAAATTAGTTGATATTTGCAATTTGTTCTGACATTAATAAAAAATTCCAATTTTTTCTCAACGTCACTACAGCAAAACAGACTTTTAGCGGCGTTTTTAGTGGCGTTTTAAATACAAACGCCGCAAATATTATACACTAGCGACGTTTGACGAAAAAAGCCGCTAAAAAATGATAAATAGCGGCATTTTTGAAATAAACACCGCTAAAGATGATATATAGCGGCGTTTATCAATAAAACGCCGCTAAAACTCTTACTTTTAGCGGCGCTACACAAAAAACGCCGCTAAAAGTCTGAGTTTTAGTGGCGCTTAAAAACGCCGCTAAAAATCAAAGTTTTAGCGGCGCTCTGTAACAGACGCCGCTAAAAGTCAGAGATGTAGCGGCGCTTCATCAAAAACGCCGCTAAAAGTCCGAGCGTTAGTGGCGCTGTGGCAAAAACGCCGCTAAAAGTCAGACATTTAGCGGCGCTTCTTGAAAAACGCCGCTAAAAGTCAGACATTTAGCGGCGCTTCTTGAAAAACGCCGCTAAAAGTCAGAGTTTTTCTTTAGCCATTTTTTGGATTTTTTAAATTTATATATTAAATAAGTTATTATATAATCGTAAAAGATATATATTAATTTTAAAATATTAAATTAATTATCATCATAGTTTAAGGTTTATGGTTTAGCATATATATAGTTTAGGGTTTAAGGTTTAGGGTTTTAGGGTTTAAAGCTATAATATATGAATTAGGTTTTAGGGTTTTAGGGTTCTAGGGTTTAAGGCTATAATATATGAATTAGGGTTTAGGGTTTTAGGATTTAAAGTTTAGGGTTTAGGGGTTTAGAGTTTTAGGGTTTCGAGTTTAGTATTTTAAGATTTATGAATTAGGGTTTAGGGTCTGTGGTTTAGAGTTTAGGGTTAGGGCTTGGGTTTATGGGTTTGTGGGTGTATGGTTTAAGGTTCACAGGTTTAGGGTTTATGGAATGAAGATAGAATATCAGATTTCATTTAAGCATTAAGAAATTATAAAATATATGCTACAAATTAAATCGATTGTACATCTCTTTATCCTTAAACCCTAAATTATAAACCCTACATGCCTAAACCCTAAACTCTAAATATCATATTTAAATTCTAAACCCTAAATCATAACTCTAAATACTCACCATAAACTCCTAAACTACAAACACTAAACTATTAACCAATTAAATTTCGCATATTATTAAACCCTAAAAAGTCTAAACCTTGATACTTTATTTGATCATAAGGATATATATATTGACGTGTATTCATGTAAATATTAATGTAAAATCTTATGTTTATAATATTTAGTGGAAGCACTTACTATTGATTAAAAAGTTTATTAAAATTTAGAAATTATAATAAATCATAAAATCTAGTTCTCTGATATAAATAAATTATAATAAATCAAAATTATAAAAATAATTACCTAACTATTCTCTATTTTAATTTAGGAATCACAATAAATTTATTTTGTATTTTGATTTGAATTTTAATTTTAATTAAAAACTGATCAAAATTTAATTAAAGTTAATCTTTATTAATTCTTAAAACACAAAATTTAAAAACATAAAAATTTTGAAAAATATATATATGTGAATGTTTAATTTCTATAAAATATATACAAAACTAAATAATATTTATAAGTAAATAAATGTCTACTTTTCAATTTTTTAAAATGAAATTTATTTATTAAAGAATAAATCTAAATATATTAAAACAAGTTACCCATTAATGGCGTTTCCTAGAAAAACACCGGTAATATATAATAGAACGACGTCATATTTTGCTGAAAGTTTAGTGGCGTTTTAGTCAAAACGCCGCAAAAGGTGCGTTTTACCGGCGTTTTAGCCCGAAAACGCCACTAATATATCAAGAGTTTCCAAAACTGCGCCGTGTTGGTATATTTTATTAGTGGCGTTTGTTATAAAAACGCCGCAAAGTGGAGAAAAACGACAGCATTTTTGTATTTTATTTGGTGGCGTTTATTTAAAAGCGCCGCAATAGGGATTTCATAAATGGCGCGTTCTTTTTACAAATTAATTAAGGAAGCAAAACCAAGTCATTTCGACAGTTCCCCATTCGTTCTAACTTTTGAAATCCCTAATTTCTTCATCCCCTTTACAATTCCCTCGATTCCCAAATTTTTTGTTCGATTCTGGTGCAATTTCTTCCCCTATTTGATTACTTTCCCACGTGTAATGATTTACTATTTTAGAATTGCTCATTGCCTCCCAAATAATATTTTTTGATTCTCAAGATGGATTTTATGCTTAGCCGAATATTTTTGGGCGACTTCCCTATGAAGCATTTGGTTCCATGTCTTTTTGAGTCTGCGTTTGGTTCCTTTGCTGAGTTCCTTTTGAGTTTGTTTGAGGATTAATGTGGGGCTGTTTGTTGGGAACGTGGACTGTTTCTTGGGTTGAATTTTTTGTTGAAAAAATTTTGAATGCGAATGCACTTGGCATTTCTATTTTAGGGTTAATTGGATGTTATCATGAAATTTTAATCTAGGGTTTTAGATTGGAAGTTTTATATGTCAGTAAATTTATTTGTGGGTTTCGTAGTGTTGACGTTTGACTGGTTCGCTCTTATCTTGCCTCTTTTTCTTCTTTTGTTAATTGAACTTTTTAGTTTCGATTTCACATCAAGAAAAACTGCGGGTTTGCTAATGCTTATTGGATCGATGATGCTGATAGTCTTTTTTTAGATATAAATTTGGTTAAAGAGTAAAGGGATTGCTTTAGTGTTATGAAATACAAGCATTAAAATGAGAGATTTAATTGCATTCATGTGTTTATTTTTTTCATTGGATTGGAGCAGTTTTGATGTTTTATGTTTATTAAGCTATGTGATGATAAATTTGTAACTTTAATTGTTTCATTGGTGCACTTATATGTATTTGAGAGCTTTATTTGGTCATAGTCATAGAGAATTTCACCACTTTATTATGTTGTTTCACCAAATTGGCCTAGGGATTGCCTTTTCTTTGTAATTTCATTTCTCTCTAGCGTTGAACTCAGATGGTCGCTTTTATATTGTTTTAAAGGGAATTATTTAGCATTTCGATGTATAAGGGAGAAGTAAGTTAATATTTGCAATTAAGAAGATCAATGGGTTTCTCTTTCGCTTAAGAATTGTTATTTGATTTACTTTGTTCTTGATGGTGCGAGAATTGGATTCAATGTCGAAACAATGCAGTACAATAACATCAAATTTCAAGTGTGGGATTTAGGTATGCCGATCACTCTTGATCTGGATCTTTAACATGTATAGTAGATTTTTTATAGTGATGTCCTGAAGGTTTGATAATATTTTCTTATCGATTTGATTGTTCTCATGAAGGAATTCAGTAAAGCGTTTCCAAAATTTTCGAGTGTCGAGCAAGAACATCTCCACCAAATCTGCCCAAGAAGTTCCTGCACAAGCATCGTAAGTTCATGCTAGAATATTTTTCCTCCCTCAAAATCTGCCATTTTTCCCAAAGTCAGTAGCATTCATAATTTCTTTCATTTCAGGGACTCAATCAGTAGCATTCAATCTACATCATTGTTATTAGAAAATATAAGTTTAAATAAAATAAATATTAAATTAACATATAAACATTGATTTAAATTTTGATTTTAATTCAATTTTACCCAGTGAATACATACATTTCTTTTTCTTTTATATATATATTGAATTAATATAATTGTTTGTATATGTAACATTTTAACATAAAATCGTACTAATTTAATAATATTGTTAGTAATTTTTGAAAATTAAATTAAAAAAAATTGGGAACGTGGACAGTAAAAAAAATTAGGGTGAGAATATGGTTAAATTGATGGCTGTTTTAGATGTTTGTATTATGAAGTAAGTTTGTGTTCTGAACCTTGTATTCCAATTGCAGGAGCTGTTATACAGGCGTTTATTAGACTTCACGAAAAAGGCTTAATTTATCAAGGTATATGCGAAAATTCCATTGCTTACTATTATGTTTCACCTTGCGAACTGATATTTACTACTTTCTGATTTGATCATAATTGTCTATCTTCCTCCTTTGTTTCAATAAAGTTAGTAGACAAGGTTTCTTTTGGACAAGCTTTCTTTTGGACTTCAAGTACAGGTATATGCGTTTATTAGACAAGCTTTCGTTTGGACTTGAAGTATAGTTATTTTCATGGTGACTTGAATATATGCTCGTGTTTGGTGGTAGGATGTGGGACTACTTTCTTCTCTGCTTGTTAATTTATCAAATATTCAAGTATACAACTCATTTCGATTTTCGATTTGATTTTATTGTTGAAAATCTATGTGCTTACGCCTTATTATACTAATATGTTTTTAATAGTAATTTAATCTTTTAAAAATATATAAAAATATTTAATTAATACAATATTAAAATTACATTTTAACTTTTATCAAAACTTATGACTTAATTTTAATCTCAAAAAACCTTTTCTAACTTCTAAACATCACCATTTGCTCATTAAATAAAATTGATTGGAAATTAACATTGGTAAATGGTAATTAAATAAAACTGTATTTGTAATTCAATCATTAGTATGCAATGTTTATCGATGTTGGGAGTGGTATACTTTCATCTTGCTAGTGTAAGCCATCAAACAAGGTCATTGCATGTATTCATTCTTTGAAACTTTAGCTAGATGAATATATAGTCGGGTTGAAACTTAATTGTTCTGGTTAATTGCTTGTTTACGTGGTTCAAAAGATACTTGAAGCTGATTTGGAGTTTCCAGAACTCCATATCGTACTTTTGCTATTTATATCGTTTTATTTTTCATTTATTTTATTATGTTCAATTTTATGGAGTTTCTTTTTTATTCTTCTTGTATGTAGCTTCTCAAAAATTTCGGGCGTCCTTTGCTCAACCCAACAGTAGTTGCTGGAATCGACTCTGCCATCCAATTTACAATTTGTAAGCTTGTATATTTAACTTGCTAAATTGCTGTCCAAATTGCGGTTTATTATCTTGCTTGGTTTGTATATATGCTGTTTGTTCTATTGCTGTCCCAAAAAAGAGAAAAAAGATTCAAAGTATATAGGCTGGAAACCTAACGGGTTGCCTTATATCGGATCCTCCCTAGGTGTAACAATGCCACGTATGATGAATCTTAAAGAATTTCTGTCTAAACTGCTGTTTATTATTGCTGTTTATTATTAATAATGTTTGAACAACCTCCAATTTGCTATCTACTCATGCCGCTTAGATTTTTACAAGCTTCCGTATTATTTTTAAAATTTAGGTACAGTACGATATAAAAATAACATAAACAAAATATAAAAGTAAATTGCTAAAGTATGTTATAATTTTTAACATAAATGTCATATTTTAATAAATATATGCAAGTTAAGAAGATATTAACATATTTTAATACAAACACATGTCGTTACATATATTATATATTATATTAAAGAATTTTTATTACTTTATCTTCCTTAAAAGTAAACAATTTCTTTTTATGAATACTTACATTTATATTGCTTTTGGTTTATTACTAATTACTAATTTTTATATTAATAATGTTTGCTATTGATATTTAATATTTTCAATATTTTCCAAAATGGTAATAATATTTTGTTATCGATATAATAATAATATTGGTCATTACTTAAATATGTTTTAATTACGAAAAGTAAATTATTTTTATAAGAAGTAATTTAAAACTTTTTAAATTTAATATTGTTATCAATATAATAATATAAATCATTATTGAAATATGTTTTAATATAGAAAATATTTTTTTAAAAGAAGTAAGTTAAAAACTTTGTAAACTTAACATCACAAAGAAATTTCAATTATAAAAACCATATAATAACATTTTCTAGCCTTAATCGATTCTCGATTTGAAATTTTAATTTAACTTACATAATTCATAATACATAACTAACATAAAATTATTTAACTTACATGTACATAACTTACATAACTTACATAGCTTTTATCACATTATTTAACTTACATAATACGTAACTTACATAATACTTGTATAGAAAAAAGAGATTCAAAGTATATAGGTTTAAACTTGACGGGTTGCCTTATATCTAATCATTAGATATAACGGATCCTCCCTAATTGTAACAATGCCACGTATGTTGAATCTTAAAGAATACATAACTTACATAATATATAACTTACATAATACATAACTTACATAATACTTGTATAGAAAAAAAAAGAGATTCAAAGTATGTTGAATCTTAAAGAATACATAACTTACATAATATGTAACTTACATAAAACTTGTATAGAAAAAAAAAAGAGAGATTCAAAGTATATAGGCTGGAAACCTGACGGCTTGCCTTATATCTCACTGATAGATATAATGGATCCTCCCTAGGTGTAATAATGCCACGTATGATGAATCTTAAAGAATACATAACTTACATAATATGTAACTTATATATATGAAATTATCATTACTTACGTATATTATAAATTAACAATTTAGCCGTGTAATTTATTGTCAACTTTAGACTTCAACAACTACGAAATGGATAGGACTTGGATGAATTTGTCAAGGGTAAGTAACGGTTATCGAAATGGAGTAGAAACTTTTCTGAATTTCGCATTTCAAAATGCAAGCCAAGAGAATATGATTCTTTGCCCCTGTGAGAAGTGTTGCAATACCAATTGGCATTATCGTGAAGTTGTCTACGAACATCTAGTTGTTGATGGCTTTGTCCGGGGGTACAAAAAATGGATTTTTCATGGAGAGTGTACATCTAGTGGAGCATCATCATCGATGAATCTAGGTTATCCTCATAGTGCTTACAATTAGAATGTTAGAGATTATAACATGGGAGGCATGTTGTGGGATGCTTTTAATATGCACAGTGATGGTTTCGGGTCATTTCCACCTGACATGGGTGCAACCAATGATTATAGTTTTGGTGGAAATACTTTCACCGAAGGGGGAAGAACTGTACATGATGAACAGCCAAATGAAGAAGCGGCAAAGTTCTACACGTTACGTGGTGAAATGAATGAAGAACTGTATGAGGGATCAAAATTTTCCAAACTGTCTTTCTGTATTCGTCTTTTTCACTTAAAATGTTTGGGAGGATGGATCGGAAACTCGTTGACAATGCTGTTAGAGTTTCTGCAAGAAATGTTCCCGTTTGCGAAAATCCCTAAATCGTTCAAAGACATGAAGAAACTGATAAAGGATTTAGGTCTTGGCTACAACAAAATTCATAGTTGTCGAAATGACTGCATGTTGTATTGTGGCGACCGGATAAACCAACAGTGCTGTCATGCTGCGGCCAATCCCGTTGATTTAAAAGAAATGTAGAGGATGGTAACGAGGACGAACAGGATACACAGTCAAGGAACCAGCCAGTTAAGATTTTGCGGTATTTTCCGCTAATACCAAGACTTCAAAGGCTTTTCATGTCGTCGAAGACAGCCGAGTCAATGACGTGGCACCATGATGGACAAACTGATGATGGATTGTTAAGGCATCCCACAGATTCTTTAGCTTAGAAATCATTTGACTCAAAATTTCCAAGCTTTGCACGCGATCCTCGGAGTGTCAGGCTTGGGCTAGCATCAGATGGATTTAACCCTTACAAACTCATGAGCACAGCGTATAGTACTTGGCCGATGGTGCTTGTTCCTTACAATTTACCTCCATGGGTTTGCATGAAACAGTCATCTTTTATCTTATCTATGATTATACCTGGAGAGAAAGGGCTTGGGAATGATATTGACATATATTTGCAGCCACTTGTTGAAGAGTTAAAACAACTATGGGTTGGTGTTGAGACATACAATGCAATGAGAAAAGAGAACTTTAACTTACGTGCAGCTTTGATGTGGACTACTAATGACTTCCCAGTTTATGCTAATTTATCTGGTTAGAGTACTAGGGGACGTTATGCTTGTCCTTGTTGTGCTGCGCAGACATGTTCGAAATGGTTATATAATGGGAAGAAGTTCTCTTATATGGGGCATCGTCGGTGGTTACCAGAAAATCATAGATTTAGATATCAGAGTGCTCAGTTTGACGGTACTGAAGAGCTGAAAGAAGCTCCATCGCAGACCAGTGGATCCGAAATATTATTCATGTTGAAAGATATAAATTTCATTTATGGGAAGATGAATCAACCGACCAACCCGCAAAGAAATAGAAGATCAAGGGATGAATCTGATGATGAATCTGACGAAGAGGATGATCCTAATGAGGCGGAGTTGTGGAAAAAAAGAAGATTTTTTTTTAGTTGCCTTATTGGGAGCATCAGATATTACGCCATAATCTTGATGTCATGCATATTGAGAAAAATATCTGCGAGAACATCATTGGGACTATTTTGAATGTCGATGGAAAATCAAAAGACAATCTTCAAAGTTGACTTGATTTAGTCCATATGGGAATTCGGCGTGAGCTTCATCCCCAAGCACTTCTGAATATGAAATATCGGTTGCCGCCTGCTATTTATTCAATGTCGAAGACGGAAAAAGAAGTGTTCTGTACGGTGTTGAAGGATATAAAAGTCCCGGATGCGTATGCATCAAATATATCTCGATGTGTTAGTCTTAAAGATCGAAGACTATATGGCTTAAAATCGCATGACTATCACATCTTGATGCAAGACTTACTGCCAGTTGCTATGCGGTATTGTATGTCAAAAAAGGTGACGTCTTCTGTAATTGAACTGTCCAACATAATGAAAGGCATTTGTGGCAAAGTTTTGGACGTTCAAGAACTTGAGACACTACAAGATCGAGCTGCACTGACTTTATGCAATCTGGAGAAGATCTTCCCGCCTTCCTTCTTCACAATTATGGTGCACTTGTTAATTCATCTCCCGCGTGAAGCGATACTTGGTGGACCCGTGTTCTATCGATGGATGTAACCCATTGAAAGGTCTTAATTTATTTGCAAATTATTCCTTCATTCACCTAAATGCCTTTAGTTCCAACTTTTGATAATGCTCTATTCCGTGTTTAGGTTCCTCTCCAAATTGAAGTCTTATTGCCGCAATAAACGTTATCAGGAAGGATCAATTACTGAAGGCTACTTGGCAGAGGAATGTATGACTTTCTGTTCAAGTTATTTGGAAGATGTTGAAACAAGAATGAATAGACCAAGTAGAAATGCTGGGCTCACAGATCATAACTTGGCCGGAATTTATTTATTTCAAAGTTTCAGAGAACCGATCGGCAAAGTCGAAACTGCAGAATTAGATGATAGATCATAGGTCCAAGCACATCGATACGTTCTTTTTCATCACGATTCAATGGAACCATTACGGAAGTAAGTTCATAGAATTTGATAAATACTCATCACTTATAATTTCTTTGTCTTCTAACAAAGTAACCATTTTTTAACATAGTGAGTACAAACAAGTATTGAGAGCTCGTTCACGGTCCCGAAGGTTACATCGACGAGAAATTAATAAGATGTTCACAGAATCATTTCATGAATGGTTAAGCCAAACGGTATGCAATTGAAGTTTTCATTGACAAGTAATAATGTTTTCGAACAACATTTATAATTACTCGATTTACTTTTGATTCAATAGGTTTCGAGTCGAAATGAAGTAAATGATGAAGTTAAATGGCTTTCACAAGGTCCAAACGGAATATTGAAAAGATATAGTGCATTCATCATCAACGGATACAGATTTCATACAAGGTATCGCGAGAGGTTTAGGAGAACCCAAAATTGTGGAATTGTTGTTAATTCTTCAATTACGAGTTATTCTAGTGCTAGGGACAGTAATCCTGTCGAGGGGAATCTGGAGTATTACGGACTTATTACTAACATCATTGAGTTGGATTATTACGGCAAATGGAAAGTTGTCTTGTTTCGAGGTGAATGGGTGATGTGAATACTACTCATGAATTAAAAAGATCAATATGGTTTTACAATGGTGAATTTCTCTCGATTGATTCACACCGGAGAACAACTGATAGACGAGCCGTATGTGTTTTCTTCTCAAGTGAAACAAGTTTTTTACTCGGAAGATCCAACTGATGAGTGTTGGTATATTGTACTTCGAAATACTCCTAGAGACTTGTTCGACATGGGCAGTGGAAGTAGAGATGACATCGTCGAAAGATCAGAAACTCTGCCTTTTCCAGAACAAAACTTAAATGAAAATATCCCTAGTACTAATGCACAATTTCAATGGGTTCGTCGGGATGTGGACGAAGATATTTACTTAATTATGATGTAGTAAGATTTTACTATTTTTTATTTATATGTAATATTATAATTTTAATCATGGTCATTTTATGTAATTTAAATATTTTATATGTACCATTATTGTTGTTATTTGTTACTAATATTTCAACTATTTTATGTGTATTGCGGGAAAATGAGTAGAAGAAGATTACTAGATTTAAATATTGTACATAATACTATAAATTCAAGAGGGCAAAAGTGAACAGCAAACAATAGTTGGATCCTCTAATGTGCCTGACATAGATGATGAGCCTACAGAATTAAAAAGTAAAATTAAATTATTTTACATGCATGTTGACTTTTTTATTGATTTATTTTTCAATTTTAATATAACAATAATTTATCATTGGTCAACTGAGAGTGGTGGGACGCGCAGAGGTCACGGACGTACGTTGCTTAAAGGTTTATACGAATTAAATTCTGGCGACCGTGTGAAAGTAAGGAGAAACAGTCATGGCCAGCCTATTGGCCCTGAAGCTCGAGTTCTAGCAGGCTATTTGGGCATTATTGCACGAAATGCAAATATGTTGCCCATCAATTACGAGTCATGGCATCACATGCCTGACGCAAACAAAAATCAAGCTCTGGAGAACATTAAGGTAACAAAACATGAATGTAATTTATAATACTTTGGTTGAAGTTTCATTTATATTTACTTTTTAAATTTATGTTTTTTTAGGAGAGGTTTAGTTTGGAGGTCTCGATGACTATATAAAAAGACATTGGGAAAAAATGGAGAGACAACAAAAGCATATTGAAAAAGAATATTTTAAGAAAGAAATAAGCCTCGAGGATAAACTGCGAAATGTCCCACCGGGAATGTTGAGGTATCAATGGGAAGATACGGTTAGATTCTGGAACTCAAAGAAAGGAGAGGTATAACCTAGTTCTAAACTCTTATAAATTTTTCGGTGTATAGTATTTACTATATACGTAACAATAATATCGTTATGTAGGACCGTGAGCGTGTCAGAATAAGCAGCAGGCAGAAACAAAAATTCACGCACACGGCAGGATTGAGAAGTTTTGCTTCTATAGCTGAGGCTGAGGTATTATAATTTATTAATTCTGTCAAATATTAATGACTTTATACTATTAAATTATATTTGTAATACAACACTATAGGAACTCTCCACCGGTCAAAAAGTTGGACGCGTTCAGCTTTTTGATATTACGCATAGGAAGAAGGATGGGTCTCCGATGACACCCGAAGCTGGAGAGATTATGGTATATTTACTTAATAAAATTTGATTTATTAAAAATGGATTTATAATGTTTACTTATAATAGTTTAATTTTTCGTTAGTAGTTTTAAATTAATAATGTTAAGTTATGATGCATTCCTTCTTATTGTATATTTCGTTTCTAACTTTTTGATTAATTTATTAGGAGAAACTAAAGGAGAAGAAGACACATTATGAAGCGGCTGCTTCGAGTGATAGTTCTGTTCATCTTGAGGATGTCGATAACAGAATTATTACCGATGTTTTGGGTCCTGAAAGGTACGACTGCTTCGACTGATAGTTCTGTTAATCTTGAGTATATTTATAACAAAATTATCACTAATGTTTTAGGTGTTGAAAGGTACGGTCGGGTTCGACTTCAAGGATCTGGTGTTATTCCGACCCAATATTTTGGATCCAACTCCCAACAATATATGACTTTCGGGAGTCAATCTCGTGCTGAAGTTCAGAGGCTAACACTACAGTAAAACAGACTTTTAGCGGCGTTTTTTTAGGCCTTTAGCGGCGTTTTTAAGCGCCGCTAATAGAGCTTGCGGCGCTTTGAAAAACGCCACAAAAAACGCCGCTAAATGAGGCGCCGTAAAATTTAGCGGCGTTTTTGTGAGAAAAACGCCGCTACAAACCATGACTTTTAGCGGCGCTTTTTCGACAAACGCCGCTAAAAACATAACTTTTAACGGCGCTCTTCACACAAACGCCGCTAAAGGTGGCGACCTTTAGCGGCGTTTTTTTTGCAAATGCCGCTAAAAACATGACTTTTAGCAGCGCTTTTTTTACAAACGCCGCTAAAAACATGACTTTTAATGACCTTTTTTACAACGCCGCTAAAAACATGACTTTTAGCGCTTTTTTGGAAACGCAGTTAAAAACATGACTTTTAGCGTTCCTAAGACAAACGCCGCTAAAGGTGGCGACTTTTAGCGTTTTTCCACAAACGCCGCTAAAAAGCATGACTTTTAGCGACGCTTTTAGTAAAAACGCCACTAAATATCATAAAAATAAAAAAATAAAATATTATACTTTTAGCGGCATTTGTCCTAGAAACGCCGCTAAATGTCATGAAAAATAAAAAAAATTAAAATATTATAAAATGCCAATCAAAATGCATCACCTTTCCTTCAGTTAATCAAAATGCTTGAGAACCGCTGCTCATCAACCTAGATGGGTGCGTAAAGATAATTCAAAAAATATAGTAGACAATAGATGACAATTTCTAGTGAATCATAGCAAATGAACAATGGGGTTCATATATATATATCTTGCCACTATGAGTTAAAACAATGACAGTGGGTCTTTCTTAATAACGGTAATATAATAGAGTCGACAATGGAGAGCAACATCGTGCATGTCTTAGACCCATGGTTTAGTTCCAAGATGCATCTTCGCCATATTACCTCAAACATCCCGCACATAACTAAAGTCGCTTAGTGTCAAGTGTATAAGATACTAACATTAATTTTAAACAAAACATTAACATGGTAAAACCTCCCATAACATCTAGACCAACAATGGATGCCGTAAATAATAATTTTCAAAAGATCAAGAAATATGCTAGAAATTATCTCCTATTTACATCTTCAAACCAAGTATGACCTACAAGATGTTAAACCATCTTGTCACCAATTTATTACAAAGTACTTTCAAACAAAAAGCAACATAAGTCAGATTACATAAGAACCTAACAGCAGTACAAACCGGGTTTATAATGATCCGAACTCGAACAGAGTTAGATAGCTATGCTGAAATGGAAACCTAAAATATGAAAGAAATCCAAAAGCCAATACCATATAATAAAAATTTAGCCCCAAATTATCTAAATAACCAATGAAAAGCAAGATGCATATAGAATCCTAAATTCACAACTTAAAAGACTAAGCATTTTCATGGGACAAGGAAGTTTAAGATAAATCACTCCATTTCTCTAGGGACATTTAAGGAGGATTGAGGAAAGCGAAAGGCGAGCGAAATAGTTCTTTGCTAAGATATAAATGTGACAATTGCAAGAAGTGAGGGCTAACAAGAGCATCAAAAAGTATGCAATAAAATAAGAGCATTCAGATATTATTTAAGACATGCTAATACAAACATAAAAAAATTACAAAAGAAATAATAACAATAATAAAAATAAAGGCTTATCTAATTAGTTGTTATTTGTGACAAACTGACAATTCAAGCTAGCCTTATCACAGGACATAGACCACTTTGAAATACCATTAATTACAGAGGCATTTGTGGACAGTGTTGGCTGGTCAGAAAGAAAATGATGACTTCCTATACATAAAATGCAAGATGGAAATAGCAATAAGAACAATGAGCACAAAATAATAAGGACAACAGACTGAATGAACATTTACTCTAAAAACGTGCTTATCAAATTTGTAAGGCAGACAAACCACAAATCATAGTATACAAGCTCCTTTTAATCATATTTTTCTTTCCCCAACCTCCAAGCACGAGGCTAGCAATTAGTCACATGATTAGTCCATATGCTAAGGCAAATTTACACTTTGTTTATTTATTTGCAGAATGCTCAACTTATTCAAAATAAATAAAATAGCAGATATTCACATGCAATGCATGTTACAATGATTCTAATAATAGCATGTGATACTATGCACACAGAGAATACAAGCTACAAATTAGCTTAATACCTCAGAGAAGCATCGTGTAGCAGAGGATGATGATAAATTACTGCCAAGAACTGCATTAGAAGATCCCTGCAGCGACGATTAAAATAAACAGAACCACACCAAGTTTATTTTGCCCACAAAGAACATAATCTGCAGAAGGACACAGAGGAATCCAATAAAATTAAATCAGAGTCATCAAAGCTTATTTCCATTGTAGAACATCCAATAAAATAAAATTAATGGAGATAATATGAAATTTGATATGTAGAACATTTTTTATGAGATGTAAACTTAAATAACCCTCTAACATGGTAACATTCTCTATTCTTGAGTTTAACTTAAAAACATCCAAGAACCTTCTTGATATTGTCAGTCACACATGATTATGGTAAAAATACTATCCCTTCATTAGCAAATGATAATAATATGATTAAGATATATTTAAGAAAAAAAGGTGTCAAATATGATATATAACTACAGATTTATGTCACATGAGAAAGCTTATTGATGATGGCTAGAAGGCAACATGGAAAACTTATGCAACTCAAATTTCTCATACTTGAGAGCTAAAAGGAAAGAAAGAAATTCATATTGTTGAAAAGGGTACAGGCATAAAGCATAGAAGTTCCACCAAATAAAGAAAAAAGTTATCATATGTATTATGATACTAAAATAATGCTTACCTTGTTCATAGTGTAAAGAGCTTCAACCATTTCCACGACCGATTACGTATCATAGTAGCCACCTAGAAACCCATAAGTAGCAAAATCGAAACAATACAACCACAACAACCAAAAGCCGGATGTCTTGACAACATGACCATAAAAGCAACTATACTAAAGTAGATTTTGAATTTTATAATATATAGAAAATTAGAGTAGCAATGCCTACAAAATGTTCCATCTAAACAAAACTTAATCACAAGTCCAAGACCAATAAAGAAACCCAAAGACATTAATCACAACTACTTCAATTTACTCTCAGATCCCACCCACCAAACAGTGACTTCTTGTTTAGAGTTTAAATTATAATAATGATTAACATAATAATATAATACTTTTGAAAACATCGATAATTTGAATTTGCCAAAGACATTGTAATTACGTTATAATAATATATATATATACATATATATATGTGTCAACTAGGAGAATATGGGTGGTTCTCGCAATAACTGCTGACCCTCTCGGCCTCTAAAAATAGAAGGAAAAGGAATGCAACTTGGGTATTATTGGTTTATCATGTTTCGTAGTTGTAGAAATGGCGATGACCAAAATTTACTCGAAAAGTAAGATTGGCATTTGGTTGTTGCTTTAGAAATGAACACACCGCCATTTGTTGGTTATAATCATTCTTAATAATCATTCTAGGCTACCACAATAGCCGAAAGGATTAATTTTTTTCTTTAATCTAACCTATAGATTTAATTTATTACACATTTTTTGAGTAAAGGGAGGCAAAATGGAATTGACTCCCGATACAAGTACCTCCATGATATTTTTACCAACATATTGAACATGGGTGGATACATATTCATATCATCATAAAACTAATTAGCTATATATATACATGTGTGTGCGCGCGTGTGTGTGTGTGTCTGCGCATGTATGTATGTATATAGGGTACACTTGAAACAACAGCTTAGAACATCACCTTCCAAATAACATGATGGCTACATAACATATTCATATCATCGTAAAACTAATCAGCTATGTATGTATGCATAAAGAAAATTAAACATGTCGATATTAAACAAATAAAAACAACTAAAAAGAACCAAAAAAACAAAACCCAGATTGGAAAAGTCGCAAAAAAATTGTACCAGATCGGGCAACACCTCGATTGAGCCTTGGGTGCTTGTGATTAATATTGAAGGAAACATTTTTGGACCCAAAGAAAGAAGAAAAGCTGCCATTTTTGGAGGAATAATACTCATTACATGGCTCAAAAGCACCACCATCTTTGCTGGTGGCTAAGCTGCCGTTGCATGGAGGAGAAATAAAAGCTTTCCTTCTATCACCAACCCAATGGAGCAGTGGAGACTGTGACTGATTACATAGTGGACTTACCAGTGATGATGAAGATGCCATCCCAATAAAGAAAAAAAAAACAAATAAAAATTGAAACTTTAAGAGTTTTGAGGATTTGGGTTTGGATTATAATGAAAACAAAATCTAGCAACTCATCAATGAAACAAAAACAAAAATGAACAAAAACTGAAACTTTTTTAAGAAAATGATGAAAAAAAAAGATCAATTAAATAGCTTTTGAATCTGGGCAAATCTCAGACTTCTTTTCTTGGGTTGTTTATATTTTCAACTGAGAGAGCCCGACTGAAAAATATAAAGAACCATAGAGCAACAAAATCATAAAATTAAAGTAATTTTTAAAGGGTTGGCGAGGATCTGCGTGCTGGATCTCAAGCGAGAAGGACGCCATAGCTATGGGGGATTGAAAGAGAACGCTTTTAGGGTTTTGAGGAGATGGAGATAATTGAAAGAGAACCACATGCTAAATTCGGAAAAATTTAGGAATTGGGGAAATTTTAGGGTGGGGAAAATTTTGGGAAATTTTAAACATGTTTTTAACATATTTTACTGCGCTTTCCTAATAAAACGCTACTATAGTTCTATTTTTTGTATGCGTTTTCAAAAAACGCCACTATTATATATTTTTAATTTTTTTATTTTTAACTTATATTATTCTTTTCGATATAATCTCTATTTTATTAGAGATATTTCTTCCTAACTAAAATATAACTATTTTGCTAGATGTTCGATGTGAAATGATTTTAGTTTTTGTATTTTATTTTTATTTGTTATAATTTGGTTCTATATCCAAAATAGATAATTATCTACCCATATCATTTTGTTGTACTTTTTTTATCAATTTTTTTCAATCTAATATTTTAATATATCAAATGGTTTAGATTAAATATTTTTAAATATAAAAGTATTTAATCCATTGTATAAAATTTCATCATTTAACAAACCTCAAGCAAACATTAAATCCTAAACCATTTAATATATATAAAATTTATCTATTATTTCTTGAATAATTTAAATTATAATCATAATTTTAATATATTAAAATTAAAATTATCTCTTTTACAATCATATAAGAAATTATTTAATATATAAATTAAAAGACACTAATTAATCTAAACCTTAAACCCCTATCATCTATCCCATAAACCCTAAATCATAGAACATAAATCCCTAACCCCCTAACCCTTAACCTATTAACCACTAACCCTTAACCTATTAACCCCTAACCCTTACCCTTTAACCCTAACTCTTAACCTATGAAACCCTAACACATCCCCCTTAAACCTTAAACCGCAAACCATAAATCATAATTCCTAAGCATTAAAATAGTAACTCCTAAACCTTACACCCTAAATTATATATGCTAAACCATAAACTCTAAACTATATATAATGATAATCAATTTAGTATTTTAAAATTCATATATCTCTTTTACGATTAGATAAACCCTAAAACCTAAACCCGTGAACCTTAAACCATACACCCATAAACCCATAAACTCATAAACTCTAGCCATAACCCTAATCCTAATACTAATCGTAAATCATAAACCGATAAAGTCTACTAAATCTTGAAATGTGAACTTGAAACCCTAGTCGCCCATCCAAACCATTAAACCCTTAATTATTTAGATAAATTTTGAATAATATATATATTTTCAATATTTCAGGAAATTTAAATAACATTTTTAATTTACTAAATAATTTTACTGATTAACCGTCTTTAGCGGCGTTTTTTTAAAAGCGCCGCTAATGGTCAGACCTTTAGCGGCGTTTTTCCAAAAGCGCCACTAATGCTCAGACCTTTAGCGGCGTTTTTCCAAAAGCGCCGCTAATGCTCAGACCTTTAGCAGCGTTTTATCCAAAAGCGCCGCTATATATATAGTTTTAGCGGCGTTTTGGAAAGAAACGCCGCTATTGCTCATTTTTTTGTGGCGTTTTCCTTCAAACGCCGCTAATGTATAATGTTTGTGGCGTTTTTTTTTTAAAACGCCACTAAAAACGCCGCTAAAAGTCTGTTTTGGTGTAGTGTAAAAGACCAGATAGCTCAGATGCAAGCGAGCACGGTTGAGCAAATTTCTCAACTTAGAGCTGAGGCAACAATGAGGAGGCCGAGGCAAAGAAATGAGGGAGGCGAGCAAATTTCTCTACTTAAAGCGGAAGCAAGCAATGAGGAGGCGTAATGAGCAGAAGTATGAAGAACTTCACCACACGACTTCAGTTATGATGAAGATGTTACAATGATCATGCAGACGCCCATCTTAGACATTTATGTTCTTATTGTAAGATGATTTTAACATTGTTACATTTAACATTTTGTAAGAATATTTTGTACGACATCATATATCTTTTATTTATTTTAAAATATCATTTAGAATTAATGTAGTTGGTGCAATTTTATGCTACATTTGTTATTTGGGTTGGAATTATATACTATATTTGTTGTCATTGGTTGGTTTTAGTGCATGAGGGTATGATATTGGATAAATAGAATATTTTAAATCTGTACAAGTTAGCGGCGTTTGTGGGTAAAAGCTACCGCTAAAAGTCAAACTCAGAATGGCGTTTTTGCAAAAGCGCCGCTAGAAAGTCATTGTTTGTAGCGGCGTTTACTGCAAAACCGCTTCTAAAAGTCATGTTTTAGCGGCGTTTGGATAAAAGCGCGCTAAAAGTCGCCACCTATAGCGGTGTCGTGGGAAAAGCGCTAAAAGTCGCCACCTTTAGCGGCGTTTGTGTTAAGAGCGCGCTAAAAGTCATATTTTAGCGGCATTTTTCGAAAAAGCATTAAAAGTCGTCACCTTAGCGGCGTTTGTGAAGAAGCGCCGCTAAAGTCATGTTTTAGCGGCGTTTGTGAAGAGCGCCACACAAGTCTTATTTTTAGCGTTTTTGAAAAAGCGCGAAAAAGTCGCCACCTTTAGCGGCATTTATGTGAAGAGCGCCGCTAAAAGTCATGTTTTTAGCGGCGTTTTTGCAAAAAGCGCCGCTAAAAGTCATGGTTTTTAGCGGCGTTTTTTTCACAAAAATGCCGCTAAATTTTGCGGCGCCTCATTTAGCGGAGTTTTTAGTGGCGTTTTTCGAAGCGCCGCAAGCTCTATTAGTGGCGCTTAAAAATGTCGCTAAAGGCCTAAAAAAACGCCGCTAAAAGTCTGTTTTGCTATAGTGTGTCTTGGTTTTTATTGCTTTTGTTGTTTGTTTCTCTTGGCATGCATTATGGGTGATATTCAGCATAACTCTGCATAATCATAAGTTTTAATTGTTTCTTCACAAATTTCGAATATCTTATGTCTTGATTTTTTTTTTTAAAATGCCATTGACCATTCGTTGACGTTGTTTTCTCTAAATGTTTATTGCAGATTGTACTACATCTGGGAATATTGTCTTTCATGGAAAATAATAACCTTGCTCGCAAATGCATGGGGGAAGAATTACAGAAGGTAAAATAATAACATTGCTCTCAGATGCATGTGGGGAGGCTTATGG
This sequence comes from Gossypium rotundifolium, assembly GCA_025506655.1. Lineage (NCBI taxonomy): Eukaryota > Viridiplantae > Streptophyta > Magnoliopsida > Malvales > Malvaceae > Gossypium > Gossypium rotundifolium. The sequence goes on along the minus strand of CP106726.1, from coordinate 76,202,333 downwards.
AAGGTCGAATGATAACCCTACTCTTAGACGTATAGGGGAAGCTTGCGAAAGGTAAAATAATAACTTTGTTCCCAGACGTATGGGAGGAGACTTACGAAAGGTAGTAAATAATAACCCTACTCTTAGACGTATGGGGGAGGCTTATGGAAGGTAGAGTAATAACCTTGCTCCCGTATGCATGAGGGGAGACTTACGGAAGGTAGAATAATAACCCTACTCCCAAGTGCATGGGAGGCTTACGGAAGGCTCAATGTCTCGAGACATCAGCCTTAATGTCTCAAGACATCAAACATGAAAGTTAAGGATCTGAAACAAGGGAATCATGTGGCTCTCAATGTCTGGAGACACTCGGTTGAATTTTGATAATTGAGTTTGGATTTGAGTCTTGACTCCATATTTGACCTCGAGTAACCCCAAGATGTGTTAAATAAGATTGTTAAACATCTATAATGCATGATTATATTCATAAATGGAAATGTTTTAAATTATATCATGATTATATGCTTAAATTATTTTTCAATTTATTTGAGATAGTTTGCGTTGCTTCAATAATGTAATGTGACGTCATGCATGATCGGGTTAAGTGCGGGGTGTCACAGTGCTAATTATTTGAGCTAACTAATGACACAACTCTTGTTTCTCTCTAATAATGGTAATTACAATTCTGATCCCTCTATTACGCTCGCATTTGGGATTTAGTTTTTATATTTTAATTTGACATAGATTGGTCCTTTTCTTTTACAATGGCATTAGTTAGTACAATTTTGATCCCTCTACTATGTTCTTAGTTGGAGTATAGTGTTTGTATTTCAATTTGAATAATTTAATTATTTACGACATTAGTTAATCCAAATTATTAACAAATTTAATTATTCCAATTAAAATGACGATGTTTTCCTACTTTAAAGTTTGGGTGTTGCTGAACCCAAGTATTTAGATGTTACGAGAAATAAATTTGTTGTAGTTAATTGTGACCGATAGTATCGGGGAGGACTTTGTTGAATCCGTTTCTTATGCGAGAAGTTGGGACGGTTTTAATTTCGAATTAACTCTATAGCCAATTCCGCATATTATAAATCCTTGATGGAATGTGAATATGGACACTAAATCAATAGCATGGTGGCCGGTCAACTAGTTGTAGTAAAATGACTTGGTTAAAGTAAATTTTTTTAGAACTTAACTAGACAGTTAGATGGGGATAGAATCATGATGTTTGTGTGTAATGAAATAAAATAATATATATTAGATAGTAATAGATAGTGGAAGTGTGTGTGCATGTCTCACGGTTGGTGGCCGGCTAAGATTTGTTGATTGGCTAAATTTCATTTTATGATGGGTAAAGGGTGGGGAAATGGACGGAAAGTAAGAAAGAAAGACTTAAACTTTTATTTTTCTATCTTGCTTCCTTGTCTCTTTCAAATGAAGCTAGAGAGGAGAGGCCGGCTGCTTGTAGTGGAAAACCATGAAATTTGTTTGCTTAGAAGTTGAAATTTCAAGTAGAAGGGTAACTCTTCTAAGCTCTCCCTTGCCCATAGCTTTTCGTTGACAAATTCTGGTTGCATTGTTCAATTGAGCTTGACCGAATGTGTGGGAGAAGAGAAGAGTTTCTTTTCTAGTTGTAAATGTTGCATGTCTAGTAGATGAAGAGTTTCTCACTAGTGTTAAAAGACTTGAGTGAATGCTTGTCCTGTTATACTCCATTTTTGTAACTTTGGGGTTGATTGTATTTAGCTAACAAGGTGGGAGAAGGCTGTAGCCGAAAAGGGAAGGAGCAAATTCAATAGGTAGAATCGGTGTTGGGAACCTTGGTGAGTTTTCCCTGAACTTTTATTTTCTTGTGTTTGATAATTGTTGAAACTGTTAAATTGCTGTCCGAATTTTACCTTGTTGGTATTGTTAATTGCTGCCCTGTTTATGCTGTCCAATTGTGGTATTGATGCTGTTCGAATATTGCGTTGTTAATGATGTCTAAATATTGTATTATTGATGCTGTCCGAAACAGCCTCCGAATGTGATATGTTACAGAAATTAAGCCAAGTGTTGTGAGTCATCTTAGGCTGCCCACAACGCAACCTTTCAATACTAATGTTACCATGAATTAACCTTCAATTGATGGTGTGGTGTATGATTTATGTTAGGCCAACCCCTTTTTGGTTGCATTTTTGAGTAATTACATAATAATTGGTGAGTGTGATTGAGTGAAGGATGTATCTTCTTGTGATGGTAACCTTGAGATCTTAAAATTCGAAAGGGAATGTAAAGTCCTCGTTGTTAACCCTTTCTTGGTGCTAGTGAACCACATTAAAGAGGATAAATGGAGGGATGTATTTTAAAGAAAAATGGCTTTGCGGAAGGATGTAATTGGGAGTGTTACAGCTGATGTTATTTAAAAAAAAAATGGCCTTATGAAGGGATTAATTATTTGAACTAATTAATGATATTATAAAAGTACTAGGATCATATTTTGTTAAACTAAAGTATAGATATTAAATCTTAAATTTAAACATAGTAGTGGGACCATAATTATAATTTGACCTAAAATAATCTATGTCTAACATAGATGTGTTCATAGGTCAGGTTGGGCTTAAGTACGATATTAAGTATTAAAACTTTGTGCTTACCAAGTTTGACTTGACTCGACTCGAAATATGAGCCTACAATTTTGCTCAAGTTCATCTATATTTATAAATGGCTAACTCATATTTATAAACTACAAAAATAATTTGGACTTGAACATTGAATGTTCAAACTCGAGCTTAACCCATATTTTAAATAGATAGTTTTTCCCAAGTCTATTTTTCAGGCATAATATTTTGCTCAAACCCTTCCAAAAGTTGGGTAAACCTTTAAACTTGGACAAGTAGCTTGACCCATGAGCATGCCTAATCTAATACAATTATTTATCATTTGATTTAATAAAAAATTGATTTTTTAGAAAAATTCAAGAGTGTTAACAATTAAATTTTAGTTTTAAATACAGAAAATAAAAAAAAACTCCATTTTTAAAAATAAAAAGTATGAACTAAATTTAAAATGTATTAAGAATATATGAATTAAAAACATTTTTAATTAATAATGTAATCCAAAATTATCCTATCCTCCATGGTTAGGTATAGGTATCAATTATAAAATAAAGAAAGAAAAGAGCTCGAGAAGTAGGCCCATTAATCGAAAGAGAGTTCACTCTACATTATTAAGGTTTGGTCCACAAATTCACTTGTGTGATAATGTAGTGTATACGTGTGAGTTTAAAACTATATTGCATAAAAAAATTTATCCAAAATTAAGTAAGGGCATTAATACTAGTTAAAAAGTAATAATAATGCTAACTTAAGAGAGATAATCTAGTAGTAATTTTTTTTAAAAAAAACCCATAAGATATGGGCAATCAATTAAAAACTACATGATTTTATTACATTTTTTTCTCTAATGGTTCAAAGGACTCAAACTTAGATGTTAAATAAATAAAAGAGAACGAAAGAATTTTATCAAACATCTAAGAATAAAAATATTAATAAAATAAATATTACTTAAATACATATTGAAAAAAAGGGGAAAAATCCGGAGAAAAAAGTCGCTGCCAGATTTCCATCTTTCTTCACCCAACCTTCTTAAAACTTTCACCGGCTCCTCCAATTGTACCTATTTGGCAAGTAAATAAATTAATATATAAATGGCCTCCATAATTTCATTAAAAAAGAAATACAATTTATATTGACAAAAACAATTAATTTCATAAACGAAATTAACACGACAACATGTACTCTTTCAGATATGTTTAAAGAAATTTATGTCAATGTTAATATTTATACACTTTAAAAATTAGGGACAGATAATATTTATAAATATTAAGACAAATTTAACAACAATTTGGTTCAAAAAAATTATACCCCAACACCCTAGCACATGGATTCCCTCAAAGAGCCAGTTGGGCAGTGGGGTTTTCTCACATGACACAATGATTTATTTCCGTAAGGCCTCACACTTAATTTAGAAAATAATTAAAATGAAAAGGTGAAGGTAAGCCATGTTACCATGTGAGTCACCATCATGGAGGATCAATGGGTGTTACCTGAACTAGGAGCAATTGCTGATGGGCCATGCTGTTGGTGATGGGAAGGAGTGAGCGGCTGATGCTAGTGATGATGGAAATCCCAATGTTTGTGATTGATGGTAGTGATAAAAAGGGTACACTGGCATCAATGTGTTGGTACCTACAATAGCTTGCCCTGCTGGATATACTTGAGACAAATGCCCATTCATGTAGGATACTCCATTGTAGCTTAGCTTCTGTTTGCACCAATCATACACCACATTATATTAAGACAATGTAAAAAATAATAATAATAATAATTGGCAAATTTATGTTATGGTACAAATATCAATTATGTTTTTTTTAAAACTAATCGTTTTGGAAGGATGGTATTTTTTATACCTTTATTGGTCGACTTAATTCTGTGGATATTATAAGTAATAATAACAATACGCTAAGAATTAGTGATAGATGGTGAGAATTAGACATGTTAACATGTTTATACTATTTGAATAAGTGACTCGTATTAGATCCAATTTAATTTAATTTTAAAATTTTGATGGATGTTCATAAAAAATTGATATGATTTGATTTGCATTTGCATTACGATTTGGTTAATAAAAATATATTTTTATATTCAAATCTAACAATATATAAATGTCAATATGAAAATTATTTTTATATTTTTCTATATTTATTTGATGCATCATTTATGAAGCTAATTTTCCAATTTCAATATATATATATATGAGCACTTACATGGTTGTAGCTGATGTTTGTGGCAACGTAGGTAGGAGAGTACCTGAAAAGCGTTAAAAAAGGGAAAATAAAAGGTAAGGAAAAATCCACCTTTCTTACCATGCAGCTTCAATAAAGTCAATGTATCAATAGCATACCCGTAAAAAGGAACGGCCTGATGGTGCTGATGGTGAAACGGCGGTGCTGATGCCCCATAATACCACTGCACCTGATTGGCTGGTGCAACTGGCTTGGCCCTGGGTCCAATGTTTGATCCTTCATTGTCAATACCCCCAAAGATTAGAACCCCATAATGCTCATATTTACTAAAAAATGCCATCACTATATTTTTCCAAATACCATTTGTTGTTCTCTTGATACATCACATAACCATATATTTAATTTTTAAATATATAATTACTGTCAATAGTTGATTTTTATTTAAATTTAATTGAAAATATATAAACATAATAATAATTATTTTTATAAGGGTAAAAGGTTATCTAGAAATCGTATACAAAATTAACATAATTAAGACTTAAGTACAAGTTTCTTTTATCACTTCAGATGTGGTTGGATGAATATATATATATATATATATAGATATAGATATAATTATAAAATATTTTTCAATATATGTGTAAAAAATATTTATTTCAATATATTGTTATTTAATAAATAATGATCCGTATATAAATAATAATAATGATCCGGTTTGTTCAAAAAAAATACCTTGTTGCGGCAGAGGAGCAGAGGAGGCGAACCTCGGGCGGCGAGCACCTAGGGAGGCGATGTTACAGTTGGCACGACGGCCGTTAATGATAGGAGCAGCGTCCTCGCAAGCCTTCTTTGCAGCTTCAGCATCCTTAAAAGTAACCTTTTAAGAACAAAAACGGAAAACAAAATTAAAAGGAGAGGAATCGGTAGAAATCAAGAGTAACGAGTGCATTGCGATTGAACGAAAAAGAGGAACTTACGAATCCATAACCTTTGGATCTGCCAGTGATTTTATCGGAAATAATGACAGCTTCAAGGATCTCACCATATTTCTCAAAATGCTCTCTCATGGCTTCTTGAGGAGTTTCCCACGCTAAACCTCCCACGAAAACCTTGGTTAATGTTGTATCACCGAATTGCCCTACATTATTACTCATTTTCATCGCCGCTTTCCCCTCAACTTAAAAAAAAAAAAAAAATCTTAAATGAACAAAAAAACAGCGAAAATATACGAGGTTTTTGCAGCGTAAAAATGAGGGGAAAAGAAATAATAACAGAATAGGGTGGGAAAGGGGAGAATATAAAGAGGAAGAAGATAGCCTGCTCATGTCCACGCCGTAAGGTTTCATTTATTATTAAAAAATAATAAAAGGTTAAAATTTACTATTAGTCCATGTACTGTACGTAAAATGTTGATGTAGTTCATGTTCTTTAATTGATATTTTTAATAGGTGTAATGGTGAATTTATCTCTCAATATTTATATCTTTTATCAATTTAGCCATTATTTTTTTAGCTAAATTTGACCTTTAATCTTTTAAAAGAGTTAAATTATTTTTTAAACAAAGATGTTGACTAAAATATTAAATTTTTAATGATGTTGACTGACAATCATGTGACAATTCATGCAGATTTTATGTTGACATGACATTATTTGTTATATATGTCACTTCAATTAAAAATTATAAAATATTTTAAAAAATAAAAATTAAAAACATATATAAATAGTTCATAAAAATTTAAAAAAAAAAGAGTATGAACTACACGTCAATTACTATGCAGGCTACCATATTTAAAATTTTAACATTGTAGTCAGTATTCCCGTTAAAGAAAACAACAATCAACTCTTTTTGAAAGGTTGATGGTCAAATTTGATTCTTTTTAAAATATTGAGTGCCAAATTTAGCTCAAAAAAGAATAATGATCAAATTGATAAAAAAATATAAACATTGAGGACTAATTTTATCATTATGCAAATTTAATATTTATACTTATTAAATTCTAAAAATTCAGTCTTTAATGACCGTTGAAATTATTATAAATATTTAAAATAAAATTATACGAAAATAGAAGACAATATATATGTGAAATTCAAAGTTTTATCTTAGATCCAATCGGTAAAGATTGAATCATTGAATAATGCAAATAATCCAATTTTGAAAAGAGTTAAAATAGGAATGAAATAACAAAATAAAGCGAAACACATGAAGCCAGTGAAGCAAAGGCAAGGTTATACTACGTTATCAGTAGCACACATTCATGCACTAATTCACCTTAAGATTACAAATATATTTGTGTAATAATTTAATTCATTTTTATTAAATAAAAATATTTCAATTTTATCCATTTTAAAAATTAATAATTCGATTAAGCTATTTTAATATATATTTTTCACTTTACCCTCAAAATTTTTAAAATTTTATTCTGACCTCTCTCACAACGGTAACTTGTCTTCTAGATAAATATTTGTAAATATCTTTATTCACAATTATTTTTATACGATGAATCAGGTAAGTTAAATTCATTCCTAAATCATAAAAACTATACGTCATATATATGTAATAATAGTATTTTATATTACGAATAATAAATAAAATATATTTTATTTGAATTAAAAAAAGAAAAACTATGAACGACATCAATGCAGAAAATCACGTGGGGACCCACTCCTTTCCAAATTGGCAAAATTCCCTCTCAATTAAATCTTAGCTGTCAATTTGTCAAAGTCCTGAAATTGCAGTTCTAAGAGACAAAATCACGTATGTCCTAATATAGCTCTAAAAACGTTTAATGTCTGGTTGAATTTACTATTAGTCCCTGTACTTCTGTAAAAATTGTGGTTTTAATATATGTATTTTAATTTGATTAATTTTAAGGCGTTTGATATTTAACATTTTATATTTTATATGTGTTTAATAATCATTTTAAATTTTACTTAATATAAATTTTTCAATAAAAAATATTGAATAAGATAAGTAGATAGGTAACTATTCATCACTTAATGTAGAAAATATTAAGTCAATATTTTTGTTAAAAATAAAATAAAATATCTTTTTAAAATGAGATATTCAAATTATCATATTTATCTTTCATCCAAAACTATCTAAAATAATATTAAAATATATTAATAAGATTATAATTAAAAATAAATATCCTTTTAAAAATAATATTTACTTTTATTAATCAACATAATTATATTCTGTACTTATATTTATAAATTTTCCAAACAATTTTCTAATATAAATTTGGAAGTTATAAACTTTAGCAGAAAAATTTAATATTTAATTTTTCAACCCTTAAATTTTCAGTTTATCAAACACACATTTAGTTCATAGACTTTTCCAATTGATCAATTTTAGTCTTTATACTTTTTAAATTTTAAAATTCTAATCTCGCTCAAATAGTCGCAGATTAAATTCAATTACTAGGCTTGTACAATACGTACAATAATAGATTTAGTCTATATTCTAAAATTGTATCATTCTAAGCCTTATACATTTCAAAATTTGAAATTTCAATCTTGATGCTATCAAAATCATTAATCCATTAACTGATTTTTAGTAAGTAATATGTGAAAATAATAAGTTGACATGTCATTACATATATGATAATATGCTTACCACATTAGATTTTGGAAATAGCAAAAGTTAACTTACTAAATTTAATAGTTATTGTTTGGTGAGGATTAAAATTTTAAAATTTGAAAAGCACATGAACTAAAAATAATCAAATTAAAATATATAAATTAAATCTTCAACTTTTGTAAAGTATAAGTATTGATAGTAGAATTTAACTCAAGATTATCATCCTATATCCACAGTAAAAAAAAAACTATAAATGAATCTAAGATTATACCATATGTTTTTAGCATAGTTGTTTATATTGGATCAGATCGATCAATCAAATCGAAAATCGATCAGGTATCAATTCAAAGAGAGGTATTAGATTGGTTGAATGAGAACTGGTATGAGCCAGTTGAACTAAGCAGTTGAACCAAATTTTTTTATTTTTTATGAATTTTTAATAATTTATTTAATTAAATCAGACTAATCAATTAGACCGACAAATCTATGACATGAACGGTTTGATCATAGGTTGAATTATGAAAACATTGAATTTAGAATGTAATAAAAATAAAACTCAACCGTATTCTAGAATCGCTTATGAAAACATTGATTATAGAATGACATAAGCACAAATAAGATAAATGAAAATATATGGACATGATACAAATATATGCATTTATTATGATAGGTTTTGTAAAATTTAATTTTAAAATACATTTTAAGATTATCTTGAGTTTAGTTGTTTATATTGAATGGTATATGTAAAATTTATTATCTAATTATTTTGTGATAATGAAATGACATTTTTATGAACTCGACACTCATAAATGCCGAGATTTTAATAATCACTTTTCAAGATTTCTTTTAGAATCTTGTACTTTGCTTCTACGAGCATGTATTTGATATCATGAAATAGGAATTTGACTTCTATAGGTGTTAAATTCAAACACTTTGTAACTACGAAAGTTAGGTAAGATGGCAATAATCTTTCTTACCTTAACTAACGGTTGAGGGTTTGATTCTCGCCTTGAGTATGGAACAGCTTTAAAACTTGTGGGCAGTATCTATTTCCGTAATGGGTCTACAAAATACAAATGATTAGTTATTAGACTCGCTGCGATACATACTTTACAACTCTCTCAAACCAATCTATTCCCCAATCCTCGCAAAATCATTCAAACCACAGGCAAAGTTATTTAGTTAAGTGCTTTTTTTCCCTATAATTCATGATTAATAGTATAATTTGTATGTTTGTTTAAACTTTTTCATATTTTGGGCGAATATTCGAGTTTGGATAAATAATTTAATCCTTGAATAATTTTACTTACGAACAATTTTATTGGAAAAAAACTGAATTACAAAAGCAAAAAAAAAAAACAGTAAATTGCTAAAAAAAAAAAAGAAGAAAGAAAGAAAGGCAGTCTTCCACGATGTTTGAATTACTAACCTCTAAATATGATGATACACACATCGCCAGCTAAGCTTGTAACACCCCAAACCCGGCCCATTCACTACGACCGAATTTGAAATGCCACTGCGGAAAACGTTTGAAACAAATTTGAACTTAAAGATAAAACACGAAAATTTTGTTAAGTTTAGAAAGCAGTGTTCATTAAAATTCTTAAGTAATGTGTGGTGTTTATAAAAGTATCCGGATTAAAACTTTAGTATATATAGATTTAAATAAAAATCGTTTGCAAATAATTCCTCAATTGTCAATCCATAATAAAACACAATAATAAACTTAATGAGAAACACTTAAACAAACTTTAAATACTTTTAGGGCCTTATTACAATAATTGAATAATCAAAGTCTCAAGATATAAATGCTTAATTAATTAAAATATCTTTCGCATGAAAATCGCTTACGCATGGTCACCTTTGTATCCACTCCAACCCAGTCCAAGCTTTACGCATCACCGAAAGGTTTAAAATATTGGGTGAGTCAAACCGACTCAAAGGCATAGTCATTTCAAGATATCTCCACATATGGGCTTGGCCCATATCCACACGATCCATACACATAAATATGCAATTATGAAGCCCATCCCAACCTAGGGTCCATCCATTACACCTACCTTGGCGGATCCCCGCCAAGGCCGTGGCTAATCCACCACCGATCACATAGTGATCCACATATCTTACCTTGGCAGACTTACTGCTCAAGGCCGTGGCTAAGCCACCGATCCCATAGGGATCCCACATATCAATCAGTCCACGGTGATGCACACAGCTATCAACTGCCGAGATGGGCACTTAGCCAACACCTCCCTTGATGAAGCACATAGCTAACATCAAGCGCTAATGTAGCACGAGGCTAGCATTAGACCACGTACATAATGATGTACACCCTTTCCTTCAGTTTTCACATCCCAAGTCCCATGCATATATGTGTATCATGTCAGATTAACAATGAGAGTAAATATTTATCACATGCTCACCACAAATATCACACATATATCATGGGCAAAATAGAGCACTGACCTGATTAATCGATTACCCACTACGGGTATCCACCATCTTAGCCATTATTTCCGACTAACATACACATCATAATCAAACATACATAACAACATACAATAACAGGAGAATAGTGCGATAACTACGCACCTGATTATTTAGCGAGATTTTGATCTATTGAATCTAACACAATCTAGAATCCCGAAACTTGCCCTTATGCCTGTCGATTAGCCCCTAATCCATCATGGACAGAATCGATTAGCCACTTAGATACCAAAAATGGCCTAAGGCCGAATGCTAACCACCACTTACCTTGCTAACTATTCCCGAATCACCACTGGTTATGAAGTTGACGAAATCCCTACATACTAGATGTTAAAGATCGGCTAATACATAAATCCATGAATAGTGGCCATTGGCCGAATAACACATACTACTTACCTTGATGCTTTCGAATCCCGAAGAACTCCTTACTGCTCCTTAATATCGGCTACACAAAACACACATAAAATAGCTTAATGGGCATTCGGCCATCCAAAGAAATCAAGGCCTCTACACTTGATTTTGGCACCTTAATGGAAAGAAACCCCATAACCGATTGCTAGGAGAGAACTACTTACCACTACACGTTGCTTGAAGAGGCTAAGAGAGAATGGATCTCGGCTTTTAGAACTTGCAATAGAAGAAAAAGAATACGGCCTCCTTTGAGATTCAGCTATGGTTATTAATAAAAGAAAAATAAAAATAGAAGAAAAGCACTTTCAAGGTTCGACTAAGGCTTTAAATCACAAGAATTATTCAGCTACAAGGGGATTTGGGGTTGGAAGAAATAAAAAGATGAATAAGAGAAAAGTAGAAGAATTTCGGCAATGGAGCTTAAAAGATGAACAAACAAATTTTCGGCAAAAGGAAATAAAATGAAGGAAAGGATGGCCAAAGGATGAACACCTTTACTTATACTACTCAAATTTGGCACCTATTTTTCCTCTCCCAAACTCATTCAAAAATAATTTGAATTAAGCCAATCTTTATCTCTTATCCTATTTAGACTAAAATAAATAAAATCCATACTTTATCTCTTCTTTATCTATTCAAAATAAATAAAATAAATCTACAATTATCTCTTATCCCTCTAAAAATAATCCACACTTATTCAAAATATCTTGAATAAACCAACATTTATCTTAATATTTAAAACAAATAAAAACCTGCCTTATCACTAAAAAAAAAAACACTTATCCCTTATCCTTAAAGTCCCATAATCGTCCCACTTCTCTCCACCTTGACGCAAAAGCCAAAAATAAAATAAAACACCCATTTGTTGCCACCATGATTCGAACTTAAGACCTGCTGGAACCCTTGCTGCAGGTAGCGCCCCAAGCCACTCTGCTGCTGATTCTTTTTGTGTTATAAACTCCCCCCAATTTCTTTTAAAGCCTCCTTCCCTAGCTCCCCCTTGTCTTAACTCCAAAAGCTAAAAATAAAAACACCACCTGCTGCCGTCGTGTTTTGAACCAAGGCCCTTGTTGGCGTTATATCCAGGCCCTTAAGTGGCGCATGGAAGCCACTTTACCAAGGCATTTCTTATGCCATAAATCCCCAACAACTTCTCTTAAATCCTTTGTAGCCTAGTCCCCTTTTTGACGCAAAAATAAAAGCCTCTGATGCGCCCCACGTTACTCGAACCTCTTCCCTCCTGCGCAAGCCTCCAAGGCCCCTAAAGTAGCGTCCCAAGCCACTTTACTAAGCCCAGGTTCATGTCCCTAAACTCTTAAAATATTTTTTAAGGCCTCCTTAGCCCAATTTCCCCTTTTAACTTAAAATTTCAAAAATTTTCAATGCATCCCCCTTTTAATCCTAGAGTTTTAAAAACCCTTAAAACATCACCAACCACACTTAAAGCCTATTAACACTTGAGTTATGCTCCAAACGCACAACCCCTAATCTAGGATGTTATAGTTCTACCCTCCTTAAAATAATTTCGTCCTCGAAATTACTTACTAACAAGCATCCGTACATCCTAACTTACCCCACTTACTCCACTGCAGCGCACTCTGATCTTAAAGAACTATTATACTACCTAGGCACATTCTCTAAGTTCGCAATCAAGGTTCCATACACTTCATTAGCAATCATAAGAACGAACTGACCTTATAACGAACAAAGTAATGAAGGATAATCCAGAAATAAGAAACTTACCCGTTGTCACCTCTGGCACACCACCATCCTCGCGACGGCCGACTGCATAAACCAACCTTGGCTGCCTTGCGTCTGCACCTTCAGCATCTCTGTTTGGTGCTCTACGACCTTGGCCTGAACCATTTCCTCCATGGTTCGGACCACGACCCCTTGTCGCTTGCTGACCATCTCTACCCGGCTGCACATACCCTTGGCCTGTTGTCCGAGCCCTATTCAGATCCTGAGGATAGTCCTTAACCAGGTGAGACTTAGACTTACACCTAAAACATTCCCGTTCCCGGTTCCAACACTCGCCGACATGATACCTTCCACACTGAACACACGGACGGTCCAAATTTTTCATAGTCGGCTTAGCAACACGAATGAATTTTTAACCTCGGTCTTTTCTCAAGACCTCGATGATTCAGATGATCCAAAATTCCTCCTATCCGGTTTCTATCCTTATCTCTCGCTCATCTCACCGAGTCCTTAATCCCTTCAGCTACCTTAGCCTTTTCGACTAACACAGCGAACTCCTGTTCCTGATGAAGAGCTATCAACAACCTCAGGTCATCCCTTAATCCGTCCTCGAACCGGACACATCGCTCATGCTCCGTAGCAATTACCCCTCGAGTATATCGGTTTAACCTTAAGAATTCAGCCTCGTATTCCGCTACGGACTTGTTCCCTTAAACCAGCCCCAGAAACGCCTTCCTCTGCGCATCAATATAATGAGTACCGACATACTTCTTCCGCACGCACTTTAACGTACTCGTGTGAGATCCTCCGCCGTGGCACTATCCCGAATCGTTAGCCACCATTGATATGCCTCGTCGCAGCAAAGACCACCATTCCTTTCACTTTCTCTTCAGCGGTCAAATCGAGCTCATCCATAATTCGCTTGGTTGCTTCCAACCAATATTCAGCCGTACTGGGTGCCACACCGACACGCCTCAAACACCTCACCCATTAGCTCGAGTCGCTCGCACGGACTTCCTAGCTCTCATATTTCCACCGCTCCACCACCATCTCAAGAACTCAGAAGATCGCTGCGATACAAAGATCATCCTCCGTCTGATCTTGCTGCTCAACACCAAAAGCTGGTGGTAGTGGCGGTGATACCCCATTCTCAGATCCTTGACTCGACCTAACGGGTTCCGACACGGCCATTCTACCTCTACCGCATCCACGACGACCACGTCCCCTAAAAATCATCTCTAACATCGCGATTTAATCTGATTAAGAAGTTTTATGCATTATTATTTGTTCCACTGTTTAACCGCGAACAATTTTATGAAAAGAAATTCTAGAAGTGGTTCTTTCGATCAATCAAAGTTTCAGTTTAAGTTCACTACTCTAATTCAGAGAGTCACATCCATTCCTCAATGGAGGCACATTCATTCATCAACAAGAACACATTCATTCAGTGGTATCTACCACACACATTCACTATTCAGACATTTCTGCCTGTTTTTATCCTAGGGGTATTTTCATCATTTGTCCTACAAGGGTATTTTGGTAATAAATCAGGATCAATTTTAAAAATCTTTATATACCAAAGGTATTTCATAAACTCGGGGTAATCTTGAAAATTTGTTTTCCAAATCAGAGGTATTGCCAAAAAAAAATTTCAGAAATCGAGGTTATTTCGGTAATTTTGGAAGTTAGGGGCACTTTCGTAAATTCTCCAAATCAGGATATCTTGATAATTGTAAAACAGAAGTTTTTTGGTATTTTTGTAAAGTAGAAACATTTTAGCAAAAATCGAGGGTATTTTTGAAAATCTTAAAAACTAAGGGTATTTTAGTAATTTACAACACAGGGGCACTTTAGTAATTTTCCCGAATCAAAGTACATTGACTTTTTGCAAAATAGAGTTTTTTTTTGGACACTTTTGCGAGATAGAGAAATTTTATTAAAATCCAGGGTAATATGGTACTTTTAGAAACCAAGGGTATTTTCGTAATTCTTCCACCAGGGGTATTTTAGTAATTTGGTAATTCGGAAAATTTTTCGAGAAATTCTTCAAAATAGATTTTGTTACAAATCGAAGGGGTAATTTAAAGATTTAAAAACTAGGGTGTTTATAAAACAGTATGGCTAGTCCCTTTCGGGTTTTAATTACTGGGTTTAGCATATGAATAAGTCCTCTTGGTTAGGGTGAACCGTAGCTACGCACCAGGTAGGGTTCGAGTAAGGAGGAGGTGAGTCACTAGGACTGCTTAAATACCAAGCTCTTACTGAATCCACTCTTAGACATGCGTACCATGGTTGCCACACCTTAACTCAGCGACTTACTTCACAGGTTGTTTAATAGTCCTTAAGTCTTATGCATGTGTTTGAGTGCACTAGCCCTAGGGTTCAATAGGCCTAATATTCTAATCTACGAGCCCAAATAAGCCCATAACAGTTCACATAAACAATCACTTCAATAATTAAAAGTACTTACCTGGTAGACTTCGGGCCGGAGATACAGGTGCCATGCTAGAATAACCTGAAAAATTTCTAAAAAGCCCATTTTTTTCGAAAAGCCCATTTTTGAAAACATTTTTGGGCCCCACAACCCTCAAGCCGAGTTTTGAACTGGGCTCTGATACCAATTTGTAACACCCCAAACCCGGCCCATTCACTACGACCGAATTTGAAATGCCACTGCGAAAAACGTTTGAAACAAATTTGAACTTAAGGATAAAACACGAAAATTTTGTTAAGTTTAGAAAACAGTGTTCATTAAAATTCTTAAGTAAGGTGTGGTGTTTATAAAAATATCCGGATTAAAACTTTAGTATATATAGATTTAAATAAAAATCGTTTGCAAATAATTCCTCAATTGTCAATCCATAATAAAACACAATAATAAACTTAATGAGAAACACTTAAACAGACTTTAAATACTTTTAGGGGCCTTATTACAATAATTGAATAATCAAAGTACTGAAGATATAAATGCTTAATTAATTAAAAATATCTTTCTGCATGAAAATCTGCTTCTGCATGGTCACCTTTGTATCCACTCCAACCCGGTCCAAGCTTTACGCATCACCTGAAAGGTTTAAAATATTGGGTGAGTCAAACCGACTCAGTGCATAGTCATTTCACATATCTCTACATATGGGCTTGGCCCATATCCACACAGTCCATACACATAAATATGCAATTATGAAGCCCATCCCAACCTAGGGTCCATCCATTACACCTACCTTGGCAGACCCCCTGCTCAAGGCCGTGGCTAATCCACCACCGATCACATAGTGATCCACATATCTTACCTTGGCAAACTTACTGCTCAAGGCCGTAGCTAAGCCACCGATCCCATAGGGATCCCACATATCAATCAGTCCACGGTGATGCACACAGCTATCAACCGCCGAGATAGGCACTTAGCCAACACCTCCCTTGATGAAGCACATAGCGAACATCAAGCGCTAATGTAGCACGAGGCTAGCATTAGACCACGTACATAATGATGTACACCCTTTCCTTCAATTTTCACATCCCAAGTCCCATGCATATATGTGTATCATGTCAGATTAACAATCGAGTAAATATTTATCACATGCTCACCACAAATATCACACATATATCATAGGCAAAATAGAGCACCGACCGATTAATCGATTACCCACTACGGTATCCACCATCTTAGCCATTATTTCTGACTAACATACACATCATAACCAAACATACATAACAGCATACAATAACAGGAGAATAGTACGATAACTACGCACCTGATTATTTAGCGAGATTCCGATCTATTGAATCTAACACAATCTAGAATCCCGAAACTTGCCCTTATGCTCCGCCGATTAGCCCTAATCCATCATGGATGAATCGATTAGCCACTTAGATACCAAAAATGGCCTAAGGCCGAATGCTAACCACCACTTACCTTGCTAACTATTCCCGAATCACCACTGGTTATGAAGTTGACGAAATCCCTACATACTAGATGTTAAAGATCGGCTAATACATAAATCCATGAATAGTGGCCATTGGCCGAATAACACATACTACTTACCTTGATGCTTTCGAATCTCAAGAACTCCTTATCGCTCCTTAATATCGGCTACACAAAACACACATAAAATAGCTTAATGGACATTCGCCATCCAAAGAAATCAAGGCCTCTACACTTGATTTCAGACTTAATGGAAAGAAACCCCATAACCGATTGCTAGGAGAGAACTACTTACCACTACACGTTGCTTGAAGAGGCTAAGAGAGAATGGATCCCACTTTTAGAACTTGCGATAGAAGAAAAAGAATACGCCTCCTTTAAGATTCGCTATGGTTATTAATAAAAGAAAAATACAAATAGAAGAAAGCACTTACAAGGTTCGCTAAGGCTTTAAATCACAAGAATTATTCTACAAGGGATTTGGGGTTGGAAGAAATAAAAGATGAATAAGGAAAAGTAGAAGAATTTCGACAATGGAGCTTAAAAGATGAACAAACAAATTTTCGCAAAAGGAAATAAAATGAAGGAAAGGATGGCCAAAGGATGAACACCCTACTTATACTACTCAAATTCGCACCTATTTTTCCTCTCCCAAACTCATTCAAAAATAATTTGAATTAAGCCAATCTTTATCTCTTATCCTATTTAGACTAAAATAAATAAAATCCATACTTTATCTCTTCTTTATCTATTCAAAATAAATAAAATAAATCTACAATTATCTCTTATCCCTCTAAAAATTATCCACACTTATTCAAAATATCTTGAATAAACTAACATTTATCTTAATATTTAAGACAAATAAAAACCAACCTTATCACTAAAAAAAAACACTTATCCCTTATCCTTAAAGTCCCATAACCGCCCCACTTCTCTCCACCTTGACGCAAAAGCCAAAAATAAAATAAAACACCCATTTGTTGCCACCACGATTCGAATTTAAGACCTGCTGGAACCCTTGCTGCAGGTAGCGCCCCCAAGCCACTCTGCTGCTGATTGTTATAAACTCCCCCCAATTTCTTTTAAAGCCTCCTTCCCTAGCTCCCCCTTGTCTTAACGCCAAAACCTAAAAATAAAAACACCACCTGCTACCGCCGTGTTTCGAACCAAGGCCCTTGTTGGCGTTATATCCATGCCCTTAAGTGGCGCATGGAAGCCACTTTACCAAGGCATTTCTTATGCCATAAATCCCCAACAACTTCTCTTAAACCCTTTGTAGCCTAGTCCCCTTTTTTACGCAAAAATAAAAGCCTCTGATGCGCCCCGCGTTACTCGAACCTCTTCCCTCTTGCGCAAGCCTCCAAGGCCCCTAAAGTAGCGTCCCAAGCCACTTTACTAAGCCCAGGTTCATGTCCCTAAACTCCTAAAATTTTCTTTAAGGCCTCCTTAGCCCAATTTCCCCTTTTAACTTAAATTTTCAAAAATTTCCAATGCATCCCCCTTTTAATCCTAGAGTTTTAAAAACCCTTAAAACATCACCAACCACACTTAAAGCCTATTAACACTTGAGTTATGCTCCAAACGCACAACCCCTAATCTAGGATGTTACAAAGCTAAAGACAAATATTAGAGCATAAACTTATCTATATCAATATGTTATATCCCACGAATGAGTACATGTGGTAGATTGGAAGGTCGCAAATCGGAAGGATGGAAGGCCACTGAAAGGATATATTCCACCTGTTACCAATTAAAAGGTCTCCAAAAGCTCCATATTCTGTCTTAGCCACTTGGGCAAGCGAGTGCTAAGACAGGAGGTAACCATTCAAGAAAGCTATTCACCCATCTCTTATGACACCCGATCTTCTATTACGAACGTGATCCATTTTTTAAAAAAGCTACATATTCCGTCTTAGTTTATATATTTTTTTTGCAAGCACATTTTTTAGCTTAATATTTTAGTATAAACTTTTCCTTATATTTAATAAGATGACAAGATTAGACAAATAGTTTAACTCTCGTACAAATCAAATTCAAGTATTATTATTATTTTATAAAATATATTATAATACTTTAAAGAAGCTTAAATGATAAATTTGTACCTAAACTATATACCTTTTTCCTTCTTGATACTTTTTTTTTCACTAGAATTGTTACCTATACCATTTTATGATCATATTAATACCGTCATCAATCAACCATTGGTCAATAACAATGTCACTCGATCATATAACATGTGGCATGAAAGCCACATAAGCACTACCTTTTGATCAAGTGTCGACGAATCAATCCCAATCAACTTTTAATTTGAGTAATTTTTTCCCTTCAAACAAAACTTGTCAAAGCTTCAAAAATGAAGATTGGGCAAATATTAATGCTGTTAAAAATGTTAAACTATAACTTTTAAAAATATTCTCAAAACCACTTTTTCAAAAAATATTCTTAAAAATATTTTTTTATATCACTTTTTAATAGTATTACTAAATTAACCCTTAAAAAATTTTCTTTTTACAACTCTCATACGACAAATGGCAATAAACATTACAACAATGATTTAAACAAGAGTTATAAGAAGTTAACTATAATGAAGGGAAAGAAAGATGAAATCGAATTGTATGGAAGAATAATAACCCAAAAATTCAGCAATTTGTTTGAAATAGAGGTGAGCATGGGTCGGGCTTGCTTGAAATATAAGAGGGTTTGTATAAAAATATAGGCCCAAAAAATGGGTTTGGATAAAAAAATAAGACCAGTTTAAAAAAGGGCCAGGCCTCGGGTAAGACATTTTTGGCTCGAGCCCGGCCAGCCTGAATTCACTAAAGGACAAAAAAAATATAATTTTTTAAATATTATTTTCTTGTTATTTTCTCCCTATTTTCCTACCATTTTATTATTATATTGCTACTATTTTGTTGTTATTATTTGAATATTATATAAAATTACTTTATTGTTAATTTTATTATTATTTTAAAGATATTCGTTAAATTTGTTATTATTTTAAAGATATTTGTTAATTTTGTTATTATTTTAGAGACATTTGCTTGTTAAGTTGTATCCATCTTAGTGTTATTTAAGTATACATATTTTTTAAAATTTATTTTCTATTTGCTGGGAAATATTTATTTTGATATTTTTAGTAATTTTGATGTATTATATATATTTTAAAATTATATAAAAATTAATATGGGTGGGCCAGGTCGGGCTCGAGTTTTAATATTTTTATCCGAGTCGGACTTGGTCAAAATTTTAGACTCATTTTTCTAACTAGGCCGGGCTCGGGCCTAACAATAGGGTCTAAATTTTTAGGCCGAGCTCAGCACCAACCCGACCCAGCCCATATTCACCTTTTTTTTCATCTCAACCATATATTTTGTATTTTATGATTATATCCAGTCTGAATAACGTAACAAAGTCTTCCATAAAAAGGGCTTGCAAGGTCTTTCACTATTTAGTGGCAGATATTTACAACAAAAAGGAACATGCTCCATGTTGCTTTCATAATCCAAGATTTTAATCAGACATTCAGTCCCTTGCTGAAGGCAGTAGAAGGGCTGCTCAAGCTCCATGTTAGCTCCGATAAGGAACATGAATAACTAGCAATTATATAAGTAACAGAATGCAAGTGATGAGGTAGACCTGTGTTAGCTCCATGTTGCTTCATTTCTTAATTTTCTCCATCTGTGTTTAACAGCTTACGCATATTTGGACATTTGTACGAGAATATGATCTTTTTAAAGGATTATGTAAATGCATGGAATTCTTTAAAAAAAAAAAAACAAGTATATTCGGGTGAGAGACATACCTGTACTGACACCCGAATACCAGCGTCAGGACATTTTCTTTTCTCACTCACTGCCCCTTCTATATGATGAGTTGACCGTCAATTTCAATGACAGGGATGTGGGAAATGTTAGGCCAATCTTGGCCTTTCTCTTTTTCACAACGTTCCTCCAGCAAAGGACATTTCTTAAAACACAAATGAGAAAGAGAGGGAGGGAGCATGTTTAGGGGCATGGATTGGCGGTTGGGACAGTTGTAGATAGACAAATTGCAAAGAGAGGTGAGGTGTTGAAAACCCTTATATTCCAACCTCTTTAGATTTGGAAGATTAAATATGTTGAGAGATGTAAGAGAAGAGGGAAGCAGATGTTCATCTGGAAAACACTCCATCTCTACTTCTAAATATGAGATATAGAAAGATGTAATAGAAGGGAGTGTATGCAAACTCCATTCCCTTTTCCTAATCAACCTCCCAATTAGTTTATCACTCCTTGAGATTCTAATTTCAATATCCTTAATCACCATCATGGGAAATGAAAACCACAATCTGCACAAACCATCCGAACGAAGATCAATATCCTTAATTACCAAGCCAGCTTTTTCCATATTGTCGAAACAATTTTTTATGGGTTTTAAAAAAATGGGAATTGATTTTTTTTTTAAAAAAAAAATAAGGTCACCACCAATCCTTTTTGTTTAGGTGTGATCAGATCACCTATAAAAATATTTTGGTCTGCGAAATTTAAGAAAACGGATTCGGGAGTCGATTACGCATGAAGAATGGTTAGCACCCCCATACGCCCCAAGACGGGTACCAAATCAATTAATTAGTGCCCTTTTGTTGAAAACTTGAAAATATTCAAAGTATAAATTTTAAAAGAGGGTTAATTAACCTTAAATTGAATCTCAAGATGATCTCATTTCGAAGTAATAAAAAAAAAAATCATACCCAGTACGTTAGGATATAACACATTATACTTCGACACCGAGATCATCTTTGATCTTCAAAACATGCAATTAAAAAAGTTATTTGACTATTTGGTTGGACAGAAAATTGACACCCAATACGTTAGGACATAATCTTCCGACCTTCCAAACGCACAAATATTACCTTATTTTTGGGAAAATAGTTTTTTTTTTTTAAACATAATCTTAAACTCAGCTCAAAATGCACTCTAAATAAAATAGAACATTTAATGGAAACGGGAGCACATTAGAACTCAAGGTGTAATATAATGATACAATGTATAAACATTAATCAAGAGATTTACTCAAATTAAATATTATACTGACAATAAGCTATAAAATATAATTCATTTAAAAAAGGTAATTTATGTTGAATTTGAATCTCAAAATTAGCTCGTTTCGAAAGAATAAAAATATCATACACAGTACGTTAAGATATAATACATTATACTTCGACACCAAGATCATCTTTGATATTCAAAATATGCAATTAAGAATAGTATTTGGCTACTTAGTTGGACGGAAAATGACACCCAATACGTTAGGGCATTATTTTCCGACTCTCCAAACGTATAAAAATTACCTTATTTTTGAAGAAAACAATTCTTTTTTAAAAGCACAATATTAAACTCAACATCATACAAATGGACATAACTATAGAAATGATTTACGCACAAATACACAATAACGTATGTAGATAATCATATATTAAAATTGTGTGAAATAAATAAAATATGATCTCTCAAATTAGTAAATTATATTTAAAAAAGAAGTACATGTATATACATATATAAGCAATTTTAAATAAAACTAGATATACACATAGATTGGTTTAAAGGAGATTATATATATAAATAAAATAATATGAGAATTAATAATTTGTATAGAATAATAATACATAAATAGAATAATAAAAATACATTTAACCAAAAATAAAATAAATTAAGACATTACAAATTCAATTTCCAAAACAATTTTATTAAAAAGCTTAGATAATAACTAAATGCAAAATTATAAAAAAAAAGTTATGGAATTAAAACAAAAGTTAAAGCTTAATCGGAATAAAATATAATTAAAGGGCTAATTTATAAAATAACAAAGATATTTAAACAAAGAAGAGGATCAGATTGCATTTCATATAAATAACGAAGGATTGAACTAGCAAATATTGCGAAATTAAAAAGCAACACACGAATTGGGATTAAATTAAAACAATACACAAATTACAGAGATCAATTGTTACGTGAATAAATCGAATAACAAGTTTAATTAAATAACAGTACAATAAAAAGTACTAAATGCATCAATATTCCTTTATTGCAAAAAACACGCGGATCCCGTACTTATAAAACGGATCGGGTCAGGGCTGAGCCACACGGCATCGTTTCAACATCATTAAAACAGAATAGAACGGTGCTACCATAATATCCTCTGCTCTCTTCCTCAGCCGCAACCCAAATCTTCATCCGTTTACCACCCAATCGCTACCATAACTAGCGAAGAGCAGCCCACGAACGATCCGACTTGCCTCAACCACCTCTTTGCCCAACTCCGATTGCGACGGAGAGAATAAGGGCAGGATCTTACACAGGTAATCTCTTATTTCCCTCACTTTTCCTTTTATTTACAAATAAATACCAACAAAAGAAAACAGAAAGTAAAAGAAAACACTAGAAAATCACCTCTCAAAATTGGATTTAATAGCTTTTTTTTTGTATTCAATATGTGAGTATTCGTGTATATCAGAAAAATAGGATCTTTTACACTGTTAAAAATCGGCTTTATATAGCCGGAACAAAAAAATGAAGAAAAATAATAAAAAATTAAAATATTTTTTTCCCATTTCTGTTATTCTGCTTTGCTGGTTCTTTTCTGTTTTGCTGCTGTTATTTTCTTCTCGCAGGGTCACTATTGTGTGGGAAAGCTGCGGACGTGGCGATGACGCGCTGGAGGCCCTTGCTAAAGAACGTGGGGTGACGCACGTGTGGAAATGCGGCGGTGTTGCGGCGCTTGGATGATTCCAGCATTCTCTACGGTTTCCGAAGTTATCAGATATTTGGGCCGTTTGGGCCTATTCGGCATTGGGCTCTGGGTTGTATCTGGGCTAGGGGTTTTATGGACTTTGTAATGGACACTTTAAATAATTTATTATTTTGGTTTAGTATTTTGTGGTTTTATTTTTTTATTTTATTTTTGTTTAAAGATGGGCGGGGCGAAAATTGAGTCTTACGCATATCATTCGCGATTAACTTCGACGTCATGCGATGCTGAATTCCTCCAAATTAGCTGCAACCTAATGACGAACTTTTTAGTCTGCTAGTTTTTAGAACCAACATATAGCAACTTGTTTCGTTAAAGGACTAGAGAGAGATCCTGGGACTCCCTCAACTAACTTCAAATTAAACCCACAACAGGGAGATTTAAACACTTCTATCAGATACTGTTAATGAATTTACAAATGAGATGCATGAAGTTGATCACCATATCTGTGAGCTTATACCAAAACTCTACAAGTATACTCCTTTTGGCAGCTACGTTAAGAACATAAAAAAAGGGAGGGGGTTATACATCCAAATGCATCTGTAGGTGTTGAGTAGGAAGTATACCCGAATCTATGTTACTCAAGTATCAGATATAGGATGTGGTCTATATAGATGTGTTGAGCTTTTTTCTCTTAAGTTTTTCCATAAACTTGGGTGTAAGAATGTTTTCTTAAAATTTTTCTGTGTATTTGAATGATGATATCTTATATATAAATGAAACTCATTAAATGAAAACAAAAGAAGATGATGCCTCAAAATGAACACCTCCATGTTTGGAACCGGAGAACCCATCAAATTTAAATCCTGAGAATGGCAGATGAAGTTTATGGAATGGGAAAAGATTATTTAATGACCCTCCAAAAATTTTCGAATAAATGAAAAAAAACTTAAAAATATTCAAAACAAATTCACATCCGAAACTCACATTTCACTCTGAAACATAAATATATCCTATAACATCATATGTTCTTAAAAGCTCCGATTACCTACGGTACTTTGAGGAGACAAATTTAGGCAAAAGTTTACAAGAAATTAAGTATGAAATAGGGAATGAAATTGTAAGTAAATTTTTGTATGGAACAAGAACCCAGATTTTATAACAGACATCTGAATTCAATCACAAAGCAATTCAGTTTCAAATTCTGCAATATGCAATGTGTTTGAAATGGACTTTCTTCCACCCTTTTCTTGTCTTTCCATGTAGATTAAGAACATATTCGTATTTGACATTCATGTTTGAATCACAGTAATATAGCTCTTTAATGTTTGAGGAAGAATTTATTGGCACCAGCATGGCCTTCAGATGGTGGGTGGCAGTTGTTGACCTCTGCTTGTTGCAACGAAAACAAAATTGACGTTCGAATCATTTACTAGTATGAAGAGTATGAACAATGTAAGATCATCCTCCATGTTGCTTTCACAATCCATAATCTTGATGAACTTGTTACAGAAACATTGCTGAAGCCAGTGGAATACCGGTTGAAATTTTCATGGTGGAGAATCTTGAAGAAACCAAGCTTCTATGTCAGCTCCAATGAGAACCCTAAATAACCAGCAACAACACACTCAAGTTGCAATACATGTAAGGCATACCTCCGATCTACATTACTTCAATTCTTCACTCTTCTTATTATCTGTGTCCGACATC
The DNA here is from genome assembly GCA_025506655.1 of Gossypium rotundifolium. NCBI lineage: Eukaryota > Viridiplantae > Streptophyta > Magnoliopsida > Malvales > Malvaceae > Gossypium > Gossypium rotundifolium. Next base: position 76,177,025 of record CP106726.1, on the reverse strand, counting down.
TGATGTATATCTGGATATGAGTATGAGAATATAATCCACCAAGCATTCTCTAAATACATGGAAATCTTAAAAAAAAAAAAGAGAGCATACCCGTGTCAGATGCATTCTTGTATTCACACCGGAGTCTGAATAATATAGGGAAAATTGCACAAGTCAACCTTCCTATTATCATTTAAATTCAAAAGAAAAACATACTAATATCAAAATTCACATGAAGCAGAGGATAATGTAAAGAGAAACAAAGGGATGATTGAATTACCTTAAGATCATCCTTGAAGTAGTGTACTTCAAGATGATTGAATTAATGTTCAAAAACATTAGTCTTGAAATAAAATTATTCCTGCCATTTCAAGATTCATTAAAACCTTGAATTTTCATGGAATCTAGAGAGCTTCAAACTTTGTTATTACATCTCAATAACTTGAAAACCTCGGAAAGGATCATAAGAACAATATTAAGGAGAAACAAGTAATTCAAAGTCTCCATTGATAGGGACTAATACATAATTTCTACTATAATCGAAATCCGAATCTATCTTCTCAGAGTAGCCACTGATTCCATAACTGTAATAAGAGGAGTTGAAAACCTTATTCTTTATACAGTTCAAAGTTAAGCACATAATAAATCCAAATTCCATACCATGTACGAGGTGCTTGATGCCAAACCTTCAAAGTAATCAAAATTGTTAGACAGATGATTTAGGGATGAACCATGAGGTTCTGCATGAACTAAATCTGCAATTGATATTAAAAAAGATCAACAAAGTCCCATGTCTTAAAATGGAAACTGCTTACATCCTTAGTTTCCACGTTGCTTTCTCAGAGGAAAGTTTCGACGAACTTGTTACAAAGACATTCAATGTCTTGTTGAACCAGTTGAACTTTTCATGGAGGATAATCTTGAAAAGAACAAGCTTCTATGTTAGCTCGAATACAGACCATAAATAATCAGCAATAATATACTCAAATTTACAACGATGTCTTACATGTAACAGGAAGCAAGTGATATGGTACACCTCAAATCTACGTTGCTTCAATTCTCCATTTTTCTTTTAAGTATCTGTGTCCAACATCTGATGCACATCCAAACATAAGAATGGGAATATAATTTTCCAAGGATTCTAAGTACATGAAAATCTAAGAAAAAAATTGAGCATACATGTGTCGGGTACATCTCAGTACTCATACCCTCGGCCAAATCATATAGGTAGTACAAACATGCAAGTATTTGAAAGAGAAATGACCTGAAACTTCAAAGTTCAAGTTCTTCATTCTCTTCAAACCTATATCTTAGTTATAGATATAATTGTATTGAAAAGGGACAAATGCACAAGCCAAGCTTTGTATTATCATATAAACTCACAAGAAAAAATAAACTAAATGTCTGAATTCACATGAAGGAAAAGATAATGTTAAAAGTTAACAGAGAGATGATTATGAATATGAACACCATGTAAATCATTGACACAGAAAATTTCTTGATCCATTATGAAACTTGGAAATGATGTAAAAAACATTACCAGGTTTTCCTCTATTTGAAAAATACAGCTTCTCCTCTTCAACTTTTTAGCTTAGAATAATACACGAAATGCACTGGCAGAAGAGGCTAACAAGTCTTCAGAAATTTGAAGTTGATGCCATGATTGTGGATCATGGTAGCTAACATAAGATTGTCAGAAGAAATTTGAGGCTGGTGTCTGGATTCATCATTTTTCGGAAGGAAGTCATTTTTAGTATGGAAGCTCTCACAAAGGAATATTTCGAACATGGTATCTGTTAAGAGTGTGTTCAAAAACATTTAAGAGAAATAATATAAGCTGCGAGTAAACTTGGGCGTTAGTTGAAAGCCAAAATGATTAGACTAAAAACCCCTTTACAACAAAGTTTAAGCTAATTGCTTCATGTTTATGTCTGAGCAATGCATATGAGGTTGATAAAAGCAACAACTTGTGTACAAATGATGAACTAAATGAGCTTTTAACATAAACAGTTCCTCAAGACGCAGCCAAATCAGATTCCATGATCTCTAACTCACAAAGCAAGAACTTGTGTACAAATGATGAATAAAATGAGCTTTAAATTAACATAAACAGGATTTTTAAGATGATCGAATTAATGTCCAAAGAAAAACCTTCATTTGGATGACAATTATGCATGAACTACAACTTGCAACCAGATAGAAGCAGGATGATGGAATGCTATAAAAACAAGTTTCCATAAGTTAAAACATATTTTGCAGATCTAATTCTATTTAAAAAAAGAAGAAGAGGCAGAAATACATTTGTCATGAAAGTAAAAAATGAATGGAAATACCTGGGTCAGAACATTTGTTTTCTCAGTCACTGCCCCTCCTATATGATGAGTTGATCATCAATTACAATGACAGGGATGTGGGAAATGCTGGGCCAATATTTACCTTTATCCTTTTCACAATGTTCCTCCAGCAAAGGACTTCTTCGGATGGACAAAAAAGAAAGATAGTACGGGAGCATCTTTGTTGGCATGGATTGGAGCTTGCGACAATGGTAGATAGACAAACGAGAAAGAGAGGGAAGGAACATGTTTGGGGGCATGGATTGGAGGTTGGGACAATGTGAGATATACAAATTGCAAAGTGAGGTGAGGTGTTGAAACCCCTTATACTCCAAACTCTTTAGATTTGGAAGATCAAAGATCCTGAGAGTTATAAGTGAAGAGGGAAGTAGATGTTCATCTGGAAAAGACTCCATCTCTACTCCTGAATATGAGAAAAAAAAGGATGTAAGAGAAGGGAGTGTATGCAAACTCCATTCCCTTTTCCTAATCAAGCTCTCAATTAGTTTATCACTCCCTGAGATTCTAATATCTTTTAATTTGGAGGGCAAACCCTCTTTTGGAACTCTCTCTATTTCTGGACAACTATATATTGCCAAATGCTCGAGAGATGGAAAGACAGATTGCATTTGCTCTGGCAATGACTTTAGACTTTTGCAATCCCTAAGGTCAAGTTCGGTTAAATTGGTGACAGCTAATCCATCTTCAATTTGAAAAGATATCAAATTTCGGCACCTCTTTATATTCAAAGAATTGAGACATGTTAGATGCTGGTGGTGAGAGCCCTCTAAAGCAGCACTAATAAACTTCAACTCTTCATATTCCGAAATAGCAACATGCTTTAGCATAGGAAACGATCCTAATGGGAAAGATTCCAGTTGAAGACATTTCCAACTTGGTATATCCAAGGATTCAATGGATGTATACAAGAAGATATTGGAATAATCCAAGTTTTCACAACAACTGATCTTCAATCGCTTCAGCGTGATGGGCAACCTAACTTCAGGAAGGGATCTAATTTCTGAACAATTCCACAAACATAACTTTTCAAGAAGTTTGCATCGTTGCAACATTTGTTCCAATACGGAATCATCCATATTCGAATTTCCAATGACCAACTCCCGAATCCCACAAGCCAATGGCTCCAACTGCAATACATCGCACTTGTTTAACTCAAGTTCCAAAATGCTTGGTGCCGTTGGAAGCAAGCCTCCAAGCTTTTCACAGTCTTCAATCTTTAGTTTCTTTAAACAAGGGAGGTGTTTGGGCAGACACTTGGTTAGCTTCGGACAACGTCTAATGTACAGCTCTTGTAGAAGCGGGAAGGCTTCATCGCTCCAACAATACCATTCCTCCCACTCTGCCATATTCTCAAACCTTAGCATTTCAAGAGATACGAATGGTTTAGCCGAAGCTTGCCCATACCCGTAGAACTCATCACCAACTATTAACACTCCACTCAACCCAAAAATGGAGAGAGATTTCAAAGATGATAATTGGCCAAGTGGCGGCAAGGATATACAAAATTTACAATCATGTAACCTCAAAGATACTATATTTGAGAAGGAAGAATGCCCTACCCATTTCGAAAATCTTGTGCCTTCATAACTTCTAATAACAAGATGCTCCAAATTTGTATGAGGCTCTAGCTGTTCAAGTACTTCTCTATCATGCTTTGAATCACCATCAATAGTATCATTTTCACCCCATATCAATTCCTACTCCTTAAGATTCACCTTATCCTTCAAATTGGCATCTTTGGCATCCATGGCACATGCAACGTTTTGTAATCCCGAAATGGCAAGTCCTTCACGTAGATGTTTGAGCTTTCCCAACTCATTAAAGCTTGATCTAGTTTGATCGCCTAAAACAAAATCTGTTAAGTCTCGAATATCTTTCAACTTACCCATTCCTTCCGGCGTCCTAGTTAACTTTGTTCCCCTAATATCAAGATAAAGCATGTTCATCAATCTCCCCATGTCTCTCGGCAACTCAACAAGGCAACGGCATCTATGCAATGTCAATGCTTGCAAATTATACAGTGTACACAAAGAGTTTGGCAACCTTTTGATTGAAGTTCTTGAGAGATTCAAACTTCGTAGATGCTTCAAATTACCAATATCTTCCGGCAGTTCGTTGATACTTGTATACCCAGCCAAAGAAAGCACTCGTAAACTTGATTTCACCACCAAATAATGCATTAGCACATTGCTAACATGAAATCGAAGGAAAGAATGCTTCACATTTAGGAAAGTACGCAGACCTTTTGCTTTAGGTAAACTTTGAAATTTTTGTTGCACATCATACTCTTCTTGGAGATTAGACAAATGACGGGTTCTTTCAGTGATTACACAAGAACCACCACTACCTTCCAATCTGCAAATAAATTCTCCGGTGACAGATTTAGCCAAGTCACTAATTAGATCATGCATGACAAAACAAGATTTTTTTCCTTTGGATTGTTGAAAAAAGGACCTCATTCTCAAATCTTTGAAGTACTTGTTACCCCGTTCTTCCAAATCTCCATTGACTTTGGAAAGCTCTAAAAGACCTTCAGCCATCCATAATTGAATAAGTTCTTCCTTTTGAAATTCGTAATCTTTAGGGAAAATTGAACAATAAGCAAAACATCGTTTTAAATGTGAAGGAAGATAATGATAACTTAATGTTAACGCTGGAAGAATATTACTTGCAGTATTTGGTATGTCCCAAAAATTGCTATGTAATATTTTGTTCCATTCATCAGCGTCTAGTTTACAGCGAAGGAGACCTCCAAGTGTTTTTGCAGCCAAAGGAAGGCCGTTACACCTTTTGACAATTGCTTCACCGATTACCTTCAGATCGCGATGCGTGCTTGGGGTTGTACCAATGAATGCATGCTTTGCGAATAACGTCCAACAATCATCATTAGATAAGGTCTTCAGATGATAACTTGGAATAGTCCTCATAATGTCGGCAACACTTTCATTACGTGTGGTTACAATAATCTTGCTATTTTGTGCCCCAAATTTGAAAGGAATTCTGAGCTGGTCCCACACATCATAGTTTTCATTCCAAACATCATCCAAAATGATTAGATATTTCTTTCCCGACAGCTGCTCTTTGAGTTCAAGTTGAAGCTGATTTAAGTTCTGGTTTCCATCACAGCTACATTTCATCTCTTCAAGAATGGTTTTGGTGACCTTGAAAGCATCGAATTCCTCTGAAACACACACCCATGCTTTGGGGTGAAACCATTTATCCACTCTGGGGTCATTGTAGATCAATTGCGCAAGGGTGGTTTTGCCAAGCCCGGCCATACCCACAATGGGAATCACATCTATCTGATTTTCAGACAGATTTTGAGGATCCAACAACTTTATTATTTCTTCTTTTTCATCATCTCTGCCACAAACATCAGACTCGTCCACCAAAGAAGTTGCAGGCGTTCTTTGAAATGCCTTTTCCCCTTTATGGTTTTCTTTCAGACCCAGAATCTGTTTTTGGTTGAGTAGGCAGTCTAGTCTCCCAAGGATCTCCTCCAGCTTTGACTGCATCCCATCTTTGAAAGGATTGAAAGAAGAGAAAAAGCTACTAACCTGTTTCATAGGAGTAGTTTGATATTCGGATTCGATCTTGTTCCGAAGAGCTTCAGTAGAGATCTCGTCCAGGAGGTCCTCGGCATCATAAACAGCATCTTTGAGCTCATCAGTCCAACTTTTGACATTTGGGTTGGTGATCTGCTTATTTTCAGCATCATCCAACACTGCTTTCACCGACATCAAGATTGGCTTCAGTTTCTTCAGGATCACAGCTTCAAGTTGCCTTCCCTTGGTAAGGCTCTCAATATCCCCGGAAACAATCTTATTAAGCAGCACTTCAATAGAAGCCGCGAGAAAAGCTTCACCCACCAAAGCCATGTTTTGTTTTGTTTTTTTTTTTTTTTTTTTTTTCCTAGTAAAGAAATGGTTTGAAAAAGAAAGTGATTTGCAGACCAAGTGAAATGAAATAGTTGAGGAGTTGCTTTCGAGAAGAAGAAGAATAGATAGAATAAGTTTAGAAATTGATTTTATTGAGCAACCATTAAAGCTGAAGTTGAATATTATTATAATATCATAATATGGATTAAAATGTATGCAGCATGTTCATCGGCCAACTTCATAAAAAATTGAGTAATGCATTATCCAGGAAATGTTTTTCAGAATGGAGATGGTGGTTCATGTGCTTCATGAATTCAGCGTCTGCATCAACATTAGCTGGCGTCTGCTGAAACTTCAAAATTTGGATGTGAAGAATCTTGTGTGTGCAATTTTATATATATATGAAATTACATATTACTTTCCCTCTTAGTCTCACAAATCGAGATTTCAACCAAAAAAAAAAAAAAAAAAAATCTGATAAATTGAGATGATGGGAAGCGATGTGCATAAATTAAATTTTTATTACTTTGATATTTTTTCAATAAGAAAATTTATTCATACATACATATCATTATAATTAAACACAAGGTCGCAATAACATCAACATATTAAACTAGAAAATTATTTTATGTTATTAAATATGGTTAATAAATATTTATCATGTTGATTATTTAAAATGTACATTATTTTTTTTTTATAAAAGTGTCAACTCTAAGATTGCAATATACTTTTTACAATTAAGTATTCAAAACATAATTATGCTATTGATAATTTTAAATATTCAAACTTTAATTATTTTTATTTTTATTTAATTAAAATATCAATTAATTTTATTCATTGTATTATTTTATTAAAATTCTTATTAATGTAAATTTATTTTATTTAATATTATTACACTTTCCTTTTGAACGTACATATGATTTAATTAGATTTTTTTACTTTAAAAATTTTGGATTTAATTATTTTAAATTTTATACCAAAATAATTTTAAAATTAAATATTTAAATTGTAAAAAATATTTTATTATATTAAATATTAAATTATTTTATTGGTGGTATTATTTCATTACATTTTTTATTAATGTGAAATTCTTTTAATTAATGTTTTTAATTGTATCTTTTTGGCTAAACATTGAAGAAAGGCGTAATATCAAATTTAGCCTTTAATGTTTACATTTTTATATCAATTTGGCTCTTCCAATCTAAATCTCAGTTGTAGATACAATTGGATACACCAGTGAACCTTTGTATTATCATATGAATTCACAAGAACAAACATAATATCAAAATTCACAAACAGCAGAGGATAAGGTTAAGAGTTAACAAAAGGATGATTATAGATAAAAACACATGTATGATAATATATTATTCAGATAAAATTTCTTAATCCATAATGAAAGCTGAAATTGAAATATAAATAAAGTAGGCTAGCAAATACTTCAAACTCAGAACAATACAAGAAATGCATTGACAGAATAAGCTAGCAAGTCTTCAGAAAAATTCCAAGAAATTTGAGGTTGATGCACGACATGATTGTGGATCGCAGTAGCTAAAAAAACCAAATTTGGCAACAACAGTGAATACAAATTAATTATATGAAAGAAAGTTGAAGAAGATGCAATTGAGGTTGAAGTTAACTTACAAGCTTGACTGAAAGCGCAAAATAATCGTGGAGTATTATCAAGTGAAGTTTGTCCATTATCTTGAAAGTTGAACAACTCCTGTCAATTCAACATTTGTTCTTCAATTTCTGCGAGGATGAGTGTAGTCATTAAAACATTCAATGGTACTCAGTTCAAGACTAATTATATAAAAGCAATCCATGTATTTGATTGTAAATTCATAGACAGAAGCAGGGTGTTGGAATGTAGTAAAAACAAAATTGAACATAAGTTGCTGATCTAATTCTATCAGAAAAACAAAAGAATTCTGTTATGAAAGTAGATGAATAAATAAATAAATAATAAGGAATGGAATACCTGCATCAAGACATTCTTTTTCCTGTCACTGCCCCTTCTATAATAATGAGTTGTTCATCAATTAGAATGAGAGGGAGGTGGGAAATGTTGGGCCAATCTTTACCTTTCTCCTGTTCACAACGTTCCCTGAGCAAAGGGCATTTTTTAATGTGCAAACGAGAAAGAGAGGGAGGGAGCATGTTTGGGGGCATGGATTGGAGGTTGGGACAGTGTGAGATATACAAACTGCAAAGAGAGGTGAGGTGCTGAAACCCCTTATACTCCAAACTCTTAAGATTTGGAAAACCATGGATGGAGAGAAATGTAGGAGTAGAGGGAAGCAAATGTTCATCTGGAAAACATTCCATCTCTAATTCTGAATATGAGATATAGACAGATATAAGAGAAGGGAGTGTTTGCAAACTCCACTCCCTTTTCCTAATCAAGCTCTCAATTAGTTTATCACTCCTTGATATTGTAATATCTTTTAATTTGGAAGGCAGACCCTCTTTTGGAACTGACTCTATTTCTGGACAACTTCCTATTTCCAAATATTCAAGGGATGGAAAGACGAACAACATTTGCTCTGGCAATGATTTTAGACTCTTGCAATCCCAAAGCTTAAGTTTGGTTAAATTGGTAATACATAATCCATCTTCAATTTGAAAAGATATCAAAATTTGGAACGACTGTATATTTTTGAAGAATTGAGACATGCTAGATGCTGTGGTGAGAGCCCTCATTAGCGGCACATATAAACTTCAAGTCTTCACATCCTGAAATACCAACACGATTTAGCATAGGAAACGATCCTAATGGGAATGATTCCAGTCAATGACATTCCCTACCATATATCTCCAAGGATTCAAGGGATGCATACAAGAAGATCTTGGAATAATCCAAGTTTGTACACAAAAAGATACTCAATCGCTTCAGCATGATAGGCACCCTAACTTCAGGAAGGGATTTGATATGAGAACAATCCCACATACCTAAGCTTTTGAGATCAGTGCATTGTTGCAACATCTGTTCCAATATGGAATAGTTGATATTCGAATTTCCAATTACCAACTCTTGAAGCCCACATGACAATGGCACCATCTGCAATGCATCGCATTTCCATAGCTTAAGCTAGCAAATGCTTGGTGCCGTTGGATGCAGGCCTCCAAGCTTCTCACAATTTGCAATCTTCAGTTTCTTTAAACAAGGAAGGTGTTTCGGTGGAGACTCAGTTAGCTTCGGACAACATCTAATGTTCAGTTCTTGCAGAAGAGGGAAAGCTTCATCACTCCTACATAACCATTCCTCCCACTCTGCCATATCCGAAAAGCTTAGGGTTTCAAGACATCCAAATGGTTTAATCAAAGCATGTCCATTCTCGTAAAACTCATCACCCACTTTTTCTATTGCACTGAATCCAGAAATGGAGAGAGATTTCAAAGATGATAGTTGCCTGAGTGGTGGCATCAAGATGCAAAATTTACAATTCTTTAACTCCAAAGAGATTACATTTGAGAAGGAAAATTGCCCCACCCACTTAGGAAATCTCGTGCCACTACGTCTAATAACAAGATGCTCCAAGTTTGTAAGAGGCTCCAGTTGTTCAAGTACTTCTCTATCATGCTTGGAATTACCATCAATACCATCTTTATTAGTGAGCAACATCATGTTATCAACATTTTCGCCCCAATCAATCCCAACTCTTTGAGATTCACCTTTTCCTTCAATTTGGCATCCTTGGCATTTGAGGCCCATGCAACATTTTTTAGTCTTGAAACGGAAAGCCTTCCATGTATACGCTTGAGTTTTCCTAACTCATTAATGCTTGAACAAGTTTGGTCACCTAAAACAAACTCTGTTAATGTTCGAAGATCTTTCAACTTGCCCATTCCTTCTGGCATCCTTACTAAGTTTGTTCCCCTAATATCAAGATAAAGCATGTTGAGCAATCTCCCCATGTCTCTCGGCAACTCAACAAGGCCTCTGCATCCACACACGGTTAATGCTTGCAAATTGTACAATGCACACAAAGAGTCTGGCAATCTTTTAATTGAAGTAGCCGAGAGATTCAAATCTCATAAATGCTTCAAGTTACCAATTTCTTCTGGCAATTCATTAATATTTTTATACCCAACCAAAGAAAGCATATTTGTAACATATGATGGCCTCAGTGATGACTCTGTGTTTAGGAATGTATGCAGACCTTTCGCTTTAGGTAACTTCTGAAATTGCTTTCGCACATCATAGAATTTTCGAACATTGGAAAAATGACAGGTCCTTTCAGTTATTTCACTGCAATCACCACTACCTTCCAATCTACAAATGAATTCTCCGGTGACAGATTTAGCTAAGTCACTAATTAGACCATGCATGACAGAACCAGATTTCTTCCCTTTTGATTTTTTGAAAAAATGACCTCGATCTCAAATCTTTGAAGTAATCATTACCCCGTTCTTCCACATCATCATTGTCTTTGGAAAGCTCTAAAAGACCTTCAGTCATCCATAATTGAATAAGTTCTTCCTTCTGAAATTCATAATCCTTAGGAACAATTGAACAATAAGCAAAACATTGCTTCAAATGTGAAGAAAGATAATAATAACTCAGTCTCAATGCTGGAAGAATATAATTACTTGCATCATTTGGAATGTCCCAAAAATTGCTATGTAAAATTTTGTTCCATTCAGCAGCGTCTAGTTTACAACGCAGAAGACCTCCAAGAGTTTTTGCAGCCAAAGAGAGGCCGCCACATCTTTTGACAATTGCTTCACGGATTACCATCAAATTTGGATGCTTACTTGGGGTTGTATCAACAAATGCAAGCTTTGCAAATAGTTTCCAGCAATCATAATTTGATAAGGTCTGTAAAGTATAATTTGGAACAGTCCTCATAATGGAGGCAACACTTTCATTGCGTGTTGTTACAATAATCTTACTGTTCTGTGCCCCAAAACTGAAAGGAATTCTGAGCTCTTCCCAGGCAATAGGATTTTCGTTCCAAACATCGTCTAAAACCAATAAAAATTTCTTTCTAGACAACTTGTCCTTGAGTTTAAGTTAAAGCTGATTTAAGCTTTGGCTAGCATCACAGCTGGAAGTAAGCTCTTCAATAATGGTTTTGGTTACTCTAAAAGCATCAAATTCCTCAGAAACACACACCCATGCTTTTAGTTCAAACCATTCAACCACTCTCGGATCCTTGAAGAGTAATTGGTAAAAGGGTGGTTTTGCCAAGCCCACCCATACCAACAATGGGAATTACATCTATCTGATGTTCAGATACATTTTGAGGATCCAACAGCTTCATTATTTCCTCTTTTTCACCATCTCTTCCATAAACTCCAGACTCATCCACCAAAGAAGTGGCAGGGATCTTTGAAATGCCATTTCTCCCTTACAATTTTCTTTCAAACCCAGGATGTGTTTCTGGTTGAGTAGGAACTCTAGTCTCCTAAGGATGTCCTCCAGCTTTGACTCCTTACCATCTTTGGAAGGAATGAGAGAAGAGAAAAAGTGACTAACCTTGCTTGCAGAACTAGTTTGACCCTCGGATTCCATCTTCTTTCGCAGAGCTTCAGTAGCGATATCATCAAGGAGATCCTCCGCATCATAAACAGCATCTTTGAGCTCATTAATCCAGTTTCTAACATTTCGATTGGTAAACTGCTTATTTCCAGCATCATCCAGCAAGGCTTCAACCGACATTAGGGTTGGCTTCAGTTTCTTCAGCAGCACGGCTTCAAGTTGCTTGCCTTTGATAAGGCTTAGAACATCCCCAGAAACAATCTTATCAAGCAGCACCTCGATGACAGCAGATAGAAAAGCTTCACCCACCATAGCCATGTTTTCATTTTTGGTAAAGAATGTTAAAAGGAAGATGGTAATTGCAAATATTGGAAAAGAAGAGTGCTTGAACTCAAGTGAAAGAAAGTGACAGAGATGAAGGGTTTGAAACAGATGAAAGAAGGAAAGTGCAAAGCAATTTGAAACAACCAACAGAGATGAAAGATAAAATGAAAGCTGAAAAGGGTATGATTGGTGACGTCTAAACTAAACAAATTGCATTTCGTGATTTTTGTATTACAATTGTTTATTTATTTATTTAACAATACATTTACTACTATTTTTTTTTTTACTTTATATATAACCATCATTTAAAAGTTTAATATCACTTCACATATTTTTCTAATTTGATATTTAAATTTTAGTTACCCAATTTAATACCTAAATTTGATATTTAAATTTTTTAAATTTAATTTAGTACTTGAACTTAGCATTTTTCTTAATTTGATACTTAAGTTTTTTAAGTTCAATTTGATACTTGAATTTATTAAATGTTATACAAATTAAACAAAAAACTAACAGTGTTAAAAAATAATTTGTTATGCTACAAAAATATTGTCAATATTATGAGAAATTCATGTTAAAAAAATAGTTATTGAGGTATACTTAGCAATTAATATAAACTAAGAAACAAATTTAAAAATCAAATTAAAAGAAATTCATTAATTTCAATTAATAAAATAATTAATTAAACAAATAAAACTAAAAGTGATTTAACATATAAAATACAAAAAAATATAATATCATCTATCACATGTTGATTATACATTGATTATTTTACTAACTCACAAAAAATAACATTGTTAATATAGTATAATAATTTGTAAAACATTTGATAAGTTTAAATACCGAATCAAAAAAAAAAAGATTAGGTGCCAAATTAGAAAAAAACTTAAATTTAGATACTAAATTAGACAAAAAATACCAACTTAAGAAAAATGTCAAATTTAAATAATAAATTAGAGTAAAAAAGTTTAGATACAAGTATCAAATGTTGTATTAATCCTTATGAATTTAGCATCGTCTTTGGTGGATGTATTGGATACGGAGGGGTGATTCAGTTTGCCCTTTTGTATTTGGCTACGAAATCAACGCCTAGTATTTACGTTTTCGTATTGTTTACAGATGTCTCATGTTTGGACATTTGGTATCATTTTTTCCTTTTCCTTCTTCACGTGAAGGATATATTAATTTATGTTTTAAATAATAAATATTAAAATATATAAAATATTTAATAAAAATAAAATAATCTATGTTCTTGAACTCCTTAATGTTAAAATAATTCTATCATTATTCCAAAAAGCAGAAAAAATAATTAAAAAATCTTATATATTCAAATAACTAATTAATTAATCTCACAATTTTCATTCGACTCTTTCAATTCATCGATATACTCGTTGAGTCATTTGGAATAATATTGAATATTCGAGAATCTCGCACCCTAAGTGCCAATGCATGGTCGAAACCATCTCAATCTCATATCTCATATAATGTTCACTCTTGAGCTATCAACAGGTCTGCTCACACAAGCTGATGGTCAAGACGTAACTACACGGTGCTGCTCACACAAATTGGCGAGAATCCGCAACACATGTCAAAAAACTCAACCACCGGTAGAACGTACGGACCAACACCTTAACACAATAACCCTTAATAACATGTCATTTTGTATCATATCTATTCCTAAGGTTCAACCGGGATTTCACATTACTGAATCTTCGCCGAACATTTCCGTAAAGCCGTAATCATTAACAATACAATTATAAAGCATTTAAAACACAATTACATTAATGCTTATTAACATATGAACTTACCTCAAATTTATACGGAGAGAAACGAGCTATCAATTCACTATTTTGTTTTTCCCCGATCTAATTTTGAACTTCGCTTTTCTTGATCTATATATAATAAAATTTAACTTATTTAATTATTATTCTATTCAATTTAACCCAAAATCATATTATGGAAAAATTACACTTTGCCACTAATATTTCAACATCTTTACAATTTAGTCCTTAGTTCATAAAAATGCAATTTCATGCATTTAAGTCCACACCCATGCTAGCCGAATTTCCCTTATACTCATAGTAGCCCATATTTTTCATTATTTCACACATTTCTCAATTTAATTCTCAATTGATAATTTTATCAAAAATCACTTAACAAATGTTATTTATCTAACAACAACCATTCATTTTCTATCATCAAACATCAATATACACACATATTCATCAATGGTAAAATCCCAAACATTTAACAGTTTTGAAAATTAGTCCCTGGCTAGCTAGATTAAGCTACAACAATTTCGAAAACATAGAAATCATTAAAAACTGAGTCAAAAATCACTTACATGCACACACCAAGGTTGGCTGAATGTTTGGATGGTCTTTAATGGCTTCCTAGTCTAAATTTCGGTTGAAGAAATGAAGAAGAAATATGATAGCTCTCTTTTTCTTACTTTAATTTTGATTTATTTTGTTATTTACAAAACTAACCTTATTATAAAATCATTTAAAACATCCATTTTATGTCCATAAGTGTCCATTCACTATAAAAATGGTCTAATTACCACATAAGGACCTCCACTTTAAATTTTTATAGCTATTAGACATCTTTACTAATAGAACAAAATTTTTACACTTTACGCGATTCAGTCCTTTTTATCGAATTAAGCATTCAAATGATAAATTTTCTTAACAAAATTTTCATACAATCATGCTATCATGATGTAGACCTCAAAATAATAAAAAAAATAAATATGTCAACCTATAATTTGTGGTCCCAAAACCACTGTTCTGATTTGACTAAAAACGGGCTATTACATTTCATCAGGTATCTAAAAATGTAAACCATGTGTGTTAAGTATTGTTGAATCCAAACTCATACCCTATAGTCTATATAACATTTTTGAAACCCAACTTTAAAACCGAAAATGCAAAGCTTGATGCAAAACCTTAGAAGCATTGTTGGGGATAAACCTCATTAAGCAACAAACAAGTAAAAAAATAAAGAAATTGAAAAGATCGAACATAAATATTTTACGTTGAAAAACCTATCCGAAGAGGATAAAAAAACCACGGGAAAAGATAATTTCACTATAACGGGAAAAAAAACAAAGACTACAAAAGATGGAGATAAAATTAAACCCTAAAACCCGAAATAAGAATCCTCAAAACATAAACACAAAATTCTCTAAAAGCTTGTAAAAGCTCATACCTAAATGTGTAATGGGTTATCTTTCTAGAGTGGAAAAAAGAGTTTATTTATAGGCTAAAAAAGAGAGTTTATTTATAGGCTAAATTCTTAGGTTAAATAATATTAAAATAATCTACACTAATCAGAGTTTAAATGGGAACTAATGTTAAAATAACTACATTAATCAGAGTTTTAAGTGTAAAACTAAAAGCAAAGTTTAACTGGGAGAAGAAAAGCAGAAAAATGTGAGACATAACTCCATAAATCTCCATGTTGACTCGTATTTTCACACACCTTCTTTGCCAAAGCCCACCACAGGCTTATCTCGAACTATGCAGGATATTTAACTAAGTCGAAGCTATGCTGAGAAGCTGAAAGTCTTCTAGTCTTTATCTTGTTCACAACCAAATCAAAACTAACCCGAGCCTAATTTTCACGAATGTAATGCCCTATCTTTTCAGAATCCGCATCTAAAAGAGAACCTCTCTTATACGAAACGATCATGCCTTTTTCCCTCCTATGATCAAGTTGTCTTCGCTTTAAACGAGTCGACTTTGACTCCTTAACAAACGAGGGACGTCCTATTTCATCGGTCACCGTTGATCCTTCCAGAAAATAAATATTGCAAATATTTTTACCTTTCATCAAAATTTAATGCCGCTTGACTCGATGTTAATTCTATAACCTTTCGATTCCAAAATTCCTAAGGAGATGAACATGTAGGCACATGTCTGACATCTGATAGTGTCCTAATTGTCCCATCGTGCATCTTGATCTGAACTGTACCAATACCAGTTACCTTACCGGATGAACCATTCCCCATGTGCACAACTCCACCTTCAACTAAACTGTATGTGGAGAACCAGTCCCTGTTGGGACATATGTGGAAAGAACACCCCGAATCCAGAATCCACTAGGACATAAGCTCGGAGCCTTCACTTTTTGACACCAACAAGAAATTATCACCCTTTTTATTGGCCAAATTAGTATCAGCTAAATCTTCCTCATTGCTCTCAACAACCCTTTTATTTCGCAGTTTGTAATAATTTTCCTTGACGTGACATAACTTCTTACAATAACAACATCTTTTGTCTCGCTTCTTTGATGCTACCAAAACCAAGGCTTGGCTATCTGACTTGCTATTCAAACCAAACTCATTGTCGAGTTTGCCTTTACTCAATAGATGACCCTTCACATTCTCGGACGAGAGATTATCTCTACCATAAATTAGGGTTTCCCTAAAAGACTTGTATGAAGGGGGTAAATAGCATAACCTGATCTTCATCATCAATCTAAACCTCAAAATTCTTTAAATCATTCAAAAGAGTAATAAATTGACTAATGTGATCTCTAAGGTACTCATTATTCATGCGAAACATGTACAACCATTGTTTCAGCACTAATCAATTAGCCAAAGACTTTTTCGCGTAAAGAGTTTCTAACATTTTCTATAAGGTGAATGTTATTTTCTCCATCAAAACCTCCTGTAACACATTATTTGTCAGACATAATTGAATCATGGATAGAGTCTTTTATCTAACCTATCCCATTTTGACTTATCCATGTCTGCAGGCTTCTTCTCTGTAAAGACCTTCTTAAGATCACCTCAAATCAGATTGACATCATCCGAACTCGCCACAAATTAAAATTTTTATGTCATCAAACTTATCAATATCAAGCCTTGTTTTTTTCATCTCTGAATGAGTTGAATGCGAAAATCATATTAACTCTGATACCAGTTTGTTGCGAATAAACCCGATTAAGCAACGAATAAGTAAAATAGCAAGGAACTTAAAAAGGTTGAACACAAATATTTTATGTGGAAAAGCCCTTTTGAAAGGGATAAAAAATCATGGACAAAGATAATTTCACTATAATGGAAAAAAACAAAAAGTATAAAAGATAGAGATAAAACTAAACCCCGAAACCCAAAATAAGAACCCTTAAAATGAAAATACAAATGATAAAGAAAAAGACAAATAAATGCGAAAGCGGATCGTAAAATTTGTTAAAGTCACGGATTTAACTAAGGGCTCTAGACTTTCAGAAATAGACTTGGATTTTGACACAACCTGAAATGAAATTAAATCCAAGTCAGATAAAACAATTAAAATAAATAACTAGAATAAAATAATAAATCAAATATTAGAATAATAAGGAAGCAAATAAAGAAGATAAATGGAAAGATAGAACGTGGCGTGTAAAAGTCCTAAGAAACCTTTGAAACACGAAGAATCCACAACTCCCTTCAAGCGGCTCTAATTTTCCCTCCAAGATAGAAACATTGGCAAGAAAAAAGTTTGAAGATGGTTCCCACAATCTAAAAAGATTGTTAAAACTCTTCTAAAAGAAACTCAAGACAAATTCTTAAAAAAAGAATGTAAGGCCCAATTTTAAAACTCGGAGCCCAATACCAGTTGACCAAAACAAAAAACAAACAAACTCAAAAAAGCCCAATAGTAGCCCAATAGAAAACCCAAACCCATCAGACCCAAAAACAAAATAACAAAGCTAAAACCCTAGCAGCAATAGCGTCGCCAGCAGCCAGCCCTCTCGCGACGTGCGCCACTCCACCACGCCACGTCAGAAAGTGTTCGTTCACGCACCTGCAAAACGGAGATCGGTTGAAAAATAAAAGGCTATAAAAAGCCAAATCAAATCTGTAACAGGGAGGGGTTTTTTTACATGAAAAGCAATACACCCACAGTTTCCATAAATACTAATACACAATATCAGTTGATTAAAGCAAACTTTGGGTAAAAATAGGTAGACGTTTGAATAGAGAACAGTTTTTCAAAGGTAATTTTCGCATATCTTATATGTTCTATATAGTTTCTTTTTACATTTTTTTTTAAAAAAAATATTCGAAAGCACAGAAAAGGGTAAGAAGCTTACCAGGCCTTCGTACCTACGCATGATCGGTCGCCGGACCGGTGGAGACACGGCGGTGAATGAGGGGTTAGGGGACTCCAACCCTAGAGAATAAGAAAAGGGGGGTTCTGGTTTTTGATTTTTGAAGTAGAAAGCAGAAATGAAGAAAAATGTTTATTTTTAGTTTTTAAAACATTCAGAGAACGGCGCCGTTTATGGGGGGCTCCGCGCGATAACCCGATCCGCAATTGGATCCGCGCAATTTTACCATAAATGGGTAAATTGTGCGTTTAGTCCTCCCTTCTTGCGCCCTGTTTTAATTGTGTCCTATTTCAAGTTTTTATTCTTTTAATTTTTCCCCTGAATCTTGTTCGCCACTTCAATTTGGTCCTCGTTCGAACGCACCGTTTCAGAGGGTGGGATTAATTGCTATTTTGGTCCCTCTATGTTGCGCGCGTATTACGATTTAGTCTTTTTATCTTCTTTTATTTTAAATTTGGCCCAAATCTTCTGATTTTGATCCAATTTAGTCCCTTTTTGATTATTTTGCTATTTTACCATTAAATTAATTATTTTAAATATTTTTATTACTACTATTTTTTATATGTATATTATTATTATTATTATTATTATGTTTACTATTATTATATATATTATTGTTATTATTCTTACTGTTATATGCCATTATTATTATTGTTCCTTTAAAAATTAAGATTATTTATATACGTTATTATTACCCTTTTTTACTATTATACTTATTATTTTATTATTAACATTATTTGTATCATTACTATAATTGTATTTATTATTAATAGTATATTTCATTATTAATACTACTATTATTCCTACCACTCCTTTTTTTTATTAATTATTTTTATTTTATTATTATTAATATATTATTTTCATTAAGGTTAACATTATTATTACTATTTTAGTATTATCGTTATTATTTTTACAATTATCCTTTTAATATTTCTATTAATATTTTTTATTATCTATTTTATTTGAAATTAACTCTGTATATATTATTATTACACCTACCATTATTATTTCTTATATTTCTTATATTTATTATTATACTATTCTATTACTAATATTTTTACCACTATTATTTTATTACTATTACTATTTTATTATACATATTATTATTCTTATAATTATATTTATTGTTATTTCTTTTTTTATCAACGTTATTACTTGCCATTTTCATTATTATTATTATTATTATTATTATTATTATTATTATTATTATTATTATTATTATTATTATTATTATTATTATTACTATTACTATTATTATTATTATTATTATTATCGTTCCTTATATTGTTATGGCTATTTTGTTCCTATTACTTTTATTATTATTTATCATTTTCTTTATTATTAATACTATCGTTTATCTTATTTTTCTTTTACCACATTTTTTCCAAACTCATAAAAAGGTTTTTTTTAAACAAGGCAATATTTTGTGTTTGGAAGTTCGAGGAGTCGTGCCCAATCGTGCTGGGTTTCGATTTTCCGTTCGTCCAAATGACCAAATATCCTTTAGAGATTTTGACCGTGTTTTCTTAAATAAGGCAATGTTTCATGTTTGGAAATTCAAGGAATCGTGCCCTAACGTGTTGGGGGTTTTCGGTTTCCGTCTGACCAAATCATTAAATATCCTTTAAGATTGTGTCCGTGCTTCCTTAAATTAAAAACAAGGTAATATTTTGTGCTTGGGAGTTTGAGAAATTGTGCCCTAACGTGCTGGGTTTCAATTTTCAGCTTGTCCAAAGGTCTAAATATCCTTTTAAAATTTTGATCGTGTTTTCTTAACTTTAAAAATAAGGCAATATTTTATGTTTGGAAATTTGAGGAATCGTGCCCTAACGTGCTGGGTTTCGGTTCTTTCGTTTGGCCAAATAATGGAATACCCCTTTTAAACCGACAATGCGTGAATTTTGGAAGTCATGAAATGATCTTGGTGTCAAAGGTTTGAAACATCGTATCCTAATGTGCTGGATGTGATATTTCATCCTTTTGGAACAAGAGAATTTCGATATCCAATTCGAATTACCCAAACATTTTGCAAAAGATCTGTATTTTAAAATCTCTTCCAATTTTCGATATTAGGACATTAGTCAATCAATAAGGTACCAATTTTGGGCGTCACGAGAGTGCTAATCCTTCCTCGTGCGTAATCGACTCCCGAACCTGTTTTCTAAAAGTTCGTAGACCAAAATGTTTTCTAAGGTGACCCAATTGCACTTTAAAAAAGATTGGTGGTGACTCCATTTTCCTTTTTAAAGTCGGCCCGTTTTCCAAACAAAAAATGGTTTCGACAAAGAAAACTCAAAAAGAATTTATAAACTCAAAAGAGAAGTTGAATAATAATGAATTGAATGGATTGCGTACAATGTAAAGGTCTATATATAAGCTAGCTAAATAAATCTAAATAAAACTCTTAAATATACTAAAACTCTAATTTAATCTAAATAAGAAGTAGTTTTAAACTAAATTTCTTTATTAATATAAAACTCCTAAATAACTTAAAATACTTAATAATTATAAAAAAATTGGAATAAAATAATAAAAAATAATAAGAGCTGATAAATATAATATTGGGCTCATATATAATAAAAATTAAGCTTAAAAGCCAAAACCAATATGATTTAGACTCGAATTAAAAGCCCGAAAGTCGTAATTCCCATCATAATCTTGTTCAAAAATTTTGCTCACGCAGTCTTCATTAAAATAGTTATAACTTGAGTTCCCGAACTCAAAATTGAGTGATTCAAAATATGTTTCGAAGCTAAGAGATATATCTTCAAACGCCATGGAGACATCTCAACCCGGAAATGCCAGGATCCCATCCAAAAAGTCTTCGCAAGTATATTGATTTCCCGAACTTGAAAATTGACAGCTTTGGTGATTGGAATTTAATAATTTTCACCCCATCCGTGCATGTATCAACCAAAATTCTCTGAAAGCTTGTAAAAGCTAATACCTAAATGTGTAATGGGTTATATTTCTAGGGTGGAAAAAATGGTATATTTATAGACTAAATTCGTAGGTCAAATAATATTAAAATAACCTACACTAATTAGAGTTTAAGTGAGAAGCTAAAAGTAGGGTTAAACTGGGAGAAGGAAAATCTAAAAATGCAAGGCATAACTCCACAAAAGTTGAAAACTTTCATACAAATAATTCTGGGATTAGAAAATTGAGGTATTGCAATACTAGGTTAAATAAATCTTGTAAAATTTTGGCTTTAATTTTACTTTTTAATTCTACTTGTTTTTCTATTTTGGTACTAAATTTTATAAATTCATTTTTTCATTTTATAAAAAATTTGATTTTAATTTTAAGAATCAAGACTAAATTGAAAAAGGTGTAAAGTTTAGGGAATTTATTGAATTTTTATATAATTAGAACCAAATTGATAGAATCTGTAAATATTGAAGGACTAAATTTGTTATTATGCTAATAAAAAAGTTTGGTCAGCATTTCCTTAATGATTTAATGGAGAAGTGATCAAAATATCAAATGTCGATAATGTAAGTGACTAAAACAATTCCTTAAACATGAATGATCAAAACAAAAGCAAACTAACAGTTTGGTGACTGCTTGTGAAATTTACCTTTTTTTATATTTTACAATGTTATTGTTGAGCTATGTTTTCATTGCTTATATTGATAGTTTTTGTTTTTGTTTTTGTAAAGAAGATTTTTTGAAGAAAAAAAAACTTAAGTACTTATCGTTGGATAATAATAAAGTTTGTGTCCCTTCAGCCACTTAAACGACAAGTTATTGCCGTTCATTATTATGTAAGTGTTTTAGCATTTTTGGAAGCCGAATGTGGGTATTTTTATCAAATATTCGATTTAGTTTTTGTGTAATCGTTACTGATTTAAGCGTGTTAAATGACAAATTTAGGTTTTGGAAGTTTTGTGGTGGCTTTTGCATCGAAATCAAATCAGGTGTGTAACGAAAAACACGAAACATAGCGAACAGCCAAAGCCAAAAAACTACACGGTTGACACCACATGGCCGTGTGGTAGGCCGTCTGTAACACATGGTTGTGTGACAGGTTGTGTGTTGGACTCTGCGCTAGACTATGTGAGACACACGGTCTGGGCTATTTGGGCCATGTGGGCCCAATATTTAAATTTTCCATAGGGCCGTAAGTGTAACATCCTAAGTTAGGGGCTATTTGTGATTGAATAATTATTTGGTATGATGGAACTGCTGTGATATTATTTATGGAAATATATGGTTTAATCAAAGGCCTTGAGTAGGCTCAATTTGGTAAAAATTTCAGTTTCTAGCTTTAAAGGTGGGGAGCCTTAACAAGTGGGGGTTATAAGAATAAGTAAGGGATAATTTGTCATAAAATGAGCCTAGAATAAGTGGCAAAGGAGGGCCACTTAAGAGCCTAGTAGTGACGCCACAAGGGGTGAGGGAGAGCCTTGGTTCGAGTCATGAAATTCTCCTTTTGGCACCTTGTTTGGGCGGCAACAAGAGAGAAAAATGCTCAAATTTTATTTCAATATTAAAGGATAATATGAGCATTTTTAAATTGGATTTTTTTTAATTGTTTAATTCTAAGGATAATTAGGATGATATTAGTTTATTTAGATAAACAAGATAATAGGTGATAATAAGGAAATTATTTGGATTATTAAGAGATTATTTGATTATTTGGGAATTAATAGATTTTTATCTAAGGATAATTAGTGATAATCAAGGATATTATGAATTATTATTGGATTATTTTTCAAATGATTTGAATTAAATCAAATGAGTGGCCAGGAGAGGTTGTAAGTGGTTGCCGAAATTTAAACACCTCATGGGGAGGTGGACGGCAAGGCCACTAGGGGGGATGCCGAATGCCTATAAAAGGTTCAACCTTGTCACCTTGTTTGCCTTTTTGTCATTTTTGCTAAGTGCCGAATTTCCTCTCTACTTCCATATTCCATCTCTCCAATCTTTTCACTCCCTTTTCAACTGAAAAGCCCTCTCTACTTCTTTTTGCCGAAACCCCACATTCAAATTCCCTTCCTCTACTCTATAGACTTGGCCGAATATTGAAGCAAAGGTAAAAAGTATTAGCCAATACTATTTTGTTTCCTTCTCTTACGTGTCTCTGTCGACATCCATAAGGGGTAAGTGCCGATTTCAATAGTGTATTAACACCCTTGTGAAACCGATTTCTTTCTAGGAAACTCGGGATCTCAAAGCGAAAGCGGATCTTCCATTCCTTAGTCAATCGATTGGTAAGTAGGTGGTAAGGATTTATGGTAAATAGAGTGCTATTCTAGTAAGTCGCTTAATGATTAAAAGTCAAGGCTATCGGTATGTTACTAATCGATGGTGGTTGGCGAGCGAACGGTAATTGAGTCTTGTGATTAGGAACCGAAAGGATAAAGGTAAGGTTCGGTTCACAAGGAACCCTTCTCAAATTATTTGGTTTGGCGAATGGCCCATATCACTAACTCTATTATGGCCAAATATAGGGACAAGTAGATCTAGGGTGGCCGACTCTTCTTTTCGTGATTTAGAGCATCCAAAGGTGACAGTGTGTAATACACACGTATAATTATTTAAATGTCTTTGAGTGTTATGTATGCTAACTTTGACTTGTGTAGCATCGGATTAATACTATAATGGTATGAGTGGTGATTCTGGTAAGTACCTGTTAATATGAATGTGTTATTGATGCTTTTGGTAAGCATGTTGTATTGATACATGATATGTATACATGACTGATGTGGGATTAATGAGTGGAGGGGGAAGTATTATTGTGCCGACGGGCACCAGTGTTTTGGTAACACACTGTGACTACGGTCACCAGAGGTTTGGTACCTCCAGGTTTGGTACCTCATTGCGTCTCGTCCCAAAGTGGCTTAGCACCACGTGGGTTGGCCCACATATTACTTAAGGGATTGAAGCCGGTGATTTGGCATCACACGATGGGTTGGCCCCATCAATCGATCGTGTCTATGGACACCGAGGTTTGGCACCTCCAGTGATTTGGCATCACATCTGTGACTATATGTCACCAGTGGTTTGGCACCACCAGTGGTTTGGTACCACAACGGGGTAGACTGTGGCGATTGGTTGGCTAGGTTGGGGCACATAATATTATGCACGTTAATTGTTATATGTTGTGTATGAAAATGTTTAAAATCGGGGGAAGGGTTGCATACTGAGTCTTGGTGACTCACCTTCTCCTTAATTTTTCAGGTGATGCATAGATCGCGGATATGGAGCCGGATGGACTCGAGGTGGCCATGCAGTGGATTTAATTTAAATGAACTTTAATTTCAGTTGTGATATTTTTTTTTATTTTGGGTTTTTATTCTATTTGGATGTAATAAGGCCTCCTGATATTTTGTTTTGCTACTTTTCATACGTTGGATACTTTGTTTTAAACTTTGTTATTAATATTTAAATCACATGTTTTCCAAGTTAAAACGAAAATTGTTTTTAACGTGCCATCGGGCACCTTCAAAGTTTTATTATAACTCGGCTTAAATAAATTTCTCAAATAAGCACTAAGTAAAGCTTTTACAAAACAATCAAACAAAAAGGTTTTCAACAACATAAACCGATTTAGAAAACGACTTTCTTTAAAATGTTTTCTCTCAGAACAAGCTAGATTCGCCATAAAGTTTGGGCGGGTTTGGGTTGTTACAAAGTTAATATCGAGCCAGTTCAAAGCTTCATTTGTGGGGCCCAAGGCCCAAAAGATTTGGTTTTATGATTTGTAGGCCTTATTAAAGAATTTAAAATATTTTTGAGTTTTTGAACGGCATGGCCCGAGTCTCCGGCAACTATCCGCCCAGGTAAGTACCTTTAAACCTCTTGGTGAAATATTTTTTTTTAGAAGGGTAGGAAGCATGGAACGTAGAATAGTCTTATAGGACTTGGACCCTAAGGTTAGATTACTCAAACATGAACGGAACATAAGACTTAATGAACTCAACCAACCTATGACCAAGTTACTGAGCTAGGGTGTGGCAACCCCTGTACGCATGTCTAGGATTGGAACCGGAAGAGCCTGGTATTTAAGCAGTCCGAGTGACTCACCACCTCTTCGCAGGTATCCTACCTGGTGCGTAGCTTGGGTTCACCCTAACTCAGAGGGCTCAGTGGTGTGGTAACCTTTGTGCGCATGTCTAGAAAGGTTCGGTGGGAGCTTGGTATTTAAGCGGTCCGCGTGACTCACCTCCTCTCCACACGAAACCTGCCTGGTGCGTAGCTTTGGTTCACCCTGACCAAGAGGGCTCGGTCATAGGCTAAACATAATGACTAAAACCCGAAAGGGAACTAGCCTTGATTTTTGAAAAAGAATGAAACAACAAAACTTGGTTTTAAAACTTTTAAAATCACTCTTTCAAACATAAGAACAACTCTTTTTACAATGTTTTCCCCGAAAAGTTTGATTTGTGGAAAATTACGAAAATGCCCTTAGGGGTAAAATTACGGAAATGCCCTTGGTTCATAAAATATCAACTCAATGATTTTGTCCAAAAATTTCAACTACTTCTCAAATATTCAACCCTGCTTTGAAAATCATCAATAAAATAATTTGGTTTTGGAAAATTACGAAAACGCCCTCAAACTGCAAAATTACCAAAATGACCTTGACTTTTGAACTTTTTGCAAACAGCAACGTTTTAAGAAAGAAAAATTTGCAAAAGGACCCTCAGAGTTTTACAATTGTTAAAAACATCTTCGACGTGCAAAATTTACAAAATTACCCCTGATGGACAAAATTACCAAAATACCCCTAGTTTTTGAAATAATGCCATAACTTCAAATTTTACAAAATTTTCAGAAATGCTCTTCAATTTTTTTTGGGTGACCTGTTTTATTAAAGTTTTGGAAATTTCTCAGATTTGATTACGAAAATACCCCTATAAGAAAATGACGAAAATACCCCTGGGATAGAAACAGGGCAGAAATGTCCGAAGAGCGAATAGGTATGGAAAGTATTAAGGAATGGATGTATATACTCCCTTGTGTGAACTAAGATAGAAGACTGAAACCTTGTTTGCACGAAAGAATCTTTAATTAAAATTCCTTCATAAAATTTCTTCAGAGTAATCAATTAACAAATTAGTAATCCATAAAATTTTTCTTAATCGATTAAAAGCGCGTTAGATAGAATGAGTTCTAGAGGATGTGGGCGCCATGGACGCGGTAGGGTAGGATGGTCAGATCTCGAACCCGTCGGTCGGTCGAGGTTCGAAAGCGATATACCATCACCACCACCACCTCCAACTTTTGAGTGAGGAGCAGGATCGGTGGAGGTGAGGTCATGACGCATAGCGATATTATGAGTTCGGAGATTATGGTCAAATGGTGGAAATCTGGAGCTCGTAAACTGTTCTGGCGAATTCGGTCCAACGAGTCGAGGTGTTTCGGTGTGTCGGGAGGCAACCGAAAGTGAGAATACTGGTTGAAGTTAATGGAAAGGATCATGGATGACCTTGACCTGTCCAATGAAGAGAAGCTGAAAGGCGTGTAAACTCAAGGATGAAGCGTACCAGTGGTGGCTCACGGTTCGGGATGGAGCTACGGCAGATGATCTCACGTGGGAATATTTCCAAACCGCTTTTGAGAAGAAATATATAGGCACCAGCTATATTGATGCTCAAAGGAAAACTTTTCTGGGGTTAGTACAAGGAACTAAGTCTCGATGATTGAGTATGAGGCGGAGTTCCTAAGGCTGAGTAGATATGCAAAAGGCATTGTGGCTACGGAACATGAGCGCTGTGTCCGTTTTGAAGACGGGCCGAGATGATTTGAGGTGATTACTCATGGCGAGTTCGGGAGTTTTCGTCCCTAGTAGAAAAGGCTAAGGTAGCCGAGGGTTCAAGGCAACTGTGAGGCAAAACTACGATAGGCTCAAGCGAAGAGAGGTTTTGGGCCATCTGGTCGTGGTAATGATCGAAAAAAGGCCGACAGAGTGGGCCAAGTCAGCAAACAAGGCCCATGATCGCTAATCGAAACCAGTCAAAGGTAATCGAAAGCCCATTGGGAGGTTGTTGGGTGGTGGCGGGTTGCTTTGAATGTGGGTCTCGGAACACCGCGTGAGGATTGTCCTCAGCGAGCTCGAAATCACCGAGAGGCGTAATTGTACTCAGGATAGAGGTGTGGGACCACAGAGAGGTCGTGGTAATGGTAGAGGGGGAAATGGTGCTAATCGTGGTCACGGTACTTAGGGGCGAGGCGCAGCAATCTGAGGCAAGGTAGCCTGGCTTAGTTTATGCGGCGAGGCGTCGCGAGGAGGGTGACGCACCGGATGTCATAACCGGTACGTTTCTGATTTTTGGTCTTCCTTATGTTGCATTAATTAATGTGGGTTCAACGCATTCATACATAGCGAGTAGTGTGGTAGGGACTTTGAACCTAGACTCGAGACTGCTGATAGGGAGATGACTGTAATTAGCCCTTTAGGCCATTCGGTAGTTGTGAACAAACTTTATAGGGATGTACCCTAGAACTCCAGGGTTGTGTTCGTGGTCGATCCGATGGAGCTGCCGCTTGGGGAGTTCGATTTGATCCTTGGAATGGACTGGCTGGTTAGGTACCAAGCAAGGTTGGATTACGCTACTAAGCGCATGGTTCTTGAGAAGACGAAGGGATGAAGTGGTTATGATCGGTGTCGAAGAAATTACATCCTAATGTGGTGTCGGCCTTGAAGGTGAAAGGATGGTCAAAAAAGGGTGTGAGGCGTTTATGGTTCGAATTTGTGCCTTGGAGGCTAAGGAATCAGCAGTAGAAAAAGTTCGAACAGTAGGGGAATTCGCTGATGTGTTCCCAGAGGAACTTCCGGGTTTGCCTCCGGATCGGGAAGTTGAATTCGGTATAGATTTGTTACACAGAACAGCACCAGATCTATAGCACCAGTCGAATGGCACCAAAGGAATTGGTGGAGTGAAGGCTCAAATTTAGAGCTCTTGGATAGAGGGTTTATTCGACCTAGTATATCTCCGTGGGAGCACCGGTGTTGTTTGTCAAGAAGAAGGACGGTTCTATGCTGATGTGTATCGACTATCGCCAATCGAACAAGTTAACGATCAAGAACAAGTATCCGTTGCCTCGGATTGACGACTTGTTCGATCAAGCTGAAGGGTGCGTCGGTATTTTGAAGATAGACCTTAGGTCGGTTACCATCAACTTAAGGTGAAAGAGGTGATGTTCACAAGACGGCTTTTCGAACTCGGTATGGGCATTACGAGTTCCTAGTGATGCCATTTGGTTAACCAATGCACCGCGGCATTCATGGACTTGATGAATAGGGTATTTCAAGAAGACTTGGACCAATTCGTCGTGGTGTTCATTGACGACATCTTGGTTTACTCAAGGACGGAGGAGGAGCATGACAAACATTTGCGAATAGTGCTACAAGTACTGAGGGAGAAGCAATTGTACGCCAAATTCGGTAAGTGCAAATTTTGGCTAAGGGAAGTGGCATTCTTAGGTCACGTAGTATCGGCGGAAGGAATTAGAGTGGATCCCTGCAAGATTGAAGCGGTGTTGGATTGGAAACCGCCTAAGTCGGTGGCTAAAATACGAATTTTTTGGGTTTAGCGGGGTACTATCGGAGATTTGTAGAAGGATTCTCTCTGATCGCAGTGCCATTGACGAAGCTATTAAGGAAAGGAGTACCATTTGTATGGTCGGAAAGGCAGCAAGAAAGTTTTGATAAGTTGAGGAAAATTCTGACAGAAGCTCCGGTTTTGGTACAGCCTGAGGCAGGGAAGTTGTTCACAGTCTATTGTGATGCATCTCACACTGGTTTAGGATGTGTGTTGATGCAGGATGGGAAGGTAGTAGCCTATGCATCCCGTCAGTTAAGATCGCATGAGGTTAACTACCCGACACACGACTTGGAGTTAGCAGCAGTTGTTTTCGCATTGAAGATATGGAGACATTACCTTTACGGGGAGAAGTCGATAGTCTACACGGATCATAAGAGTTTGAGGTATCTTCTGACTCAGAAGGATCTAAACCTGAGACAGCACCGATGGATTGAACTGTTGAAGGACTACGACTGTTCAATAGAGTATCATCCAGGCAAGGCCAACGTGGTGGCTGACGCGTTGAGCCGGA
This sequence comes from Gossypium rotundifolium, assembly GCA_025506655.1. Lineage (NCBI taxonomy): Eukaryota > Viridiplantae > Streptophyta > Magnoliopsida > Malvales > Malvaceae > Gossypium > Gossypium rotundifolium. Next base: position 76,147,839 of record CP106726.1, on the reverse strand, counting down.
AGGTTGTGGCGGACTTAAGAGCAATGTTTGCTCAGTTGAGTCTTTATGACAATGGGAGTCTTTTGGCAGAACTTCAAGTTAAGCCAACGTGGATCGAGGAGATTAAGGACAAACAGTTAGTGGATGAAGGGTTAAATGCTAAGAGAATGCAAGTTAGGGTGATTCAGGCTCGTTTTAAGGAAGCATCAGATAGACAGAAGTCCTATGCTGACCTGAAGCGCAAGGAAATGGAGTATGATGTAGAGATAAGGTTTTCCTAAAGGTATCACCTTGGAAAAAGTGTTGAGATTTGGCGAAAAGGAAAGCTAAGCCCAAGGTTCATCGGCCCATATACAGTGTTGAAGCGAGTAGGATCGGTGGCTTATCAGCTCAAACTGTCGACGGAGTTAAGTCAGATCCATAATGTCTTTCATGTGTCGATGCTTAGGCGGTATCGGTCAGATCCATCACACGTGGTACCTGTGACAGAAATCGAGGTCAACTCAGACTTATCTTTTGAGGAAGAACCGGTTTAGATCTTGGATAGAGATGTAAAGGTTCTGCGTAGGAAGTCAGTGCCCTTAGTGAAAGTGCTATGGCGGAACCATGGAACAGAGGAAGCTACGTGGGAACTCGAGGATGTGATGCGGCAGCAATACCCCTATCTCTTTTAACTGGTAATTTCGAGGACTAAATTTATTTTAAGGGGTAGAATCGTAACATCCTAAGTTAGGGGCTATTTGTGATTGAATAATTATTTGGTATGATGGAACTAACTGTGATATTATTTATGGAAATATATGGTTTAATCAAAGGCCTTGAGTAGGCTCAATTTGGTAAAATTTCATTTCTAGCTTTAAAGGTGGGGAGCCTTAACAAGTGGGGGTTATAAGAATAAGTAAGGGATAATTTGTCATAAAATGAGCCTAGAATAAGTGGCAAGGAGGGCCACTTAAGAGCACAGTAGTGACGCCACAAGGGGTGAGGGAGAGCCTTGGTTCGAGTTTCAAAATTCTCCTTTTGGCACCTTGTTTGGACGGCAACAAGAGAGAAAATGCTCAAATTTTATTTCAATATTAAAGGATAATATGAGCATTTTAAATTGGATTTTTTAATTGTTTAATTCTAAGGATAATTAGGATGATATTAGTTTATTTAGATAAACAAGATAATAGGTGATAATAAGGAAATTATTTGGATTATTAAGAGATTATTTGATTATTTGGGAATTAATAGATTTTTATCTAAGGATAATTAGTGATAATCAAGGATATTATGAATTATTATTGGATTATTTTTCAAATGATTTGAATTAAATCAAATGAGTGGCGGGAGAGGTTGTAAGTGGTTGCGAAATTTAAACACCTCATGGGAGGTGGACGGCAAGGCCACTAGGGGGATGCCGAATGCCTATAAAAGGTTCAACCTTGTCACCTTGTTTGCCTTTTGTCATTTTTGCTAAGTCAAAATTCTCTTCAAGCATTCTTTCATCTTTTTTTTACTCCTTTGGCAATAGCCGAATTTCCTCTCTACTTCCATATTCCATCTCTCCAATCTTTTCACTCCTTTTCAACCTAAAAGCCCTCTCTACTTCTTTTTGCGAAACCCCACATTCAAATTCCTTCCTCTACTCTATAGACTTGGCGAATATTGAAGCAGGGTAAGAAGTATTAGCCTAATACTATTTTGTTTCCTTCTCTTCTGTGTCTCTGTCGACATCCATAAGGGGGTAAGTGCCGATTTCAATAGTGTATTAACACCCTTGTGAAACTAATTTCTTTCTAGGAAACTCCGGGATCTCAAAGCAGAAAGGCGGATCTTCCATTCCTTAGTCAATCGATTGGTAAGTAGGTGGTAAGGATTTATGGTAAATAGAGTGCTATTCTAGTAAGTCAGTTAATGATTAAAAGCAGAAGGCTATCGGTATTATTTACTAATCGATGGTGGTTGGCAGAGCAGAACTGGGAATTGAGTGCTGTGATTAGGAACCGAAAGGATAAAGGTAAGGTTCGGGTTCACAAGAAACCCTTCTCAAATTATTTGGTTTGGCCGAATGGCCCATATCACTAACTCTATTATGGCCGAATATAGGGACAAGTAGATCTAGGGTGGCCGACTCTTCTTTTCGGGATTTAGAGCATCCAAAGGTGACAGGTGTGTACATACACACGTATAATTATTTAAATGTGCTGAGTGTTATGTATGCTAACTTTGACTTGTGTAGCATCGGATTAATACTATAATGGTATGAGTGGTGATTCTGGTAAGTACCTGTTAATATGAATGTGTTATTGATGCTTTTGGTAAGCATGTTGTATTGATACATGATATGTATACATGACTGATGTGGGATTAATGAGTGGAGGGGGCAGTATTATTGTGCCGACGGGCACCGATGTTTTGGTAACACACCGTGACTACGGTCACCGAGAGGTTTGGTACCTCGGAGGTTTGGTACCTCATTGCGTCTCGTCCCAGTGGCTTAGCACCACAGATGGGTTGGCCCCACATATTACTTAAGGGATTGAAGCGATAATTTGGCATCACACGATGGGTTGGCCCCATCAATCGATCGTGTCTATGGACACCGGAGGTTTGGCACCTCCAAGATTTGGCATCACATCGTGACTATATGTCACCGGTGGTTTGGCACCACCGATGGTTTGGTACTACAACGGGTAGGCTGTGGCGATTGGTTGGCTAGGTTGGGGCACATAATATTATGCACGTTAATTGTTATATGTTGTGTATGAAAATGTTTAAAATCGGGGAAGGGTTGCATCTTGAGTCTTGGTGACTCACCTTCTCCTTAATTTTTCGGTGATGCATAGATCGCGGATATGGAGCCGGATGGACTCGAGGTGGCCATGCGATGGATTTAATTTAAATGAACTTTAATTTCGGTTGTGATATTTTTTTTATTTTGGGTTTTATTCTATTTGGATGTAATAAGGCCTCACGATATTTTGTTTTGCTACTTTTCATACGTTGGATACTTTGTTTTAAACTTTGTTATTAATATTTAAATCACATGTTTTCCAAGTTAAAACGAAAATTGTTTTTAACGTGCCATCGGGCACCTTCAAAGCTTTATTATAACTCGGCTTAAATAAATTTCTCAAATAAGCACTAAGTAAAGCTTTTACAAAACAATCAAACAAAAAGGTTTTCAACAACATAAACCGATTTAGAAAAACGACTTTCTTTAAAATGTTTTCTACTGTAACAAGCTAGATTCGGCCATAAAGTTTGGGCCGGGTTTGGGTTGTTACAGTAAGTATCATTTGGATCGAACGTTGGCCTACCGTAGGGTTGGTCTATTATAATTAAGCTATAAAACATGAATCCTGGTCATTCGTTTGCGGGAAATTTGATATAAATATGCCTGTTTGTAATGTTATAAAATATGTTGATAAACCGTAAAAGTAATATATTTTAATCTCACATTTAGCATACTTTTGGATGATTTATCCCTTGATTTATGTAAAAAGGTGCTCTTAGTCCTTTCTTTTCATGTTTTATACTCAGAAAAGCACCAGAGGATGGAAAGAACGAGAAACGGGCCTAAAACGGATCAAATTGGGCCAAAGTGGAAATCGACACGGCCTGGGCCCAAGACCACACGGCCGTGCCTCATTAAATTACTAGAACACGGCTGATCCCGTTTCACACGACCGTGCCTCATTAAAGAAATTTGAACTCGGCCTGATCCCGACTCACACGGGCGTGTGACATGGCCGTGTCCCTGTCGTGGCAAAGAGCAATTTCAATCGGAAAAGGATACTTAGGGACAAAGAAACACATTCCAAGAGCCTATATAAACACCCTAAGTGTAACCTGAAAAGGGGCGGTTAACTAGGCCAAGGAGCCAAGCCGAAAAGGTTAGATTTGTGGGAATCACTCGAAGATAGCCAGTTGATCCATCTCAAGAAGTCGGAATTCTACTCAAGACGGCGAATCTCTCACTTAATTCCTTCAGGGAGTTTTAGGGATTTCTTATGTTTTGTTGTTTTATCTTTTCTTCTGAGATGTTTTCTTTTATTGTTATGAACTAAACCCTTCAGATACCTGAAGGGGATGAAACCTAAGGCGGATCTTGTTATTGTTTTCTGAACTATATGATAAATACTTGATTTGTTCTTAATTATGTGTGCTTAATTCTTGTGTTAATATTTTCGGGATATTGATTCAAGTTGGATGTGCTTATGTGGTGGAGCAAAAGTCCCTGTCTAAGAGTAGATCTAGCATAATTAAGCGGAGTTGATCGCACGCCTAAAGATAGGGTGACGAGATTTTACCGGATTAGGGTGAAACCTAATGTGGGAGTCCATAGATCGAGTTAATGCGATTCTAGGGGTTTTAATTAGAAAGAGATTTCAATTAATCAACCTAGGGTTAGACGTTATTCGCCTCGAGAGAGGGTTTAATATAAATTAGGGAATCCTACGGATCAAGTCAAGTGAATAAATAAATGCAGTTCGGTGTTAGATAACAAGTGAAGTCTAGGTGGATTCTTCCTAAGGGTATCGTCTTAATCAACTGAGTTTTCCCAACAGTGTTTCCCCAATTCATTCTTTTTTTCTTTGCGTCTTTAGCTTAGTAGTTAGTTAAATTTAGATTAAACAACAACTTCACTTATTTTAGGCTAGATAATAAAAAGAAAGTTAGTATTAGTACTTTTAGTTCCTTTGGGTTCGACAATCCGGTCTTGCCTAAGCTATACTACTATTCGATAGGTGCACTTGCCTCAATCATTGTCATAGTTAGTTTCCAAGTTCGATCATTCTCATTTATTATAAATTTAAATCTCTGACATACGATCATATGTAAAAATTGTAACATGATATGTATAATCTGAAAAATGTTATATATGTTCTGTATCTGTTATTCTGAGCTTGTACATTGTAAATATATCTTATATCTGTTAAAACTACATTTGCATATGGGTTGAGAACTGATATTGGAGGAAATGTGGGTAGTGTAATAACCTGCCGTCTTTGGTGGCTCAGCCACATATATCAACAGACCGTTTTTGGTCAAATCGAAACAGTGGTTTTAGGACCACAAAATTCGAAGTTAAAAATATTATTTTATTATTATTTTAATGTTTACATTATGATATTATGTTGGTGTGAAAATTTCGTTAAGAAATTTTATCCTCTAGTTAGTCAATTTGATGAAAAGGGCTAAATCGCATAAAGTGTAAAAGTGGAGTTTCATTAGTTAAGGTATCTAATAGCTATGGAATTTTAATTTTGAGGTCCTTATGTGGTAAATATACCATTAGTAGCATGAGTGGACAATTTTGGACAACCATTATGTGTTTTTAATGGCTTAATATTAAGGTTATTTTGGTAAATGATTATTTAAAGGTTAATTATAATAAATCAAAATTTAAGTATCATCTTCCACTATTATATTAGTAACTGAAATTGAGAAAGAATGACAGGCATGGGGGTTTGAAGTTTCGACAACTTTGATTTCTTTGATTAAGTATGCAATTTTAATCCATTTTTTATGATTCATATGTTTTTGAGATCGTTGCATCTAGTACTAGCTAGCCTAGGGACTAATTTGCAAAATTGTTAAAGATTTTGAATGTTTCCATTGATGAATATGTGTGAGTTTCGATGATTGATGATAGATTTTGAATGCTTGTTGATAGTTAAACAAGTTTTGTAAAGTGATTTTGAGTAAAAATACAAAATAGGGATTTATTTGTGACAATGTGTGGTTAAATGTGTGAATAAATGATAAATATGGGCTGATATGTGCACTAGAAAAAATCGGCTAGCTTGGGAAGGTATTAAATTGCATGAATTTGTGATTTTGTGAAATAAAGATTAAATTGTGAAAATGTGAAAGTTTAGGGGCTAATGTGTAAATTAGCTCAAATGTATAATTTGGATTGAATTGAATAAATAGATGATTAAATAAGTCAATTTTGAATATATTTAGATCAAGAAAGGAGAAATACGAACTTAGATCGTGGAAAGAACAAAGTTACAGAATAGTTAACTCGATTCGCCATTTTAGCAATCGAGGTAAGTTCGTATATTATAAGTTTTAATACAAATTTATTTCATATGCCTTGATATTGTATAATTGTGAATACGAGACTATAGATATGATCGATAGTGATTCGACGACAATACAACAATAATTCAATGGTATTTGGCATTCGAAATCCCGGTTGAACTTTAAGAATAGTTTAGGATACTAGTGACATGTCATTAGGGATTACAGTTTGTTGGCTTCGGGCCATGATATATCACTTTGTGTGCGAGACAAACCGATTTGTCTTCAGGTCATGCATATCGGCTGATTTGGCTTCGGGCCATGATATTAGTACTTCGGATAAGTTACCTTGATTTTGCTTCAGGCCATGGTATAGGTACTTATTGTGTGAGACCTTTCAGTATCCGACATCTATTCAGAATATTTCAACGGGTAAGCGAAAGATGTGATTGAGTGTGAGAAAATATGAGATGGTACAGGTACGTATGTAACATGTATAAGTTTTGATTCGAAGAAACTTGTGAAGAATGTGATTAATATTATAATTGTGTATATGAAAGGTTTGTTAGCTAATATATGCTAAATGTTAATATATATATATATATTCAAATTGTTGAATTAAAATCTTGAGATTGAATTAAGTTTATTTTGTACGAGCTTACTAAGCTTTGTAGTTTATTTTGTGTATTTTCCCCTGTTTTATAGTGATATTGAAGTTAGCTCGGATTCGGGAATTGTCGGAGATCATTTCACACTATCCACCTATATTTTAGTATCTATGAACTTTGGTAATTTTGAGTATATGACATTTATAGAGACTTTGATCATGTTTGTTATGTTTTGGTAATGATTTTGGTCATTTGATTCGGCTTATAAATGTATATGTCTTGATTTGTATCTAATAACCATGAGAGTTGGCTTAAATTGAGCTAATTTGCTTGGTATATGTATATGTATATGTGCTTATAGTCATTGTTTGTGAATTGAGGTTAGTTATGTGTTTATATGTACTTATATGGTTGATTTTGAGTTCATGAATGGATATGTGAATGACCATATTATGAAGTTTGTGGAATTGGTATCATGCTTGTGAATTGGTACAAAATCAGGTATATTAGGTAAAGGTTTGACTAGATGATTGGTATATGTATTTTAGTAGGTTTTGCTTGAGTAAAACTTGAGTTATAAGCATGTTGGTTGCTAGTATTGGAATTGGTATGAATTAGCCTTGTTTGTGGCCATATTGGATGTTTATTTATACTATGGATTGGTGCCATTTTGGTTGTTTAGGTGAGCATAAATGTGGGTGGCAAATTGGCTTGGTAAATAGCGTATTTTTGTCCAACGGGCAGATACACGGGCGTTTGCCTTAGCCTTGTGTGACACATGGCCATGTTACACAGTCGTGTGTCCCCTGGTGCTGAAATTGAAATGAAGTCAGTATGCTCCACACGGTTTCACACACGAGCATATGATCGACCATGTGGTACAAGTCAATATACCCCCTAATTGGCACACATCCTAGCACACGGGCGTATGAGTTTGCCATGTTGCATAAGTCAGTATACCTTAGCACACGGCATGGCACACAGGTGTGTGTGGCCACTTCGAAGGGCACACAGGCATGTGGTTGGTCGTGTGACCCAAGTTAGTAACCTTACTTGTTTTGATAGGGGCTGGGACACGACCCTGTGCTCCCAATTCGAATGTCCACACAGCCTGTGACATAGGCGTGTCTGGTGGCTATGGTCACATGGACGTGTGTCTCTTGTTTTGAGAAAAATTTTCTAAGTGTCCGAATGTTTTAAAAGTTATCAGTTTAGTCCCAAACCAATATTAAAGCATGTTTAGGGCTTAGTAGGCTCGTATTAGGGACTTTATGATTGAATGTGAATAGTTTTAATTTCGACGCAAATTTGTGACTCGATTTGTATGATTGATTGTGATGAAAGTTCGGTAATGCCTCGAGCCCTGTTCAGGCATTGAATATGGGTAAGGGATGTTACATATCTGATTTTGTAATCGGCGATAAATAGCCTAATGTATTGGTAGCTTTGTTGCAAATAGTCTAAAAAGTTTCATATTGACACTAAGTGGTGTGTAGGGCTAGATGGGTATTTAATATCCTATATGGTGTGTAAGGATGGCCAGAGATGATGTGTAGCAAATGATGGTAGGATTGTAAAATTACATTTGATTCTGATTTTGTGTATGATATGTGTTTTGTATATGCTCTACTATGTTATAAACCTGAAATTAAATCAATAATTTTGTTCGGTTTAAAGTTACACAGAAAACTTATTTTCTATCTATCTGTCACTTTCAAGTAACCCTCAAACTTAGGCGGGTCGGTGCGATGGGAGCTCGATTATAACCACACTTTTATATATTTGATTTATTTGATTTGGGTTGAGAATTTTGTAATTTTGGATTTTCTGAACATTTTGTACTGTTTTGGGTTTTCGGACTTTTTTTTCCGTATTTCGCATAATACTGTTTAAACGTTTTATCGACAAAATTCACTTTTCTACAAAGATATACGGTTTCAGAAAACATAAACAAACAATGTTTTCAATAAAAACGACTATGTAAGATATGTTTTTCATAAACTGGGTTTTTGTTTAATAAGGGTTTACGACGTTTTCAAAATATACGAATTCTAGATTTTTAACCATTTTACGAAAACACCTCTAGATCTGGCCATAATGTCGTCGGATTTGGGGTGTTACAAAAACTAAAACCACCACTGCTTTCAGTGAAAATTGAAAACATAATGGACAAGAATCACCACATTTTTAAGAGAAAGTGGAGTGTACTGAAACTAAAACCATCACATATTTTAGAAAAAAAATAGTGGAGTGAAATTAAAAACTAAATAAAAAATAAACAAAATTATTGAAATAACTATGACCGACAACTAATCTGAAAGTCGATGCTGTCGCCCACAAGACGAATGTAAACCATGTATGTTAAGTATTTTTATATTCAAACTCACACTTGTATATGTAACATTTCAAAATCCAACTTCAAAACCAAAAAATGCAAAGCTTGATGCAAAACCTTAGAAGCATTGTCATGTAAATAATTCTGGGAATTTGCAACTGATTAAAACTACATCTAAAAATGACTTAAAACTATTCTAACGTGATCTCAAATTACTATGGAATGCAAAATATGAGAATGACGAATAGCGTGCAACGTATATTCAACGAATTTAAACTTAATCAGTTGCTAACAAATATGCTGTCACTACCTCTATAACCTAATGCTCACCTCTAACTCACAGCTCTCGCTAATTTTAGTTAGCATACATCAACTCTTTTCATACCAATACTTGATGTGCTTGTTAAGTTAGCCAATTAGGGTCAACTCTTGTTTATTCCCTAAAGTTAACAATCTCAAATAATATTAAGCACACCTAGACTAATATATACAACGCATTCATGGTCCACCTATAAACATTAGATCACATCACATACACATATAAATCATTAACCACTTGAAACATTTACTTAAATTAAGATATTGTTTGATAAATTAAAAATTAAATGTTAAAAATATTTTAATGAAATATTCAAAAAAGATTATAAGAACTAATTAAGTATAAAATAAATAGAATCATATCTCCAAATCTAGAAAAACAACTTCTAAAAATATTTGAAAAAGTCTATTTAAATAAATGAGTAATTCTTATAATAATAATAAGAAGAAGAAGAAGAAGAAGGAGGCTGGAACAGATGAAATTTATAACTTTTGCAGGACCAATGGACCGTTGCAATCTGTTAATAAATACTCTTGGACTAGCATAAATCCCAATCAATGAGTACGAGCAATGTAAGCCTTAGCTCGGAAATCCTTATTCTTTGTAAAGTTAACATTTAACAACTTCATAATTGTACCTCTTCGGAACTAAGTACATAGAGCTTGACGCCAAACCTTCGAAGCATTGAAAACTTTTATGCAGGCAATTCTGGGACGAAAAATGAGTTCTTGCATTTTCATGTAAAAGGAGCTTCATTTGCAGGGGAATTGTGAATTAAATTTGCAAATGAAGGGTGCAGGCAGGCTAGAAAACAACTTGCAGGAAAATTTGCAGAAGATTCAAAGATACACATAGTTGCATCAACATCACAAGTCCCAAAGCGATATGAGAACACCGCAAAAAAAAAAAAAAAAAAAAAAAAAAACCTCATGGTTCTCTTTGAATTACAATTATCCACAGAAAGCAATCATTTTTGGAGGCAGATTAAAACACCACAGCTACTGCCACTAGATATTGGGAACTTCTTGATGAGGTAACTGTAAGGTATCGACTCGATTAAGTAACAAACAAATATAAATAGTAGAAGAAATTGTACACACAAATTTAACGTGGAAAATCCTCCTCAAAAAAGATAAAAAGACGAGCAAAAATAATTTCACTATAATGACAAAAGAATGAAGAATACCAAAGATATAGATAAAAACTAAACCTCGAAAATCCGAAATGGTTATAAAAGAGTCAATTTATAGGCTAAATTTATAGGTCAAATAATAATAAAACAATATAGACTAATCAGAATTTGATTATATGGAGGCGCAATTTTATCCGGCCCAAACAAACCAAAAGACAAAAAAACAAATAAATAAAAAACAAGCTCATTTAATTAAAAGTTCAATCCATTTACAAACCCTAGCCCAAAACCCACTATCCTAAACCTAAACTGAAAAAAGAAAAAACCCTAATCCCTCCAGTCGTCTCCTCTACCACGTCAGCAAGCACGCCTCCTCTACCCTCCTTCATTGAAATGACAATGTGTGGCTCCCCAGCACCATTGACCTTGCCACGGACACCTGCAAAAAAGAAGAAAAAAAACAAAAACAAAAGCAGAGAACAGGAAAAGAAAAATAAAAATAATGATATTTTATAATATATTTTGGTTTTAAAAACCGAAACCATGTAACGTAATAAAAAAAAGAAGAAGAAAAAATCGAATACAAAAGAAAAAAAACTAAGTTGTTCATCTTTTTTTTTTTTGCTTTTTATTTCGAAAAATATAAGAAAATAAAATAAAATTTTAAATCTTACCCGTTCATCGCCACTGGGAGGCCCTCCTCTACTCTTAAAGGTCTCCGAACCCCTTAGGGTTCATCGATGGCCACATCGGAGAAGAGAAATCGAAAGGTCTCTTGACTTCCAGTCGAATTTTGAATGGGTTTTCGGAGGATATATCACCAAATCCACGATCTACGTAAGAAAAGGGGCTCAGGGGAAATTTTTCGATTTTTCAGCCACCGAAGGCTACAGTCACCGTTGCTGATGACCGGTGGCCATGGCAGAGACTCGCTAGCCCTTTGACTGGAGAGAAAAAAAGAGAAGAAAGGAAGAATGTTTTTTTTTAACAAGTTTTAAAATGATTTTTTTAAAATATTTTTTAACCTATATAGGTTTAATGAAACTACATCGTTTTGGTCTAGTTTCAGAAGCCCCAAAATGACGTCGTTTTGACGCTGACCCGAAGATCCGACCCAAACAGCCTTAGGATCCACGTGTTTTTTTAAGGTTGGGAAAATTTCTTCTTAGACCCTTCCGCTTCTTTTTCCTTTTTAAATTTCATCCTATACTCCTTTTTATTTATTTCATTTTTACCCTTTTATTTTATTTTCTTACATTTTGGTCCTTTGACCCACTATTGACCTAAGGGAATAACATGGGGTTGGGATAATTACCTATTCCGCCCCTACATCTTTTGCATGTTTTGATTTAACCCTTTTTTGTTTTTTTGTTTTGTTTTTTAAAATTTATACTTTGAAATTCATTTAGGTTTCAATTTAATCATTTGCCTACTTATTTTATTATTATTTTTATTATCGTTATTTTACTATTTATTTTATTATTTTCGACACTTTTATGTCATTCACATTTATACCTTTTTTTTTTGAAATATCAACAGATTGGGCTAGTATTTTATTTCCTTACTAAAATTATAACAAAAGATAAAAAAAGAAACCCAAAAACGTGGCCCATTTGGCCGAATAGTCTAGAAAGAATAAAACAAAAACAAAACAAAAGGAAAATTAAAATTGCCGATTCCCTGCCCAATCAATTAAATTCGCCTACTTGCTTCTGTCTTATCAATTCATTTCTCCATTAATGGCCTTTATCAGTTACCGAGGAAAGATTGATTGCTCATTCATATCTAAATGTTTTCTGAGGGTTCTTTCCTCTTCCTCTCTCTCACCCCAACTCTTCAATCTGGTTCTCTCGCAAAATCCTCCATCGCTTGTGTCTCAGCAAACCGTGGGACTCCTCCTACCAGGTAAATCCTTTCTTTCCTTTTTAGTGTCTCTGTGGCAAAAATATGTGCTAGCTTATTTGCTGAACGCTGAACAAATTCGAATCTGACTGTTTTGTCTCCGTCTTTCATTCCCTGGATATCATGGATGTATGTACTCACTTGGGATTTGTCGAGATCTCTGTTGTTTCATTTCTTTATTATGGATAAAGAATCACCTTCAATGATGACCTCTGGACTGTTCATTTCAAGGGCTGTTTGGGTAGCTCGTCGGCAGGCAAGTGCTTCGGCAACAAAGCTCGAATCCACTCCTGTATGTATATCTGTGCTTGAAAGAAGGACAGAACCGTCACAATCTCGGACCACTACCCCCGACGCCGACTCTTTAGATCTCTCTTCAAAAGAAGCATTGAAATTTATCTTAAGAATCTGTTCAGGTGGTGTTTTCCATTCCACAGTCATTTTTAAACTATTCTGATTTATTTTCCTGATTCCTTCAAGTTCCTTAATATATCTGTGAACAAAACTTGCAATTTCTTGACTAGATCTGTTTGTTTTTTCATGGATGCGAGAATTTCTGTCCCCCCAGATGGCCCAAAGTGTAACACAGAGAAGTCTGCATTTATTTAGGGAAAGAGTAGCCAGACCCACGGTAAGCCACTGAATAAAATCTATTTGTGGATTTGTAATGGATATAGAATCTGATAAATCTGACCAAATTGCTACTGATACAGAACAATTCTGGAAAAGATGGTTCATCGACTCCTCTCCCATAGCACATCGAGGACACAGTCGACTAGTAGTTAGTTTCCTGAGAGCCATATTCACCCGTGTGGCTAGAAAATTCCAGGAAATTTTCCATATAAAATTTTTTTTGTTGGGATGTCAATCCTCTAGAGTTTGTTGTAAAATCCCCTATAGTTATTATGTAAAGCATAAGCTGTAGGATCCGAATCTTGTAATAGTTTATAGGAGCTTCTCACTGAGAACTCGCCAGACAACTCGCCCCTCCAAGCCAGAAGATCCTCTTGAGGTTCCATCACCAAAGGAATACAAAGGATAAGTTCAGCTTCATCCTCTGGAAAGGTATTGCAAATCAAATCCCTATTCCACTCTCGTTCGTTGTTTTTAATTAATTCTATGACTCTAACAAAATGTGAATTACCCACGCCAACTGTTAAACGAACATTATCATAATTTGGAATCTATGCATCGTTGAAAACTGAAATGCTTTCTCCCGTACCGACTTTCCAAAACAAACCACTCTCCAAAGCACCTTTAGATGCCCAAATACTTCGCCATATAAACGAACTTGTTCTGCCCAATCTTGAAAACCAAAAATCACCATCAGGAAAATACTTAGCTTTGAAAACACGTGCAACTAAAGAATTTGGAAAAACCATCAATCTCCAGCCTTGTTTAGCTAGTAAAGCAATGTTAAATTGGGCCATACTTCGAAACCCCAAACCCTCTTCTTCTTTGGAACTGCACAAGTAGCTCCATTTGCACCAATGTATTCCTCGTTTACCAACTCCTTTTTGCCACCAGAATCTAGCAAATTTGCTCTCTATCATCTCACATAGTGACTTAGGCATTAGAAAACAAGACATGGCATAAGTAGGAATAGCCTGTAAGACTGATTTAATAAAAACCTCTTTTCCTCCTTGCGACAGCCATCTGGTACTCCAACTATCAATTCGTAAAGAAATTTTGTCAAGAATACTTTGGAAGGCTTCTTTCTTCCTCTTACCCACCACATTAGGGAGACCCAAATATTTTTCTGGACTCGATGAACTCCTTACACCTAACAATGATGAAACCATTTCTTTTGCTTCTACTGTAACATCCTAAAAATTTGAGTATCAATATGTTGCTTGTCTTTGGTGTTAGCTCAGGTATGATTTTATTGTGTGCTTAATATAGTCTTGAGAAGGCTCGGGTTTACTTGGAATTAGAATAAATTTTAGTAAAGAGTACTTTCTTGTAGAAAATCAGTGACCTTAAAGTTTAAGTTAATTAAGTGATAAAAGATGGCATAAGATGAGTAATTGGCAAAGAGGTGATGGCGTCATATGTTGGACTTGAGGGGAGAGGTTCGAATCTCCTAGCATGCAAATTGGGAGCTTTTATTTTTGCTTTTTCCTAGCATGTGTCGGCCAAGCATCATTCATAGATAAGATGGACTAATTTTTTTTGGTAAGAAGACTAAAGTTTATGGCAAGCATGATTTTAGAGATGGAATTACTTGATTTTGAGGATAGGATTTCTCAAACTTAAGGAAAATGGAGGATTGTAAGGCTTGAATCTAGGTTGATGTTTTGGTAATTTTTTCATGGCCATTTTGACCAAGAATGTGGACGGCATTGTGGACTAGGGGGGTTGGTCGAATGTGTTAGTAGCTTGGCTAGGATTAGGAGTTAGTTTTGGTCATTCCTAGTATTTTTGTGCAAAATTGCAATTCTCTTCACAACCTTTTCTCCTAGCCGAATTTGAGCTTTTGGTAAGCCTTGTTCTTTAGACCATTTCATTTTCATGTTACCATTTGGGCACATTTTGCTTAGCATTTCAAGACACTTTTCTCTTTATGCCGAAATACCAAAGCCAAGATCATTTTCTTTTCTTCTCTTTTTCCTCTCCATTGCCGAATGCATATTGCTCCTAAATTTATCTCTTTTCTTTCTCTTTTCCCTCTTGAAAACCGAATCAACATCATCTCTTTCTTTCATCTTTTATTTTCTTTTAAACCATACTTTCTTCATTATTTTTCTCTCATGGCCGAATGTTAGATTACTCCATTGCCGAATCATTTTTCTTTTCTTTGTTTATTCATAGCCGAATCTTCCACTATATATAAGTATTCTTCTTAATCATTCTTCTTTCAAGCCTTGGACAATAGGTAAGAGTTTCTTTTTGGTTTCTATGTTGGCTTAAGGGAAGTCTTGGCCGAATTTTTATGGTGGTAAGAAGAATCTCTTTGATCGAAATCATCATTCATTCTATTAAACGTTTTCTTTCGTTATATTTTAGTGTGATAGTGGAAGGCCGAAACTCAAGTGTTCGTGAGCGTCGTGAATCATTGGAATCGATTTAAGGTGTTAAGGTAAGGGATTATTAAGGACTCTCTTATTACTCGACATATTGATATAGATGGATTATTAATCGATTTCGTTTTAGGGGACGTTATCGCTCGATTTTCATATTGTGGAACGAGGATATTTGTGGTAAGCCAATCTCACCCTTAAAACCGTTAGTCATAATTTTGATAATTTATTAGTCGGACTAATGATCTTTTTGTCAATAGAGGCAATCAAGATAGGGACGAAAAGGGCGATAAATAGTGTTCGAAAGAGGGGTGGTTCGCTATTCCCCCTAAGTTTAAGCGAAGGGCTATTTCGGGAATCCGAGATTTTCCACTGGGTTGTGGACGCTCATCCGAGGAGAATCAGTTGTTTGAAGTCGTTCGTACTCCCGAACCTTTATTTGTTCGTGGATTTTCATCGGGTAATGAACCAACAATCGGGGAGAAATCGCAAATAAAAGTGGTTCGAAATTCTGAGGGTAAAAGTCTAGATCGTTATTTCTAAGATTCGATTTGTAAATAAATAATAGTGTTCTAATTTATCGTGATGCGTTTAGGTATCGACGAGCGAGAAAGTCTAGTTCTCACAGTAACCAGGTGTGTAACTTCACACTTATCTCGGGTTAGATACTATACCGTAAGTATTGGGAAAAATCGTAAAGATTGAAAAATCGAAAAATGCGTAATAATTAACACTTTTGTGTAAATGCATGAAAACAGTTAAAGTCGTGAAATTTACGAAAATGCCCTCAATGAGTTAATTGGTAAATAGTAAATTTTATGCCTCATGTGATAAATGGGTTGAAAAACTGCTAGATCAAAAAATGGGCTGAAAAACTGCTAGATCGAAAAATGGGCCGAAAAACTGCTAATCGATAAATGGGCCGAAAAACTGCTAGATCGATAAATGGGCCAAAAAACTGCTAGATCGATAAATGGGCCGAAAAAAGCGCTAGATCGATAAATGGGCAAAAAGCTGCTAGATCGATATATGGGCCAAAGTTTGCTAGATCGTTAAATGGGCAAAAATGCTATTTTGTCTTATGGGCCAAAATGAAAATTTGAATTTTTGGATTCACATGTATTATGGGCTTTTGTTAAATTATCATATGGATATATATATTGTTATGCATACATGATTGCATGGGTTGGGATAATTGACGAAGAGAAGAAAGGCTTGTTGCCAAAAATCTAGTTCGGTGGCTCTGCCACAAATATATTTTAAATGGCTTAATGCCTCTAGTTCGGTGACTTTGTCACAATCTAGTTCGGTGGTGCACCATAATATTATTTAAAATGGCTTTAAGCCTACGATTGGTGTGTTGGCGGGGTGGGTTGACTTGATCCCCACAAGTGTGTTGGTTGGTACGGGTGGTGTGTAGCGGATGGAAATTAGGTTTGGTTGGGAATTTCATTTTAAATGCATTTTATTTATTTTGTTGTTAAATCCGTAAATGGGCTCAAGCCCAAAATAATGTCTTGATGATCTGGCCCAATGAATGTGGTAAGTGAGTTATACCTTTGAGTTACGAGTAACTCACTGCTTTTAATTATCCATCTCGTAATGGCAATTGACGTAGGCTTGGGCCGAGGATGACTTCGTGGAGGCCATACTTCGAACATGGGTTTTATAAACTATGAACTTTTATTAAGTGAATTCTTTTAATTAGTATTTTGGGTATGATGTAATAAGGCCTTTATTAATATTTTATGGATTTTTATGTGTGGATGGATTTAATTTTTGTTTTAGACATTTAATATGGGCTTATGTTAATTCTATAATGTTTCCTTAAAACTTTGTTTTAAAAAATATGAGATTCTTTAAATATTCTTGTTTTTTCAAATTATTTTGAACTCTTTAAAAATTACTTTAAGGTTTTTGACAATTAAAATACTAAATGATAAGATTTCAAACTAGTATTTCTTTATTCATCGATTTTAAATCAATTTCTTGATTTTTTTTTTACTAAACTTCACTTTCAAAAGGTTTTGTAGAACTGTTTTACCTAAATCATTAGAGAATTAAACGGATGTTCGATCTGTGTGACAAACCAAATCTCGTCCTAACGCATAGACCTGGTTTGGGGTGTTACATCTACAGTGGTGTTTGAGCTATAAAAAATAGTCGATTTATTAAAATTCACACACTGCCCCGAGAAACTTTCGTAATTCTTCAAAATATCTTTCATATTCCTAGCCCCCTGCTTTGTAGCTTCCCCAAACATCATACAATCATCTGCAAACAAAAGGTGAGATATCTCTGGCCCTCTTTTGCTTGCCTTAGCACCTTTAACCAAGCCGTCTTTCTTTGCCGATCTCATTAAGGACGAGAGACCTTAACTAAAAATGAGAAAAAGAAACGGGCTCAGTGGGTCACCCTGTCTGAGTCCCCTTGTTGGTTGAAAAATTCTGCCCCTATTACCGTTGATGTTCACTACATAAGAGACTGAAGAAATACATCTCATTATCAAAACCATCCATTCAAGAGCAAAACCCATCCGAATCATCATTTTCTTGACAAAATCCCACTCTCCCCTGTCATATGCTTTGCTCATATCTAACTTCACCGCCATATAGCGTTTCCTGCCTGTTCGTTTCTATCTAAATGTATGGAGAATTTCATATGCTAGAAGAACATGATCAGTAATCAAATGACCTGGGACGAACGCACTTTGAACCTCATCAATACACAAACCTATAACTTTCTGCAATCTGTTTGCAACTGCTTTTGCCACTATTTTATAAATAACTGAACAATGACTAATTGGCCTGAAATTGACTAATGAAGATGGGTTTGGAATTTTTGGAATTAGCACTAATTCCGTAACATTAATAGAATCTACCCTTTCATTTCCATTGAGAATACGTAAACAAAACTCACCAACCTCCTTACCCACGATATGCCAATATTTCTGAAAGAAAAGTGCTGGAAATCCATCCGGTTCAGGAGCCTTCGTCGGCCCCATATCCTTGACTGCTGACCACACATCCTCTTCTTTGATCGGAAAGAGTGAGATATCATTAATTTCCTGCGTGATAGACTTTTGGATGCCTTCCAAAGCCCTCTGTTCACTTTCAATTCCGTTTGATGCAAAAAGATCTTCAAAATATTTTGTAGCTGCTTCTATGATTTTTGATTTCTCAGTAATCTCCCTACATCATCCGCAGCTAACTTTGAAATTGAGTTGATTCTTTTTCGAACTGTTGCACTTTTATGAAAAAATGCCGTATTCTTATCACCTAGTTGAAGCCAATTAGCTCGAGCTCTCTGTTCCTAGTAAACTTCATCTTTATCGATCTCCATATTTAGGTGAATTTTCGTATCTATAATTTTTGCCAGCGTTTCCTCATCTCTTTCCTATCCTACCAAGATTTCAAGTTCTTTTGTGAGTTTTTCTTTCAGTCCTTTCTTTTGTCTGCGCAAAGAACAATCCCATTCCTTCAAACGGAACTATAAATTCATCAGCTTCTCCTCCACCGGTGCTGTAGACGAGCCCAGAATTCTCTAATCATTCCTTCAAAAGATTCTTCCATAGTCCACCATGCTTCAAAATGAAACCTTTTGTATCCTGCTGAAATATCTGAAGTGTCTGTATTTATAAAAATGGGGCAATAATCCGAAGTAGAATAGGGAAGATGCTGAACTTTCACCAGTGGAAATAAAAGTAACCATTCTTCATTAGCAACCCCTCTATCCAGTAGTTCTCTAATGTTAGTCTCTGGAATATTACCCTTCTCCCATGTGAACCGCACACCCGAATACCCTATATCCATCAATTGACACTCCTCTAATGATTCTCTAAATGCATCCATCCTCTTCTGATCTCTTGAAAGCCCCCCACATTTCTCAAAGGAGAACAGAATTTCATTAAAATCTCCTGCTACCAACCAAGGGAAATTGCACTCTTGACCTAATTGTTTGAGTAAGCTCCATGTCAAATTTTTGTCATTTAAATAAGGTGAGCCATAAAATCACTATACCATTTAGAAAAACTCCTCAAAGTTATCCAAAGTCACTTTTCCAAGCTAGACTCAATCCACCTCGAGAACCTTCAGCTTCAATATCAATACCATTAATAAAACCACAACTTCTTCTAACTTTTTCCATGCGATTTTGATTCAATTTAGTCTCAATTAAGAAGACCATATGGGGATTTTGCTGCTTACAAAGATTACGCAGCCTCCTTACAACCCGTGGACTCCCTAATCCATGGACATTCCAACATATGATTTTCATTGCGCCTGGTTGGCTTTCCCACTAGCAGCCGCCGATCCTAAAATTTTGGAACTAACAATCTGACTCTCAACCCCAACCATCTCCATCTCTCGTTCCACTGATAAATCAGACACGTCGAACTTTAGTCTCTTCAGTCCATCTTCGTTTAACGAACCCACACTATCCTTTCCACCAATATCTTCATAAAATTTCCTTTTAACCCCAACCCCATCAATCTGACATAATTCTTCCTGTTTGCTCCTGAACAGCCTTTTCCAGCCGACCTTTTTGGTACTTTTAATTAATGACTCGTTTAAACTATTTTCTTCAATCACTATACCATTCTCTCTTAAAAAACTCTTTTCCTTCTCACCCTTTAGGCCATCCTCCCATCTTTCCAACAATTTCCCCCCAATCAAATTTCTGCCCGAAATGCCATGATCACCATATGCTCCCCGAGTTTCATTTACTTTAGACTGACCTGTATAATGGCACTGACCATCTTGTCGTTTGGAAAAATCATTGACCTTCAAAGATTCTTTACCTATCATCTTTGATTCGGCTTTTAACGCATTAAAAAATGGGGGATTTTCTCTAATTTTACTCTTTTCTGCAGGATCGATTAACTCACAGTTCTGAAGACCATAATCCAATCTACCACAACCAAAACAAAAGACAGGTAGTTTTTCAAATTTAAAAGGGATCCAGGAACTTACTCTATTAGTACTTGAAATAAAGATTCCTCTCCTGAGTGGCTTTTGAATATCCAAGTTAACCCTAAGTCTGCAAAAATCATCATTAATTTTAGATCTGAACACTCCCCCAAAGGTACTACCAATTGCATGCAGCAAATCCTTCTTATCGAATTCTAGAGAACACGGGCCAATTTTTATCCAATACGGAGACGAAGCAAGACAGATCTGATCTCTCTCAACTGGATTCTTTAATTTATCAAACAAAACAAGAGATTTTCGAAAAAGCCAAGGCCTTCCCTCCATAATCATTTCTAAGTCGTCTTCAAGATAAAAATAATTGAGAATAAATTTCGCCCTACCATACGTATCTCGAACTTTTTCTCTGTCTTCCAAATACTTTTCATCTGAGCCCTAAAACTCTCTGAATTAAAGAATTTCTTCGTCCACATTGAACATATTAGAGTAGGTTTTTCGCTAGGCACCACCAAAGATCTCTTAATCGTCAATTGAACAAGTTCATCAGCCAATAGTGAGATCTCCTCACCGCTTTCCCTCTCCATGCCACCACTCTCTTCCATCCCAAGCTACAGCAGAAACTGTTTTCTCTAGGACTCTTCAGAGAGCACTCTTGGTTTTTTACGTTTATACCTTTAAATTATGCATCTTTTATTTTTATTTTGAATTATCATGTTTATTTTATTATTAAATATGGTATTATGATTATTATTGTTATTATTATCATTGATCAACGTTATTATTATTATCATTGTAGTTATATTATTAATATTGTACTATCATTACCATTGCTACTATTATTTTGTTCCTTTATTATTTATTTATAATATTATTTTATTTGTACTTATGTTGCAATTTCATTTTTTTCCAAATATTTCTATTACGCTTGCACATAGTCATACAATACCCAAATAAATTAATTGCACATCACATTAAAAATTATATTCGTTTTTACCCGACGCATAGGAAATAATTAGAACCAAGACGATGTTCTTAATTAGGCTTCTTTTCTATAAGGACCTTTTCAAGATCGTCCTGAATCAGATTACTGTCATCTGAACTTACCACAGATTAAAATCTTTGATGCCATCAAACTTATCAATATCAAACCTCGTTGTTGTCATCTTTGAACTAGTTGAATACGGAAATCAAACTTGCTCTGATATTAGTTTGTTGGGGATAAACCTGATTAAGCAACAAATAAGTAAAATAGCAAAGAAATTAAAAACATCGAACACAAATATTTTATTGGAAAAACCATGGACAAATATAATTTCACTATAACGACAAAAACGAAGAGTACAAAAGGTGGAGATAAAGCTAAACCTCAAAACCCAAAATAAGAACCCTTAAAACGTAAATACAAAACTCTCTAAAAGCTTGTAAAAGCTAATACCTAAATGTCTAATGGGTTATCTTTCTAGGGTGGAAAAAATGGCCTATATATAGGCTAAATTTGTAGGTCAAATAATATTAAAATAACCTACACTAATTAGAGTTTAAGTGAGAAACTAATAAAAGAGTTTAACTAGGAGAAGAAAAGTTGAAAAATATACTTCTAATTTTATTTTTAAAACTTTTAACTAATAGAAAAGTTTAATTGGCTAAATTTTATAAAAGATATACTTTTAATTTTATTTTTAAAATTTTAAAAATCAAAATTAAATTGACAAAATGCGTAAAGTTGAAGGAATTTGTTGAATTTTTATAGTTAGAACCAATTGATAGAATCAGTAAATGACTAAAACAATTCTTTAAACATGGATGATTTGGGAGACTGCTTGTGAAATTTACATATTTTACAATATTATTGTTGAGCTATGTTTTCATTGCTTATATTGATTGTTTTTGTTAACTTTTTTTTTGTAAAGAAGATTTTTTGAAGAAAAAAAAACTTAAGTACTTATCTTTAAAGGAGCTATGAACAATCAATGCATAAATATGACACTTTGTGCATACAATACATAAAATACTATAGGTTTATGTACAAATGTCACTATCGGTAGAAAAACCCAAATAAAAGAGAAAAATAAATTGCCAGTAACCACAACACTGGAAATATCAAAAGCAATCCAGATATGAATCACCTTGATTAAGCTGCAAATATTTACATCCTAACTTTGCCATCATCAAAACTCCTTAGAGATCCACTGCATTATATACACAAAAAGCTAAGACTCAAATGGACTATCTTTCTCTACATCTTAAAGTCCAATTTTGCGACCGCTCCCCTAACGAGGTTCTTGAGTTCCCAATAGATCTAATAGCGTCCTTGCTTGGTAAATCTCATATATATACCAGAATATGACTAGAGCAAAACTGTAACACTTCGAAAGTGTAAATATTTGATTTGTCAAGTTGTGTTGTGAATAAATGTTTGCTACAGTGGTTGAGGGTTTGAAATGTGTGATATGGTTCTCAGTTCAAAATCCTATGGACGTATTTTTGCTAGTTTTTTATGAGCCGTTCGACTGCTAGTAGTGGTTGAGTTAAAGTTTAACTTTAAAAAAAAACAAAGGAAAATCTGTTGGATAATAATATGTTTCTGAGGAGAAGTCCATTCCATTAGTAAAGGTTCTGTGGCAGAATTATAGCACCGAGGAGGCCACATGAGAACCTGAAGATTCGATGTGACAGTAGTATCCTCATCTGTTCTGATCAGGTAAATTTCAAGGTTGAAATTTCTTTTAAGGGGTAGAGTTGTAATGCCCCAAGTTTTATATCTCTGTTTTCGTGAAGAGCTGACACATTTGTGTATCTGCTTCAGTGGTTAAGTGTTCTGGGTGTGTGTAAGAGGTCCCAAGTTCAAGCCCTACCTTTGGCAAATTTTGATATTTTTCTGATCTAAGCCTTGCGTCTGGGTAGTGGGCTTATATTTAATTATTTGTAAACCATATCAGAATGAACCTGCTAGTTCAACTGGTAAGGGAATTGGTGTGCGGGAGGTCCTAAGTTTGAATCCTTGCGTGAGTATAAGTGATATTTTACTCGGTTTTGCATTAGAGTTTCAGTGGAATTTAAATTCTGAGGAGTTCGGTGTTAGTGGGTTAGTAGAGAGATAATTAAGAGATTTGGAAAGTTATCACATTTTATTTTTGTTTTTATTTTAATTTTGAAAATTACGACTTTCTTTCCCAATTCTGACGTTCTTCAAAAATTCTCTCTTCTTCTCTGTCATTTTCCTTTTTCTTTTCCAAACGCAATATTTTTTCTCTTTTCGTTACTCGTTTTGACAAAATCGCGCTACATTACCGCGGTATTTCTGATTGTGCACTTTTCGTTTGGTAAGTGGTGATGAGTTTTGCCGATGAGGGAGCCTCTGTTAATCTTTTTGGCCTTGTCAAACACTCTGTTAATGCGGTATTTGTGTTTTGACAGCAGCAAATTAGGAAGTTGGGGCTTTCCTCGTTTAGAATTGTAATCGAATCGTCGAGGGATTAGAGTTTCTGGAGGCTCGAGAGTGGTTTCATATCGAAACGATACCATGTGTGTACCCAAAATGCAGAAAACGAGGTTCTGAAAAAGTTGAAAAAGGCCATTGTCGATGCCACACGAGCGTGTGGTCACCTGTGTTGTAGGCCGTGTGAGAGGACATGGTCGTATGATCAACGAAAGCATGGTCGTACGCAGGACACGACCTTGTAGTGGCTCAAGTGTGGCCGTGTGAGCCACAAGGGCTAGGCCAAGTTGGGCGTGTGGGCCACACGGGCATGACACACAGACGTGTCAATTATTGGGCCAGGCCGTGTGGGCCACACAGGCAAGGCTAATCTAGGCGTGTGGGCCTACAAGGGCATGTGGGCTTATTATACTAAGATTTTTCGTAGGGTCGCTCGGGTCGTCCTAAATGACTGTGGGCCTACCGTAGGGTCGGTAAATGCTATCTAACCCTAAAACCAACGAATATGTTAGACTAAAATATGATTATGAGCATGCCTATATTTGTACATCTTTTATATGTTTATAAAAGCATGTTAAGTATGATATATCTGTTAATTCTGTATGTATATTATGTTATCTGATATTGGGCATTGGATGATGTATATTGGAGGAAGTGTTCTGATAGGCGTTTTGAGCCTATTATCTGGCAGTATGGCTACATTATATCTGTTATGTGCATCATTGGTACAACGTGGTGTGTAGGGCTGGATGGGTGTTTTCAACCCCACATGGTGTGTAGGGATGGTCGGAGATGGTGTGTAGAGGATGGGCTTAAGCCCGAATCTGTATCTGTTTGATTCTGATTTTTGGTTGTGTGCATGCTTAATTCTGTGGGGTTACACACTTAGTTTACGTAAACTCACACTTATCTTTCTATTATGTTCAGGAAATCCACAATCTTAGGCGGATTGGTGCAGCGGAGGACTCGACGGTGACCACTCGCCATAGAACTATTTTATTTTGCTGTATAATTTTATTTAAATTTCAGTATTTTTTTTTGGAGAGTTGTACTTTTTGGACTGTATGGACTTTAACTGTGATTGTGGTTTTGTTGCTCGATTTATGCATACTTTAACAAAATGATTTCTTCTAAAATGACGGTTTACTTAAACAAGGTTTTCTAAATCACGAACTGTATTGCTTAAACATCACAGTTTTTCATAAGATTTCGCAATAAAGGATTTTAAGGTAAATGAATAAATGTTTTGAAATAAATGTAAGCAAATAAGAGGTTTATAAGCTTAAGGTTTTTATCGAGTTAGCTTTGTTTTCAAACCCATTCCATGTGACTTCACCAGATTCGACCGTAACGTCTTGGCCGAGTTTGGGGTGTTACACTAACCTTACCTTCGGTCTTAGAAACCAACTCCGAACCCAAAACCCGACTTTCACCCAACTCAGTCCAACATAGTAGTACACGACACTTATGACCATACAAAGCCTCGTAACGTGCCATCTGAATGCTAGACTGGAAAATATTATTATAGGCGAACTCAGCTAACGGCAGATAATCCTTCCAACTACCTCAGAAATCTATCACGCAACTCTAAAACATATCACCCTGTATCTGACTCACCCTCTCAAATTAACCATTGGTCTAAAGATGGAACGCAGTACTGAAGTCCAGCCTCGAACCCAAAGCCTCGTGCAATTTCTTCAAAAATCGAGATGTGAATCGAGGATCCCTATAAAAAATTATTGAAACAGGAACCCTATGCCGTCTTACAATCTCAAAAATATAGAGCTTCGCTAACTTTTTCGAGAAAAGTCTGTCTGAGCTGGAATAAAATGAGCAGACTTGGTCAATCGATCCATGATAACCCAAACAGAATCCTTCTTAGTGGGTGTCAAGAGCAACCCATTAACGAAGTCCATCGTCACACGTTCCCACTTCTACAAGAGAATCTTAACGGGGTTAAAGAAAGCTAGAAGGCAACAAATGCTCAGCCTTAACTTGCTGGCACGTCAAACAACGAGTAACAAAATCAACAACTTTATGTTTCTAACCCGGCCACCAATATAGCTCACGAAGATCGTGATATATCATATTACCACCTGGATGCATAGCATAAGGGCTACTATACGACTCTCTCATAATCAACTGCCTCAAATCAGGATTATTCGACACACAAATTTGACCAAGAAAACACAGAACACAATCATTATTCAGCCCAAAATTTGAAGTACTGCCACTCTTAATCTGACATAACCGCAAACCCAGAGTCTCATCCGCTAACCACTTATATCGAATTTGGTCAATCCAAGTCAGCTTAACTTGCAACTCGGCTAACAGACTTCCATAATCAAACAGACTAAGTCGAGCAAACATGCTCTCAAATCTGTCATCGCCTTACGACTTAAAGCATCAGCCACCATATTGGCCTTACCAGGATGATACTCTATTGTGCAGTCATAATCCTTGAGCAACTCTATCCATCGTCACTGTCTAAGATTCAACTCTTTTTGGGTAAGGAGATACTTGAGACTCTTGTGATCAGTGTAGATTATACACCTCTCACCATACAAATAGTGCCTCTAAATTTTTAACGCAAAAACTATAGCAGCTAGCTCGAGATCATGCGTCGGATAGTTCCCTTCATGCTCCTTAAGCTGATGGGACACATAAGCCACAACTTTTCCATTCTGCATCAGCATACATCCCAAATCGACGCGTGATGCATCACTATAGACCACAAACTCTTTACCAGATTCAGGCTATATCAGAATAAGAGCCTGAGTTAGAACAGACTTAAGCTTTTCGAAGCTCAATTGTTGTGTATCAGTCCAGAAAAAAATAACTCCTTTATGCAGAAGCTTAGTCAACGGAGCTGCAATCAAAGAGAACCCTTCAACAAACTACTAATAATAACCCGCTAAACCTAGAAAACTTTGGATCTCAGATACGTTCTTAGGCTATTTCCAATCAAGTATAGCTTCAATCTTTCTAGGATCAACTTGGATCCCCTCAGCAAAAACTACGTGCCCTAAAAAAGTTACCTTTCGCAACCAACACTCACACTTGCTCAACTTAGCATAGAGCTGCTTCTTTCGCTGTATCTGAAGCACTACTTTAATATGTTCATCATGTTCATCCTCGGTCTTAGAGTAAACCAAAATATCGTTGATGAAGGCTACGACGAATTGATCCAGATATGGCTGAAAGACTCGGTTCATCAAATCCATGAATGCAGCCCGAGCATTCATCAGACCAAAAGGCATAACTAGGAACTCGTAATGCCCATAACGAGTCCTAAATGCAGTCTTATGAATATCAACATCCTTCACTCTGAGCTGATGGTACCCAAATCGGAGATCAACCTTAGAAAACACTGAATCCCCTCAGAACTGATCAAACAAATCATCGATCCTCGGAAGTAGATACTTATTCTTCACAGTCAGTTTATTCAATTATTGATAATCGATACACATCCTCATGATCCCTTCCTTCTTTTTAACAAATAGAACTGGTGCCCCCTACGGAGACACACTAGGACGAATGAAACCAAGATCTAGAGGTTCTTGAAGTTGAACTTTAAGCTCATTAAGCTCCTTCGGTGCCATACAGTATGGAGCGGTAGACACCGGAGCTGTACCCTGTAGGAGTTTAATTCTAAACTCAACTTCCCGATTCGGAGGTAAACCCGATAATTCATCAAGAAAGACATCTAGAAAGTTTGTCATTGTTCTAATACCCGTGACAGAATAGTCTTTAAAAATAGAAACACTGACGTAAGCCAAATACGCCTCACACCATTTTCAAACCAATTTCTCAGCCACAACCGCGAAGATCACATTGGACAAATAATCTCGGTGCTCACCGATCACAACCACTTCCTTATCATCCTTAGTCCTCAAAACGACCCTCTTATTCGCGCAATCCAAACTAACTCGATGCTTAACCAACCAATCCATTTCCACGATCAATTCAAATTCCTTAAATGGAAGCTCCACCAGATCTGCAAGAAATACCGCCCCTTGTCTCTCTAACGGAATGTCTCTATAAAGTTTACTAACCCGAACAGGCTGCCCCAACGGACTCTATACAGTAACCTCACTAGAAGTGCTCTCAACAAAAATCCCCAAGTTTCTAAATATAGTACTAGCTACATAGGAGTGTGTAGAACCTATGTCTATCAGTGCATTATAAAGTACATAAGAAATAAAGAACGTACCGGTGATAACATCAGGAACATCTTCTTCCTCTCAGCGTCAAGCAGCATAGACCAACGCAGGCTACCTCGCCTCAGTCTGACTTGCACCTTTGCCTGGTGCTCTTTGCCCATGACCTATACCATTACCAACCCTAGCCGATCCATGGCCTCTAGGTAGCTCTTGAATCCGACCTCGAGGTCAGATAAAAAACCGATCTTGAAACTTGCATATGATCTGCCCACTGTGTACACTTCTTAATACGATGCTCCAGAGACCCACACCTCAGACAAGCCCCTATCTGCCTCCAACACTCGCCTGAATAACGCCTACTACAGTCTCCACAAGGCTGAATCCCAGTAGGAGCAACAGAAGCCCCACTCTAATCGACCCATCAGATCTAGCCTTTTTCTTAGGCCTCTGAACAGAACTAGAGGGTTTCAAATCCTCTTATTCTTGCCTTTCTTACGATCCTTATTCGGGCGATCCACGCGTTTAACCTCCTCGATGATCTTCGCCTTATCCACAAGAACAGAAAACTCGCGCTTCCTCTACAGAGCAATCAAAACCCTCAGGTTATCTCTTAAACCATCCTCAAAGCGGATGCATTTCTCATACTTAGATGCCATCATGCCTCGAGCGTAGTGGCTCAACCTCAGAAATTCGGCCTCATACTCGGCCACAGATCTATCACCTTGCGTGAGATTCATGAACTCACACCTACGAGCATCCACATAGCTCGCTCCCACATGCTTTTCTTGAAAAGAAGTCTTAAAGAAATCCCAGTTCAGACGATTAAGATGAGTTCCCTCCTCAACCGTTAACCACCATTGATATGACTCATCGCGAAGCAAAGAGACTACACCCTTCAGTTTTTGCTCGAGAGTACAGTCTAAATCGTTCATAATTCTTTTTGTGGCCTCCAACCAATACTCGGACACAATAGGGGTGACTCTAGTGACACCCCTAAATAGCTCAGCACCATTGAACCGAAGTCGTTTAGTTACCGACCCACTGCCTCAAAATTTGGAATGGGGTCCAGCGACCCTCTCCAATATCCTCAGCATGGCTTGGACCAGTGCGTCGTCCCTAGCTGAGTGGCTTTGAAACCCAATTTTGGTGGCAAGCGAAATCGATGTCTCACTTGTATCTAGATCTGGCATACTGCCCAGAGAAGAAGACTCAGCTCGAGCCCCCTATGGCCTCTATTGCTGCCATGAATACCATGTCCGCGAATTCCACGAGCACTCATCGTAAATTTTCAAATTTTATCTACATTATAAAATTTTATGAATCAGTTTCAGTATTTATTAATAGGTGTCTTATGCATAAATTATCAGAAGTTTAGAATTGTTTTCAGAGGTTTCAGTTTCTAACTATTTTAGTACAGTTTTAGAAAGTGCTATCTATAGTGTTTTCGAAATAGTTGTTTCTAAGTACAGAGATACTTACAGGATCGACGTCGAAGATTCAATATACCACATACCTTATTAAATTATTCAAATTTTTGAAAACCAATTCTTTTTGAAACAAAATTTTGGAACCCAAAATTCACAGCCCGAGTTTTGCAACTTGACTCTGATATTACTAAATGTAACACCCCAAACTTGGCTAAGACATTATGGCTGAATTTGGATGTGTCACAAGATAGGGTTTTGAAAAATAAAATTATCTTTTCCAAATTATTCACATTTCAAAATTCATATTCATTTATGCCAATTTCTGAAAGTGTTCCTTAATCCAATTATTTGCTAAAAAGTAATGTACAACGGAAGTTTAATAAAACTGTTATATTTTAAAAATACAGTTCATGTTTTTAGAAAACCTTTGTTATTGGAAATCATGTTTTTAGCGAGTCATCCAAATAAAATATTAATCAAAATCTAAAACCTGATAATTAAGATAATAGTCTGGAGAGTCCAATTAATACAAAACTCCCAGAAATAACCTTTAAAATAAATAAAGAAAACCCTTAATTAACTCAATTCCTAGTCTAGTGGTCACCGCAAGACTCCGCCACACCGATCCGTCTAAGTCTGTGGATTACCTGAACAGAACAAACAAATAGAGGTGAGTTTACAAAAACTCAGTGTGTAACCCAACAGAAATAGACAAGCAAACATACAGAAACATCATATACAATTAATTCTGATTAGGCTCATGCCCATCTCGAATCTGATAATGAGAATCGATGTATATATTAGATATATAGAATCCTACCCCCATCCTCTACACACCAACTCCGACCATCCCAACACACTATGTGGGGTTAAAAACACCCACCCATCCCTACACACCATATCGTGCCATTTAGACACATGTCAGATAATATGCAGTCAAGCCACCAGAATAAAGGCGATGATTGTCGTACAGAATACTTCCTCCTCATAAATAAATCCCACCCCAAATCAGATACAGATAACCGATACAAAAATGACATTAAACATGTTCAATATGCTTATATACATATAACAGATATACATCTAACATAATAACCAGACTTGCATAATAGTATCAAACTCGGAACAAATTTTTAGACTATCAGATCACATAGTCTTAGGGTTTAGTTAGCCTTTATCGGCCCTATAGTAGGCCCACAGTCGATCGAAATGACCTATACGACCCTAGGGAAAATTTTAGATTAATGGGCCCACATGCCCGTATGGGCCCACATGCATGTGAGGCCCATACGCCAAGATTGGCCTTGTTCGTGTGGCCCACACGACCTGGCCCAAAAGCCCACAAGAACGTGTGAAATGCCCGTGTGGCCCACATGTCCAACTTGGTCAAGCTCGTGTGGCCTATACGGCCACTCAAGCCATCACACGGTCGTGTCTAGCACACGGCCACACTTTCGTCAGACACACAGTTGTGTCTCGCACATGACCATCTACACAGATGACCACACGCCCGTGTGGCGACAACAGTAGGCAATTTTAGCTTTTACCAAAACATCATGTTTTGCGTTTTGGAAACACACCTGTTATGGTTTTGATGTGCAACTATCCTCGAGACCACCAGCACCTAAAAATAAAATACCGAACACCACCTTTAAACCATAAATTGTAACACAATAACGCTAAATTGAACAATACACGCGTACACTTAACTAAAACAACCGTATACACGGTTCAATCTGTTGAAGCGAAATCCAAAGCAACATCGTTTTCCTAAACACAACCTTACAAAAATAAAACCCCTAATAAGAACCCACACTTCAAACTAACAAAAAAATCCAACCCAAATCACTTACCACAACTTACCAATCCCACAAGAATGCCGAAAAGTTGAAATATCACGATTGAAGAAAATAGATTGACCGAAAATAAGGAGTAAGGCGAAAAATCATCAAATGTTAGAAAAATGCAGAGGAAAGGGAACACCAAAGTCAGATTTTTTCCTTTGAGAGAGAAACTGAATTTAAAAAAAACAAAAAAAATAAAAATAATTCAGATAACTTCCCATATCCCAACTCCCCAATATTTTCTCACTCAACTACCCACTACTTAGAATTCTAATACAACTAAAACTCAAGCACAAAACCGAGCAAAAATAATACCCATGCTCGCGCAGGGATTCGAACACAAGACCTCCGTCAACTCCCTTGCCGCTCAAACCAGCAAGCTCATTCTAATAAGAATTAACAGACAATTTTATGTAAGCCCACTTAACAAGGGTAAGGTTTGGATAATAAATAACCAAAATTTGCAAACATGGGACTTGAACCCAAGACCTCTCAGACATACCCATAACACTTAATGATCGTGTCCAAACTAACTATGACAACAATAAAGACAAGAGCACCTATCGTTTAATAGTATAACTATGGCAAGACCAGAAATATCATACCGACAAGGACCAAGATTACTAGTAATTACTATTTTCTTATTATTTAACCTAAGAATTGGAGTGTTTTATTTTAAACTAAAACTAATTAAATGCATGACAAAGAACGAATTTGGAAAATACTTTTAGACAACTATATGAGATAGACAATACCTAAGGAAGAATCCACCTAGACTTCACTTATTACTTTTGATTCATATGATTTATTCACTTGACTTATTCCGTAGAAATCCCTAATTTATGTTAATATCTCTTTTCAAGACTAAAAACAACTGACTCTAGGTTGATTAATTGAAATCTCTTTCTAATTAAAACCCTTATTATCGCATTAACTCGATCTATGGATTCTCTTATTAGGTTTGGCCCTAATCCGATAGATTTTCGTCACCTATTCCTAGGGTTGCAATCAACTCCGCTTAATTGTGAGGATCTACTCTTATACAGGGATTTTTGCTCCACTGAATAAGCATATTCGACTTGAGTCGATAACCCGAATTATAAAAACAAGAATAAGTACTCACAATTAAGAATAAGCACAAGTATTTATCTTAAAATCAAATAATAATAAGATCCGTCTTAGGTTTCATTCTTTCAGGTATTTGAGGGATTTAGTTCATACAAAATAAAGGAAACATCATAGAATAAGGAAAACTACAAAACATAAGAAAACCCAAAAACTTCAAGAGGAATTTATGGGAGATCTTCAGTCTTGATGGAGATCATTCTCCTAAGCTATTCCCGATGGCTATTTCGAGTATTTTCTACCTTCTACTTTGCGCCCTACTCCACGTCCTTTTTAGGTTGCCACCTAGGGTGTTTATATAGGCTTTTGAAATGCCTTTCTTGGCCCACAAGTAACCTTTTTCGAATAGAATTCCTCTTGGGGTCGGCAGGGACACGCCCGTGTTGGACTCCTTCGATTCTGCTCGTCACACACAGCCGTGTGATCTGCCCGTGTGCAACATTCCAGGTCGTGTTTGATCCTGCTCGTAACACACGGCTGTGTTCAATTAGTCCAGGCTGTGTTGATTTCCTAGGTAGGCCCATTTTGCCCCTTTTTGGCCCGTTTCTTGATCTTTTCGATTCCCTAAGCTCTCCTGAGTATAAAATATGAAATTAAGGGATTAGAAGTATCGAATTCATCAAATTTAATGAAAATTCATCC
Source organism: Gossypium rotundifolium (assembly GCA_025506655.1). Taxonomy (NCBI): domain Eukaryota; kingdom Viridiplantae; phylum Streptophyta; class Magnoliopsida; order Malvales; family Malvaceae; genus Gossypium; species Gossypium rotundifolium. The sequence goes on along the minus strand of CP106726.1, from coordinate 76,114,961 downwards.
AAAAATAAGCTAAGCATGGGGTGAAAATATGTGTAAATTACAGTTTATCAAATATCCCTACACTTAAGCCTTTGCTTGTCCTCAAGGACCAAGATTACTAGTAATTACTATTTTTTTTATTATTTAGCCTAAGAATTGGAGTGTTTTATTTTAAAATAAAACTAATTAAATGCATGACAAAGAACGAATTTGGAAAATACTTTTAGACAACTATATGAGATAGACAATACCTAAGGAAGAATCCACCTAGACTTCACTTATTACTTTTGATTCATTCGATTTATTCACTTGACTTATTCCGCAGAAATCCCTGATTTATGTTAATATCTCTTTCAAGACTAAAAACAACTGACTCTAGGTTGATTAATTGAAATCTCTTTCTAATTAAAACCCCTATAGTCGCATTAACTCGATCTATGGTTTCCCTTATTAGGTTTAACCCTAATCTGACAAATTTTTGTCGCCCTATTTATAGGGTTGCAATCAACTCCACTTAATTGTGTGGATCTACTCTTAAATAGGGACTTTTGCTCTACTGAATAAGCACATTCGACTTGAATCAATAACCTGAATTATCAAAACAAGAATAAGTACTCACAATTAAGAATAAGTAAAATATTTATCTTATAAATCAAATAATAGTAAGATCCGTCTTAGGTTTCATCCTCTCAGGTATTTGAGGGATATAGTCCATACTAAATAAAAGAAACACCATAGAATAAGGAAAACTACAAAAAATAAGAAAACCCCAAAAACTTTAAGAGGAATTGATGGGAGATCTTCAGTCTTGATGGAGATCCTTCTCCTAAGTTGTTCTCTATGGCTGTCTTCGAGTATTTTCCACCTTCTACTTTGCGTTCTACTCCACGTCCTTTTTAGGTTGCCCTCTATGGTGTTTACATAGGCTTTTGGAACACCTTTCTTGGCCCACAAGTAACCTTTTTCGAATAGAATTACTCTTGGGGTCAGCAGGGACACGCCTGTGTGACACGTCCGTGTTGGACTCCTTCGATTCTGCTTATCACACACTGCCGTGTAATCACCCGTGTGTGACGTTCCAAGCCGTGTTCAATTGGTCCGGGCTGTGTTGATTTCCTAGGTAGGCCTATTTTGCCCCTTTTTGTCCTATTTCTTGATCTTTTTGATTCCCTGAGCTCTCCTGAGTATAAAACATGAAATTAAGGGATTAGAAGTATCGAATTCATCAAATCAAATGAAAATTCATCCAAAAATAAGCTAAGAATGGGGTGAAAATATGTGTAAATTACAGTTTATCACTTAACCACTAAAGTAGATACACACTTGTGTCAGGTATTTACAGACACATAAACAAATTATTCAGGGCGTTACTGATAAACCGTAATATATACATATTTTAATCCCATATTTGGCATACTTTTGGAAGATTTAACCCTTGAATTATGGAATTTGATGCTCCTAATCCTTTAATTTCATGTTTTATACTTACGAGAAATGGGACAAAAACGGATAAAATGGGCCAAAGTAAGAAATCAACGCGGCCTAGACCACACCACACGGCCGCAAATCAGGCATGCTAAAACCCTAATTTTTGAAGCACACAGGCTAAAAACGAGTCACACGGGAGTGTCACACGCCCGTGTGCCCCTATTTCTATATAAATCCTTCACTATTCATTATCTTCTCCACTCACACCAGCCGTCGCCCTTCATCCTTCTTCCCCTATTTCGGCCACCACGATGATGAAAGGCAAGCCCAACACTACCACCCCTATGACAAAGAGGCGAAAAGATCCTAGTACGATCACCCCGTGCACAATCACTCTTCATAAGTTCATGCCAGTGGCTTCATTCACCCAACAGCACAAGGATCTTTAAATCAGTTCATTTTCTATTTTCTTTTATTTTTTCCTTTATTTTCCTTCTCTTTATCTCTCTTGTGCTTCATTTTTATTATTATATGTTAATCTCTTTAATTTATATTCAAAAGGCTGTTAGGGAATCACCACACTATGACCTTAGTATCCACCCTCGCCTTCATCTGTGCCTAACTATTATTTCTGCTATTTGATCCTACAGTTTCGAAGGGTCCAGGCCACTTTTAAAGAATGACTTCACCACCGACGCCCTCCTCCAACTTATCTTATACATCCGAATCAAGTTTTCACACTTCCAACTGAAGAAATCCATCCAAAATTCAGGAAGTTTCACTTCTCCTTTTCTCTTATAATTTCATGCTATTAATCTCTAGAACATCCATCCTTGTACATTGATAGCGATGTACATCTTAAGTGTGGGGGTGAATTTTATTCAGAAAAGTCCTAACTTTTTGCATTATTCTCAAATCCCTGAATTTTGACAAGTCACTTTCTCATATCACTATTAGAACAAATTCTGATTGATTTATGATTTTTACTGATATGTCTTAAATTAAAACATAGGTAGTTATGCATTGGTTGTTTAAACTTTAAGGCTTTAGAGAATCAAGCATGATAAGTTGATTTTTAAAAAAAAAATTGCTAGGTCATTTCCCCAAGTTTAGGTATTATCATGAAGTTTAAAGTTCACAGGGTTGACATCAAAAGCCAATAATTTATGTGAGATCTTGAGCCTTTAGAGTATACATTCTTTTGTGCTCACTTTTTTTTTGTTGCTTTGACTGAGTCAATATTGAATTGTTATTCTAGAACTTGCTTTGATTATGTATGTCGAGACCACACTTTTGATTTGATATACTGAGATGATAAAGGCACCTAAGATTTAACCCACTCACTTCCCAAAAGTCTTACCTTCATAATTAACCCCTAGTGAACCCCTTTGATCTTAATAAACCATTCATTAACATACCCTTAATATTAACCTAAAAACTCACACTTTTTGATTCATTAAGAATTCTCCCTACTGAATTAACCCTTTTTGTCGAGATTTGATTTGAACAGATTACTTAACTATGTTCTCCATTTTTCTTGTAAAGTCCATTATTAGAACTTGATTTGTTCTTAAAAAAAAGTTTGAAAGTATACCCATTATTAGTTCTTTATTTTTATGAGCTTAATAATAAATCTCACATCATTAGAAGAAGCTCGTATTTTTAATGTAATTATTCATTTTAGTCTATTTTTCTAGTTAGGTAATCTGTTAATTCGATCTCGATTCTAACCTCCTCTTTCAGCCTGTGACCACACCCCCTAACCAAGCCACGTTACAACCCTTTTTAAAGACCTTTTGATCGATGTATCATCTCAATTTATAGTGGTAGAGATTTGATTTTTATGCAAGCCTATGGTAATAACTTTTCATGTTGACTATTGAGTGCTTAATTTATTGTCCCTTAAACACTTCGAGTGACTTGAGTGAATCCTTAGTGAGGATGTTAACTCTGTGATATTTTGAATCAAAGGTGATTACTTAGATAATGGGGGATACCTATGTTTTTCATGAATAAAATGCTCAACTTGGATTGTTTGAAACTTTGATGTTCTTTTAAGTTGAATTCTCAATGTATGATTACCTATGGATTATTTCGAAACATTATTGATAGGAGTTATAAGTTGAGAAGAATAAATTTTAATTGTGAGTTGAGGATTTTACTTGAGGACAAGCAAATGTTTAAGTGTGGGGGTATTTGATTAACCGTAATATATACATATTTTAATCCCACATTTGGCATACTTTTGGAAGATTTATCCCATGAATTGTGGAATTTGATGCTCCTAATCCTTTAATTTCATGTTTTATACTTAGAAGAGCATAGGAGGATGAAAAGAATGAGAAACGGGCCAAAAATGGAGAAAATGGGCCAAAGTAAGAAATCAACACGGCCTGGACCACACCATACTGTCGTGCCACTTTAGCAAACTCGAACACGACCCTGGACTCGATTCACACGGGCGTGTCCCTACCGTGACCTATTTTAATTCCACTCGGAAAAGGGTACTTAGAGGCTGAGAAAGACATTTTGAAGTTTATATAAACACCCTAAGTATGACTTAAAGAGGGGGGCGAAGCCAGAGAGGGCTGTATACAGGGAATTACTCAAAGAAAGCTAGTTGATCCATCTCAAGAAGTCGGAATCACACTCAAGACTGAGGATTTTCCTTTTAATTTCCTTCAGGGGGTTTTAGGGTTTTTCTTTATGGTTTGTTATTTAATTTCTTCTGAGATGTATTATTTTATAATGATGAACTAAACTCCTCAAATACCTGAGGGGGATGAAACCTAAGACGGATCTTGTTATTGTTTTCTGAACTGTATGATAAATACTTGATTTGTTCTTAATTATGTATTCTTAATTCTTGCTTTAATATTCCAAGATATTGATTCAAGTATTGATGTGCTTATTTAGAGGAGAAAAAGTCTCTGTTTAATAGTAAATATAGCATAATTTAGTAGAGTTGATCGCACTCCTAGAGATAGGATGATGAAAATCTGCCAGATTAGGGTCAAACCTAATATGGAAGTCCATAGATCGAGTTAATGAAACACTAGGGGTTTTAATTAGAAAGAGATTTCAATTAATCAACCTAGGGTTAGACGCTATTAGTCTCGAGAGAGATAATAATATAAATTAGGGAATCCTACGGATCAAGTCAAGTGAATAAATCGTCTAGTTCAGAGTTAAATAACAAGTGAAGTCTAGGTGAATTCTTCCTCAGGTATTGTCTTAATCAATTGATTTTCCCAGAAGTAATTTCCCAATTCATTCTCTGTGTCTTAACATCCTTAGCTTAGTAATTAGTTAGATAAATATAAATCCCTTTTATTTTAGGCTAGATAATAAAAAGAAAGTCAGTACTAATACTTTTGGTTCCCTTGGGTTCGACATTTCAGTCTTGCCACTAAACTATACTACTGCTCGATAGGTGCACTTGCCTTAATCGTGGTGATAGTTAGTTTCTACGCTCGATCATTCATTATATAAATATTAAAGCTTTCAGACCACCATCAGTTACAATTATCATTGCTACTGTTATTTTATTCCTTTATTAATTATTTATAATATTATTTTATTTATACTTATGAAGCAATTCCATTTTTGCTAAGTATTCTATTACGCTTGCACGTAATCATACAATACCCAAATAAATTAATTGCACATCACATTAAATATTATATTCATTTTTACTTGATGCATAGGAAATAATTAGAACCAAGACGATGTTCTTTAATTAGGGAATTCAATAAATCGTGCGCTAACTTACGGGGTAGGAATTTCTCCTTGAACCGAGATAATCAAATATCCTTTTAAAATAAAAACATATAAGATTTAAGTAATAATTAACTAATGAGTGATAAACCGTAATATATACATATTTTAATCCCATATTTAGCATACTTTTCGATGATTTATTCCCTGAATTGTGGAATTTGGTGCTCCTAATCCTTTAATTTCATGTTTTATACTTAGGAGAGCACCGGAGAATGAAAAGAATGAGAAACGGGCCAAAAATGGAGAAAATGGGCCAAAGTACAAAATGCACACGGCCTGGGCCCAAGCCACACAACTGTGCCTCCATTAGCAGACCCAACCACGGCCTGGCCTCGACTTACACGGGCGTGTGCCACGGGCGTGTCCCTGCTGCGACTTGTTTTAATTTCACTCGAATTAGGATACTTAGGGGTGAAGAAAGATATTTCGAAAGCCTATATAAACACCCTAAGTGCGAACTATGAAGGGAGCATCCAGGTAGGCCAAGGAGCCAAGCCAGAAAGGACAGAATCGTGGGATTTACTCGAAGAAAACCAGTTGATTCATCTCAAGAAGCCGGAGTTATACTCAAGACGGAGGATCTTCCCTTCAAATTCCTTCAGGGGGTTTTAGGTTGTTTCTTATGTTGTGTTTTATATTTTCTTTTGAGATGTATTCTTTTATGATTATGAACTAAACCCCTCAAATACCTGAGGGGGATGAAAACTAAGACGGATCTTGTTATTGTTTTCTGAACTATATGATAAATACTTGATTTGTTCTTAATTATGTGTTCTTAATTCTTGCTTTGATATTTCAGGATATTGATTCAAGTATTGATGTGCTTAGGCAGTGGAGCAAAAGTCCCTATTTAAGAGTAGATCTAGCATAGTTAAGCGGAGTTGATGGCAACCCTAGAAATAGGATACGAAAATATACCGGATTAGGGTCAAACCTAATATGGGAGTCCATAGATCGAGTTAATGCAATTCTAGGGGTTTTAATTAGAAAGAGATTTCAATTAATCAACCTAGGGTTAGACATTAGTAGCCTCGAAATAGGTATTAATATAAATTAGGGAATCCTACGGATCAAGTTAAGTGAATAAATCGTCTAGTTCAGAGAAAGATAACAAGTGAAGTCTAGGTGGATTCTTCCTCAGGGATTGTTTTAATCAATTGGTTTTTCCCATAAGTATTTTCCCCAATTCATTCTCTTTGTCTTAGCATCTTTAGCTTAGTAGTTAGTTAATTTTAGATTAAACAACAATTATCTTTTATAGTAGGTTAAATAATAAAAAGAAAGTTAGTATTAGTACTTTTGGTTCTTTTGGGTTCGACATTCCGGTTTTGCCACTAAGCTATACTACTGTTAAATAGGTACACTTGCCTCAATCATTGTCACATTAGTTTCTAGGCTCGATCATTCATTATATAAATTTTAAGAATCTGACACATGATCAATGAGCAATCTTATTATCGAGGATTCGAGATGTCATGCCCTAACTTACAGGACATGGCCTTTTCATTTTGGTTACCTAGAAATAAGAAGGTCTTTTACATAAGTTTTAATTCAGTTAGCGATATTTTAATTAAATAACATCATGTAAAAAGGGATCACATTTTAAATTCTCTTCGAATTCTCAATGTTCGATGTCTAAGACATTAAGTAATCAACTAGGTACCAATTTTGGGCGTTATGAGGGTGATAATCCTTCATCATAAGGTTTTGTAAATCGAAAATCATCGCTTTAGTTTACCTAGTATTTTATTAAAATGATTAAGTTTTGAGGTGATCCACTTAGACCTAATTAAAGAGGTTTGGTGGCGACTCTATTTTCTTTTTAAAATAAAAAGTAGATTTCAAAAAAAAGTTTCGACAGCTTGGCGACTCCACTGTGGAGAAAATAAGATAGTCAAGTTACGAGTTGAGTACTTTTTTTTTCTTTTTGTCGAAAATTGGTAATTTAGTTTAAATTGACGATCCCGTCATTGTATTTCATCTTTAATGTTTTAGTTTAGTGGTAAATAATGTCTTTGTTATCTTAGGTTACATAATAATTTAATATGTATGCTTTATTGGTTAGAGTTTCTCTTAGTATATTTTTACATATATTGCATGGTATAATCGTTCCATTTTACCCTTCTTAAGTGGGAGTGGAAAGCTATTCCTTCGTGAGGTCTTCACCTCCGCATTGGATAATGGATCGCTTTCAGGATACATTCGTATCTATATCTTCGTGAGGTTTTCACCTCCACATGGACATAGAGAAATGTATTCCCCTGAACTGAACTCGGTCAATATGAGTCTTTAGAACCAAACTGCATGTAGTGAACCCTAAGAGCCAACCCAAGGAAAGACCTTGTCAAGCCTTTACCAGTCACTTGAATAGATTCTCTATTTATTGTTTTTTGCTTTGTATTTTAGCTTTATATAAAATGTATTGACTTATTTCGTTTTGTTTTTGCTGTGATTGTATTGTATTTTCATCTTACAAAAAGGGTGTCAATTCATGTTCAGTTGCTAAATAGAAAGCTTGTCATGAAAAAGAGGTTTCTTGGTAAAGTGGAAGACAATGCGGTCGTGCAAATAAAGTCCGAGAAAAGGCAACAAGAGAAAGGTGACATCTAGTGAGAGAGGTAGGTTAGAAATATTGACCACGTTATGAACGAAGCTTTGGCCCGAGTACGAGAAGTGGCTGACCACTTGCAGACCCCGGCAGTTCAAAGTCTAGAATATGAATCGGAGTCAGATCGAGGTCGAGAATTATCTTGGTTTCTTGGGAAAATTAAGGTTTTGAGTGTTAAGGCGAGGCCGTATATGTATCCGTCTTATGTAAATAAACTTGTTTACTAGTAAAGTTGTTCTAATGGAATTGAACTCGAATCAACACCTTTTTGCATCCATCTTTTCCATTCATTAATACTACATTTCATTATATGCAATAAATTTCATGAAATCCAAAAGTGCATCTAGTTCAGAACTCTAGTACAGAGTTTAATGGACAATAAGGAATTAAATTTTTTAAAGATATCGAGAGTTTGAAAGGGAAAAATGTTTGTGCCTCTGCAAAGGGAACGGAGGAAGAAAACCTATAAAAAATTTGCCCTTACATCCCCAGAATGTGTTCTGAACAACTAGATTGTGGAGGAAATCCCTGTAGTATTTAGGACTATTTCAGAGTGATGTTCAAAACACATCTTTTTGTGAAAAGGCGCATGTCCATTATCTTTATTTCAATGAAAACAATGCATTTTTATGTCCCATTTGGAAAATATTCTACTTTTCTTCTTCTTCTTTTTTTCTCATACTCATACCACACATTTAATCATTCTTAAATTCATTTGTTCATTGGGTCTTCTTTTATTCATATAATAGGTCTCCGGATATCAATGATATGAGCGACGTTATTATTAACTCAGAGTCTCCTTTTGAGCAGGATATGTATCTAGAGGAACATCAAAACTTTGAAGATGATCGAGATTGTAACTTGTCTCCTGATTTGTTAAGGATGGTGAGTAAGATGAGAAATAGATTCTACCTCACGAAGAGTCAGTGGAAATTGTGAGCTTAGAGGATGGACAAGAAAAGAAAGAAATGTAAATCGAAACTTACATCACTACAGAGAAAAGGCGAGACCTCGTTGAGTTATTCTAAGAATTCAAAAAGGTCAACAAGCATACCAATGTTCTTTCACTCCAGGCACAACGAATTTCTTGTTCATAGGAGAGAAAGAAAAAATGCTCATTAAAAGGCAAAATCCCATCATTCTAAACAAAAGCCTTGTCCGACCTAGAAAACATTGAAAGTTCGAATTAAAAACACAAGGACCCTACTTTCTCACATAAACAAAAAAACTCCCTTGCAAATAAAACTAAAGAACAACAACAAGCATCCAACTTTCAAAAATACCAGAAAATTAGTATATTAGAAACAAAAGGCAACATCTCAATCACATCAACAACGTTATGAAACACCAAATTCACAATTTACAGTTCATGTAAAAATATCCAAGTTTCACAAATTACTGAGAAACAATAAAAATGAAATAAACACCAATATAAACCACCATTTGTTATAGAATCTCGCTCGTACAAAAAGGGCTCAGCATATATCATAAGGTTGTGTTTGAGAATTTAGAATTCAAAATTTACGTTCATGAATATTTTTCAAATTCATTGATTTGTTGAATGTTTATTTAATGATGAATTTGAAATACATATGGATATTTGCAAATATTTAATTCATGTTTTAGACCTTCCAAATATATAAGCATATTGAATCATAACTAATTTATACATAATGTAGGCATTTCATTGTCACAATTTATATAACAAATGAAATCCAAATCCAAATTATAAATTGATGTTTCCGGATATAATATGATGTTATAATCCAAAATCCTATGACCCTACTTTATAAACACTAAAATTGCATCCTAGTAAAATAAACTCCAATCAAGTCACTCCCAACTTTAGTAATTTCCAAAAAAACTCACTAAATGTTGCAATCTAAAACACATAATCTACTTTCTCATACATGTTAAACTATGTTGCTCCGACTCTTCATTTTTCTTGAAGTATCATGTTCGAAGTATATCCAAACATGGACATAGAAATACGATCTTTCAAAGCCCTCCAAATACATGAAAACCTTGTAAAATAGAAATTAAACATAGATGTACCTTTGTCCGACACTAACCCCATGTACGAGTACATATATGCTAAACATCACATTCAAAACAGAACTCTAAGCCTCAAGATGGCATCTCCATGTGTATTTATTTTTTTAGGTGCATGTTGCACACGGTCTGAGGCACGGCCTGTAACATAGTCGTGTGACCCAACTTTGAATACACACACGTTTTGGCACACGACTGTGTTGCCCTATTTCTAATATTCACACAGGTAGACATACGAGCTGGGACACGGCCATGTGTCCAGATTTTGAATGTCCACATAATCTGAGCTATGTCACACAGCCTAACTACACGGCTGTATGACCCCTATTTTCCAAATTTTTATTTTTTTTGAAACTTTCTGTTTTGCTTCAATTTGATCCCAAATTATTTTTAGGGTCCCGTAGAGTCGATTTAAGCCCCATAAGTGTATTTTTGCGAAGATTAGATTAAATTGTTATATGTTAGAATTTAATTTGTATAACTATTTTTGTTGTGAAGTTAATTGTTATGTTTTGCTCTATAATACTCCGTAACCTTAATCTAGCAACAAAGACAAGATAGGGGTGTTATAAATTTTCTTATTTTTTAGGGAGTTCCATGAAGTGTAGAAGAGATTATCAAAGAGTCATATAGTTAGACAAAACAATATGCATCCTTACCCAAGGCTAATTCTTTTGTGAAGTAAAGGGCGAATGTAGAGCCTAACTAGGTAGACATGTGGATGCAATTACGAATTGACGATTAAGTTAAAGTAGATTCAGATTATGCTGCTGTAGGAGGAATTTTAAGGGATAACCATGGAGGTTGGATCATTGGCTTTAATTTTCAATTAGGAAAATGCTCTATCCTTGAGGTTGAATTATTGGGTATCTTGGATGGTCTAACACATGTACAAGAGAAGTGAAGTAATAAAGTGTTGATTCAAACAAATAGTTTTGAAGCTATTAAAGCAATCCAAGATTCGGTTTCAACGCCTTCTAGGTCGATGCTTATCACATCATTTCCTGAAGAATGTAAAGGACTGAGTAATCGAGTACATCACTAGGGGAGAAAACAAAAGAGCTAATAGATTGGCAAAATAGCTTTTAATAAGGAGGATGGGTTGCGATTGTTTAGAGACAATCCTTTTGATTTGGCGTAATTGTTTGCATTCTCTTCTTACCCCCAAAAAAAAAATAGTTGAGTGGTAAACTTAAGGTTTTAGCAATCTAATTGGCGTGGATTCAAATCTCAATATATATATATATATATATATATATATTGGTTTTTGTTAAAATGAAAAGATTAAAGTACTCTCAAATAATGATTTATTTTAATTATGGGAAGACATTTTCATAATTTCCTACCTAAATTGATGCCCAGTTAACCCGTTACATCAACTCAAGCAAAAATTTTATTAATAATATGGATATTATATTAATTTTTTTTTTAGAAAAAATAGTTTTGCCAAAAAAACTTTCACGGAAGATCGCTTATTTATTATACAACGTCATCCACTAAATATGAACAAAACTCGATTCGATTTGAAAAAATTAAAAAATAAGAATTTTATAATTTGAACAATTTGAATAATTGATTGGTGTAAGTGAAGTTTGAAATAATATTTTTATTAGCAAAAGTTATAAATTTATTTTATTTCATTGTATTACAATTTATTTATATATCTTTAAATAAAAATAAAAGAAAAATAAACAATTTGAGAATAAAAAATAAATCAATTAAATAATTTTACTTTAATACACACCTTAATGGTAATAATACTAAATAAAAACAATAAATAATTTACTTAATAAAAGATAAAGATATTCCATGAAAAAAAGATTAAAAAAGAAGAAGCAATCATTCATTTGGATGCCAATCAGCAGGGTGGTGGAATGCTGTCATTCCAAATTAAACATAACTCCTCATCTACTTCTACCAAACTTACAAATCACACTTTTTGTTTCATCTCTATCCAAATATGAATGCAATACCAGCGTCTGGACTTCTTTTGTCACTCACCGCCTCTTCTATATCACGACTTCACCGCCAATTTCAATGACAGGGATGTGGGAAATGTTGGCCCAATCTTTGCCTTTCTCCTTTTCACAACGTTCCTCCAGCAACGGACATTGAGAAATTCCCAAATAAGAAAGAGAGGGAGGGAGCATGTTTCGGCAAAGAGAGGTGAGGTGTTGAAACCCCTGATATTCCAAACTCTTTAGATTTGGAAGAGAAAAGATCCTGAGACATGTAAGAGAAGAGGGAAGCAGATGTTCATCTGGAAAACACTCCATCTCTACTTCTGAATATGAGATCTGGAGAATTGTAAGAGAAGGGAGTGTATGCAAGCTCCATTCCCTTTTCCTAATCAAGCTCTCAATTAGTTTATCACTCCATGAGATTCTAATATCTTTTAATTTGGAGGGCAAACCCTCTTTTGGAACCCTCTCTATTTCTGGACAATGATCTATTGTCAAATACTCGGGAGATGAAAAGACGGAGTGCATTTGCTCGGGCAATGACTTTCGACTTTTGCAACTCCAAAGCGAAAGTCGGGTCAAATTGGTGACAGATAATCCATCTTCAATTTGAAAAGATATCAAATTTTGGCAGAACAATATAAACAAAGAATCGAGACATGTTAGATGCTGGTGGTGAGAGCCCTCTAAAGCAGCAGTAATAAACTTCAACTCTTCACATTTCCAAAACTGAACTCGCTTTAGCATAGGAAACGATCCTAATGGGAAAGATTCCAGTTGACCACACTTCACCCCGTCTATCCTCAAAGATTCAAGGGATGTATACAAGAAGATTTTTGAATAATCAAAATCTTTGCACCCATGGATGTTCAGTTTTTTCAGTGTAATAGACACAGTACCTTCAGGAAGGGATCTGATATAAGAATAATTTTTGATAGTTAACTTGTCGAGATGAGTGCAGTGTTGCAACATCTGTACCAATATGGAATCATTCATATTCGAAAAATGAATTCTCAACTTTCGAAGCCCACAAGGCAATGGCTCCAAAGTTGCAGTTATGTAACTCAAGTTCACAAATGCTTGGTGTCCTTGGGAGAAAACATTCAAGCTTCTCACAATTTGCAATCACCAATTTCTTTAAAGAGGGGAGGTGTTTGGGTATAGACTTGATTAGCTTTGGACAATCCCTGATGCGTAGCTCTTGCAGAAGGGAGAAAGCTTCATCACTCCTACACAACCATTCTTCCCCCCCAGCCATTTCCTCAAACACTAGGATTTCAAGAGATCCAAATGGTTTAGTCGAAGCTTGTCCATTACTGTAGAACTCCTCACCAACCATTACAACTCCGCTGAACCCAGAAATGGAGAGAGATTTCAAAGATGATAAGTGGCCAAGCGATGGAAAAGATAGGCAAAATTTACAGTCTTGCAACTCCAAAGATACCATATTTGAGAAGGAAAAATGCCCCACCCATTCTGGAAATCTCGTGCCTTTGTAACTTCCAATAGCTAGATGCTTCAAGTTTGTATTAGGCTCCAACTGTTCCAATACTTCTCTATCATGCTTTGAGTCACCATCAATATCATCATATTCATCCCATGTCAACATCAACTCCTTAAGATTAACCTTATCCTTCAAATTGGCATCTTTGGCATCCCTGACATTTACAACTTTTTTCAATCTTGAAATAGCAAGTCTTCCACGTAAATGCTTGAGCTTTCCCAACTCATTAATGCTTGAACCAGTTTGATCACCTAAAACAAAATCTGTTAAGATTCGAATATCTTTCAACTTACCCATTCCTTCTGGCATCCTAGTTAACTTTGTTCCCCTAATATCAAGATAAAGCATGTTGATCAATCTCCAGATGTCTCTCGGCAACTCAACAAGGTCACTGCATCCATGCAATGTCAATGATTGCAAATTATACAATGAACACAGAGAGTTTGGCAAACTTTTGATTGAAGTTTCTGAGAGATTCAAATTTCGTAGATGCTTCAAGTTACTAATTTCTTTTGGCAATTCTTTGATATTTTTATACTTAGCCAAAGAAAGCATTCGTAAGCTTGATTTCATCAGCAAATCGTGCATTAGCACATTGCTAACCTCTACCAGACCGAAAGAAGACTTCACGTTTATGAAAGTACGCAGACCTTTTGCTTTAGGTAGACTTTGAAATTTTTGCCGCACATCATATCGTTCTTGGACATTGGACAAATGACGGGTCTTTTCAGTTATTACACAAGAACCACCACTCCCTCCCAATCTGCAGATGAATTCTCCGGTGACAGATTTAGCCAAGTCACTAATTAGATCACGCATGACAAAACAAGATTCCTTTCCTTTTGATTGTTGAAAAAAGGACCTCAATCTCAAATCTTTGAAGTACTCGTTACCCAGTTCTTCCGGATCTCCATTATCTTTCGAAAGCTGTAAAAGTCCTTCAGCCACCCATAATTGAATAAGTTCTTCCTTTTCGAATTCGTTATCTTTAGGGAAAATTGAACAATAAGCAAAACATCGCTTTAAATGTGAAGGAAGATAATGATAACTTAATGTTAACGCCGGAAGAATATTACTAGCATCATTTGGAATGTCCCAAAAATTGCTATATAATATTTTGTTCCACTCATCAGCATCTGGTTTGCATCGCCCTCCAAGAGTTTTTGCAGCCAAAGGGAGACCGCCACATCTTTTAACAATTGCTTCACCGATTTCCATCAGATCTGGATGCTTGGTGGGGCTTGAACCATCAAATGCATGCTTTGCAAATAACTTCCAACAATCATCAGCAGATAACACATCTAAATGATAAGTTGGAACGTTCCTCATGATTGCTGCAACGCTTTCATCACGTGTTGTTACAACAATCTTGCTATTCTTGGCCCCAGAAGTGAAGGGACTTGCAAGCTCTTTCCAATGAACATAATTATTGATCCAAACATCATCCAAAATGATTAGATATTTCTTTCCCGACAGCTGCTCTTTGAGTTTAAGTTGAAGCTTATTTAAGTTCTGATTTCCATCACAGCTACATTTGATCTCTTCAAGAATGGTTTTGGTTACCTTGAAAGCATCAAATTCCTCTGAAATGCACACCCATGCTTTGGGGTGAAACCATTTATCCACTCTGGGGTCATTGTAGATCAATTGGGCAAGGGTGGTTTTGCCAAGCCCGCCCATACCCACAATGGGAATCACATCTATCTGATTTTCAGACAGATTTTGAGGATCCAACAACTTCATGATTTCTTCTTTTTCATCATCTCTGCCACAAACATCAGACTCGTCCACCAAACAAGTTGCAAGCGTTCTTTGAAATGCCTTTTCTCCTTTAAAGTTTTCTTTCAGACCCAGAATCTGTTTTTGGTTGAGTAGATTATCTAGTCTCCCAAGGATATTCTCCAGCTTGGACTGCATCACATCTTTGAAAGGATTGAAAGAAGAGAAAAAAGCTACTAAACTGGTTCATAACAGGAGTTTGATATTCGGATTCGATCTTGTTCCGAAGAGCTTCAGTAGAGATCTCGTCCAGGAGGTCCTCGGCATCATAAACAGCATCTTTGAGCTCATCAGTCCAACTTTTGACATTTGAGTTGGTAATCTGCTTATTTTCAGCATCATCCAACACAGCTTTCACCGACATCAAGGTTGGCTTCAGTTTCTTCAGCAGCATAGCTTCAAGTTTCTTTCCTTGGATAAGCCTCAGAACATCCCCAGAAACAATCCTATCAAGCAGCACCTCAATGGAAGCAGAGAGAAAAGCTTCAGCCACCATAGCCATGTTTTTCTTTTGGGGTTTTTGGTAAAGAAAGGTTTAAAGGAAGATGAAAAGGGAAGTAAAAGCAAACAATGGACAAGAAGAGTTCTTGAACACAAGAGAAGAAGGTTGTAAAGATGGAGGAGTTGGATACGAAACAGAAGAAAGAAAGTGCAAAGCAAATTGCAAACAAGGAACGGTAGAAGGATTGGATCAAAAGATGAAAGGGGAAGGCTTTAACTTGCAAATACTTTAGCTTCAATAAAAGATGAAACAACCTTGCAAACGGTACGATGCAAAGGAGACATTAGTAAAATGTTTAGGTCCCCTATTTTGTTAGAATAATATTATTATTAATTAATAATTAGCTTTTTTTTAAAAAATGGGAAAATAGGTATTCAATATTATAATTTTACAACAGGAGTAATTTTCTCAATACTAAAAAAATTTAAATGATTTTGTTCAAGACTGATAATATTGTGTTTTACAAATAAAACATAATTAAACGATTTTGTTTAAAACCAACATCATTATGTCTTACAAATTGAAAAATAAATTGTTTAACCACAACAAGAGCAACTTTATTGGTGCTATTAAATTATAGCTCAGATCCTACTAATATTGATGATCTCACCCGTCGTAACAGTCTATTTTTAGTCAAATAGAAACAGTAGTTTCGGGACCACAAATTTGAAGTCAAAATAATTATTTTTATTATTATTTTAAAGTCTATGGCATGATAGTATGTTTGTGTGAAATTTTTGTTAAAAAATTTTATTGTTTAAATGCTTAATTTGATAAAAAGGACTAAATCGCGTAAAGTGTAAAAATGATGTTTTAATAGCTAAAGGTATTAAATGGCTATGAAATTAAATAGTGGAGGTCTTTATGTGGTAAATATGCCATTATTAACATGAGTGGACATTTTTGGACTTATAGTAAGTGATTTTAATGAATTGTATTAAAGGTTAAAAAGGTAATTTAGTAAATTAAATAAGTAAAATAATAAAACAACAAAGTTGTCATCTTTGTTTAGTTCTTCCACCAAAATTAAGAAGATAGAAACTCCATGGATGCATGTTATGTTTGGCCAAGCTTCCTAGCTCAATAGGTGAGTGGATTTTGTCCCCTTTTTAATGATTTTATTTTATTTTTATAAATCAATCCATTTACGTTATTTCCTAAATTTAAGATTTTATTTTCAAAAAAGTAACATAATTTTCCATGGATACTATGAGTGTCAAAATTAAAGTCATTCGGGCTATGTACACTATGTTGATGTGATATGTCTCTAAATTATTGTACTATATTAATGTGCTATGTCTCTAACTTATTTACAAAATTTGATTTGAATTTAATTATTTTCAATTATACAAAATGAATCTAATTGAATCTTTCTTTTTAGAAAAAGAAAAACGCCTCCCAAAATCATAATACAAAGCTATCTTTTTTTGATATATAACCCTACGTGTTATTTACATGTTAATGGGATATGTCTTGTAACATCCTGAATTAAGGGGTTATGCATCTTTACTTAATTGAATGTTGTTGCATGCCTAAATATAATTGAGTGTGTTTTGGGAAGTTTTTCGAACTTCAAATATGTAAGTGAATGCTTAGAGAAATATTAAAATTTTAATAATTAAGATGGAGCTAAGCAAGATAGGCTTTAAGAAATATTGACAAGAGGTTTTAAGCATAATAAGTCAATTGGCAAGGTGGTAAGGGTGCATGGATGAATGCTTGAGGGGAGAGGTTCGAATCCCCTAGCTAACAAGTAGAAGAATTATATTTTTTTTATTTCTTTCCTATAGTGTCGGCCAAGATTATTCTAGAATGGATGGACATCTTTTTATTTTTGGTTAGTAGACCATAAGTAAAAGGCAAGTTAGAAGTTATGGCATGGAATCATGAAGTTATGGTAAGATAGGGGGACAAAGGGCTTGAAGAGGGGATGTTGTTTTGGAAGCTTTTTCATGGTCATTTGACCATGAACCTAGATGGCATAAGGGGCTAAAGGGGGATGGTTTAATTGTGATAGAATCAAGGGATTTGATGGGGAAGAAATGAGGAGGAAAAAGGGGATCATGTTGGCATAGGTTGGCCGAATTTTTGCATAGGCATTAGGGGTGTATGTTGGCCAAAATTTTAACCAATTTGTTCATCTTTTCCCTTTTTTCAAAACCTTGTTTCTTAGCCGATTGCATAATACACAAAGAGAAACTTTTCTTTTCTTTTAGCCATTTGGTACTTTACCATTTCGGTTTTGAGTAGTCTTTTAGTTTCTTTTCTTCAAAGCATATCATCTTTCTTCCTCTTTGTAATCGAAAATACCAAAGTTCCAAAGACCTTTTTCTTCACTTTTTCCCTCATAGCCGAATGCACATAAACTTCTAAACCCATCTCTTTTCTTTTGAAAATCATCATCATCATCTTCTTCTTCAATCTTTTACTTTCTCTCTTTCTTTCTTCTTCTCTCTCAACCAAACCATTATCTACTCTAACCAAAATCACCATTCTTTTCCTCTCTTTGTCAAACCGAATCATCATCTTCCATTTTCATCTTCTCCTTTCTTTTCTTTTATTGAAAACCAAACCATTATAGCCAAAGAAATCACTATCTTTCTCTTCTTTTTTGTGCAAGTCGAAATCACCAATTCTCTTTTCTAAATCATTAAGGCGAATCTTCAAGTAGTCAAGTAAGGATTTTTGTTAAGTGTTCTCATTATTTTTTTAGAATAGTCGATTTTAGAAACTTATTTCTCTCATTTTCTCCTATGCCAATCTTTGAAGGGATTTAAGGATTCTTTTGGTAGCCAACATTTTAAGAGAGATCTTCGAATCATCCAAGGTAAGGATTATCATTTTCGGTTATATCGTTTCTTTTAGATAGATTATTAATCGACTTTATTTTAGGGGTGGTTTTGGGACTAACAAGATAGGTTCGAAAACAGCGGTAAGGAGTGTTTGGAAGAGGGGAGGCTCTGTTATACCCTCAAACTTCAAACGAAGGGCTGTATCGGCGATAAGAGATTTTCCACCGGGTTGTGGACCCTCTGCTAACGAAGATCGTTTATTTGAAGTCGTGCGTATAACCGAACCATTTTTCGTTAGTGGGTTGTTATCGGGTTTTGATCCATCTATTGGAGAGAAACCACATATAACGGTTGTCCGAGATTCCGAGGGTAAGGATTTAGATCTCTCATCAATAGTGTAGATTATAAGTATTAGTGTATTCTAATCATGTGTGATAATTAACTAGGTGTTGACGAGCGGGAAGGTATCGTTCTCACTGTCATAAGGTGTGTAACATTATACTAAAATCCTCATAGATCTAATATAAATGTGATTTATATGAAAATATATTTGATAATGAATGTGAGTCCCATTCAGTGGTATGCGATATTCAGGTATGTTTACCCCAATATTTCGTTAATTTTGCTATATGCCTAAATGTGAAATAAGTATGATTTTGCTATGATTTTGGGGTAAATGGCATGAAAACTAAATAATATGTATGTGCATGGTCATATGGGTGTTATTGATATGGGGAAGTATTCTGGTGGTTTTTACCACATAATCCGGTGACTTCGGTCACATATTTGAATCCGGTGACTTCGGTCACATATGTGAATCTGGTGACTTCGGTCACATATTTGAATCCGGTGACTTCAGTCACAATTGTCTGGTGGCCATGCCACAAAATTATAAGGGCGATGTGCATGTTGACTGCAGCAACTGCCTTCGATGGTGTGTAGCGGATGGATATTTAGGTGGGCCCGGGTTTGCATTTCAATATATATATCCATGTGATTTCTAAATGATTTTTATTTGATTTGCTATAAAAATGGGCTTATGGCTAAATATGACTAAATTGGGCTTATGGCTTATGTGTTATTAAATGGGCTTAAAGGCCATGATCAATTGGGCTTTTAGTGTTTTTGTTACACATTGAGTTTATGACTCACCCCTTTTGTGGGATAATTTTTCAGATAACTCTTAGCGCGATGGATCGGGTTAGCGAGGACTACGTGGTGGCCAATGCTCTACAAAGTATTTCGGAGTTTCTCCTAATTAAACTTATTAAGTTTATTTTTAGTACTTACAATTTATTATGGGTTTTGCTATTTTTGTAATAAGGCCACTATGAACTATTTTTAATTTTGCATTTGAATTTTATTCGCCATGAACAATATTTAATTAAATAACTAAATGGTTTTCGATAAATAATTTAAACTGCTTTTTGACACTAATATATATATGTTTTACAATAATAAGTAAAATTTTTCATAAAATTTGGTTTTCTTTTAACTTATAAATTTCTCTTAAAAATAATGTTTTAAGGAGATATAAATTTATTTAAATTTGATTTTAACCTAAATATTAAGCCAATCTGTTTTATACAAATTCATCAAGTTTTTCTTAAACAAAATGAGAAATTGCTAAAGTTGTATTCGAGGAACATATCAAATCCGGTCAGGCTTTTTGGGCCGGGTTTGGGGTGTTTCAACTTGGTATCGAGCCAGCTTTTAAACTCCCTACCTTGGGTTTTGAAGCCCACAACGTTTTCAAAATATAGCCCAAATGACTTTTTGAAAGTTTTCTTAAGTTAAATGGTTTTATAGAAGCATGGCACCCGAGTTCTCGGCCTAGGTCCATCAGGTAAGTACCTTTATTGATAAAGTAATATGAATGTATGATAAGCCTAAGGAAACTATACTTTAGAGATATGGACTCTAGGTGTATGTGTACTACTACGGAAAAACTACTAAATAAATATTTGTTGCATAAAACTTTCTTTTAATAAGAAGTGAAAAGACTCTAATGCATAAGACTTTTTCATAAAAAATAGATAAGACACGTAGTAGACATGAGTTCTAGGGGACGTGGTCGTCGTGGACGCGGTAGAGGAAGAATGGCTATGTCAGAACCAGTTAGATCTGGTCAAGGTTCCGAAAATGAAGCTCTGCCACCGGCAGTTGGGATGGAATTTCAAGAGCAAAATGAAGGAGGTGATGCAAGATCACAAGTCAGTCTTGAAGTTTTGGAACGAGTAGCGAAGCTAGTACTGAAATGGGTCTCGAAAGTCAGTAGCTGAGAGACTTAGATCAAATGGAGCTGAGGTTTTTAGGGGAGTATCTGGAGTAGCCCCAAATGTAGTGGAGTACTGGTTAGAGGCAGTCGAGAGGATCATGGACGATTTAGACTGCACTACTGAAGAAAAACTGAAAGGTGTTGTTTCACTACTCCGGGATGAGGCCTACCAGTGGTGGCTCACTGTCAAGGAAAGTACCCCTGCGGATCGAGTGGATTGGGGGTATTTTAAAGTCAAGTTCGAAGGAAAATATGTTGGAGCTAGCTACATCGACTCCCAGAGAAAGGCGTTTTTGAATTTAGTACAAGGAAATAAGTCGATAGCTGAGTATGAAGCAGAGTTCTTGCGACTTGGCCGATATGCTAGAGGAATAGTAGCAACTGAATATGAGCGGTGTGTCAGATTCGAGGATGGACTAAGAGATGAGCTGCGAGTGTTGATTGGTCCGCACCGAGAAAGAGACTTTGCAGTCTTAGTAGAAAGGGCAAGGATAGCCGAAGAAGTTAAGCGGACTGAAAGATGAGAATCGGACGAGGCGAATAAGAATAAGAGGAGCTTTGGGTCTTCAGGGTCATCCGGGAATTTTCAGAAGAAACCAAGAGTTGATGGGACGCGAGGTCAGCAGACTGCTACGGGAGGACAACATCGTGCTTGTGCTCAATGTGGGAAGATGCACCCGGGAGAATGTTGGAAAAAGACCGGGGGATGTTTCAAGTACGGGTCTAAAGATCATATGATCAAGAATTGCCCGATGAATTCAAATAAGAACTGCCCAAAGGTCGTGGTGTTAATCAGTCGGCGAGGTGGACAAAGAAATGATAAGGGTCGTGGTCCAAATGAAAGAAGTAATGGTTACGGTAGAGGTCGCGGGACTTCGAGCAGAGGCGATGGTAGCTCGAGGTGAGACGATCAGTCGGTATATGCGCTAAATCGTAGAAAGACGTGATGCACTGATGTTATCACGATGCACGTTTCGATTTACGGTTACCCTTTATTGCTTTAATAGATATAGGGTCAACTCATTCATACATCGCTAGTGAAGTATCTCAAACTCGCATGTGACTTCGAGATCGTATTTAGGAAGATGATCGTATTTAGTCCTTTAGATGAGAAGGTAGTAATAGACAAACTTTTAAGAAAGTGCCTTTAGAAGTTCAAGGATGCAATTTACGGCTAATTTAATGGAGTTGCCATTCGGGGAATTCGACCTGATCTTAGGCATGGACTGGCTAGTGAAATATCATGCAAATGTGGATTGTCTTGGCTAAGCGGATGTCCTTAAGAACTATTGATGACAAAGAAGTTGTAGTGATGGGCGAGAGACGGAACTACTTATCAAATGTAGTATCCGCTCTTAAGGCAGAAAAGATGGTTAGAAAAGGATGTGTGGCTTTTCTGATGTTGGTTAGTACCTTGGAAGCTAAGCAGGCAACTGTTGAAGAAGTCAGGATTGTGAATGAATTTGTAGATGTTTTTCCGGAAGAACTTCCAAGATTGCCTCCGGATCGAGAGGTAGAATTTGGGATTGAATTATTGCACGAATGCAGTAGCCAGTTTCTATTACTCCGTATAGAATGGCACCGAAGGAGTTAGTTGAGCTTAAGGCTCAGATTCAGGAGTTGTTTGATCGTGGATTTATCCGACCTAGTGTGTCTCCATGGGGAGCACCGGTCTTATTCGTGAAGAAGAAGGACGGAACGATGAGGATGTGTATAGATTACCGACAGTTGAATAAGCTGACCATCAAGAACAAGTATCCTTTGCCGAGGATCGAGGACTTGTTCGATCAGCTTAAGGGACCTGCGGTATTTTCAAAGATAGATCTAAGGTCAGGGTATCATCAGCTCAAAGTGAAAGAAGCAGATATCCATAAGACAGCGTTCCGAACTAGATATCGGCATTATGAATTTCTGGTAATGCCATTCAGATTGACGAAAGCCCCAGCTGCGTTCATGGATATGATGAATCAGGTTTTTCAGCCCTACTTGGATCAGTTCGTCGTGGTATTCATAGACGACATCTTGGTGTATTCTAAGTCTGAAATGGAACATGATAAGCATCTCCGGATTGTGTTGCAAGTTTTAAGGGAGAAGAAACTTTATGCCAAATTCAGCAAGTGTGAATTTTGGCTGAAGGAGGTTACGTTTTTAGGCCATGTGGTGTCTGCAGAAGGGATAAGGGTGGATCCTCGGAAGATTGAGGCTGTGCTAGATTGGAAACCACCTAAGTCCGTATCTGAGGTTCGCAGTTTCTTGGGATTAGCAGGCTACTATAGAAGATTCGTCGAAAGATTCTCATCGATAGCTGCACCTTTAACGAAATTATTGAGAAAGGAGGTACCTTTCATGTGGGCTGATAAACAGCAAGAGAGCTTTGAGAAGCTTAAGAGGGTTTTAACTGAAGCTCCGATTTTGATTCACTGAAGCGAGAAAGGATTTCGTGGTGTCTTGTGATGCTTCTCACACGATTAGATTAGGATGTGTTCGATGCAAGGCGCTTGAGACCACACGAGGTTAATTACCCGACGATGACTTAGAGTTGACAGCGGTGGTCTTTGCTCTTAAAGTTTGGAGACATTATTTATATGGGGAAAATTCAGTAATATACACGGACCACAAGAGTCTGAAATATCTACTGACTCAAAAGGAACTGAATTTGAGACAGCGAAGGTGGATAGAATTGTTGAAAGATTATGACTGTTCTATCGAGTACCACCCGGGCAAGGCGAATATGGTGGCAGATGCTCTAAGTCGGAAAGTGGTGTCAGATCTAAGGGCATTGTTTGCACATCTTAGTCTTTACGATGACGGAAGCTTGTTGGCAGAATTACAAGTAAAGCCGACGTGGTTGAGTCAAGTGAAAGAGAGACAATTGGTAGACGATGATCTGAGTACTCAGCTTCGGCAGGTGCAGAGTGGGGAATTGGAAGATTATGGTATTAACAACGATGGGGTATTGTGTTTCAAAGGTAAAATCTGTATGCCGAGGGATCAGGAGTTGAGGCAAAAGATTCTTCAGGAGTCGCATGGTAGTCCATATGCTATGCATCCTGGAGGAAGTAAGTTATACCGAGATTTGCGAGATCAGTTTTGGTGGTCTGGTCTTAAGCAGGAAGTTACAGAATTCGTAGGAAAGTGTTTAACGTGTCAACAAGTCAAGGCTGAACATCAAGTACCTTCGGGATTGCTTCAGCCGATAAAGATTCCGTAGTGGAAGTGGGAGAGAATCACCATGGACTTTGTTAGTGGGCTTCCTCTTACGTCTACTAAGAAAGACTCGGTATGGGTGATAGTGGATCGATTGACAAAATCTGCATATTTTATCCCCGTTCGGGTTGATTACTCTTTGCGTAAATTGGCGAAGTTATATGTATCGAGATTGTGAGGTTGCATGGAGTGCTTGGTGTCGATTATTTCGAGATAGGGATCCGAGGTTTACGTCTCGATTTTGGAAAGCATTGCATCAGGCTTTGGGCACCAGATTGGACTTTAGTACGGCATTTCATCCACAGTCTGACGGCCAGTCTGAGCGAGTAATTCAAGTCTTAGAGGATATGTTAAGGGATGTGTGATGGATTTCAGAGGAAGCTGGGAGGAGTTCTTACCATTAGCGAATTTGCGTGACAACAACAGTTACCAAGCCAGTATTCGGATGGCACCATATGAAGCACTATATGGACGGAAGTGTCGCACTCCTACGTGTTGGACAGAACTAGGGGAACGTCATATTTTGGGTCCAGAATTAGTGGCTGAATCCGAAAAAAAGGTTAAGGCAATTCGAGCTCGGTTAAAAGAAGCGTCTGACAGGCAAAAGTCGTACGTAGATCTTAAGCGGAAAGAAATAGAGTTTGCTGTGGGGGATCAAGTATTCTTGAAGGTTTCACCTTGGAAAAAGGTGATGAGATTTGGTCGCAAAGGAAAGTTAAGTCCCAGGTTCATTGGACCTTATCGAGTTTTGAAGCGGGTCAGACCTGTGGCATATCAGTTAGAATTGCCTTCAGAGTTGAAGCAAATGCACGATGTGTTCCATGTTTCAATGTTACGCCGTTACCGGTCGGATCCATCTCATGTAGTGCCAGTTGAGGAGGTGGAATTAAGACCAAATTTGTCTTATGAAGAGGAGCCAATTCAAATCCTGGAGCGGGATGTAAAGGTGTTACGGAGAAAATTGATTCCTCTTGTCAAAGTGTTATGGCGTAATCATGGATCAGAAGAAGCTTCGTGGGAGCCAGAGGAAGCGATGCGACAGCAATACCCTCACTTGTTCTAGCCAGGTAATTTCGAGGTCGAAATTATTTTAAGGGGGTAGAACTGTAACATCCTGAATTAAGGGGTTATGCATCTTTACTTAATTGAATGTTGTTGCATGCCTAAGTATAATTGAGTGTGTTTTGGGAAGTTTTTCGAACTTCAAATATGTAAGTGAATGCTTAGAGAAATATTAAATTTTTAATAATTAAGATAAAGCTAAGCAAGATAGGCTTTAAGAAATATTGATAAGAGGTTTTAAGCATAATAAGTCAATTGGCAAGGTGGTAAGGGCGTATGGATGAATGCTTGAGGGGAGAGGTTCGAATCCCCTAGCTAACAAGTAGAAGAATTATATTTTTTTTATTTCTTTCCTATAGTGTCAGCCAAGATTATTCTAGAACGGATGGACATCTTTTTATTTTTGGTTAGTAGACCATAAGTAAAAGGCAAGTTAGAAGTTATGGCATGGAATCATGAAGTTATGGTAAGATAGGGGGACAAAGGGCTTGAAGAGGGATATTGTTTTGAAGCTTTTTCATGGTCATTTGACCATGAACCTAGACAACATAAGGGCTAAAGGGGATGGTTTAATTGTGATAGAATCAAGGATTTGATGGGGAAGAAATGAGGAGGAAAAAGGGGATCATGTTGGCATAGGTTGGCCGAATTTTTGCATAGGCATTAGGGGTGTATGTTGGCCAAAATTTTAACCAATTTGTTCATCTTTTCCCTTTTCTCAAAACCTTGTTTCTTAGCCGATTGCATAATACACAAAAGAGAAACTTTTTCTTTTCTTTTAGCCATTTGGTACTTTACCATTTCGGTTTTGAGTAGTCTTTTTAGTTTCTTTTCTTCAAAGCATATCATCTTTCTTCCTCTTTGTAATCGAAAATACCAAAGTTCCAAAGACCTTTTTCTTCACTTTTTCCCTCATGGCCAAATGCACATAAACTTCTAAACCCATCTCTTTTCTTTTGAAAATCATCATCATCATCTTCTTCTTCAATCTTTTACTTTCTCTCTTTCTCTTTCTTCTTCTTTCTCTCAACCGAAACCATTATCTACTCTAACCAAAATCACCATTCTTTTCCTCTCTTTTGTCAAACTGAATCATCATCTTCCATTTTCATCTTCTCCTTTCTTTTCTTTTATTAAAAACTGAAACCATTATAGCCAAAGAAATCACTATCTTTCTCTTCTCTTTTTGTGCAAGTCGAAATCACCAATTCTCTTTTTCTAAATCATTAAGGCCGAATCTTCAAGTAGTCAAGTAAGGATTTTTGTTAAGTGTTCTCATTATTTTTTTTAGAATAGCCGATTTTAGAAACTTATTTCTCTCATTTTCTCCTATGCCGAATCTTTGAATGGGATTTAAGGATTCTTTTTGGTAGCCAACATTTTAAGAGAGATCTTTCGGAATCATCCAAGGTAAGGATTATCATTTTCGGTTATATCGTTTCTTTTAGATAGATTATTAATCGACTTTATTTTAGGGGTGATTTTGGGACTAACAAGATAGGTTTGAAAAGAGCGGTAAGGAGTGTTTGGAAGAGGGGAGGCTCTGTTATACCCTCAAACTTCAAACGAAGGGCTGTATCGGTGATAAGAGATTTTCCACCGGGTTGTGGACCCTCTGCTAACGAAGATCGTTTATTTGAAGTCGTGCGTACAACCGAACCACTTTTCGTTAGTGGGTTGTTATCGGGTATTGATCCATCTATTGGAGAGAAACCACATATAACGGTTGTCTGAGATTCCGAGGGTAAGGATTTAGATCTCTCATCAATAGTGTAGATTATAAGTATTAGTGTATTCTAATCATGTGTGATAATTAACTAGGTGTTGACGAGCGAGAAGGTATCGTTCTCACTGTCATAAGGTGTGTAACATATACTAAAATCCTCATAGATCTAATATAAATGTGATTTATATGAAAATATATTTGATAATGAATATGGGTCCCATTCAGTGGTATGCGATATTCAGGTATGTTTACCCCAATATTTCGTTAATTTTGCTATATGCCTAAATGTGAAATAAGTATGATTTTGCTATGATTTTGGGGTAAATGGCATGAAAACTAAATAATATGTATGTGCATGGGCATATGGGTGTTATTGATAAGGGGAAGTATTCTGGTGGTTTTTACCACATAATCCGGTGACTTCGGTCACATATTTGAATCCGGTGACTTCGGTCACATATGTGAATCTGGTGACTTCGGTCACATATTTGAATCCGGTGACTTCAGTCACAATTGTCTGGTGGCCATGCCACAAAATTATAAGGGCGATGTGCATGTTGACTACAACAACTGCCTTCGATGGTGTGTAGCGGATGGAGGGTCGATTTAGTAATCCCCATGGTGTGATTGGTTGGTACGGGTGGTGTGTAGCGGATGGATATTTAGGTGGGCCCAAGTTTGTATTTCAATATATATATCCATGTGATTTCTAAATGATTTTTATTTGATTTGCTATAAAAATGGGCTTATGGCTAAATATGACTAAATTGGGCTTATGGCTATATGTGTTATTAAATGGGCTTAAAGGCCATGATCAATTGGGCTTTTAGTGTTTTTGTTACACATTGAGTTTATGACTCACCCCTTTTGTGGGATAATTTTTCAGATAACTCTTAGCGCGATGGATCGGGTTAGCGAGGACTACGTGGTGGCCAATGCTTTACAAAGTATTTCGGAGTTTCTCCTAATTAAACTTATTAAGTTTATTTTTAATACTTAGAATTTACTATGGGTTTTGCTATTTTTGTAATAAGGCCACTATGAACTGTTTTTAATTTTTGCGTTTGAATTTTATTCGCCATGAACAATATTTAATTAAATAACTAAATGGTTTTCGATAAATAATTTAAACTGCTTTTGACACTAATATATATATGTTTTACAATAATAAGTAAAATTTTTCATAAAATTTGGTTTTCTTTTAACTTATAAATTTCTCTTAAAAATAATGTTTTAAGGAGATACAAATTTATTTAAATTTGATTTTAACCTAAATATTAAGCTAACTGCTTTTATACAAATTCATCAAGTTTTTCTTAAACAAAATGAGAAATTGCTAAAGTTTTATTCGAGGAACATATCAAATCCGGTCAGGCTTTTTGGGCCGGGTTTGGGGTGTTTCATGTCTCGAAATTATTACTAGGGATTATATTTTTTTACAGATGAACATGCAATATCTATCAACATAATATGATGAAATAACAACACAATAATATATAAATATTTTAAAATTTATATGGTACAAATTGATGGATAAATTTGAGTGGAGACGATAAAATCAGAGACTTTTATGGAATTAAACAGTAGACTTCGAGGCGCAAATGATGCTTTCCAAAGAGAACTATTTGCCCCTACACAAAGTTGCTAGAGGGTTAAGATAAAGGTCCTCCCGGGATACAACGAAGTTTTGAATTTCCTTTGATTAGCAAAATCGAGGAATTCATTGACTCTTGCTCTAGTTTCTAAAAATATGATTGATTGTAATTGTAATTTATGAGCACTATAGACCCTCTATTTATATACATTCAAAGGATACTATTTTGAAGAATCACAACCCTTCATGCTGGACATACTTCTAAGAAGAAATATGTCCCATGAAAATGTATCAATTGAATGATAAATTATCACTTTCCAAATGTATCTATTGAATGATAAATTATCACTCACCAAAATTGACTAAGTGCTCATCAAAAAATTAAATTTGCAATCTATAATTTCCAACAATCCCCCACTAGATTGCTAATTCTAGAAAATAAGTACACAATGATTATGCATAAAGAAGGGTGTCCGTAGATTGAACATTTCTTTAGTGCAAACTTTCAAAGTATCAACAATGTGAATGGTGGCTAGTCGCTTGAACCATCACTTTTAAAGTCAATACCGAAAAATTTGCACAAATAATCGTAAAGTATTAGAGTAAGAGTTTAAATTTATTTTAGCACCGTTATGGTCATGTGCTCATCCTATTTCATGAACATATACGAGAGAAAACCATAAAGAAAATCTCGTTGAAGCAGCACCACTTCATGTCCATATAGGTGGATTTCATGACAATTAATGTCCATCCATTAAGAGTAAAACTCATCCTCCTAAAATATACATACTAAATCCTAATCCTCAGTCTATGTTGTCGTTCGATAACTTGTTATTACCCATTGAACCTTGAAACTAACTTTTGACTAGAACAAGGTAGGGTTTCCATTATCAATGACGTAATTAGAATGGTTTTAATCCCATCTTAGTGGCAGTAATATTAACCAAATCCTTTGACAAACCTTTTGTCTTTGGATCCGCTAAATTGTCAATTGACTTAACATAGGTAACAGTTATCATACTGTCCCTAATCAATTGTCTTACACACTCATGTCTCAAACTTATATGTCTGGACATTATATTGTACACATTATTGTACGCTCGAGACATGGTAGATTCACTATCACAATATACGGAAATGGCAAACCTACGTTGTGGCCACAACTTTATATCTAGTAAGAGATCTTTTAGCCATTTCGCTTCCTTGCCAATAGCCGCCAAGGTTATAAATTCAGCCTCCATAGTTGAATGTGAGATACAAGTTTGTTTCTTGGAGGCCCAACTAATGGCTTCACATTCGATTGTAAAAATTCATTCCGATGTGGACTTATTGTCACTTAGACTTGTAATCCAATTTGCATCCGAGTAACCTTCTAGTATTGTGGGATAATCACTATGGAATAATCCCAAATTTTTTATTTTCTTAAGATAGTGAAAAATCCTACAAATTTCTTTCCAATGATTAGTACTAGGACAATTTGTAAATCTCGCCAATTTGCACACAGCAAATGCGATATCGGGTTTAGTGTAATGCATTGCATACATTAGACTTTCAATTGTGCTGGTGTACTCAAGTTGCGCTATAGCCCTACCATTATTCTCACTTAACTTGAAGTTCGAATTGTATGAAGTGTTTGAATCCTTGATAGTCAAGTGTTTAAAATTTTCCAATACTTTTTCAATGTAGTGAGATTGGCTTAGTGCAAAGCCCTTTTCATGCTTTTTCACCTTTATACCTAGAATTGTATCTACCTTGTTGAGATCTTTCATCTTAAAATTCAAGGCTAGATACTCTTTGGTCTCACGAACACCTTCCATGTTCGTACCAAAAACCAACAAATCGTCTACATAGAGACAAATAATTACACCATACCTATCGGTGAATTTAGTGTAAATACATTTATCCGCACCATTATGTAAAAAACTATATGACAAGATAACCGAGTCAAATTTCTCATGCCGCTGTTTAGGTGCTTATTTTAAACCATATAATGACTTGATCAACTTACACACCTTATGTTCATTCCCAGGAAGTACAAAACCTTGTGGTTGCTCCATGTAGACTTCCTCTTCGATATTACCATTCAAAAAAATCTTCTTAACATTTATTTGATGTACATGTTGTAACACCCTTCACCCATATTCAACGCCGAAATAGGGTTACGGAGCATTACCGAACTTACAATACATTTAAACATACTTTTCTCATACATTCAATTAATACATACAATCATCATTCATTCACAATCAATTTGTCCCTTATACGAGCCTACGGGCCATAAACATGCTTTGAAAGTGGTTCGGGACTAAACCAATAACTTATGAAACTTCCATGAAACTTTAAATTTTTTTCTCAAAACAGGGGACACACGCTCGTGTGACCAGACCGTGTGTCTCACACGGGCACATGCCACCAGATACGCCCGTGTGCCAGGCCGTGTACTAGGCCATATCAAACCTGTAAGGTATACTGACTTATGCCACATGGCCAAGTCACACGCCCGTGTGCAAGGCCGTGTAGAGCATACTGACTTGATTTCTAAAACCACACTAGGGGACACATGGCCGTGTACTTAACCGTGTATCACACACGACTGAGACACACACCCGTGTCTCTGCCCGTGTGGACAAAAATAGGCTATTTACCAAGCCATTTTGCCACCCCATTTGGTACACACCTTCACCTATACATATGGCACAAAACAAAGCTTAATTCCTACCATTTCATCTAAGCATTTCTTAGCCTAAACCACAATCACAAACATCCTCAATTCATCAACCATTTCCAAGCAAACATTAAACACATCACAAAATGAAATTAGCACACCTATAAACATACATCACCAACCAAACCAAGTAGGTCAATTTACATAGCCATATATAACATTATAAACACAACTTTTATAGGCTAACACAAATGGCCAAATTCACTTTCAAGCTATAACCAAAATGATTAAAGTCCCCATACATGCCATATGACCCAAATCATAGTTTCAAAATTACTAAAGTGTTTGTGGATAGTGTGATGAAGTCTCCGGCGATCCCCGAATCCGAGCTAGCTTTGAAATAACTATAAAACATGGAAAAACAATAGAGTAAGCTATATAGCTTAGTAAGCTCGTATGTTAGCAATAAGAAACTATTCCCATTCATTAATCATTCAAATAATAGAAAACAATATACAACAATTCTATTAAATCTTAAAGCTATCAAATGATCATTCACATAACTTACCAAGAAACTCATCAATTCCATAGTTTCAATACTCAATTCATTACCATACGTACCTGAACCATCTCGTACCAATCTTATACTCAACCACATCTTTCATTTACCCGTTGGACCATTCGGAATAGAAGTTAGATACTCAAGGATCCCACACGATAAGTACCTATACCATGGCCCGAAGCCAAATCAAGTTAACTTATTCGAAATTTTCATATCATGGCCCGAAGCCAAATCAGCAGATATGCATGGCCCGAAGCCAAATCAGTATAACTTGCACCCGAAGTGCTATATCATGGCTCGAAGCCAACTCAAAGTATCCCTAATGACATGTCACTAGCATCCTAAACTATTCCTCAGGTTCAACTGGAATTTCAACTGTCGAATCGTCTTCGCATTACTATCGTTCATATACTCAGTCTCGTATTCGCAATTTATGCAATATCAAAACATATTGAATACGTTTGTATAGAAATTTATCACATACGAACTTACCTCGAATGTTAAAACGGTAAATCGAGTCGATTAGTCAATAACTTTATCTTTTCCCCTATCCAAGTCCGTATTTATCCTTTCTTGATCTGAATATATTTAAAATTAACTTATTTAATCATCTATTCATTTAATTTAGTCCAAACACACTTTAAAACACATTTACACTTTTACCCCACATATTTCACATTTTTCACAATTTAGTCATTATTTCATAAAATAAAAAATTAATGAAATTCCAAATATACCTATGCTAGATGAATTAACATAATGCCCTTAGCAGCCCATATTTTTATTTATTTCACATTTTAACCACTAACTTTACACATTTCTCAATTTAATCCCTATTTTGCATTTTCAACAAAAATCACTTTACAAAACTTGCATAATTCATAATAAATATTCATAATCTATCATCAAACATCAAAACTCATAATATTCATCAATGGAAACTTTCAAAATCTTTAAAAAAATTTCAAAATAGTCTCTGGGCTAGTTAGTACTAGATGCAACGATCACAAGAACATAGAAATCATTAAAAACCGAGCAAAAATGGACTTACAATTAGATCATGAAGTGGTCGAATATCAAAAGCCATAAAATAGTTTTCTTCTTTGCTATAAACGGTCAAAAATATGAATAAAACTCATCTTTTTGTTTTTGATTTATTAATATTATGATTAATATACAATTTACAACATTAGCCTTTAATAAAACCATTTAATAACATTCATTTAATGTCCAAATATGTCCACTCATGTGTCAAATGGTCAAATTACAACATAAGAACCTTAAATTTAAGTTTCTATAGCTATTAGACACCTTTATTTATTAGAACTCAAGTTTTACTCTTTACGCGATTTAGTCCTTTTTTTATCAAATTGACCAACTAAACGATAAAATTTCTTAACGAAATTTTCACACCATCATATATTCTTGCTGTAAATATTAAAATAATAATAAAATAAATATTTTAACATCATATTTTTTGTTTCGAAACTACTATTCCAATTTGACTAAAAACGAGCTGTTACACATGTATCTGATGGATAGATGCAAGTGCTATAAGAATTCAAATGGAGGTCATCCTAGCCACTTGCACTACAGGAAAATAGGGTTTTAGCAGCATTTTTAGTGGTGTTTGGACGAAAAACGCCACAAATATTAAACATTAGCAGTGTTTGCAAGAAAATGCCACAAAAAGTTGAGCAATAGCAGCGTTTTTGATACAAACGCCGCTAAAAATAGAGCAATAGTGGCGCTTTGGTGAAAACGCCGCTAAAAATAGAGCAATAGCAACGTTTTTTTGTTTAAACGCCGCTAAAAAATAGTGATAGCGGAGCTTTGGTAAAAATGCCGCTAAAAGTTGAGCAATAGTTCCATTTTCATCTAGGGTAACCGACACTCGTTTCGATTTGATTCGGTTTGCTTTTCATTTTTTTCTTATTTTTGTTTTGAATTTAATTTTATTTTGCTTTTTGAAACTAACTTAATTATGAAAAGTTACAAATTGATAACTAAACTATTTAGAAGTTTTGCTTTATCGAAACCCCTAAACCCTAACTATTTATATTAATTAAAATACAATTATTTTTAATTGAATATTTATATTCTTCAAAAAAATAATGACACGTAGAAAAAATTGAAAGTAAAAACATAGAAACATATATGTTAAAAATTAAAAATTAAAAAACTATTATTTAAAATAAATTTAACTTTAAGGTTAAAATGCAATGTAAGTTTAACTTTAAGGTTTCAGTGTTAGATTTTATAGTTATGAATGGTTTTAGGGTTTGATGATTTAAGGTTTAAGGTTTATGGTTTTAGTGTTTATGGGTTTGACGTTTAGGGTGTAACACCCCAAACCCGGCCTATGAGTCCTGACCGGATCTGGTATGTCACGGAGTAAAATAATTTGAAACATTTTGAGTGTCTGGTGAAACCTTGTTAAAAAATATGGCTAAGGTATTATAACGGGGTTTGATAAAACTCAGTTGGGATTATTTTTATAAATATGGTTGGGTTGGTTAACCCTTTGGAAGACGTTTGATCATGCAAAATTTTAAAAATTTGTCAAGGTTATAGTTGACTTGGTGTATCTTGTTACCCGATGGTAACACCTTTGAAAACTCGTAAAAGTTACTTAGTTGGAAAATGTTGCTTTTAACCGGCTTACATAACATTTGTAAATTCATTTGAAGTATAGCATAAGTAAAGTAAATTGACTATGTAAACATCCAAATAAATATTAACGGCCTTATTACAACCCAAATTAAAAACTTAGAAAAGAAAATAAATAAACTTAACGATAATAAATTAAATTCAAATCCATCGAATAAGCATGGCCGCCTCGAGTCCTCTCCGGATCCATCTTCGCGATCTACTCATCTGCAAAATAGTATGGGAAGGGGTGAGTCACCAAGACTCAGTGTATAAATCCCCCACCCAGAAATGTAACTCATACACAGATTATTAATAAACATGCAAATATGCAATCCTACTAACCATCCGTACTCCTTAACTACCCCGTGTGGTCAAAACCACTGGTGGTCAAAACCACTGGTGACTAGAGTCACAAATCAAATGATGGGGCCAACCCATTGTGTGGTCAAAACCACTGATGACCATAGGTCACAAATATCATAATGTGGTCAAAACCATCGGTGGTACCAAACCACCGGACTTAGTCACAATTATCATCGGTGTGGTCAAAACCACTGGTGACCGAAGTCACAATAAATCTGATGGGGCCAACCCATCTTGTGGTCAAAACCACTGGTGACAGTCCATAAAAATCATCCCCCTCTTCTCATCAATCCCACCATCATCATGCTTTCATAACAACCGTCATATATCATACATTTATGTATAGCATAGCATTTAACAGCATATGATGGCATACTCAATCATATTTCATAGACAAAGTAATAGGGGACTTACCCGAAATCCAATCTTATGCCACAAGCAAATCACTAGCAAAAAGATTAAAAGGCAACAATATGGCAATATTAATTAATAAAGTGTGTAAAGAGTTTTACACACCTGCTTACTCGTGAGACTAACAAATCCTGAATATACTAGCGAAATCCCGAGAGATTGTTTTCCCCTCTACAATCGGCCAATCACCAAAGTTAGTGCCATAAGCCCATTCGGCCAAATTAGTTAAAACCCGAAGACTCACTTGTGGCACCTACCTTGACCCGATTTGGTTTCCAACCAAATCCCGAAGCCACACACTGGATTCCTTGCAATCGGCCAACCTTAGATCCATACAAGTGATTAGTTTTCAGCTTTTCCAAGTATCTAATGGAAAGACTAAAAGAGAATCTCTTACCGTAGGCTTACCAAAACGATTAGCAGAGAATGGAGAATTAGATCTACTGCTTTGAAAATCCCAGAGTTCCTAGATGAAATTGGTTTCAAATAGTGGTTAGCCGAAACATCAATAAATGCCAGATCTCAACTTTTCTCTTCAACCAAATCGATAGAGAACAAGAGAATATAGGAGAAGAGTTTCGGCACACACTCACCTTCTCAAATCAATTGGAAAAGAAATCCCGAAGAGACGTTTACAAATCTTTATATTCGGCCAAGTGAATCTAATGGTAGAGGGAAGATTTCGGCAATAAGAGTGGAAGAGAAGTAGGGGGTTAATGGTGGTTTCGGTTTTGAGGAAGTAAGAAAGAACTAGATGGGATATGGGAGTGTAGGGAGATTCGGCCAAAGGCTAAGAAGAAGAAAAGAAGAAAGGACTTCGAAAAAATTTTGGCACTTGTGGACTAGACAGAATTCGGCCAAGCAAATTGAGAGGAAAAAGAGAAACAATTTAGTTCAATTTCGGCATACACTCCCTAATCACCCTTTCAAAACCGAAATTACCACTCCAAAGAGTCCTATAATCGGCCATCTCTCCCCTTTGTGATAAATTTTATCACTTCTTCAAATAAAATAGAAAAATGTTTATCCTTTATCCCTTATTAGCCGAAATCACCAAAAATAAAAGCTTATCCCTTTCTTTTCAAAGTCCCCACATGCCGTCCAACTCTTTACTCATCATGGCTCCAACTTCCAAAAAATAAAAATACAAACCTTATGCTACCGTTGTGACTCGAACTTGAGTCCATTCATCAAGACCCTTAAGTGGCGCCACAAGCCACTCCACCAAAAGACTTTCATGTCCCAACTCCACCACAAAAATCTGTTAAGGCCTTCCAACTTAGCCCTTTTCTTTAACGCCCTAAAAAGCCCAAAAACAAAATGCCTCCGCCTTGTAACTCCCACTGTAACATCCTGATAATTAGGGGTTATGCATTTTCTACTTAATTGAATGATGTTGCATGCTTAATTATGATTAAGTAACTTTTGGAAGTTATTTTTGAGCTTCATTAATTAAGTGAATGCTTAGTGAAACTTTTAATTTCTAATAATTAAGAGAGAGCTAAGCAAGTTAGGCCTTAAGAATTAATGACAAGGAGTTTTAAGCATAAGTTGAGTAATTGGAAAAGTGGTTAGGATGCATGGATGAGTGCTTGAGGGGAGAGGTTCGAATCCCCTAGCTAGCAAATGGGAAAAATTTTAGTTTTTATGTTTCCTTCCCTTTAGTGTCGGCCAAGAATATTCTAGAGTGGATGAGTATTCTTTTATTTTTGGCCATTTGACCATATGAAAAAGGAAGCTAAGAACTTATGGTATGGAATCATGAAGGATGATAAGATGAGGGGGGACAAAAGGCATGATATTGGGCAATGTTTTAGGAGCTTGTTCATGTTCATTTGACCATGAACCTAGACGGTTTTAAGGGCTAAAGGGAGTGGCTAATGGTGATAGCAAAATTAAGGTTGATAGGGAAAAAATGTGGAGCAAAAAGGGGGAGTATGTTGGCTTCCTTGTTGGCCGAATTTTGGTATGGGATTAGGGAGGTTTTAGTTAACCAAAAGGTTGTCAATTATGCATTTTTTCCTTTGTCCAATATTCTTCTTCTCTTAGCCGAAATTGTCTAGTGACATTTGGTACAAGTTTGCTTTGTTTTGGCCTTTGTATTTTTGACCAAAATAGGTACCTTTATTTCATCTTTTCCTCTCAAAATTTTACCTTCTTTTGATACCAAAATATTGTCACTTTTGAAGACACTTTCTTTTCTTCCTCTCTAGTGCCGAATTCAACTTTCACCAAAAGCTTTCTCTCTCATTTTCTTTTTCTTTCTTTTTCATTCTATTTCTCTTTTCTTTTTCCCTCTCATAGCCAAAACTACCAAATTGCAAAGAACTATCTTTTTCTTCATTTCTTCCCCTTGGCCGAATGTGCATAGGTCTCTAAACCTATCTCTTTTTCTTTTCTTCATCATCACCTTTTCTTCTTCTCTCTCTTCTTTCATTTTTATTCTCTTTCTTCTTTCTCTCAAAATCGAAACCATTATTTTGAACCCACCATCTTTTCTCTTCTCTTTTGTTAAAGCCGAATCATCAATTCCTTTCTTCTTTTTGTTCAAGGCCGAACCTTCAAGTGAATCAAAGTAAGGTTTTTGTTTGTCAATAGTTTTCATTATTCCTTTTATTATAATTGATCTAGAAAAATAAATCTTTTATTTTTCTCTCTAGGCCAATCCTTGGAAAGGATTTTAAGGATCTTTGTTGAAGACAACTTTTAAGAAGTGATCTTCAAATCATCAAGGTAAGATTATCCCTTTTGGTTATATCGATTTCTTTAGATAGACTACTAATCGATCGTATTTTTAGGGCGATTTGAGACTAACAAGATAGGTAAGAAAAGGGCGTTCGAGTGTTTGGAAAAGAGGAGGTATTCCTTTACCATCAAACTTCAAACGAATGGTCAGATCGGCGGTTAGAGACTTTCCACCGGGTTGTGGACCCTCGCTAACGAGGATCGCTTATTTGAAGTAGTGGACAATCAAACCACTTTACGTTGGTGGAATATCGCTTGGTTTTGATCCATCTAGTGGAGAAAACCACAAATAACTGCTGCTCGAGAATCCAAGGGTAAGGATTTAGATCCATCATCAATAAGTGTAGTTTTGTTAGCAATAGTGTATACTAACCAAGTGTGTTAATTAATTAGGTGTTGACGAGCGAGAGGGTATTGTTCTCACTATCACGAGGTGTGTAACCTTACATTAAAAATCTCATAGATTTACATATATTTAAATGTGATTATATGACCATGTGTCTGATTGTGATTTTGGATACCATTCAGTGGTATACGATATTCAAGTATGTTTACCCCAATACTTTGTTCATTTTGCTATATGCATAAATGTGTGATAAGTATGACTATATTATGATCTGTGGGGTAAATAGCATGAAAATTTATTGATATGTATGTGCATGGGCATATGGGTATATTTGATAAAGGAGGAAGTATTCTAGTGGTTTTACCACATTTCTGGTGACTTCGGTCACATATGTGAATCTGGTGACTTCAGTCACGTATATTTGAATCTGGTGACTTCGGTCACGTATATGTGAATCTGGTGACTTCGGTCACATATTTGAAATTCGATGACTTCAGTCACATATTTGATATCCGGTGACTTCGGTCACAATTTTGTCTAGTGGCCTTGCCACAAAATTATAAGGCGTTGTGCATGTTGATGCAAAGAATCGCCTTCGATGGTGTGTAGCGGATGGAGGGTCGATTTAGTAATCCCACGGTGTGTTGGTTGGTACGGTGGTGTGTAGCGGATGGATATCTAGGTGGGCGGGCTTGCATTTCATTTCATGTACATAATCATGTAATATTGAATGATTATTATTTGATCTGCTATGAAAATGGGCCTTTGGGCTAAATGTGAGCTAAACGGGCTTTTAAGCTAAATATGAGCTAAATGGGCTTTTGGGCCAAATATGACTTAAATGGGCCTATGAATAAATGTGTTATGAAAAATGGGCTTTTTAATGTATGTGTTATACATTGAGTTTATGACTCACCCCTTTTGTGGGATAAACTTTTCAGATGATTCGTAGAGCGATGGATCGGGTCAACAAGAATTTCGAGGTGGCCAATGCTCAAATAATGAAGTTTGGAAATTTTCCTACTTAAACTTATTAAGTTAATTTTATTATTTAGACTTTATTATGGGTTGCTATTTTTGTAATAAGGCCACTATAAACTATCTTTAATTTTGTGTTTGGATCTACCTTTATTTGCCATGAACAATAACTATTAAATAACTAAATGGTTTTCGATAAATAATAATTTAAAATGTTTTTGTCACTAACATATATATATATATATGTTTTAAAGTGATTTCCTTAAATGTGGTTTTCTTTTGATTTATCAATTCCTCCTACAAGTAATGATTTTCTTTTAAAAGCTATAAATTTTTCTTTACAAAATGTTAAGTTAACTGCTTTCTACAAAATCATCAAGTTTTTCTTAAACAAAATGAGAATTCGCTATAGTTTTACTCGAGGAACATACCAAATTCGATTAGGCTTTTTGGTGGGTTTGGGGTGTTTCACTTGGTATCGAGTCCGATTTAAACTCTCGGCCTTGGGTTTTGAAGCCCACAACGTTTTCAAAAATTGGCCCAAATGATTTTTTTTTAGTTTTCTTAAGATAAAATGGTTTTACAAGAGCATGGCACTCGGAGTTCTCGACCCAGATCCATCAGGTATGTATCCTTATTGATAAAGTGATATGACAGTTTGATAAGCCTAAGGAAACTATACTTAGAGACATGGACCCTAGGTATTTGTGTGCTACTACGAAAAAACTACTAAATATCTGTTTCATAAAACTTTCCTTTAATAAGAAGTGAAAAGACTTTAATACATAAGACTTTTTCGTAAAAACAAATAAGACACGTAGTAGACATGAGTTCTAGGGGACGTGGACGTCGTGGACATGGACGAGGAAGAATGGTCGTGTTTGAACCAGCCGATCTGGTCAAGGTTCCAAAATGATGCTCCACCACCACCGTTGGGGTGGAATTTCAAGAACAAAATGATGGAGGTGACGAAGATCACAAGTCGTACTACGAGTTTTAGAACGAGTAGCGAAGCTAGTTCTAGAAATGGGTCTCAAAGTCGAGAGTGAGAGACTTAGATCAAATGGAGCCGAGGTTTTCGGGGAGTATCTGGAGTAGCTCCAAATGTAGTGAATCTTGGTTGGAGGCAATCGAGAGGATCATGGACGATTTAGACGCCTTGATGAAGAAAAGCTGAAAGGTGCTATTTCACTACTCCGTGATGAAGCCTACCAGTGGTGGCTCACTATCAAAGAGAGTACCCCTGTGGATCGACTGGATTGGGGGTATTTTAAGATTAAATTCGAAGGAAAATATGTTGGAGCTAGCTACACCGACTCCCAGAGGAAGACATTTCTGAATTTGGTCCAAGGAAACAAGTCGATAGCTGAATATGAAGTAGAATTTTTGCGACTTAGCCGATATGCTAGAGGGATAGTGGCTATGGAATATGAACGGTGCATCAGATTTGAAGATGGACTTAGAGATGAGCTACGAGTGATGATTGCTCCGCATCGTGAAAGAGATTTTACAATCTTAGTGGAAACGGTAAGAATTGCCGAAGAGGCTAAACGGACTGAGAGACAGAACCAGGATAGAGGCCCGAGCAAGAATAAGAGAAGCTTTGGGTCTTCAGGGTCGTCCGAGAATTTCCAAAAGAAACCAAGAAATGATGGACTGCGAGGTCAACAGACTACTACGGGTGGACAAAATCGTACTTGTACTCAATGTGGAAAAATGTACTGGAGAATCTTTGGAAAAAGACCCATGGATGTTTCAAGTGTGGTTCAAGGATCATATGATCAAGGATTGCCCAATGAATTGAGAGAAGAACCGCCAACAAGTCGGGGTGCTAATCAGTGGGCCGAGATGGACAACAACCGATAAGGGTCGTGGTCCAAATGGAAGGGTAATGGTTCCTAGAGAGGTCACGGAACTTCGAGCGAGGCGATGGTAGCTTTGAGGCGAGACACCAGTGTCCGGTGTATGCGCTTAAATCGAGGAGAGAGGACGACACTTTTGATGTTATCACGCACGCTTTTTATTTCTGGGTTGCCCTTTATTGCTTTGATAGATATAGGGTCAACTTATTCCTATATCGCTAGTGAAGTATCTGGGACTTTGCATGTGACTTCTGAAACTGTACCTAGGAAGATGACTGTGCTTAGTCCTTTAGGACAGACAGTAGTTGTAGACAAACTTTTTAAGGAAGTGCCTTTAGAAGTTCAAGGAACGCAATTTCCGGCTGATTTAATGGAGTTGCCATTCGGAGAATTTGACCTGATCTTAGGCATGGACTAGTTTGTGAAGTATCGTGCAAATGTGGATTGTGCTGCTAAGCGAATGTCCTTAAGAACTCTTGATGACAAAGAAGTTGTAGTGATGGGCGAGAGATGGAACTACTTATCTAATGTAGTATCTGCTCTTAAGGCAGAAAAGATGGTTAGAAAAGGATGTGTAGCCTTCCTGATGTTGGTGAGTGCCTTGGAGGCTAAGGAAGCAACTGTTGAGGGAGTCAAGACTGTGAAGGAATTTGTAGATGTTTTTCCGGAAGAACTTTCAGGTTTGCCTCCGGATCGTGAGGTAAAATTTGGGATTGATTTATTGCCTAGAACGGCGCCAGTTTCTATTGCTCCATAGAATGGCACCGAAGGAATTAGTTGAGCTTAAGGCTCAGATTCAGGAGTTGCTTGATCGTGGATTCATTCGACCTAGTGTGTCTCCATGGGGAGCACCAGTTTTATTCGTAAAGAAGAAGGACGGATCGATGAAGATGTGTATAGATTACCGACAGTTAAATAAGCTGACCATCAAGAACAAGTATCCTTTGCCAAGGATCGACGACTTGTTTGATCAGCTTAAGGGAGCTGCGGTATTCTCAAAGATTGATCTAAGGTCGGGGTATCATCAGCTTAAGGTGAAAGAAGTGGATATCCATAAGACGGCTTTCCGAACTAGATATGGGCATTATGAATTTTTGGTAATGCCATTCAGATTGACGAATGCCCCAGCTGCGTTCATGGATATGATGAACCGAATTTTCCAGCCCTACTTGGATCAATTCGTCGTGGTATTCATAGACGACATCCTGGTGTATTCTAAGTCCGAAATGGAACATGATGAGCATCTCCGGATTGTGTTACAAGTTTTAAGGGAGAAGAAACTTTATGCCAAATTCAAGAAGTGTGAATTTTGGTGAAAGAAGTTGCATTTTAGGCCATGTGGTATCTACTAAGGGATAAGGGTAGATCCTCGGAAGATTGAGGTCAGTGTTAGATTGGAAACCACCTAAGTCCGTTAATTGAGGTTCGTAGTTTCTTGGGGTTAGCAGGCTACTACAGAAGATTCGTCGAAGGATTCTCATCGACAGCTGCACCTTTAACGAAATTGCTGAGAAAGGAAGTACCTTTCGTGTGGGCTGATAAGCAGCAAGAGAGTTTTGAGTAGCTCAAGAAAGTTTTGACTGAAGCTCCGGTTTTGATTCAACCTGAGGCAGGAAAGGATTTTGTCGTGTATTGTGATGCTTCTCACACGGGATTAGGATGTGTTCTGATGCAAGGCGGGAAGGTAGTTGCGTATGCATTTCGGCAGTTGAGACCGCACGAGGTTAATTTCCCGACGCATGACTTGGAGTTGGCAGCTGTAGTCTTTGCTCTTAAAGTTTGGAGACATTACTTATATGGAGAGAAGTCAGTGATATACACAGACCACAAA
Organism: Gossypium rotundifolium; assembly: GCA_025506655.1. Taxonomy (NCBI): domain Eukaryota; kingdom Viridiplantae; phylum Streptophyta; class Magnoliopsida; order Malvales; family Malvaceae; genus Gossypium; species Gossypium rotundifolium. The sequence continues at coordinate 76,072,294 of CP106726.1, read as the reverse complement.
AGTTTGAAATATCTACTGACTCAGAAAGAACTGAATTTGAGGCAACGAAGGTGGATAGAGTTATTGAAAGACTACGACTGTTCTATCGAGTACCACCCCGGCAAGGCAAATGTTGTGGCAGACGCTTTAAGTCGAAAAGTGGTATCAGATTTAAGGGCGATGTTTGCACATCTTAGTCTTTACGATGACGGAAGCTTGTTGGCAGAACTTCAGGTTAAGCCGACATGGTTAAGTCAAGTGAGAGAGAGCGCTTGGTAGATGAAGATCCGAGTGTAAAGCTTCTAAGCGGTGCGAATGGAGAAATAGGAGATTTTGGTATTAACAGTGATGGGGTATTGTGTTTTAAAGGTAAAGTCTGTATGCCGAGGGATCAGGAGTTAAGGCAAAAGATTCTTCAGGAGTCGCATAGTAGCCCCTATGCTATGCATCCTGGAGGAAGTAAGTTATACCGAGATTTGCGAGATCAATTTTGGTGGCCTGGACTTAAGCGAGAAGTTACGGAATTTGTAGAAAAGTATTTAACGTGTCAGCAAGTCAAGGCTGAACATCAAGTACCTTCGGGATTGCTTCAGCCGATAAAGATTCCGTAGTGGAAGTGGGAGAGAATCACCATGGACTTTGTTAGTGGGCTTCCTCTTACGCCTACTAAGAAAAACTCCATTTGGGTGATAGTGGACCGATTGACGAAATCTGCACATTTTATCCCAGTTCGGGTTGATTACTCTTTCTGAAAATTGGCGAAGTTATATGTGGTGAGATTGTGAGATTGCATGGAGTGCCGTTGTCGATTATTTCAGACAGAGATCCGAGGTTTACGTCTCGGTTTTGGAAAGCACTGCATCAGGTTTTGGGCACCAGATTGGACTTCAGTACGGCATTTCATCCACAATCTGACGGCCAGTCTGAACGAGTAATCCAAATCTTAGAAGATATGTTAAGGGGATGTGTGATAGATTTCAAGGGAAGTTGGGAGGAATTCTTACCGTTAGCAGAATTTGCGTACAACAACAGTTACCAAGCCAGTATACGGATGGCACCGTATGAAACACTATATGGACGGAAGTGTCGCACTCCTACGTGTTGGATGTAATTAGGGAACGTCGATTTTGGGTCCGAAATAGTGGTGAATCAAGAAAAGGTTAAGGTAATCCGGGCCCGGTTAAAGGAAGCATCTGACAGACAAAAGTCGTACGCAGATCTAAAGCGGAAGGAAATAGAGTTTGCTGTGGGGGACCAAGTTTTTCTAAAGGTTTCACCTTGGAAAAAGGTAATGGGATTTGGTCGCAAAGGGAAGCTAAGTCCCAGGTTCATTGGACCTTATAGGGTTTTGAAGCGGGTCGGATCTGTGGCATATAAATTAGAATTGCCTTCGGAGTTGAAGCAAATGCATGATGTGTTCCATGTTTCAATGTTACGCCGTTACCGGTCGGATCCATCTCATGTAGTGCCTGTCGAGGAGGTGGAATTAAGACCAGATCTGTCATATGAAGAGGAACCAATTCAAATTCTAGAGCGAGATGTAAAGGTTTTACGGAGAAAGTCGGTTCCTCTTGTCAAAGTACTATGGCGTAATCATGGATCAGAAGAAGCTTCGTGGGAACTGGAGGAAGCAATGCGACAGCAATACCCTCACTTATTCCAGCCAGGTAATTTCGAGGACGAAATTATTTTAAGGGGGGTAGAACTGTAACATCCTGATAATTAGGGGTTATGCATTTTCTACTTAATTGAATGATGTTGCATGCTTAATTATGATTAAGTATGTTTTGGAAGTTATTTTTGAGCTTCATTAATTAAGTGAATGCTTAGTGAAACTTTTAATTTCTAATAATTAAGAGAGAGCTAAGCAAGTTAGGCCTTAAGAATTAATGACAAGGAGTTTTAAGCATAAGTTGAGTAATTGGCAAAGTGGTTAGGATGCATGGATGAGTGCATGAGGGGAGAGGTTCGAATCCCCTAGCTAGCAAATGGGAAAAATTTTAGTTTTTATGTTTCCTTCCCTTTAGTGTCGGCCAAGAATATTCTAGAGTGGATGAGTATTCTTTTATTTTTGGCCATTTGACCATATGAAAAAGGAAGCTAAGAACTTATGGTATGGAATCATGAAGGATGATAAGATAGGGGGGACAAAAGGCATGATATTGGGCAATGTTTTGGGAGCTTGTTCATGGTCATTTGACCATGAACCTAGACGGTTTTAGGGGCTAAAGGGAGTGGTTAATGGTGATAGCAAAATTAAGGTTGATAGGGAAGAAATGTGGAGCAAAAAGGGGGAGTATGTTGGCTTCCTTGTTGGCCGAATTTTGGTATGGGATTAGGGACAATTATGCATTTTTTCCTTTGTCCAATATTCTTCTTCTCTTAGCCGAAATTGTCTAGTGACATTTGGTACAAGTTTGCTTTGTTTTGGCCTTTGTATTTTTGACCAAAATAGGTACTTTTATTTCATCGTTTCCTCTCAAAATTTTACCTTCTTTTGATACCAAAATATTGTCACTTTTGAAGACACTTTCTTTTCTTCCTCTCTAGTGCCGAATTCAACTTTCACCAAAAGCTTTCTCTCTCATTTTCTTTTTCTTTCTTTTCATTCTATTTCTCTTTTCTTTTCCTCTCATAGCCAAACTACCAAATTACAAAGAACTATCTTTTCTTCATTTCTTCCCTTGGTCGAATGTGCATAGGTCTCTAAACCTATCTCTTTTTATTTTCTTCATCATCACCTTTTCTTCTTCTCTCTCTTCTTTCATTTTCATTCTCTTTCTTCTTTCTCTCAAAACCGAAACCATCATATTTGAAACCACCATCTTTTCTCTTCTCTTTTGTTAAAGCCGAATCATCAATTCCTTTCTTCTTTTGTTCAAGGTCGAACCTTCAAGTGAATCAAAGTAAGGTTTTGTTTGTCAATAGTTTTCATTATTCCTTTTATTATAATTGATCTAGAAAAATAAATCTTTTATTTTTCTCTCTAGGCCGAATCCTTGGAAAGGATTTTAAGGATCTTTGTTGAAGACAACTTTTAAGTGATCTTTCAAATCATCAAGGTAAGATTATCCCTTTTTGGTTATATCGATTTCTTTAAATAGACTACTAATCGATCGTATTTTTAGGGCGATTTGAGACTAACAAGATAGGTAAGAAAAGGGCGCTCGGAGTGTTTGGAAAAGAGAAGGTATTCCTTTACCATCAAACTTCAAACAAAGGGTCATGACGTCGGCGGTTAGAGACTTTCCACCGGGTTGTGGACCCTCTGCTAACGAGGATCGGTTATTTGAAGTAGTGCGGACAACCGAACCACTTTACGTTGGTGGAATATTAGCGGGTTTTGATCCATCTAGTGGAGAAAACCACAAATAACCGCTGCTCGAGAATCCGAGGGTAAGGATTTAGATCCATCATCAATAAGTGTAGTTTTGTTAGCAATAGTGTATACTAACCAAGTGTGTTAATTAATTAGGTGTTGACGAGCGAGAGGTATTGTTCTCACTATCACGAGGTGTGTAACCTTACATTAAAAATCTCATAGATTTACATATATTTAAATGTGATTATATGACCATGTGTATGATTGTGATTTTGGATATCATTCAGTGGTATACGATATTCAGGTATGTTTACCCCAATATTTTGTTCATTTTGCTATATGCATAAATGTGAGATAAGTATGACTATATTATGATCGTGGGGTAAATAGCATGAAAATTTATTGATATGTATGTGCATGGGCATATGGGTATATTTGATAAAGGAGGAAGTATTCGGTGGTTTTACCACATTTACGGTGACTTCGGTCACATATGTGAATCTGGTGACTTGGTCACGTATATTTGAATCTGGTGACTTGGTCACGATATGTGAATCTGGTGACTTGGTCACATATTTGAAATCCGGTGACTTTGGTCACATATTTGATATCCGGTGACTTGGTCACAATTTTGTCTGTGGCCTTGCCACAAAATTATAAAGGCGATGTGCGAGTTGATGCAAAGAATCGCCTTCGATGGTGTGTAGCGGATGGAGGGTCGATTTAGTAATCCCCACGGTGTGTTGGTTGGTACGGGTGGTGTGTAACGGATGGATATCTAGGTGGGCTGGGCTTGCATTTCATTTCATGTACATAATCATGTAATATTGAATGATTATTATTTGATCTGCTATGAAAATCGGCCTTTGGCCTAAATGTGAGCTAAACGGGCTTTTAAGCTAAATATGAGCTAAATGGGCTTTTGGGCCAAATATGACTTAAATGGGCCTATGAATAAATGTGTTATGAAAAATGGGCTTTTTAATGTATGTGTTATACATTGAGTTTATGACTCACCCCTTTTGTGGGATAAACTTTTCAGATGATTCATAGAGCGATGGATCGGGTCAACAAGAATTTCGAGGTGGCCAATGCTCAAATAATGAAGTTTGGAAATTTTCCTACTTAAACTTATTAAGTTAATTTTTATTATTTAGACTTTATTATGGGTTGCTATTTTTGTAATAAGGCCACTATAAACTATCTTTAATTTTGTGTTTGGATCTACCTTTATTTGCCATGAACAATAACTATTAAATAACTAAATGGTTTTCGATAAATAATAATTTAAAATGTTTTTGTCACTAACATATATACATATGTTTTAAAGTAATTTCCTTAAATGTGGTTTTCTTTTGATTTATCAATTCCTCCTACAAGTAATGATTTTCTTTTAAAGCTATAATTTTTTCTTTACAAAAATGTTAAGTTAATCTGTTTTCTACAAAATCATCAAGTTTTTCTTAAACAAAAATGAGAATTCGCTATAGTTTTACTCGAGGAACATACCAAATCCGGTTAGGCTTTTTGGGATGGGTTTGGGGTGTTTCACCCACAACTCGAACCACCTCCCTTGAAGCTCCCTTTGACGCCACCTTTGTAGCACTTAAGTGGCGCATGAAAGCCACTTTGCCAAGCTATTCCTTGTGTCATGTTTCTCCTAAAATTTCTCTTAACCCCTATCTCACCTAGCTCCCTTCTTTTAAACACTTAAAAAGAAATTTTTAGTCCTAAGTCAGGCCTAGCTCGGGGTTATTTGTAGACCCTAGAACATGCTTAGCAATCATAATATTCATTTCTTCAAGCACACACATGAGAAAATAATTAAATTACAAACAACCCCTAATTCAGGATGTTACATAGGGTTTGTGTTTAGGACTTAGGGTTTTAGGATTTAGGGCATTGATAAAAAATGTCATAGAAAATTATTTGTGGTTTAGGGTTTTAGAGGTTCGGATAGTACGATTTAAGGGTTTGGGGTTTATTGATAAAATGATAAAAAATCAATTTATTTTAGGCATCGAATTTTTTGATTAAGTAGTGTCTATGATTCAGGGCTTATGGTTTAAGGTTTGTAGTTTAGTGTTTAGGGTTTGTGTTTGGCGTTTGGGATTTAAGGTTTACATTTTAGGGTTTAGGGGTAAATATGGTGAAATACATGTGTATCTTGGAATTTTTTTATAATACAAATCTGAATAAGATAAATATAAATTATTATTTTAAAAAATATAAATCGAAATGGGTTAAATCCCAAAAGCATACATGATCAACAATGGTTTAGTGTGCAATTGATCTAGTTCTTGTAAATTATTAACACAATTATTGATATAACATAATTTTATATTTATATATTGCATAATATTTATATTTATTCAATATAGAAATATATATGATATATTTATTTTTAAAATTGTGTATGATTAAATCAAAATTATAGTTTCAACTATACATTTAAACCACAAATAGAATTTAACGTCTACAATTACACATTAAACCGAAATTCATATATATATAATTACGAGATGTATCACTATCAAAATTTAGGTGTATACATATAATTAAATGTTATTTTTATATGTTAATTTAAAAATTTTAAAATATTGAAAAAATTTAAAATGTTAAAAATAAAAACTTAAAATTTTAAAATTTAATATTTTAGTCAATATTTCAGTTAAAAGATTAATATTCAAAATTTTTTAAAAATAAAAATTCTAAAAAAAATGTTTTTGAAAGAAAAAATATGTTAAAAAAGGAAAAAAATTTGAAATTGAGAAACAGTGGCGTTTTTGTAAAAGCGCCGCAAAACCTTTCAATCGAAACGGCATCGTTTTTATATAGTTTTTGTGGCGTTTTCAGAAAAAAATGCCGCAAATATGTTTTCAAAGGCAGCAGAACGATGCGTTTTATCCAGGAATTTAGTGGCGTTTTTATTAAAACGCCGCAAAAAAATGCTATAATGACATTTTTACAAAAAACGCCGCAAATATGTTTCAGACTTTATTCAAACGTCGCCGTTTTAGGATTCCTTTTTGGCTGTGGTAGTGGCGCTTTTGATAAACGCCACAAATTGAACTAGAGAAAACGTCACCATTTTACATTAGCCACTCTCCTTTCTTTTCTTTCCCTCCTCAGCCGACTCACCCATTTATAATCCCTAACTCCTCATTTCTAATCCCCGATTTCTAATCCCTAACTCCTAATTTCTAATCCCCAACTTCTTGATCCCCCACGGCCACATCCACCAAAGCAGCAGCTTCCCAACATTTGTTACTGCATTACTGCGTGAGTTTCTTCAATTTTTGATTTTTGGTTTCTTTCGTTTTCTGTGAAACAAAATGATGTTTGTTCCTTCTCCAAGGTCTTTTGATTATTTCATACTATTCTAACAGTCAAGAACTTGTGTAGTTGAGTAACTATGAAGAAAAGTCCATGATAGTTTTTTTCTTTATGTATTTAAATTAATCCATTTGGCAATTCCTGACTGTTGTTTCTTGTTCGCTGCATGTTTAAACTAGCATAGTTGAACTGGGCTCTAAGCTTTTTGCTATGATATTACCCTCTAACCATCTCATTATTAACCAAAGGATATGGCGTCATCAGCCCCGAACTTGTAGTAGTTGTTTAGCTGGAATCATTTGCATAAATATTTCTACGAAATGGAAATGCAACGTGTCTATCCTGATGCAGAAATATTTCATTATTTTTCCTAGTGATTGTCATTAAATTACTGTGCTGCAACTTGTTTACTGAACTGTCTCATAGTGTTGGATTTACTTGTAAACTAGTAAATTTTCTTTGATGCAATGTTTGAGAATGATCTTTTTGCTTTATTTTGCCTCTCTTGCAAGTCGAAAGTGCTATTGCAGCTGATGTACATGTTTTTTTGGTTATAAGATTCAAAACTTTCCCTAAAAATTGTGATTATGTTGGCTGTTTCACATGCAGGGTAAGCCCATCAAAGACACCTGTTTGGTCCTGTACTCTTCACCCTGCAATGCGGTGAAACATCCTTGCTTGTGTTCGTTCAACTGGCAATATATTTACCACATAGATAGGTACAACAATACAATCAAGGTACTTCTGGCATTAATGTTATTATCTTGTTCATGCAACTTAGCATCTTTATTTCTTGTAGGGGGTTAATTGCAGTTGTTTTCTTTAGCTTCTAGAGTTGGATGCTAAAGTTTTTATGTTGCATACGGCAATGCAGTCTCTTGTTCCAATGTCATGTTGTTGGCATGATAAAATAGTGTGCGATTCTTTCAATGCTATTCCAATGTCATGTTATTGGCATGTGCTTGCTGATACTAGGAAACTAATGAAAGTAGCAAGTGAATTTGTTGTTGAATGTTTAGAATCTTAAAAATCATGCAAGCTTTCTGCTGTTTAATTCACAGAACTGTTTTCGTGCTGCAGATATTTGCTAATCTGAAAGTTCAAATTTTGGCTTCACAGGTAAGTTTTTGGTATACGATATATTTTTTCCACCTTCGTAGTTCTGGAAAACATTATTAGTAGTAAGAATTGGAAAGATGGTTTATTTGCTTAGCATTGTTATTTGCTTAGCATTGGATGAGCAATATGTTTTCTTAATGCTGATTCGGGATAGTTTCTGTTTATCCTAAGTTGCAACTTGCTTTATTTGCTTACCATATAACCTGCAACATTTTCGTAACTCTGATTCTAAACCTACTACATTGAAGAACATGTTAGACATTATTTGTGTAACACCCTGGTTTAGGGGCTAGGTAATCTAAGTATAATTCAGGTGTTGGTAGGTTTTGGGGTGTTTTGGATGTGTTTTAGAATTTTAAGAATGCTCGGGTGAAAGGGAAGGCTTTGGAAAATTTTGGATTTTAGGGCAAAAAGGGGAATAAGCGGAAGGCCTTAAAATAATTTTATGGAGTTTATAACGCAAGAAAGGAGTTGGCATAGTGGCATGGAGACGCTGCTTGGGGCTTGGGAAGGTGGCGCCTAAGGGGTCAAGGTTCGAGTTGCTAAGCGACAATTTTGTTTTATCTTTGCGCTAATTAGGGAATGGGCTGGTATGCTTATAAATAAATGGCGAGTTATTGGACATGAAGACCAGTTGGCAAAGTGGCTAATGTCGTCACTTAGGCATTGGAGAGAGAGCGAGTATTTGGTTGACGACGGAAGCATCTTTTGGCGTGTTTTTTTATATGCGGTTATGGGGGCTAGGAAGGTTAAGAATAAATGTTGGGGCCTTATAGCATAAAAATCAAAGTGGCGAATGGCTGGCGTTGGAGGAGCAGCAAGGTCCTGCGTTCGAGCGAGAGTCTTTGCATTAGAATTCTATTTTGTTTTGGTCTCTTGCGGTGATGGAGGATGATGGACTGACACTTGGGGGAGCTAAGGTGGTTTAATCCTTTTAGAATTCAATTGGAAGATAAGTGATAAGGCTTGGGTTATTTTTTTTTTTAAATTTATTTTAGATTGTGGTAGGATAATTGTAGGCTATTTTATTTAGTTTTAGTAAATGGGAGTTGTTATTGGAATATTTGAATTTGTTAAGGAGATAAAATATGGGATAAATTAGAGAAGTGCACTAATTCAAATTAGTTTGAATTAGCTTGTGGTGGCTAGATTTTGGAGTCTTCAAGGGAGGGGGTGCGAACTCTTTAAATAGGGGAGGTGCTCACCTTTTGCTTTTCCCATTTGCCCTCTTGAATTTTGCTTCACAAATTCTCCATTTGTTCTCCTCATTTTCCCTAAGCCGAAACCTTCATTGCTATCTTCCTTCTTTCTATTTCTTTTTTTTATTTTAATCCTTGGCCGAAATCACTCACCCTTTAATCTCTCTTCTCATCCATTTGGTGCTAAATCAAAAGTGCACCCTATACCTTTCTTTTCTCTTTTCAAACCTTTTGGTAAAACCCTATTCCCTTCCCATTGGGTTTCTTTTGTTAGCGAATCTACACCCCACCCTTGTGCAATTTCCTTTCTTCAATTTGGTAGCACCTTGGCCGAATATTAGCATAGATCTCTTGATTTTCGTTGCAATCGTTGTTGAAGGTACTCTAGGATTTTGAGGTATTCAACAAGCCTCGCCATAGCGATCGACTTGGTAAGTGGTGGTAAGGGTTTATTTCGTAAGTTATGTATTTAGTATTCGATTAAGTCTAAGATTGTTAAGTGAATGATGTTAGGGCGAATCTAATGTGGTATTATTGTGGGATTTCGACGGTGTTGTAAGAGCATTCGGGATCCGACCAGTTGAGTTAGTAAGGTATTTTTATTTAAGATTTGTTACCTAGCTTATGACTTTGTTGATAATTAACGAAGTGTTACGATTAAGTCCGTCGATGGATCGAGTGCCGTCCAAGAGGAGAAAGGAAAACTCCCATCCCGGTTCAAGAAGAGATCGGTTTACGCCAGACAAGATTGTGCCGGGGTGTGGGCGTGTAAAACGATAGGCGGATAACGGTAGTCTCGCTAAGTGATAGCGTCGGGATCGAGGGTTTAGAGCTTGAGTTATAAGGTGTGTGATTAACCCATCGATTTCCGGTATATGATATGTATGCGATTGGTGTATGTGTTAAATATGTGTTAATAAGTGCGGTGGACTATGTGAACCGGATACCCTAAAGGGTATGTCGATAAGCAGGTTAGTATCAAATCTGTTGAGATGTGGTTATTAATACGTGTATGTGAGTATGTCTATGAATATGAATGTATGCACGAATATCATGTACATGCTTTATTCATTATGTCATTATATTATGTTACATGTGCATGGGTGGGTTTTTGAAAGAAGGTGCGGGTGTACTTGTGCGTGGTTGATGTCGACTTTGTGCTACATCGTGGATTGGCGCCGGCCGAGGTCGCGTTGTGGATCTTTGCGATTTAGTTCGTGGTTACCTTGATTGATATCGACTTATGCCATATCGTGGCTTGATGGATTGCTTGTGTGCTCCATCGTGGTTTGATGTTAGCTACACGCTACATCGTGGATGGCATTGGTTGCCTTTTGGAGGGAAAAGGAGAGGTGACTCGATAGTCCCCCGGTGTGTGGTAAATTTGGTTAAGGGGTGTGTAGCGGATGGACCTTAGGATTGGGTTGGGTTTCATGTTGCATTGTTTTGTTATGAAATGATATGGTAATGGGCCAAGCCCAATATGACATGTGGATAGGTATGTTTTGGGAACATACGTGGAAATGGGCCAAGCCCGATGTCGTGAATTAATGAGAAAAGGGCCTAGCCTGGTGCTTGAATATGACATGTGGATTGATTGTGGGCCAAGCCCAGATTATGGTAATGTCTAAATGATTATATTTACATGTTGCATTTGATAATTGGGATGTTATGTGGCTAGCATGTGGGTGGATTTCAATGGTTTTAATTACACACTGAGTCCGTGTGACTCACCCAATTATTTATCCAATATCGCAGGTGACATGTTGATCGGACCGGGTCGGAGAGGATGCAAGGTGGCCCATGCAGAAGGAGTTTTATTTAATTATTTTTAAAGCTTATTTATATCAAGTTTGGTTTAAATATTGGTTGTAATAAAAGGCCTCTTTATTTATTGTTGGGATCATTTTATTATCTTTTTAATTAGGGTTATATTATACTTAGATATATTTCCTTCAAATGATTTATAATATAATAAATTATAATAAAGTTTTAATTCACATATTTTATAACGAGCTTATATTAGTAAATAATTTATAATGGACACATTTTCAAAAGTTAACAAAAATTTTCAAGTTTATCCTAAAGAGAGATTTTCCAACTTTTTCCGCATGTGACATAACGGATCCGGTCAAGGCTCGTGGGCGGGTTTGGGATGTTCTGATTAATATCGAGCAGGTTCAAAACTCGGCTTTGAGGGTTTTAGGCCCAAAACATTTTCAAAATGGGCTTTTCAAAATATGGGTTTTCTCGGTTATTCGGCATGGCTTTTACCTCGGCAGAGTCCACCAGGTAAGTACTTCAGACTTGTGAAGTAATTTGTTATGTGAATTATTATGGGCTTAGTTTGGGCTCGTAGAATTGTATGATAGGGCTATTGGACCCTAGGACTAGTCTACCCAAACATGTGCATAAGATTTAAAGTGCCTAATAAACAAACCTGTGAAATAAGTCGCCGAGTTAAGGTGTGGCAACCTGTGTGCGCATGTCTAGGATTGGATCTGGAAGAGCCTGGTACTTAAGCAGTCCTCGTGACTCACCTCCTCTTCGCAGGAATCCTACATGGTGCGTAGCTATGGTTCACCTTAACCAAGAGGACTTGTTCACAAGCTAAACCAATTCTTAAAACCGAAAGGATTTGCCTTCTTTGTTTTAAAATTCTTGGTTTTACAATTTTAAATTTACCCTTTTGGTTTGTAAACCCTAAATCTGGTTTTGAAAAAAAAAGTGCTTTTCTCGATTTACCCAAAATTACCAAAATGCCACAGTGGCAAGATTACAAAATGCCCCAGATTATAAAATTACCACACTACACTCAACTTTTGTTAAAATGATTTTCACTTTGCGAAATATTAAAATCTCTAGTTTTCAAAATATCAATATACCCCGATTTGGGAAAATTTACAAAATACCTCGTGTTGAAAATTACTAAACGCATACGACTTTTAAAATTTACGAGTTAATCTCAATTTTAATAAAATTCTCTCACTTTGTAAAAGTACCCAATTTTGTATTTCAAAATAACACCGACTCTTGAAATTCACAAAATTACCCTGTTGACAAAATTACTAAAATACCACGGTTTCCAAAATTCTTCAGATCTCTAAATTGACAAATTTTCGAAATACCTCCGATGTGAAATTTCAAAATGTTACGGTTTATTAAGTTTTAAAATTTCCTGGTTTATTACTAAATGTCCTTGTAGAACAAAATGACGGAAATACCCTAGGGTAAAGCAGTGTAAATGTCCGAATAGTGAATGTGGGTGGTAGATACCCTTTGAATGTGCCTCTGGCGAGGAATGAATGTGTTTGATGATGAATGAATGTGTCCCTAGCGAGGAACGAAGGTGATTCTCGAATTAGGGTAGTAGATTTGAACCGAACCCTTGTGTGAGCAGAATCAACCACTTTTAAAATCTTTCATTCATAAAATATGCTCGCGGTTAAATAGTGGAACAATTACTAAAGCATAAAACTTCTAATCGATAAATCAAGGCGATAGAGATGAGTTCTAGGGACACGGTAGAGGTAGAATGGCAAGATCGGGCAGATAAGGTCAGCCATGGGTCGAAAGTGAAATCTGCCGCCAAAGAAGTGGCATGAGGAGCAAGATCAAACCGGAGAAGATGACGCAAGATCGCGGGCCATGTTATGAAAAAGCTAGAGCGAGAAGCGGAGTTAGTAGAGAAATGGAACTCGAAGTCGGTGTCGAAAGGCTTAGATCGAATGGAGCCGAGATCTTTAGAGGAGTGTCGGAGTAGCTCCCAACGTAGCGGAGTATTGGCTAAAGCGATTGAAAGAATCATGGACGATTTGGTACGCACCAATGAAGAAAAAAAAATGAAGGGCGCTTCTTACGTTACTTGCGATGAAGCTTATCGTTGGTGGCTCACTTTGTTAAACAAGGTGTCCGCGGATCGATCATTGGATTGGGATTTCTTTAAGGCCAAGTTGAAGGAAGTATGTAGGAGCCGATTATTTGGACTCGCAAAGGAAAGCGTTCCTAAATCTAGTGCAAGGGAATAAGTCGGTGGCGGAGTATGAAGGCGAGTTTGTGCGACTAAGTCGATGCGCCAAAGGAATCGTGGCTCACGATTCGAAAGAAGTGTTCGATTCGAAGATGGGCTACGAGATGAGTTATGGAGTTGATCGCTCAAGCACGAGAGAAAGAGACTTTGCCATTTTAGTGGAGAAAGCTCGGATTCTTGAAGAGGTTAAGAAAACTATCGGGAGAACCGAGAAAAGAATAGGAGCGAGAATAAGAGAAGGGTTGGACCATCAAGATCGTTTGGTGATGCTCGAAAAAGACCGAAAGTTGAAAATACTGTCGTCCACATGCCAGCGCTTTGAGAATCGGAATCGTCCTTGTGCTCGGTGTGGAAGACCTCACATAGGAGAGTGTTGGGGAAATAGTAAAGAATGCTTTGTGGATCTAAGGCACATCTGGTTAAGAATTGTCCTCGGCGACGAGGGTCGTGATTCAAGCCATGGAAGGAATGGTTCTAGTCGAGTCAACCGAGGATGTGATATCGGTAAGCTCCTTTGTTTTGGAATATTCTTTAATTGCTTTCCTTGTTTGTAAGTTAGCTCTTTCTTGTATGATCTGGATCTTGAGAGAGAACTTAAAGATCGTAATCGGGAGTATGATAGACTAAGATCGAGTCTTGTGACGGAGAAGTAGAATAGCGAGTTATGATTATTCGGTAATAAGTAATTTTAGGACGAAATTATTTTAAGGAGGGTAGAATTGTAACACCTGGTTTAGGGGCTAGGTAATCTAAGTATAATTCGGTGTTGGTAGGTTTTGGGGTGTTTTGGATGTGTTTTAGAATTTTAAGAATGCTCGGGTGAAAGGGAAGGCTTTGGAAAATTTTGGATTTTAGGGCAAAAGGGAATAAGGCGGGAAGGCCTTAAAATAATTTTATGGAGTTTATAACGCAAGAAAGGAGTTGGCATAGTGGCATGGAGACGCCGCTTGGGGCTTGGGAAGGTGGCGCCTAAGGGGTCAAGGTTAGAGCTGCTAAAGCAAAGAATTTTGTTTTATCTTTATGCTAATTAGGGACCGGGCTGTATGCTTATAAATAAATGGCGAGTTATTGGACATGGAAGACCAGTTGGCAAAGTGGCTAATGTAAATCACTTAGACTACTTGGAGAGAGCGAGGCGCGCTGGTTGACGACGGAAGCATCTTTGGCGTGTTTTTTTATATGCGGTTATGAAATTTGGGCTAGGAAGGGTTAAGAATAAATGTTGGGGCCTTATAGCATAAAATCAAAGTGGCGAATGGCTCTGGCGTTGGAGGAGCAAGCAAGGTCCTGCGTTCGAGCCAGAGAGTCTTGCATTGGGAATTCTATTTTGTTTTGGTCTCTTCGCAAGATTTGGAGGATGATGGACTGCACTTGGGGAGCTAAGGTGGTTTAATCCTTTTAGAATTCAAATTGGAAGATAAGTGATAAGGCTTGGGTTATTTTTTTTTTTAAATTTATTTTAGATTGTGGTAGGATAATTGTAGGCTATTTTATTTAGTTTTAGTAAATGGGAGTTGTTATTGGAATATTTGAATTTGTTAAGGAGATAAAATATGGGATAAATTAGAAAGTGCACTAATTCAAATTAGTTTGAATTAGCTTGTGGTGGCTAGATTTTGGAGTCTTCAAGGGAGGGGTGCCGAACTCTTTAAATAGGGGAGGTGCTCACCTTTTGCTTTTTCCCATTTGCCCTCTTGTCAATTTTGCTTCACAAATTCTCCATTTGTTCTCCTCATTTTCCCTAGTCAAACCTTCATTGCTATCTTCCTTCTTTCTATTTCTTTTTTTTATTTTAATCCTTGGCGAAATCACTCACCCTTTCATCTCTCTTCTCATCCATTTGGTGCTAAATCAAAAGTGCACCCCTATACCTTTCTTTTTCTTTTCAAACCTTTTGGTCAAACCCTATTCCTTCCCATTGGGTTTCTTTTGTTAGCGAATCTACACCCCACCCTTGTGCCAATTTCCTTTCTTCAATTTGGTAGCACCTTGGCGAATATTAGCATAGATCTCTTGGATTTTCGTTGCAATCGTTGTTGAAGGTACTCTAGGATTTTGAGGTATTCAGTCAAGCCTCAGTTGCTAGCAGTCGACTTGGTAAGTGGTGGTAAGGGTTTATTTGATAAGTTATGTATTTAGTATTCGATTAAGTCTAAGATTGTTAAGTGAATGATGTTAGGGCCGAATCTAATGTGGTATTATTGTGGGATTTCGACAGTGTTGTAAGAGCATTCGGGATCCGACCAGTTGAGTTGGTAAGGTATTTTTATTTAAGATTTGTTACCTAGCTTATGACTTTGTTGATAATTAACGAAGTGTTCTGATTAAGTGCCGTCGATGGATGCGAGTGCCAGTCAAGAGGAGAAAGGGAAAACTCCCATCCCGAAGTTCAAGAAGAGATCGGTTTCTGCCGTACAAGATTGGCCACCGGGGTGTGGGCGTGCAACAGAAAACGATAGGCAGATAACGGTAGTCTCGCTAAGTGATAAGCGTCGGGATCGAGGTTTAGAGCTTGAGTTATAAGGTGTGTGATTAACCCATCGATTTCGGTATATGATATGTATGCGATTGGTGTATGTGTTAAATATGTGTTAATAAGTGCAGTGACTATGTGAACCGGATACCCCTAAAGGGTATGTCGATAAACAGGTTAGTATCAAATCTGTTGAGATGTGGTTATTAATACGTGTATGTGAGTATGTCTATGAATATGAATGTATGCCCGAATATCATGTACATGCTTTATTCATTATGTCATTATATTATGTTACATGTGCATGGGTGGGTTTTTGAAAGAAGGCGGGTGTACTTGATGCGTGGTTGATGTCGACTTTGTGCTACATCGTGGATTGGCGCCGACCGAGGTCGCGTTGTGGATCTTTTGCGATTTAGTTAGCGTGGTTACCTTGATTGATATCGGCTTATGCCATATCGTGGCTTGATGGATTCTTTGTGTGCTCCATCGTGGTTTGATGTTAGCTACGCTACATCGTGGATGGCATTGGTTGCCTTTTTGGAGGGAAAAGGAGAGGGTGACTCGATAGTCCCCTGGTGTGTGGTAGGCTGGTTAAGGGGGTGTGTAGCGGATGGACCTTAGGATTGGGTTGGGTTTCATGTTGCATTGTTTTGTTATGAAATGATATGGTAATGGGCCAAGCCCAATATGACATGTGGATAGGTATGTTTTGGGAACATACGTGGAAATGGGCCAAGCCCAGTAATCAGTGAATTAATGAGAAAAGGGCCTAGCCCGGTGCTTGAATATGACATGTGGATTGATTGTGGGCCAAGCCCAGATTATGGTAATGTCTAAATGATTATATTTACATGTTGCATTTGATAATTGGGATGTTATGTGGCTAGCATGTGGGTGGATTTCAATGGTTTTAATTACACATTTGAGTCCGTGTGACTCACCCAATTATTTATCCAATATCGCAGTGACATGTTGATCGGACCTAATTGGAGAGGATGCAAGGTGGCCCATGCGAGAAGGAGTTTTATTTAATTATTTTTAAAGCTTATTTATATCAAGTTTGGTTTAAATATTGGTTGTAATAAAAGGCCTCTTTATTTATTGTTGGGATCATTTTATTATCTTTTAATTAGGGTTATATTATACTTAGATATATTTCCTTCAAATGATTTATAATATAATAAATTATAATAAAGTTTTAATTCACATATTTTATAACGAGCTTATATTAGTAAATAATTTATAATGGACACATTTTCAAAAGTTAACAAAATTTTCAAGTTTATCCTAAAAGATGAGATTTTCCAACCGTTTTTCCGCAGTTGACATAACCAGATCCGGTCCAAGGCTCGTGGGCCGGTTTGGGGATGTTACAATTTGTCTGTTGATTGTTTGCTTTTGCTTCCTCACAACTTCGCATTAAGTATCTCATCATAATTGTTTGGTTACCTAGAAGATACTCTATTTTCCTGTATCTAGTCTATCTTTCTCGTGGTTGCAGGCTTCCATTGCTATAATTCTGCTGCAAACTGCTTCTTTTTACCTCAAAGAATATTTAGGAAAAAAAGTTACTCCAAATTTGCAGTAACCCTGTAAGAGGAGACAGCGACAGAGAGAGAAAGTGGATGATATAACTGTTGTTTTGGTACAGAATTTTCTATAGGTATAGATTATTGTCTTTGTTGATAATTCAAGCTAACTTTGTTTTGGATCCTTTTATCTTAATTTTTTGATTTTGTTTTATTCTACTAAAGTGTGCCCCCCCATTTGTAGGTTCCATACTTCTGGTCTTGAGGTTCAAAAAGCTCTTACTTGATATTTGTAGCTAAAATTCCAGCAGATATCAGCACTTATACTTCCATCGGTAAAATGTTAACTTAAATTAATGTTGTTTGATATAATTTTTATTTTCTGTTTTTTTAATTTAAAGTATTAGTGAGTTAATGTTGTTTGTATTTCTGACTGCAGCCTCTGTTTCTTGGTGAGAGTGGAGTAGACTAGCTTCTTGAAATTATTAACGTAGGTTTTAGTTCAAAATTCTAATCAGTAACAATTCTATCATGATGAATTTGTCCAAATTGATGTTTATTATCCTGCTTGGTTGGTATATATGCTGTTTATTATATTGCTGTTCAAAAAAAAAAAGATTCAAAGCATATAGGCTGGAAACCTAACGGGTTGCCTTATATCTCATTGTCAGATATAATGGATCCTCCCTAGGTGTAAGAATGCCACGTATGATGGATCTTAACAAATTGTTGTCCAAATTGCTATTTATTATCCTGCTTGGTTGGTATATATGCTGTTTATTATATTGCTGTCCAAAAAAAGAAGATTCAAAGTATATAGGCTGGAAACCTAATAGGTTGCCTTATATCTCATTGTCAGATATAATGTATCCTCCCTAGGTGTAACAATGCCATGTATGATGAATCTTAAAAAATTGCTGTCCAAATTGTTGTTTATTATATTGTTTGAACTGCTATATATGCTGTTTATTATATTGCTGTCCAAAACACAAAAAGATTCAAAGTATATAGGCTGGAAACCTAACGGGTTGCCTTATATCTCATTGTAAGATATAATGGATCCTCCCTAGGTGTAATAATGCCACGTATGATGAATCTTAAAAAATTGCTGTCTAAATTGCTGTCCAAATTGTTGTTTATTACCCTGCTTGGTTGGTATATATCTTTTTTATTATATTCTTTGTCAAAAAAAATTCAAAGTATATAGGTTTGGAAACCTAATGGGTTGCCTTATATCTCATTGTAAGATAAAACGGATCCTCCCTAGGTGTAACAATGCCACGTATGATGAATATTAAAAAATTATTTTCCAAATTGCTGTTTATTATATTGTTTGAACTGCTATATATTCTGTTTAATATGTTGCTGTTTATTATATTGTTACAACTGGTATAAAAATGACATATTTAATCGTTAGCTTAATGGATCCATTTTTCTGGTAGTTTGCTTTTTTTGTTGCCATTTTTACTTGTAAGTGCAATATAACTTGTGTTCTTTTCTATTTTTTAAACCGTGCTTTCATCACATTTTTGTTTACCATCAAATCATTTTTTGTTTATCATCTAATTTATACTGTATTGGGTTTTATTTTTCAGAAATTGTTCTGCTGAAGGAACGCTAAAATTTCGAATTAACTCTACTGTATAAATGTTGTCTAATTTGATTTTTTTTTTTTAACTTTAAACTTGTTGGAATGAATGGTAAATTGGAACGTACAAATTGGAGTATAAATGCTTGTTGAATTGAAGTATAAATGGTGTCCAAAGTAGGGTAGGTTACTTAGGTTTTGTCGTACATAATTGTGAATAAAATAATATAATATTATGAAATTTAAATAAATTAAAAGTCTATTTTATTTTAATATGAAAATCAAATTCTTTTTTAAAAAAAGTATTTAAAAGATTTTTAAAAGGAAAATTTATATTTTTTACTCATTAATTTATTTTGGTTTGGGTTCAGGGTACCTTATCTTCATTATTTAAATATAATTTAATATAAAAAATAAAATTACTAATTTTATAACATCCCAAAGTTGGGCCTAGTAGGATTGGGCCCATTGGGCCTTAGGCGCAGGAGCGCTTAAAATTTTTTGGAATAAGAGAACGGCATTAGTGCAAGTTGGATCTGTTAGGTGAGTGATTTTGGAAGGTTAGGAGGCTTTTATGAAGTCTCGGGTTCAAACTTTGGCTTTAGGAAAATTTTGGTTTTAGGTGAATAAAACCCTGAGAGTTAGTAGGTAGGCTTTAAGAATAAAATGTGGAGAGAATGACACAAGTGGAGTGTGTGGTGTAATGGCAAAGTGACGCCACATAAAAGACAAGGGGGTGACGCCACAAAGAAGGAAGGAAGTCCAAGGTTCAAGTCTTGGCTCTTGTATTTTGGTTTTCTTTTTATATGGACTTTAGAATTTGGCCATAGGTTTATATTTAGTTGCGCATAATGTTAGACACAAGAGGAGCTTGTGGCCAAGTGGCTAGTGGCGTGTTGAGCTATTGAAGGGAGCAAGGGTTCGAATCTCATGGAAAGCAAGGGAGTATTTATCTTGCGGATTAGACGGTAAGAGTTTGATTTGGATTTAAACTCTACTGACGGAGGGATCCCACATCGGAAAGATACAAAGAAGGAAGGTGAGAAGCTAGCTATATATAGAGCCTGCCTAGGAGGAGAAGAAGCATACCTGGTTGGCGTTGGGCGTAGGAGTGCTCGGAGCCCAGTTTAGCAGCTTCAGATTCCTATCAGGTGTGTATTCTTTCTACTCTAGCTGTAGTAGATAGTGAACTAGACTATGTGAATCTCATATATGTGGCTAGGTTTGGGCTAAATGGGCCACACGAGTGTGTGGGCCCACTTGGCCGAGAATGGGCCTTAGGCCCATTCGCTTCATTATCTCTGTTTAGAATACTTGAGTCGTTCGAGGCGACAGTGGATCTTCTGTTGGGTCGTTAACACCCTGATTTGTGAAATTACCAAAATACCCCTGGTTTGCAAAATTATTGAAATACCTCGGGTTTGTAAAATTATCGAAATACCCTTGGTTTGGAAAATTACTAAAATACCCCTACTTTGTGAAATTACCGAAATACCCTTACTTTTTGAAATTACCGAAATACCCCTGGTTTGTAAATTACTAAAATACCCCTAATTTATAAAATTACCGAAGTACCCCTAGTTTATAAAATTACCGAAATACCCTTGGTTTGTGAAATTATCGAAATAACCCTACTTTGTGAAATTACCGAAATACCCCTGGGTTGTAAATTATTGAAATACCCCTGGTTTGTAAAATTACTAAAATACCCCTGGTTTGCAAAATTACCGAAATAGCCCTGGTTTGCAAAATTATCGAAATACCCTTGGGTTGTAAAATTATCGAAATACCCCTGGTTTACAAAATTACCGAAATACCTCTGGGTTGTAAAATTACCGAATTACCCTTGGTAGGTAAATTACTAAAATGCCCTCAGTAGGTAAAATTACCGTTATACCCTTAGGGGTTGATTAGCGTGATTGTGTGTAACTCTTACACACTTTATAGGTTAATTATGTTATTCTCTGTGTATTGCCAAAAGCCGAAGTGATGGTATGGATCACTATGTTACCCTTGTGGGTAAAAGCGAGGACTCCAGGTAAGTTCTACTATGTGCTGTTACTAATGGATGCTTGTATGAGTGAATTGATTGTTGTTGTACATTGAAAGCATGATCATACCATATTATAAAGCATGAACATGAAAATGGGGTACGATGTGAGGAGGGAGGAAATATGAACTCTTTTAGACTATCACCAGTGGTTAGGTACCACAAGTGGGTTGGCCCCACATATTATTATCTTGTGACTAAGTCTCAGTGGTTTGGAACCACCAGTGGTTAGGTACCACATATATCTTATTTCTGTGACTCGTCCCAGTGGTTTGGTACCACAGTGGGTTGGCCCCATGTACGGATATTAGGGATTGTCACCAGTGGTTAGGTACCACAAGTGGGTTGGCCGCACATATTATTATTTGTGACTTTTGTCACCAGTGGTTTGGAACCACCAGTGGTTAGGTACCACTAGTGGCTAGGTGCCACAAATGTTGGGTAGATACAAGAGATACGGTGGATATGCATATTAGGTTGGCTGGGTTGCATTGCATACATTATCTGCTGTGACATATGATATGGGTTAAGGCTCAACCGAGGCTATTTTGGGCTAAAGCCCAATTGCCACCATTACTGTAATGGGCTTCGGCTCGAATTGTTGTGATGCATGTTCTTACCGATGAGGGTTGTACACACTGAGTTTTCGTAAACTCACCCCTCTTTTATTAAATATTTGGTAATTTCAATGATTGAGGATTGGGAGCCGTGGAGGACTCGGGGGTGGCTATACATCGAAGATACTACTCGTGAACTTTAGTAATTTCGATTTTTGCCTTTTCTTTTAGATTATTTATTTTGGGTTAATATTTTATAATAAGGCCATTGGTTTATATTTTCTAAGTTTTCATTTATAACTGTTAAACTTATAAATATGGGGTTTTCTTAGAACATTAGCAATCGTTTTCTAAAATTTCATGTTTACGCAACGATGCAAGTTCAACTTTCATAACAAAACAGTTTTTCAAAATAATAACAACTTTTAAACGGTCATTTAGCAAATCGCTTTTTTCTCAAACAAACAACAAACTTAGAGTTCAAAAATTCGATAAAACTTTCCTAAATAATTGCTTAGCTTTTCAACTTCCTTCACTGTGACACGCCAGATTCGGGCCTAACTTTTAGGCCGGGTTTGGGGTGTTACAATTATGGTATCAGAGCCTAGGTTGCAAAACTCGGCTGTGGAATGGGTGCGAAAATGTTTTTTCAAAGTTATTTGAAATTTGTTTTTTTTTAAAATGTATCTTTATTGGAAGTATGGCACCCGAGTCTCCGGCACCAAATCCGTAAGTCCCCTTACTTATTATTATATGCTATAATGACTGTATTCATTCTGAGTATGTTTTGGATGTGATGTTTGAATGGAAAATTTTTATGTATGAGTGTTAAATATCTATTTGCTTCTGTATTAGATATTTGGTTGTATGAAGAGGTTCCAAGCTTAAGTTAGAAAGTGTATTACTATTTTAGAATCAGAGTGCGCAGCGTGAGTGTAGTGTTGTAGGTTAGGATGTGCGACTGTTCTATAGCTGGAAATTTCGAGGGCGAAATTTCTTTAAGGAGGGTAGATTTGTAACATCCCAAAGTTGGGCCTAGTAGGATTAGGCCCATTGGGCCTTAGGCGTAGGAGCGCTTAAAATTTTTTGGAATAAGAGAACGGCATTAGTGCAAGTTGGATCTGTTAGGTGAGTGATTTTGGAAGGTTAGGGGGCTTTTATGAAGTCTCGGGTTCAAACTTTGGCTTTAGGGAATTTTGGTTTTAGGTGAATAAATCCCTGAGAGTTAGTAGGTGGGCTTTAAGAATAAAATGTGGAGAGAATGACACACGTGGAGTGTGTGGTGTAGTGGCAAAGTGACGCCACATAAAAGACAAGGGGGTGACGCCACAAAGAAGGAAGGAGGTCCAAGGTTCAACTCTTGGCTTTTGTATTTTGGTTTTCTTTTTATATGGACTTTAGAATTTGGCCATAGGTTTATATTTAGTTGCGCATAGTGTTAGACACAAGAGGAGCTTGTGGCCAAGTGGCTAGTGGCGTGTTGAGCTATTGAAGGGATCAAGGGTTTGAATCTCATGGAAAGCAATGGAGTATTTATTTTGCGGATTGGATGACAAGAGTTTGATTTGGACTTAAACTCTACTGACGGAGGGATCCCACATCGGAAAGATACAAAGAAGGGAGGTGAGAAGCTAGCTATATATAGAGCCTGCCTAGGAGGAGAAGGAGCATACCTGGTTGACGTTGGGCATAGGAGTGCTCGGAGCCCAGTTTAGCAGCTTCAGATTCCTATCAGGTGTGTATTCTCTCTACTCTATAGCTGTAGAGCGGCAAATGCCGAAATACCGGTCACACGACGATGGTAGCCACACGAGTGTGCGAGCGTACGTGTGGAAGCTTCGACGCTAGTCGAGGCCACCATGAGTATCTTGTAGGTGTGGGCTGTTTGGCCAAGTGGGCCCAATGTGCGCGGGGGCCCACATAAGTAAATTGTATGATTGTGTAGTAGATATTGAACTAGACTATGTGAATCTCATTTATGTGGCTAGGTTTGGGCTAAATGGGCCACACGAGTGTGTGGGCCCACTTGGCTGAGAATGGGCCTTAGGCCCATTCGCTTCATTATCTCTGTTTAGAATACTTGAGTCGTTCGAGGTGACAGTGGATCTTCTCTTGGGTCGTTAACACCCTGATTTGTAAAATTATCGAAATACCCCTGGTTTACAAAATTACTGAAATACCCTGGGTTTGTCAAATTACCGAAATACCCTTGGTTTGTAAAAATACTGAAATACCCTTAGTTTGTAAAATTACCGAAATACCTCTACTTTATGAATTACCGAAATACCCTTGGTTTGTAAATTACTGAAATACCCCTGGTTTGTAAAATTATCGAAATACCCTTAGTTTATGAAATTACCGAAATACCCCTACTTTGTGAAATTACTGAAATACCCCTGGTTTGTAAATTACTGAAATACCCCTGGTTTGTAAAATTACTGAAATACCCCCGGTTTGTAAAATTACCGAAATACCTCTGGTTTGCAAAATTATCGAAATACCCTTAGGTTATAAAATTATCGAAATACCCCTGGTTTGCAAAATTAAATACCCATGGGTTGTAAAATTACCGAAATACCCCTGGGTTGTAAAATTTCTGAATTACCCTTGGTAGGTAAATTACTGAAATACCCTCGGTAGGTAAAATTATTGTTATACCCTTAGGGATTGATTAGCGTGATTGTGTGTAACTCTTACACACTTTATAGGTTAATTATGTTATTCTCTGTGTATTGCCAAAAGCCAAAGTGATGGTATGGATCACTATGTTACCCTTTTGGGTAAAAGCGAGGACTCCAGGTAAGTTCTACTATGTGCTGTTACTAATGGATGCTTGTATGAGTGAATTGATTGTTGTTGTACCTTGAAAGCATGATCATACCATATTATAAAGCATGAACATGAAAATGGGGTATGATGTGAGGAGAGAGGAAATATGAACTCTTTTAGACTGTCACCAGTGGTTAGGTACCACAAGTGGGTTGGCCCCACATATTATTATCTTGTGACTAAGTCTCAGTGGTTTGGAACCACCAGTGGTTAGGTACCACATATATCTTATTTCTATGACTCGTCCTAGTGGTTTGGTACCACAGTGGGTTGGCCCCACGTACAGATATTAGGGATTGTCACCAGTGGTTACGTATCACAAGTGGGTTGGCCCCACATATTATTATTTGTGACTTTTGTCACCAGTGGTTTGGAACCACCAGTGGTTAGGTACCACCAGTGGCTAGGTGCCACAAATGTTGGGTAGATACAAGAGATACGGTGGATATGCATATTAGGTTGGATGGGTTGCATTGCATACATTATCTGATGTGACATATGATATGGGTTAAGGCTCAACCGAGGCTATTTTGGGCTAAGGCCCAATTGCCACCGTTACTGTAATGGGCTTCGGCTCGAATTATTGTGATGCATGTTCTTACTAATGAGGGTTGTACACACTGAGTTTTTGTAAACTCACCCCTCTTTTTATTAAATGTTTCAGGTAATTTACAGCGATTGAGGATTGGGAGCCGTGGAGGACTCGGGGGTGGTTATACGTCGAAGATACTACTCGTGAACTTTAGTAATTTTGATTTTTGCCTTTTCTTTTAGATTATTTATTTTGGGTTAATATTTTGTAATAAGGCCATTGGTTTATTTTTTCTAAGTTTTCATTTATAACTGTTAAACTTATAAATACGGAGTTTTTTTAAAACATTAGCAATCGTTTTCTAAAATATCATGTTTACGCAACGATGCAAGTTCAACTTTCATAACAAAATAGTTTTTCAAAATAATAACAATTTTTAAACGGCCATTTAGCAAATCGTGTTTTTCTCAAACAAACAACGGACTCGGAGTTCAAAAATCCGATAAAACTTTTCTAAACAATTGCTTAGCTTTTCAACTTCCTTCACTGTGACATGCCAGATTCGGGCCTAACTTTTAGGCCGGGTTTGGGGTGTTACAAATTTTTTATATTAATAATGTTTGATTTTAATATTTAATATTTTGAATGTTTTCCAAACTTATAAATATTTTGTGAAATATTTATTAATAATATTGATCATTATTTAAATATGTTTTAATATAAAAATAAATTCTTTTTAAAAGAAGTAATTTAAAACTTTTAAAATGGAAATTTATTTTTGTTAGTCATTATTTACTTTGTTAAGTTATTTCTTTTTTTTTAATGTTTTTTCATTATTTAAATATATTTTAATAAAAATCAAATTACTAATTTTTATATTAATAATTTTTATTTTAATATTTAATATTTTTAAATGTTTTTAGAACTTATAATTTTCTTTATCAATATAATAATAATAACGATCATTATTTAAGTAGCTTACATATTTCACATAACTCACATAATATACATAACTCACATAACATACATAACTTACATAACTCAGATAACTTACATAATACATAATACATAGGTTAAAGATCAAATTTCATAGCTTTCATCAAATTATACAACTTATATAATACATAACTTACATAATTTTAAGATCAAACTTCATAACTTACATAATTTACATAACTTACATAATACATGTATAGATAAACAACTTACCCGTGTAATTTACTGTCAACTTTAGACTTCAACAACTACGAAATGGATAGAACTTGGATGAATTTGTCAAGGGTAAGCAACGGCTATCGATATGGAGTAGAAACTTTTCAAAATTTTGCATTTCAAAATGCAAGCCAAGAGAATATGATTCTTTGCCCGTGTAAGAAGTGTTACAATATTAATTGGCATTATCGTGAAGTTGTCTACGAACATCTAGTTGTTGATGGCTTTGTTCGGGAGTATAAAAAATGGATTTTTCATGGAGAGTGTACATCTAGTGGAGCCTCTTCATCGATGAATCTGGGTTATCCTCATAGTGCTTACAATTAGAATGTTAGAGAAGATGACATGGAAGGCATGTTGCGGGATGCATTTAATATGCGCGATGATGGTTTGCAATCATTTCCACCTAACTTGGGTGCAACCGATGATTATAATTTTGGTGGAAATACTTTCACCGAAAGCGGAAGAGTGTACCTGATGAACAGCCAAATGAAGAAGCGGCGAAGTTCTACACGTTAATTGTTGAAATGAACGAAGAGCTGTATGAGGGATCTAAATTTTCAAAACTGTCTTTCTGCATTCGTCTTTTTCACTTAAAATGTTTGGGAGGGTGGACCAGAAACTCTTTGGCAATGTTGTTAGAGTTTTTGAGAGAAATGTTCCCATTTGCGAAAATTCGTCAATCTTCCAAAGACATGAAGAAACTGATCAAAGATTTGGGCCTAGGCTACAACAAAATTCATAGTTGCCCAAATGGCTGCAATTTGTATTGGGGCGACCGGAGAAACCAACAGTGCTGTCATGTATGCGGTCAATCCCGTTGGATGAATAGAAATACAGAAGATGGTAACGAGGATGAAAATGATGCACAGTCAAGAAAGACGCCAGTTAAGATTTTACGGTATTTTCTGCTAATACCAAGGCTTCAAAGGCTTTTCATGTCGTCGAAGACAGTTGAGTCAATGACGTGGCACCATGATGGACGAACTGATGATGGATTGTTAAGGCATCCTGTAGATTCTTTAGCTTCGAAATCATTTGACTCCAAATTTTCAAGCTTTGCAAGCGATCCTCAGAGTGTGAGGCTTGGGCTAGCATCTGATGGATTTAACCCGTACAAAATCATGAGCACAACGTATAGTACTTGGCCTGTGGTGCTTGTTCCTTACAATTTGCCTCCATGAGTTCACATGAAACAATCATCCTTTATCTTATCTACGATTATCCCTGGAGAGAAAGAGCCCAGGAATGATATTGACATATATTTGCAACCACTTATTGAAGAGTTAAAACAATTATGGGCTGGTGTTGAGACATACGATGCAATGAGTGCAGCTTTGATGTGGATTATTAATGACTTCCCGGCTTATGCCAATTTATCTGGTTGGAGTACCAAGGGACATTATGCTTGTCCTTGTTGTGCTGCGCAAACATGTTCGCAATGGTTATATAATGGGAAGAAGTTCTCTTACATGGGGCATCGTCGGTGGTTACCGAAAAATCATAGATTTAGATTTCAATGTACTCAGTTTGACGGTACTGAAGAGTTCAGAGAAGCTCCTTCGCAGACCGGTGGATCTAAAATATTGTTCATGTTGAAAGATATGAATTTCATTTATGGGAAGATGAATCAACCGCCCAATACGCAAAAAAATAGAAGATCAAGGGATGAATCTGATGATGAATCTGATGAAGAGGATGATCCTAATGAGGCGGAGTTGTGGAAAAAAAGAAGTATTTTTTTTGAGTTGCCTTATTGGGAGCATCGAATTTTACGACATAATCTTGATGTCATGCACATTGAGAAAAATGTCTGCGAGAACATCATTGGGGCTATTTTGAATGTCGATGGAAAATCGAAAGACAATCTTCAGAGTCGACTTGATTTAGTCCACATGGGAATTCGGCGTGAGCTTCATCCCCAAGCACTTTCGAATATGAAATATCTGTTGCCGCCTGCTATTTTTTCAATGTCGAAGACAGAGAAAGAAGTGTTCTGTATGGTGTTGAAGGATATAAAGGTCTCGGATGCGTATGCATCAAATATATCTCGATGTGTGAGTCTTAAAGATCGAAGACTATATGCCTTAAAATCACATAACTATCACATCTTGATGCAAGACTTACTGCCAGTTGCTATGCAGTGTTGTATGTCGGAAAAGGTGACGTCTTGTGTAATTGAACTATCCAATATAATGAAAGGCATTTTGTAACGACACAAAATCCGTGGGCACCGAAAAAGTGTATTATCGGGCCTCCGTCTTAGTAAACTGAGTTAGTAAATAATTATTATGAGTAATTATGAGTCTAATAGTGTGTTTAATTAGATTTTTATTTAGTGAATTTAGCTTAATTTAATGTAATTAGGAGAAAGAATCAAATTGAATAAAGAGTGAAAGTCTAATTATAGATTAAAAGAAAGTAAAAAGGGGCTAAAATGGCAATTAATCCATTTACCATAGTTGAGCCGGCATAAAGAAATAAAATCTAAGATTTTATTTGTTTTAATTATATAATTAATGATATTTTAATATAATTTATATTATAGGAATTAATGATAATTAAATTATAATGATATAATATTATTAAATAAATCAAAATATGCCAATTGTAAGGATATGATAAAATACATGTGTAATATTATTTGTACATTTGTAATATAATTGTATATTTTCTTAAATTTTAAGTAAAAGATATTAAATAATTAAATTATTGTATTAAAAGATTTTTATATTTGATAAATTAGTTAGATTAAGACAAATGGAAGGTTATGATATGGTACAAATGTATTAATTATATTTGTTATTAAAATAGATATTGTATAATTATTAATTAACTTAAATATAAAATAAAGTAAATGAAATAATAAAAGAAATAAAGTGGAGTTAGTAAAATAAAAGAAATTAGAATTTGGAAGAAATTATAAATTAGGGTTTTATTATGAACATTAGATAGTCAAGTTGAATATAGAAGGAATTTAACTAGAAACAAAGCATAAATTAAGTTAAGCAAATAAGTAAACTTAATTAGAATTTAATTGCAAAATAAGCTCTAAGAAAACAGTTTTAGGACAGCAGCAGAAGAGTAACTTTGAAAAATCACCAAAAATGATGGAAATGGAAGTAGAAGTTGAGTGAGATATGAAATTAAAGCTTATTGAATCTATTTTCATATTAAAGAAACATAGAAAGCAAAGAAATTCTGTATTTTGAGATATTTAGATTTTTGTGAGACTGATTTAGAGTGATTTCGAGATCCCCTGTTCTGAATTGGAAAAATCATTAAAAATTGTAAAAACTAATTTTGAGACATAATTTATATGGTTAGATTATTTAATTAGTATATTTTATAAGAAACAAACTATAACATCATTTTAATTCTGTAAAAAATATAATTAAATTTTAGCAAAGAGTGATCGGAACTGTTAGACAACAGAATAGGGGTTATTTTAAAGAATAAACTGTACTTATTAGCTAAATTAAAAATTCTGAAAATTTACAGGCAAGAAGATATGCGAGTCTAGTTTCGTAGAAAATTTACGGATCTTAATTTGGAATTCTGTAACTTAAGATATAGATAATTTAGTGAAAATGACTCAGGTAGACAACCTTGAAAGAACTTATAAGTAAATAATAGAATTGTGTACAAAGAATGTGGAATGAAGAGCAAGGGTAGGAATTGAATAAAATTCAATTATTTGTTGTAATTTAACGCTGTAATTAATAATGTAAATTGTTATTATTATTTTCATAGCTAACAAGGAAAACGAGGCATCGGCATCCAAGGGAAAAGAAAAGATCGCTGAGGAGTAAAAGTGTATTTCGGGTTTGTATTACTATAACTCAAACTATTTATTAAATGTTATATTGAATTTGTAACCATGGGACATTTAAGATAAGATGAGTAATAATATTTGAAATTAAGTAAGAGTATGTGTGAATATTGAATTATATGTGAATTGATATAATAGATGTTTTGAATTGAACAAGTTTTTGAAATTGTTGTGGAAATGAATTCGAATTTGGAAAAGTAAAATAATACCCTATTAACTTTTCAGACTAGATTTGATACAAATGGCATGCCATTGGATTTGTGATGTGATGAGGAGATTTGTAGCTCGGCCGAGAAGATGATTCTATTATATATGCTTCGGTTTAACTGAAGAAGCATTTAATGCCTTACTGGTGTCTTTGGGAGGTTATATATTACTGGTGTGTTATGGAGGATTTATATTATTCCGGGTGTGATTGGGTTGGATATTCTAGTGTGTTTGGGTGGAATCCGCGTATCTGTCAGAGTCTGAGCATTGTTAATAGGGTAAATAATTGAAATGGAACTTTGAAAATGAGATTGATTAATTTGGCTCTATTGAAAGGTATGTGAAAGAATGTATGAGTTAAATTATGAATTGAATTAGTATATGATAAATGGATGTGAATTTAAAATTTATGAAGTGATATATAATTATATGTAATTAGTTTAGATGATTTATAAAGTTTACGGTGGATGTTTGTAATTTATTAATGTTAAATAGTTTTGATTTATAGTAAAACCACTGAGCATGAAATACTCAGCGTACGGTTGTTTCCGTGCACAGGTCAATAGAGTTTCGGATCCGGTCCAGCATCCAAAACAAACCCGACTCCAACAAGAAGATTTTGGTGATGAATTTCTTCCTTTTGTTAAGTGGCATGTACTAGATAGTTATATGAATTATAAATATATATACTTAAGTTAAATGATTTTGGTTGTATATAAATGATTATAATGTTTTGGATGAGGAAAATGATATAAAGTTATAAATTGATAAATTTGGTATTGGTTGTTTTGGTTTGAATTTGCAAGGAGATTTAGGTAAAATAAGTAGAAATCTTGTCGAAATTTTTATAGAAATAATAAATAATAATAATAATTTAAAATTTACGAAAATTTTTCTAGAATGTTTGAACAAGTTCCATTTTATTTTTAATATATGTTTTGGGCTTCGAGAGTCCAATATAGGGATTTAATTATTAAATTATATTATGAATGTTATTTTATTTATGAGTAATTAATAAATTGTCTGATATGTTCGATAATGCCTTGTAACCCTGTTTCGGCGACGATTTAGGGTTAGGGGGTGTTACACATTTGTGGTAAAGTTTTGGATGTTCAAGAACTTGAGACACTACAAGATCGAGCTGCATTGACTTTATGCAATCTGGAGAATATCTTCCCGCCTTCCTTCTTCACTATTATAGTGCACTTGTTAATTCATCTCTCTCGTGAAGCAGTACTTGGTGGACCCGTTTTCTATCGATGGATGTTTCCCATAGAAAGGTCTGCACATATTTGTAAATTATTCCTTCATTTACCTCGATGCCTTTAGTTGCAACTTTTGATAATGTTGTAGATCGTGTTTAGGTTCCTATCCAAATTGAAGTCTTACTGCCGCAATAAGCATTATCCGGAGAGATCAATTGCTGAAGGCTACTTCGCAAAGGAATGTATGACTTTCTGTTCAAGGTATTTGGAAGATGTTGAAACAAGAATGAACAGACCATGTAGAAATACTGGGCTTACAGATCATAACTTGGCCGAAACTTATTTATTTCAAATTTTCGGAGAACCAATTGCTAAAGTTGAAATTGCAGAATTAGATGATAGATCGTGGGTCCAAGCACATCGTGTAACACCCCGAACCCATATCTGTCGCCGGATTAGGGTTACGGGCATTACTAAACTAAACACAAGTCAATTTATTCCATCAGCATTAAGACTTGGTAAAATGCATTCCACTTCTTACTATCTTGAATAAAAATGGATATTCCATCCAATAATAAATCATCAACATGCATATCACGCATAATATTCATTCGCATTACTTGATATCTACTTACATAAACAAATAATATTATTAAACAATATACTCATTCCACAATCGTTCAAACTACAATTATAAGGTCTAAATTAATTCATTCATTGCATAGTTACTAATCATATTCGACATTGTTCAATATACTTTTATATAAATATATATATATATATATAATTCATGAATACACCTAATCTAATTATTTCATCACCGATTGAGCCATTTGTATTTCATAGCCTAACGTCTAACATTACCCAATGAGGTAAATTTAAAGTTAAAACAAAAATAAGACATTTCCGAATGTCTACAATTAATACATATCAATTTTACTCTCTATTATATCACCTATAATATGTACATGCACAAATTTCAATTTATATCATCTACATCTAATCACCTTGATGCTTTGAATTTAAGCATATTGAGACAAATCATTATCATCTCAACGTCATATTTATATATATATATATATATATATATATATATATATATACCATATTTAATTCATTACTAAAATCTCAATTAGTAAACACATATGTCAAAATCGAATATCTACCTCATTAACATCATGACCAACATTTCATATCATATACATACGAATAGCATATAGACAACTGTCGACTTATGGTATTATAACCCTATTTAAAAAAAATCAAGTTTATGTACTCAACTATCACACATAGCATAGTATTGAATAAACTTCTCAAAATAAGCTTATACTAAATTCAAACATATATAGTAATGATACCAAAATCAAACATGACTAAACTATACTTAAACACAAAAGCTTAGCCATTTTCGCATGGCTTTATACGTATACACACCATTCAAAACAAGTCAAAAGAGACATAGTCTATACATGCCAAAAATTTCAAAGGAGTTACAACTTATAAGATACCAAAGTTTAGTGATAGTGCGATTGACTTTAACGTGGATCCCCGATCTCAAGCCTCGACTTCAAAAATCTATAAAACGATGAAATAAACACCCCAAGTAAGCTAATATAGCTTAGTAAATTTTAAGCATTTAACACACATATAAGTTTTATCAAGATCAAATAAA
Source organism: Gossypium rotundifolium (assembly GCA_025506655.1). Classification (NCBI taxonomy): domain Eukaryota; kingdom Viridiplantae; phylum Streptophyta; class Magnoliopsida; order Malvales; family Malvaceae; genus Gossypium; species Gossypium rotundifolium. The sequence continues at coordinate 76,039,620 of CP106726.1, read as the reverse complement.
TTATAACATTCAAAAATCTCTTTGCCGAATAATCAAACCTTCAAAGAAAGAATTCATAAGGACATTATAAACATGTATAAATATGTATATACTCTTATACCACTTTCACATTAGTAAGATAAATAACATATATACCACTATTACTCACCAAATCTCTAACCACAATTCATCCACCATCCACTATCATTTGTCATAAGCAATACCTACCTTTAATTACTTACCTCTCCAACCTTAACTTATCAACTCGTACATAGCATAATTGCACACTTGAATATTACCTATACCAATGATAATATTTCGAGCCCATCATATAATAACAAACCTGTACATTTGTTACAAGAATTTAGTAACGTATCGCACACATAGTGCCGTTACTTTAATAATTCGCACACATAGTGCTAAGTTTCCGTAACGTATCGCACATATAGTGCCGTTACTTAACATTTCCGCACACTTAGTGCCATTGAACCGGTTTTGCACACTTAGTGCCCGGTATTTTATATTTCGCACACTTAGTGCCATTGAACCGGTTTCGCACACTTAGTGCCCGATATTTTATATTTCGTACACTTAGTGCCATTGAACCAGTTTTGCACACTTAGTGCCCAGTATTTTATATTTCGCACACTTAATGCATTAACCTGATTACTCCTATTCCATATAAACATATAATCACATTTTTACTCACATGAACATTCATATATGCATATGTTTAAACCCACCAATTCTTCCTATGAATTTCCAACACATTCGATACACCAATATACTTATAAATATATATCCCTTACTCAAATACATACATCTTTCTCAATTCATTTCCACATATAAATATCATTTAATACATATGTATATATTCAATTCACACATTCAGCTATTACTATTAAATTCCTTGTCACTTTCGGCATTAAAGAATTAAACATATTAACATCAACTTAATATATACAAATTCATATAAATAAAATTTTATTCAACCCGGTTGCTTAAAATCTTACCTCGAATATCAACGAGTTCAACTTCCCGGCTAGTCATTCAATTTGGTTTTTCCCCGATCAACTCTCGTTTCTTTTCGTTCTTGATCTAATCATTTCAAAAATGAGCTCATTCAAATAAAATTTCATTCATTTTAGCCCAAAACACATAATTAAACAATTTACCAATTTTATCCCTAATATTTTGCACTATTACACATTAATCCAATTTTTCACAAAACACAAAATAAGCTAAATTTGCAATTATTTAGCTAAGGCCGAATATTCACTAGGCCTATACAAGCCTCCATATTTCATAAATTTCACAATCTAACCCCTTAATTTACTAATTTAAAAATTAATTCCTAAATACTCAATTTAGTCCAAATTTTTAATACAAAATTTAATAATCTAACACATACATTTTATTCAAAGTCATCAACCATCACACACACAAATTTTCTATCCATAGCCGAACATCACTCGTACATTAAAATAGAAAATTCTAACATGGGTCGAATAATATTCGAAGCAACGATCCTAAAAACGTAAAAATTATCAGAAACCGAACTCAAATTCATACCTTAATTAAACATGCAAAAAGGTCGAACGGTGGAGAGCTCAAGCTTTTCTCCTTTCTTTTGTTTTTCGGTGTTGAACAAAGAAATGAAATGAATAAAACATGTTTTCCTTATTTTAATATTATTAACATATATTATATTATAACATTTTTAACTTATAATTATATAATATATATAAAAAAATATGCTATCATGAAAATAAAACCATATGCCGCCCACTATCATACTCAATGGCCAATTTCCAACCTAGGTCCTTATACAAAAGAAGCCAAATCAATTTAAACCACCCAATTAATAAAAGGCTACTTTTACCACTTATGCGATTTAGTCTTTTTCTTTAAATTAATCACTCAAACGATCAATATAATTCACGAAAATTTTTGCACATGCACACTCATAAATCATAGACATCAAATATAATGTATAGATATTCTATCGACTCGAATTTGTGGTCCCGAAACTACTGTTCCGATTAAGGTCATAATCGGGCTGTTACAACTCTCCCCCCTTAAGGGATTTTCATCCCCGAAAATCTTACCGTTGAATAATTGTGGGTGACGTTCTTTCATAGATTCTTCAGTTTCCCAAGTCGCTTCTTCAACCCCGTGCTTATGCCACATAACTTTAGCTAACGAAATTTTCTTATTTCGCAATTCTTTCACTTCACGAGCTAAGATGCGTATCGGTTCCTCCTCGTAAGTCAGATTGGGTTGAATTTCAATCTCTGATGGATTGATCACATGCGAAGGGTCAGATCGATATCGTCTAAGCATCGACACATGGAAGACATTATGAATCTTATTTAGTTCATATGGCAATATAAGTCTATATGCAACCGACCCAATACGCTCAATAACTTCATACGGCCTAATGAAGTGCGGACTCAACTTTCCCTTACGTCCAAATCTAAGTATCTTTTTCCACGGTGATACTTTTAAGAACACTCGCTCACCCACTTGAAATTCTATATCTTTACGTTTCAAATATGTATACGACTTTTGACGATCTGACGCGGCTTTCAAACTTTCTCGGATTATTATAACTTTCTGCTCAGTCTCTTTGATTAAATCAACCCCGTGTATCTTGCCTTCACCTAGCTCAGTCCAATATAAAGATGTACGACGTTTACGACCGTACAAAGCTTCATAGGGTGCCATTTTGATACTTGAATGAAAGCTATTATTGTATGCAAATTCAATCAAAGGCAAGTATCATTCCCACGTACCCTCAAACTCGAGAATGCAACATCTCAACATATACTCGAGTATTTGAATAACACGTTCGGATTGACCATCCGACTGAGGGTGAAAGGCAATACTGAAGTCTAACTTGGTACCTAAAGCATCCTGCAGTTTCTTCCAGAACCGCGATGTGAATCTCGGATCTCTATCTGATACAATAAAAATAGGTACTCCGTGCAACCGTACGATCTGTGATACGTATAACTCAGCCAACTTATCAAGTGAAAAATCCGTACGTACCAGAATAAAATGAGCCGATTTCGTCAATCTATCTACAATAACCCAGATTGAATCTTTCTTACTTGGCGTCAAAGGCAAACCCGATACGAAATCCATAGTGACTCGATCCCACTTCCACTTAGGTATCATAATCGACTGGAGTAGTCTCGATGGCACTTGATGCTCAGCTTTTACTTGTTGGCATATTAAGCACTTCGACACATAGTCTGAGATGTCTCGTTTCATACCGTGCCACAATTAAAATTGTTTCAGATCGTTATACATTTTCGTGCTACCCGGATGAATCGACAATCTACTACTATGAGCTTCATCACAAATCATTTGAATCAATTCAGGGTTCTTTGGTACACAGATCTGATTCTTGAACTGTAAACATCCATCAGTATCTATCTGATAGCCTGAATCCGCACACGTCTTTATTTTTAAATCATCATCAACCTCTTGGGCTTCTCGAATCTGCAGCTCAAACAATGGTCTCACTTTCAACTCAGCAATGATCGCACCATCCCCAGTCATAGCTGTATTCGCATTCATTGCGTGTAATGCTGTATTCGCATTCATTGCGTGTAAAGCAAATAGCGACTTTCAGCTAAGTGTATCAGCAACCACATTAGCCTTTTTTGGGTGATAATCAATCATGAGTTCGTAATCTTTCAAACGTTCCAACCATTACAGCTGTCTCAAATTCAAATCCTTTTGAGTCATTAAATACTTTAGACTCTTATGATCCAGATAATTCCTCTCGTGCGGTTTCAACTGTCTCGAAGCGTATGCTACCACTTTACCCTCCTGCATCAAAACACAACCCAGCCCATTTAAAGATGCATCACTGGAAATAACGAACTCTTTACCCGACTCTGGCTGAACGAGCACTGGAGCTTCCGTTAGTAAGGTCTTCAGATCATTAAAACTCTTCTGACACATTTCTGACCACTCGAATTTCATGTCCTTTTATAATAGCTTTGTCATCGGGGCTGCTATCATAGAGAATCCTTTCACGAAGCGTCTATAATATCCAGCAAGCCCTAGAAAGCTACGTACCTCAGAAACATTTCGCGGAGGTTTCCAATCCAGTATAGCTGAGATTTTACTCGGGTCAACCCGAATACCCAATGCTAAAATGACATGCCCCAAAAAGCTGACTTCTTTTAACCAAAACTCACATTTACTGAATTTCGCGTATAATTTGCTTATCACATAAAATCTGAAACACCAACCTCAAATGCTTAGTATGCTCGATTTTGTCTCATGAATAGATCAGTATGTCATCTATGAATACAACTACAAACTGATTAGATACGGTCTAAATACCCGATTCATCAAATCCATGAAAACAGCAGGGGTATTAGTGAGCCCAAACGGCATCACCAAGAACTCTTAGTGACCGTATCTCGTTGGGAAAGCAGTCTTTGGTATGTACGATTCCCTAACTCGCAGTTGATAATATCCTGACCTCAGATCAATTTTTGAGAACACCGAGGCTCTCTTAAGCTGATCAAATAAATTGTCGATACATGGCAATGGGTACTTGTTCTTTACAGTCATCTTATGGAGCTGTCGATAATCGATACACATTCTCAAGGTTCCGTCCTTCTTTTTCACAAATAGAACTAGGGCACCCTAGGGAGAGAAACTCGATCGAGCGAAACCTCTATCTGTCAATTCTTACAACTGAGCCTTCAATTTTTTTAATTCAGTTGGTGCTCGAAATTGGTGTGGTCCCTGGTACTAGTTCGATACCAAACTCTACCTCACGAATAGGTGGCAATCCCAGCAATTCTTTCGGAAACACATCCGGATACTCACAAACAACTAGCACAGATTCAATCTTCTTTTCTGTTACTTTGCTATCAATTACATACGCAAGATAAGCCTCACAGCCCTTTCTCAAATACTGTCGAGCCAATATTGATGATATTACAGTCGGTAACCCATTCAAATCCGCAGATTCAATTCGAAGTATCTCGTTATTCTGACACCTCAAATCAATAGTCTTTCGTCTGCAATTCACTACTGTATCGTGTACGGTTAACCAATCCATAATGAGGATGTTGTCAAACTCATTGAAAGGTAATAACATCAAATCAGCCAGAAAACACATATCTCGAATCATCAAAGGCAGTTTTTGCACACTTTATCAACTAATACACATCGACCTAGGGGGTTCAAAACCCGAATCACAAACTCAGTAGACTCAACAGGTAGAGTCTTACTGGATACTAATGTCTCGCACACATATGAATAAGTTGAACCGGGGTCAATCAAAGCAGTTACACTAGTATCAAAGAGAGTAAAAATACCGGTAATGACATCTAGAGATGAGGCCTCCTCTCTAGCACGGATGGCGTAAGCTCTAGCCGGTACAAGGGCCTCTGATTGAATGGCCGCATCTGTAGTCCCCATCTGTGTGCCACTCCTACCTCCTCCAACACGAGATGGTCTGCCTCTAGCTGTAGTGTCGTTCGGTCTCGCGTTCTGAGCAATACCTTTTTCAACGGTCTTTGGGCAATCCCGAATGAAATGGTCCTGCGAACCACACCTATAACAGGTGCGATTAATAGATTTACCTCAGCACTCTCCAAAATACCGTCTGCCGCACTGCTGACACTTAGGTTTACTCGATCGAGTATTGCCAACACTTGCCACTGATATAGCCCGAGAACTTACTGGTGGTCGCTCTCGTATAAAAATCCCAGTATTAGGTTTGGATCTGCTACCATCATTCTTGAACTTCTTCGTTGCCAACTGTAAAAATTTACTCGCAGATCTCTTTCAAAAATCTTTAGATTCGGGCTCAGCTTTCTGCTTTTCCTTCCCCAACTCTTCAGCTTTACAAGCTCGTTCAACCAGCACAATGAACTCATTAATTTCAAGAATACCAACCAGAAACTTTATATCCTCGTTTAAACCATCTTCCAATCTCCGTCACATAGCAGCCTCAGATGAAACACATTCACGAGTGTAGCGACTAAGTTGCACAAACCTGCGCTCGTATTCGGATACGGTCATACGACCCTGTTTAAGCTCAAGAAATTCTTTGCGCTTAGAGTCTATGAAGCGCTGGCTTATATACTTCTTACGAAATTTTGTTTGAAAGAAGTCCTAAGTAACTCTCTCTTTCGGGACAACGGACACGAGTGTATTCTACTAATAATAGGCAGAATCTCGTAATAATGAGATGGCACACTTTAAACACTCATCGGGTGTAACAGTCCGGTTTATACCCTAGTTGGAACAGTGGTTTCGAGACCATAAATTTGAGTTCGTATAATATTTTAATATTATTTTCTATGCTATTGTTATGTGATTAAGCATGTGGAAAATTTTCGTAAGCTAATTCGTTCATTTGTGTGTTTAAGTTGACAAAAGGATGAAATTGCATTGAGTGTGAAAGTTGCTTGCTATTTGTTAAAGTACTTAAGTGTTGTGGCTTTTAAAATTAGTGGCCTTAAGTGGTAATTAAACCACAATTTAGTTAGTGGATGGTGGAATGTCATGATAACCATGATTTATATTTGTCTTTTATGATTATTAAGTGGGTAAATGGGTAATTGAATAGTTGAGATATTAGTTAATAAAACAAATAAGGTTGATAGTGGATTTTTAATCATCCATCTATCACCGAAAATTAGAAGAAAGAAAAAGAAGAAATGTTGAGCTAGGTTTTGGCATTCATTAAGCATAATTAAGGTATGTTTTGGTTTTGAATTTTGATAATTTTATGTTTTGAGATTGTTGTTAAGTATACTATCAAGCCCATGTCTCAATTCGATGAATTGATGTTGTTCATGAAATGTGCCATTGATGATATGTTGAGTTTTATGGTGATTTATGGTGTTAAATGAAAGATTTGAGTTTTATGAACATGTTTTGTTCTTGAAGTTTTGATGAATTTAGCTAAATAGGGCTAAATAGAGAAAATGGTAAATTGAGGGACTAAATAGAAAAATTGATGAATAGTATAGGTTTGTATGATGTTTATATATACATTCAGCTAAGCTTGGTTGTGTATTAATTTTTATATGAGTTGATGCATATGAAATGGTTAAGTTTTGTTTAAACAATGGATGATTTTGATTGTGTATGAATTAGGTGTATTTGGTGTGTTTTAATAACCTAAAAATGGTGAAAATAGCAGTTTTCACACGGCCTAGACACATGGGCGTGTGCCTAGGCCGTGTGGAAAAAGTCAGAATCAAAAGAATCACCCACGGGCTAGTCCCACGGCCGTGTGTAGTAAGTCAGAATCTACCCACGGGCTGCCCACGGCCATGTGATTTCCCACGGGCAGGCCATACGGGCATGTCCAAAACCACACGGGCATGTGCCCCTATTTTCAAGAAAAAGTTTCCAAAGTCTCTATTTTAGTCCCAAATCATTTCCTAATCATATTTTGGATTGTGTAGGGCCATATTAGGGTCGTAAAGATGGAATTTGAAAAATTTTAAATTGTGCCACGGGACTATGTCCCAATTTACTTGTTTATGTATGTTTAAGTCCGGTAATATCGGGTTAATTTGTAAATAGCCCTAAATATGTGTGTATGGATTGAATTGGATGAATTAGTGAATAAAAGGGTTAATTTTAAATATGTTTAGATCAAGAACCGAGGAAAACAGATTTAGATCGCGAGAAAACGAAAGTAATCGGGTAGCCATTTCCATTTTGATAGATCAAATCCGAGGTAAGTCATATTGCTAATAAAAGTAATTGTGTTGAATTTTGAGTTTATTTACATGACTATCAATGATAATGACTGCATTTATGATGCTATGTATATGAATTTTGGAATGAAGTCGAAATAGTGATAAGTCGGAGAAGTTTTGTACGAACTTAGAAATATAAAGGTATCTTTTCTATTTTATCGTATAAGACCTCGCCTGGGACGTAGGCATCGCTATCTGATTATATGTAAGACCTCGCCTGGGACGTAGGCATTGTTATCTGATTATATGTAAGACCTCGTCTTGGACGTAGGCATCGTTATCTGATTATATGTAAGACCTCATCTAGGACGTAGGCATCGTTATCATATTATATGTAAGACCTCATCTGGGACGTAGGCATCGTTATCTGATTATATGAAAGACCACGTCTGGGACGTTGGCAACGATATGAGCTTTTCGTGTAAGATCATGTCTAGGACATCGGCATCATATTGATTCGTGTAACAATCTGTCTAAGACTAAGGTATTGATATTTGAGTGCATGTAAGACCCTGTTTAGGACGTTGGCTTTGTACTACTATTCTGAGTTTTCTGAGCATCCTATTAGATTCCTATTGGTTCAACGGGCAAGTCTGTGATACGTATTGTAAAACCGAGTTAAGAATAAATATGTGTATGTAAAACCATTTTAGGTACGTTGGTTATACACTATTTGTGTATACATGGTAAGCATCTAAGTGATCTTACTATGACACTATGACTACGGAATTGATGATATAAAACGTAAAGTTTTGATTATATGAATTATGTAATTATATGATTTCTTGAATTTGCACAGATAGCAATTGTGGTTAATATTATATAAATCAAAGCATATGTGCGATATTTTGTTGAGTGATTGATATATGCTAATGTATTTATTCGCATAAATGCCTCTTATGTCAAGTATATTTGTTTATGACTTACTAAGCTTTTGGAAAGCTTACTCCGTATGCGTTTTCTCTATTTTATAGGTCGTCAAAAGCTACTGAAGGCTCGGGACCGTCAGGGATCGTCATCACACTACTAAAAATCATTTGGTACACTTTGAATATGTGTATGGCTAGATATGGCATGTATAGGCTAGTTCTTTATATGAGTTGGAAAGTGAACTTAGCCGTGTGGTTTGGCTAGTTATGTTTTGATATCATGTTTAAAAGAATGTGATATGTGAAGTTGTTTTGGTATGATTGGTTGCTATATGATATGGTTATATGTGAATGAAATGAGATGATATATTTTGCTTGTAGGATTAACCCTTTTGGATGGCATTTTGGCCTTATAAATGGCCTATAATGTCACACGGCCATGGTACACGGGTGTGCTTAGTGGCCATGGTGAGGAAGTCAGTATGTGGTATAAGAGTGAACGACCTCAGTGCACGAGCGTGCTTAGAGGCCGTGGAGGATAAGTCAATATATCACCACGGGGAAGACACATGGGGGTGTCTATCAGTCATGGAGAGCACATGGTTTCCTTCCACGGGCGTGTCTCCCCTGTATTTTAGAAATATTTTAAATTTTCATGAAATCTCGTATGTGTTTCGGTTTAGTTCCAACCCGAATTATAAGCATGTTATTGTTCTCAAAGACTCAATTATAGGACATTATGTTTGAGAATGATGATTGATTGTATGAAATTTCTGTAAATGTTTTTTAAATTGTCTAGTAATGCTCTTAACCCTAATCTAGCGACAGGCACGGGATAGGGGTGTTACATTTGATTGGTATCTGAGCTACGGTTTAGCCGATTCCCGGGCTAAAGTAGCATGTCAGAGTTTAGCTATACATGCCATATATTTGAATTGTGATAGTGTGATGAATCATGACGTATAAAATGTGATTTTCGTATAGTAATGGATCCCGTAAGAGCCATAGCTGACGACGTAGAAAGTAATGTGCCTGCTCCCTCTCAAGGGACAAAGCCCTCTAATTCGAGACCGGTTACGAACGATCAAGAGGGAGAAGCTAAACAAGCTTTCTTCCAAATGATGAGTGAGTGGTTGACTCAATTTGTTAAGAATAACCCGACTGTTTCACAACCCCCGCCCCCTGTTAATCCCCTTTAGACATCCGATATACCTCCGATGCAAATCTAAATTTGTGGAATGAGCCTTTGGTTGACAAGATTCGTAGGTATGAAATTTGAAGAGTTTGAACTACAAATGATGATGATGATGCTGAGAAAGCTGAGTTTTGGTTAGAAAACACTATCCGAGTATTTGATGAGATGTCACCGACTCTAAAGAATGTATAAAGTGTGTTGTTTCTTTGTTACGAGATCGACCTATCGGTGGTGGAAAACTTGATTTTGGTTGTTCCTAAAGAAGATCACATGGGATTTCTTTCGATCGAGTTCAAAAGAAATACATTATTGAGATTCATTGATCGAAGCGAAATAAATTTTTGGAATTGAAACAAGGTCACATGTCTGTCATTGAATACAAACAAGAGTTTGTAAGATTAAGTCAGTATGCTCAGGAATGCATTTCAACTGAAGAGATAATGTGTAAAAGATTCGAAGATGGCCTAAATGAATATATCCAATTACTAGTTGGTATTCTGGAGATACAAGAGTTCATAGTGCTAGTTGCCTGAGCATGCAAAGCTAAGTCGAAAGCTAGAGATATGAAAAAGAGATTTATGAGCAAATCACTTCAGTCTGCCTCGAAGAAATTCTAAAATGAACATAGCCGTTCAAAAGCTAAGGTGAGGCATTCAAGTAGAGATCGAGCTAGATCACAGTTAAGCTCTAAAGCTCAAGCAACTTCAATGGCTAGTATTGGAAATGTCAAATTCAAGCGACCTGAATGTGAACATTGTGGAAAAAGGCATTCGGGAATTTATAGATTAAATGACCGAGCTTGTTTCAGATGTGGATCATTAGATCATTTCATCCGAGACTGCTCAGAGTCTGTTGAACAAGAGATTGTTCATAACCCGAGATCTGAGAATATTTCAGTGAGAGGTGGATCTCCTCAAAATGTAAGAAATGTTAGTGGTAGTCAGAGAATTACGATAGACAATATTGTCAGATCTGAAGCTAGAGTGCCAGTCAGAGCGTACGCTACTCAAGCTCGAAAAGAAACATCATCGCCTGATGTGATAACTGGTACTTTTAATATTTATGATACTTCTGTGATTGCTTTAATAGAACTTGGTTTTACGCATTCATATATGTATGTATGAACTTAGTATTCACTAAGCTATAAAGTCTACTGAGTTTGTTATAAAAGTATCGAACCCCGTAGGTAAAAATATTCTGGTTGACAATGTAGGTGAGAACTGCCCGTTAATGTTTTGAGATATCTGTTTCCCTGCTGATCTAATACTATTATAGTTTGATGAGTTTGATATAATTCTAGGAATGGACTGGTTGACCTTGCATGATTCTGTAGTGAATTGTAAAAGAAATACTATTGATTTGAGTCGTCGGAATGGTGAAATAGTTCGTATTGAGTTGAATGATTTAAACAGATTGCCTGCTTTGATATCTGTGTTAAAAGCTCATAATTAAATTAAAAAGAGTTACGAGGCATATTTTACTTATATGATTGATTTGAAAGTATATGAAAAGAAAGTTGAATCGGTGCCAGTAGTCTACGAGTTTTCTGATGTTTTCCCTGAAGAATTACCGGGATTGCCTTCAATTTGCGAAGTTGAATTTGGTATAGATCTGTTGCTTGGTACGACTCCTATTTTGATAGATCTGTATAGATTGACACCAATGAAATTGAAAGAGTTAAAGTCACTGTTGCAAGAATTAACCAACAGAGGGATTCGTAAGACTGAGTTTTTCACCTTTGGGTGTTAAATTTGTTTGATGATAATTTAGTGTAAATTGAATTAAAAGCAAAACTATTTTTTTTTTATAGCAAATATGCGATCCTCAGAAAGTTGATAATGAAATGTTAATGAAACGAGTTCAGTGTGATTCAAATTCTAAGTCTCAGTGTGATTCAAATTCTAAGTCTGAGCTTTGAGTTGTTGATGATTACTAGAGATTTCGCGATCGTATCTGTGTTCCGAGAAACCATAAAGTATATAATAGTCGTTTATCTGTTCATCTGTGTAGTACAAAGATGTATCATGATCTAAAACGACGCTATTGGTGGTCTGGTATGAAACAGGATATTTCTGACTTTGTTTTGAAATGTTTAGTTGTTAACAAGTGAAAGATGAACATCAAGTTCCGTCTGGTTTGTTATAGCCAATTCTGATTCCCGAATGAAAATGGGATAGAGTGACTATGGATTTTATTTTTTGTTTGCCTCAGACTCCGATAAAGGAAGATGTGATTTGGGTCATGGTTAATCGATTGATGAAATCTACCCATTTTATTCCGGTCTAATATGAATTATGAAGAGAAACCGATATGTATCTTAGCTCGTGAAGTGAAAAAGTTGAGAAATAAGAAAATTCCATTAGTAAAAGTATTATGGAATCGGCACGGAGTTGAAGAGGCTACATGGGAGCCTGAAGATTCAGTGAGACAATAATATGTAACTCTGTTTAATGGTAAGATTTTCGGGGACGAAAATCCCTAAGGGGGAGAATTGTAACAATCCGGTTTATACCCTAGTCGGAATAGTGGTTTTGAGACCACAAATTTGAGTTTTTATAATATTTTAATATTATTTTCTATGCTGTTGTTATGTGACTAAGCATGTGGAAAATTTTCGTAAGCTAATTCGTTCATTTGTGTGTTTAATTTGACAAAAGGATGAAATTGCATTGAGTGTGAAAGTTGCTTGCTATTTGTTAAAGTACTTAAGTGTTGTGGCTTTTAAAATTAGTGGCCTTAAGTGGTAATTAAACCACTATTTAGTTAGTGGATGGTGGAATGTCATGATAACCATGATTTATATTTGTCTTTTATGATTATTAAGTGGGTAAATGGGTAATTGAATAGTTGAGATATTAGTTAATAAAACAAATAAGGTTGATAGTGGATTTTTATTCATCCATCTATCATCGAAAATTAGAAGAAAGAAAAAGAAGAAATGTTGAGCTAGGTTTTGGCATTCATTAAGCATAATTAAGGTATGTTTTGGTTTTGAATTTTGATAATTTTTATGTTTTTGAGATTGTTGTTAAGTATACTATCAAGCCCATGTCTCAATTTGATGAATTGATGTTGTTCATGAAATGTGCCATTGATGATATGTTGAGTTTTATGGTGATTTATGGTGTTAAATGAAATATTTGAGCTTTATGAACATGTTTTGTTCTTGAAGTTTTGATGAATTTAGCTAAATAGGGCTAAATAGAGAAAATGGTAAATTGAGGGACTGAATAGAAAAATTGATGAATAGTATGGGTTTGTATGATGTTTATATATACATTCAGCTAAGCTTGGTTGTGTATTAATTTTGATATGAGTTGATGCATATGAAATGGTTAAGTTTTGTTTAAACAATGGATGATTTTGATTGTGTATGAATTAGGTGTATTTGGTGTGTTTTAATAACCTAAAAATGGTGAAAATAGTAGTTTTCACATGGCCTAGACACATAGGCGTGTGCCCAGGCCGTGTGGCAAAAGTCAGAATCAAAAGAATCGTCCACGGGCTAGTCCCACGGCCGTGTGTAGTAAGTCAGAATCTGCCCACGGGTTGTCCACGGCCATGTGATTTCCCACGGGCAGGCCACACGGGCATGTCCAAAACCATATGGGCATGTGCCTCTATTTTCAAGAAAAAATTTCCAAAGTCTCTATTTTAGTCCCAAATCATTTCTTAATCATATTTTCGGTTGTGTAGGGCCATATTATGGTCGTAAAGATGAAATTTGAAAAATTTTAAGTTGTGCCACGGGACTATGTCCCAATTTACTTGTTTATTTATGTTTAACTCCGGTAATACCGGGTTAATTTGTAAATAGCCCTAAATATGTGTGTATGGATTGAATTGGATGAATTAGTGAATAAAAGGGTTAATTTTGAATATGTTTAGATCAAAAATCGAGGAAAACAGATTTAGATCGCGGGAAAGAGAAAGTAATCGGGTAGTCGTTTCCATTTCGATAGATCAAATCCGAGGTAAGTCATATTGCTAATAAAATAATTATGTTGAATTTTGAGTTTATTTACATGACTATCAATGATAATGACTGCATTTATGATGCTATGTATATGAATTCTGGAATAAAGTCGAAATAGTGATAAGTCGGAGAAGTTTTGTATGAACTTAGAAATATAAAGGTATCTGTTCTGCTTTATCGTATAAGACCTCGTCTGGGACGTAGCATCGTCATTTGACTATATGTAAGACCTCGTCTGGGATGTAGGAATCGTTATCTGACTATATGTAAGACCTCGTCTGGGACGTAGGCATTGTTATCTGATTATATGTAAGACCTCGTCTTGGACGTAGGCATCATCATCTGATTATATGTAAGACCTTGTCTGGGACGTAGGCATCGTTATTTGATTAAATGTAAGACCTTGTCTAGGACATAGGCATCGTTATCCGATTATATGTGAGACCTCGTCTGGGACGTAGGCATCGTTATTTGATTATATGAGAGACCACGTCTGGGACGTTGGCAACGATATGAGCTTTTCGTGTAAGACCATGTCTAGGACATCGGCATCATATTGATTCGTGTAACAATCTTTCTGAGACTAAGGTATTGATATTTGAGTGCCTGTAAGACCCCATTTAGGACGTTGGCTTTGTACGACTATTCCGAGTTTTCTGAGCATCCTATTAGATTCCTATTGGTTTAACGGGCAAGTCTATGCTATGATACGTATTGCAAAACCGAGTTAAGAATAAATATGTGTATGTAAAACCATTTCAGGTACGTTGGTTATACACTATTTGTGTATACAAGGTAAGCATCTAAGTGATCTTACTATGACGCTATGGATACGGAATTGATGATATAAAATGTAAAGTTTTGATTATATGAATTACGTAATTATATGATTTCTTGAATTTACACAAATAGCAATTGTGGTTAATAGTATATGAATCAAAGCATATGTGCGATATTTTGTTAAGTGATTGATATATGCTAATGTATTTATTCGCATAAATGCCTCTTATGTCAAGTATATTTGTTTATGACTTACTAAGCTTTTGGAAAGCTTACTCTGTATGTGTTTTCTCTGTTTTATAGGTCATCAAAAGCTACTGAAGGCTCGGGACCGTCAGGGATCGTCATCACACTACTAAAAATCATTTGGTACACTTTGAATATGTGTATGGCTAGATATGGCATGTATAGGCTAGTTCTTGATATGAGTTGTAAAGTGAGCTTAGCCGTGTGATTTGGCTAGTTATGTTTTGGTATCATGTTTAAAAGAATGTGATATGTGAAGTTGTTTTGGTATGATTGGTTGCTATATGATATGGTTATATGTGAATGAAATGAGATGGTATATTTTGCTTGTAGGATTGACCCTTTTGGGTGGCATTTTGGCCTTATAAATGGCCTATAATATCACACGGCCATGGCACACGGGCGTGCTTAGTGGCCGTGGTTAGGAAGTCAGTATGTGGTAGAAGAGTGAACGGCCTTAGTGCACGAGCGTGCTTAGAGGCCGTGGAGGATAAGTTAGTACATCACCACGAGGAAGACACATAGGGGTGTCTATCAGTCATGGAGAGAACACAGTTTCTTTCCACAGGCGTGTCTTCCCTGTAGTTTAGAAATGTTTAAAATTCTCATGAAATCTTGTATGTGTTTCGGTTTAGTTCTGACCCGAATTATAAGCATGTTATTGTTCTTAAAGACTCATTTATAGGACATTATGTTTGAGAATGATGATTGATTGTATGAAATTTTTGTAAATGCTTTTTGAATTGTCTGGTAATGCTCCTAACCCTAATCTGGCGACGGATACGGAATAAGGGTGTTACATCGATGGTGCAAGACAGCTCGTCGAAAACACGAACAGTATTGTCAAGCCAAAATTCGGCTTGCTCTGCATCATCATCATCCTCGGCTCTAAATTCTTGAGCTCCGTGTTTTCTTATGCGATCAATTAGAGGCTTATCTACTCTTTCGGGATTGACAATCGAGGGTACCACTGGTACTACAGGAGGAATGTTCGGGTTCAGGGGTGGCTGAACAGCCGGATTGGTTCGTATGTATTGACTGAACCAATCATTCATCATACTATAGAAGGCTTGTCTAGCCCCCTCATCAGGATTACTCGTAGCCGGTCGAGATTCCTCTGGCGCGGTCCCTGGCACTGGAGCAAGCGCCACGCTCTCGACATCGTCAGCTAAAGATCGTTTAGGATCAGGATCCATTAACTATATAAGAGAAATAAACACATTTCACTGTCAGAAGTAATCGCACTATCACAGTATAAATTTTGGCATGTATAGCTTGACTCACACGCGCTACGTTAGTCCGAGAACTGACTAAACCGTAGCTCTGATACCAATCAAATGTAACACCCTGAACCCACATCTGTCGCTGGATTAGGGTTACGGGCATTACTAAACCAAACACAAGTCAATTTATTCCATCAGCATTAATACTTGGTAAAATGCATTCCACTTCTTACTATCTTGAATAAAAATGCATATTCCATCCAATAATAAATCATCAACATGCATATCATGCATAACAGTCATTCGCATTACTTGATATCTACTTACATAAACAAATAATATTATTAAACAATATACTCATTCCACAATCGTTCAAACTACAATTATAAGGTCTAAATCAATTCATTCATTGCATAGTTACTAATCATATTCGACATTGTTCAATATACTTATATATATAATTCATGAATACACCTAATCTAATTATTTCATCAACGATTGAGCCATTTTATTTCATAGCCTAACGTCTAAAATTACCCAATGAGGTAAATTTAAAGGTAAAAGAAAAATAAGACATTTCGAATGTCTACAATTAATACATATCAATTTTACTCTCTATTATATCACCTATAATATGTACATGCACAAATTTCAATTTATATAATCTACATCTAATCACCTTGATGCGTTGAATTTAAGCATATTGAGACAAATCATTATCATCTCAACGTCATATTTATATATATATATATATATATACCATATTTAATTCATTACTAAAATCTCAATTAGTAAACACATATGTCAAAATCGAATATCTACCTCATTAACATCATGACCAACATTTCATATCATATACATACGAATAGCATATAGACAATCGTCGACTAATGGTATTATAACCCTATTTAAAAAAATCAAGTTTATGTACTCAACTATCACACATAGCATAGTTTTGAATAAACTTCTAAAAATAAGCTTATACTAAATTCAAACATATATAGTAATGGTACCAAAATCAAACATGACTAAACTATCCTTAAACACAAAAGCTTAGCCATTTTCGCATGGCTTTATACGTATACACACCATTCAAAACAAGTCAAAATAGACATAGTCTATACATGCCAAAAATTTCAAAGGAGTTACAACTTATAAGATACCAAAGTTTAGTGATAGTGCGATTGACTTTGACGTGGATCCCCGATCTCAAGCCTCGACTTCAAAAATCTATAAAACGATGAAATAAACACCCCAAGTAAGCTAATATAGCTTAGTAAGTTTTAAGCATTTAACACACATATAAGTTTTATCAAGATCAAATAAATTATAACATTCAAAAATTTCTTTGCTGAATAATCAAACCTTCAAAGAAAGAATTCATAAGGACATTATAAACATGTATAAACATGTATATACTCTTATACCACTTTCACATTAGTAAGATAAATAACATATACCACTATTACCCACCAAATCTCTAGCCACAATTCATCCACCATCCATTATAATTTGTCATAAGCAATACCTACCTTTAATTACTTACCTCTCCAACCTTAACTTATCAACTCGTACATAGCATAATTGCACACTTGAATATTACCTATACCAACGATAATATTACAAGCCCATCATATAATAACAAGCCTGGACATTTGTTACAAGAATTTAGTAACGTATCGCACACATAGTGCCATTACTTTAATAATTCGCACACACAGTGCTAAGTTTCCGTAACGTATCACACACATAGTGTCGTTACTTAACATTTCCGCACACTTAGTGCCATTGAACCGGTTTCGCACACTTAGTGCCCGGTATTTTATATTTTTCACACTTAGTGCCATTAAATCGGTTTCACACACTTAGTGCCTGATATTTTATATTTCGCACACTTAGTGCCATTGAATTAGTTTCGCACACTTAGTGCCTGATAAACCGTAAAAGTAACATATTTTAACCCCATATTGGGTATGCTTTTGGATGATTTAGCCCTTGAATTATGTAAAAAGGTGCTTTTAATCCTTTCTTTTCATGTTTATACTCAGAAAAGCACTTGAGGATAAAAAGAACACAAAACGGGCTTAAAACGAAGTAATTGGGCCTTAGCAAGAAATCAACACGGCCTGGCCCAAAACCTACATAACCGTGTCTCGACAATTACCCAGAACATGGCCCAACTCACGAGTTACACGGCCGTGCATCATCTCATTACCACACACGGGCGTGCCTGGTGATCTACATGGTCGTGCCCAAATCGACAGAATCAAGGCACGACCCAACCCTGTAATTACACGCGCGTGTGCCATGGGCGTGCCCCTGCCACGGGAATGAGCAATTTCATTCGGAATTGGATGCTTGAAGCCAAAGAAACATACTCCTAAGTCTACTCAAACACCCTAATAGTAATTCTACTTGAAGGAGATACTTAGGAGCCAAGTATAGCATCCCAAAGTCTATATAAACAACCCAAAGTAGACATAAAAGGGGGCTTTTGGAGCTTTTTGGCAGAGGCTTTGAGGCCGAAGCATTCATCTTTTAGGGAGTCACTTGAAGATAGCCAGTTGATCCATCTCAAGAAGTCAAAACTCCATTCAAGACGGAGGATCTCTCCTTCAATTCCTTCAGGGGATTTTAAGGAGTTCTTATGTTTTGTTTATTCTTTACTCTTGAGATGTTTTCGTATTTAGTTATGCACTAAACCCCTCAGATACCTGAAGGGGATGAAACCTATGATGGATTTTGTTATTTGATTTATAAATTATATGATAGGTACTTGCTTAATTCAATCTGATGTGCTTAGGTGGAGGAGGAATAGACCCTACCTAAGAGTAGATCTAGCATAATTGAGTGGAGTTGATAGGGCGCCTAGAGATATGGTTACGAGATTTTGCCGAATTAGGGTGAAACCTAATATGGGAATCCATTGATCGATTTACTGCTTCCTCAGGGCGTTATTATAAGAGAACGGGCGTTCCACTAATTAACCTAAGGTTAGATGTTATTTGCCTCAAGAGAGGGTTTAATATAGGTTAGGAAGTCTCACAGATCAAGCTAAGTAAAGAAATCATATGGTTTGGAGAATGAATTATAAGTGAAGTCATAGGTGGATTCTTCCTGAGGGTATTGTATTTATCAACTGAGTTTTCTTAAAGTCTTTCTCCAATTCATTCTTTTGTCTTTGCATTTAGTTTAAGTATTTTGTTAGTTTAATAATCCAATCACTCCATATTTTAGGCTAAATAATAGAAAGAAAGTGAGTAGTAGTACTTTTAGGTTCCCTTGGGTTCGATAAGATATTCTTACCTGAGCTATACTACTGTTCGATAGGTGCACTTGCCTCTATTGTTGTCACAGTCAGTCTACAGGTTCGATTACTCTTTTATAAATATTAAAACTCGACTGTTTTGACATGATCAAGTTTTTGGCGCCGTTGCCAGAGAACTCTAAAATAATAAGAAAGCTCTATTTCTATTACTTTAGCCATTATTTTTATTTTTAAATTTCTCTTTTATACATATATTTTTTTTGTTTTTGTTTTTCTAAATTTCATTCGTTCTTTTCATATCAGGTACCTCTAGTTTATGACTAGAAGAAATCCGAAAGGACCATTAGAATACGAAAGTGACATTGAGGCTACCGCTCGCAGAAATCGCAGAGGAATAAGATGAGCCCTAGACTATCAAAGAGAAGAGCAGCAAAGATCCAATCCTACTGAAGGGATGGATGAGAACAGTCCACCAAATGTGCAAGAACAGAATGCTCTGCGTACTATATATGATTATGCTAAACCTAATTTGACAGGAGCAGAATCTAGTATTGTTAGGCCCACTATAGCTGCTAATAATTTTGAATTAAAGTCTAACACAATACAAATAATTCAACAATTTGTTCAATTTGATGGTTTGCAGGATGAGGATCCAAACACTCATATATCTAATTTTTTAGAATTCTGTGATACCTTCAAAATAAATGGAATTTCTAACGATGCCATATGTCTTTGGTTATTTCCTTTTTCATTAAGGAACAAAGCAAAGCATTGGTTGAACTCGTTACCACGAGGGTCAACCACCACATGGGATCAAATGACTGAAAATTTTCTTTTAAAATATTTTCCACCAGCCAAAACGGCTAAATTTAGGAATGATATATCTTCTTTTGTGCAGAATGACGTAGAAACATTATATGATGCATGGGAAAGATATAAGGATCTCCTAAGGAGATGCCCACACCACGGATTACCTTTGTGGCTTTAAGTCCAAACTTTCTACAATGGTGTGAATTCTTCAACTAGGCAAATGATTGATTCATTAGCCGGTGGAACTTTGAACAACAAAACTCCTGAAGCGGCTTACAATTTTATTGAGGAGATGTCGTTGAACACCCATCAATGGCAAATTACAAGGGCTAAATCGACAAAATCAGCCGGAGTTTTTAACATAGATGCAGTGACAATGTTGTCAACACAAATGGAGTTAATGAATAAAAAGCTTGATAATTTATGTTCTTCACAGGTACATCCAGTCATGCAATGCGAAGCAAGTAGGAATGTGGCAAATTCTGAGTACCCACCTTACCAACCAGGAGCAAAAAACGAGCAGACAAACTATATAGGTAACAATTTCAGATCTAATAATAGTCCTTATAGTAACACTTACAATCCAGGTTGGAAGAACCACCCAAATTTTTCGTCGGGAGGACATGGAAATCAAAGGAAGCAACCTCTTCCAAATTACCAAAATCAACCTTATCCACCGTAAAAGAAGCCGAGTCTTGAAGAGATGCTGAAAAAGTTCATGGCAAACACAGATGCCCTTATCCAAAGAACTGATAGACACTTGATAACCAAGGAATATCGATCAAAGAAATCAAGGAACAAGTCGGGGAAATCACTAGGGCAGTGGGACAACTCACAAAGCTTGTTTCAGAACGTCAACAAGGACGTCTACCAAGCAACACAGAAATAAACCCAAAAGAACAGATACAAGCCATCACATCTAAAGAGGATACAAAGGTAGACAAGCCCACCTCAGTACAAGAAACCAAAGAAGAAATAGGTAAAATAGAAGTAGCACAAGAAAAATCGATAATTAAAAAGTACCACCCTCGAATACCTTAACCCGAAGCATTGAAAAGAGATGATTCAGAGGAACAATTCAGTAAGTTTCTAAAACTTCTAAAGAAATTACACATTAACTTACCTCTTCTTGAAGCTCTTTTTCAGATGCCCGACACAAGGAGATTTTTAAGACAGCTCTTAACAAACAAACGTAAAATAGATGAAGAGCACCATGTGGAACTTAACGCAACATGCTCAGCAATGCTACAAAACTGACTACCGTAGAAATTAAAAGATCCAGGGAGTTTTACGATTCCATGTTTAATTGATAGTTTAACTATTGATAATGCGTTAGCTGATTTAGGGGGCAAGTATAAATGCCATGCCTTATACACTGTTTAAACGACTAGTCTAGGGAAGCCCAAACAAACTAGGATGAGTATCCAACTAGCTGATAAAACTGTTAGAATTCCTAGGGGCATTATTGAAGACGTTTGTAACATCCTGGAACTGGGCCCAGTAGGATTGGGCCCAATGGGCCTTGGTGGTAGTAGCGTTTAAAATTTTTGAGAACAAGAGAATGGTACTAAGGCAAGTTGGACCTAGTAGTTGAGTAATTTTGGAAGGTTAGGGGGCTTTTATGAAGTCTCGGGTTCAAGTTAGGCCTTACGAAAAATTTTGGTTTTAGGTGAAAAAAACCCTGAGAGTTAGTAGTAGGCTTTAAGAATAAAATATGGAGAAAAATGACACAAGTGGAGTGTGTGGTGTAGTGGCAAAGTGATGCCATATAAGAGACAAGGGGGTGACGCCACAAGAAAGGAAGGAGGTCCAAGGTTCAAGTCTTGGCTCTTGCATTTTGGATTTCTTTTTAAATGGACTCTAGAATTTTGCCATAGGGTTATATTTTGTTGCGCATGATTTTAGACACAAGAAAGTGAGTGGTCTAGTGGCAGGTGTCATTAAGGGTGCAAGGGAGCTTGGGTTCGAATCTCATGACAAGCAAGGGAGTATTTATTTTACGGATTGGACAAGAAGAGTTTGAGTTGGATTTAAACTCTGCTAACGGAGGGATCCCACATCGGTAAGATACAAAGAAGGAAGGTGAGAAGCTAGCTATATATAGAGCATTCTATGAGGAGAGTTAATATACCTTGTTGGGCGTTTGGGTGCAGACCTAGAGGATAATCACCAATAGTAGCGAAGGAAAGGCTACTAGAACGTGAGGTACACGGTAAGGTTACGGTGAGGTTTCAGTTTCTGATAAGTGTATATTAAGTTATGATTAATTGTTAGGTCATGTCGATTGTAGGTTCGTGACTAAGGGGTTTACAGCACGCGAGGTTACCAGGTGTGTACAAACACTACACACATGATATCGGCAATGCCGAAAAGCCAAAAAGTTGAAAAGCTGAAAGTGGCTAAATGGGCCAGGTGGGCCCTGAGGCTAAGTTTAATGAAATGGTTTGGTTGGTCATACGAATTGAATTAGTCATGCATGATACATGAATTGGATTTTTTTTGGGCCTAATAGGCTATATGATGAAATTTGGGCCTAATGGGTCGTAAGGGAGTGATTTGGGCTTGATGGGCTTATGGGGACGTAGACATGTATGTTAGGGTTTATGGACCTTAGGTCTAGTTTGAACAACTCTTAAATTCCAAAAGACTTAATTTTTCTAATTAAACATGTCTGTGAACAAGTCGCTGGGTTAGGGTGTGGCAACGGGCATACGCATTTTTAGGATTGGATCTAGGGAGAGCTTGGCACTTAAGCGGCCCTAGTGGCCCACCTCTTATTTTCTGGAATCCTACCTGGTGCGTAGTGTCTATTCACTTTAGCCGCGAGGACTTGTTGATGGGCCAAAGTTCATAACTAAAATTCGAGAGGGACCAAATGCCCTTATATTTGTTAAATTACTAAAATACCCTTATATTGGTAAAGTACCAAAATACCCCTATTTTGTAAAATTACCAAAATACCCCTAATTTGTGAAATTACCGAAGTACCCCCAATTTACAAAATTATCGAAATACCCCCGATTTGTAAAATTACTAAATACCCCTGATTTGTAAAATTACCAAAATACCCTTATAGGGTAGAATTACGAAAATACCCTTGATAGGTAAATTACAAATATACCCTTGGTTACAAAAATACCCTTGGTGGGTAAATTACGAAAATACCCTTGGTAGGTAAATTATGAAAATACCCTTGGTGGGTAAATTACAAAAATACCCTTGGTAGGTAAATTACAAAAATACCCTTGGTAGGTAAATTACAAAAATACCCTCGATAGGTAAAATGACCGATATGCCCCTCGAGGGAATAAAATAACGAAAATGCCCCTACATGTTATATGATTATTCTTGTATGTGATTTATGATTGTTATCATATGATTATTATTGTATGTTGCATTCATGTGTTATTATGTTGCATGGGGATGGGATTATTCGAAAGGGGAAGTGCAGATAGGATCGCATGGTCGCTTGACGACTGTGGATCCACCGAAGGCTTTTAGCCATCGAGCAGCTATGCTGCACCGATAAGTTAGTGCCGCAACCGGTGCTACATAAAGAGTGTAGGGATGGGTGGGTCGATTAAATCCCCACAAGAGTGTAGGGTTGGACAGGAGACGGAGTGCAGGGTTGGTATGGGCATTAATGCATTGCATATGTGGTTTTATTTGAGATGGGCTCAGGCCCAGATAAATATGATTTGTGACATTTATGGGTTAAGGCCCAACTGAGGCTTTTATGGGCTAAGGCCCAATTGCCACCGTTATTGAAATGGGCTTCGACCCAAATTGTTGTGATTCATGTTATTATTGATGAGGGTTATGCACACTGAGTTTTCGTAAACTCACACCCTCTTTTTAATATTTTTTTCTCAGGTAATCCTCAGTAAGCGATTCGACATGCTAGAGGACTCGGAGGTGGCCACACTACGAGCAGTTTTGGACTTTAGTATTTTACTTATTTTTAACCTGGGTTAATATTTTGTAATAAGGCCTCTCTTAAATTCTGGTTTTAGTTTTGGATTTTTAGTTTATTATGTCTTAAATCTGCTAAACTTTGTATCACGATTTTCCAAAATAATATCTGCTTTCAAAATACTAAGCTTTCGCGAATAGGTCGTAAACATCACGTTTTCATATGTCAGTCATTTTAAATAAGTTTTCGCAACAAACAAAGTTTTTTTTTTTGGTAATAACTTTTTAATAAATATCGATTAATAATAAACAAACGCAAACTAGGACTTTAGTTTTTAATATCAAGAAAGGTTTTCAAATGGAACCATGGTTTCTCGAAAAGCACCCCAATGTGACACGCTAGATTCAGGCCTAACTTCTAGGCCGAGTTTGGGGTGTTACATTTAGTGGTATCAGAGCCTAGATTGCAAAACTCGGGCTGTGAGATGGGCTTTAGTGTTTATTTTAAAGATGTTTACAAATGATTTTTAAGTAGTTTTGAAAGGATTTTGTGTGGCTCACTGAGTCTCTAGTGTCGGACCAAGTAAGTTCTCTTATCTGTTTTAAATCATTCTTCTTTGTAGGTGAATCTGGGCTTACTTTAGATGATAGACTATACTGAGGCCCGTGGGAGACTAAAAACTATAGTGAGCTGGCAATTTCAAAAATAACTCTTAACTAATACTTCAATAAAACATTTGTTTAGTTATTGGAACTATGAGCTAAATTCATAAAATTTGTAATTCAGATAATTAGGACTAGAGTCCGCAGCAGAAGTGTAGTGGTATATCCGGTATTGTGCGACAATGAGATAGTTGGAAATTTCGGGGACAAAATTTCTCTAAGGAGGGTAGATTTGCAACATCCTGGAACTGGGCCTAGTAGGATTGGGCCTAATGGGCCTTGGTGGTAGTAGCGTTTAAAATTTTTTAGAACAAGAGAATGGTACTAAGGCAAGTTGGACCTATTAGGTGAGTGATTTTGGAAGGTTAGGGGGCTTTTATAAAGTCCCGGGTTCAAGTTAGGCCTTACGAAAAACTTTGGTTTTAGGTGAAAAAAACCCTGAGAGTTAGTAGTAGGCTTTAAGAATAAAATATGGAGAAAAATGACACAAGTGGAGTGTGTGGTGTAGTGGCAAAGTGATGCCACATAAGAGACAAGGGGGTGACGCCACAAGGAAGGAAGGAGGTCCAAGGTTCAAGTCTTGGCTCTTGCATCTTGGATTTCTTTTTAAATGGACTCTAGAATTTTGCCATAGGGTTATATTTAGTTGCGCATGATTTTAGACACAAGAAAGTGAGTGGTCTAGTGGCAAGGCGTCATTAAGGGTGCAAGGGAGCTTGGGTTCGAATCTCATGACAAGCAAGAGAGTATTTATTTTTCAGATTAGACGAGAAGAGTTTGAGTTGGATTTAAACTCTGCTAACGGAGGGATCTCACATCGGTAAGATATAAAGAAGGAAGGTGAGAAGCTAGCTATATATAGAGCATTCTATGAGGAGAGTTAATATACCTTGGTGGGCGTTTGGGTGCAGACCTAGAGGATAATCGCCAATAGTAGCGAAGGAAAGGCTACTATAACGTGAGGTATACGGTAAGGTTACGGTGAGATTTTGATTTTCGATAAGTGTATATTAAGTTATGATTAATCGTTAGGTGATGTCGATTGTAGGTTTGTGACTAAGGGGTTTACAGCATGCGAGGTTACCAGGTGTGTACAAACACTACACACACGATATCTGCAATACCGAAAAGCCGAAAAGCTAAAAGCCGAAAGTGGCTAAATGGGCCCGGTGGGCACTGAAGCTAAGTTTAATAAAATGGTTTGGTTGGTCATACGAATTAAATTAGTCAAGCATGATACATGAATTAGATTTGTTTTGGGCCTAATAGGCCATATGATGAGATTTGGGCCTAATGGGCCGTAAGGGAGTGATTTGGGCTTGATGGGCTTATGGGAACGTAGACATGTATGTTAGGGTTTATGGACCTTAGGTCTAGTTTGAACAACTCTTAAATTCCATAAGACTTAATTTTTCTAATTAAACATGTTTGTGAACAAGTCGTTGGGTTAGGGTGTGGCAACGGGCATACTCATGTCTAGGATTGGATCTAGGGAGAGCTTGGTACTTAAGCGGCCCTAGTGGCCCACCTCTTCTTTTTTGGAATCCTACCTGGTGCGTAGTGTCTGTTCACTTTAGCCGCGAGGACTTGTTAATGGGCCAAAGTTCATAACTAAAATCCGAGAGGGACCAAATACCCTTATATTTGTTAAATTACTAAAATACCCTTATATTGGTAAAGTACCAAAATACCCCTGTTTTGTAAAATTACCAAAATACCCCTAATTTGTGAAATTACCGAAGTACCCCCGATTTGCAAAATTATCGAAATACCCCTGATTTGTGAAATTACCAAAATACCCCCGATTTGTGATTACTAAAATACCCATGATTTGCAAAATTACCAAAATACCCTTATAGGGTAGAATTACAAAAATACCCTTAGTAGGTAAATTACGAAAATACCCTTTGTAGGTAAATTACAAAAACACCCTAAGTGGGTAAATTACAAAAATGCCCTTGGTAGGTAAATTATGAAAATACTCTTGGTGGGTAAATTACGAAAATACCCTTGGTAGGTAAATTACAAAAATACCCTTGGTCGTTAAATTACGAAAATACCCTCGATAGGTAAAATGACCGATATGCCCCTAGAGGAAAAAAAGGACGAAAACGCCCTTACATGTTATATGATTATTCTTGTATGTGATTTATGATTATTATCGTATGATTATTATTGTATGTTGCATTCATGTGTTATTATGTTGCATGGGGATGGGATTATTCGAAAGGGGAAGTGCAGATAGGATCGCATGGTCGCTTGACGACTGTGGATCCACCGAAGGCTTTTAGCCACCGAGCAGCAATGCTACACCGATAAGTTAGTGCCACAACCGGTGCTACATAAGGAGTGTAGGGATGGGTGGGTCGATTAAATCCACACAGGAGTGCAGGGTTGGACAGGAGACAAAATGCAGGGTTGGTATGGGCATTAATGCATTGCATATGTGGTTTTATTTGAGATGGGCTCAGGCCCAGATAAATATGATTTGTGACATTTATGGGTTAAGGCCCAACTGAGGCTTTTATGGGCTAAGGCCCAATTGCCACCGTTACTGAAATGGGCTTCGGCCTAAACTGTTGTGATTCATGTTATTATTGATGAGAGTTATGCACACTGAGTTTTCGTAAACTCACACCCTCTTTTTAATATTTTTTTCTCAGGTAATCCTCATTAAGCGGTTCGACGTGCTAGAGGACTCGAAGGTGGCCATACTACTGACGCGCTTTTGGACTCTAGTATTTTACTTATTTTTAACACAGGTTAATATTTTATAATAAGGCCTCTCTTAAATTCTGGTTTTAGTTTTGAATTTTTAGTTTATTATGTCTTAAATCTGCTAAACTTTGTACCACGGTTTTCCAAAACAATATCTACTTTCAAAATACTACGCTTTCGCGAATAGGTCGTAAACATCACATTTTCATAAGTCAGTCATTTTAAATAAGTTTCCGCAACAAACAAAGTTTTTTTTTGGTAATAACTTTTTAATAAATGTCGATTAATAATAAAAAAACGCAAACTAGGACTTTAGTTTTTAATATCAAGAAAGGTTTTCAAATGGAACCATGGTTTCTCGAAAAGCACCCCGATGTGACACGCCAGATTCGGGCCTAACTTTTAGGCCGGGTTTGGGGTGTTACATCGTTTTAGTAAAAATCGATAAATTCGTCTTCCCAATATATTTTGTTGTTTTAGACATGGATGAGGAAAATTCAATCCCTTTAATTTTAGGAAGATCTTTTCTTGCAATTGCCAAGACTAAAATTGATGTTGCCACAGGAGAACTCATACTTCGTGTAGGAGATGAATCAGTCAATCTTCAAGCTCTCGACTCAGCCAGAACCATAGAAGATGAAGGGAAGAAAGTCTTTTCAATAGATAATCAAATTATTCAACCTTCATCACAGGAAACATCACAAAGCATCAAAACTGAGCCAATTCAAAATCGTACGATCAACAATTTAGAAGAGCAGAAGATACGCACCAAAGAAAAGCCAGATCCACACGAAATAAAACCTGAGGAACCACCAGAAGAGCTCATAGGGACATCAAATCACTTTAAAATAGAAGATCAAGTGCTGTTAGATAAAGCCGATCCTTACATCAGTTCAACAGAACTGAAGAAACAGGAAGAAATACTCCTACAGATACATGATGTTTTCCCACACGAAATAGTCGAGGTAAGCAATCCAATGTTCAGCAATTTCAAGGTAGCCTCTTCTCGACCTAAACTTTTTCACGAAAATAAAGCGTCGAGAAGAGGAAAATATTCAAACCTTTAAACCTCCCTAAATTTTCAAAGCCTAAGACAGTCTAGCTTAAGACTATAAACAAGCGCTTCTGGAGGTAACCCGGCGCTAACACTTTTATTTCTCAAAATTATTTTTCTTTTCTTTTCTTTTCTCTCTTCTCTCTCCATAATTAAAACAGAGATGCGGGTTTCCAGGCCACACGGCTGTGCTCGTGGCCGTGTGGACCACTAGAACCACCACCATGACAGAGCAGAGCGGTGCAAGTTAATCCAACCACCCCCCAACATCACGGATCCAACCACCCACAGCACGGGCACTGACAAAAAATAGCACAGTCGTGCCTCACAACCATGCTAAGATACTGACTTATTTAGCACGGGCAGACCACGCCCGTGTAGTCCAACCGTGCTCTTATACTGGCTTTTTAGGAACGGGTGTGCAAACCAACAAAACGACCGTGGAAGGACAACACACCCCACAACACATCCGTGTGATACGGTCGTGTGAATTGACACACCCTCGGTACACGGGCGTGGGAGCGTGCCAGATTTGAAATCCTATATAAATCCCCACAGCCTATCCTCTTTGTCCCATCTTCTTTCTTATTCCTTCTTTCTCTTTTCTTTCAAATTTTTCTACCTATTCATAGAAAAGATCCAAGACACTTGAGCAATACAAAGATCATGCCGAAGAAACGTAAGCATCATCTCCTCAGAGGAGACCTCAACATGAGTTCATGCCGGTAGCTTCACTTAATTGACACGCCAAAGGTCTCAGAAACCTTTTCGGTTCTATTTTTCTTTTCTCGTCTCCTTTATTTTCCTTATCTTTACTTATTTCCTACTTAAATTAATTATTTCATATTAGTTTCTTGGTTTTAGGTTCTAAAGGCTGCTTGGGAATCACGCACCACAATCTTCGAGGTCACATCCACCTCGCGAACCATCCAACAATAAGGACTCCTTAGTCTATTAGTATTTTCTTTTAATTTCAGTTTTCTTCTTAGTCTCCTTCATTTTATTTTCTTAATCCTTAATTATATTATTAGTATAATATTATTATTACCCTAGATCTCTTGGCTATATCTTCACAGGCTACCCAATTTCTTCATCTAGCAAATTACTTTTCGGTAGCCACTCCACCGGGCCCATAGAAAACACCATCACTGCCACCAAAGACGCCAGGGATCATCTAGATTTCAGATAGTATTACTTTCCCCACTTATCTTTTTGATTCGACACATAAATTTCATTATCTATCCTTGTACATTGAGGGCAATGTACATCTTAAGTGTGGGGGTAATAGTGCCTAACTTTTGCATAATTCTCAAAACCACGAAATTAGTCTTGATCTTAAGTATTTTCTCATATTATTAATTAGGATGAAATTTCTAATGATTTATGATTTTATTGATATGTTTTAGAATAAGTCTTAGCTAATTGTGCATTGATAATTAAATTTGAAGAATACTAGAGAATCGAGCATGATAAGTCTACTTTCTAAAAATTAAAATTGATAGGTTGTTGAACCTAATTTGAGTATTACCTTGAAATTTGGAATTTATAAGGATTGATGTCAAAACACCCATATTTTTTTGTGAGATTTTGAGCCTTATAGAGCATATATTCTTTTTCGTGCTCACTTTATTGATTATGAGTCTGTCAACTTTGAACTGTTATTCTAGAACTTGCCTCGTTTATACATGTCTAGACTACACTTTTGATTTGATATACTGAAATGATAAAGGCACCTAGGTTTTAACCCATTCACACCACTAAAAAGCCTACCCAAATAATTAACCCTTAGTGAACCCCCATTGAATCCTAACAACCTTCTTATTGACTCACCCACTAATATTAACCCAAAATCCCTTTGTATTTGTTATCAACATTCCTTTGACTACCCCTTTATCGAGAATTGATTTGATCAATTGTCGAATTAGGTTATTTCAAAGTTCCTTCTATAATGTTTATTTTAATTTGTTCTTAAAAAAATCCAAAAATATAGTCAATATTAGTAGTATAATAAAAGAGCTTAGAGCATTTAAAACTCCAATTGTTAAAGAAAAAGCTCGTATTATAGTATTTTCAAAATTTGAGTGATGAAAATACTCTTATTATAGAGTAATTATCAATAGTAGAGATTGTTAGTTTTTCATTTCGATGTAAATGTTCATATTTAGTTCATTATTTTTAGATTAGGTAATTAGTCAATTCAATCTCGATTATAACCTCTAATTCATCCTGTATCCACACCTTTTAACCCTAGCCCCATTACAACCTTGATTAAAGACCTTTTGATCTCTGTATCATATCATATAAAGTGGTGGAGATTTGATTTTCAGGCAAGCTTATGGGATTAACTTTTCAGGTTCGACTTAGAGTGCTTATTCTTGAACCTTAAACACCTTTGAGTGATTTGAGTGAATCTTTTGTGAGGATGTCAATCCTTGTCGGCTTTGAATTAAAGGTAATCACTTAGATAAGGGGAGATACCTATGTTTTCATGCCATAAAAATGTGACTTATCGTAATTGAATCTTTAGGGTTCTTTGAGTTGAATTATCCATGTATAAATTATTTATGAATTATGATAAGACATTGTCGATAGGAATTATGAATTATGGGAAGTTCGTTTTAATTGTAAGTAGAGAATGTTGCTTGAGGACAAGCAAAAGCTTAAGTGTCGGGGTATTTGATAAACCGTAAAAGTAACAAATTTTAACCCCATATTTGGTATGCTTTTGGATGATTTAGCCCTTGAATTATGTAAAAAGGTGCTTTTAATCCTTTCTTTTCATGTTTATACTCAGGAAAGCATCCGGGGATAAAAAGAACACAAAACGGGCTTAAAACGAAGTAATTGGGCCTTCGTAAGAAATTAACATGGCCTGGCCCAAAACTTGCACGATCGTGTCTCGATAATTACCCAAAACACGGCCCAAGTCACGAGTTACACGGTCGTGCATCATCTTATTACCACACACGGGCGTGCCTGGTGATCTACATGGCTGTGCCCAAATCGACAGAATCAAGGCACGGCCCAACCCTGTAATTACACGGCGTTTGCCATGGGCATGCCCCTACCATGGGAATGAGCAATTTCACTCAGAATTGGATGGTTGAAGCCAAAGAAACATACTCCTATGTCTACTCAAACACCTTAATAGTAATTCTACTTGAAGGAGATACTTAGGAGCCAAGTATAGCATCCTAAAGCCTATATAAACAACCCAAGGCAGATATAAAAGGGGGCTTTTGGAGCTTTTTGGCAGAGGCTTTGAGGCCGAAGCATTCATCTTTTAGGGAGTCACTTGAAGATAGCCAGTTGATCCATCTCAAGAAGTCGAAACTCCATTCAAGACGGAGGATCCCTCCTTCAATTCCTTTAGGGGATTTTAGGGAGTTCTTATGTTTTGTTTATTCTTTACTCTTAAGATGTTTTCGTATCTAGTTATGCACTAAACCCCTCAGATACCTAAAGGGGATGAAACCTATGATGGATTTTGTTATTTGGTTTCTAAATTATATGATAAGTACTTGGTTTGTTCTTAATTATGTTGCTTAATTCAATCTGATGTGCTTAGGTAGAGGAGGAATAGACCCTACCTAAGAGTAGATCTAGCATAATTGAGTGGAGTTGATCGGGCACCTAGAGATAGGGTTACGAGATTTTGCCAGATTAGGGTGAAACCTAATATGGGAATCCATTGATCGATTTACTGCTTCCTTAGGGGCTTATTATAAGAGAGCGAGAGTTCCACTAATTAACCTAAGGTTAGACGTTATTCGCCTCGAGAGAGGGTTTAATATATGTTAGGGAGTCTCACGGATCAAGCTAAGTAAAGAAATCATATGGTTTGGGGAATAAATTATAAGTGAAGTCATAGGTGGATTCTTCCTGAGGGTATCGTCTTTATCAACCGAGTTTTCTTAAAGTCTTTCTCCAATTCATTCTTTTGTCTTTGCATTTAGTTTAAGTATTTCGTTAGTTTAATAATCCAATCACTCCATATTTTAGGCTAAATAATAGAAAGAAAGTGAGTAGTAGTACTTTTAGGTTCCTTTGGGTTCGATAAGATATTCTTGCCTGAGCTATACTACTGTTCGATAGGTGCACTTGCCTCTATTGTTGTCGTAGTCAGTCTACAGGTTCGATTACTCTTTTATAAATATTAAAACTCGACTGTTTTGACACGATCAGTGCCCGGTATTTTATATTTCACACATTTAGTGCCATTGAACCGGTTTCACACACTTAGTGCCCGGTATTTTATATTTCACACACTTAGTGCATTAACCCGATTACTCCTATTCCATATAAACATATAATCACATTTTTACTCACATGAACATTCATATATGCATATGTTTAAACCCACCAATTATTCCTATGAATTTCCAACACATTTGATACACCAATGTACTTATAAATAGATATCCCTTACTCAAATACATACATCTTTCTCAATTCATTTCCACATATAAATATCATTTAATACATATGTATATATTCAATTCACACATTCAGCTATTACTAATTAAATTCCTTATCACTTTCGGCATTAAAGAATTAAACATATTAACATCAACTTAACATATACATATTCATTTAAATAAACTTTTATTCAACCCGGTTGCTTAAAATCTTACCTCAAATATCAACGAGTTCAACTTCCCAGCTAGTCGTTCAATTTGGTTTTTCCCCAATCAACTCCCGTTTCTTTTCGTTCTTGATCTAATCATTTCAAAAATGAGCTCATTCAAATAAAATTTCATTCATTTTAGCCAAAACACATAATTAAACAATTTACCAATTTTATCCCTAATATTTTGCACTATTACACATTAATCCAATTTTTCACAAAACACAAAATAAACTAAATTTGCAATTATTTAGCTAAGGCCGAATATTCACTAGGCCTATACAAGCCTCCATATTTCATAAATTTCACAATATAACCCCTCAATTTACTAATTTAAAAATTAAGTCTTAAATACTCAATTTAATCCAAATTTCTAATAGAAAATTTAATAATCTAACACATACATTTTATTCAAATTCATCAACCATCACAAACACAAATTTTCTATCCATAGCAGAACATCACTCATACATTAAAATCAAAAATTCTAACATGGGTCGGATAATATTCGAAGCAACGATCCCAAAAACGTAAAAATTTTCAGAAACCGAACTCAAATTCATACCTTAATTAAACATGCAAAAAGGTCGAACGGTGGAGAGCTCAAGCTTTTCTCCTTTCTTTTGTTTTTCGGTGTTGAACAAAGAAATGAAATGAATAAAACATGTTTTCCTTATTTTAATATTATTAACATATATTATATTATAACATTTTTAACTTATAATTATATAATATATAAAAAAACATGTTATCATGAAAATAAAACCATATGCCGCCCACTATCATACTCAATGGCCAATTTCCAACCTAAGTCCTTATACAAAAGAAGCCAAATCAATTTAAACCACCCAATTAATAAAAGGCTACTTTTACCACTTATGCGATTTAGTCCTTTTTTTTTAATTAATCACTCAAACGATCAATTTAATTCACGAAAATTTTTTCACATGCACACTCATAAATCATAGACATCAAATATAATATATAAATATTCTATTGACTCAGATTTGTGGTCCCAAAACCACTGTTCCGATTAAGGTCATAATCGGGCTGTTACACATCGATACGTTCTTTTTCATCACGATTCATTGGAACCATTACGCAAGTAAGTTCTAGAATTTGATAAATATTCATCAATTATAATTTTTTTGTCTTCTAACAAAGTAAACCTTTTTTAACATAGTGAGTACAAACAAATATTGAGAGTTCGTTCACGATCCCGAAGATTACATCTACGAGAAATTAATAAGTTGTTCACAGAATCATTTCATGAATGGTTAAGCCAAACAGTATGAAATTGAAGTTTTCATTGACAAGTAATAATGTTTTCTCATAACATTTATAATTACTCAATTTACTTTCGATTCAATAAGTTTGGAGTCGAAATGAAGTAAATGACGAAGTTAAATGGCTTTCACAAGGTCCAAATAGAATAGTGAAAAGATATAGTGCCTTCCTCATCAACGGATATAGATTTCATACAAAGTATCACGAGAGATTGAGGAGAACCCAAAATTGTGGAATTGTTGTTAATTCTTCAATTACAAGTTATGCTAGTGCTAGGGACAGTAATCCTGTCGAGGGGAATCTGGAGTATTATGGACTTCTTACTGACATAATTGAGTTGGATTATTACGAAAAATGGAAAGTTGTCTGATTTCGAGGTGATTGGGCTGATGTGAATACGGCTCGGGAATTAAAAACGATCAATATGGTTTTACAATGGTGAATTTCTCTCGATTGATTCACACTAGAGAACAACTGATGGACAAGCTGTATGTATTTTCTTCTCAAGTGAAACAAGTTTTTTACTCGAAAGATCCAACTGATGAGGGTTGGTACGTTGTACTTCGAAACACCCCTAGAGACTTGTTTGACACGGGCAATGGAAGTAAAGATGACATCGATGAAAGATAAGAAACTTTGCCTTTTCCAGAACAAAACTCAAATGAAAATATCCCTAGTATTAGTACACAATTTCAATGGGTTCGTCAGGATGTGGACGAAGATATTTACGAATTATGATGTAGTAAGATTTTAAGATTTTTTATTTTTATGTAATATTATAATTTTAATCTTGGTCATTTTATATAATTTAACTATTTTATATGTACCATTATTGTTGTTATTTGTTATTTAAATTTCAACTATTTTATGTGTATTGCAAGAAAAATGAGTAGAAGAAGATTATGAGATTTAAATATTATACAGAATACTATAAATTCGGAAGAGGGCAATAGTGAACAACAAACAGTTGTTGGATCCTCGAATGTGCCTGACATAGATGATGAGCTTGCAAAATTACAAAGTAATCTTAAGTTTATTTTACATGCATGTTGACTTTTATTATTGATTCATTTTTCAATTTTAATATAATAATAATATATCATTGTTCATCTGAGAGTGGTGGGACGCACAGAGGTCGCGGGCGTACGCTGCTTAGAGATTTATACGAATTAAATCCTATCGAGCATGTGAAACTAAGGAGAAACAGTCATGGCCAGCTTGTTGGCCCTGAAGCTCGACTTTTAGCAGGCTATTTGGGCATTATTGCACGAAATACAAATATGTTGCCCATCAATTACGAATCATGGCATCACATGCCTGATGGAAACAAAAATCAAGCTCTCGATAATATTAAGGTAACAAAACGTGAATGCAATTTATAATACTTTGGTTGAAGTTTCATTTATATTTACTTTCTAAACTTATGTTTTTTTAGGAGAGATTTGCTTTGGAGGTCTTCGATGACTATATTAAGAAGACATTGGGAAAAAATGGAGAGACCATAAAAGCACATTGAAAAAATAATATTTTAAGAAAGACATAAGCCTCGAGAAAAAATTGCGAAATGTCTAGCCGGGAATGTTGAGGTATCAATGGGAAGATGTGGTTAGATTTTGGAATTCAAAGAAAGGAGAGGTATTACGTAGTTCTAAACTCTTATAAATTTTTCAGTTTATAGTATTTACTATATACATAATAATAATTTCATTATGTAGGACCGTGAGCGTGTTGGAATAAGCAGTAGGCAAAAACAAAAATTCATGCACACGGCAGGATCGAGAAGTTTTGCTTATAGCTGAGGCCGAGGTATTATAATTTATTAATTCTGTTAAATATTAATGACTTTATACTATTAAATTATATTTTTACTACTACACTGTAGGAAGTCTCCACTGGTCAAAAAGTTGGACGCCTTTAGCTTTTTGACATTACGCATAGGAAGAAGGATGGGTCTCTGATGACGTCCAAAGCTGCAGAGATTATGGTATATTTACTTAATAAACTTTGATTTATTATAAATATTTATAATGTTTAATTATAATAGTTTAATTTTTCGTTAGTAGTTTTAAATTAATAATGTTAAGTTATGTTGCATTCCTTCTTATTGTATATTTCGTTTCTAACTCTTTGATTGATTTATTAGGAGAAACTAAAGGAGAAGAAGGCAGATTATGAAGCGGCTGCTTCGACTGATAGTTCTGTTAATCTTGAGGATATCGATAACAGAACTATTACTGATGTTTTGTGTCCTGAAAGGTATGGTCGGGTTCGATTTCAAGGATCTGGTGTTACCTCGACCCAATATTTTGGATCCAGCTCCCACCAATATATGCCTTCCAGGAGTCAAGCTCAATCTAAGTTCAGAGGTTAAAAGACCAAATAGCTCAGATGCAAGCAAGCACGGTTGAGCAAATTGATGAGGTTCAAAGAAAATATGAAGAACTTCACCAACAACTTAGAGCGGATGCAGCAACGACGGAGGTAGAGGCAGTAGCGAGGGAGGCAGTGGCAGTAGTGAAGGAGGCAAAGGCAACAACGATGGCAGTAGAGCAGAGCAAAAAGTACGATGAGCTCCAGCTACAGCTTCAGCATATGATCAGATGTTTCAACAGTCGCAAAAGCCGCCATCTTAGAGTTTTATTTTCTCGTTGTAATATTATTTTTAACATTTTTACATTTAACATTATTGTAAGAATAATTGCAATTATACTTCGTTTATTAATTTACATCATATATCTATTATTGAATTTGAAGTTTCATTTAGATTTAATGCTTTTGGCTGTGATTTATATGCTACATTTTGCTATATTGGGTTGAAATTATATGCAATAGTTGCTGTTTTTGGTTGGTTTTAATGCAGGAAGTGTAGGATATTAGAGAAATTGTTTATTGCAAATTTGTGCAAAGTAGCGGCATTTGTGGAAAAAACGCCGCTAAAGTTTGCGGTGTTTTTTGCGGCACTTTTAAAAGCGCCGCAAATACTATTAGAGGCACTTATAAATGCTGCTAAAAGTCTAAAAAACGCCGCTAAAAGTCTATTTTGGTGTAGTGTTGTGCATTAGTGTCAAAATAATCTAGGCCTTCCTTTTACCTAAATCCTTTAGCCACCAACCTAGCCTTAAAGGTTAGAGAACTCCCTGTTAAAGTATTCTTCCTTTTAAACACCCATTTACACCCGATAAGCTTTGATCCTTGAGGAAGATCAACTAGAATCCAAGTATTGTTGGATAGTATTGAATCCATTTCATCATCGATGGCCTCTTTCCAAAATGTTGCATCCCTAGAAGTCATGACTTCACCATAGGATTGTGGATCACCATCCATATTAAACATTATGGGGATCTTCCTAATTACGGATTCTCTATTTCCCTCAACAAGGAATGCTAGAGATTGCAAGGAAATGAAATCAAGACCAAAGTCCTTTACTTTTCTCACTATTTGACTTTTCCTCGACTCTGTATCCTTATTATCACAAAGACTTCTTTTGGTTTGATCACTTGAGATCATTGGATGATAATATGTTGAATCATTGAAAATCTTATTTTCAATGAATACAACATCTCTTGTTTCAATTATCATATTTGACACTAAGTTAAGAACGTGATAAGCCTTAGAGTGTTGGGCATATCCAACGAATGCACCCTTGACGGCTCTTGGACCTAACTTTGTTCTTCATTGGTCGGGAATTCTATAGTAAGCCAAACACCCCCACGCTTTGAAATAATCTAAGTTTTGCATTCGACCGTTCCATAACTCATATGGAGATACTTTGAATTTTCTCGATGGTATTCTGTTAAGAATATAACATTCAGTCAATAATGCTTTACCCCATAGACTATATAGAAGTTTAGCATTTAACAATATCGAGTTAACCATATCTATTAAAGTACAGTTCTTTTTTTCGCTATACCATTTTGTTGCGGAGTATAAGTCGTGAAACACTTATGTACCACACCTTGTTTCTCACAAAATATATTAAATTCATTTGAAAAATATTCACCACCTCTATCACTACAAAGCACTTTTATTTTCTCACTAAACAAATTCACAACCTTATTTTTCAAACGTTTAAACATATCAAATGCCTCGTCTTTACTTCTTAT
This sequence comes from Gossypium rotundifolium, assembly GCA_025506655.1. Classification (NCBI taxonomy): domain Eukaryota; kingdom Viridiplantae; phylum Streptophyta; class Magnoliopsida; order Malvales; family Malvaceae; genus Gossypium; species Gossypium rotundifolium. Next base: position 76,001,153 of record CP106726.1, on the reverse strand, counting down.
GAGATACACATAAGTAAATCTAGAGAAGCCGTCTATAAAATTGATAAAATATCATTTTCCACGTCTTATTAGAGTTCCATTTAATTCACAAACATCCGAATGAATTAAATCTAACACTTTCGAATTCCTTTCACACTTATTAGGAAACGGTTTATTAGTAATTTTCGATTGAATACAAAATTCACATTTATCCACGAACTCATCATTACTTAGACTTATATAAACATTCTTTTGCATACATTGTTAAGGTTTAAAATTAAAATGTGCTAAATGCACATGCCACAAAGGATAAGATTCAACAATATATGTAGAAGAATTAACTTTATTCATATCAATGCTTAACTTGAACATACCCTCATTACAATATCCTTTTACTACATATATATCACCATTAAGCAAGACAAACTTATTGGATTCCAAGATAATCTTGAACCCCTTGTCACACAAAATACTAGCAGACACTAAATTCTTTCTCACATTGGGAGTATGCAACACATTTGTCAAAGTCAATTTCTTCTCAGATGTGAAGTTGAGTTCCATTGTCCCTTGACTGAGCACCTTAACCAATTGATAGTTGCCCATAAGCACTTCATGGTTTGCCACTAGTTCATAACTCTTGAATTGTTGTCGGTCATTACATACATAGACAGTAGCTCTGGAGTCAAGCCACCAGTTACATGACTTATCAGGCATGGTTATGTTGAGTTTAGTAATCATATCAATCTCCAAACTCTCAATCCCTTCCGTAACCATGGTCACCAAGTCCGTGTCCTCCACCATATTGGCTTTGGAAGTTGTGGAATCTTGCTTCTTTTTGAAAAGTTTGCAATCCTTAATATAGTATCATTTCTTATTGCAATTACAAAAATTGCGAGATCTTTTCTTCTTGTCTTGCACATCCTTGGTCTTGAATGTGGCCTTTCGCATACCATTTCGAGAGTTCTTGGACTCGCTCACATGGTTCACTTTAGAACTTTGGGGAAGATACATCGGATCACACTTCTGAGTTTTCTCTTCAATATGCAAATGCTTAAGTATTTTCTCTACAGTGAAGTCGTCTGTTATATACAGAAGTTTCTTCCGATAATTGTTCCAAGATAAGGGCAACTTCGATATGATCCATGATCAGGATGCTATCGAGCATTTTGAATTCAAAATACTTTATCATTAAAAATTTATCAGTACATTGTCACTCAGTGCTTTATTTCTCTTCAAGAGCATTCTATATTTCTACAGGGGACTGCACCGACATGTAAAGATCATATAATCGATCAGACAAGGTGTTAAGAATGTGTCCTCGACATGTGAAATTGTCTTCTTCGAGCTTCTTCTTAAGTTCAGCCACTTTCGTAATTTCCTAAGAGTTTGCATTAGGGGCAGGATCCTCTACTGGTTGTAGGTTTGGATCCAGAACGTACGCCACATTTAAGGCAGTAAGAAGGAACAACATCTTGTCTTTCCAACGATTGAAGTTTGAACCATCAAATCGGTCAAGTTTCACGAACTCTTGGTACATCACTTTGAATGCAGTGGTAGCCTCCGTCACCATCTCTAAAATAGTTCTCTTTGTTTGATGGATAAATTTGAGCGGAGACGATAGAACCAGAGACTTATATGGAAATAAACAGTAGACTTCGAGGCACCGATAATGTTTTCCAAAGAGAACTATTTGCCCCTACACAAAGTTGCTAGAGGGTTAAAACAAAGGTCCTCCCGTGATACAATGAAGTTTTGAATTTCCTTTGATTAGCAAAATCAAGAAATTCCCTAACTATTGCTCCAGTTTCTGAAAATAAGATTTATTGTAATTGTAATTTGTGAGCACCATAGACCCTCTATTTATATGCACTCAAAGGATACTATTTTGAAGAATCACAACCCTTCATGTTGGACGTACTTCTTAGAAAAAATATGTCCCTTGAAAATGTATCCATTGAATGATAAATTATCACTTTCTAAATGTATCTATTGAATGATGAATTATCACTCTCCAAAATTGAATAAGTGCTCATCAAAAAACTAAATTTGCAATCTATAATTTCCAATACAAATTATTTACATATCAAAATTTATAAAAATACAAATATATGAATTGTTAAATTTATATATATATAAATATAAGAAATGTTTATTACACGTTTCACGCCAAGTAAATTTATTATGATTGTAAGAACTCAAATTTGCCCGGGCTTGGAATAAAACCAAAAAAATAATAAAATAATAAAATGCCCAGCACTGTCCTTCTACAGTCCATTTAACAAAACCAAATTAAATAAACCCAATACCACATTACATCCAAGCCCAAACAGAAAACCCAAACCAACGCAGCCCAAAAGGGCCCAAATGTTGAGCAAAGTCAGGAAACCTAGGGTTTCCTGGAAACCCTAGGCGCCACAACCTCGTCTAGCCCCTCACGCCGCAATCAACCATCGATCGCGCCGCAATCCTCGCAAACTACGCCCCATCGTCGCCAGATTCCCCGTCGGTCGCCTGCGAAAAGAAAGGAAACAGCAGCAAAAATGGCAGAGACGATCTATTTCCTTTTTATTTTCAAGGCTATAAAAGCCCGGCCTATTTTGTAACTCACGGACACACAAAAGTACACAGAGAAACAAATACGCAAATAGTCACCAAAAAAATACAGAGAAATAAAAAAACAAAATTTGTTACAGAGGTGATTTTCATTATTTGGTCTTTTGTGTTATATTTTTATTTTTTTCTCGATTCGTGCATATTACATATACAAAATAATATTGAAACAAAAAAAGCGAAGATTCTTACCATTTTAGTCCCTCCAAAATTTTATTGGTTTTAATTTAGTCCAATTTAAATTCTTATTTTTTATTAAATTAGCCCTTAAATTTATATTTTGTTTCAATTGAGCCCTCGGACTGCTAAAAGGCCAAAATCAGAACGGCGTTGTTTTGAAAAAAAGGCATAATTGTCATATTAGCCCCTACAGTGTGACGTGTGTTTGATTTAATCGTTTTATATTGATTTTTATTGCTATTTACTCCCCATTTATTTATTTATTTTTTAAAAAAACCCTTTTTATTTTTTAAATTCTCTTAATACTATATTGAATTATTTTATTATATTAAAATCTTTATATTATTTTATATTATTTTATTAATTTATTAATAATATAAAATTCGTATGTATTGTTTTTTATATGTTTTATCCTTATATATATTTAACCATTATTATATATTATTTTATTTGGTTTAATACAATTTATATTATATATTACTTTATAATTTGTATATTAGTTATTATATTATATATATTTTAATTTGTATATTATATAGTATTATATTATATCATATATTATTTTTAAAATTTTATTTTGTATAAAATATATTTATATTATATGACATATTTTATTTATATTGTTTACTACATATGTAAATTTTATGATTAGTGTATTGTATATATGTTTTATTTAAAATTATTATATATTATTTACTAATTATTTTTATCATGTATTAAATTGTTAAATTATGTATTTGTTATAAATATTCTTATTTTTTATACTTTAAATTTTTTATTTAAAATATTGTTTATATATATAATCGTTTTATAAATCGTCATATTTTTTATATAATATCCATTCAATATTTAAATATATCATTTCCTTTTCATTTGATTTTGTTGTTTCGTGAAAATCTTAATTATCGCTATTTTTTTATATCCCATGTTTATTTATTTATGTTTCTTTAAATTGTTTATTATTGCTTAACATAATCCTTTATTTATTTATTCATGTTATATTATTCTTTAATTAATTATTGTTAATATAATTTGTAGTTATGTTGAATTGCTATTAAGTATGTATGTTGTAATATCTTACTTAAGCCATTTTTTTTTATAAAAACACTTTTTGAATTGACGCATTTTATTCAAATAGTTTTAAAAAATACGATATATCTAATATTTGGGGACTTCGAGAAGAATTGTGCCCTAACTCACTGGGTTTCAATTTTTATCGTTGAACTTAAAATATTAAGCATCCCTTTGCTTTTAAAATTGAAATTTATAAATTTCTAAATCAAAACTTATTATCCGGAATTCAAAACGTTATGTCTTAACTTATTTGATATAATGTTTTGTGTCTCGAGATAAGAATTTTCTAAATAAAGGTGAGCCTAGTTTTGAAGCCATGAGATGTTATATCCTAACTTACTGGGTATAACATTTTATTTCTTTGAGATAGGTAAGTCTTGGTTTTCTTTCTAATAAAAGATCATATTTCAAAATTTTTCCAAATTCTCTCGACATAAGGACATTAATTAATCAATTAGGTACCAATTTTTGGGCGTTACGAGGGTGCTAATCTTTCCTCGTACGTAACCGACTCCCGAACCTTTTTTTTTTTTGTATTTCGTGGATGAAAATCAACATTTTGAAATAAAACTATTTATAAGGTGATCCAATCACACCTAAGTAAAAAAGGGATTGGTGGCGACTCCATTTTCGTTTTAAAATCGATCCCCATCGTTTTTATAAAAAAATTAAAAATGGTTTCGACAATGATGATTGAATTTGGAAAGGTTGTGATCATGTTGGTGGATGTGTTTTGAAAAGCATAAATTGTGTTTGGAACATCAAGTTTAAGTCCCATAAATCTTGAAAAATATTTGTTATTGTCAAGATAGGTGACATTAGGGGTGATTTTCTTTTTTGGTTGTGGCAAATTTATTTTGGTACAAGAAGTTAAACGCATCGATATAAATAAGTCATTATTTTTAATCAACACATTTAATCATGAACAACTTCAGTCACCTAGAACTCGTTTAAAAATGTTTCTAAATGATTTTAAATGACTTATAAATATTTTTAATCAAGGCAATTGGTTTTCTATGGATGAGTAAATGTTGGTGTACAGGTTGATTTCAGAGTACGAGTTAGTTTGAATATTTATTTTGACAACAAATGTGATGTCTCGCATTTAGATCCAACAACCAGATTGAATGTGAGGTGTCACACCTCCATTGTTAAAAGTAAATTGAAGCATTGAAATACGATCAACAAACTACCGATAATAAAAAACCAAGACGGTTTTTTTTTTTTTTTAATCTTTACTTGCATTTAGAGATAGATTAGCAAAAATAGACTAGACGTCACAAGAAAGGGTCCTTTTAACATGTGTCAGAATTTTTAAGAGATATCGTTAGATATTTTAGTATATCAAAATTTTGAACTTAATACCAAAAGTTTTAACGAATGTCAAATTTTTTATCAAATACCAAGATTTTAATTTGGTACCAATATTTCTAATGAAAATTATTAGTTATTTTGGTATATCAAATGTTGCTTTTTCCGTCCATGTGTGGGGACCAATAGCCTACACCAAAATCTTTAACTATATACGAAAATTTCAAATTGATATCAAAATTTTTAACCGATACCATTACCAAAATTTCTAAGACAATACCTACATTTTTAATCAAAACCAAAATTTTATAGAAATTATAAATAAAATGAAATTCTTAAATAATTGTAAAAAGATTTTATAAATAAAAAAAGCATAATTGATCACCTGATGCTCAAGGTGCAAACATATTTGTTCTGTACGAAGTAATAGGTGGAAATAGATTAGGATGGTTCAGCGTGTCCAAACATAATTGACAATTTCATGTCCTAATTTTGAAATTTAAAAATTTAGAAGACGATTATTTTATTTGAAAGAAAGTCAAGACTTATCTATCTCAAAGAAATAAAATGCTATACCTAATAAGTTAAGATGTAACATTTTATGACTTCGAAACTAGGCTCGCCTTTATTTGTAGAAAATTCTTACCTCAAAACACAAGACATCATATCCAATAAATTAGGATACAACGTTTTGAATTTCCGAGAATAAGTTTTGATTTGAAGTTTATAAGTTTCAATTTTAAAAGAAAAGGGATACTTAATATCTTAAGTTCAACGAGAAGAATCGAAACCCAGTGAATTAGAGCACACTTCTTCTCGAAGTTCCCAAATATTACATATCACCATATTTTTTTTAAAAAAAAACTTTGAATAAAATACGATAATTTTGCAAAATGTATTTTTTTTTTAAAAATGATTTGAGTATGATATTGCAGTGATACATTATAACGTATATACTTGATAGCGATTCACCATAACTACAAATTATATTAACAATTACTACAAATACAAATAATTAAAGAATAATATAATATGAATAAACAAATAAAAGAACCATACTAAGCAATAATAAACGATTAAAAGAACATAAATAGGTAAACATGAGATATAAAATAAGTAGCGATAATTAAAATCTTCACGAAATATAAAAATTCAAGAAATAAATATTAAATTCCATAAACAAAATCAAATAAAAATGAATGATTTATTTAAACATTGAATTAATATTATGACAAAAATAAAAGAATATGACGATTTCTAAAATGATTTAATATATATAAACAATATTTTAAATAAATAATAAAAATTAAAGTATATAAAATATATAAGAGTAGTTATAACAAATACATAATTTAATAATTTAATACATATATAAATGATAATACATAATAAAAACGATTAGTAAATAGTATATTATAATTTTAAATAAATAAATATATATATATATAAAATACACTAATCATAAAAACTATATATATAATATAAACAATATAAATAAAATATGTTATATAATATACAGGATTTATATAATATAAAAGATAAAATAATAAATTACACATATAATATAATATAATGACATATAATATATAAAATTTTTAAAATGTATAATATAATAACTAATATACAAAATAATATGTAATATATAAATAATATTAAACTTAATAAAATAACCTAACTATGAATAATAATTAGTAATAATTTAATACATATAAAAATCATACGTATTTAAAATAAACAATAAAAAAACTTTATATTATTAATAAATTAATGTAAGTAATATGCATTATACAAAATTTTTTAAAAAAATAATACAGGATTTTAATGAAAATAATATAATTAGATATAATGTTAAAACGATTTAAAAAATAAAATAAAATAAGAAGGGGTTTTTTTTTAAGAAACAAAAAAAAAAGATTAAATAGAAATAAATTAAAAGATAAAAGGGCTAAATTAGGACACACATCACACTATAGGGACTAATTTGGCAATTATGCCTAGTCTTCAAAATGACGCCGTTCTAATATTAGCCCTTAAGTAACCCGAGGATCAGATTGAAACAAAATATAAATTTTAGAGCTAATTTAATAAGAAATAAAAATTTAAATTGGACTAAATTAAAAATGCTAAAATTGTGGAAGGACCAAAGAGGTAATTATACCCATTTATAAAAAAAGCGCGGATCCTCCCCGGGTCGGGTCAACGCGCGATCCTGGCCCTTTAAACGACGTCGTTTTAATGCTTATTGGCTTAAGCAAAAACGGCGTCGTTCTTAGTTGCTATATAAGCTAAAAATCAGATAAAAAAATCATTTTAAACACTTTAAAAAAAAAAACAAAAACAGAAGCCTTGAAAGGCTCTTTCCCTTTGGCTCGAGGCGGACTCAACCACAGCTCCGGTGGCGGCCGTCAGACGCGTCATTGTCACGCCGCCAATCAGATATGGTAGTCGGAGGCCAGCGACTTCGTTTTTGAACGCGAATCAAAAGGTAAAAAAAACTTTTTATTTATTTTATTTCTTGTATATTCAATATTCACATGAATCAAAGAAAAAGAAAAAAATAAAAATAACGCGAATAAAAAAAATCAGAAATCACCTCTGTTTGTTGGGTTTTTCTTGTTTATTTTAGTATATTTTTGTATCTTGTTCTGTGTGTGCTTTTACAGATTATTTTGGGGTTTATATAGCCCCAAAAAAATAAAATTTTACATTCTGTCCATATTTGTTGCTATTTTCTTTCCTTTTGCTGTGGTGTTATTTCCTTGTTTCGCAGGTGAGTGACAAGGAGTGCGGCGGCGATAGGGCGCGACTCGCGCTAACTGCGGTGCGACTGGTGGCTTGGGCACAAGAAAGGGGCTGCTAGGGCGCTTGCGGCGCAGTGGAAACCTAGGGTTTCCTGCATCCGTAAGCTATTGGGTCACTTGGGCCGGCTTAGTTTAGAATTGGGTTCGTGGGTAATTGGGTAATGGGTTATGTAATATGTTTTGGGTGTAATTGGGTTTGGGGTAGAGTAGTGGGTTTGAGTAGGCTGTTTTAGGCCTGGGTGTTTTTGGGCTTGGGTGTAACAGGTTGTAAATGGACTGTTTAAAAAGAAAACTGGACTTTGGTTTATTATTTTTTATTTTTATTATTTTTGGTTTGTTTTCAAGCATGGGCCCGGGCAAAATGGGCTTATTACAGATGCCCCTATTTGCTCATTGTCCTGTAACGAGAATAGAGCCAAGACTATAAAGGGTCCAATTTTGCCCGATCTTTGCCTAGCCTTGACTTCTTGCTCCTCGTCTTCTTCAAATGGCTTCCAACTCCACTGCAACTTCAATGGTATTGGAACTTCATCTTGATTTCAATAAGTCTGAAGGCTTCAATCTACTTCACTGCAACTTAAAGAAGGCAGTATTCGCTATCTTTTAATCTGCTCCACTACAACTTCAGGAAGGTCAGACTAGTATCTTCGATCCGCTTCACTGTAATCTTAGGAAGGCAAGATCTGTTGTCTTTTAGCTTGCTCTACTGCAAACTCAGAGAGGCAAGGCTGATGTCTTTGATCTGCTTCACTGCAACTTCAAGAATGCCAGATCTGCTATTTTAATCTGCTCCACTGCAAACTCAGGGAGACAAGATCTAATATCTTTGATCTGCTTCACTGCAACTTCAGGAATGCCAGATCTGCTATTTTTTAGTCTGCTCTACTGTAAACTTAGGGAGACCAGACTAATGTCCTCGATCTTTCTCCTGCAACTTCAGGAAGGTAAGATGTAACAGTCCGGTTTATACCCTAGTCGGAACAGTGGTTTTGGGACCACAAATCCGAGTCTGTATAATATTTTTAATATGATTTTCTGTGTCGTTGATAAGTGAATTAGCATGTGGTAAATTTTCGTAAGCGAATTTGTCTGTTTGTGTGTTTAATTTGATAAAAGGACTGAAATGCATTAAATGTGAAAGTTGCATGCTATTCGTTAACTATCAAGGTGTTATGGTTTTTAAAAGAGAAGGCCTTATGAGGCAATAAGACCACTATTTAGATAATGGATGGATAAAGGTCAAATGTGCCCTTGTTATGTATATGTTTTCTTATATTAAATAAACGGGTATTATAGTAAATGGAATAATAAAATGAGTATAATGAAACAAACAAAGAAAAGATGATAGTTATCATCCTTTTTAGTCGATTATAGCTAAGAAACAAAGGAAGAAAACCATTTTAGGTTTCAGCACTCATCTAGCTAAATTCTAGGTTTGTTTTCGGTCGATTTTTGATAATTTTTACGTTTTTTGTAATCGTTGCTTCGTCTACTATCCATCCCATATTTTAATTTTGAGTATTAATGATGTTTTTGAGATGAGATTTTGATGGAATCATGTGATTTTTGATGATTTATGATGTTAGATGAAAGATATATATTGGATGAACATACTTGGTTCTTGAAATTTTGATGAATTTAGCTAAATAGGGCTAAATTGGGAAAATAGTAATTTGAGGGACTAAATTGAAAATTTGATGAAATATTTGGGCTTATATAATCCCTAGAGAGGTTCGGCCAAGCATGTGTGTGTGTGGACTTTGTGAATTTGATGTTTTGTGAAAAATGGACCAAATTGTTAAAGTGTGCAAATATGAGGGTTAATTTGCAAATAGCCCTAAATGTGTGTCTATGGATTGAATTAAATGAAATAGTGAATAAAAAGGGTTAATTCTGAATATGTTTAGATCAAGAACCGTGGAAAATAGAATTAGATCGCGGGAAAGCAAAAGTTAACGAGTAGCCGTTTTCATTCCGATAAACTGAATCCGAGGTAAGTCAATACACAAATAAATGTATATGTATGTAATTGAAGTTGTTCATGTGATTAGTGAATGTTTTTGTTATGAAGAGTTATGCACTTGAATTCTGAGATAAGTTCGATAGTGTGATTAAGTTCAAGAAACCTCGTATGCAAATATGAATAGATAGAATTGACTAAGTCACGACATAGACATCTGTTCTGTTGATAACATTTAAGACCACGTCTGGGACGTTGGCATTGATTTGAGATTCGTGTAAGACCCTATCTGGGATAGTGGCATCGATATCTAATTTGTATAAGACCACATCTGGGATGTTGGCACCAATATGAGCTTTACGTTTAAGACCACGTCTGGGACGTTGGCACCAATATGAGTTTTACGTTTAAGACTACGTTTGGGACGTTGGCATCGTTATGAACCTTATGTGTAAGACCATGTCTGGGACATCGGCATCGTTCTGATTCATGTAAGACCCTGTCTGGGACAGTGGCATTGATATCTGAGTACATATAAGACCTCGTCTAGGACGATGGCATTATATGTATATTCTGAGTTTCTGAGTATCCTACTAGATTTCTATTGGTTCAATGGGCAAGTTTGTGGTAGGAATTACAAGTCCGAACTATGAACACATATATGATGTTAAATTCGATTCACGTACGTTAATTATATACTATTTGTGTATATAAGGTAAGTATCTAAGTGATCTTACTATGATGATATGTACATAGAACTAATGATGCAATACGAATCGTTTTGATTAGATGACCTAAGTGATTGTTATGTGCCAATGTATTTATTTGCATATATGCCTTCTATGTTAAGTTTGTTTGTAGGATGACTTACTAAGCTTTTGGGAAGCTTACTTTGTGTGTGTGATTTCTCTTTTTTATAGGTCGTCGAAGCTACTGGGGGCTCGGGATCGTCAAGGATTGTCATCACACTACTAAATTGATTTTTGGTACCCTTTTGAAAGTGTAAATAACTAAATATGGCATGTATAGGCTAGTATGTTGGTATAAGTTGTTATGTAATCTTAGCATTGTGATTTGGCTATTTATGAGATAAGCCTTTGCTTTAATGAATGTGATATATGATGCATATCTTGATAAGGTGAAAGCATGTGAAATGGCCAAGTTTTGAATGAGCAAATGAATGAATCATGCTTGTAATGATATGAGTTTATTTCTTTGGGATTGTCATGTTGGAACTGGTATTGAATGTATAAATTGAATGGTCAATTTGGTATGTTTTGATTGTCATATATTGCTTGTAGGTAAGGACCCTAAGTAGGTGGCATATGGGCCTTGTAAAATGGCCCATGATGTCACACGGTTGAGGCACACGGGCGTGCCTAAGACCGTGGGTAAATTGGCAGAATGTGGCTTAAATTGCACACAGCCTCGACACGGGTGTGCTTGATGGCCGTGTGAGAAATGGCAGTATGTGAACTAGTAGTACACGGACTTAGCACATAGGCATGCTTGGCGACCGTGTTGATTTTGGTAGTATACTACCACAGGGAGGACACACAGGAGTGTCAAGTAGCCGCGAGTGAGGCACAGCCTACCCCCACAGCCGTGTGTCCCCTGTATTTTGGAAAAGTTCCAAATTTTCATGAAATTACTTATGTCTTTCGGTTTAGTCCCAACTCAGTTTATAGGCATGCTTAGGGTCTTGATGACTCATTTAAGGGACTCTATAATTGTATTCAAATGTGTTTGATGATGATTGACTTTGTGTCGTGAATGTGATGTGAAATGATCCTATTGTTCGGTAATGCCTCTTAACCCTATTTTGGTGACGGTTTTTGGGTTAGGGGTATTATATTTTATTGGTATCAGAGCTACGATTTAGTCGATTCTCAGACTAACGTAGCGTGTCAGAGTCTAGCTATACATGCCATATATTTTGAACTGTGATAGTGTGATGAATCCTGACGTGTAAAATATGATTTCTATATAGCAATGGATCCCGAAAGAGCCGTAGCTGACGACGTAAAAAGTAATGCGCCTTCTCCCGCGCAAGGGACAGAGCCTTCTGATTCGAGACCGGCTACGAGCGGTCAGGAGGGAGAAGCTAAACAAGCTTTCTTCCAGATGATGAGTGAGTGGTTCACTCAATTCATGAGAAATAACCCGACTGTTTAGCAACCCCAGCCCCCAGTTAATCTTCCTCGGACTACAGTTGTGCCACCAGCTATGTATCCGAATCTGTTAAATAAGCCTCCAGTTGATAAGGTTCGTAAGTATGGGGCTGAAGAATTCCGGGCTACTAATGTCGATGATGCTGAAAAGGCTGAGTTCTGGATTGAAAATACTATTCGAGTTTTCGATGAAATGTCTCCGACTCTGGATGAATGTATAAAGTGTGGTGTATCTTTGCTTCGAGATGCGACTTATCAATGGTGGAAAACCTTAATTTTTGTTGTTCCGAGAGAACGGGTTACATGGGATTTCTTTCAGACTGAGTTTCGAAAGAAATATATCAGTGAGAGATTCGTCGATCAGAAATGAAAAGAATTTCTAGAACTAAAGCAAGGCCGTATGACTGTTATAGAATATGAACAGGAATTTGTCAGGTTGAGTCAGTACGCTCGTGAATGCGTATCACTTGAAGCTATAATGTGCAAAAGATTCAAAGATGGTCTGAATGAAGATATTCGTTTGCTAGTTGGGATTTTAGAAATAAAAGAGTTCGTAGTACTCGTTGACAGAGCATGCAACGTTGAGGCACTCGGGAAAGATAAAAGAAGAGTTGAGTCTGAAGCATGAGATACAAAAAAGAGATTTCAGAATAAATCATTTCAGTCTGCTTCGAAGAGATAGAGAGATGATCAAAGTCGTTCCAGAGAAAATGCGGGACATTTGAACAGAAATAGAGCTAGATCGCAAATGAGTTCCAAAAACCCATCAACTTTAGTGGCTAGTGTTGGTAATGTTCGATCTGAGAAACCGAATGTAAACATTGTAGAAAAAGACATCCGGGAAGCTATAGATTAAATGACAGAGCTTACTTCAGATGTGGATCGCTTGACCATTTTATCCGTGATTGCCCTGAGCCTATCCCAGAGACTGTTCAGAATCTGAGATCTGATAATGCACTTGCGAGAGGTCGATCATCAAAGAATGTAAAGAATGTCAGTGGTAGTCAGAGAGCTATAAGAGACAATGTTGTCAGATCCGAAGCCAGAATGCCTGTCAGAGTGTATGCTATCTGGGCTCGTGAAGAAGGTTCGTCGCCTGATGTTATAACGGGTACTTTTATTCTTTATGATACTTCTATGATAGCTTTGATAGACCTAGTTCTACGCATTCATATATATGCATGAATTTAGTATTCAGCAAGACTTTGCCTGTAAAGTCTACTGAGTTTGCTATAAAAGTATCGAACCCCTTAGGTAGAAGTGTCTTGGTTAACAAAGTATGCAAGAATTGTCCATTAATGTTCTGAGATATCTGTTTTCTTGCTGATCTAATGCTACTGCCATTTGATGAATTCGATATTATTTTGGGAATGGATGGGTTGTTTATGCATGATGTCACTGTGAACTGTAAAAGAAAGACTATAGATTTAAAAAGTCCGAATGATGAGATTGTACGGATTGAATCTAATGATTTAAATGGATTGCCTACTGTGATATCTGTTTTGAAAGCTCAGAGTTATGTGAAAAAGGGGTATGAATCATATTTTTCTTATGTGATTGATTCAAAAGTATCCGAGAAGAAAGTTGAATCAGTACCCATTGTTTGTGATTTTTCTAATGTGTTCCCTGAAGAATTACCGGGTTTACCTCCAATTCGTGAAGTTGAATTTGGTATTGAATTGTTGCCTGGTACGACACCTATTTTGATAGCTCCGTATAGAATGGCACCAACAGAGTTGAAAGAGTTAAAGTCACAGCTACAAGAATTGACTGATAGAGGGTTTGCTAGACTGAGTTTTTCACCTTGGGGTGCACCTGTTCTGTTTGTGAAAAAGAAAGATGGCACGATGAGAATGTGTATCGATTACCGTCAGTTGAATAAGGTGACTATAAAGAACAAATATCCATTGCCCAGAATTGATGATTTGTTTGATCAGTTAAAAGGAGCTACTGTGTTTTCCAAGATTGATTTGAGATCGAGATACTACCAATTGAGAGTTAAAGATTCAGATATTCTGAAAACTGCTTTTAGAACAAGGTACGGACATTATGAGTTTTTAGTTATGCCATTCGGACTAACCAATGCTCTTGCTGTTTTTATGGACTTGATGAACAGAATTTTTAGACCGTATCTGGATCAATTTGTTGTAGTATTCATTGACGACATTTTGATTTACTCATGTGATGAGAACGAGCATGCAGAACATTTAAAAATTGTGTTGAAAACTTTGAGAGAAAAGCAATTGTATGCAAAATTCAGCAAATGTGAATTCTAGTTGAATAAGGTTAGTTTTCTGGGGCATATTGTGTCAGCTTCTGGGATTCGCGTTGATCCGAGCAAGATTTCTGCTATTCTGAATTAGAAACCTCCGAAGAACGTGTTTGAAGTTTGTAGTTTTCTGGGTTTAGCTGGTTATTACCACAGATTTGTTAAAGGCTTCTCGATTACAGCTACTCCATTGACTAGATTACTTCAGAAAGATGTCAGATTTGAATGGTTAGATAAATGTCAGAAAAGTTTTGACCAGTTGAAAACTTTGTTAACAGAAGCTCCAGTGTTAGTACAACCAGAATCGGGTAAGGAATTTGTTGTTTACAGTGATGCTTCGTTAAATGGTCTGGGATGTGTTTTGATGCAAGAGGGCAAAGTGGTAGCTTATGCTTCGAGATAATTAAAGCCTCATGAAAAGAATTATCCGACACACGACCTTGAGCTCACTGCGATTGTGTTTGCACTTAAAATTTGGCGTCATTATTTGTACTGTGAGAAATGTCATGTGTTTTCAGATCATAAAAGTCTGAAATATCTAATGACCCGTAAAGATTTGAACTGCGTCAGAGAAGATGGCTTGAATTGTTAAAAGATTATAAGCTGGTGATAGATTACCATCCGGGGAAAGCAAATGTTGTTGCAGATGCTCTGAGTAGAAAATCATTGCTTGCACTAAGTACTCTGAAAGTTCAGTTAGATCTATCTGATGATAGTTCTGTGATAGTTAAATTAAAAGCAAAGCCGTTGTTCTTACAACAGATATGTGATGCTCAGAAATCTGATAATGAATTGCTAGCGAAACGAACTCAGTGTGAAGTGAATTTTGAATCTGAATTTCAAATTGTGGATGGTTGTTTGAGATTCAGGGATTGTATCTGTGTTCTGAGAAATCTAGAGTTGATTCGAATGAAATTGAGTGAAGCACATAATAGTCATCTATTTGTTCATCCGGGGAGTACTAAAATGTATCATGATTTGAAACGACACTACTGGTGGTCTGGTATGAAACGGGACATTTCTGAATTTGTTTCAAAATACTTAGTTTGTCAGCAAGTGAAAGCCGAACATCAAGTTCAGTCTGGATTGCTGCAGTCAATTTTGATTTTTGAGTGGAAATTGGATAGAGTAACAATGGACTTTGTTTCTGGTTTGCCTCTGACTTTGAGAAAGAAAGACGCAATATGGGTCGTAGTTGACCGATTAACTAAATCAACCCATTTTATTCCGGTAAGATCTAACTGCTCACTTGAAAGATTAGCTGAGCTTTATATTTCTAAGATTGTGAGATTGCACGGGGTGCCACTATCTATTGTGTCAGATAGGGATCCGAGATTCACATCGCGGTTCTGGAAGAAATTGCAAGACGCTTTGGGTACAAAATTGCATTTCAGTACAGCTTTTCATCCGCAAACGGATGGTCAATCCGAGCAAATTATTCAAATCTTGAAGATATGTTAAGATGCTATGTAAGTGAGTTTAATGGTTCGTGGGAACAATACCCACCGTTGATCGAATTTGCGTATAATAATAGTTTTCATTCGAGCATCAAAATGACACCATATAAAGCTTTGTACGGACGTAAATGTCGTACACCTCTATATTGGATTGAATTCAGTGAGAATAAGTTACACGGGGTCGATTTGATAAAAGATACCGAATAGAAAGTGAAATTGATCCGAGATTGTTTGAAAGTAGCATCTGATCGTCAGAAGTCCTATGCAGACTTAAAACGAAAAGATATAGAATTTGAGATCGACGAAAAAGTGTTTCTAAAAGTGTCTCCATGGAAGACAGTGCTCTGATTCGGACGTAAAGGCAATTTAAGTCCTAGATTCATCGGACCGTATGAGATAATTGAACGTGTTGGCCCTGTTACATATAGATTGAAGTTACCCTCTGAGCTAGAAAAGATTCACAATGTGTTTCATGTCTCAATGCTTCGTAGAAATCGATCCGATCCGTCACATGTGATTGCCCCATCTGAAATTGAAATTCGATCTGATATGACATATGAAGAGGAACCAATCCGAATCATAGCTCGTGAAATGAAAGAATTGAGAAACAAGAAAATTCCATTAGTGAAAATATTATGGAATCAACACAGAATTGAAGAAGCAACGTGAGAGTCAGAAGATTCTATGAGACAGCAATATCTGAAACTATTTAACGGTAAGATTTTCGGGGACGAAAATCCCTAAAGGGGGAGAATTGTAACAGTCTGGTTTATACCCTAGTCGGAACAGTGGTTTTGGGACCACAAATTCGAGTCTGTATAATATTTTTAATATTATTTTCTGTGCCGTTGATAAGTGAATTAGCATATGGTAAATTTCCATAAGCAAATTTGTCTGTTTGTGTGTTTAATTTGATAAAAGGACTAAAATGCATTAAATGTGAAAGTTGCATGCTATTCGTTCAGTATCAAGGTGCTATGGCTTTTAAAAGAGAATGCCTTATGAGGCAATAAGACCACTATTTAGATAGTGGATGGATAAAGGTCAAATGTGCCCTTGTTATGTGTATGTTTTCTTATATTAAATAAAAGGGTATTATAGTAAATGGAATAATAAAATGAGTATAATAAAACAAACAAAGAAAAGATGATAGTTATCATCCTTTTTAGCCGATTATAGCTAAGAAACAAAGGAAGAAAACCATTTTAGGTTTCGGCACTCATCTAGCTAAATTCAAGGTATGTTTTCGGTCGATTTTTGATAATTTCTACATTTTTTGTAATCGTTGCTTTGTCTACTATCCAGCCCATTTTTTAATTTTGAGTATTGATGATGTTTTTGAGATGAGCTTTTTATGGAATCATGTGATTTTTGATGATTTATGATGTTAGATGAAAGATATGGATTTGATGAACATACTTTGTTCTTGAAATTTTGATAAATTTAGCTAAATAGGGCTAAATTGAGAAAATAGTAATTTGAGGGACTAAATTACAAATTTGATGAAATATTTGGGCTTATATAGTTCCTAGAGAGCTTCGGTCAACCATGTGTGTGTGTGGATTTTGTGAATTTGATGTTTTTTGAAAAATGGACCAAATTGTTAAAGTGTGCAAATATGAGGGTTAATTTGCAAATAGCCCTAAATGTGTGTCTATGGTTTGAATTGAATGA
Organism: Gossypium rotundifolium; assembly: GCA_025506655.1. Classification (NCBI taxonomy): domain Eukaryota; kingdom Viridiplantae; phylum Streptophyta; class Magnoliopsida; order Malvales; family Malvaceae; genus Gossypium; species Gossypium rotundifolium. The sequence goes on along the minus strand of CP106726.1, from coordinate 75,983,667 downwards.
AATAGTGAATATAAAGGGTTAATTTTGACTATGTTTAGATCAAGAACCGAGGAAAATGGAATTAGATCGCAAGAAAGCAAATGTTAACGAGTAGCCGTTTTCATTCCGATAAACCGAATCCGAGGTAAGTCAATACACAAATAAATGTATACGTATGTAATTGAAGTTGTTCATGTGATTAGTGAATGTTTTTGTTATGAGGAGTTATGCACTTGAATTCCGAGATAAGTTCTATGGTGTGATTAAGTTCAAGAAACCTCGTATGCAAATATGAATAGATATAATTGACTAAGTCACGACATAGACATATATTCTGTTGATAACATGTAAGACCACGTCTGGGACGTTGGCGTTGATTTGAGATTTGTGTAAGACCCTGTCTGGGACAGTGGCATCGATATCTAATTTGTATAAGACCACGTCTGAGACGTTGGCACCAATATGAGCTTTACATTTAAGACCACGTCTGGGACGTTGGCACCAATATGAGCTTTACGTTTAAGACCACGTTTAGGACGTTGGCATCGTTATGAACCTTACGTGTAACACCATGTCTGGGACATCGGCATCATTTTGATTCATGTAAGACCCTGTCTGGGACAGTGGCATCTATATCTCAGTACATATAAGACCTCATCTGGGACGATGGCATTATACGAATATTCCGAGTTTCTGAGTATCCTACTAGATTTCTATTGGTTCAACGAGCAAGTTTGTGGTAGGAATTACAAATCCGAACTATGAACACATATATGATGTTAAATCTGATTCAGGTACGTTGATTATACACTATTGGTGTATATAAGGTAAGTATCTAAGTGATCTTACTATGATGATATGTACATAGAACTTATGATGCAATAAGAACCGTTTTGATTAGATGAGCTAAGTGATTGTTATGTGCCAATGTATTTATTTGCATATATGCCTTCTATGTTAAGTTTGTTTGTAGGATGACTTACTAAGCTTTTGGAAAGCTTACTTTGTGTGTGTGATTTCTCTGTTTTATAGGTCATCGAAGCTACTGAGGGCTCGGGATCGTCAAGGATCGTCATCACACTACTAAACTGATTTTTGGTACCTTTTTGAAAGTCTAAATAACTAAATATGGCATGTATAGGCTAGTATGTTGGTATAAGTTGTTATGTAATCTTAGCTTTGTGATTTGGCTATTTATGAGATAAGACTTTGCTTTAATGAATGTGATATATGATGCATATCATGATAAGGTGAAAGCATGTGAAATGGCCAAGTTTTGATTGAGCAAATGAATGAATCATGCTTGTAATGATATGAGTTTATTTCTTTGGAATTGTCATGTTGGAACTGGTATTGAATATATAAATTGAATGGTCAATTTGGTATGTTTTGATTGTCATATATTGCTTGTAGGTAAGGATCCTAAGTGGGTGGCATATGGGCCTTGTAAAATGGCCCATGATGTCACACGGTTGAGGCACACGGGCGTGCCTAAGACCGTGGGTAAATTGGCAGAATGTGGCTTAAATTGCACATGGCCTCGACACGGGTGTGCTTGATGGCCGTGTGAGAAATGGCAGTATGTGAACTAGTAGTACACGGCCTTAGCACACGGGCGTGCTTGGTGACCATGTTGATTTTGGTAGTATACTATCACGGGGAGGACACACTGTAATTTGAAGTAGCCGTGGGTGAGGCACGGCCTACCCCCACGGCCGTGTGTCCCCTGTATTTTGAAAAAGTTCCAAATTTTCATGAAATTACTTATGTGTTTCGGTTTAGTCCCGACTTGGTTTATAGGCATGCTTAGGGTCTTCATGACTCATTTAAGGGACTCTATAATTGTATTCAAATGTGTTTGATGACGATTGACTTTGTGTCGTGAATGTGATGTGAAATGAACCTATTTTTTCGGTAATGCCTCTTAACCCTATTTCGGTGATGATTTTTGGGTTAGGGGTGTTACATAAGATCTGTCATCTTTAATCTGCTCCACTGGAACTTCAGGGAGACAATGACTGATGTCTTCGATCTTCTTCCTGCAACTTCATAAAGGTAAGATCTGTTGTCTTCGGTCTGCTTCGCTGCAACTTCAGGGAGGCAGGCTAATATCTTCGATTTGCTTCCTACAACTTCAGGAAGATAAGATCTGCTTTCTTTAGTCTTCTCCACTATAACTTCAGGGAGGCAGGCTAATATCTTCGATCTGCTTCCTGCAACTTCAAAAAGATAAGATCTGCTGTCTTCAATTAGCTCCGCTGCAACTTCAGGGAAGCGGGCTAAAATCTTCGATCTGCTTCCTACAACTTTAGGAAGATAAGATCTACTGTCTTCAGTCTGTTCTGTTGCAAACTCAGGGAGGCAAGTAAAAAGCTTCAATCTACCCTATTACATTGTCGTACAGAGGACATAACCTGTAGAATGGGTATATGCTTATGTCGAATGATTAGGATGATGTGATCGAAATGAATCAAATGCTCCTATGAATGAAAAAATGATATGAGTATGATTCCTACTCAAGGTGGTATCACTCATTTATCCGTCAAGGTTTCATCTTCGTTCCCTTTGAAGTATCATTTTCTTGCTCAAATAATTTGCCCCATGGAAATTTTAGGGCCCATTCATCTTGAACCTTGAGGATACGGGGCGTATATCACCTTCAAACATCCCACTAGGAATCGAAACTTTTCTAGCCTGTCCTTACTGCAATCTAAGAATACAAGATTTGTTTTAACTCCAATTCATTCTACCATCATTCAGGAGTTTTGAATTTTCCCCATCAACTTGGTTTGTCATGCCATTCTCCTAATGACCAGCTGATATATTGCTTTCTTTCGTCACAATAATTTATTATTCTGTCTAATTACCAATTGGACAAAGAATTCAGAGAAATAGTCTCCATCTTAGACTCTTCTTTCTCTATGTACATGGAAATTCTGAACAATTGCCTTGTATCGGTTTCTTGTTTTATCCAAAAATTTCCAAAGTAATATGTAGAACTTTCGTGAAATTATTAGTTCATCAATCATTATTTCAATGCAACATGTTTATGAATAATGGGTAACAAATAAATTGATTTCAAGGAGAGTTAAATGATTTATCAAAAATACAAAGGAAATTAACTGGGAACATATCTTTGAGAAGAAAAAGAATCCAAAGATAGTAAAATGAATAGAACAAAGATCAGATGCCCTAGATATCGCAGATTTGGCTTCTATATACAAACTTCATGAAGCTGCTTTGAGCTTAACATGTGTTTAGAAGACCCAAAATACTTTGTTGATGCCCCGATATGCAACATACTTAATTTCTTGTTGATTCAAGTACAGCAAGATCACTGCATGTCCATTCAAAATTTTAGCCGCCCTTTTCGGGTTTTCAAATCAAAACCCCTTTGGTCTCATGGCCTCTCCTTTTTTTTAGAAGTCTCAAAGCGCCCTTTGAGGGTTTTCACCTTGGCCTCTTCTCCTCTTTAAGCAAAATACTTTTTGACTAAATCTGAGTTCACAGGATTGGGTAAGCTTTTCCCATCCATTTCGGTCAGAATCAGTGCACCTCCAGAGAAATCTTTCTTCACCACATATGGTCCTTCCCAATTCGGGATCCATTTTCCTATGAAATCCTTTTGTATGGGAAGGATCTTTTTCAGTACAAGTCCCCCTCATGAAACTCTCTTGGGTGAACTTTTTTATCATAGGCTCGCATCATTCATTTTTGGTACATCTAACCGTGACAAATAGCCCTTAGCCTTTTTTCTTCAATTAAGTTCAACTGATCATATCGAGCTCGGATCCATTCAGCTTCGTCCAACTTTATTTCTAACAAAACTCGAAGAGAAGGTATTTCCACTTCAATAGGGAAAACTGCCTCTATCCCATAGACCAACGAGAAAGGGGTTACCCCAGTAGAGGTTCTGACGGACGTCCGATAAAGCATAGAGTGCAAATGATAATTTCTCATGCCAATCCTTATAAGTCTCAGTCATTTTTCCTACTATCTTCTTGATATTTTTATTAGCCGCTTCCACTGCCCCATTCATTTTTGGACAATACGGAGACGAGTTGTGGTGTTTGATGTTGAATTGACTACAAACTTCTGCTATCGTGCTGTTGTTCAAGTTTAGTGCTTTGTCTGATATGATCCTTTCACGCATTGCATATCGACAAATGATCTCCTTCTTCAAGAATCGACTAACTGCTGACTTAGTAACGCTAGCGTATGAAGCAGCCTCTACCCATTTTGTGAAGTAGTCAATAACCACGAAGATGAATTGATGCCCATTCAAAACTTTCGATGAGATTGGTCCAATAACATCCATGCCCCACATGGAAAGAGGCCATAGGGAAGTCATAACATACAATGGTGACGGGGGCACATGAATTTTATCTCCATAAATTTGGCATTTATGGCATCTCTTGGCATAGTTGATACAATCTCCTTTCATGGTAGACCAATAATATCCGAATCTCATTATCTGTTTGGCCATTGTGAATCCATTAGCGTGTGTTCCAAAAATGCCCTCATGAACTTCTTCCAAGATTTTCCTAGCTTCAACAACATCAACGCATCTCAATAGTACTTGATCTTTTCTTCTTTTGTACAAGATATCCCCATCTAAGACATAGTCAGAGGTCAATCTTCTTAATGTCCTTTTATCATTCTCAGTTGCATGCTCCGGATATTCACGATTTTTTACATATAACAATACATCATGATACTAAGGGTGGTCATCTTTTTCCTCCTCTTCCAGGTTATAACAATGAGCTGGAACTTCGAAAATACTCATCTGAATAGGTCGCATATCCTCTGGTTTTTTTACTTTGATCATAGAAGCCAAGATTGCCAAAGCATCCGCCATCTGATTTTCATCACATGGGAGATAATTAAAAGCAATGTCATCAAACTCCTCAATCAATCCCAGAACTATTTTTTGATAATCAACTAGTTTGGGATCTCTTGTCTCCCACTCTCCTTTAAACTGGTAGATTACTAAGGTAGAATCTCCATATACTTCTAGCAATCTGATTTTACACTCTACAGCTACTCAAATTCCCATGATGCATGCTTTATACTCTACCATGTTGTTTGTGCAATCAAAATCCAATTTGCATGTGAATGGATAATGATCACCACTAGGGGATACCAAGATTTCCCCAATTCTATTTCCCACAGAATTTGACACCCCATTAAAATTTAGCTTCCACGGACATTCTTCAGTAGTTGCTACATACATTAGCTCTTCATTTGGAAAATCAAAGCTCAAAGGTTCATAATCCTCTAAGACCTTGCTAGCTAGAAATTCTACTATTACGCTTCCTTTTATAGACTTTTGGTTTACATAGACTATATCAAATTCAGACAGCAAAATCTGTCACCTTGCCATCCTTCCATTCAAAGCAGTTGACTCCATCATATACTTTAACAGATCAAGCTTCGAAATTAAACAGGTTGTATGATATAGCATATATTGCCTCAATCTCCGAGTTGTCCAAATCAAGGCGCAACACAATTTCTCAATCGATGAATATCTCATTTCACATTCAGTGAACTTTTTACTGAGATAATATATCACCTTTTCTTTTCTTCCTGTCTCATCATGTTGACCAAGCGCACATCCCATGGAGTTATTGAACACTGTCAAGTACAGTATCAATTGTCTATCTAGATTAGGAGGAGATAGTATTGGGGCATTTGACAGATATTGTTTGACTTTGTCAAAAGTTCTCTGGCATTCGTCGTCCCATACACCTTGGTTGTGTTTCTTAAGAAGACGAAATATGGGATCACATTTCTCGGATAATTGTGAAATAAACCGAGCAATGTAATTTAACCTTCCCAGAAAACCTCGAATTTCCTTTTGAGTACGCAGTGGAGGTAATTCTTGTATAGCCCTCGAATTTCCTTTTGAGTGCGCAGTGGAGGTAATTCTTGTATAGCCTTGACCTTATTTGAGTCAACTTCGATTCCTCTTTCACTGGCTACGAAACCCAGTAATTTCCCTGACCGAGCTCCGAAAGTACACTTTGCCGGGTTGAGCTTCAATTGAAATTTTCTCAATCTCAAAAATAACTTTTTCAAAATTTCAATGTGTTCCTTTTCTATTTGAGATTTGGCGTTCATGTCATCAACATATACTTCAATCTCTTTATGCATCAAGTCATGAAATAAAGCTACCATGGCCCTTTGATATGTTGGCCCTGCATTCTTTAGCCCGAATGGCATTACTTTATAACAAAAGGTACCCCATAATGTTAAAAGTAGTTTTCTCCATATTCTCAGGGTACATCTTGATCTGATTGTATCCCGAAAAAACCATACATGAAAGAAAAAAAATGAGTATCTCGTCATATTATCCACCAACGTGTCAATATAAGGCAAAAGAAAATTGTCCTTTGGGTTGGCTTTATTTAAATCCCTATAGTCTACACATCCGAACCTTTTCATCCTTCTTAGGGACAGGAACAATATTGGCAACCCACTCTGAGTATTTGACCACCTGTAGAAAACCAGCATCAAACTGTATTTTGACTTCCTCTTTTATTTTCAACACCATGTCAGGCCTCATCCTTCGTAGCTTTTGCTGAACTGGCTTGCACTCTTCTCTTATGGGAAGGCAATGTACTGCAATATCAGTACTTAGCCCAGACATATCTTGGTATGACCATGCAAAGACGTCCTTGAATTCCCGTAGTAATTCAACAAGGTCTTGTTTAGTCTCCTCGGCTATGCGCGTTCCAATTTTCACAACATTTCCTTCCTCTAAGACAATATTCTCCACCACCTCTTCATGGGGTAAAATTTGTTTCTCTTCTTGCTTCACTATTCTTAACAAATCTGGAGACAAGTCACAATCTCTGTCACCTTTAAAATCCTGAGATTCCTCTAAACATATGTCTTGCTCAAAATAGACCTCTGAATCTGTAGTATTGTTGCTCATGTCATTGATATCTAGGGACCTGTAGTGGGCACCAAAGAATGTACAAAGAACAAATGAATTCGAGAAAAACTATTTATATTGCATGAATGACAATAAAAAATTTAGAACGAAATTAGAAGATCAAAAGAATGAAAGAATATTTGCCAAAATTGATCATTAAAGATGTATTTCATTGAAACAAAAGATGTCTGAGCACGAGCCTATTTTACAAAAGAAATCTTATTATTCCTAGGCTTAAAAACAACAAGTGCGTTCTGAATATTACTCTGTGTAATCTCTAAAAACTACAGGAAGTTCCTCTGTAGTCCAGTTGTTCAAAACGCTTCCAGGTTCATAAGAGCGAATGTCCAACAGGTTTCTTTGCCCAATTTATTCCTCATGTATGGCATTGATGTGAGGATTTTCCAATAACCCTCTCTCAGGGTAAATTATCCCTCCGGATACGAAGGTCTGGGATATGTGGGGGAATGCCATCGATTCCCACTTGACTTTTTCCCATTCAACCGTGCTCTTTTTCGCTCTTGCTTTTTCTCTATTTCTCTCTTCCTTTGTCTGGCATCTGGCCTGAAACCCAAGCCAAAATGATCTCTCTTCTCTTTCAGCACCAGAACTTGAATCTCTTCTTGAAGATGTCTGCCCAGTGCTTTTCCCAGTAAGGCTCCTTTCCCTATCATTTGCAGGCCCATTCTCGTGGTCCTGGATATCTTAGGCATCGGAACCTCATTTCCTTCCAATATGAAAGTTGCATTTACGAACTCTAAAGACTGAAAGGAACACTCAGTGGCTTCTTCATTTGCCTTTAAGTATGGTGCGTTATTGGTAACGATTGCTATGATGTCTTCATCTGCGTTTATAATTACCAGCCGACCATCTATTACCAGTTTTAGTTTTTGGTGCAGTGATAAGGGCACTACCCCTGCCGAATGAATCCAGGGTCTGGCAATGACAGACAGTGCATTTGCTCTGGCAATGACTTTAGACTTCTGCAACCGATTAGCCAAAGTCGAGTCAAATTGGTGACAGATAATCCATCTTCAATTTGAAAAGATATCAAATTTTGGCAGAACGATATATCCAAATATTTCAGGCATGTTAGATGCTGGTGGTGAGAGCCCCTAAAGCAGCACTAATAAACTTCAACTCTTCACATCCCCAAATATGAACATCCTTTACCATAGGAAACAATCCTAATGCAAAAGATTCCAGTTGACCACACTTCATCCCGTCTATCCCTGAAGATTCAAGGGATGTATACAAGAAGATTTTTGAATAATAAAAATCTTTGCACCTATGGATGTTCAGTTTTTTCAGTGTAATAGACACACTACCTTCAAGATGGGATCTGATATCAGAACATTCTAGGATAGTTAACTTGTCGAGATGAGTGCAGTGTTGCAACATCTGTTCCAATATGGAATCATTCACATTCGAACCTTGAATTCCCAACTCTCGAAGCCCACAAGGCAATGGCTCCAATTGCAATGCATCATATTTCTTTAACTCAAGTTCACAAATGCTTGGTGTCCTTGGGAGAAAACATGCAAGCTTCTCACAATTTGCAATCACCAATTTCTTTAAAGAGGGGAGGTGTTTGGGTATAGACTTGATTAGCTTTGGACAATCCCTGATGCGTAGCTCTTGCAGAAGGGAGAAAGCTTCTTCACTCCTACATAACCATTCTTCCCACCCAGCCATTTTCTCAAACACTAGGATTTCAAGAGATCCAAATGGTTTAGTCGAAGCTTGTCCACTACTGTAGAACTCCTCACCAACCATTACAACTTCGCTGAACCCAGAAATGGAGAGAGATTTCAAAGATGATAATTGGCCAAGCGACGGAAAAGATAGGCAAAATTTACAACCTTGCAACTCTAAAGATACCATATTTGAGAAGGAAAAATGCCCCACCCATTCTGGAAATCTCGTGCCTTTGTAACTTCTAATAACTAGATGCTTCAAGTTTGTATTAGGCTCCAGTTGTTTCAATACTTCTCTATCATGCTTTGAGTCACCATCAATATCATCATATTCATCCCATGTCAACTTCAACTCCTTAAGATTAACCTTATCCTTCAAATTGGCATCCCTGGCATTTACAACATTTTTCAGTCTTGAAATGGCAAGTCTTCCACGTAAATGCTTGAGCTTTCCCAACTCATTAATGCTTGAACCAGTTTGATCACCTAAAACAAAATCTGTTAAGATTCGAATATTTTCAACTTACCCATTCCTTCCGGCATGCTACTTAACTTTGTTTCCCTAATATCAAGATAAAAGCATGTTGATCAATCTCCCCATGTCTCTCGGCAACTCAACAAGGTCACTGCATCCATGCAATGTCAATGCTTGCAAATTATACAATGTACACACAGAATTTGGCAACCTTCTGATTGAAGTTTCTGAGAGATTCAAATTTCGTAGATGCTTCAAACTACCAATATCTTCCGACAATTTATTGATATTTTTATGCTTGGCCAAAGAAAGCACTCGAAAGCTTGATTTCATCAACAAATCATGCATTAGCACATTGCTAACATATAGCCAACCAGAAGAAGACTTCACAGTTAGAAGGGTACGTAGACGTTTTGCTTCAGGTAAACTTCAAAAATTTTGTCACACATCATATGTTTCTTGGACATTAGATAAATGACGAGTCCTTTTAGTTATTTCACAAGAACCATTACTACCTTCCAATCTGTAAATAAACTTTCCAGCGAAAGATGTAGCCAAGTCACTGATTAGATCATGCATGACAAATCTAGATTCCTTTGCATTCGATTGCTGAAAAAATGACCTCAATCTCAAATCTTCAAAATAGTCATCACCTCGTTCTTCCAGATCGCCATTGTCATTTGAAAGCTCTAAAAGACCTTCAGCCATCCATAATTGAATTAATTCTTCCTTCTCAAAATTGTAATCTTTAGGGAAAATTGAACAATAAGCAAAACATCGCTTTAAATGTGAAGGAAGATAATAATAACTCAATTTCAACGCGGGAAAAATATCAGTTGGTAGGTCCCAAAAATTGCTATGTAATATTTGTTCCATTTAGCAGCGTCTAGATTAAAACGCAGAAGACCTCCAAGAGATTTTGTAGCCAAAGGGAGGCCGCCACATCTTTTGACAATTTCTTTACCGATTGCCATCAGATCTGGATGCATGCCTGGGTTTGTACCAACGAATGCATGCTTTGCAAATAGCTCCCAACAGTCATCATTTGATAAGGTCTGTAAAGGATAACTTTGACCAGTCTTCATAATGGCAGCAACTTTTTCGTGACGTATTGTTACAATAATCTTGCTGTTTTGTGCCCCAAAACTGAAAGGAATTCTGAGCTCTTCCCAGGCATTAGGATTTTTGTTTCAAACATCGTCTAAAACCAATAGAAATTTCTTTCCCGAAAACTTGTCTTTGAGTTTAAGTTGAAGCTGATTTAAGCTCTGACTATCATCACAACTACCAGGGAGCTCTTGGAGGATGGCTTTAGTTACTTGGAAGGATCGGATTCTTCCGAAACACACACCCATGCTTTGATCTCAAACCATTCGGCCACTTTTTGGTCCTTATAGATCAATTTTGCGAGCGTGGTTTTGCCAAGCCCGCCCATACCCACAATGGGAATCACATCTACCTTATTATCTGCACTTCTGCAGACAGATTTTGACGGTACAGCAACTCCATTATATCTTCTTTTTCACCATTTCTGCCATAAACACCAGACTCGTCCACCAAAGAAGAAGTTTCACGCGATCTCTGATACGCTTTTTTGTTTTAGAATTTCCTTCCAATTTCAGGGTATCTTTCTGGCTGACTATAACTTATAGTCTCCCAAGGATCTCCTCCACCTTATCTTTGAAAGGATTGGAGGAGGGTAAAAAGTGACCTGCTAAAGAGTGAAACTGGTAATGACATGTTAGGCTGCTGTGGAGTTAAGAGTAGAAAGAAAAGAAAAAATGATCTTTCCTGCCCTAACCCAAGAAATGAGTTTTAAGCAAAAAGTTAAAAAACATTTTTTGGTTCCTGATAAAATGAAGAAAAGAAACGTAGGAGAAGATGAAGCTAAGGGCAAAAAAGCCTTTGATTCAGTTTCTAAGTACCCAAATGTAAAAAGAAAAAGTCATAAAGAAGAAAAAAAATCACCTCTACAATCAATGGAAAAAAAGGGAAACGTAGGAGAAGATGAAGCTGAGGGCAGAAAATAAAAAATAGAAAAAACAAAATCAAAAACCGCGGATGGAATCCCTAATCAGCGCTAAAGGCAATGAATGACTATTAAAGCCGATAGTGTAACACCCTTTACCCGTAATCCCCATCAGAATCAAGCACGAGGCGTTACCGTATAAAACTACTTGAACGTCACTTAGGCTCAACGCGATTACTCCCCTTGATGTCAATACAACAACTTCTTTTTCGACTTACGAGACCTCAATCATACATGTGAGGGCTCTCGAGACTATATCTGGAACTCTTACGATCCATAAAATTTCTTTCCCACTTAAACAGGGAGTACACGCCCATGTTATATGACACACATGCCCATGTGCCTAAACCGTGCCTAAAAACCCCAACATTCTGCCAAAGTTCCCATGGCTAGGACACACGTCCATGTGGAATGGGGCACACCCGTGTACCCTCAAGACATGCCCGTGTCTTCCACCCGTGGTCGACACTACCAAATCACACACGGTCTTCACACGCCCGTGGCCTTAGACAGTATGTTACACACAACCTATACAAACGGCTGTGGGGTTAGCCCGTGGTTTATTTTGACTTAAAACACTAATGTGTAGAGTAAAATGACCTGGACACACGCCTGTGTGTCTACCCGTGTGGGCACATGAAGGCTATTTTCTAAGGCAGTCACCCCCTCAATTGCATACATTCATTCATCATCACATAACTTCTAGTAATATCATGATAATTCTTGGTTTAAAGACATTTAATCATAAGAGAAGTAAGGCCTACAACCCATACACTAAGGGAACTATTACCCACTTAATTACAATCAACTTAAGCCATCATCTATGGCTATACACAAACAACTATAAGTTATCTTAGGCCAATACAATTTGGCAACATTCATAAAACTTAATCAACCTCAAGTACTATCCCTATACATGCCATGACTCATAAAGACTTGAAACCTCATACCAAGTGTTTGATCGATAGTATGAAAACATCTCCAGTGGTCTCCAACCCGAGCTAGCTAAATTTAACCTATAAGAGATGAAAAAGAGAAAGGAGTAAGCAATAATGCTTAGTAAGTTCATCTGCATATAACTGATGAGCACTAATATTCATTAAATGTACACAATTACAAGGCATTTCAATAAGTTTTTCTCATTAACTCATGACTTCTTACTCAACCATTCTTAAGGCTTACTCATTCCATCTCTTACCGTATTTTATCTGTTCCACAAGCCAAATGCCCATTTAATTAACATACAATCCTACACTGATCACCACATGATCATATAAAACAACACATCAAGCATTTTCAATAAGCCACTCATACTACAAATCTCTCGGTAGTTACGCACTTAGCCCACCATTGAATCTCTTATAGGGTGGTATCGCACACAGCCCACCATTCATTTATACCTATGGTGATTTCGCACTTAGCTCACCAATCATTTATAAGCGATGGTATTGCACACAGCCCATCGATTACTAGTTAATCAGGTGGTATCGCACACAGCCCACCGATAGTAATATAGTTGATGGTATCACATACAGCCCATCAATTAATATATATATATCAGGTGGTATCGCACATAGCCCACCAATAGTAATATAGTTGATGGTATCGCACACAGCCCATCAATTAATATATATATCAGGTGGTATCGCACACAGCCCACCGATAGTACACATTTACAAATATCTATCCACATACGGTCCTCTACTTCAAATGTTCAGCTGTAATCATCCCCACACTCTACTATACTCACTTAGCTTTCTATGATTCTCATTTGAATTCTCACAATGTATTAATAAATATATCTCATGCAATTAAAGTGCATCGGTTACACATATCTCGCTAAGGGTTCATTATAAACTGAACTCGTCTTAATTCAAGTCTAACACACACTTATGCTCCTCATGGTACAACCACATACGTAACCACTCTCAATCTACAAGTTGAATCACCCAAATTGTTAACTGACTCTCTTGAGTCTCATACCCATAGTGTCACTTTGACGTCATACCCCAATAGGGTCTCACTTGCATCAACATGTTGAAGCCATGTCCCAAACATGGTCTCATACATATTCTCACATCGTTGTCATGTCCTTGACATGGTATTATTTAATATCTCTCACTGAGGCCATATTCCAATATGGTCTTATACGAAACCTCAACTAACATCATTTAATATTATCTACATTCCTCATTACTCTTTGATTCAATTCTCTTGACATCACATTAAAAGATAATTCATGCATTCATAGAGTAATTATACATTCCATATAGCATTGGAATATTAAATTAACTCATGCGTAAATACCACATTTTCACATGAACTTACCTCAATGACGAAAAGGCCGAAAAGGACTTTTTGCTCACATTTCTCTTTTCACCCGTTCTAGGTCTGAAACTCAATTTCTTTGATCTAGAACAACAGAATTTACTGATTTAATCACTTATACATCATAATGCACCATAATTTACACTTAGGCAAAATTGACCAATTTGCCCTTATACTTTGGCAAAATTACGATTTTGCTCCTAGGTTCGTAAATAAATTTTTGTCACATATTCTTGTTAAACAAACTTAGCTGAACATTTTATCCTCTTACAACTACTCATAATTCCAACTGTTTCATGCCTTAATGAACAAATTGCAACTCTTGCATTTTAGCCCCAATTAGGTGTTTTCACAACAACACCTTTCACAAAAGTTGTTTATTAACATCCTATCATTCATTTTCTTTCATAAAAACTCATCAAACAACATAAAATCTATCATGGTAAGTCTCTAAACTTTCAACCATGTTGCAAATTTGTCCCCCCATTAGCTAGCTTAAGCTTTGAGGACTTCAAAAATACAACAATCATTAAAAACAACCATCAAATTGACTTACTTGAATGAAGAAAAGCTTGCTGAAATTTTAAGCTTTCAAAGCCCCTCCCATGGCTGATATTTTCGGTTGGAGAAGAAGACTAAATGAATAGATGTTAGCTTTTTCTTATTTCCTCTTATTTTATTCATTTAGTCAACAAAAGTCACCAACTCTTGTCAAATTTTTAATTCTTTGTCCCCTTGACCGTCCATCACTCCTAGGGAGGTATAATTGCACTTTAAAGACCTCCCATTTGTAATCCATATCTATTTCGCACCTCTAACAAATAAAATAGAACTTTCACACTTTATGCGATTTAGTCCTTTTTCACAATTTAGCTAGAAATTGCTAAAATTAAGGCACCAAATTTTTCATGCATCCTTATAAACATGTTATAACTCATGAAATAACATGAAATTAATTTTCTCTATCCTCGGTTTAGTGATTCCGAGATCACTGTTCTGGCTAGCCCCTAAATCGGGCTGTTACAGATAGGGCCTGAATGGATTCAGGCTGTAATGCCAATACAGCCAACCAAACTAATGTTTAGTGGTGGGTCTACCGAATTGGGGGGAATGCATTCCTATTCCCCCAACCAAACATGCTGTTAATATTTTAGTCTCGTTTGCGGCACACAAAATTATTTAATATTTAGCAGCATAAAAATGCACCTTAAATGCTGTTTTTTTTAAGGCTAAATTAAGAAAATATGTCAGTTATTTTATTTGACCTTTTAGGTCAGTTTTCTAAAATTAAAAAAATAAGTTGTTTTTGGAAATAGTGTGTGAAAGTGTATCCAGTTAGGCGCACTTTCTGCACAGGTGGCAAGAAAGCGCGCAGTTAGACGTGTTTTCCTGCCAACTAAATAGAAAGCATACTCAACTGGATGCGTTTTTTACCAACGATTATTTCCCAACAGCTTTTTGAATATTAGCTGGCAATAGTAAAAAAAATTTAAAGGCCTAACAGTAATTTTATTCCTATAAATACTTGGTCATTTTTCATTTTTTTTCACTCAAATCCAACTCTCTCAATTCTCTCAAATTTCTCAAGTTTTGTTCTAAATTTCCAAATATGCTTGTTTAAAAATATGATAGTTTTTCTTTGAATTATTTCATATATTATTCATTTTGATTAAATTTTCACGAATAACAACCTCTTTGATTCGTTTTGATGATAAGCACATTTCTGCGACTCAAGCGATAATGGTAAGACAAAATTTAAATTATGTATTTTCAATCAAGTTTAATTTAATTTAAAGTTTTTTATTTTTTAAAATATTTTAAATTAATTTATTTTATCGACATAAATAGACAAATGGTCGTGTTTTGGATGGATTCATACATAACTTGTCGAAGAGTCCAGATATTGAAATTCATGGTTACTTGCAAGACGCGAGATTCTTGCATGTGTCTCGTATGCTCATGGGCTGCAAACTTAATCCTACGATCATCAACACATTGGTGGAAAGATGGAGGCCTGAGACACACACTTGTCATCTTCCATGCGGCGAGTGTACAATTACACTCTAGGACATAGCCTTCCAACTTGGTTTATCGATGGATTGGTCAGTTGTCACAGAGTCAGCGGTCGCTCCCAATAAAAATGACCTTTGTGGGGCATTTTTGGAGAAGGTTTCAAATAGGTTTTATGGTAGTCGGATATAAATGAAATGGCTGGAAAACAATTTCAAAATTCTTCTTAAGGACGCGTTCGACATCGTCAAAAAAACAATACACCTGAGCATTCATCCTCAAGTTAATCGGGGGCATTGTAATACCCGATAAATCTCAAATTTTGGTACACATAAGGTGGCAACTACACTTAGTTGACTTCGAAGGATGCGGATGATTGAGTTGGGGATTAGCCATGTTGGCCATGTTGTACCGGGATTTGTGTCAGACGATGAAATCGCATAAAATGCCAATCGGTGGCTGCCTGCTTTTGCTGTAGTCATGGGCCTGATGGCCACAACCATTTGTACATCCCCGAGTGACAGATCCATATACATTCCCATTGATGACAAGTTAAAAATCATTTGATATTAAATATATAGTTTGTATAGTAAATGTTGTTTATTTATTTCATGTTTAAATTAACATATCACTTAAATAGGTGGAACCAATGGCCAAGTTACGTGGGACTATCGAAGCAACTCGAAGATATTCAGTTGTTGTTGGATCAATTCTTGAAAGCCAAGGTTAGTTACTTATTCTTTGAAACATATAATAATTACACAATTATTTGAAAAATTAAATTTTGTACATAATAGAATTAACAATTGTGCACTACAATTTGAATGGATGTCATACGCTGAGCTGGATATCATAGAATGCATCTCGCCGAAAATTTTGAGCATTTGGAGTATGTAGTATGTGAAGATCTCGTTGATAATGTACGCGATGGTGAAGATGCACAAATTGGATCGTATGGTGTAACAATTCGAATGAAGGAAAAAAATTTGTTGCCACCGCGAGACATGAAAGCACTACACAAGTTGGATATACCGGGGAAGGCCGATGAGGATTGACGGGATTACCATAAGGAGTTTATCAACATTTGGGATCATAGGATGGAATTCTTACCATCTGCGAACCTTCTTCTCATCGGACACGATAGCTTGTTTGGAGTACCTTTCGTGGTTCAGAATCGGTGACAAGCCATATCTGCTATAAGTAAAGGTAATGAGTGGACAGCTTCATCAGAATAGGCCACAACAAGTGCCCCAGTAGTGTACATCCAAAAGCATTCGAGTAACGAGTTCGTCATCGGCTCTAACCCAACAAGCCCCACCTGTAACACCCTGATTAATTTATCCATGTTTTCGTAAATATCTAACACAACTATGTATCTACTTTAGTGGTTAAGTGTTCTGGGTGCGTGTGGGAGGTCTTGGGTTCAATTCTCACTTTGGCAATTTGTGTTATTTTTTGAACCAAGCTTACCCTTGTTGAGTGGGCTTATATTAAAACCGTTTGTTAATCCTTATTAGAATGAGCCTGTTGGTTCAAGTGGTAAGGAGGTTAGTGTGTTAGAGGTCTTGTGTTCGAATCCCTGTGTGAGCATGGATGTTATATTTTTGCTCAGCTATCTAAGAGAGTTTCGGTAGAGTTTAAATTCTGAAATAGTTGAGATTGTATTGTTAGTGGGAAGTTAGGGGATATCTAATTAGTTATTATTTTATTTTATTTTTCATTTTTCATTTTTTCCCCAAAATTCTCTCTGTGTTTTTGACGTTTTTCTTCCTCCAAACAAAATCCCCATTATTGTATTTTCATTTTCTCTACTCTCTATCGAAAATTAAACTATTCCCTTCGTTCTTTGTTTCTGCCACTAATCCTTGCTTTTGGGCATTTCGAATATTTGGTTTTTGTGTAATTGGTAAGTGGGTTTTTGTTTGTTTTTTTTTAGCTTTGATTTCTGAAGGTTGAAACTTTGTTGTGTCTCTTGCTTAGGAGAAGTCGATGAAGTAGTAGTTCCTTTTCAACGGTCTAATTTGTGCCAGCGAACGGGAGTGTTGGTGGTAAGTGAGTGCGTCCTACTCGGTTTAGTTTTGCGGGGTTCATGAATTGATTGCTAAATTCGTTGTTGGGTATTCTGTTTTTAGGCTTTGGAAGGCTCAAGAGTGTTTTCGCATTAAAAAAATATTAGCTGTATACCCGAAGCACGAAAAAAATGAGCTTCGGTGAAAGCCAAAAAACTATTCTGTCGATGTTACACGCGCGTGTGGTCACCCGTGTGGTTGGCCATGTGGTCGACGAAGGAATGGCCTTGCGCGGGACACGGCCGTGTGGTGGTGTGAGCGTGGTCGTGTGAGCCACACGGGCTAGGCCAAGTTGGACGTGTGAGCCGCACGGGCTTGTGGGTTTTGGGCCAGGCCGTATGGGCCACACGAGCAAGGCCAATCTAGGTGTGTGGGCCTACACGGGTATGTGGGCCCATAATTTTGAAATTTTCCTTAGGGGGCCTACCGTAGGGTCGGTAAGGGCTAACCAAACCCTAAACTATGGATCTGATAGTCTGATATTCTGTTCTAAGTATAATAATACTATGCATATCTGATTATTCTGTTAGATGTATATCCGTTATCTGTATATAAACATGTTGAGCATGTATAATCTGTTATTTTTGTATCTGTTTTCTATATTTGTTTTGGGGTGGGATTTGTATATGTGGAAAAAGTGTTCTGTATGGCGATCATCGCCTATATTCTGGTAGCTTGGCTGGACATTATCTGAAATGTGTCGTAATGGCATGATATAGTGTGTAGGGTTGGGTGGGTCTTTTTAAACCCCACATGGTGTGATGGGATGGTCAGAGTTGGTGTGTAAAGGATGGGGGTAGGATTCTGATTATCTGATCTGTATATCTGACTCTGTTATTTGTATCTGAAATGGGCATGAGCCGAAATTTGTATCTGATTGTATATGAGGCTTTTGTATGTTTGCATGTCTATTTCTGTTGGGTTACACACTGAGTTTACGTAAACTCACCTATGTTTGTCTGTTCTGTTCAAGTAATTCACAGACTTAGACTGATCGGTACGGCGAAGTCTTGTGGTGACCACTAGTCTACGAACTGAATTTAATTAAAGGTTTATTTACTTAAAGGTTGTTTCTGGGAGTTTTGTATTAATTGGACTCTTCAGACTGTTGATTTAATTTTGGGGATTTGAATTTTTTTTTAATATTCTGTTTGGACAACTCGCTAAAAACACGATTCTTACTAAAACAAAGGTTTTCTAAAACACGATTTGCACTATTAAAATATAACATTTTTTTAATTTTTCGTAGTAAATTACATTTTGGAAAATAATTGAATTAAGTAACACTTTAGGAAATTGACATAAATGAATATGAATTTTGAAACGTGAATGATTTGACGAGAAGACTCTATTTTTAAAACTTTATCTTGTGACACCTCTGGATTCGGCCATAACGTCTAGGTCGGGTTTGGGGTGTTACACCACCGACATTTACGCCACATCCCAGTCAATTCACTCCATTTGTTAATGTTTATTTCACTATCACCATTTTTTTTACGAACACCACACTATGCACCACCATGGCACCCTACTTTTGTTGGGACCAGCAATACTCCTCGTGGCATAGCGCAAAATATTCCAACGATCCTCAACCATGGGTCCATGTACGAGTAACGGAACGAGTTGAAATGATGTTGAAGATATACCTTCTTAACTGAAAAATGATGAAAGGATGTTGCTTATTTGATATTGATTCCAAGTCACAAAGAAAACGTCCTGACCTCTATGTAGTCGGTATTAAAACGAACGACAAAAACTCTCATGAAATTTTTCCAGAAAAAATTCCCAGGACAACTACAAGACCTTTTTCTTATTTTATTTTTTAAAACACTCTTACTCTAATTCGAGATTTTTGGTATCCATATACTGAAAATGGAATAATCCTATAAAGAATATATGGAAAGCATTAAAAACGTTATATTCTTTCCAAAAAAATTATAACTATCATATTTCAATGTTTGACTGAAATCATAATTATGATAATTTATTATAATAATTTTGATAAACAATATTATATTAAAATTTTATATAAATAAAATTCATATATTAATTTTAACTATGTTCTTTATTTGTGTATAATAAGCTTGTACATTTAATTTGTTTAATATTTAACTGTCAAATTAAATTAATTCAATAACTAATTTAATTACTTGTCTTTATGTAGACGATTTGTTGATTTTTGGGACGAAGATGAAAGGTGTTCGCGAGACCAAGGAGTATCTAGCCTCAAATTTTAAGATGAAGGATCTCACCGAGGTAGATACAATTCTAGGTACAAAGGTGCAAAAGCATGAAAAGGGCTTTGCACCAAGCCAATCTCACTACATCAAGAAAGTACTAGAAAATTTCAAACACTTGAATATCAAGGATTCGAACACTCGATACATTTAAAACTTCAAATTAAGTGAGAATAATGGCAAGGCTATAGCACAACTTGAGTCTACCAGTACAATTGGAAGTCTAATGTCCGCAATGCATTGCACTAGACCCGATATCGCATTTATTGTGTACAAATTGGCGAGATTTACAAATTGTCCTTGTATCAATCATTAGAAATGAATTTGTAAAATTTTTGGCTATCTTAAGAAAAAAATTGAAATTATTCTATAGTGATTATCCTATGGTACTAGAAGGTTACTCGAATGCAAGTTGGATTACAAGTCTAAGTGACATTAAGTCCACATCGGGATGGATTTTTACGATCAGAGATGGAACCATTAGTTGGGCCTCCAAGAAACAAACTTGCATCTCACATTCAACTATGGAGGTTAAATTTATAGCCTTTACTGCTACTGGCAAGGAAGCGAAATGGCTAAGAGATATCTTGCTAGATATAAAGTTGTGGCCACAACGTAGGTTCACCATTTCTATATATTGTAATAGTGAATCCACCATGTCTCGAGCGTACAATAAGGTGTACAATGGAAAGTCTAGACATATAAGTTTGAGACATGAGTATGTGAGACAATTGATTAGGGACTGTGTGATAATTGTTGCCTATTTTAAGTGAATTGAAAATTTAAAAGATCCATTGACAAAAGGTTTGTCAAGGGATTTGGTTAAAAGTACCACCACTAGTATGGGATTAAAACCATTCTAATCGCATCATTGATAATGGAAACCCTACCTTGTTCTAGCCAAAAGTTAGTTTCAAGGTTCGAAGGGTAATAACAAGTTATTGAATGACAAAGTGCACTAAGAATCTGGATTTAGTGTTTATGTTTTAGGAAGATGAGTTTTACTCTTAATGGATGGACATTAGTTGTCATGAAATCCACCTATATGGACATGAAATGGTGCCGCTTCAACAAGATTTTCTTTATGATTTTCTCTCGTACATGATCATGAAACAAGATAAGCATATGGTCATAACGATGCTAAAGCAAATAAACTCTTACTCTAATACTTTATTATTATGTGTGAAATTTTTTCGATATTGACTTTAAGAGTGATGTTTCAAGCGACTAGCCACCATTCACTTTGTTGATACTTTGAGAGTTTGCACTGAAGGAAGGTTCGATATGCGAACACCCTTTTTTATGCATAATTGTTGTGTACTTATTTTCCAAAATTAGCAATCTAGTGAGGGATATTTTGAAATTGTAGATTGCAAATTAATTATTCATGAGCACTATTTGAATTAAAAAGTGATGAGTTATCATTTAATGGATACATTTCTATGAGAAATGTTTCTTTTAAGAAGTATGTCCAACATGAAGGGTTATGGCTCTTCATAATAGTATCAATTGAATGCATAAAAACACAGGGACTATAATGCTCACAATGTATATTACAATCAATCCAATTTCAAAAATTAGAGTAAGAGTTAAGGAATTCCTCGATTATGTTAATCAAAGGAAATTTAAAAGCTTCGTTTTATCCCGAGAGGACCTTTATCTTAACTCTCTAGCAACTTTGTATGGGGGCAAATAGTTCTCTTTAGAAAGCATCACCCGTGCCTCGAAGTTTATTGTTTAATTCCATATAGTCTTCGGATCTATCGTCTCCACTCAATATTTCCAACAGAATTAAGTTCCACAATTACTATAGAAGACCTTCATGTTGAAAACTCTTTTAAAAGAAACGATCCTTAAAATTGAATAAATCATCAATATCATAATAATAAACATTGTTGTTGCATGAACTCAAGAACACCTAAGCTATGACCGCCTCAGAGCTATGGTCACCTCCGGACATGCTAACGTCTAGAGTGTGAATACTGCAATAAAATGAAAAATTATGGGGCAGTATCCACAAGTATACGGGTCAAGTTGTAATATAGATTTTACAACGAAGTAGATGAATACTCTGAAGATTGTACCCAAAGGAGACGAGTACTAAATCAATCTTAACCTAAACACTTAAAGATCTAATTAATACTTTTAAATCAGTTATAGTACGAAAGTAAAATTAGAGATATTTTTAGGGTTTTTAAATTAATAAAATAAAATAATATAAAAGAAGTAAAATTGTACAAGATAATGAGAAATAAAGTGAATCAAATTTGAATATGTGTGATTAGCTCGTTTCAACAATCCCAACCAACTGTCATTTCGGGTTCTTCTTCAATCAACTAGTCGCTACCCTAGCAGGATCTTCCGATCTTTCACTAACATAATGAGTCAGCAAGAACTACTTATCTTCCGACCTCACAATCCAGACTGGCTTGGGGTCAATGTGTTTACAGATGGGCAATACCAATTTTGGGTTAATTCCACCTCGATGACTTCCCAAGGTTGTCAGACCTAGGGTTTGTTTCATGTTTTTCCTTTCTCAAACAGTTGATCCGTTGAGTAACCCTACAAAATAATTAAAAGATCATGCCTCAACTCGTTAGTCCCCCATAAAAGGATTATTTCCTCATGGCTTTCATAAACAACATGGAATAGATGGAAAACTTAATCATAATGAATGAATTAAAGTAGAGAGATTAAGAAAAGTCTGATTGATATTGATAATGGGTGCAAATCCAAAAGAGTTGACTCTTTTACAAATTAGATCTCTTGAAATAAAACAAAGATAAATAAACTAAACTCTAGAAAACCCTAAAAAAATAAGAAAACAAAACTAAATCTAAAGAGAGAATCTAAACTAATGGGAAGATGTCCATAACATGTGCTAAAAAGGCCTATTTATAGCTTTCAGGTGGTCGTCGTCCTTACCCCAAGGTTAGCTGATGTTCTCGAGCTTTAAGTTTGATTGTGCTGACCAAAACACTCTCTTTTTTGTATTTAATTTTCGTCCCAAGGTCGATGTTATGACAGACCAAGACTTGTGTCACAATAGTGAAGTTAGTATACTCTTTCTTGGGGTGTCTTCAAGGATATGATGTAACATCCTAGAATTAGGGGTTCTTTATTTTGTACTATTCCATGTGTTTGGCTCGTTTTGCATGTTATTTTGGTATGCTTGGGGGTCCTGAGGAGGCTCGATTTCGAGCTAGAGCCTTGGTAAAATTTTCTCTTTAGCGCACTTTAGGGGGGAGAGTTAGTTGAAGCAAGCTTTAAGAATATTTACTTGTGTTAGTTGACACAAAAAGGAGAGTGGTGTGGTGGCAAGGTGACGCCACTTAAGGAGCAAGAGAGTGGCGTCACAAGGGAGCAAGAGGGGGGAAGGAGTTCGAGTCTCATATGCAGCATGTGGAACTTTATTTTTGTGCTCAAGATGGTGGAGTGTTGGCATTCGGCTGGGACTCTTCAAAGGTGGTTGTTGAATGGGTCAATGCATTCAAATGGATGGACAAGAGAGCTTGGAGGGGTTTGAATTGGACAAACCAATTTGAAAGGGTGATGGAGAGAGTTTGGTGGAGCAAATCAAGGGATTTGGTGTGTGGTGGAGGTGTTGGCCGAATGTGGGGGTCTTAGAGGGGAGGATTTAGGTTTAGTTGCTAGAGGTGTGTGTCAAAATTCTCATTAGTCTTAGGCTTTTCCATCTTGGTATATTCAGTCATAAGGGTAGGTGGGAGTGTCGTTTGTGCCATTGGAAAAGAGTAATAAAAACTGAAACCTTGAAGTGCATTGTTATTTTTGTTTTTTTTCTCTTCTTCATTTTCGACAAATACCTTGTTCTTTACCAAAACAATTCTCTTCTCTTCCATCTCCTATTAATCATTTTCTCCTCCATAACCAAACCATTTTTACTTGCTGTTGGCCAAATCTCTCCTCACAATCTTCTCTTCCCATTCAACTCTCTTCTTCATCTTTTTCTTTTCTACACTCTTTTCTCCATAGCCGAGCCTTAGCTTACCCACTTGCTTTTCTTTTCATTTTGTTTCTTCTTGCTATATTCTTCTAGCTGAAACATGATCTCCTTTTACTATCTTTCCATTTATTTTTCCTCAGGCCGAATTCTTTTGTTTATCTCCTACAAGTTATTCTACCACCAAAATCGAATCTTACTTGTTACCCCCTTTCTAAACCGACTCCTTACTTGTGTGTTCGTCATAGTCAATCTTGGATTTCTTCTATTACTCCTGCCAGTGCCGAATTGCCTTGGGTTCCATTCTGCCTCTCTTCATTCAAGGTAATATCCTCTTCTTCTTATTAATCTATTCATTTCTCTTACTTCTCCTAAAAAAGCCGAACACTCATCTTCTAAATCGTTAAACCGAATGTGGTTTTTTTCTCTTGTAACTGGTTACCCCATCACGTTGTGATCTTCCATTTTTTGTGATTCGTGATAGACTTTCGCTAGATAAGCCAAACATACTACAACCGAATCCGGGGCGGTGTAATTCCTCGTTTATTAAGGTAAGGAGTTTTCTTCAGTCTTATACGATTAGACTTTCTTCCGTTTTACTCTGCATTAATCAAATCTTTTGTTAGACAACCTACGTTTCTTTTTTAGTACTGATCAAGGTTCTCTTCATGGATGCGAGTGGTAGTTATTTCAAGGGGGTATCGTTAAAGGAGCCTGAGGAGAGTGGACCCGTAATCACTGCTCCTAAGTTTATATGACGTGCTGTATCGGCGGTTCGAGACTTTTCGCAGGGTTGTGGTAGGGAGCCGACATCTGCCTGGGATAGACAAATCGTTGTTACTCCTACTAGTGAGAGTGTCAACGATATAGAGTGTTTAGTTCTTCATGTAATCAAGTGTGTATTTCTCACACTCTCCTTTATTATTTTGTGTTAATAATGATCTTGGTGGTGAAAATTCAAACGACCAGATAAAGCGCTTGTGATACCCTTGTGGGTAAGGTTGGAGAGACCAGGTAAGTGCCTAAGAATATGTATGATTTGATTATCAACTGTATATTGAAAATATGATTGCATTCATTATAGATTGATAACATGTTGCATGGGCTTTGGGATATGATTGAAAGGGGAAGTGTGATTTAGTGACTATGTCACAGTGGTTTGGTACCACAGTGGTTTGGCACCACATATATTTATCAGTGACTGTCATAGTGGTTCGGTACCACAGTGGGTTGGCCCCACATATATTTATCAATGACTCTGTCACAGTGGTTTGGTACCACAGTGGTTTGGTACCACAATGGCTTGGTGCCACAAGTGTTCGGCTGGTTCAGGTGATGTAGAGGATGGAACACTAGGTTGGGCCGGGCTGCATTGCATACACTTTTAATATATGATGTTGTAGGGGCTAAGGCCCAGGGTGTTCTGCAGGCTTAAGTCCAGATTGCGTTTGAAAGGGGAAATTACACACTGAGTCTTGGTGTCTCACCTCTCTGCTTAATTTTGCAAGTAAACCCTAGTTGCAGATTTGGAGCCAGGGTGGACTTTGAGGTGGCCATGCAATGTTTCTTTTGTAAATTCCGTTTCTTTCTTTTAAACTTGCTTTTAAATTTGGGATTTTGCTATGTAATAAGGCCTCCGTAAATTTTAATTTGGTTTTTGGACTTAATGCGGTTGTTATTATATAATGAACTGCTAAACACAAGGTTTTCCTAAAAATATAAGCAAATGTTTTCCTAAATACTAACAAGTGGATAAAATACTGAATAATAACTTAATTCGGAAGTTTACTTAAAACCATAAACACAGTTTTCACAATGACACGTTTCGGAATATCACTAGTTTTTGGTTTTCAGATCACTAAATCATGTTCGACTAATAGTTCTTTTAAATAAGAGTTGGTAAGAAACCCTTAAATTGAATGTTGTTTCCAAGGTAGAAACACAAAACGAAAAGTTTTCAAAACGGCAAAGTTTCTTTAAAATTCTAGAGTTCTTTTAAACAACCTTTCCTTGTGACATACCAGATCTGGTCGTAATGTTTAGGCCGGGTCTGGGGTGTTACAATTATGGTATCAGAGCCTGGTTACAAAACTCGACTGTGGCATGGGTTCAAAAATGTTTTCAAATTTGGTTTGAAATATGGTTTAGAAAAATACATGCTTTCTGGAAGTATGGCACCCGAGTCTCCGGCACCAATTCGTACTGTAAGTTTTCTGATTATTGCTTGATTTCTTATGGAAAGAATATATTATGTTGTGATTGATAGTTGTAAGAGATTCAACTTTAGAGATTGAGACCTTTAGAAATATGTTTTGCGAAAAACTACTTCTAATTTTATTTTCATAAGATTATTCGGCAATAAACATTGGAAGATATACTAATTCATAAAATTTTAATCAAATTAAGTCGATTCCGTAGTCATGAGCACTAGGGGACGTGGACGTGGTATGCATGGCCGTGGTAGAGGTCGGGGTGTTGAGGCTGAACCCTCGGAATCAGGACATGGGCCGGAAGGTGAAGTGCCAGCATCACTAGTAGCGGAAGCGGGGTCTCAAGATCGATCTGGAATGGACGATGCTTTGTCCCAAGCTATGCTGTGTGTTCTGGAGTGGGTCGCTGGAGCTAGCACGGGATCAATAGCTCAGAAATCTATTCCTGAGTGACTTCGAGCAAATGAGGCTAAGATATTTAGGGGTATTTTTGGTGTGGCTCCAAATGCACCAGAATATTGGCTGAAAGCAGTTGAGCGGATCATAGACGATCTTGACTGTACCGTAGAGGAAAAGTTGAAAGGAGTAGTGTCCCTTCTTCGAGATGAGGCCTACCAGTGGTGGCTCACGGTAAGGGATGGTACATCAGCGGACCAGATTACCTGGGACTTTTTTAAGACAGCGTTCCAGGGAAAGTATGTTGGGGCGAGTTATGTGGACGCTCAGAGGAAGGTATTTTTAAATTTGGTCCAGGGGAATAAGTCGGTGGCTGAGTATGAGGCGGAGTTCTTACATTTAAGTCGCTATGCTAGGGGTATCGTCGCAACTGATTACAAGCGCTGTGTTCGGTTTGAGGATGATCTAAGGGATGAGTTACGAGTACTGATAGCTCCGCAACGGGAAAGAGAGTTTGCTAATCTGGTTGAGAAGGTAAAGATAGCCGAAGAGGTGAAGCGGTCTGAGAGGCAGAATCAGGACAAGAATAGGGGTAGGAATAAGAGGAACTTTGGGTCATCAAGATCTGCTGGGGGCTTCTAAAAGAGGCCTAGGTTGGATGGGTCGGGTCAAGTTACGATGCCTAATACTGTTGGTCAGTCTCAACCGTGTGCTCTATGTGGGAATTTTTATTCGGGGGAGTGTTGGGCAAGAAATAGAGGATGCTTCATATGTGGATCTATGGATCATCGGGTAAGGGACTATCCACAAGAGCCAGACAGGGCGCGGCCAGTAGGTCAGGGTTATGCATAGCTCGAAAGACGTAGTCAGTAACTGCTGAGAGGTCGTGGTCTGGCCAGAGGAGAAAATAGATTTGGTCGAGGGCGTGGAGCACCAGGCAGAGGTTCTGGGAGTACAAATGCAAGACAGCCTAGATTGGTTTAAACAGCTAGATGTCAAGAGGACGGCGATGCACCAGACATCATAACCGGTACGTTCCTTATTCTTGGTGCGCCTTTTACAGCTTTGATAGATATTGGGTCGACACATTTATATGTTGCTAGCACTGTGTCTGGGACTTTGAGTATAGAATCTGATGTTGCTTCTAGAGAGATGACAGTGATTAGCCCTTTAGGACAATCTGTAGTGGTGAACAAACTATTTAGGAGTGTACCTTTAGAAGTGCAAGGGATTTTTTTCCCTGCTAACTTGATGGAATTGCTGTTCGGCGAGTTCGACTTGATTTTAGGCATGGATTGGTTAGTAAAGTATCGGGCAAACTTGGATTGTGCTGTTAAGCGCATGATATTGAAGACTTTCGAGGATAAGGAGGTGCTGGTGATAGGTGAAAGAAGGAATTACCTGTCCAATGTGGTGCCTGCATTAAAGGCTGAAAGAATAGTGTGAAAAGGGTGTGAGGCATTCTTAGCTTCCATTAGTGCTTTGGAAGCCAAAGAATTGTCTGTAAAGGATGTTAGAATGGTAAAAGAGTTCTCGAACGTCTTTCCAGAAGAGCTTCTAGGGTTACCTCCAGATCGCGAGGTGGAGTTCGGCATTGATCTACTTCCAGGAGCAGCTCTGGTGTCCGTTGCCCCATATAGAATGGCACCGAAGGAGTTGGCAGAACTGAAAGCTCATACTCAGGAATTGTTAGACCGGGGTTTTATCCGACCAAGTGTGTCTCCGTGGGGAGCGCCAGTGTTGTTCGGTAAGAAAAAGATTGGTCGATACAGATGTGCACTGATTACAGGCAACTGAACAAGTTGACGATTAAGAACAAATACCTGTTGCCAAGGATTGACGACCTATTCTATCAGCTGCGAGGCGCTTCGATCTTCTCAAAGATAGACTTGAGGTCGGGGTATCACCAGTTAAAGGTCAAAGAGGCGGATATTCCTAAGACTGCTTTTCGAACTCGTCATGGTTACTATGAGTTTTTTTAGTGATGCCGTTTGGGCTGACGAATGCACCAGCTGCATTTATGGATATGATGAATCGGGTATTCCAACCCTACCTGTATCGGTTTATTGTAGTGTTCATAGATAATATTTTGGTATATTCAGAGACGGAAGAGGAGCATGATTCGCATCTTCGAGTAGTTTTGCAGATTTTGAGAGAGAAGCAACTT
The DNA here is from genome assembly GCA_025506655.1 of Gossypium rotundifolium. NCBI lineage: Eukaryota > Viridiplantae > Streptophyta > Magnoliopsida > Malvales > Malvaceae > Gossypium > Gossypium rotundifolium. The sequence continues at coordinate 75,955,172 of CP106726.1, read as the reverse complement.
TATGCCAAATTCAGCAAGTGTGAATTTTGGTTGAGGGATGTTACCTTCTTGGGGCATGTTCTGTCTGCCAAGGGGATTAGGGTTGATCCCCGAAAGATTGAAGCTATTTTGGATTGGAAACCACCGAGGTCAGTAGCTAAAATTTGAAGTTTCCTTGGGTTAGTTGGGTATTAAAGAAGGTTCATTGAGGGATTCTCGTTCATAGCTGCACCATTAACCAAGATGTTACGGAAAGGGGTACCATTTGTTTAGGCCGATAAGCAACAGGAAAGTTTTAAGAAGCTAAAGAGGATCTTGACTGAAGCACCAGTGTTGATTCAGCCTGAGGCTGGAAAGGAGTTTGTCGTCTATTGTGATGCATTACACACAAGGTTAGGATGTGTGCTCATGCAAGAAGGGAAGGTAGTAGCGTATACATCTCGACAATTAAGACAACATGAAGTGAATTATCCCACTCATGATCTGGAGTTAGCTGCGGTAGTGTTCGCCTTGAAGATTTGGAGACACTACTTGTATGGAGAGAAGTCAATTATCTATATTGATCATAAGAGCCTAAAATATCTCCTTACCAAGAAGGAGTTGAATTTAAGGCAGCGGAGGTGGATTGAATTGTTGAAAGATTATGACTGCTCGATTGAGTATCACCTGGGTAAAGCTAACGTAGTAGCGGATGCGTTGAGCCGTAAGGTAATATCAGATTTGAGGGCAATGTTTGCTCATATCAGTTTGTATGAAGATGGAAGCCTATTAGCCGCACTTCAAGTGAAGCCTTCATGGGTAAGTCAGATTAAGGATAAGCAGTTGTCAGACGAATTGTTAAGTTCTCGACTTCAGCAAGTGGAAGGTGATGAGACAGACGATTTTGGCCTGAACAGTGACGGTGTATTATGCTTTCGTGGAAAGGTTTGTATGCCAAAGGATACCGAGTTGAGACAAAAGATTCTGCAAGAGACGCATAGTAGCCCATACACTATGCATCTCGATGGGAGAAAGATGTATCGAGATTTGTGTGAATAGTTTTTGTGGCCAGGTCTGAAGCAAGAAGTTACCGTCTTCGTAAATAAATGTTTGACGTGTCAACAGGTGAAGGCTGAACATCAGTTGCCTTCGGGGTTGCTACAGCCAGTGAAGATTCCACTTTGGAAGTGGGAGAGGATAACAATGGATTTTGTTAGTGGGCTACCTCTTACACCTACTAGGAAAGATTTGATGTGGGTGATTGTCGATCGGTTGACAAAGTCCACTCACTTCATACCCGTTCGTGTCAACTATTCATTGCAGAAGCTAGCCAAGTTATATATGGCAGAGATTGTGAGGTTGCTGGGGTACCAGTGTCTATCATATCAGACAGAGACCCTAGGTTTACATCGCGATTCTGGAAGGCATTGCATAAAGCATTGGGAACAAGACTGGATTTTAGCACGGCGTTTCATCCGCAGACTGATGGTCAATCAGAGAGGGTAATTCAGATTCTGGAAGACATGTTGAGAGGTTGTGTAATAGACTTTAGAGGTAGTTGGGAGGATTTCTTACTGTTGGCGAAATTTGCATACAACAATAGCTATCAATCCAGTATTCAGATGGCACCCTACGAAGTGTTGTATGGTCGTAAGTGTCGTACTTTTACCTACTGAACAGAATTGGGTGAGCGACAGTTGTTGGGTTCGGAGTTGGTCTCAGAGATAAAGGAAAAGGTTAAATTAATTCAGGCTCGATTGAAGGAAGCATCCGACAAGTAGAAATCGTATGCAGATCTAAAACGTAAGGAAATAGAGTTCTCAGTAGGTGATCGGGTTTTTCTGAAAGTTTCACCTTGGAAGAAGGTCCTAAAATTTGGACGGAAAGGCAAGTTGAGCCCCAGATTCATCGGACCTTATCGGGTATTGAAACGTGTGGGACCAGTGGCTTATCAGCTCGAGTTACCTCCAAAGTTGAGTCAGATACATGATGTATTTAGTGTTTCAATGTTAAGGCGCTATCGTTCGGATCCATCTCACATTGTGCCGGTAGAAGATATTGAAGTAAGACCCGATCTGTCTTTTGAAGAAGAACCAGTGCAGATCTTAGATCGAGATGTCAAGGTGTTGAGAAGGAAGTCGATTCCTCTAGCCAAGGTGTTATGGCATAATCACGGTGCAGAGGAAGCCTCGTAGGAGCCAGAAGATGCGATGCGACAGCAATACCCTCACCTCTTTTGATCAGGTAAATTTTGAGGTGAAATTTCTTTAAGGGGTAAGAACTGTAACATCCTAGAATTAGGGGTTCTGTATTTTATGCTATTCCATGTGTTTGGCTCGTTTTTCATGTTATTTTAGTGTGCTTGGGGGTCTTGGGGAGGCTCGGGTTTGAGCCAGAGCCTTGGTAAATTTTTCTCTTTAGGGCACTTTAGGGGAGAGAGTTAGTTGAAGTAGGCTTTAAGAATATTTACTTGTGTTAGTTGACACAAAAAGGAGCGTGGTGTGGTGGCAAGGTGAAGCCACTTAAAGAGCAAAGGAGTGGCGTCACAATGGAACAGGATGGGGGAAGGAGTTCGAGTCTCATCTGCAGCATGTGGAACTTTATTTTTGTGCTCAAGGTGGTGGAGTGTTGGCATTCAGCTGGGACTCTTCAAAGGTGGTTGTTGAATGGGTCAATGCATTCAAATGGATGGACAAGAGAGCTTGGAGGGGTTTGAATTGGTCAAACCAATTTGAAAGGGTGATGGGGAGAGTTTGGTGGAGCAAATCAAGAGATTTGGTGCATGGTGGAAGTGTTAGCCGAATGTGGGGGTCTTGGAGGGGAGGATTCAGGTTTAGTTTGTGCCAAAATTCTCATTAGTCTTAGGCTTTTCCATCTTGGTATATTCGGTCATCAGGGTAGGTGGGGTACCGTTTGTGCCATTAGAAAAGAGCAGTAAAAATCAAAACCTTGAAGTGTATTATTGTTTTTCTTTTTTTTCTCTTCTTCATTTTCGGCAAATACCTTGTTCTTTACCAAAACGATTCTCTTCTCTTCCATCTCCTATTAATCATTTTTTCCTCCATAATCGAACCATTTTTACTTGCTGTTAGCCGAATCTCTCCTCAATGTCTTCTCTTCCCATTCAACTCTCTTCTTCTTCTTTTTCTTTTCTACACTCTTTTCTCCATAGCCGAACCTTAGCTTAGCCACTTGCTTTTCTTTTCATTTTGTTTCTTCTTGCTATATTCTTCTAGCCGAAACCTACCTCCTTTTACTGTCTTTCCATTTATTTTTCCTTAGGCCTAATTCTTTTGTTCATCTCCTACAAGTTGTTCCACCACCAAAATTGAATCTTACTTGTTACGCCCTTTCTAAACCGACTCCATACTTGTGTGTTCATCATAGTCGATCTTGGATTTCTTCTATTACTCCTGCCAGTGCCGAATTGCCTTGGGTTCCATTCCGCCTCTCCCTATTCAAGGTAATGTCCTCTTCTTCTTATTAATCTGTTCATTTCCCTTACTTCTCCTAAAGAAGCCGAACACACATCTTCTAAATCGTTAAACCAAATGTGGTTTTTTTCTCTTGTAACTGGTTACCCATCACGTAGTGATCTTTCATTTTTTTGTGATTTGTGATAGACATTCGTTAGATAAGCCGAACATACTACAACTGAATCCGTGGCGGTGCAATTCCTCGTTTATTAAGGTAAGGAGTTTTGTTCAGTCTTATACGATTAGACTCTCTTCCATTTTACTCTGCATTAATCAAATCTTTTGTTAGAGAACCTACATTTCTCTTTGAGTACTGATCAAGGCTCTCTTTATGGATGCGAGTGGTAGTCATTCCAAGGGGGTATCGTTAAAGGAGCCTGAGGAGAGTGAACCCCTAATCTCTGCTCTTAAGTTCAAACAACGTGCTGTGTCGGTGATTCGAGACTTTTCGCCGGGTTGTGGTAGGGAGCCGGCATCTGCTTGGGATAGACAAATCGTTGTTATTCTTGATAGTGAGAGTGTCGACGATATAGAGTGTTTAATTCTTCGCGTAATCAGGTGTGTATTGCTCACACTCTCCTTTATTATTTTGCATTAATAATAGTGTTGGTGAAAGTCAAACGATCATTATATAAGCGGCCAGATACCCTTGTGGGTAAGGTTGGAGAGACCAGGTAAGTGCCTAAGAATATGTATGATTTGATTATCGGCTGTATATTAAAATATGATTGCATTCATTACAAATTGATAACATGTTGCATGGGCTTTAGGATATGATTGAAAGGGGAAGTGTGATTCAGTGACTATGTCACAGTGGTTTGGTACCACAGTGGTTTGGCACCACATATATTTATCAGTGATTGTCACAGTGGTTTGGTACCACAGTGGGTTGGCCCCACATATATTTATCAATGACTCTGTCACAGTGGTTTGGTACCACAGTGGTTTGGTGCCACAAGTGTTCGGCTGGTTCAGGTGATGTAGAGGATGGAACACTAGGTTGGGCCGGGCTGCATTGCATACACTTTTAATATATGATGTTGTAGGGGCTAAGGCCCAAGGTGTTCTGTGGGCTTAGGCCCAGATTGCGTTTGAAAGGGAAAATTACACACTGAGTCTTGGTGACTCACCTCTCTGCTTAATTTTGCAAGTAACCCCTAGTTGTGGATTTGGAGCCGAGGTGGACTTTGAGGTGGCCATGCAATGTTTCTTTCGTAAATTTCGTTTCTTTCTTTTAAACTTGCTTTTAAATTTGGGATTTTGCTATGTAATAAGGCCTCCATAAATTTTAATTTGGTTTCTGGACTTAATACGGTTGTTATTATATTATGAACTACTAAACACAAGGTTTTCCTAAAAATATAAACAAATGTTTTCCTAAATACTAACAAGTGGATAACATGCTGAATAATAACTTAATTCGGATGTTTACTTAAAACCACAAACACAGTTTTCAAAATGACATGTTTCGGAATATCACTAGTTTTCGGTTTTCGTATTACTAAACTGTGTTCGACTAATAGTTCTTTTAAATAAGAGTTGGTTAGAAACCCTTAAACTGAATGTTGTTTCCAAGATAGAAACACAAAACGAAAAGTTTTCAAAACTGCGAAGTTTCTTTAAAATTCCAGAGTTCTTTTAAACAACCTTTCCTTGTGACATACCAGATCTGGTCATAACGTTTAGGCCGAGTCTGGGGTGTTACATATGACGTGTGATGGTCGTCGATTCCACCAATATAATCGATACCCTACACATCAAAAATTTCACAAATATGAATAGGAGTAAGGGGAATTTCATTTGGACGACTAAGGTTGCCAATTTTTTGGCATTTTTCACAGGTTTTGCAGAATAAAAAGGCATCATGAAATATGTTTTGCCAAAATAGTCCACATTCGAGAATTTTATATGCGGTGCCTTTAGGTCCAAAGTGCCCTCCACATGCATAAGAATGACAAAAAGTTAAGATAGACTGTACCTCTGTTTCTGCTACACACCGTCGAATTACCTTATCAGAGCAATGCTTCCAAAGGTAAGGATCGTCTCAAATGTAATACCGCGCATCCTTTTTTATCTTATCTTTTTTATACCTTGGTAATTCCGAAAGAACAGTACCTGTAACAAGGTAATTTACTATGTCTGCATACCAAGGATGAACCGTATTTGTTGAAAACAGGTTTTTATTAGAAAAGTTGTCCTTCAATGGTGTGTCGTATACTGGAATCGGTAATTGACTCGGATGGTCAGCTACTAGGTTTTTGCATCCCTTCTTATCCCAGATTTCAAAATCGAACACTTGTAGGAGTAGAATCCACCTAATCAGTCAGGGTTTTGCCTCCTTCTTCCCTATTAAGTATTTTAGAGCTGCATGATCAGAAAAGATAATCACCTTAGTTCCCAATAAGTAAGATCTAAATTTGTCTAAATCAAACACAACAGCTAATAATTCTTTCTCAGTGGTTGTGTAATTGCTTTGGGCAGCATCCAAAATCTTCGAAGCATAGTAGATAACACGAGGCTCTTTCCTTATTCTTTGGCCAAGAACAGCTCCCACACTTTGGTCACTTGCATCACACATGACTTCAAACGGGAAGTTCCAGTTTGGTGGCTACACTATGGGAGCAGAGACCAATTTTTGCTTCAATACATCAAATGCGTCTTTGCAAGTCTGGTCGAATTCAAACTCTTTATCCTTTTGTAACAGACTGCAAAGCGGTTGCACAATTTTCGAGAAATCTTTCATGAATCGTCTGTAAAATCCTGCATGGCCAAGAAACAAACGAACTTCCCTCACTGATGAGGGGTAAGGTAACGAGTTAATAATATCTGTTTTTACCTTATGGATCTCAATTCCTTTCGAGGAAACTATATGACCCAAAATTAATCCTTTGTCAACCATGAAATGGCATTTCTCATAATTTAAAACAAGATTAAATTCTAGGCATCTTTGTAATATCTTAGCAAGATTATCAAGATATTCGTTAAAAGAGTTACCGTATACCATGAAGTCATCCATAAATACTTCAATGATTTTCTCGACATAATCGGAGAATATGCTCACCATACATCTTTGGAAGGTGGCTGGAGCATTACAGAGTCCAAACGGCATTCATCTGTATGCAAACTTTCCGAAAGGGTATGTGAAAGTCATTTTTTTCTTGATCCTCTGGAGCCACTGGAATTTGGAAAAAATTTTAGTACCCATCGAGACAGCAATAATGGGTCTTACTAGCTAATCGCTCGAGAATTTAATTGATGAATGGAAGTGGAAAATGGTCTTTTCGGGTAGCTGTATTCAATTTCCTGTAATCGATGCAAACCCTCCATCCATTTTGGACTCGGGTAGGGACCAGCTCTCCTAATGAGTTTTTCACCACTGTCACGCCAGTTTTCTTGGGCACGACATGAACCAGGCTAACTCAATTACTGTCAGAAATTGGGTATATCATTCCAGCATCTAACAGTTTTTGGATCTCCTTCTTTACTACATCCATCATAGGTGGATTAAAGCGCCTTTCAGCATCTCTTTTTGGTTTCGTGTTATCGCCGATGGAAATTTTGTGCATACAAATGGATGGACTTAGCCCTTTTATGTCAGCTATCGTCCAACCAATAACCTCCTTATAATCTCTCAGAACTCGAACTATACTTTCTTCTTCGTCTTTGGTTAGTTTGTTTGACACTATCACCGGTAAGGTGTCTTTCTCTCCCAAAAAGACGTACTTAAGGTGGTCCGGTAATGCTTTAAGCTCCAAGGTTGGTGGCTGCAAAATCGAAGGCAACATTTTAGTTTGGGAAGGTAATAGTTCAAATTGGTCACCTTGGTTCGTCAACGATGGTCACGTTTCCAAGTGTTTGACAATTTCTCGCAACGGATCCTCTATGATTGCTAATTCCTCGAGATGATGTAAAACATCCATGTCAATGCTTCTGTAAAGAACAGTTTCCAACTCATCAAAGTCATGATATTCAGAATAAGATTGAGTTAAACAATCTATAATATCGATACTAGAAATATTTAATAATGAGGTAGGATGGCCCATAGATTCGTAGACATTGAATTTCATGATTTCGTCATCAAACTCCATTGTCAGCGTTCCGCTTCGAACATCAATTTTTGCGCTTGCGGTACTTAGGAACAGCCTTCCAAGCAAAATGTCAGACAAATTAGTTGAGTTATCATCTTCCTTATTAATAATGTAGAAATCTACAGGGAAAACTAATTTGTTAACTTTAGCAAGGGCGTCTTCAAGCAACCCTTCGGGATAGACGACTGACCTGTCCGCCAACTGGATTATTACTCATGTCTCTTTTAAAGAACCTGCATTAATCAACTTATAAATAGAATAAGGCATAACATTAATGGAAGCCCCTAAATCACATATGGCTTTCTTAATGCCTACATTACTTATCTCACAGGAAATAGCAAACATATCTTAGTCCTTGTATTTGGGCGGAACGTTCTTTTGTAGTACTACGGAGACATTTTCTCCTACAATTACTCTTTCGTTACCTATTAACCTCCTTTTTCTAGAACACAATTCCTTGAGGAATTTCGCATAACGGGGGATTTGTTTGATAGCGTCGAGTAAAAGGATATTTACCTCCACCTTCCTGAATGTCTCGAGGATTTTTTTTCCTCCCTCTCTTTCTTGTCCTTTGCAAGCCTCCTTGGAAAAGGAGGTGGCATCACAACTGGTTTCTCATATTTCTGATTTTGGTTTGGCTGTTGGATCGGAGGTCTGTTTTTCCCGTTCCTTGTCTTGCCCATGACTTTTCTCTGGAACTGTTTCCAGAACCTTTTTGCTACGAAGAGTTATTGCACTTGTATTCTGTCAAGGATTCAGCTCTGTCTGGGAAGGTAATTTACCTTGAGACTCCAAACGATTAACTGCCATCAAGAGTTTACTAACTTGATTAGTTAACTCTTGTATTGATGCATCTGTCCTCTGTTGATATTTTGCAGCATCAGTGGCAAGTCTTTCCACAACAGCTTCTAGAGATGTGCTTGGCTTATGTTGTTGTGGTGGTGGTTGCAGAGGTCTCGATTGGTATGATTGATTATATCGGGAATTAGCTCCATAATTCAAGTTGGGATGATCCTTCCACTCGGGATTATAGGTGTTAGAGAAAGGATCATAGCTTCTTTGCGGAGGTCCTAGAAAACCTCCGACAGCATTAACATATGCCATTGAATTGTTGTTAAGGATTGGGCACAAATCCATTGGATGTTCAGACATAGTACAAATTCTACACAGTTGAGTCAGATTCTTCTTTTATGTAAGCAAAGATTGAACAACATCAATAAGCTTATCCAATTTATCTTCTAGGGATGAAACGTTTACCCCATTAACCCGTCTTGTGGGTTCTGAATTCGGCTGTTACTGTTGAGAATTTACCGCTGTGGTGGATATCAATTCTCTTGCCCTTTGAGGGGTCATATTAACAAGCACCCCTCCACTAGCTGCGTCAATCATCTTCATTTCCATAGGGAGAAACCCTCGTAGAAATATTGAAAAAGTGATTGTTCGGTCAACCCATGTTGAGGACAACTTGCACACAGTTTTTTGTACCGCTCCTAATAGTCGTAGAGCGATTCACTCTCCATTTGGCGAATTCCCACTATGTCCCTCCTAAGTTCAGCTGCTCGCGATGCTGAAAAGAATCTGTCAAGAAATACACGAGATAAGTCATCCCTCGTTGTGATAGAACCGGGAGGTAAGTAAAATACCCATTCTCTTGCTGTATCAACTAAAGAAAAATGAAAGGCCCGAAGTTTGATTTCATCTTCGGTTACTCCATGAGGTTTCATGCTTGAGCAGACCATGTGGAATTCTCTCAAGTGAGTGTGTGGATTTTTGTTCTTCAAGCCTCGAAACGTGGGAAAAAGGTGAATCAAGCCTGATTTCAACTCGAACGGGGTTCTTGCAGTTGGATAGTTGATGCATAACAGTGTTTGCTCATTAGGAGCAGTGGCTAGTTGACGAATGGTTCGGTTTGCCATCCTTTCTGGTTTACTGAGGTTGCCTTTCGCTTCTTTTGTTTCAAAAAGTGGTTCGGTCTCAGGTTCAACCACTTCGACTTGTTTCTAGGATTCTAGGATTCTAGGATCCCTTGTCCTAGTTCAACTGCTCTACTTGCACGTTTAAGAGCTTCCGTCTCTTTTAGTCGCGCTCGTGCCGATATCTGGATCTCTTGGTCATATTTAAGATCTTCAGTAAGTGTTGCCAGTCCCAGGCAACGGCGCCAAAACTGATGGTCGTCGATTCCACCAATATAATCCTATACCTAATTTGCAAATTTACGCAGTATAGGGAGTAGGGTCAATCCCACAAAGACTGGGTTTACTGAAAATTGTTTCTCTCTTGACCAGATTTATGTATAGGCAGTTGTCGTGCCCACGAAGTAGGGGGTAAAATATGAAACCTGAAATAAACAGAGAAGAAAAAAAAAACGTAAGAAGTAAAATCTGAAGATAATAAAAAAACAATAAAGTAATTTGAAGAAAAATCAATTAATTTAGCTCAGCCTTAAGCATGGGTTTTTCCGTCTTTGAACCGATCCTCGAAATTATATGAACTCCTCTTTTTCAATAAGCTAGTTATAGCTACCAAGGACGCCTCGGACACCAACTCTTCCTTGTGTAAATTAGTTATGGAACGTCCTATAACTAACCCTTACCTATCGAACAACCTACGAAACGTTCGTGATTTAGAACTCCAGCAGCTTTGCGCTCTAGAAGAGCCTAGCTCCAACTAATGCCCTCAAGCGCGTAAGATATTTAAATCCGGTTACTACTTCCCTTGACGGAGCCAAATAGCAATCCCCACTTGGCACGCCAATGTGTTCACAGAAAACCGATTAGACAATCGATCCTTTCGGAATCCCAACTGTACGTCTAACCACACTAACTCAAACGATGTCTTTTTTGACTTAGTGTTGATTTGACTTTGTGAGTTGAAGAAGTCATACTCTTGATCCGGAGAAATAATAAATATTGGAAAGTAGGGGTTAAATAGCTCGGGTTTGTAACTCACAGGTCTTTAACGGGATTAACACCGGCTTAAAGCTGAAAGAGGTTTAGTGTGGCATGAATTTAATCATACTTGAAGGTTGTGGAATGTAATTTGGCTTTGTGTAAAGGATAATGGAAATTGGAAAGGAAAAGGGGCTTGGAAGGCAATTAAACCAATTTTGGAAAAGCAAACAATTGGGTTGGAAATTGGCAGAATGTTTGACGCCAACTTGAAAAGAAAAAGAGAAATCCCACTCCAAATTGAAGTAAAAAAAGACAAAGAAGATAATTCAACTCCAAATAGAAATAGGAAAAGAAGTATTTGATTGATGATTTTCTAAGAACAAAAAGCCCCTATTTATATACATAGGGTTTACTAAAAATAGCCTAAATTAATTTAATATAAAATCTAAAATAATTAAAAATAAATATAAAATAAACTAAAATAGGATTTTCTATTTTTGGTTTTTTACAAAGTCAAATTATTTGATGTGTCCTTGACTCCCTCCATCTTTTTTATTTGGCCCCATTTCCATGATTTTCTTTCAATTTGGCCCTTTTCAGCTTGCTTTTGATCAATTGCATCACTGACAAGAATTAAATCATAAAAATACTAATTTAGCAGGGATTGATTCAGAAATAAACCGAATTAAACACAAGAAACCATGCAAAATAATCTTGTTATCAACATGACACCTTAGTCAATGTCGCGACATCCTCAGTCAATGTCGCGACATCGAAGGCGGTTTCATACTCTCTCCATTCTACTATCTATGTTGCAACATTGACTCTCTCGTGTTGCGACGTAGCACCCAGTATCGGTCTCGAATACCTTCTAATGGTCTCCTGTACACTTACGAAGTACGGTAGCTCTCCCTTAGGCCTCATTCGGCCCTTAAGGTCAACAAAAGACTTATTTCACACATTTTATTACCTAAATGTAAAACTAAAGAAACTTAACTAAACTGTAACAGAAATGCTTGTATTCAAGCTCTTTAAGTGCAAAAACTAGTTTAATCTGCTACACCGAATTATGACAAATCAAGCTACTGATTTCATATTGCAAAATCGATAAACTTCAAATCCTTATTCTTTGTGTTGAGGATTGAACACTATACACGTTCACAAAGTGAGAGCATTTCATCAAATGCCTAAAAATGTAAACCATGTGCATTAAATATTGTTGTATTCAAATTCATGCCCTATAGCGTATGTAAAATTTTAGAAATCCAACTTCAAAGCCAAAAATGCAAAGCTTGATTGAAAACCTTTGAAGCATTGAAAACTTTCATGCAAATAATTCTAGGATTGAAAATTGAGGTCTTGCATTACCAGGTTAAAGAAATCGTGCAAAATTTTGGGTTAATTTAATTTTTGTTCCAATTTTGGTTTTATTTTTTTCATTTTGGTATCTAAATTTTTTTAATTTCACTTTTTTTTTCATTTTTATCGAAAAATGAACTTTTAATTTTTTAAGAATCAAGACTAAACTGATAAAAAGGTGTAAAGTTGAGAGAATTTCTTGAATTTTTTTATAATTAAGACCAAACTGATAAAATTTGTAAACATTGGGGGGCCTAAATTTATTATTATGTCAATAAAAAAATCATGTCAGCATTCCGTTAATAATTTAGCGAAGGAGTGACCAAAATATCAAATGTCAATAACATAAGTGACTAAAACAATTCTTTTGAACTTGGATAACCAAAACAGAAACACACTAACAATTGAGTAACTACTTGTGAAGTTTACATTATTATATTTTGAGCTATGTTTTCATTGCTTATATTGATTGTTTTTGTTGAAGGTTTTTTGTACAAATTTTTTTTTTTAAGAAAAGAATACTTAAGTGCATATCATTAGAAGTAACTACAAACAATCAATGCACAAATATAATATACATAAAACACTATAAATTTATACACAAATGTCATCGTTTGTAGAAAAATCTTGCATAAATGAGAAAAATAAATTGACAATAACCACAACATAGAAAAAATCAAAACAATCTAGAGATATATCACCTTAATTAATTTGTTAATATTTACATCTTAGTCTTGCCGTAGAAAGAACCAAGTGGCTTATCTTTTTCTACATCTTGAAGTCTAATTTTTCGAGTACTCTCATGATGCAATAGATCTAATAACGCCCTTGCTTGATAACTTTCATATATATATATATGTCAAAATATAATAGAGACAAAACTAAAACCACCACCACCTTAGTGGAATTTGTTTTTATATTTATTTTGTATGGGTGGTAAATCTATCAAGTTATTTCATGCCTCCATAGTGGACTTTGTTTTTATATGTTGATTTATTATTCATTTCATAAATTAATTTTTTTAAAAAAAAAAGAAGGGACGAATTTGCTTGAATTTTGCAGCAGAGTCAAGAAAGTAAAAGGAACAAAAAAACAGAAGAGTGGTAGTTGTAGGCCTTTTGCCTCCACTCCAAACTGGACTTTGTTTTTATGTGTTGGCTGATTATTCATAATGGAAAAATGAAATTGCTTGAAAATTGCAATAATGAAAAAATTCTCAAAACTTACAAGACACAAATTATTAATAAATCAAAATATAATCAAGACTCAACAATAACTTATTATCATCTAGTCGCTCAATTGAATCTAATTGGCAACCATTTCTACTTTTATTATCCCAGAATATTAAATATTTCTTTTTCTTTTTTTCTTTTTAAAAAAAATGCCTCCCAAAATCATAGTACAAAGCTTTTTCTTCTGGTTTTTTTTTTCAATATATAGTCGTACATGTTAGTGGGACATGTCTCGAAATTATTAGTAGGGACTATATTTTTTTACAGATGAACACTCTCATCGTGAAGACATTATGGACTGTATATAGAATACTACTCATCAGAAGCCAACTTTGACTATCATTAATTCTAGAATGAAGCAAGAAAAAGCGGAATGGTATTGTATCGTATCTGAACTCCATTAGAGGTGCAACACTAGTAGCCAAGAAATACACCAATATCCGGATTAGAGGTCGTCATGGTGTGCCCAACCTCAATAAAAATTTAAGTCCATTTTTAGATTTAAATCCGGCCTGAAAAATAAACTTAAAGTTTGCCTAAGTTAATTCGAATAAAAATATTAAAATTCAAACTCAATTTAGATGTTCTGTATTAAACTTTTTTTTATAAAAATAATTTTAAAAATATAGTATATCTAATACATCGAAAACATTAAAATAAATATTTCGATAAATTAAAAATAAATTAAAATATTTATACTTAAATAACACTAAAATAAGTGTAATTTAATAAGCAAATACATTTAAAATAGTAGCAAAATTAACAATAAAATAACAGTTATATAATATCCAAAACAATAATAATAATATAATAACAAAATGGCAACAAAACAATGACAAAATAGAAGCATCGTTTGCTTAACCGAGGTCCAAACCATTTAAAAAATAGACATTATTTTACTCAAACATATTTTTCGAACTTATATTTTTACTCAAACCCTTTTATTTTTAAATAGATAATCACAATCAAGACTATATATAAAACAGAGCAACTTTAGCAAATGCAATAAATTTTATATTATTACTAAATCACATATTTTAGCACATTATAAAAATTTGCAAGAGATAGAACGTTTACCATTGACATTGAGACAAATTTAAAATAAAATTGGAATTATTGTTAAGAGTATTATAAAAGCTAAATTACATTGTTTTCTTATTTAAAAAATAAACAAATTAATCTTTATACACTAAATTAAAAATAAATTAATTATGTTATTAAAATTTCATATATCTTTACTATTTTAAAATTAATATTATTATTTTAAAAATTAATATTATTTAATAGTATTAGGTATATGTGATACGATCATGTATTGTAATATGATTATTTCATCAACTACATCAAATTTTAACAGTATAAATAAATATAATTTTAGTAAAAATAATTTACTCTTTATCTAAAATATAAAAATTAATTTATCTAATTTTTAATTAAATGAACAAAATATAGTCACATTCTTACTAAAAATATCCCGTGGTATTTTTACCTTGTTTTGTGCGAAAATAATGCTACACGTAAAAAAGTAGACCGTGTTGGCCACACGAGATTGCAAACCTGTCCACCTTTCAACCCAAAAGTCGATTAGCATCACAAATCCATGATCACATAAGATCATGACTAATCTATCCATTCTCCAAAAACTGACCAATACAATTGAAACCCAACCAAAACTACTGAGTTCAATTTGATTGGTCATTTCGGCTTCTTACTTATGTTGGGTTGAGTCCAATAATGGTAAAACGGATTAACAGAAACATAAAACCAAACTGAATGAACCAAAATTAATTGGTTTCTATCAAGTTTATTCGGTAAACCCACATTTTGTTCATCCCTAAACAATATCTCCAAAAAGGAATTGTAAGAGCTTAAAATGATCCATTCATGGCGAAATATGGAGAAATGAAGCATAAAACATTCAAATATCTAAAACCAATATTTTTCTCAAATGCACAATGCAACTAGTTATCTGTCATATAATGCTACCACACCAAGGCCCCGTGGTCTCTTGTGGTGCTCAAGCATTATGACCAGCAGGTGCCGATGCTGCTCGGATACCATGGCGCAGAGGTGCCCAATGGACAGCACTTAAAAAGACTTTTTTACAACTCCCAAATCACCTTAGAACTAGGTAGCTTTTCATAAATAAGATGAATCCCACAATTTAACCAGCCCTTGTAAACTTGGTGGCGAATGCTAGGATTGGGCTACAGCTACTTACTCGTTGCCTTGCATGAAGGGAATGATCATATGCTGTCCTTGTGCCTGCATTATTAATAGAAAACTGAATCATTGAAATCCGATAGGTTGCAACAGATCAACCTGCTACCAAAAACAAAAAACCAAGACAGGTTTTTCTTTCTTTTCCGGCATTTAGAGACAGATTAGCAAAACTAGACCAGACAGGTTGCAAGAGAGAACACGGAGAAATAGTCACTTTCACAGCTACAATTTTCAACAATTTTTGGTAAAAAGCCCTGATCTTTTTGCACGGAAGACATATATCATGTAGACTACAAACTACTTCGTTGCCATTACAATGAAGAAGCTTTTTCCTTATGTTATCCAAACATATGAAAGAACATAGAAAAAAAATTGAGTATACTCATGTTAAATACACGATCCTGAATCTCAGACTCTCAGAAAAATATCTTGTTGCAAATGCTAATATGTACATCTATTATTTTACTAACTAGATAACATATTAAGCATAGCATATGTTAGAGCTCTTGACTACCATCGTGTTTTTTAATTTTGAAACAGCCCTTACATCCAACTCAGGCAACATGCAACATTTTCCCTATTACATAAGCAAAAGATGCCATAAATCGTTTTCCTTTAAGAGATATGCTGATAATCTATAGCCTATAGAGCTATGGTACTTAATCTTGGGTGTAAGAATTGGATATGGGCATATTCCTGACACAGGTATATTCTTTTCATTTCTTTCCCAAGTTATTTCCTTTTATTTGGGGAGTTTTTATAAGACCATATCCTCAAATCTATGTTTGGAAATGTGTCGGACACCAATGTCATACATGAGTACTTCAAGAAAAACGAAGACTCAGAGCAACATAGCTATAGAAAGATCCTATATTAATCAGCACAGCTAAAAATAGGGTGTACTCTGGAATCAGCATAATATCCTGCCATTACAAATAAGCATTTCTTTTCAAAGCTATACAATTGACAACACGGTGTTTATACATAGGCCAGCAACTAGACAGAACACTAATGAAATTGGATATGGCTAAGTATTGATGATCTCTCATATCAACCTGTAATGCTATTAATTGTTGCAACTAGCATGGGTTTAGGATGGGCTTGGCTTGGGTATAGTTAGCTTTTGTATATACCTAATACCTAAACATAGAAACATGCACCGTACATGCAAATACAACATATGGACGTAATATCTAAAAAAAATTACATAATATTTGCTATGAGTACATTTTCCTCCAGCCTTTTTTATACCAGATTTATCAAATTTGATTGGTCTTTTCTTACAAGACCAGCATTATATTAGCTCTCAATTTGGCTAGACAGGGTGTCACACAGAGCAGTGGGAAGTAATAGCCTCACATGCCCTTGAAAGCGTGTAAAAGAAGTATTAGCTGCTGGATGAACTTTTGTTGTCCCATATTGCGATCAAGTGAGCAGAAAAAATGAAGGGCAACAGGGAAGACAAATGGGGTTGATAGCTTTGCAAAAGGCTTCCCAGTCCAACTATCTAATTTACTTAGAACCAGATGTAAGTGCCCTACACGAGTATGTGTTTATCATAGGCACTTCAAATTTTTCTAGAAATTTTCATATATTTAGAAGGCTCTAATAGCGTTACATCCCATACCCAGGTCTGGAAATGCTCTGGAGACAGGTACTTCAAAAAACGTGAAAAGTCGGAACAACAATACAAGCTGTTAATTCTTGAGATATTAAAGATGGAACACTGTAGAATCAAAGAGTCAATCAAATTGTCCATTGGCATAAAATGTGATCTACAATATTTGATTAAATGACAGTAAAATTGAAGTAATCATATGTGCAAAATCATGCATGGAAATAGTTATCCAACCAGTTGATTTTAATAAAAACTATAATATTGTAATCCTATCATTCATCCATTAATCATTCAATTTACAAGTACTCCATCCACGATGGAGAAAAAGGTTTCCTAAAATAAGCAAGATACTGGTGTGCAATGCTTTACCTAATCCTACCCTTTATTCATTCATCAAAGATCAGTGTAAGATTGATGCATTTTTGTTAAAAACCCTGAAGTGGCAAACCCTTCGGTAAAAAGAGAACTTGGTTATTGGAATCGAATCAATTTCACACTTTTTAGAATAGGAAACTAGGTGACTAGGAGTGAAGACCCACAAAAGAAAAATTCAATTTGTAGTTAATTTAAAATAAAGGTTAAAATGAGAGATAACCTTGAACCCCGAAGATACTTTACTCCTCAAACTAGTGAATTTGTTGGAAAAGGCATATTTCATGGTGCTAAGGTAACCAAAATGAAATGGAGGACTTGGGCAGTGAAACATTAATCAACAACGCATTCTTAAAGGAAAGATATGTATATATATATATATATAATATATATATATATATATACATAAACAACAAATGAACAACCTTGTAGAACAAATGCAAAAGAAGATAGAGGGGGGGAAAAGAGAGAATTACTTGGGAATTAATATAGCTCAATGACCCCTGGATTGAAAACTGCAGAATTTATTCGCCGCCAATGCAAAAGAATATCATAATGTCAGTTGAGGAGTACACAAAATGGAAAAAAAAATTCCAGGTATATAAAAATTTTAGTGCAGAAATAATGATATATACTGTTCCGACTCTTCATTTTTCTTGAAGTACTGATGAACAACGCACATCTAATACATATCCAGACACATGGGTATCTGACTGTCCAAGGGCCCCAAATGGAAAAAAACTTTGAAAATTTTTAATATACCCGTTTTAGACCCATACCTATACCCAACTTAGTAATAAAGACAGGAATCTAAACAAAATCTTTGTTTCACCTGTGGGTTTTGGGCAGGAAGAGCTCCAACTGCGTCTCTTTTAAAAGAACCATCACCACCACGGGC
This sequence comes from Gossypium rotundifolium, assembly GCA_025506655.1. Classification (NCBI taxonomy): domain Eukaryota; kingdom Viridiplantae; phylum Streptophyta; class Magnoliopsida; order Malvales; family Malvaceae; genus Gossypium; species Gossypium rotundifolium. The sequence goes on along the minus strand of CP106726.1, from coordinate 75,937,057 downwards.
TGATCCCTTGGTGTCACCCTGTCAATTCGAAAGTTTGCAGTTAATGTTTACCTTGGCATTGGAGACACTATCCAAGTAAACAACAAGAAAGTATATTAGTGGTGAACAAAAGAGCATAATTACCTCCAACTGTGCATCATGTTCATTCCGAATATAGCAGTCCCAGGAAAAACGAAAGAAATAGTCAGATCAAATTAATAAAGACTACGAAAATGTCAGGAATCGAACATCAATTTTGGAGTTCTAAATCATGTCAATTGAGACTTAAGCCTAGTTTAATATTGTTGTTAAAAATACTTGTTTTAAGAAAGTTTGGGTTTAAAAAATGTGGTTTAGAAGTTTTAAAGGGTTTGACATTGCAATGAAAAAGTGCAGTAAAAAATCTAAGAGTAGAAAAAATGTTTAAAATAATCAAAAGTCGAAAATGTGAGGATAATAAACTTATTTTGTCCAAAAGTCAGCTTCCAGGCCACAAAAACTCCATTTTCTTGGCTTTTTTATTTGGGTTATCAAATAATGATTTGAACCACAGAAGCCAAATATTTTTTCTCGTTTAGCATTGTGTTTGAGGTGAAATGCAGTATTTAAGGTAAAGTGGGCCTAAATGATTCGCAACACAATGATGATAAACATAAAATTTTAACTCCTAATTATGATAAATTGACAAATTGGATCAATTGAAAAGTAGGTCAAAAGTGAGAGCTACAAGCTAAGAAAATCAAGCAGAAAGTGAAGTAAATAAACAAAAAGGTCAAAAGTTAAGGCCAGTGTACCTCCCTGTATCTGGCAAGGTATATTTTAAGTGGCTCGATATAGTCTTCGAATCCTAATGTTGCCATTGCCCACAACAAGTCATCTCCATTAATTGTCTTCCTTTTCTCTTTTTGACATTTATCACTAGCCCTACAAAACAAACAGCCAGAACCATGTTCACAAAACTTAACCTGAATTCCGACAAAAAGAATATAAACATACAGAAACCTAAATTTCCATTAACACTGAAATTGAACACCAAAATAGTCATTAACATCAAAAACATCAAGAAGCAAACCAATGAGCTTTCACACCAGGCACAACGAATTTCTTGTTCACAGGAGAGAAGGAAAAAAAGGCTCATTAAAGAATTATCATCCCTTTATTAAAGGGATTCTGTAGGAATCATTATTCCTTAGTCAAGAGATTCTGTTGATATTTATAATCTCTCATTCTAAGGGATCATATCTCTATTAGTTTTCTTTCCTATCTTAGAGTTTCCTAAATTAGAGATATAGTTTGTATAAAGATGTAAATATGTTTTATTGTATCAATATATGAAAATACAGAGAATTATTCTGAATTCTACATAGTATCAGATTAGGTTCCGGTTCTTTTCCACCCTAGACCATGTCAAAAACTTCTTCTTCTACATATCCTTCTCCTACTCCGAAGATTACCTCAAATCCAAAAAATTTTTCTGGTTCTGATGCTCAATCAGACTCGTTTGGTCTGAATATCACCTGCCATAGATTAAATGGCAACAATTTTCTAGAGTGGTCCCAATAGGTTAAAATTTTTCTCTTGGGAAGAGACAGATTGGGCTATGTTACTGGTGAAATCAAGCAGCCTGCTGTGCCTGACACTGGTTTTGCTAAGTGGATGCGTGACAATGGTCAAGTTATGACTTGGCTACTTAATTCCATGACCCCAAGTATAAGCAGAAATTACACAGCTGCTGAAATCTGGAGTGCTGTCCGTGAAACCTACTCCAGCAATGATAACATTGTCGAATTGTATCATGTTGAAAATCAAGCAGCCACTCTTAAGCAAGGCACCATGCCCGTCACCCTCTACTACAATACCCTTACCGCTCTTTGGTAGCAATTAGATTTGTATGCACAGCATAATTGGGCAATTCCAAGGGATGCTGCACTTTATCAGCAAATTGTCACTCAGAGAAGACTATTCCAATTTCTACCAGGATTAAACAAGGAGCTGGACGAGGTTCGCGGTAGGGTCTTGGCTATTTCTCCACTTCCCTCCCTTCGAGAGGCCTTCTCTATGGTCAAGAAGGAAGAAAGTCGAAGGAGTGTGATGCTGCTTGATGAAACGGATTCAATTCTTGAAGGATCTGCCTTAGTTACACATCAATCATCTCCCTCTTCCAAGTGAGAGAGACCTTGGTGTGATCATTGCAAAAAGCCAGAAACTCCAAGGAAAAGTGTTGGAAGCTTCATGGTAAGCCTCAGGACTGGAAGTCAAAGAACTCTAGAGATAATAAATCAAGTCTTGCCGCTGCCACATCTGTCACCAGCTTCACCAAAGAGCAGATTGCTGAACTTCAAAAACTGTTTGGAAAGTTTTAGGGGTCTAGTGAGGGTAATCTGGTCATGAAAGAACCAGAAGGTAACCCTTCTTCTACAGCATTGTTTTCCTCACAGTTCACTCCTAATTGGATCCTCGATTCGGGTGTACGGATCATATGACTGGTAATAAGGCCTTGTTTCACAATTTTTTCCAAACATTTGGTAAAGCTGTCAAAACAACTGATGATTCCTTTTGCAAAATAGGACATGGCACTATTGTTCTCAATGAACAGATTGTACTTAAAAATGTTCTATTTGTACCAACTCTGGCTTGCAATCTTATTTCCGTAAATAAAATTTCCATGAAATTGAAATGTTCCACAATTTTTAACAGTCTTGATTGTACTTTGCAGGCACTGAACTCGAAGAAGATGATTGGTAAGGCCAGCTTGCAAAATGGTCTCTACATCCTCCTTTCCTCTCCTAAAACCGAGATCTCCAAATCTTTAACAGCTTTAAATATAGTTGATACTGTTATGTTATGACACTTTCGTTTGGGCCATCCTAGTTTTCAATACCTTGCAAAATTGTTTCCTGATCTATTCATTAATAAAAGGCCTAACTCTTTTTCTTGCAAAGTTTGCTCTCTTGCAAAACATACTAAATCGTCTTATTTTCCTTCTCCATACAAGCCTTCTCACCCTTTTGCTTTGATCCATAGTGATATTTGGGGCCCTTCTCGGGTGAAGAATGCTGATAATTGTAAGTGGTTTATCACTTTCATTGATGATCACACTAGGATAACTTGGACTTATGTGCTAAAAAATAAATCTAAAACTGCAGGTATTTTTGAGCAATTTTATAACATGGTTCTCACTCAATTTGGGTCTAAAATTCAGCTCTTTAAGTCTGACAATGGCAGTGAATTTTTTGCTAGGTCTTTGGGTAATTTTTTCAGGGAAAAGGGCATAGTTTAGCTTAGTTCTTGTGTTGGAACCCCACAACAGAACGGCATTGCCGAAAGGAAAAATAGGCACCTCCTAGAGGTTACTCGTTCCCTTCTGTTTACTACCAATGTTACTAAATATCTGTGGGGGGAAGCTTTATTAACGGCCACCTATTTAATCAACCGAATGCCTAGTAAGGTTTTGAAATTCCAAACACCTCAATCTATATTTTTGAAGCATTTTCCTCATTTTAAGCCCATCTCTTCAATTCTGCCACTTAAAATCTTTGGCTACACTGTCTTTATCCAAAATATTACTCCTAATAAGTCCAAGTTAGACCCTAAGTCTTTAAAATGTGTACTGGTTGGATATCTTCATTTAAGAAGGGATATAAATGTTATCATCCTCCTTCAAAAAGATTTTTTACCACTATGAATATCACTTTTTATGAACAGGATCCTATTTCACTTAGGCTGAAATTCAGGGGGAAACATGGAGTGCTTTTCAGCCAAACCAGGTATGTCCTCTTAATTTCCATTCTCAACCATCAAAATTGCCACCATTTTTCCTTTTACCTCAAATTGATTCTCCTATAATATCTATCACAAACTCACTCCTACTTTAAACACACTTACTCCTATTGAAAGTCTTCAACAAACATCACCACCCAAATAGCTTCGTGTCTATACAAGAAAAAGGAAAAATATCCCTGAGACTGTTTTGCAATCTGATTCTTGCCGAGAATTGGATTTGGGTTCAGCTGCCGAAATGGAAGAAAAAATCAGTAAGTCTACTACTCTAGACGACTTTTCTATTGCTATTAGAAAAGGGGTTAGACAATGCACCAAGCACACTATTGAAAAATTTGCTAGTTATAATTCATTGATGCCTTCTTTTCAATCATTTACAGCAACCTTGGATAAAGAACAAATTCCCACAAGCATAGCTGAAGCTCTAAAGGATCCTAAATAGAGAAGGGCTGTTGAAGAGGAAATTTGTGCACTAAAAAAAAAGGCCACTTGAACAGTTACAGACCTTCCTCAAGGAAAAAAGGCTGTTGGCTGTAAGTGGATCTTTGTTGTAAAGTACAACTCCAATGGAAGCATCCAACGATACAAAGCTAGACTAGTGGCTAGAGGCTTTACGCAAACATATGGGATAGATTTCACAGAAACTTTTGCACCTGTGGCAAAGCTTAACACTGTTCGAGTACTCATAAGCTTGGCTGTAAATTGCGATTGGCAATTACACCAACGTGATGTAAAAAATGCATTTCTTAATGGCATGCTAGAGGAAGAAGTTTATATGAAACTTCCACCTGACTTAAAGTCAGTTGAAGGTAGCAACAAGGTATGCAAGCTCAACAAGTCCCTATACGAGTTAAAACAATCACCCAGAGCTTGGTTCGAGAGGTTCACTAAAGTCATCCTTAAAAAAGCTACAAGTAGTCCCTAGCTGATCAAACACTCTTCATCGAGGTAATTTCTACAAATAAGAAATTTATCCTAATTGTGTATGTTGATGACATAATTCTTACAGGAGATGATGAGGAAGAAAAGGAGCTGTTAAACAGGGAATTCGAAACCAAGGACTTGGGAAAGCTAAGATATTTTCTAGGAATGGAGGTCAAAAGAAGGACTTGTGATTAATTAAAGAAAGTATGTACTTGATTTACTCAAAGAAACTGGTTTTCTTGGTTGTAAGCCAGCTGATACACCAATGGAGGCAAATTTGAAATTCAACAAAGAAGATAGGTCTTTAGTAGACAGAGAGAAATTTCAGAGATTAGTTGGGAAACTTATTTACTTATCCTTGACGAGGCCAGATATAGCCTTTCCTGTAAATGTGATAAGTCAACACATGACTAATCCTAATGAAGAGCATATGGCAGCAGCAAACAGAATTCTCAAGTACTTGAAGAAAACTTCAGGACACGGCTTAATGTTCAAAAAGACACAAGACAGAACTGTTAAGATTTTTACAGACTCTAGTTGGGCAGGAGACCTCACTGAAAGAAGATCCACTAGTAGCTATTGCACTTTTGTTTGGGGTAACCTTACAACTTGGAGAAGTAAAAAACAATCTGTTGTTTCAAGAAGTAATCCTGAAGCTGAATTTAGAGCACTAGCTTTGGGAATATGCGAAGGAATTTGGCTACTTAAATTACTAAAAGAACTTGGCACTAATCAGGAGGATCACTTTGAAGTCTTGTGTGATAATCAATCTGCTATTCAGATTGCCAAGAATCCAGTCCAACATGACCGAACAAAGCATGTGGAGATTGATAGGCATTTTATTGCTGACCAAGTCAACAAAAGGACAGCCACTCTTTCCTACATTCCTTCAAAAGGACAGATTGTAGACATTCTCACTAAGGCTCTGCCAAAGCCTGTTTTCAATAAATTCCTATTCAAGCTGGGATTATACAATGTATATTCACCAGCTTGAGGGGGAGTGTAGGAATTATCATCCCTTTATTAAAGGGATTCTGTAGGAATCATTATTCCTTAGTCAAGGGATTCTGTTGATATTTATAATCTCTTATTCTAAGAGATCATATCTCTATTAATTTTCTTTCCTATCTTAGAGTTTCTTAAATTAGAGATATAGTTTGTATAAAGATGTAAATATGTTCTATTGTATCAATATATGAAAATACAGAGAATTATTCTGAATTCTACATAGAATCCCATCATTCTAAACAAAAGCCTCGTCCGACCTAGAAATCATCAAAAGTTGGAATTAAGAACAGGGACCCTACTTTCTCACATAAACTAAAAATTCCCTTGAAAACAAAACTAAAGAACAGCAACAAGCATCCAGCTTTCAAAAACACCAAAAAATTAGTACGTCAGAAACAAAAGGCAACGTCTCAGTCACGTCAGCCAAGTCATGAAACACCAAATTCAAAATTTACAATTCATATAAAACATAACCAAGTTTCACAAATTATTGAGAAACAGTTAAAATGAAATAAGCACCAACATAAACCACCATTTGTCAAAGAATCTCTAGCTCGTGCAAAAAGGGCTCAGAATACATCATAAGGTTGTGTTTGAGAATTTAGAATTCAAATTTTACATTCATGATTATTTTTCAAATTCATTGATTTGTTGAATGTTTATTTAGTGATGAATTTGGAATACATATGGATATTTGCAAATCTGAAATTCATGTTTTATACCTTCCAAATATATAAGCATATTGAATCATAACTATTCTATACATAATGTAGGCGTTTCATTGTCACAATTTATATATATAACAAACGAAATCCAAATCCAAATTAGAAATTCATGTTTTCGGACATAATATAATGTTTATAATCCAAAATCCTATGACCCTACTTTATAAACACTAAAATCGCATCCAAGAAAAATAAACTCCAATCAAGTCACTCCCAACTTTAGTAATTTCATAAAAAGTCACCAAATGTTGCAATCTAAAACACATAATCTACTTTCTCATACATGCTAAACTATGTTGCTCCGACTCTTCATTTTTCTTTTTAAGTATCATGTCCAAAGTATATCCGAACATGGACATAGAAATATGATCTTTCAAGGCCCACCAAATACATGAAAACCTTGGGAAATAGAAATTAAATATACACATACCCTCCCTCGCATTGCCAGAATCCATGTTGTATATTTGAAAGAGGTTGACCTCCTTGCTTCTCTCATGGTACAATCCTCTTCCCGCTGAGCCCTCTTTCTCCTCAGTCCACAGAGACAAAATGTAATGTAGGACTAGGACCCAACAGTTAATCACGGAAGAAAGGACTCACTGAGCCAGGATCACTAACTAATACTAATCTAATCTAACTAATATTAATCTAATCCTAATAGAATAGAAAAAATAGAATAGAAAATACTAATATAATAAAAAGAAAAGAACTATCTTTTCTATATACTTTCCCCGGTTCTATTGCTACCGCGGGCTTTACGCAATCGATCGGATCATATAGATATCCCTTCAACACAACATAGGTCGTCGAAAGGATCTTGGAGACTTACCAAAGCACGAAAGCCAGGATCTTTCAGAAAAGGAATTCCTATTCGAAGAGTGCATAACCGCATGGATAAGCTCACACTAACCTGCCAATTTGGGATCCAATTCGGGATTTTCCTTGGGGGGTATCAGTAAGGAATTGGAATGTAATAATATTGATTCATATAGGAGGAAAAAGGTTCTCTATTGATTCAAATGCTGTACCTATGGGATAAGGATAGAGAAAGAGGAAAAACCGAAGATTTCACATAGTGCTTTTGATTGAAAAATCAATCACATTTGCTAAACATCACATTTGAAACAGAACTCTGAGTCTCAAAATGACATCCCCATAATTTCAGAATCATCAAATTCTCAGTTAAACAATTTAAAGAAACATAAAAAATTCCCAAAAGAAATCAATAAAACCAAGATTAGAACTTAACATACTCGCTAGTGATGAAGCTGATGAACTCGGATACACATTCTTGAACAGTATCTTTAGCATCCTTAGCAATTTTCCCATTAGAAGGCAATGCTTTCTTCATGATTCTACTTATATTAGCAATTGGGAGGTAACGATCTTGTTCCCTCACAGTTGACTGAGGACTGCTGTGCTCTCCTCCACTCTCATGGCTCCCTCCTGCCGGACTCGTTGGCCCTCCTCCCATACCATCCGCCATGTCCCCAGAAAACCTAAATCACAACTAAAATTCACCAGAAAAACAAAACCCATTAATGGTTTCTCAATCTTTTTACAAATAAAGAGATACCCAGACGCATATATGCTTAAAGAAACATCAATCCAACCATACAAATACGAACATGTCAAGCCATACATAGAAAAATCTCAAATTCAACCTAAAAAACAAAAACTTCAAATATTTGTCAGTATTTTAGCAAATAAAGAGATACCCAACTGCAAATATACTTAAATACACATAACCACCTGCATAGATCCATTCATACATACAAATACAACCATGCCATACATAAAAAAAAATCTCAAAACTTCAACTAAAAAAAAAAAAGCGAACTTCAATTATTAAATGGTTTATCAGTATTTAACAAATGAGGCGCCAAGATGCATATATGTCAATCACAATTTATTAAAAAAGAGAGAGAGAGAGAGAGAGAGAGCATAGATGCTCGTATACATACATACATACATGCATAAAAAGCATTCCAGTTACTGATTTTTCATTATTTTCAAAATAAATCCAGACGCAGATGCCTAAGAGATATATACATACATACATACATACAAACAAACAACAAACATTTAGGGGTTTTGAAGAAACAGTAGAGAGGGAAACCTGAAGGGAAAGGAAATAGAGAAGAAAAAAAATGGGATCTCTCTCTTATTTGGCGCGAGAGGATTTGATTGGTTAAATTATTTGTTTTATTTGGTGCAAGGAATGAAAGACAGATCTGACGATGGAGAAGAAAGGATTGATAGAAAAGAAAAAAAAAACAAATGAAATTTTGAGAGAGATATTCTCTTTGTCGTTGAAGCAAAGGTTTTTTTTTTTTTACGGCATCTGTATTCTGAAGCATCTCTAATACACATATGTTGTTTCATTTAATAATAGATTGAATGTTCTTTTAATTAATTTTAAAAATAAAATATAAAAAGTTTACAGTGAATTACCAATTTTATGGAAATTTTAAATTATCTTATTATTTTAACTTTTAAATTTTAGTTTGGTAGTGACCCTTTTAAAAAGAATTAAATATTACATTTTTTAAAAAATCTTGTAGATTAAATATTTATTAATTTTAATGTAATTTCAAATCACTTTAAAATAATTATTATATACTTATATAATCTTAAATAAATAATAATGTCTAAAAATAATATATTATAAAAATTTGAATGGTTATTATAAATATTTGTTATCTAATAATTAAATATTTAAAATTATTTATTTAAAAATTAAATTCTAAAATCAAACTTCATTATCTAACTTTGCCATCCAATAATTAAATAATTAAATAAAATTATGTAGTTCAACTATAAATAATTAGATTATAATCAACAAATAGTTGAATATAATAGTAAGGGACATTACACTCCTAAGAAAAAGATCAAAGTTTTAACTTTGAAAATAACATTATCAGAACAAGCGGTCACAAACTTTAAATGCAAACATTCAAAACGGATATGAAGAATATAAAAAAAATATTTAAATTATTTACATGTTTTACTTTAATTTCCTATTACTTGATCATGCCTTTCTTTTTTTTTTTTTTACTTTCTTATAATAAAATTGTTTTAACACTTTTGTAGTTGTTCTGCGTGAGATGATGTTTCTGTTGGGGTTTGATTCTGCTTGGGTTGATCTTGTGAGGATTGTCTCCTACTCAATGGTTGTTAACGGTAACTCTTATGATAATATATGTTCGTACGTGTGGAATTCAATAGGGGTGTTCATTGTCTCTTTACTTGTTCCTCTTTTGTAGCCAGTCTTTCTTTATTGCTTCATAAGGCTCACATTTTGGGTACGGTTATCGGTGTTAAGGTTAGTCGCGGTGATCCATCTATTACCTACCTTTTCCTTGCGGATGACAATATAATTTTAGGGAGGTTTCAGTTCAGGGTACGATTCACATTCCGTATATTTTGCGTGAATATGAAACTTGTTTTAAGTGGTTCATTAATTTTGACAATTTCTTGTTCTTTTTTATTCTAATGTTTCTGTCAAGATTTAAGAGGTTGTTTTACAAATTTAATATGTTAGTATCATTTTGATTTCGGAATTAATTTCTACTAATTTGATTTCAATGAGTTATGCATCAAAACTTTAACACTATGTCTCAAGACATGTATTGAGAAATACAATAAATTTAAATTTTTGTTCTTGAGATCTCAAAACATATTATCGATATCTCAAAGAAAAAAACACTACAAATCATACAATTGTGTCCCTAAATACACCTAAACATGTTTAGCATACAATCAAACCAATAACAACACATTGGATACACCAAAACAAGTCTGTAACATGCAGAAATATAACACAATAGATAAAGATTTCAACAAGCAAGTATTCTGAAACAAATAAACTATGCTTAAACCATATAAAATTATCCTCGAAATTGGTCTCCAATATGGTATCAACACATATCCCACATATCAAAATACTTTCAAAATATCAAAGTTGAACATTAAGAGACATAATGGTCACCTAATTAATATCTAATTACTAACTAATGAATCTCTAATCCACTTCGTAACCATTCTTAAAAATATAAAACAGTAGTTAATGATCAATATTTCAAAATCTTAACTTAATATATATATATATATATATATACACTGTAGACTATACTCTAACATCAAAAATTATTGTTTATCTATATTTAAAGCTAAAATAGTTTTATTAAGTTAAAGTTACTTTATTTTTTTAAAAACATATTTTTCATTTACTTTTATCTTTAATATTTTGAAAGGAAATGGAAAAGAAAAAAACTACATTATATTCAATGTTTCTTATATGAGATTAATTTAAAATATTTTATTTAAATGTAATTAATAGTTAAAATAGTTTAATATAACCATATTCATATAGTTAAATGATCTTAAATTATTTGAAAATTTTGTTAATAATATAGGGTTCTCTTTCTTTTTATAGTCTTAGATATGAAAATAAATAAATAAATATATATATTTGGTTGAATTTAAAATGTAAAGTTATGTCAAAGTATAATATGTAACTATAATTTTAGTGCTATAATTTATTTTTATTATTTATTTGTAATTTTTATTTTAAAGAATTAAGGAATAACATAATATCTCATTTTTACGAGGTAATCTAAGAATTCATTTGATAAGTATTCTCCATCTTGATCCAATCAAAGTGTTTTTATGGGTAAACGTAATTGTTTCTGCACTTCCACACAAAACTCTTAAATCTCTTGCAATGCATATACTCGTATTTGAAACAATCATTTATAAATGTTACATAATAATTGTAATCACCTCATGCACTAATGTTCATGGGGCAACATACATCAAGTTCTAATGATTGAACAACCTTCGTCTGTTTTGCATTAAAAAAATCGCCTAGTCATTGTATCTTCCAACAAGATTCACATTGTGAAAGATCAATTTCCTTAAGTGTATTTAAGGTGTCTTTTTTCACAAGTTTTGTGATTCTTTCTTAGTTAATATGACCAAGTCTCAAATGCCAAAGGTATGCCTCTTTAGAGTGAGAGGTTTTAAGCTTCTTATTCATGATTTTAGTTTTAAGCAGTATTTACATCTTTGGTTTGATAAAGTAAAGATTATTTATCACCTATCCATTACAAAAAATAGAGTGGTCATTTTTAAATAAATATGCAACTAAAATTAAGCTTCTTCTAAAACTAGGTACATAGAAAATGTCTTTCAAAATAATCTTTCTAAAATTATTAAAAGATTTGACTCTGTCCAAGATCAATGAATATAAAATAAAAAACATACTTTTCATCTTCGTTTCCCCATTCGTCGCTTTAGTGCCCTTTCTTTGAAAGCCATAGGTCCTAGTCGTAATTCCCACTCATTTTAGTTAGACCGGTAAAAGGGTAAAGATGTACATCTCCCACTACGTCAATCGTAACATTTGTCCCATCTCCAATCCACAACAAGAGGCCTTTATTTCTAAGATCTTTTGTAACACCTCTAACCCGAAACCATCGCTGGAATAGGTTAAGAGGCATTACCAGACTTGTAACTCAGTTCAGAACAATCATTTATCAAATATCATTTCATTTCAATAAATATCTTTCATTCACATTCAATATGTACTTAAGTCGAGCATACAAAGCTTAAATCATGCATTCGAGACTAAATTGGTAACATATGAAAATTTTGGAAACTTAGAAAAATTTCAACATTTCAAGTATCACACGCCCGTGTGAACAGACCGTGTGCCTCACACGGTTAGTAGACACGTCAGTGTCTTAGACCGTGTGGAAACAGGGCATACATACTGACTTGTGTCACACAGCCGAGGACACGCCCGTGTGTTAGGCCATTCGAAAATTGGAGAGTATACTGACTTGGGTCACACGGCCAACCACACGCCCATGTGTCTAGCCCGTGTGCCCTTCAAAATGGCCACACACGCTCGTGTATCAGGCGGTGCCAAAACTGTAGGGTCTACTGACTTATCAACACGGCCAAGTCACACGTCCGTGTGCTAGGCCGTGTGCCATTTAGGAGGGTATACTGACTTGTACCACATGGCCGGTCACACGCCCGTGTATGGGGCCATGTGGAGCATACTGACTTCAATTCCATTTCAATACCAGGGGACAACACGACCGTGTAACATGACCGTGTGTCACACTCGGTTAAGACACACACCTGTGTCCCTGCTCGTGTGGACAAAAATAGGTTATTTGCAAAGCCATTTTGTCACCCTATTATCACAAGCAAACACAAGCATAAATGGTAACATATCATAACCCAATAGACAACCATTCCATAACATGTCATACACATAATATACAATTCAATTTGGTACTCAATTACCTAGTTAATACCGTGCATAATTCATTCATTCATTAACTATATATCAAGACTTCACTTGCACATTTTCATTCCATAAATTCCTTACCAAAAACATACCATAATAGAACACTTATACACAACTAAATATAATACCAAAATAAGCCAAATCACATGGCTTAACTCATACACAAAATATACCAAAACCATGATATCAAGTAACCATATTTATCATCCTTAAAACTAGCCTATACATGCCATATTTACAATTATTCATAAGTTCAAAAGTACCAATCGGAAGTTGGATAGTGTGATAGGAAACTCCGAATTGTCCGAAACGAGCGAGCTATCGAACCTCTATGAAACATAAAAAAAGAAACAGAGTATGTTTTATAGCTTAGTAAGCCCGTATAATTTAGAATTAAACTTACCATTTATACATAATCAAGGTAAATAACTAAAGCAAACTCCATACAATTTCCAAATGCCTATCACAAGAATTCATCCATAGGTTAGACATGTTAATACATGAAATCATCCATTATCACAATTCAATAATCAATATAACTAGCATTCAACATTTCCTTCTCTATCATATAACCAATAATCCATTCAATAACAGTACTCATCCGTATAAATAGAATTTATGCCCGTTGAACCTATTAGAATCCAAAGGATACTCAGGTGATAAACATCAATAATCCGTCAATTCATTATCATTTATGCTCTTTCGATCCATGATCGGTAAGCTCCTCCTGAGCTGATGAACAGTAAGCTCTATTGAGCTGAAACAGTAAGCTATATCGAGCTGAACAGTAAGCTCCTACGAGCTGAAACAGTAAGCTCCAATGAGTTAAAAATAGTAAGCTCTTACGATCTAATATATCGGTAAGCTCATACGAGCTATGGCGAGTCCACAACAAATGCAGGAGCTCGACAAAAATGGTAACCCTAGTGACATGTCACTCGTATCCTATGAATTCATACAGTTCAAACAGGGCTCGATAACCATTAAACTATATCAATAAGGCATTTGTATTTCAAGTATATCAATTTACTCAATCACAAACATTCATTTCAAATATTTACAAATATATAAAAGTTTGATTCTAATTATACGAACTTACCTTGTATTGCTCGGATAAAAACTATCGGCTATTCGTCAATCTTTCCTTTTCCCCGATCTAAACTCGATCTCAGTTTATCTTGATCTATATATTATCAAATTAAATACATTCAGCAACCAATCTATTCAATTTAGTCCATAATTCATATTTTGGAAATTTTACACATTTTCCCATATACTTTTCAATTTTTACAATTTAGTCATTATCACATAAAATTGCAAATTCATGCAATTTAGTACCTACCCATGCCTAGTCGAATTTCATAGAGACTCCTAACATCCCATATCTTTCATTATTTCACACTTTTAACCACCACATTTTACAATTTCACAATTTAATCCCTTTTGTCAAAAATCACTTTACAAAACTAGTTTAACTATCATCAAGCTTCCATAATCTATCATTAAACATTAAAGAACTCAAGTATTCAACAATGGTAACATGTTAAATCTTCAAAAATTACAAAATCTAGGGTACGGGCTAGCTAGGATATAAAGCAACGATCTCAAAAACGTAGAAATCATTAAAAACCGAGTAAAAATCGTACCTTAATTTCTCAAATTAGCTTGGCTGAATGAAGAAAGTAAAAATGGTGTTTTATTCACCCTAATTTCTGTTGATGATGATGAATAGAGAAAGAATTTTTTTTTTATTGTAATTAACCTTAATTACCAATTTACCTTAATAACCTTTAAAAATATTATAAATTACACCAATTGCCATGCTATCATCATCTACTAACCAAAATTGGCCTATTTACCACTTAAGGACCTTTACTTTAATGTTCTATAGCTATTTGACACTTTTAGCTAATAGAACACATATTTTACGCCTTACGCGATTTAGTCCTTTTTATCGAATTAAGCATTTAAACGGTAAAATTTCTTAACGAAATTTTCACATAGTAATTCTATCATGTTGTAAACCTTAATAAAATAATAAAATAAATATTTTGACTTCAGATTTGTGGTCCTGAAACCACTGTTCTGATTTGACCTAAAACGGGCTGTTACATCTTTCATTTCTTTGAACCCATGTAAAAAAACAGAAACATGGTTAGTGACTCTAATATCAATGATGTAGTGGTCTGTTGAATCTTCCACCAAGCAAGTTTCAATCATTAAAAGTTTTATACCTTTCCCTTTTGTGCCTAGGTAGTCTTTTCACTCTTTACAGCTAACCTTGAAGTGCCCTCTCATATTACAAAAGAAAGATTTTAGACTTAGATAAGTCTTTAGGCTTTCTAGTTCTCTTCTTTTCCACTTTAAGTGGCAAGAGGACTTGATTTGTTTCTCTTAACTTGCTTTTTCCTTCCTTTAGAGGAAGAAGAAATAACTAAGTTAGCATATGCTTTTTGGATAGGTTGATCGCCATTCAACATCAACTCATAAGATTGTAGTTCCTTTATGAGTTATGTAAGTGTCAACTACTTGTTCCTGATGTTATATACAAACTTAAAGCCAACAAAATCTTTCAACAAGCTTTTGAAAACAATCTCATTCTGTATATTCTGGTCTAGCTCAGCCCTCATTGTCCCTAGCCTCGAAAAGTATCTCATAAGAGAAATCATATGGTCTTTGACCAGAGTATCAGGTTTTTTCTGGGCATTTATCAAACTAGTTATCGTTGACTGTCGAGCCAAAGTAGCTTGGTCCCCGAACATGTCCACTAGTTTATCTAACGCTAGTTTGGCAAAATTACAACTCTCTAGTTGCGTTAGTATGGTACTAGTTATGCTTTCTAGTATGTATCAAAGAGCTATCTATTAGATTCCTTCCAATGAGCTCTTGCATCAACTTTGTTAGCCGGAAGAAATTTATTATCAAGGACTAACTTATGTTTCTCATAGCTTAAGACAATTTAGGATTCTTCTTTTATGTCTCATAGTTGTTTTCGTTCATTTTGTTCTCAGTTAAGATATTAATTAAGGGAGTTGGTGTCATTTTCCGACTGAAAAATAAAACTTTCATCCATTAATTATCTTTGTAATAAGTAATATTCCTAAATTTGTTTTACAATTTACGATGTGCATATAAGTGATGCATACATCTTACATTAAACTTTGAACGCATTTGTAAGCATTCACACATATTAAGAACATGAAGTTTCATCTAATTAATACATAAACATAATTCATTAAGCATTCATACATATTAATAATTGTTTCATGTTTAGTAATTATTCTAACTTAAGTACTTAAGTAGAGCTTCATGGGAAGTTACTTAACTAGAATAATCTCGAGTGTATAATTATCAACTTAACACCTATCATAATATGTACTACGAATAAGTTATCATGGGGAAATATCAACGAGTAATATATATGAAATAGTTGTCCTCTTAAAGGAAACCTTCTCAGTAAAATCCAAATGATAATACTTATTGTAGGGTGCTATCGAGGTAAAATTGACTCCAAGTAATATCATGCCATTACACAGAGACCATTGATGGATGTCATAGGTCTTGTTTAGAAACCTTCTCTTATTTAATATTTTAAAAGACATGCAAAGTTTTTATTTTCAATAATGAATGATTAAATATGCAATGATAAGTACATATGACATTCTTTCCCTAACCTGCATGCCATGCTTATATCATATATGTATGAATATACTTTTTTTCAATTTAATCTCATCACAGTTATATATAGCATGCTATAATATTTACAGAAAATAAATTGACTCTGACCAGTCAAATGTTTTCATGATTCCATCCTAAAGAAATAATAAAATAATATAATGACAATATTTCTCCTAAAGCATTATTTGGGTATTTTGGGTGAAAGTCAAATATCTTTTCGGTTTCCAAAAAAATACTTTTTTCAACAACAAATGACCACATAGGTCAACTCATATTATTAAGTAACATCACTAATTACAACATTATGGATTTCATTAGGATAATCTATGTCAAAAACCACATTTTAGCTTCACTACACATTTTAGTGCAAATAAAATCAACAACATTATTACATGACCTGTTTGACCAAACTAATTTGGCGGATTTAAATATGTTAAAAAATTCTCTACAAGCCTTAATTATAGCGCCTATAATGGTAATATTCGTATTGCAATTGTTCATTTTATTTACAAGCCCCGCATTGTTAGTCCCAAACAACACATCATCATGAATATTGAGTTGACCAACCAGCTCAATGCTCCTCTCTAGCGCTATACACTCTGCCTCTTACACTGACATTCTACCGTCAGTGTAGCCTCCACCTCCCCCCAACACAAAGCCTTTATCATCTCTAATAATAACACCGTAGCCCATTTTGTTATCATTAACGGTAGCGTCAAAATTTATCTTAATATACCCTTTTGGAGGTTTCTCCCATATCTTGATAATTTCGTTCTGGGAAAGTAGAGGAACATTCAAAATATTGCAAATGTGAAAGTCGTTGCTGAGATTACTGGCCCTATCCCAAATGGTCTGTGCTTTGTCATCTTTGCCTTTGAAAATGAAATTATTCCTGCTATTCCAATAGTTCCATAATGTAGTAAACAAATCAGCCAAAGCCTTTTTGTCAAGGATTCTCATCATATCTTCTTGTCAAGGATTCTCATCATATTTTCAATCTAGTCGATACAGTTATCATATTGCTTCAACATACTGCTCATATCTCATCCGCCAATGGATAGAGAGTTTCAGCTGTAGCACCACATCTAGGGCAGCCTTGATTAAAGACATTTTTTATGGATGCTATTTTAACGTACATGGGGAGAATCTCGTGACCTACCTTCTAGGAAAATACTCAGATTTTAAGATATGTATCTAGCTTCTAAATGGTCTTTAAGTAGAACCTGTGCGGGCCGAGTCCTATTTCTTTCAAAAGAAGCCATGAGTAGGTCGATTTCGAGGTATAACATCCATGAGGGTTATGAAACCACACCATTCTGTCTCTTTGGCCCTCATTTCCAATGGGTAAATTGCAAATTTTATCCCCCAATCTTTCCCATACAGTAGATTAACTTTATCGATATCCCAACGACTTTCATTAGCCACCTAAAGATATCTAAAACTGTTGAGACAAGGGTTAAGCATATTTGAATTAGTGGTACTACCATTTAAGTATTTCATTTCCCAGTTATCAACCAAGATATTAATGCAATCTCTAGTACCAACTTGCCATCCGAACCCATTTTTCAGAACCTCCGCAGTAGCTACTATACTCAACCAAGTAAAAGATGCTCTATCAATTCTTTTGGCATTGAAGATATTGCCATCGGAAAAATATTTAGAGGACAACACTTTAAAACAGAGAGTTTCCTTGTTGTTGATGAGTCTTCAAACTTGACGACCTAGAAAAGTAATGTTGAAAAGACGCATATTGCATATCCCAATGCCCCCATACCTTTTTGTTAGCACAGAGTCTTCCAAGGGAGCATTGACCAATATTTTCCTTTTTTCTTTTCCAGTCCATCAAGTTCTGCTCAGCTTGGTTTGAAAGTCCTTGATCACCCCCTTCGGAGCCAAGAAGATAGAAAGCGCATAAGTGGGAATGGATTGTAACACCGCCTCGATAAAGACCTCTTTGTGGCCATATGACAGTAGTCTTTTAGTCCAACTATTAATCTTGCATGAAAGTCTATTAGAAATATCAATGAAAGCTTCTTTTTTCTTTTTACCTATAGGAAGGGGCAAACCCAGATATTTGTCTAACTTTTCCACGACCTTCATACCAATGAGATCTCTAAATAATCTTTTTTTCTCACTCAGGGTATTAGGACTAAATAAAACCATCGATTTTTCAAAATTTATTTCTTGTCCTGAAGCATTGGCAAAATTCTTAAAAATGTTAAGAAAACAATCGACTTCACTTTTCTTATTACGCACCAATATGAGCGCATCATTGGCGAAGAATAAATGATTGATCCTCGGACTATTTAAGCTAGCATAGATGCCTCTTAGCGTATTATTGTTTTGAGCATGAATAAACATCCTCGAAATTGCTTCCATGCAGAATAAAAACAAATATGGAGAGAGAAGGTCCTCTTGATGGAGGCCCCTCTTAGGAAAAATGGTATCCAATAAAATATTATCGCACTTAACCAAAAACTTAACAGTATGGACACAATCCATAATTTTGTCGATCCACTGATTGGAAAATCCCATTTTTCACATGACCGCCTCGATAAAGTTCCACTTCATGTGATCGTACGCTTTACTCATGTCAAGCTTAATGACACAACCTTTATTAGAGCTGTTTCGATAGCTTTGATGATAGTGAAGAAGTTCGTGCGCAATTAAGATGTTGTCATGAATCATTCTTTCTGGGACAAAAGCGCTTTGATTTTGGCTAATACAATCGGGAAGGATAGCTTTTAATCGGTTGGCCATCACCTTAGCAATAATCTTGTAGATATACCTACACAAACTTATTGGACGAAAATTAGTAATATCACAAGGATCCTTAATTTTAGGGATTAAAATAATAGTAGTTTTATTACGAGAGGAGATGTTTCCCTGTCCATTAAGAACATCTAAGCAAAATTGCGTTGTATCAGTACCCACAATATCTCAGTGTTGTTTGAAGAAGTTTCCGGATAGACCATCGACAAAGGGAGCTTTACGAGGGTCCATCTATTTGATGGCTTGAAGAACTTCATTCTCATTATACTCTCTCGTGAGCCAATCATTATTATCCCTAGTAATACACTCACTAATATAATTCAGATCATGATAGGTGATATCATTTCCATTAGATCGAAAGATATTCTAGAAACGGTTTTTAGCAACATTACAAATATCCTTGTTATCCGTGACCTAATTACCATTCTCATCTTTAAGCTTGTTAATACTGTCCTTCTTTAAAAGACCAATAGCTTTGGCATGAAAGTACTTGGTGTTCCTGTCGCCTTCTTTAAGCCATTGGGCCCGCGATCTTTGAACCCAATATCTCTCCTCCATCGCATAGAGATAATCTAGCTTACACCATGTTTCCTTCAGCCTCTTCGCACTATCCCCCCTACTGAACGAATTGATGATTCTATTAATATTTTCCTCCAGCCTGCATATATCCCTCTTCATTTTCCAATATTTTTTTCCTTTGCGAAAGGCCTAGAGAATCACGAACATTCTCAGCTTATTACCATAGTTACCCTCGCCCTTCGACCAAGTATTATTAATAATACTCTTAACATCCATTTCCATCGCCCAGCACTCCTCATAATGAAAACATAGTCTATTGTCATGGGGACGACATCTAGGTTTACGGCCACTTGAGTTGAATAAAATGGCGTCATGGTCAGACTGTGATTGCCTCACAACGCTAGATGCAATGAAAGGGTATTTCTCCACCATAGATGTAACAGCCTGATTTTCAGTAGTGTCAGAAACAGTGATTCGGGATCACTAAATCTGACAAGTGAGTTCATAAATTTAATAAATTAATATATTAGTTTAGTGTGATTTTAGAAGTATTTTTGAATTAGTGAATTTTGTGATTTAAAATAATTTATTAGGTAAACTGGGTCAAAAATGAGGTATCGAGAACTAAAATTTATAAACTGAGCCATAAATATTTTTATAAATGTTTATAGAGTGTCATTGAGTTAGTATTAAAGTTTCGTTAGAAAATTTTAACGTTTTGATAGTTAATTAATTAAAAAGGACTAAATTGTAAAAGGCGTAAAAAACTTGTTAGAGTGATTAAATAGCTTAAGTGTCTAATAAGGAAGGATTTAAAGAAAATTAGACCCAAAATATATGGGCCAGACGGTATGGACAAATAAAATAAGCAAGGAAACAATGTGAACAAGGGGAAAAATTGGAAAACAAGTAAAATTAATAGTTAAAATTGAATTTTCATGAGAAATCTAGATATTTTCTTCATTTTTCTTCAGAAAAACGCATTGTGAGGTCTCCAAGAAGCTAGTTTCTCATATTTTTGGCACCATGTGAGTTTATTTCTTACTCTTTTCTTGTAATTTTTGTGTTTTTAAGACTTTTGCAATTACGTCCAACTATCAAATTCATTAGTTTTTTATTTTATGGGTAATATTGGAAGTTACCATTGATGAGTGCTCGATGTTTATGATGAATTAACTTATAATTTAAGTTTTAATTTTGTTATATGATGATTTTATCAAGTAATTTCAATAGAAATTGATTTTAGGACCTAATTGTGAAAAAGTTAAGAATTAGGGTTTGGTATTAATATTCTGAATATTAATGGCTGTACGATAGCCTAAAATAATTAGGTAAATTTTCAATTAAGAAAAATTAGCTCAATTGATAGGATAATTACATAGGGACTAAATTGTAAAAATTGTAAAATTTGGGGTAAAAGTGTAATTTTGAAAATTAAAGGGTATAAATTGTAAATTTAATTAGAAATGGAATAGATTCTAATGAATGAGTAATTTTATATTATAGATCAAGAAACCGAAGATAAACGGGGAAAATAGAAATTAACAAACTAGTCCCCGAATTTCTACAAATTCTACAAATAGGCTCAGGTAAGTTCGTATGATCGAAATTTGATATTTATATTGAATTGATGTATGATATTATGTATTTATTTATATTACATGTTAAAAACATGGAAAATTTATAAATATGAATGGTTAACGAAATAAATACACACGAAACTCATGAGAATAATTCAGACAAGGAATATTAATTGTCATTGAATTGAATGTATGTGGAATAGTGATATTTTAATATTGGATATATTGAAACGGATAGATTTAATAAGTGATGAATTTATTGAAATTATATTGATTGAGTTGGTATATATATATTGATTATATTGATATGAATTGAAATAAATATTGATTGTTATTGAAAAATGAATTGAATTGTATTGAATTATGAATATATTTGAAATGTGTATTGATTGGAAATTGAAAAGTGATTTGGAAACCCTATTAACTAGTCGATCTAAGTCAGATATAGTTGGCATGTCATAGATTGGAAGTGTTCAGGGTTACTTCGACTTCGAGTCGATGAGACACTGGGTGTCATTATATTACTTCGGATAGATTCGATGAGGTATTGGGTACCAACTTACTTCGGCATGGCCGATGAGACACTGGGTGTTAACTTATTGCTTCGAACTATCCGATGAGGCACTGAGTGCCATACTGGTGTGTTTTGATTGGATCCGTGTATCCGTCTGAGTCCTAATCGGGTTAATAGGGGTAAACAAATGATTTGGCCAGTTGACATGAATCATGGATTCATGAAATGGATATTGATATTGAAATTGAATTGTGTATCCTAATGAGAAAAGCTATTGAATAGCAATTATGAGATTGAAATAGTACGATATGAGAATTAAAAGTACTATGAATGGTATATTTATGAAATTATATCTAAAATACTCGGTATTGATATATATTTGATATATATTGAAAAGTGTCTTGGAAAATGATATTTACTTGATATATATATTGAAATGTGAAATGGGAATGATATTTATTTAATATATATTGAAAAGTGACATTAAATATGTGTTTAACTTTAATATGTTGATATAAGAAGAATATGTATATGATGATGAGTATTAAACCCAAGTGTGATATGTCGAGAAAATAAGTTTATCAATATTGAATTTATATGTAAGATGTGTAAATATGCTAACTATTGTTGTTGCTTGATGATTAGGCAAGTGCCAAGCTGTTGATTGAATAGTAGTATATTTATTTATTTGAAGCACTAAAAAGGTAAGTATTTAAGTGAAAGTAAGTTAGTGCTCATGAAAGAATGGTAAGGCTTAAATTATGAAATTTCTTATGAAATGACTTATTATGTGTCCAATATGAAAAAGGCTTGGTTAAATGCAGTAACTTGTAACTATGGCTGAATGACATGCATATGAAATAAGTGTAGAAGAGTTAAAGTTATATAAAACTTTACTAAGCTTGAGGGTATATGTCTATGAGTGATACTATGGATTAGTTTACCTTGTGAATTAATGAGAACAGTTTATAAGTATTACAGTAATAAAAATGAGTTATTTTTTATATGTAAAGTTTTATAATTGAAATAAATTAGTATGATTAAAGATTATACGAGCTTACTAGGCATTCATTGCTTACATGTTTGTTTTATTTATCTATCTTACAGAATATCAGAAACTCAAACAGGTTGGAAGCTTATTGGAGCCATGTATAGGTTATTTTGATTAAATGTTAGTCTATTTGTGTTATGTAGATATTAGTCATTTATTTGGTTTGCGTTTTGGTATTGTGGTATTTGCATGATTTGCCTTATAATGTTGATGTGATTAAATGATGAGAGGTAAAATAGTAGTCGAATATGCATAAGAGGTGCCTAAAAATATAATGATTATGTATGTCTAAATAAAAATTAATACAAAGAATCATGAAAGAGTAAAATTAGCATTAAAATAGTTTCTGGACAGCAGCAATGGTTCAACTTTGAAAAATCACCAAAAATTGTGGAAATCGAATTAGAGGTTTAATAAAATATTGAGTCTAGTTTTTCATAGAAGAAAAGGTGTAAGCGACGAAATTGTAAATTATGAGATATAATAAATTTTGTGAGACAAGGTCAGAATGATTTCGGGTTCCCTTGTTCTAACTTTGGAAAATTATAAAAAAAATTTAAAAAAATAATTAGAGGTTTAAATTTATATGTTTAAATTCTTAATGAGTTTTTTTCAATAGAAACAAACGAAAACATCATCAAAATCTCGTACTAAGAGATAATTAATTTTTAGTGAAGAAAGGTCGAAGTTGTCAAATAGCAGAACAGGGATAAATTTGAAGATTTTACTGTACTTATTAGATAAATTATAAATTCTAAAATTTTTATGGTAGAAATATATTTGAGTGTAGTTTCAAAAACATTAAGCGGATCCTAATTTAGAATTCTATAGCTCTAGATATAAATAATTTAGTGACTACGACTCAAGTGGACAACTTTGATATGAACATAAGTAAATAGTGGAATTATCTGTAATTTTTTTATAAACTTCGGTAATATTCCGTAACCCTATTCTGGCAATGGATGAAGTTTAGAGGTGTTACAATAGAAACCGATGTAAGGAATCTGTCAAGTCTTTCCTTAATCAAGCTGTCCCCTTCCCTATTATTGACTCAAGTGAACCACCCACGATCTGGCTTAATATCCACAAGAGCCAAATCGTCCAAAATGTCTCTGAAATTGATAATATGCACCTTTACTAACCGACACCCACCCTCATTCTCAGCGTCATTCAACATGGCATTAAAATCCCCTTCCACCACTCACTCCTCCTTGACTGAAGCTCCCACTCTACGAAGCATATCCCAGGAACTACTCCTTTCATTAGGATTGGCATGCCCATAAAATCCAGTGACCCGAATATTGTTGTTACCCCCATCTTAATAATAAAATCTATATGATGCTTTGAGTAACTTTGAATAGTGGCATCTGCCTCATCCTTCCACATCATCGCAAAATCCCCGCTGCAGCCCTCGAAATTTACAGCAAGCCCGTTTTGCATTCTACACCTATTTTGAACCCTTTAGAAATCAATATAATTCATTTTAGTCTCACACAGGAAAATAAGGTCGGGGTTGTTAGCAACCAGGAGTTGCTTTAGTTCCCGAATTATCGCAGGTGACCCCAACCCACGACAATTCCTGCTTAGGAACTTCATTAATCCTGGCAGGGCTGTTCGCTAGCCACTGCCTTTGAGGGTGTTAAGCAATTCATCAGTTTCCTGAGAACGATTCTACTTGGATTTTCTTCAGTTAACTCCCCATTACTTCCTCTAACTCTCTTTCTTCTTGACTTCATTTTCCTTGTTCCATCACGACATAATTTCATAGGCCGTTTTTCATGTTGTGTGCTTGATTCTGACTCGTCATCTTTGTCTTTGACTTGTTCTATTTCCATTTGATCTTTTAGAGCATTTTTCCCTATCACTTCATATGTCTTCCAGTATGGCTCTCTATCATCCTCTTTATCCTCTTTAATCATTTCTATTCCATTCCTCCAATACCCACTGTTTTGGTTTGTAACTCCTAGGGAAGCTCTTAGCCAATTACCATATTGGAACTCAGTATTATGGCTCTTACTGTTGGCCACCTTCTTCTCACATTTTTGTGTCGTGTAACCGATCAGACCACAGATGTAACAGAACCTAGGAAACCACTTGGAACGGATGGTACATACTAACTCTACCCCTTTATGATCGATATAATGAACAACCCTTTGCAACGGCTTTTAAATATCAATTATAATTCTAATACGCATGTATTCTGTCCACCCACCATCTCTATCTCGCCAGTCTATTGCTAACACTTCCTTTATCACTCCATAGCCATTTTTCTATCTATAAGCTCCAAAGGTATATTCGAGATTCTGACCCAGAAAGGTGAATGATTAAAGTCATACTCCTCAAATTTTTTGTCTTTAACATAGGGAACCATATTAAACAAACACTAGTCAAATAACCAAGGAGAGAGGTTTAGAATTCTCTTTCTATCTTCTTCATTGCTGAATTTCACCAAGATGACTCATTCTTTAAGGGACACAAAATTAACTTCCTCTTTCGCGTACCATAGCAACTTAAAAACTCGGTACATTGCCTCTCTGTTCACTTTCCCCTCCGTCATCAATTTACCTATAGCCCAATTCACAAAACCTTTTGAACTATAAGATCCCTAATTCGTACTAACCACCCTTAGCGCTTCCTCTTCCGAAAATTTTAATTTCGCCAGAAGAGTACTGATATCTTCTTCCATATTTGCCACCAGAACCTTATCAAGAAAATGGCAAAAACCACTCTCCGAGTTCGCACTTTAATAGCGGCTGCACCAACGAGAAACAACAGAAAAATTGGGCAACAAAACCAAGAACCACACTAGCCAAGAAAAAATAACGAGCAAACACACACCAAGAAAACACCAATGAAGGTCCGAGCCACTAACAAAGAAAAGAAGCGCAGGAAAAAGGACCAGAAAAATGAAGCAAAATGTAGGGGAATAACCAATGTCAAGAAACCTAACTCCAACTAAACAACTGAAGAAAAAAAAACCTAAAAACACCCAGCAACAAGAAAGAAAAATGCATGAATTTATCACCCAATAAACGACAACATAGACTTGACCAACAACCAATTTATTTTTAACATAGAAAAGCAAAAGAAAATAATTACCATAAATGTTGTATCATGCAACACAAGTTAGGTTTTTGCATGAAGGACGTACGAAAACATGCAATCAACATTAATGTTTACAAGAAAAAATAAAAAAAAATCAAAATAAACGACAAAACCTATAGCCGGAATCGAAATCTTTCCCATCGAACAGGACCTAATTCAGGCTTGGAGATTCACGACCACCCATGTATACACTGTCCTGACTTCTTGAATGGCACGCCACCGCTTCAAACCAGCCCCACCGCCAGTAGGGATATCAACATCACGCAATCATCCGATTATTCTTTTAGAAAGAATAAAGATGGCACCGCAAAAAAAAAAAACTTCTCCAAGATTGTGAGGATTTTCGTTCTTTTTTTTTTTTTTTGGTTTCCAAAAAAATACTCAAATGCGCTAAAAAGATCCCAAAACCTGAAAACTCGAACACGTTGCCGAAAAGGGATCTACTGTAGGCCACTTCCTTCTCCACCACGACTAACATCGTCACCACTGCCAGCCACCAGAGTTGTCGGCCCCATCATCGGCCGTTTCTGGTCAGTTCTTTCAGGTTCATCTTGTCTTGTTCAATTTTGGTTACATCGCTAGTCATCTTGTTTCTCCGGGTTTCATAAAAAAACTTAGGTTCCATATATTTCTTGTCCATTTTTGGCTCACACCATTTTTTTTCTAATTTTTAAAAAATAAAATTAAAATAAAACCTACACGATGATGATAATCCACGGTCTAATTACATAACACAAAATTTATGTAAAACCTAAATTACACACAATCTAATTTTTAGGAACTACAACTTTTGGCAAAATTACTTTATTATATAAATAAAATAAATTCATAATCCAAAACATGCATAAATTTTTTTAAAGAATGTTATATCTTATTTCAATTTAATCAAATAATGAAAGAAATAAATAAAATTCAGTATCAGTTTATACTATAACATAACACAACCTAATTTTGATGCCAATTGTTGGAAAAATCAATTTATAAAATAGTTATTTTAGGTACAAAGTTCTAAAATATTCTAAAACCGGCCTTGTTGTGTTCTTTATTGCAATAAATTTATTCAAAATTATACATGTGCTTTGTATGAGGCAGATTAAAGTCGATCTCAACTTTCTACCAAACGACCTTCTTTATTATTCTCAAACTACGAATTGCTTGGATGTGATTCAAAGTTTATTAAACCAATCACAAAGAGTGAAAAACTTTATTAACTATAAGAAAATTAATTTTCTGTTTAATCAAAAACTATGTGCTTTTCCCAAAAAATAGGATTTATTTTGCAAAATAAGTTTTCATTATTTTATGATAGAATAAGAGCGTATGATAAGTGTTGTGTATTGTTTAACAATATTTTAAAATAAAATAATATCTAATTTTCTTATTCTTTAAAATGATATTTATTTATCTACTAAGGTAATAATTTCATAAATAAAACAATTTAAGGGAAAAATCGTGAAGAAAACTTAAGTAGGTTCAACTTTTTTTTCTTTTTTTTTTCAACAATAATGACCATTATATTTAGGTTGGGTCAAAAACTACATCCTGAGGTAAAAAAAGGGTAAGGATTGATGTCTTTTAAGTTATTGCACATATCAAGTTTGTTGTGTTTGGGGTTGTGCTTGAGAGTGAGCATGATTGGAGATATATAGGTAAAGATGAGGTTTTGGAGACCCAGTAGGTAGAAAGCCATGTTAGTAGCTCCACAATTGATTCTTAATTCGATGATACAACAATGAAGGATGTGAAAATCGAGAAGTTTAGAGTAAGGGTTATTGGTGCCATTAATTGTGGTCGAAAGTAATGCTCAACACTCGAAAAGTTTAGCAATGATTAAGGAATAAGGCCATATATATAATAAATAAATTATTATTTATAAAATAAAATAAAGAAAAATTCGAATATTATTTAAGTCTTGTCCGTGGGTGTTTTTAAAATTATTTTATTTATAAATTTATTATTTTAAGACATTAATTTCATGTTAGAAAAGGAGAAAATGAGTATTCATTTATTTATAATTTTATATGCATTTTATAAAAAAATAAGAAATTTTAAATAATTTTTGAAGTTTTATAATTTATAATTTTATATGTACTTTTATAAAAAACTTTTAATTTTTTTATCTTTTAAAAGTTTTTTTTAATTTTTATGAACCATGACTAAATTGATAAAATGTATAAAGTTGAGAGTTAAATTTATTGAATTCTTTAGAATTAAGATCAAATTGATCTGTAAATATTGAATGCTAAATTTGTTATTATACCAATAAAAAAGACACATGAATATTCAATTATTAATTTAACTATGACCAAAATATTAAATTTCAATCATGTTAAAGACTAAAATAAGATTTTAAACCTAAACAAGGGCAAAACAGAAATAAGCTAATGGTGGTGCCTATTTGAATAGTTTATTAAGAAAAGGGTTAATATAAAATTTAGTCCTAAACTTATCTATTTGTATTTATTTGGTCCCTAAATTTATTTTAGGATCTATTTAATTTCTGAACTTATATTTTGTCGGCCAAAGTGATACTCCTACACTAATACCATTAGTTGTGTTGATGTGATACTATTAACCAATCTCATGATATTACATTGTAAGTTCTCATTGTACCACATAAACATAAATTAGAGAAATGTAAAATATATTTACTGTGAAAGGTTGTGACATGCAACACCAGATTGGGGTGTTAGTGTAGATGAAGAATACAGTACAAATTCAATAAGTAGATAAAAGAAAAAGAGTTAAGAAGCAACTAGATATAAATGGAGATGTTGAATGGGCAAATTATATATTATCCCTAAGAAAAACAGAATTTGAACTTTTGTCATTTTATTCAACATACTCTTAATTTAAACACATAAACGGTGTCGCTTAAATACTCAAAAAGAAGCGGCCAGGAAATCCCTATGACAAACTAGTGATTTTCAGAGGAAGAGGAAAGCTAAGACTAAAAATCAGAGATGAAATTTCACGCATCCACCATTTCCAGGGTTTCTCAATTCAGAAATAAAGCTCCCTTCTCCTTTCACTCCTCTTCTAAGCTTAGCTCAAACCATAAAAAACGGTCATTTTAATTTCCTTTTTTCTTTTTTTTCCCCCCTTAAAGAATCTGAAATTTGCTTCAATTTCTTGTTTGGTTCCCTAGAAAATGTATGAAACTTGAAGTTGTTATTCTTTTTCAGGTGTAATTTTGGAATAGCATTTGATATCGATGGCGTTATTCTTCGAGGCCGTGTTCCCGTTGGAGGTTCTCCACAAGCTTTGAGAAGATTGTATGGAGATTCTGGTACAGTTATATATATTTTCTATTGGTTTACTTTTCAATATCATGAATCTTGTTTGGTTGCACTCAAATGCAAGGACATTTTGAAAATGATATTGTTAATCAGTGTGTTTTTTTTCCTTTTATTACTTCCACAGGTGAATTGATTGCCCCGTACTTGTTCTTGACTAATGGTGAGTTACTCTGAAGTGAGCCTACTTTGTTTCATTGATGGGAACGTAACGATTTCCATTGATAGCAGTTTATTTTTTAGCTGTTATTTGAAGTGATTATGTGTAACTTTAATATAATTACGTAGAAATTGGTGTCGGAAAGTATGAACTTAGTTGGTATTGTTTGGAATCCAACTGCCGAAGCCAAAATTAACCTACAAATCTTTTGTGTGAGAGTAGTATGAGGAGTGTTATTGTATGTCACTGGTAAAGTAAGATGGTCGTTTGATTTGAATAGGAGGTGGCATCCCAGAAACTAAGAGAGCCAAAGAGTTAAGTGAACTTTTGGGAGTAAATATTATGGCTTCTCAGGTAATGGTTTGGCATTTCCATATGAATGCAGAGTTATTCATCTTTGATGTTCATGTAGGTGATGGATAAATTGTTGTCATTTTCTTGTGGTGCAGGTTGTACAAGGTCACTCACCCTTTAGAAACTTATTGAAAAAGTGAGTGGATACAGGTCTTCACTGTGTTTCGATTTTAACATCTCTGATTGTAAAGTATTATCAAGCCTTGCAGCATACTTTACTCTAGCATACCAGCTTTTTACTTGGATCACCATCTCTTTTAGATTTTGATTTGGATGATTGCTACTCACCAATGATTTTAAGGAGAGGTATTTGAATGGATCGACCAGATGCTGTAACTTGGTAGTCAATAAGTGAGATCTTTGTTTCATGAGGTGCGAATTTGGATTTATGCAAGTTTACTTTGGAGTTTGTTTGGTTAAAAAAACTGAACATTTGTGCTGATTCTGGTTGCATCAGTGCTTACCTTTTGCTGGTAACTTCAATGAGAATGACTTTGTTTCTCTTCTATGATAATGACTGGTGGTAGAGTAGAGCTAAGTTTCCATTCTAAAGATTTCATAGTTGTACCAGACATTATAGGTTGTTATTGATTTAATTGGGTGAATCCAACATCATCCTGTTTTATGAAATATTTCTTTAGCATGATCTGTCTGATTGAAAGGAATTGATT
The DNA here is from genome assembly GCA_025506655.1 of Gossypium rotundifolium. Lineage (NCBI taxonomy): Eukaryota > Viridiplantae > Streptophyta > Magnoliopsida > Malvales > Malvaceae > Gossypium > Gossypium rotundifolium. Next base: position 75,906,616 of record CP106726.1, on the reverse strand, counting down.
TGTTTAATTTCTATGTCTAGGCTGTGGAATCCTTTTCTTTGGCTTCTAAATTTCTTTTCTCTTGAATATTGACATTGTTAACAAACTATCCTATGCATTACTCCATTCTTTCTGCAGCTGTTATCAACTCTAGATGTTATCATGATCTTGTTAGCTGATATTTGATTATGTCTTCATCTCTAAGTCAGATTTGAGAACGAGCTTATTATTGCCACCGGAAAAGGTGACCCCGCTTTGGTGATGTCTGAGTATGGTTTCAAGTAAGGGATCAAATTCAAATGTTTAAGTCTGGAAAAGTCCTGCTGTTCTTTTTTGTAGCATATATCTTATATTATTTGGAATGCTATATATCTGAATTGGTGCTAGAAAAGTTCTGTCATTGGAAGAGTTTGCGTCTTATTTTGAGAGCATTGATCCTGTATCTCAATATAAGAGATGGACAACTATGCCACAGTCAGATAGGAAGGAACCAGCAGTGCCAAGATATAATGTTCTCTCAGAGAGGATTAAGGCAGCATTTGTTGTCAGTGATCCTGTAGACTGGGGCAGGGACATTCAGGTTTGTATTCTACTTTTGAATTAAATCGTAATTCTATGTGTTTGAATCTCATTGAAAAATCTCTGAATGATCTTAATAGAAATGATCTTGCCCTACCACATCTCAAAAATTGATTAATAAATTGCGTCAGGTGCTATGTGATGTTTTAAGATCTGGAGGCCTTCCTGGAGTTGCAAATAATAACCAACCGCCGTTATATTTTGCCGCTGATGATCTTGAATATCAGGTCTGTTATTGTGCTTATTTATGCCTAATGGAGTTTCATGGAATTCATTGCATACATTTCACGGGGTCTCTGCACTGAACCACATTATGCAGATAAAAAGAGCAGTCCTGCTATGTTGCTCTGGCTCCCCATTTTTCTTGAAGTACCTATGTCCAACATCTTTGTCCACTGCATGTCCGATGGGTATGGGATATGATCCTCTAAGGACTTTCCAAATACATAGAAATCTTGAAAGAAATTGGACTGATCTATCTCGGATGCATTCGTGTCTGACACTTGCATGCAAGTCCAAGTAACTTAGCAATCTTGAATTCAGGGAGCTCTTATCAGGACCCTTTTTTCTTCTTTTTGCCTATATATATCTGTTACCTGAGAGTTTGAGACTCAGTTCACTAGATTACATTTAGAAGCATAGTTATAAGCTTAGCTAGCAATTGGGAACTTCATTGGTTGGAAATCATCTGGCTATGTTGTGTTCTTGGCATCAAGCATCTTGATAAATATAATGTTGACTATTTTGCTGTAGTTACTAGAAACTCCACTTCTGTGGACTTGACCATAAGAAAGCATCCATTTTGAGTTGTGGAGATAGGGTTTGATCCTTCTAATGCTTCTTGCTTTCCCTTACGTGAATTTGGCACTAAACTTGCTAATAACCTGATCTGCTAATTATGCAATTCAGGCTGCCTTTCCGTCTAAGCGTCTTGGAATGGGTGCTTTTAGAATTGCACTGGAGAGCGTCTTCAACAGGTAAGGTTAGTGTCTCATTGCATTTGATAGTTCTCATCGAATGGAGAATTCAGATTAAGCTACCTTTCCAAGTTGCATATAATTAAAATATTAAAATGCTTTTATTGAAAAATGAAAATGGAAATGTTTCTTCAGTATACTGAAAGAGTTTAATTTTTCTTTGAATGTCCTTTATTCATTTACTACCCACAGCATGAGATAGCAATCGATGCCATAACTCCTTTTCATTTTAACAAACTAAGAGATCGTTTATTATCATTTTTTATCTGTTGAAAAACTAATCCTTCTAAAATCTAAACAAAGGAGATATAATCCTCCAAATACATGGCAATATTGAAAAAAAAAAATAGATATACATTCTTTGGTCATGTACCTATATCCTACTCTGACAACCAAGTCCGAGTAACATGGTAACATAGTAGAGTTTCTTACCTGAAGCTTAATCTGTCCTGCAGGATACTTAAAAGAATCATATGGCTTAAGACTTGTAGAATTCTATGTAGTTACGTCTTTAGGACAGTTGTCTTATTTTACTATAATGGTACATCTGTTCTTGCAGAATCAACCCGAAAAGGCTGGAGTATGTAACATATGGGAAACCAAATCCATTTGTCTTCAAGAATGCTGAAGTAATATTGAGCCAACTTCAATCATCTTCTTGTCAAGATCATTCCAAGAATAATGGAGTCCCTGGATCACATCCTTTTGAAACACTTTACATGATTGGTGATAATCCATCGGTTGATGTCAAAGGTGCACAGCAGGTTTGTCTACATACTCCTTGACATTTTCCTCAATCGTGTTAATAGATCCTGTGCACCCAGTTATACAAAGTTTAGAACATCTTTACATCATCCGATTTCCAGGCAGGGCATCCTTGGTTTTCTATTTTGACAAGGACGGGAGTTTTCCAAGGAAAAGATAATCATGCTGAATTCCCAGCAGATCTGGCAAGTTGATTAAATCTAATCTCAATACTTGAGAATTCAACTATGATTCTACCAGATTGTGCAAATTGTCCCAAAAAGATCTGCCGTACTTCTTTGCTTTACCTGATCAGATTTCGCCGTTGGTTGTGCAGGTTGTGGATTCGGTCGAGGAGGCTGTGGACTACATTCTTAAAAGAGAGTGCGTTGAACTCAGAGCTTAACTCAATTGGTTAATACAAATATTTATCAAGGAGTTGACATCAAACATGTCAAATATATAGATTATTTTGGAAATGGTATTCATATTCACATTTTTTTTTTTTTACATAAATGGAAAATCTAAGAGGTTCTTTTGAATGTCAAATAATGGATTCCACCAGTGTGCTCTACTTTTCTATTGAATGTGGCTTCCCCACTTTTTGGGATCTGATAATTCTAGATGACATGGATGTTTAAATAAGATTAATATATGGTCGGTAATTCTAGTATTAACAAAACAAATTTCATTTATTAAAGAAAAATGTTTATCCATTTTTAATGTTATTTGTATATTATTTTTTGTAAAATTATTGAACGTGAACAATAATGTATGAAACTTAGAACTAGAGCTGAGGATTAGGGTGAACTCATTGTTAAAAGTTAGTATTTTATTTAAATTTTTATAAAAATATTTTTTTAACAATTTTATCATAAATTTTAATTATATATTTTTTATATAATATTTATAACAATTCACAAATCCTTCATACACGATGAGCGGAATTTTTTTAAATTTTACAAGCATATTAAAGTTGTGACAAGTGTGATTAATCTGATTGGGGTGGAAATTGGAACACTTTATGTGCCTAAAAATAAAAGCAAAAATGAGAAGGGGTTTGTCGTAATTTTACCTCAACCCCCTTATCCAAGAACAATTCTTTTCTTTTCAATTCTGAGTTCTTCAAAAACAACTAGATAAGCCCCTTTCAACCCCAAAACTCTCACTTTCCACTTTCCTTTCAATCTTCTTCTCTTATTTCCGCCATGGAAATAGCTCTCCTTTCCTTCCCTTCCTCCAAACCCCCGCTTTCCCAAACCCTAACTCTAAAACCCACCGCCCCATTCCTCCGACCATCCAAACCCAACCTCCCTTCTTTCAGACCGTCCCCATTCCCTTCCATCAGAGCCGCCATTTCCCGAACCAAGAAGGAAGAAACCGTCGAAACTGTCAAAACCCAGTTGGAGAACTGTTACCTCTTGGCAGCAGTCGAATACAAGGGCTTCACCGTCAAGCAATTCCAGGACTTGCGCCGATCGCTTCCCGAAACGTCGAAACTGCTCGTCGCTAAGAACACTCTGGTCCTGAAAGCCATCGAAGGGACTAAATGGGAGGCCTTGAAACCCTGCATGAAAGGGATGAACGCTTGGCTTTTCGTTCACACCGAAGAAATCCCGGATGCCATTAAGCCTTACAGGAGTTTCCAGAGGGAAAAGAAAGTTGAAAATGACTTCACGGGGGCTGTTTTCGAAGGCAAATTCTACGGGCCTGGTGATTTTAAGCAGTTGGAAAACATGCCTACGAGAGCTGAGGTTTATGCTAAGCTTTTGGGAAGTTTACAGAGTCCTGCTATTGGACTTGTTTCCACACTTCAAGCTCCCGCAAGAGATGTTGTTATGGTTTTGAAGGCTTATGTGAAGAAGCTTGAAGAGGAAAGTGGTGGAAATTAATGGCTTCTTTTTTGAAGATTGCTCGCTGTAAGTGTAATTTAAGAACCCTCCCCCCCCCCCCAAAAAAAAAAAAAAACCACTTTTTTTGTGGTATTTAAACACAGCATTATGTGCATTGTGCTAATATGTTGTTTTATTCTTGTAGAATCATGTAATACTGGACTTTGAATTGCTGATATTAGAATCACATTGCAAGTTGATTTTTTAAGTGATTCTTTTTATATTTTTCGTAATCTTCTAGTGTGTAATAGTTCTGTTTAGTTCGAGCTCTCATTGTTAATGCTTGTAAGAATATGTTAGTACTTGAAAGAAAAGTGAAGAATGAGGTTAGCATAGATGCCCTGACATTAATATAGCATCTGAATATGAACTTAAAAGGAATGGTGTGAGATTTAGGCAATACAAGGGAATTATATATATGGGGATCATGTTCTTATACCTTTATCCGAATGATGTGACTGGAGTCACTACTTTATGTTAGTATAGCTCAAGATTGAAGAGTTCGAGCAACATAGAGTTAAGAGTGGGAACAACTCGGGCTCTTTTGTATATTCTTAGTGAGTTTTGCTTCTGCTTAAAATCTTGCATTTAGTTTGAACTGATCTTTGAATGATAACTGCTTAAATTTGTAGTTAGTTATTCGGATCAACTCAAATATGAATTATACAATTCGAGTTACTCGAAAATTACTCGAAAATTTAAATAAGAAAAGATAAAATTACTTCGTTTTGGTAAGTGTTTACTCATCGGTCGTTCTTATATAGTTAAATAATCTTAAATAATCTTGTACTTCGTCTAGTAGTTAAATAATCAATTCATGTAAAAGTAACATTGAGTATAAATAAAATAATTGTTAACTTGACTCGAAATTTTTTGACCCGATTCGACTCTATTCGAAAAATATTTAAATTGAGTTTGGTTGCTAAAATAGGATTTGTCAACTTGATTAATCATAAAATTTTTTGATTTGATTCGATTCGACTCGACTTGATCGAATATTCCCTCGTATTCCTAATATGATATACTTTGTTATTCTTCATTGTATGTATAAATTAAGCTCGATAGTTTTTATGAGGAACTTCACGAAAGACTTGAAATCTAAACTAGCTCTATTATGAAGCTTGATGGTCCTTTTTACTTTTGTGAAGCTCAATGATTTGTATCCAAATTAATGGAATAATGATTATAAGTATGGAATTAAATAATTAACTCAAAATAATCTTTATAATAGACTCGTAAAGTCATCATTTCAACCAAGATAGAGGGTTTTAGTTCTAAACGGAAGAGGTGCACTTTTTGATGATGGAATCACTCTTCAATTAGCATTGGTTGTTTCCATTGGAGTTCATATAAGAAGTGCATTTTTGTATATAAATCTTTATAATATTTATCAAAAAATTGACTACTCTTTCATTGAATAGCATAAATTGTATTAAAAGCCGAGTATATGCATTCATATATCAATGAATGAATCACCAACCATGTTTTTCAGTAATTTAATATAAACACTAATTTACTTTTACTTTTTAAGGTTGGGATAAAATGGTGTCCTTTTATAATTGAATATTATGCAAATAGATTTGCCCTAAATTCTCTCTCACTTACAAACAAATTATATATATAAATATATGTATATATCATTCAATTTTTATATTGAAAATTACTGAATTAAAATACTCTTTAAAATCCCATAAATAAAATGTGGGTCGACAAAGATTGCACTTTCCAAACATAGATTTTACCGTCCAAAACTACGTTTAGTTAATAGACCTCACAAAAAAAATTAATATTAGGGTAAATTTAAAAAATAATCACTTATGTTTAAAATGTTATGTGATAGTCATTTACGTTATCGTTTTGTTACGAAGCGATCACTGTACCGTTAAACTCCGTTACTTCCCTAACGGCAGTCTTAAATAGGTTTTAAATGCCAACTCGGATGTCCAGTTGCTGGGATGAAAATAGGTTTTTAATTAAATAAATTTAATTTGGACTATCATGTAGGACATCCAAGTTGGCATTTAAAACCCATTTAGACTGCCACATAGGACCATCGTTAGAGAGGTCTTAACGGTAAAGTGATTACTTCGTAACAAAACGATAACATAAGTGACTAAAACATAACATTTCAAACATAAATGACTAAAATGTAACCTGAAACAAACAAAAATAACTATTTTTACATTTTACCCTTAATATTTTACATTTAGACTTTAAAATTGTTGAATCTCATTTTACTATTTAAAATATATTAAAATAAGTCGATTAATTTTTTTAGTGTTGGTAAAGTTTTACGTCTCAAAATCTTAGTGTTTATATTGAGTTAAAAAGTAATTTTAGTTTAATTCTATTTATGTTAAAAGTAAATATTAAGTATTTAAACTTTAAATACTAAATTTAAAGTATAAAATTTTTCGATACATTATTTAAAATTAATTATGAAATATAATTAGATTATTTGATAAATATAAATTATGAAAAAATTATTTTCTACAATTTATCCTTAATTTATAAACTTTTACTTCATTCCGATCAAAATTCAAATTTTAAATATAAAATTTTATAGAATAATATAATATTAAAATAAATAAAATCAATTTGAATTAATTGCAAATATTTTACATTAAGTAATAAATAGCTCTTATCTATTTATCATTTATCATATTTTTTTATTGAAAAATTTTATCAATTGTTATTATCAAACATATGTAAAAAAAATGAAATCAACTGAAAATATCAATTTTCAATTATTTATTTATTTTTTTTTTTTTTTTTTACAATTTATCAAACAATACCTTGGATTAAGCTCCACAATGTACGTATGTTTGTCTCGATTTTTTTTTTGGGTATAAATTCAGATATATTTCGATCATCAATCCTCCTATTTGTGCATTATAATAATTTGATTCTAATCGTAGTAATTTTTATTTACTGATGATAATTGTAGTTTCGCTTATGTACTATAATGATATATTTTGATTGTGATTATACAAATATATTAATTTTATTTATACCTTAAAAACATATTAAGATGTTTATACAATTATTTTTACATTAATATTTTATATTTTTAAAATTAAAATATTATTATTTTAATTTGGGTTAGATCATAACATATTGAATTGTTGAATTGTTGAAAATGTATATAAAAAAATCAAACCCTATTTAAAGAAGAAAAAGGGTAAAATATGTAATTATTAAGTAATTTTGAATTTGTTAACAAATGATAAAAGAAAGGGAAAAGCAAAATGTAAGTGTATTATTACAAATTAATCATTTTAGTTATATCCAATCATATGCATTTTCACCATCTAAATGAATGAAAAGCACATTTTTAATGTATTTTCAAGAATTGGTAAAAGAATGAAAAATGTTATGGCATGAGTAGAAATTTTCTAAAACACAAAGGGCACAATTGCAAAAAGTGAGAATTTAAATAAAAATAAAAAACCTTCTTGTGAATTTTAACCTTTCTCTCTCACTTTCTTCCCTAAAGTGTGTTTGGGTCTGATTTTCCTGTTCTTTTTCTCTCTCTCTATATGTCTGTGTTTATCTCTATCTCTAGTTGTCTTAGCCGTTGGAATCTGAGGTAAGAAAGTGGAGAAAGAACGTTAAAAAAAAGGTGTATTTCATATGGGTTGGTTCCCTTGTGGTGGAAAACCAAACAAAAAAGGAAAGAAAAAGCTGCCCAATCATAATAATACAACCACCATCAATTCATCTGATGATCAGATCCCATCTACTTCAGGTTCTTAGTGCTTTTATATTCTTATGATTTCGAATACCACTTCAAATTTTTATTCTTCTTTTTATGCCCCTCACTGAAGATTTCTGTTTTTCTTTTTCTTTTTTTAAAGTGAATTCCCATTTATCTTAGCTGAAAATTGTTTAGTGTAAGACCCATCTATTTAGTTGTTTGAATTTCTAGTTTGCCGGGTTTTCAATGCTTTAGTTTGATCTGATGTAGGATTTTTTTTTTTTAAGGTTAGTAATTTTCTTTTTATTTTTTGTTTGATTATTTGTTTGAAATACCACCTTGGGTTTGTTTTGAAACTATAAAGATGAGAAGTTGATGGGATTTTGTAATTCTAAATTCTATTGATTCTGGGATTCGTGTTATATATATGTGTGTATGTACTGATTTGGAATCTCAGTTGTTAGCTTGACTGTGCAATTCAACTAATTTGATGCTAAGTTAATTCTTATGGAGGAACTTGGGGTTAAATTGTAATCATCATTGAACTTCTAGAGTTTAAACTATGTTATATTTTTTGTTCTTAATGTGGTTATAGTGTATAGATTAGATTTTCTTTGAAAGCCTAAAGAATTATTGCTAGTTTAAGCATATTATTATTTGTATGGAGAAAAAGAATACTTGAAATGAAACATATTCTCTTTATTCTCTATTCATGTTACTTGGATTTGAGTGTGAGTGTCGAATTCGAGCATGTTCAATCTTTACCTATGTTTGGATATGCATCGGATATGTATATTTAAAGAAAAATGAAGAATCAAAGTAATAATTTTTTTTTATGATAAAAGGGTATGGAATCTTGAATCTTGTTTGCGTGGTTTTCAGTCTATTGACTGTTATTATGAGATTGATAATAAAACCCGTCTTTGGCTTCTGTTGCTGTGATAGTATCATAGTTGTGTGTGTTGCCAGATCAATTTCTGGAAGTATTATATTAAGTTTGTTTTTCACGTCGTTGTAGAAAAGCTGAAGGTGAATTCTGTGCCAGATGCTAAGAAGGAGGCTAACAAGGATGGAGGGTCGGATCACATTGCAGCACACACATTTACTTTCCGTGAATTGGCAGCTGCAACGAAGAATTTCCGGGCAGATTACCTTCTGGGTGAAGGAGGTTTTGGCCGAGTGTATAAAGGGCGATTGGAGAGCACTAATCAAGTATGTGTATTAATAAGATTGTAAATTTTGTAGGAAATACAAATACGTGAGATCAAAATGACATGATACTCCTCTCAAATGATCTCATACACCTTTAGTCGATAATAGGATCATAGAAGTCATAAATTTCATTGTTTTGTTCTGCTAAAATATGATTAGGTTGGCTTGTGAAATTTCATTCTTCATGAATATTTTTAGTTTCGGAAATATATGTCCCTTAACCATACATAACTTCTAGTCGACCTTAAGTTCATCACCTGTATCGCATAGGTTGTGGCAATCAAGCAGCTTGATCGTAATGGATTGCAAGGGAACCGGGAATTCCTTGTCGAAGTATTGATGTTGAGCCTGCTTCACCATCCTAACCTTGTCAACTTAATTGGATATTGTGCTGATGGAGATCAAAGGCTTTTGGTGTACGAGTACATGCCGTTAGGATCTTTGGAAGATCATCTACACGGTATGTATGTATAGCAATTATCAAATTCTAAACTCGTGTTCTGTATCCTGGTTTCTTTCACGACATTGAATGTCATACTTCAGTTGTCATGGTTAATGCTAATTTTTCCTGTTCTGAATTTCTGGTGTTCGGTTGGTGCCTATTTTTTAGTCCGTTCTTGCAATTGTTTTACATACCTTATCTTATTTTTCTCGTGTGCTTTTATATTCTAGACTTACCTCCTGATAAAAGGCAACTAGATTGGAATACAAGAATGAAAATAGCTGCAGGTGCTGCCAAAGGTTTGGAGTATTTGCACGACAAAGCTAGTCCGCCTGTTATATATCGTGATTTAAAATGCTCAAATATATTGCTTGGTGAGGGCTATCATCCCAAGCTATCGGATTTTGGCTTGGCCAAACTGGGTCCTGTTGGGGATAAGACTCATGTATCCACGAGAGTGATGGGCACGTATGGATATTGCGCACCAGAATATGCAATGACCGGTCAGCTTACATTGAAATCGGACGTTTATAGTTTTGGTGTTGTTTTGCTTGAAATCATTACTGGAAGGAAAGCTATCGACAATTCGAGAGCTGGTGGTGAGCAAAATCTAGTTGCCTGGGTAAGATTGCTTTGGCTTCTCTCTTTTACCGAATTGATGAGAATTCAAAGACACATTTTGTTTCTGTGGCTTGTATTTTTGCATTATTGTTCTGAAATCTGAAATGTCTGAGAGTCTACATTACTTGGGCTAGGATATGTGTACTGGATACGGTTATATTCATTTTTTTTGTAAGTTTTTTCATGTATTTGGACTGTTGTTTCCCCATAGCACGAATATGCATCAGACATGAGTGTTGGATACCGAGACATCAAGAAAATCAAGAGCCAGAGCATCGTAGAAGAGAATTATTTGGTCACTGAGGCAGAATCCTTCTGATGAAGAAAGTAAAACTAGAAAGAAGCATAATAATTTTTGCAAATCTTTTTAGTTTTTTTTCCCCATATATTCTCTAATTGCATAATTGTTTGTTTTTATTTAACAGGTTCGTTCATTTTTGTTTAACAGGCTCGTCCTTTGTTTAAAGATAGAAGGAAATTTGCACAAATGGCCGACCCATTACTTCAGGGACAATATCCGGTAAGAGGTTTGTACCAAGCTCTAGCTGTGGCTGCAATGTGTGTTCAAGAACAGCCGAATATGCGACCACTGATAGCCGATGTAGTCACTGCCCTCACCTATCTTGCTTCTCAAAAGTATGATCCAGGAACTCAGACGGTTCAAGGATCTCGTACCAGTTCTTCCACTCCGAGAATGAGACGGGAATAGTTTCAGGTAAGGGAAAGTAACCATTTACTCCTATGAGAAGAATTGAATCTCTTGGCAGCTGATGATGGAGATTAAGAAGCAACAGGTTTTTATATGTTTGAGATTTACAATTCTCGGGCCCGGAGTCCCTTGCCAATCTGTCCCCGGATGTGGAAATTTGTGAGTCCGAATGGCCGGCCTGATGCCCGAACTTACCTTGTTTAATTTAACAGTTTTCCCCATCTTTTGTTTTTGCTTGAAACCCTTTTGGCCTATCATTTACTCTCTTTTTTTTCTGTCCAAAAATTTGTTCTTATGTACAATTGAGCTTTGTATCTAAAATGTCTTTGATATACAAACTGCTGTTCCCTTAAAGATGTTTCATATCTGCTTGTCAATATTATTTGGTTTAATTATAAAAAAAGAACCTCGAACTAAAGTTCACTAATCAATCACGACATTATCTTTTTATTCGAATCAATTGAACCCTCAAACATTTGTATTCATTCATTTTAGTCCTTAAGTATTTATGTTGAGATAATTTTCACTAAATTTGAAGATCGAGATTTAGCATTTACAAATATAATTTATTAATCTATACGTATATATGATGATGCAAATCAAGCTTTAACCTTTACAATTGAAGCCTTCGATATTTAATTATTTATTTTATCAACCAATTTTAGATTGCATGCATTATTGACATATAAATTAATGATCAGATACTTAGTTATTAGAAGTTAGAAAGTTATCTGAGTGCCATAAAAATATAGTTGATTTGCGAAAATGTAATTGCCAAAAATAATTGATTTACGAAAAAAATGTACGAGTTGACAACCAACTTAAAAGGGTCAAGAAACACTTGTAAACTCTTTTTTTCCACCCAATCTTTTCTAACTAAAAACAATACTAAATTAATCCGAAATATATAAATAAAATTATTAACTAAAATTCAAAAAAGAAAAATAAAGAAGTCAAAAACATATACTTACAGTTGATCTCCTATTTTATCTCTCCTTATTACATTTTCTTTATTTCTACAAACAAGCATTATTAGTTACTAAATAATAAACAAATGATAAAATAATTTATATGAGTATTATATTGGTTTTCCGAAAAAAAATTATTACAACAGACTATCAAGTTACCAACTCTCCTGAATTGCCAATACTAAATTTGAATATATTATCTACCGTGGCTTATGAATGGATGAGGTGCAGGCTGCAAATGATGGATGTGGCAATGTATGCAGGTATCGAAACAAGACATACCGGTAATTCTCTCATTCCTTATCTTGAACTTCGATGCTATTTGTTTCCTTGCCTTGAACTTCGACGCTATTCGTTTCCTTGCCATTTGTTAACTTAGCTATTGTGTCTTTTTGCTGGATTTCGGTATTCTGATCTTCGTTTGGGAGCTTTCCGTCCTGCGATGAATCTGGACTCGCCTGTCCCTGTTTTGTTTGATCTTGTTAAGTCATCCCAACATTTTAAACAAGCAAAGCAGTCATCTGATCATACCCCAACTTATAAGAAAGTATATGAAAACAAACCTTGTTTCTGTCACGCCAGCCAAGTCCAAATGGTCGGGCAAGTAAGCTAATCTTACGGGCAGGGATTTCTTGTTGAGGCTCTTGATTGCTGCGTGCTGGTGAATCTGGATGTGGCGATCTGCAATCTTATTTTTATTAGAAGGGAGAAACCAATCCAGAAGCATGATGAGTCCAAAACGAAAATAGATGCTCATAACATCTTTGCATTGAGCGTAGCTTTAGAATGGTATTGCAAGAAATAGAAAGAATAAAATCAGAGAAAAACAATGTATTGCTTTGTCACCAAATCTTTGCCTCTTGACATACATAGACATCTGACACACTGACTAAAAATTTCTCATGCAAGCATAGAAGACTTGAAATTGGCAAAAGATCGATTACACACCGTGGAGAAGATAGGGCTTTAATTTGTCCAGACTGGTACTGTAAGGTAGCCTCCAACATCGATTCTGCCATAACCACTCTTTTCTCCATTTCAGCAAGTGAAGCAATGGCCTCTTCATACTTTTCCTGCATTAACATAAAAGTTAAACCCATGAATGGCAATGAAAAGATATAAGAACTCAAAATCACCCCCCCCCCCCAAACACCCCCAGAAAGGTATTTTGAGGGGCAGAATTTTATGCAGAAATGGAAAAGAGCATTTTCTTAACCAATTTTCTAGTTAGAGTACATCAATAAACATTGTTATGAACGTGTCCCAGTGCTTGGTTAGTGACAGCTTGACAGGTACCTAAATTTCTTTTCCTAGTTTGCAACTATATTGCATAGTTGGTCTGACTCTTCATTTTTTTTAAGTACTTGTATCAGACATCCATGTTCAATGCATTTTTGGACATGGATATGGAGATATGATCCTATAAGGACCCTCCAAATACTTAGAAAAAATAGGAATACTTGTGTCAAATAAGTACCCTTATCCAACACTCACACCCAAGTCAAAAGTAACAAAGGCTTACAGCAATAAGTGATTAGACCTATAGTTTTTAAACCATTATCATTAATTGAATGATTTCCACTCAAGAACCAAAGGAAATATTTACTGACGAAAGTTTCATGGCAAAACAAGAGCTTTGAGCACGATGAGTACCTGAAGCTTTTGAGCAGTATGTCTTTGAACAGCGGCATCTTGTTCGGCATATCTGCGAGCATCTTCAGTTACCCTTTGTTCTTGCTCCACTCGCATTAGGACCTGTGAAATATGTAATGCATCTTCTAATATTCAAGATGTATAATAAGATAAGACAATCTTCCACTAATTGAACATGAGGAAAACAAATCAAACCTGAAGCATTGCATTTTCTTGTTCTTGCTTCTCAGAAAGTGCTTTACGAAGCTCAGCAACTTCTTGCTCTAATTGCTCCACCTAAACATCAGAAGCAGATTCTTAGTACACATCAAGAATCCCAGCATACAGCTCAATTAAGGAACACAAAGTGCCAGGTAAAAGCAAGCAAATAAGTTGCATGGAGATGACTTGTAGTTTGACAATAGTCCTAAGCAAAAGCTAGAAAATCGAATGCAAAAACTGGGCAAGGAAAAATGGAAAAAAAATGCAGGAGCAACAATGATAAATATTCATGCCAAAGGAGCTGCCACTAGTAAAGATATTCCAGTTTACCCTAGCACTTAATTGCCGTCGGTTATCGTGCTTAACCATTTCCATCAAAGCAGTCTCCAGCTCTTCAGATCTGATACAAACGAGGAAGAATCAAGATTGTCACTGTAACATTCATAAGGGGGTTATTTTGGCCTAAGAAAAAAGGATTACTTTAAAACTATTAACGAACGATTTCCAGAATAAATTGCAAATATTACGTTGTTAGATATATCCAATTTGTAAACCATTGAAATGTGGCTAGGATATGTCCATGCATAAAATAGGTGAAGAACAAGTGAGTAAACAGATTTGCAACCAACAAAATAAATTGCACTGCCACTATTAAACAGTCTATAGCAAGGTGAGGGTTGCAAAACTTGAAAACCATCGAGATGATATAAATTATTAACCTGAGGACAGCTGATCTTTTCTCTTCCAGCAACCTGCATAACTCAACCTTTAGCCATACAACCTGCACATGATTGTTTACAAGACATTAGGATTATGGGAACAACATAAAACAAGCTAACAAAATCCCATGCATGAACACAAGACATGAAAAGAATACGTTTGAGTATGATCTTCCAAATTTCAACTTGCCAGTGCCTATAAATCCACAAGATATTAGCATAGCTTATATTAACCAAGGTGGAATGTTTCAATGCATATGAAAATAACACAACAAATCCACACGGGTAGATAAATAGATTTTTGTTATTGAAAGTTTATGAAACATGGCAAAATAATAGTTCTGATATGAACTTCAAGATCAATTTGAAATTAGGTCCTATAAGACTAAAAATTAGATGCTAAAAGAGAGCTCATGCCACAATCTAACATATGCATGCAGTCTTGTCAATAAAGAATTATTCAACTAACAAAACACACATTTCAACCACATGTGATTGGTAACATAAATCCTTCTGAAGCTCCTTTTTAGGCAATATCCTGTGTTAAACCCTGTACCATTTTATGTATTGTAGGCCCTAATATATGGAATTAGAAAAAACTCTCCTAAAATCAGAATACATCAGTTTATTCAAAATATAAACATATTTCTGATTTACTATGAAAATATGTAAGTGGCCGTGCAAGTGGGTATATTCTACTGGATAAGGTACCAAGATCATCCATATACAGACAAAATGCAACATTGAATAATGAATTGTTCATGAAAAGTGAATGCAAATTGACACCTGCTCTTGAAGATCTGGAACTGCATCTAGCTCAGCATCCCCATTCAGACCGATAAGAACTTTGTCCTCATTCCCGGACCCAGACTCGGAACAAGAGCGATCCACATTTTTTTGTGAATCAACAAGCTGCACTGTCCTATTTGTTTCAGTAAGCACTGATTTAGGGTCATGCTTAAAATTATATAGCTTAGTTGCCAGGCCCTGACAATCCTTCCAATCTTGAAGCCCCTTTGATCTTTCCTCAACTGCAGTTATTACAGCTGAGCAGTGCTTCTCTCTCAACTCCTTTAATCTTTTTTCATTGACATTTTGGTAACCCATACAAGCTGTCAATACAAGTTGACTGCTGTCGAATGTTGAACCAGCCAATGACTGTAGTAAAGTAACTGCATCTCCCGCATCCTTACTTGTAACTAGTGCAGGGCCTATAAGAAAATTAAGTTACATTTTGTAGATTAAAACAGCTCATTTGTCACTACTTCCACACTTCCTCTTCCCTAATAATATAAAAAATTTCAGAATGCTCATGTGTCTTTTACCCCATACCATATAACTCCATTAAAGCAAGTGCAGTCCTAAAAAGCATGACACGATTTCCTTCATACAGGAGCACATCCCAGACTCGAAGCACTGTAGTGAGGAGAAACCCATCAGGAAGCTTGTGAGTAAGCACAGGTGATTCCAATTACTAAAAGAGAGTGCAACAATAGTAAACTAGCAACAAAAGCAGCAACTGCAGAAGGAACTTTTTGAATGGCGTGATAAATTGTGCAACTAGTTAAATATAGCTACAAGACACAGCATGAAACCTGACCACTTTCCCATGGAAGCATGTTCATAAAAATGGAAAGGAACCATGGTCCAGTAACCCATGCCACTTGCACTCCCAGATAATCTAGGTGATTGACTGCAAAGAACATAAAAATGTCTATCATAAACGGCTTGCCCAAAATACACAACGGAAAGAGACATGTGGAAAGTTCAAGCACAAAAAGAAGAATATTGAAAAAGAAAAACAAACCCAGTTTGGGAAATCTTTCGCGCATCAACTCCTCAAAAACAAGTTGGTCAACCTAACAAAAGGCCACAAGTTACCAGGATAATTATCTAAAGCAGAACCATCAATCACTTTAACGTTCTCAATTAGGAGAAAGCAGATAGTAGAAATCAATTGGCAAGAAGAAAGTGTTAAGCAAAATATTACCTGAGACTCAATCATTTCCTCTGAGTAATAACCGTCAAAATAGTCATCAATAATGCCCACCAAAGTCCTGGAATGTGTACTACGACTTAGAAGAATACAAAGCCAATGATGCACTTATTTTTAAAAACTAAATGCCTTTCTTGCCGCTAAAAATAGAGAATCCCAACAAATAAGAAAGATAGGAACATGTAAATCATGTGCATGAAGAGAGTAAATACATTCCAGTAACAAAATATGCCCTGATCTGTAACTTTTAAAAACGAATTTCATGAATAGAACAAGGAATATGGGACATGCAAGGAATTTTCTCAACTGAGTCTCAACCTACCAGAAGGCATTTTCTTCAGGCATCAAGAGGAGTAACAAGGCAGCAAAGAAATTCATGGCCTGCATGAGAAAAACACATATCCCAAAAAGCTCTAAAACACTCTAGACATGGCCATAGGAAACATATTTCTGAACCTAGTACCTGACAGTACCCAACAGAGGGGTTATGTCGAGCATACGCTGTAAGTAACCGTCTCAGAGCATTTCTACCATCATCATCCAGAGCAGGGTGACCTGGGAATGTTCTGGGCAAATCCTGTTTTTAGAACCATTAATCAGTTATGAAACTCAAACTAATAGCAATAACACCAAACAAGGCAGCACCAGCTGCTGAAGAAACAAAATACAGATTTCAGAAAACTGCAGGTGAAACAACCTTCTCAATTTGCCCCTTCCATTTCTCAGGCTCACATATTGACTCTGTGGTTGAACCCTTACACTCTGACAGGAAGCTCAGTTGTTCAGTGTTGTTGCCAGAGTTAGTTTCATTAGCAAGCAGACCCTTGTAATAATTCTCCAGTCTGCGGGTCCTCACACCAACAAAGGCTTGCCAAAGCTGTAATGACCAAGTTCATGAAAGAAAGAGAGAGAGAGTGGAAAATCAAGAGAGAGAAAGAACATCAAATAAAATACCTCTCCCCTAAGAGCCATCGGTACTCCACCACGAACAAGAACTTCCAACTCCTCTTTCCAGGGAAATAAAGATTCTATAGGTGCTGCATCTGCAGCAGCAGCACCTGTAGTTGTACTTCCGCTGTCACTTGTAGGGGAATCCTGAACTGGGTCAGATCTCTCTGCATCATAAAATTCATCCTCAGAATCCTCCTCTGATGCTCCCTTTGGGACTCTAGCATCTTCAGTAGGAGCTAATGGTTTCCCTTGACCTGTTTCTCGCTCATCTTTAGATAAATTGTCTTTCTTCTTTACACGGATACTCATTAAATCTTCAATGGCTCGAAGGGATGGTCTAATTTCAGTCCATATTTGGATCCGATGAACTCTTTTCTCTGGTTCAGATTGTACCTTCTCTTTTTCTGTATCATTCTCAGACACACTATCCAAACCAGACTTATTTTCACATAAATCATCTCCTTCAGCTTCCTTCTGCACTTCATTGTTTCCATCCTCTGCAGCTTCAGTGTGTGAGACCTCCTTGCCTTCCTCTGAGGATACCCCTTCGAGAGGCAATTGAGGAGACTCTGACTGGCGTTCCAAAAAATCACTCCACCTATCTGATCTTTCCTCCTCTTCTTCCTAAAGTCACATGTATAGATACAATATGAACCTGTCATTAATCTTAGTTGAAATTATTTCTTTTGATTACCATTCAGTCACCCAAGAATTAGTCAAAGAAACTATTAAAGTTCTGAATCATTGAGCTTGATATCATTCAGGGCCCATAATTGGCAAGAAAAAGGATTAAAGAAAATATGCTAATTTAAGTCTTAACATTACTTATATGCTCAAGTTATTCTATAGTTTCAGAGAATACGACACATTATCAGTATTACCATGATATATGAGTTAGCATTTAAGTATCCTTTTCTTTAGCAACTGAAAAAAAAGCAGGATAGAAACAAGAGAAGTACCTTGTAAATATTAGCATATTCTCGGTATGTTTGCACATGTTGAGGTCTCACCGCAAATCCATAGGCATCCCTGTCAATAGCAAATAGCTTTCAGTGACACCTTGATCATTCTATGAAAAAAATCTCAAACGAAGTTTGCAAATTTCCACGATATTCTATGTAAAAATTAACTTAAATTACTTCATTACTTGCATTACCGCAACATTCTAATAAACAAAGTAGCAATAATAACCTAAGCTTATCAAATTCAAGTCAAGACAACTCATTGCGAAATAAAATCTAGAGCAACAAATAAGCAGAAACATCAAACTAAAGGTGAAATAGCAAGTAACGTTATCCGAATACAACCTGCAATCGACATTCAAGCTCTGGCTACTTTCACAGTTTCACTAGAAAACAACATATCATAGTCAAATCTAAACTAGTCTACTTTCCATTATCACTCAACTTCCAGTCAATTTGCTCAAAAAATCAAACTAAGGCCATTGAAACAAAAAGGTCAATAAAAAATCACGGATTTAAGCAACGTTCTCAGTGAAACTAACTTAAATCACTAGCAACAAGCCACCGCATTCCTCAATTACTAAACTAAACTCTGATCGTAGTCAATAAGGTCTTGATCATGAAAAAATCTAACTAAAAAAGAATCAATCAAAATCGAACTTGAATTTACCTGCAATCGGCACCCAAAGATTGCCAAGTTACACTAGGAAGCAACATATGCTCATATTCTATACTCAAATTAGTTCCAAGAATTAAATCACATTTCACATTATCAAGTCCAAATCGAAGTCAAAACAGTGAAAATTTTTTTACTGAAAATAAAAAGATCTGATCAAAATGTTGAAGGATCAGAGACAGAGATAGACGGGACCCGTGGCGAGAAGAGAGTACCTCTTGTGGTCGAAGGTTACAAGGGGGTTCACCGCATTGATGGTGGCGGCGGAGGATCTCATTTAGTTTCTGCTGAAATGGAAAGATTTGATTGGACTGTGAGATACTGAGGATGTCGGTGACGGTGACGGTGACGAGAGGATCTCCTGTATTCTGCAACGGAAAAAAACAATGGAAGAGAAAAGAAAGGAGATATAAAATAAAGAGAGATGAAATTGGAAGGAGGGTGGAGTTCTCTGTTTGGGCAGAAGGTAAGTGTGGGGAGAAGTGAGATGAGGAAAGTGAGGCACATGCAAAATGGCGAGATTAAAGTCACATTATTACCATGTGGACAGATTTCTTAGCACGGAAATCGATGTCGGAAAAAGGCAACGCTTTGAATATGAGAAATTTTAATAATATAAAGAGTTAGAATCTAGACCATAATCCTTGAATTTATAATAGGTAAATTTCATGTAACTAAATTATTAATAAATTTATATTTTAATTATTTAATTTTAAAAAGTTATAAAATTTTAATTGATTTATTCAAAAGTTTTCATTTAAATTTTTGAACTATTCAAAAGTTTTTTTTTAAGTTACTAGACTGTTAAGTATTTTTTTAAAGGTCGACAAGTGAGAACTAAGTAATGATTCAATGATTAGTATGATGAATTAATACTCATCAACGAGTAGAAGAACATATTTTAGATTCAAGTCGACTTGACAGTCAATGTCGAAAATTAGAGATTAAAATTGTTTAGATTTTGATTAACAAATTCATGACGTTTACAGTTATTTCACAAAAAAATTGAACAATAAAAGAGAAATAAAATGAGAGCTTTCAATTAGTGCATGCGGTATAAATAAAAAATGCCATACAACAGCAACTTTAACAACTCGATAACTTAAATAATTTTTTTTTAAATAATTCAACAACCATTTTATAACTTTTAAAATTAAATATCCAAAACATAAATTTATTAATAATTTGATGACCTTAAGTGTAATTTACCCTTTATAGTATTTATATTCATTTCTTTACAAGACCAACCTTAAAATATGCTCAACTCAATTGCACTCGCACGTAAAATATCAAGTCCTACATTGAATAGGGTTAAGTCTACAAGAAGAAACAAGAAAAACATATAAATATAAATATTATTTTATAGTATTTTATATTTTTAAATAATTTTAAAGGCAGATTTATATGATCCTCTAATTTTTTTAAAAAATAGTCATTCATTTAATTTTTATCTCTTTTATTTTTAAATTTTATTATTTATTAAATCAATTCAAAAAATAAAAAATTAAATTCAATTAATTTTATTGACGTGATATACATTGACTATTTTATAGATGCCATAAGAATATATATTAATTTTCTATTCATTTCAAATAATTTGATAAATAATATAAATTTAAAAATAAAAAGAGGTGAAAAATAAATGAAGGACTTAAATGAATATTTTGCAAAATTAAGAGGAAATAAGTTATTATCATTTTTTTTAAAAATGAGTTAGAAGGATAGGGATCTATGTTAAAAGTTTTAGTCTTTTGATTATATAGAAGGAAGCAATTCTTTGTCACCTTTTATCATATTGTGTCGGCAATGAAAATATTTGCTTGAAATTGTAATGTTATTATCCACAGTTATATATATATATTTATGTATCAAGTGAATGTTAAAATATCACCATACCATGGCCATACAATGGCATGCCGAAAAAGAGTAGGGCCTTTTGGAAACATGTAGGCCATGGTCATGATTAATTATTGAACCAAGATACTAAAAAATATTTTAAAATATAATTTTTATAAAAATAATATAAATTCGACAAATCTGCTAATTGCTCACCTAATTCCTTAATGATAGAGTCGAAGTTCCGATTCCAAATCATTGAAATATAGCATATTTCATAATTAATTATTTATTTCTTTGAAGAACATCTATATAAATTATACTTACAATATACTATGTTTCGATTAAATATATTAATACATAAATAAAATATTTATTAATAGTTTAATAAATATTTTGTAATATTTTGTAGTTAAGTGATTAAAACATAAATTTATTAATAGTTTAATGACTTTGAATACCATTTATTCAAAAAAATGTTATCTATTTTATGGATTTTATGGCTTGAAAAGAGTCGTATAACCATTACAAATGAAAATTTTTGAATTAATTATAATCCATTACAAAACACTTTTAGTTAATGATCAAAATATATCCAAAACCAAGTTAAAATAGGTGAATAGCTTTACGAAAAATCCACACATAATAAAATTTAAATCAAAATAAATAATATAAAGATAACCTGGTGAAAATTGAATTTGAGACCTCAATTATCAATAATATCATGATTTTATTCTTACTATATACAAAATTTTATGAAATTTGAATTTGATGGCTTGAAAGAGGGCACCCAAATTTTATATATTTTAATGAATTATAAATGAAACTCCAAAATTTGCTTGATATATAAACAACTCTTACTTCAATATTACAACTTTTTCTATGTCATAAAATCATTTAATAAAAAGTTTGACTTTTGAATTTAATGCCATTCTTTTTTTCTTTTAGCACATACACTACATTCAAGGCATAAAAACGGGGAAATTTATATCTAAATTATGCTTCGACTATAAGAAATATAGGTTCAACATTTAGTTAGTTTGTTAGACCCACTAAATTTGAATTGTCCATTTTAACTATTTGTTACCACCTTCTCAAGTTAGCTAAGCTGAGACTTGTCTTACAAGGTGTTAGAGTTGGTATTTCCTTCATTCTTAATATAATATTTAGAATTATTTATAATCCCTCCTCAATCTATAAATAAAAAGATAATATGTTTCAACACACTCAAACCTACAATCTTCTCAATATTAAATTAATCTTTTTATGATAGATCATAATAAAAATGATAACAAGAGAGGTTAATATGTTTAAAATAATCCAAAAATGTATATATATATATATATTATCATTTACCTTAAAATATCTGTCTCTTCATTTTCATCAACTTAGGGTCTAAGGTCCTTTCTTCGTTGACTCACCTCTCTTTCTTTTTCGTCAATCCTTTCGTCCAAACGCAGCACGATTGATGCTAACCAAATATTACAAGTTGTACAGAAAATGGTGGTTTTTTTCCTCCTTTACTTTTATGATAAGCTCTTTTGGACTTTAATTATGATGTTGGTATAACAATAGTTCCTCTCTCAAAATTCGACAATGGCTTGACCAAAACTTATAAATAAATTAGGCACCAAAGAGTGGATAAATTATACCAACGTCCTTTTTCAATGGCTTATCGCTTCTCTGTTTCTGCCAATCCCCTTCTTCATACGTCGTACAATTGTTGTTGCTAAATAAACATGGAAAAAATGTGGCTTTTTCCCTTTACTAAAGGAATATTTTTGACACATATGGCCAAACATTAGCCTACATAAGTAAATTATACCTTATGGGGGTTTTTTTATTCCGCGAAGATAGCAAGGTAGTCATCAACCTTTTTAATTTTATCATAGTAAGTTTTGTTTTTATATAGACAAAATGTAGGTTGTAAGAGATTTTGTTTTTATCATAGTAAAGTCTGGAGAGCTTTTAAGGCTAATATTCACAGCATGTTCAGAGAGATAAGATAGTGCTTCTTTTAGTGCAATCAAGCATGTAAGGTAGTAGGTTTAGTACATGCAGTGTAGTGTAGGTTACTATTTGTTTATATCTAAAATATTTTACTCAAAATATTTTTTTTATATTTTTTATGTTTATTTTACGAAAAATAACTTAATCAACCGAAAATGATTTACTGGTCAACATACAGTAAGTTATAATTTCTGTAAAATTACTTACCCTTTTAAAAATATAAGTCATTTTCAAAAAAACTTCTCTATAGGTAATTCAATTTTATATAAAATTAACTTAAATCAAGTTTAATATTATTATATTAAAATCAAATTCAATTGTTGACATTGTTAAAATTTTTGTTAATTATGTTGATGTCACATTTTAAATAAAAAATTCACTTGGTAGTCATGTAACTAAAAAATGATGTTGTAATAAATCTGAATTTTAAAAATTATTTTTAATATATGCGAAAACAATGTAAAATATAAATTTATAGATATAAAATAAAATCAATTAAACAATAAAAAGATAAAGAAAATTCAAATGTATGTTCGTATCATTGAAAATAACTTTTATGAAATATTTTTAATAAATCACCAAACAATGTAAAATGTTTTACACAGATTTATCTAAATACCAAAAAATATTAACTTTTTTAGGTAAGTAAGTTGTCGAAACCATTTTTTTTGCAAAATAGGGTCGACTTTGGTTTTGAAAATGAAAATGAATATGAGAGTCGACACCAATCCTTTTTGATGATGTGTGATCGGGTCACCTCGTAAAACAGTTATTTTTAATAAACAGTTTGATTTATCAAAACAACAATTTTGGTCTACGAAACTCAAAAAATGGGTTCGGGAGTCGGTTACATACGAGGAAAGGTTAGCACCCTCGATACGCCCAAAATTGGTACCTAATTGATTAATTAACGTCTTAATGTCGAAAATTTGGAAAGATTTCAAAATACGATCCTCTTTATTAAAGAAAACTTGAATAATAAATGAATGATGAAACCCTCTTATTTCGAAGAAGTAAAATGTCACACCCAGTAAGTTAGGGTACGACATTTGGAGTTCCCGAAACTGAGCTTGTCTTTTGACTTTTAAAACTCGTATTTAAGTTTGAGGAGGATATTCGGTTATTTGTCAAATGAGAAACCGGAACCCTGTAAGTTAGAGCACGATTTCTCGAAATTTCAAATACAAAATATTGCCTTTATTTACAAAAAAAAATATCTTATCTCGGGGTAACAAGATGTCATGGCTAGTAAGTTAGGGCACAACACTTCGAATCTCCGAGAATAAGTATTTTATTCAAAACTTGTATTACGATTTAAAAAGGATATTCTGTTATTCAGATTAAATGAGAAAAACTGAACCCAGTAAGTTAAGGTACGATTTTCTCGAATCTCTAATACGAAATATCGATTATTTTAAAACTTGATGTATCGGATAAAATGCAACAAGAATTTATAGCAAAATGCAAAAAGTGAATTACGGTGCTAGTAAGCATATAGAATAAATGTGTTAAATACAAATAACAATAATAAAACGAAAATAGAATAAAATAAATGAAACCAATAAGCTAAAAAAAAGATAATAAATAGAAAACAAAAGAATAATAAGCAAATGAAAGTTTTAAGGCTTTTTACTGAAATGGTATAAGAAAAAAAAACCAAAATGGGTTGCGTTATTGGTTATTTACTGAAATGGTATAACCAGGGTGGTCACGCCACTCCCATAGGCGGCATCCCCCCTGGTGTCAGCCATTACTTGCATCAAATTTAAAAAAAAAACAGTTAGAAACAAAGGAATGAAATAGTAAACAGCGAGGCATGCGATGCGAAGAAAAGCAGCTTATAAACAGTGGAAAAAGCCGACAGAAGCTGAACAATGGACTGCCAGAGGCGGCACTGCCTGGACAATGGTATGCTAGAGGCAGCACCAAAGCCAGAACAATGGCCTGCCAAAGACGGCACCGACTGGTGGACATGACGTTTCCTGCATGCGGTTTTGGCACCTTGTGCCTTATGGGGACCTTAAAATGGTCCCTTCCTCCCCTCCCCCGCACCCGAAGTTTGAAGCAAGAAGCAGAAGAAGAAGAAGAAGAAGAAGAAGAAGAAGAAGAAGAAGAAGAAGAAGAAGAAGAAGGTGGTGGTGACGTCGGAAAAAAAAGAGGAAGAAGAAAGAAAGAAGGAAGAAGGAAGAAATTAGGGGAAAAAAAATTAGGAAAATTAGGTATGTATTTTTTTTAAATTATGTTTGTGTTCTTGATTTGTTGTTGTTAGTATATTATTTTGTTATATATTATTTTTATTTTATTACTTATTTGTTGTTAGTAGTTTATATTAATAAGTATTGTTACTTAGTTAGGATTAGTAGGTTAAGTAGTAATTTAGTTATTTAGTAAGTTAGTTATATTATTATTGGTAGGTAGTTAGAAACCCTAAAAAATAGTTATGTTAGTTAGTATGTTAGTATATATTAATATGTTAGTTTTAACACTAACATTATTTTATTTAGTATATTGTTATTAGTTAAACCTTAATGATTAATTTAGATAGTATATTAAAAAGTTATTATTATTGTTAGTGTAATATTGTTGTTAGTGAAAATGGTAAATGTTATTTTATTTAGTATTATATTATTATTGTTAGTATAAAAATTAAAATAATACATAAAGCATTATGTATTAAAATAAATAATATAAAATAATAAGATACGAAAATAGTATATTTTTTAAAGTAATAGAATTTGAGAAAAATAAAATACGAATAAATGGTCAAAATAAGTGGTTATTACTAAATTGATATATAAAAATGGTAAAATAATACATTTAAAACATTACGTACTAAAAATAATAATATAAAATAATAAAATATGAAAATAGTATTTTATTGAAAGTTATAGAATTTGAACACCTAGAAAAAGCAGACTAACATAGTGCCAAAAAAGTGGTTTTATTAAATTTATATAAAATGAACAAGTAAAATAATATATTTGAATCATTATATACTAAAATAATATAAAATAAAACGAAGAAAGGCTCGTAATATATAATAATTATGTACTAAATTATTATTTGTTATCACCGGTTTTATTAGAAAAGGTAGGTATACGATATCGTAATATTGTTATTAAGGAATCCTAAAATTATTATTATTACTTTAGCTATGTTAATATAATATTATTATTAAGAAACCGTAAATATTATTATTAGTTATTATCATTGTTTGTAAAAACCCTAATTATTATTTTAGTTAATATTATTATGTTTGTATAAATAATAAAATATTATATTTATTATGTGTCGTTTACATGATGTTTTTGTTATATTATTAGTATTGGCATGTTATTTGTTACTAATTTAATATAGATTTATTGTTTTTATGTAGGTAAAAATTTATTTGAGACGGAAATGGCTTCATTGATTAGTAAATATCTTCACATATCGTACGCTGCTAATAATATGGTAATATATTGTTATTTATTAATCATGGGTTATATTAACAAAATAGCTACATAATAAATTTTGTTATTAATCATAAGTAGTAATTTTTTTATGATTTAACACTGTCAGGACTCGTACCGTGTATTAAAGAGGCCGGGTGAATGGCTTAAGAAATCCTCCGGATGAACGATTGATGCAGTATATAGAGCAAGTTGGATTCGGGTCAACAGCACTGATCCAGACGTTTGACTTGCGGTATGATTTAATATCCGCACTAGTCGAGCGTTGGGGCCCGGAGACCCACACTTTTCATTTCCCGTGTGGAGAGTGCACAGTCACTCTAGAAGATGTTGCATTGCAGCTTGGGCTCCCAATTGACGGGAGTCCCGTTACGGGCGTCAGTGCGATAGCTGACCCGTTTACACTTTGTCAGAGTCTATTAGGGGACTCGTACGGCAATGATGGAAAAAATTTTACAGAATTGAAATTTACATGGCTGAGAGGGAGGTATGAACAGTTATCAGCTGATGCCACTGAAGGCGAGTTGATGTGCGCTAGTCGATCGTATATTATGCACATCATAGGGGTATCTTGATGCGGTGCAAACAATAATAGGGTTCATATTCGACCTACCCTATTGGTCGATTTGAGCAATGCTCGTCAGATAGTTGGGCTTCGCAGTTCTTACGTGGTTGTACCGTGAGCTTTGTCGGACGACAAATCCAATGGCCGTGACATAGGCAGATGCCTTACACTATTGCGATCCTGGCTCAGACGGATGCCATTCTTGGCATCAGTTACCCACCAACCATACGTATATCCGTTAGTAAACAAGTGATAAAACATAACTTGTTATTAATTGAAAATTTCTTTATATTGATACTATTTGACTTAATTTTTTTTTTTGTAGGTGGAGTATTTATCTGGGTATCAGAGGTCGTACACTGTCCCGATATACCGGCTTATGATTGAACAACATGCCGGGGAAGGGGTAAGCGATTCCAATATTGGTTACGTGGTAGTTTGTATATCTTACGCACACCGTGTTTAATTTTAACAATGTTATTAATCGTGCAGTTTATATGGATGCCATACCGGAGACCGGAAATTATAGCCGTTATACCCCCGTCCGCCTATATCCACTTGTATATGTGGTGCACAAACGCACCAATTGTCTGTTTCAATGTAGTCGGGTGGTATCACGAGGACCGAGTGCTGCGGTAATTTGGTTTCGTCCAATATATCCCGGATCCGCCTTGTCAGGTGGGAGAGGTTCATTGCAAAAATAAGAGAGGGAGGCTAGACTTGGATTGGGGGGTTAGGCATGGCCAATTTATTGCGGTGTGGAATGATCGCATATTCCGAATGCCCCGGATGGATATGGCTTCCGGTCTTTAACCTCCATTAGAGTACATACAATGGTACTCTAGTATGGGGAAGCCATATATACTCGGAGGGCAGTCGACTGTAGTCCCCCCACACATGCAGCGACATGGGGCATACGAGCCAGTGGCAGATATGGAGGCCGAGACAATTACAGATCCTGATCCCGAGCGAAGCCCGAGCAATCACATTCACATTCGGATGCACATTCGTATCATCCATATGTGCCGGGCAATGACTACTTTTCGGGCTCGTTAGGAGGTGGATACCAGTACAGGTTTGATATATTCGGATTGCTCACACCGCAGTACAATACTCCCGGCTCGTATCCACTGCAGGACATCAGGCCTCCTGGGTCGTATCCATTGCAGCAGGGCACTCCTTCTGGCTTGAGTTCATCTATGCCCTTCGAGCCACATGATTTTTAGGCCATGTTTAGCACACCCCCACCTGGACCCCACCGGAGACTGAAGAGGATGTTGGTCATCGCGGCACCCACGACGTGAACGTCGACCACCGTAGAAGTACACACCGAGGACTACACCATCGAACCATCAGTTTTAGGTGTTTCTTGCGGTTTTGATTTTCTTGTATTTTGTATTTGTAAATATTACGATGTTTGTACTTTATTTGTATAAAATTAACTTGATTATTTGGAGCTTTAAAATTTCGTTATAAACGATGTCATACAAACCTTGTATATCAAACATTTACATATACAAATATGTGTCCCAACTCTATATTGCCAAATACACATAAAAGTAATAATATTTGAAAAGCATAATTAACTATTCATTTGGTAATTTCCATTACCTTAGTCGAATATACCCATACTATACCTACTTTACTAAACAAAATTTTCTATACAACCACACGACATTTATAAGTTATAATTTAAACTTTTACCGATCATAAATTGAACACATCTAGATATACGTACATATATGTATATATATATAACATTTGATTTTTAGGACATAACACCTACAACTCACTTGAACACAAACGCAATCATCAAATTAGGACCAAAATCAATCCTAGTATAACATGATATATATATATATATATTAACCATTTAAATGATCATTATATGTATACCATCGAAACATGCTTGAAACATAGCCAAACTAACCAATATTAGTAAAGCATATTATGCACATCATATATCAATACAAATATTTATATAAGTCATAATTAAACTTGCATAGACTCAAGTATTTTAACTAGCCATTTTCGCATGGCTTGTAATCACAACTTCAAGATTTATCATAATCATATGCTAGCCTATACATGCCATTGATCTAAAGTTTGTATACAAAATAGATACCAAGACTTGGTTGATAATGTGATGAGCTTCAACCGTGGTTTCGAGCAGAAGACAAACTCTCCAAATGAATCTACAAAAAAATACCATCAACCACAAACGAAATCTTCTAATCACAATAATTAACTCATACCTTCAATTAACTTACCAAATCTTCTAATCACAATACACATAATCACCCAATTTCTATCCATGGCCATATTCGAAACATACAACCAAAACACAAATTAAAAAATGGGCTGGTTAATATACATGATAACAATCTAAAAAATGTTGAAATTAATGAAAACTAAGCTTAAATACCAACCTTATTTGATCATGCATAAACCGAAAATGGAGAGAGCTTGAAATCAGAATACAAAACATGTTAATCTGAATAAGCTCAATTCCCAGTCGCTCGTGACGATTGTCCAACATGATAGTTTCGCTGCGGGCATTTATTTCGATTATGACCACCTAACCTGCATATTCCACAGCGCTTACCGTCAGATTTCTCCCTAATGTCCATTTCATTACGGATTCTAGATGATTACGGACGACCTCTCAGATTCCTGCGTAGTGCTTTGTCTGGGACAAGCTCGAAAGTTGTCCGAGGCATCTCCCATGTAGACAGGTCGGGCAGCACAGGGAACTCATTTTCCCAGACACACAACGTATGCTCTAGCGTGTACACATCATCGACAAAATGTTTAACACTAAGTTTTGCTTTAGCACACGCTGCCACGACATGTGCACATGGATAATGAAGTGTTTGGAACCTCCTGCATTCGCACTGTCTGTTCCGAAGATCGACTCCATAAGACCTAGGTGGCAAACCGGGTCGAAGACTGATGGACTCTGTAACTCAAAAAGTTTCCATTCGTCGTGAATATATTTCTACAGTCATCGACCTCGGAATCCGACGGTTTGCAATCACTGCATCCCTAACATCTTCCACAAACATGTGTCCTGCATCCATCTGGTTGACTTGTTGTTCACTCATTCTTGGCATCAAGGTTGCCAACCTGTAGAATGTAACCGAGAAGACAGATGAAATCGAAAGATGTCGTGTTTTTAACAACACAACGTTGACCCCCTCCACCAAGTTTGTGGTCATTTGACCATAACGAAAGCCCTCATCAAAACTTTGAGCCCATTGCCAGGACTCCAAAGTACCCAACCACTCCCGAAAAGATTTGTTTGTTTGACCTTCCATGTCACTCTCAAATTGAGTCATTCTTTGGCGAAAAATATGTGGCTCTAACTTGTGCGCTGTACATGTTTTTAAAAAAGATAAGTTACGGTAACTGGATAACATAAAAACATTAAACTTATATTAAAAATATAAGGTTATCCTTTACCCATTTTCACCACTTCTCTCTTCCAGTTTGCATTCTTATACTCTCAAAGAAATTTAGCCGCAATGTGATGGATGCAGTAAACAGATCTCCATGGCACACCGAAACGCCTAATTACCGCAATTAATCCTTTCCCTCTATCGGAGATGATGCAAATATTATCGTTGCTAATAACATACCTCCGCAGGTTGGTAAAGAAGAATTCCCAGGATTCCATATTCTCCTTATCTACTATTGCAAATGCTATTGGGAGCACGTTCCTATTGCCGTATTGAGCAACCGTAATAAGTAAGATCTGTGTATATTTTCCGTATAGCCATGTCTCATCCACCTGCACAAACGACTTGCAGTGTGGAAATTCCCGCCCACATGGATCAAACGTCCAGAACATCCGATGAAATTTTTTTTCCCGATTGTAATTGGTCATCTGGGCCGTAAAAAGGTCGTGTCTGTAACTCAATCACAGTTCCCGGCATGTACTCCCGCATAGCAGCTATCCATCCCTGTAGCTTATTATACGATGAATCGTAATCCCCATACAATTATTCCATTTCCATCTGTTTAGCTATCCACGCCTTTCGATATGATACTCAATACTGGAATCATGCTTGTATTTCAGCAATCAGTACCGAAACTTTAATAGTCGGCATGTCTTTCACCATTGACACGATACATGTACAGATAGTTTTGGAATCAAGTTTCCGATGATCTTCTGTCATACGTGTCGATCTGCATGTGTGAGGCCCAACCAATTTTCTTATCTCCCACATCTGCGAATTTTGTATGAATGCAGCTCGTACCCACCAAATTACAGCCTTCCGCTACCTTCCAACACTCTACAATATATACCGTTGATTTAGACACTGCGACTTTGTAATCCACTTATATATCCATGCTATACCGTTTAATAGCAGTACGCACTCTTCTTTACTTCTGAATATCTGGCCTACAAAAAACTCCTCATGATCGAAATTTACGGCCAGCCGGTGAGCAGAATATATTTCAGGGTACTCCGAGAACTCAGCCACACGCGCTGCGTCGGGGTCTATGAGCGACATGTGTGGCCCAGGATTATTGTGTATCGTAATACATCCCATCTGGTTCCCGACCAAAGACGCGCTAATGTTTTCATCGTCATTCACGTCTTCATCGTCAATATCATCAAGTATATCATCCATATTGGAATCACTGTCATTATTGACCTCTTCCTCACAATGATCACTACTATCGTGTCCATCATCACCAACCATATCAATATTGGGTGTAATATTAAGATCGATATCGATCCCACGTATATTCGATTCGGCAACAACATACGATATTGGAGGCACCATGGACGGTTCTTGAGCTCCATGTTCTTCACCATATGCATTGGTGTCTTCATTTGCCTCAATACCAGCTAACTAGGCAAATAAGTGAAACGGTGCATTTCTGTTACTCCCATTTCCACAGTAAAGAGCGATCATTGTCTCCACGTCTTCATCGTCTACAAGATTCATTTCTGTGAATTTGACCGAATCTGTCGAAATTGGAAACTTGTAGAAAATTCTCGAGATCGGTCTCCCACACCGTCTAACAATTTTTGCGTTTATCCTTCGCTTCATATCATCCAACGAGACATTTCTATTAAATCTCATTGTTATTTATTGTCGACATTCAAATATGCATCCAACGGTTGTTGTCAAGATGATTCCATCGAAATAAACGCATACGAAAAACTGATCATCCATCTTCAATATTCAATCTGTTAAAAAATAAACAAAATTGCTCAGAAAATTTTTGATTAGTATATACTATTCTTAAATAAAAAACTTAATGTTTGAATATGGTATTTTTTTTCATTCTTAAGCTCACACTATTAGAATTATCATTTTGTACATGAACAACATTTATCTTTACATCTAACCACTTAAAGTCAGTTCTACATTTTATTCCATCTCCGAGCTTGTATCTTCCTCTGGAAAATACTGTACAATCGAATTTATAAATTCTTGATTCTTTTCATATTGATCTTCTACAATCCAATTTGAAAATTCCTCGGGATCTTCTTGCTCTTCTAACTTTATAACAGGTATTGAATTTAGAAATTCTCTTGGTAATTTCCTAATATCTAGTTTATCCATCCATGGTATGTCAAACACACTTTACTTCCTAGTCAACTTCCGTGAGCTTATATGTTGCCGCACTGTTTTCCTAGCTCCATAATAGATTATAGACTTCACAAAGCATATAACTAGATTCCAATAGGTTTGTGGTACCAATATCTTCCAAAGTTCGTCTAAAATTATTTGATGGCCTCGTTCTATTAATGTCCCTCTAAGGGTTAAGTATTGCATTTTATTCTTCCTAATCATTTCATGACCATTCCACAACACTTCTTGCATCTTCTTATTTACGGTAATAAGGTGTTGAACAATGTCTTATTCTGGTTTCATTCTGTAATCTTGCACTTCTCTCATCATCTTATCAACTTTTTCCCTTTGTGCTGAAGTTATTATCACATCAGGCAATATCCAATATGTTGCCATTTCTAACAATATCTACATCATAAATATTTTTAATTTTTTATCACTAATTAACAATTACTTTATGATAATTTTACTAATATAAAACTTTCAAATATATTAAAAATTTAGAACATAACATTCACAATAAAAAATTATTTAATATAAACACAAAACTTACGAACAAATCAAAACTAAATAATAACAAAAATAATATTTAGGGTTCCTTACTAACAATATTTACTAATACTAACTAAATTATAATATACTAACATATTATTAATATACTAACATAGTCAATATATGATTTTAGGGTTTTAGGGTTTTAACTAACATATTAACATACTAACAACAATATACTAACTATGTTACATATTTAATAAAATATTAATAGTATTCTAATATTTTAATTATACTACTAACAATATATTATCTGTTATAGGGTTTTTAACTAACATATTAATATACTAACACATTAATATACATATTAACTAACAATATATTATTTTAAGGTTCTTAGGGTTTTTAACTAACATATTAATATACTAACAATATACTAACTAACATATTAATATACTAACACATTAATATACATACTAACTAACAATATATTATTTTAGGGTTTTAAACTAACGGATTAATATACTAACAATATACTAACTAACATATTAATATACATACTAACTAACAATATATTATTTTAGGGTTTTAACTAACATATTAATATACTAACAATTTACTAACTAACATATTAATATATTTACTAACCAAATTTTTTTTAGGGTTTCTAACTACCTAACAATTATAATATAAGTAAGTAAGTAAGTAAGTAACTAACTAACTAACTAACTAAAATACTAATTAACCTACTAATCCTAACTAACTAACTAAACTAACTAACTAACAATAGCTATAATCTAAACTAAACTAAACTAAACACAAGCATTGTTTAAAACAAAAATTATACCTAATTTTCTTCTGCTGCTGCATGCCTCTGTCGTTTACTATTTCTGTTTATTGTTTCTAACTTTTATTTTTTTAAATTTGATGCGGTATTAGGTGACACTGTGGTGGTGTCGCCTATAGAGTGGGGACCACCACAGTTATACCATTTCGGTAAATAACAAAAAACGCAATCCATTTTGATTTTTTTTCTTATACCATTTTAGTAAAAGACCCAAAGTTTTAAGAGAAAAAAAGGAAAAAAATAATGATGATGATAGTAATAATGAAAATAATATTAATATATAAATAGAAGTAGAAATATATAGAAATATAATAATAATATAAGTAGAAATAGAAGTATATATATAAAATAATATAAGTATAAATAGATAAATAAAAATTAAATAAATAATAATAGCATTAAATTAAGAAAATAAATATAGATAGAAATATAATAATAATGGTGAAAGGAATACTAATAGTAATATTGATGAATATTGATGATAATAATAATAATAACAATGAAAAATAATAATAAACATTAAAAACAATAGTGAAAGTAATAATAATAAGAATAGTAATAATAGCGATAGTAATAATGATAGAAAATAATAATAATGAAATAAAGAATAATATATTAATAATAACAATAATAATAAAGATAATAATAATAATAATAATAAAATAATAATAAGACGATAATAATAAAATAAAGAAAGATAAAATATAAAAAATAATAATGTATAGTAATAGTAATAAGCATGATAATGATTAATGATAATAAAAATAATAGTAAAGAAAAATAAAAAATAAAAAATTTTAATTTAACAACAAAGTAACAAATAACTAAAAAAAGGGATTAAATCAAACTTGAAACAGAAGTTTTAGGGCAAATCCGAAGTAAATAAGAGAGAAAAAGACTAAATTGCATGCGAAAATAGCCAGGAAGGACTAAAATGGGCAATAACCCCTCCCTTCAAAACGCCCAACATCAGGGGGGCCCAATTGAATCTCAAAATGAAATTTCGGGGCAAAATTAAAAAAAATGAAAACCTGATTGCAGAACAAAAAAGGCGGAAGGGCTAAATGCAAAAATATCCCCTTTGTGAAAAAAGCGGATCCTGGGAGCGGGTCGTGTCGGCGTGCGGGTCATAGGGGCAAAAGGACGTCGTTTTGTTGCCTGAGAGGCCTGCTCAAAACGACGTCGTTTGGGAGCCTATTTAAGCTGAAAAAAATTAAAAAAAATCATTTTAACCCCATTTCAGAAAAAAAAACTCCCCCTTTCCTTTCTTTTCTCCGCAGAGGGTCCGAAATCAGGCGAGCATCCGGCCAGTTGATGCCGTGGGTTCCGTCGCCGTCGTCGGCCACCGCGCACGGTGGTCAGAACTAAAAAAATCGCCGATTCGGAGATTGACAAGGTAAAACCTCTTTCTCTCTCTTTTTATATATTAATGTATATGTAAATGTAAAAATAAAAAATAAAAAATAAAATCACCTCTTCGATTTCTGATTTTGGTTCTTTGTGTTTTTGGTTCGTCTCCTTTTTTTATGTTTAATCTCTGTTTGGTTGTAACTGAATCTCTTATTTGTGTTTTGAAAATAATATTTCTTGTATTGGTAGAAAAAATGGCCGCCGTTACAATGGATTTTTGATGGCTTATATAGCCATTTTTTACAAAGTGCTTGTTGTCACTTCCATTTTAATGCTTGCAGGTGCTCGGGCGGTGCAAGTGGAGAGGTGCTGCTCTGACAGTGGCGGTGGAGCAGAGGCAAGTGGGCAGAGGGCAGAAGACCCTAGGTGCGGCGCACCAAGGGTTTGTTTACCTTTTTTGTTTGTTTTTTTTCTTTTTCTTATTGGGGTTGGGCTAGGTTAGATTGGGCTGTTTGGGTTTAATGGTTTTAATTTGGGTCTTGGGTTTTTTGTTGGGTTTTGTTGTAGAAATGGAGTTTATTGTAATAGGGGTAATTTATGGGTCCTACATAAGTCATTTTTTAAAAATTATTTTTTAAAACTCATTTACAGTGAAATAAATATACCCTTAATGCATACAAAATCTGAAGTGATACAACATAATAAAGATATGATGATAAGTGGTATTGATTCGAAATAAAAGAATTAGGTTTATAAAAATATAGCTGCCCTTTTGAAATGTCAAAGAAACATCTTCCTTCTTTGAAATTGTTTCATCGCCAGCTTCTTCTAGTCATAGAGCCTTACACGTTCCTTTCGTACAAGTTTTCCTCGTCGTACAAGTTAGTAATCTTCAAAGTATATACTCTTTATCTCTTCTCTTGCTTCTGTTATTGTTAGTAATTTTCTTGGTGCTCGCGATATAGCCATGTGTGAAGTCGGAAAACATTAAGTGCAAAATTCAAAAAAATAGATTTGGATATTTAGAAGAAGATCGGCTAAATGTGGTTAGGGATGGTGGGGAAACATCCATTTTATCTCTATATCTGAAGAATGGGGTTCCATCTGTCTGTCAAATATGGTTTTAATCCAAATCAAGTAATGTCTAGGGGATGGGCTTTGTTTCCTACGTTCTTTGGTATATGCTAGTGTCACGGTAGGAGCTTAGCCTAAATGCCGTGTCTAACATAATGACGATAAATGCTAGGGGGAAGTGTTGGTATTACTTCCAATCACAGAAGGGGGTAAAATTTATTGAATTGAAAATTATTTTTGAGAATGTTAGAAGAAAGTTTTTGTGGTTTTTTTTTTACTCAAATAATATAAAAAATAATTAATTACGAAAAATATATGAAAAATTAATTAATTACAAAAATAGGTATTTGTTACATTGTTCTGATGATGTTGTCTAATATATTATGTGATGACCTAAAATATTTAATAACCTGATATGTAAATATCCCGTTTTGATTGGCAGCTAAAAGAACCTTTAAGGGTGCCGTGGCACACCAAACTTTAAATTGATAAATTCTTCATAAACCTCTCTTATTTATTGTTTTCTTTTATTCTCTTTTAACATAAAAAAAATAGACATCTCTTACCTATTTAAAGTAGTGTGGCGGCACCCTTAAATTCTTTTTTCAACTGTCAATTAAAATGGAATATACCCTTAAATTCTTTTTTCAACTGTCAATTAAAATGAAATATTTACATATCAGATTCTTGAATATTTTAAGTCATCACATTTTGGTCTAATATCGTTAATATATCAGACCACATTATTGTTCTGTAACAAATGCCTATTTTCGTAATTGATCTGTTTTCCATATTATTTTGGTAATTAAGTATTATTTTTATATTATTTAGATAAAAAAGCCTTGTAGTAGAAATGTAGAGTTGAGGGATGGCTCTCGATGACGGCATTTGGTAACCGGTGGCAACAAAAGTTCATCAGAGTTTGGATTGCCATGGTGATTTTTTATAATTAGTTTAAATGTCAAAGAAGAAAAAAGAGAAAGAAAGGATTAACCCACATAAAGTTGCGTACTAGAGAGACTTGAGTAATACGAAATATGATATATATTTTTATTTAACATTAAACATTAAATTTTTATTTAATTAAAATTTTACAATCACCTTTGAAAATATTTAATTGAGATAATGTTTGGTATTATTTAGATTAGAAATTTTATTATACGTATATGTGTATAGAAACTACAAATTTAAAATATAGACAGTGTTTTAAAATAACATGCAATAAACAATGAAATGTATGGTTTGAAATTAATTAATTATAATAGCACATAAAATATATATGACATTAAAATAAAAGAAAATTAGATTAAATTATGTATATTAAAATTAAAATATATTCAAATAATGTTTTAATTGGGTGATAAATTTAAAGTATTATTAATTCAATTGACATAAATTTAAATCTAATTATATGTATGTATTTTATTTTTGTTAAAGTAAAAATATTAAATTACCTTCAAATAATGTCATTTATTTTAATTACGAAATACCATTTTCATAATTTTTAGTTTAAATTAATATTCAGTTTGACTTGTGACGTTAATTCAATTAAAATCTTAAAAGATAGTAAATATAAATAAAAAATATATTTTAATAAAACTTTTTGACAAAAAAAACTGATATTATTTAAAACTAATTTTGTATTTGAACCTTTTATATTTCAATTACCGTTATTATTATGTTTGTAGTGTGACTTTATATTAGATCAAATTAGTAAATCGTCCCGATATTATGAGAAACTTGTGAAATTAGTCTTTTTACTCTAATTTGTTCTAATTTGGTCCCCTATTTTTTAAAAAAAAAAATTTAAACCTGAAGTTAGATTTTGCGTTATCTCCCGTAAAGAAATCTGATGTGGCAATTTTGTTTTTTTTTTTATATAAACAATGGTGTGGAATTAAAAAAAATAATGCAAATATATTTCACTTAGGATTTAATTTAAAAAACAATAATTAAAGGTAAATAGTAAAAGTAAAAGTTTGAGTTTAACTTAAAGTAACACATTAGAAGTCTGGACTAGGGATGGATGAGCGTTTGATCGAATCGAGTGAAATTTTTTTGAGTTAATTGAGTTGATGAGTGAAATGAAATTTGAGTCGAGTCGAATCAAGTGAAATTGTTTGATTTAAATTAAAAAATTAACATGTTAAATTAAAATCTTGTTGCAATATAACTAATTTCATATATTAGAGCACAAAATTTGAAACTATATATATTTAAAAATATTTTCAATGCAAAATAAAAAAATAAATTAGTATGATAAACTTAAATCATTAGTTAACTTATTTAGGTTCCAACATTATTAATTTAATTTTTAGATTTTTTAGAATTTTTAATATATTGAATTTTAAAAATTATTTTGAATTTTTAAAATTGTGTTTTTTTTTTTTGTAATTCTTGTTTAAAGAGAAACCAATTTACTCATTTTCAAACTTGACAGGATTCGGTATTTACTCCAATCATTATTCTAATTATTCAATTTATTCGAATTATAAAATTTAACTTGATTCGAACTCGAAACTCTAATTACTTATTTAAGTTGACTCAAATAATTTGAGTAACTCCATTTAATTAACTTGAAATTTGAATTGATATCACAACAAAAGAGATGTAAAATCCTAGATTTGAAAATATAATGTTCAACTAATTTCCAGTATGTAAGAATTATTAAGGTCTGCTACGCTAGCACGAAAAAGTCTGCCTCCCTGGCACGCATTCTAGGTTTTCTTTTTAGTGTCGTTTGTTTTTGTCGGCGGATCACCTTTAAACAATTTTATTCATAGCAAAGTACGAGGACAATCAAGATCGAGCCTCAGTCTTGCAAAAATGGAGATGGAATTAGCCAGATTAATGTAAGACGAAAAAGAAGAAGCAGTTCTACAAGTACAACCAGAGCAGAGCACGCAGAGAGAAGGGGTTTTTCAGGTTAGTAGGTTGTTTCTTAACAGTAAGTATTATCCATTTTCTGGCTATGAAGAGTACTATGGCAAACTTATGGCACCTGGTTCGGGGTGTCCAGATTCGAGATCTGGGAGATAGAAGATTCTTGTTCTAATTTTTTCATGTCATGGATTTGGAGAGAGTTTTAAATGGATCACCATGGACGTTTAATAATCATTTACTAGTGCTATACAAATTAAAGTGGGGGAAGGATCCATTAAGAGTTACTTTAATCATGTCGCCTTTTTGGGTTCAGATCCATGACATCCCAATTGGTCGTTACTTGGAGAATTTGGCAATACAGTTGGGAAATTTTATAGGGAAATTTATATAGTATGATGGATCGAATTTGGGTAAGGAAAATAGAAACTACATGAGGATACGAGTACATATTGATGTGAGGCGGCCTTTGAAGAGGAAGAAACAGATACAGTTTGGTGGTAACTGCACATACGTGAGCTTTAGGTATGAACGACTATCACTCTTTTGCTTTTTTTGTGGTCGCTTGGGACATAGCGATGCTTTTTGTGAAGAAAAAATGGAGCTAGGTATGGAAGTTACTGAAATGGGATGGAATTTATCGTTGAGAGCTCAATCTAGAAGGGTTTTAGCAATGAAAAGTATCTGGTTGTGAGAAGACGGTGAAGATAATTTTGGAGGTAATAGAGAGGAAAGATACACTCAGGGGAATAATATGTGAGCCACTGAACAGAAGTCAGGATATCGCCAATCTATTGATCCAATCTTGTGACTAAATTTGGAAGGAAGATCGGCTTTTGTGGGGCAAGCGAGAGTTAAATTGTCGACTGATCCAGCTCTTGCTGATATGGAGCATGATCAGGAAGATGGAATTTTAGTTGGGGAGGAAGGGAAGAAGAGAGCTAGAGGGGAGAATGAGGAAGAAATCAATAATACAATGGGAAGAAATAGAAGAGTCTTGGAAGTTAATTATTTATCATCGGCGGCTACCAAGAGGCATGCCGACCGAACGCAATGAAAATCTTAAGTTGGAATGCCCGTGGATTGGGGAGTCCACGGACGATCCGAAGACTTCGACACTCGCTGAAGACACATAATCCCTAAGTGGTTTTCTTTATGGAAACTAAGGTGTGTAAAAGTCAGATGGAAAGAGTTCGTCATAGATGTGGTTATGTGAATGGGTTTGAAGTTGATCCGGTTGGTACTAAAGGAGGTCTATGTTTAGCATGGAGGAATGAAATTTGCATTGAACTTAAGAGTTTTTCTAAAAGACACATTGATGCGATGGTTGAGGATAATGAGGTAAAGAAAAAATGGAGACTTACTGGTTTTTATGGATCTCCCTATGCTCAGGAAAGAAGTGAGTCGTTGAATGTGTTGAGGAATTTACATAACAATGAGGGGGGCCTTGGTTTGTTTGTGGAGACTTTAATGAGATAATGTATGGTTTTTTAAAAAAAGGAGGGTTACCCCGTGATGAACGAAAAATAAAGAGTTTTCGTAATGTTTTAGCGGATTGTCAGCTATTGGATGTGGGGTTTTCTGGAAATTGGTTTACGTGAGAGAGAGGAAACCTTCCCGAGACAAACATTCGTGAACGACTGTGTAACATCCTGAAAAGGGCCTATGCATTTTCAGTTTAATTGTATGAAATGACAAG
Organism: Gossypium rotundifolium; assembly: GCA_025506655.1. NCBI lineage: Eukaryota > Viridiplantae > Streptophyta > Magnoliopsida > Malvales > Malvaceae > Gossypium > Gossypium rotundifolium. The sequence continues at coordinate 75,865,842 of CP106726.1, read as the reverse complement.
TTTAAGCACTAAGAATAAATTTTTGATATTTTTGGAAACCTGGAAATGCATAAAAATGGAAACCTAAACATTTTGGAAACTTGAACATTTTGGAAACCTGAACATTTTAAACTGAACATTTTGGAAACTTGAACTTGTAAGAAAATGGCAAGTTACTGAGCCGATCGAAAATTTTAGGAAACTTAGAAATAATGCTTAATGACAAATTTTAAAGTTTAAAATAGGAAATACGGGCAAGATGGCCTTAAAAGAAAAAGTTGGTAAAGTTTGACACACAAACAGCTTGGAAAAGTGGCTGAAGATGTCACTTAGGGCCTATGGAAATGGCGCCACATGCAAGGGTATTGGGCACGGTTCGAGTCGCATGGGAAGCTAAAAATAAAAGTTCTATTTTACCGCAAGGATGGACAGAGGTGGATGGCACATAGGCTAATTTTAAGAGCTTTTATCCTTTTAAAATTCGGCAAATAGATAGATAATGATGGATTATTATTGGTATTATTTTATTAAGAGATAAGGGATAAATAATGGATTTATTTTAGATTATTTTAAGTGATAAATAAGGGATTTTAAATTTGGATTATCGAGGAGATAATTGATGGATTAAATGCTTTTATTTTTAGATAAAGGAGATAATATTATCTTAAGGAGAGTGGTGGCCAAGTCAAGGACTCTTGGCCTAGCAAATTCGGCTATAAAAGGAGAACCCAAGGTTTTTTCTCATCTTTCCAAGTAGCGAAAATCCCTTGCTCTCTTCCTCTCTTTGCGAATTTCTCTTTAAGTAAAATCCATCTCCTCTTCTTCTATTTTCTTCTCCTCTCCTTTGCTATTGTCGAGCCAAAACACTCTTTGATCCACGATTAAAACTCCATAGCAAACTCGTGACTCTAGGCAAGGAAACAATCGATCAAAGCATTAAAGGTAAGGCTTGTTTTCTTGATAATTAGGATTATTTCCCAAAAGCGAAATCGACATGGTTACATGGCTAGTGTTAGCCGATTTCAAGGAAAAGGAATACTAGCAATTTTGGGATTTGATTTACAATCCTTCAATTCGGCAACAAGGTGAGTAGTACCATTCCTATTAGGAATTGGTTTTAAAAGCGAAAAGGTACTAATGTGTTTTATATGATGGGCGAATATAGGAATTAATGATCTAAAGTTAGATCGAGATTTTCGAGATCTCAAGGAACCCATTAAGCAAATCGGTGTGTACACACTAACCTTCGATTTATCATATGGCAAATATTTTAATATATGAATATGTATAAGAATATGAATGTGGCTAAATACCACAAATGTGGTAAGAGTACCCAGGTACGTTTCCTACTTCTGATAGGATTATGAATATGTTATATTTTGAATATATGAATAAGAATTAAGTATGTTATGCATAAAATTTATGGGGCATTCGGGATTTATGTGAAAGGGAAGAAGGTGTTGACTTGGTCTCACTAATCGAATATGGTGACTACGGTCACAAAATTTGAATATGGTAACTCCGGTTACATTATCTGAATTTGGTAACTTCGGTTACATTATTTGAATATGGTGTCTAATGACACAAATTATATGGGCGATGAGCATGTCGACTGCAGCGACTGCCTTCGATGGTGTGTAGCGGAAGGAGGGTTGACTTAGTAGTCCCTACGGTGTGACTGGCAGGTACGGGTGGTGTGTAGCGGATGGACCGTTAGGCTTGGGTTTGGGTTGCATCATCATATGAATATGAATTTGATATGAATATGTATGCCCGATTTGTTGAATGTTAGTCTTGTGTGCACATTGAGTCTGCTGACTCACCCGTTATGGGAAATATTTTCGGTGATGAATGGTGGACTTGACGGACGGAGACTTTGAGGTGGCCATGTTTCATTTGAAGATTTTATTCGATTTGGACTTTATTATTTTTTTGGGTTTTATTTGATGTAATAAGGCCATAAGGCCCAAGTGGATTTTCTTATTCGCTTTACTTTAAATTGTTATGTTACTTAACTATTATGACTAAAGTTAAGTGTTATATTTTTTATATAAACCCTAAAATTATTTTGTCACCTTAATAAAATTGGATTTACAAGATTAACTAAATGGGTTTCAATCTAAGCCCAATCCACAACTCAAAATAACAGCTTTTCCAAAATTTTACAAATTTTCTCTAAGTAACGAAATTCTTTGAAACCGGTTTACTTTAGGAACATACCAGATCCGGTTCAGGCTCGTGGGTCGGGTGTGGGGTGTTTCAGACTGGATCGCTGAATTGCTAATGGCGCATGGATGACTTTGTTTCCAGAGGTAACTATTCAACATATGTCTAATTTTTCTCAGATCATTGTCCTCTTTTAATTACTACTAAACAGGCTGAAAATTGGGTGACTGCTAAAGCTTTCAAGTTTGAAGCTCGGTGGATAATGGAAGAGTCATTTAACGAAGAAGTCAAAAATATATGGGAGTCATCATCTGGAAACTTGTTGCAAAAGTTAGATATTTTAAAAGGAGGATTGAGAAGATGGGCAAGACAAATTCGATTTGATGGATGGAGGAGAAAGGATCTGCTCATAGCTAGACTATCAGAACTTGCAAGGGCTGACAGAGATGATATCAGCATGGAAGAACTGATTGATGCGAAAATTCAATTGAACTTTGAGATTAAGAAGGACAAACGTTACTGGGAACAAAGAGCTCGGATAAATTGGATGAAATTTAGGGATAGGAATACTGTATTTTTTCATAGTCAAGTGACGCAGTGTAGAAGTAGAAATGCATCCAAAAATTAAACAATGAAGAATGGAAGAAACGGAGATTATGAAGGAAATGGAGGGCATTGTGCGATCTTATTTCCAGAATTTATTTACAACAGAGGGGCGAGAAAATTATTACCATTTGTTATCGGGTATTGAAAAATGCATATCTGAGGAGGATAATCAAAATCTTATAAAGCCTTATACGGCAGAGGAGATTAGAGAGGCGCTGTTTGCAATGGGACCCACTAAACCACCAGGTGAAGATGGCTTTCCAACTCTGTTTTACTAAAAATGCTGGCACATCATTGGGGATGACGTTACCAAATTTTGCTTACAAATTCTTAACGAAGGTATGGGCTTTCAACAAATTAATGCTACTCACATAATCTTGATCATCCCTAAATTTGATAATCCGTCTACTATGATGAATTTTTGACCTATCAGTCTGTGCAACTTCAGGGATATAAGGTTTGGTTTTGGTAAATTTGATCCAACCTACCGTAACTTCAGAGGTATAGGATTTGTAACTTTAATCTTTTCCACTGAAACTTCAGGGAGATAAGACTTGTGCCTTCAATCTACTCCACTGCAACTTTAGGGATATAAGATTTGTGGCTTCAATCTGCTCCACTACAACTTCAGAGAGATAAAATTTGTGGCTTCAATCTACTCCACCGCAACTTTAGGGAGATAAGATTCGCCATGATAGATTTGATCCGACCTACTGTAACTTCAGAGGTATAAGACTTGTAACTCGTAACTTTAATCTATTCCACTGCAACTTCAGGGGGATAAGATTCGCTATATTCAACTTGCTCCACTGCAACTTCAGGGAGATAAGGTTAATAGCTTCAATCTACTCCACTGCAACTTCAGGGAGATAAGGTTAATGGTTTCAATCTGCTCCACTGTAACTTCAAGGAGATAAGATCCGCCATGATAGATTTGATCTGACCTACTGCAATTTCAGAGGTATAGGACTTGTGGATTCACCAATCTTGCTACCCCGTCCTCTGGGGACATAACCTATGGAATCGATTTTATGGACCTATACCTATGCATAATGATTAGGATGTAATGATCAGAATGAATCGAATGCTCCAACTAGATGTGTAATGGATGATTTTTGCACGAATGCAGAGTGTCATGAGAATGATCCCTTTTTTAATGCCTGGGTTGTCATTGCTCATTGTTCTTCAAGGTTGTATCACTGACGTAATATCATGTCTTCTTGTTCAGCCGATATTTTTGACAGAAAATCTGAAGAAATAGTCACTATTTAGAGTTTCTTTCTCAAATATTTCCAACCCTTAGGCTTGGTGAGTTCTAAATAATAGTCCTATTTTAGGTTCTCATACTATTTAGAAGTTTTCAGAGTAATATGCAAAACTTCTTTTGTGAAAGTATTATTAGTCCATTAATCATTACTTCAATGCAACATGCTTGAAAATGATCATAATGATGGACAAAACTAAAATTTATCAGGAGCAAAATCTAACAGAATGGATTAATTAAAGAAAGCAAACATTGCTGGAATACAAAATTGTGAGGGGAAAAATAGGTGCCCCAGATATCGCAGCCTGAACTTCTTTGTATGAACTTTTTGAGAACCATTTTAAGCTCAATATGTGTTTAGGGGATCTAGAGTACTTTGTCGATGCCCCAAGATGTTGCATACATTCTCTTCGTTAATTCAAGTATAGCTAGATCACCGCATGCCCCACTTTTGATCACAATTTGAGCTACCCTTTTTGGGTTCTCGACTCAAAATCCCTTTGGTCTCAAGGCGCCCCTTGCGGGTTTTCACCTTGGCCTCTCCATTTTTTATTTTTTTAAAAAGAATGTCTCAAAGTGCCCTTTGTGGGTTTTTATTTTGGCCTCTTTTCCTCTTTAAGTATAATACTTTTTGACTGAATCTAAATTTACAAGATTGGGCAAGTTTTTTCCATCCATTTCGGTCACAATCAGTGCTCATCCGAAGAAAGCCTTTTTTACCACATAAGGTTCTTCCCAATTTGACATCAATTTCCCTCTGAAATCCTTTTGTATGGAGAGAATCTTTTTCAATACCAGGCCTCCCTCGTGAAATTCTCTTGGGTGAACCTTTTTGTCATAAGCTCGCATCATTTGTTTTCGGTATATCTGACCCTAATGAATAACCCTTAGCCTCTTTTCCTCAATCAAGTTCAACTAATCATATCGAGACTGGATCCATTCTACTTCATCTAACTTTAGCTCTGACAAAACTCGAAGGGAAGGTATCTTTACTTCAATGGGTAAAATCGCATCCATTCCATAAACCAATGAGAAAGGCGTTGCCCCGGTAAAAGTTCTGATAGACGTTCGATAAGCATAGAGAGAAAATGGTAACTTCTCGTGCCAATCTTTATAAGTTTCAACCATTTTCCCCACGATCTTCTTAATGTTTTTATTCGCTACTTCCACTGCACAATTCATTTTTGGATGATACGGTGATGAATTGTGGTGTCTGATTTTAAATTGACTGCAGACCTCAGCTATAGTACTGTTGTTCAAATTTGATGCATTGTCAGATATGATCCTCTCAGGCATTTCATATCGACATATGATTTCCTTTTTTAGGAATCTACTGACTGCCGACTTAGTAACACTGGCATATGAAATAACCTTTACCAGCTTGGTGAAATAGTCGATGACTACAAAGATGAATCGAGGCTCATTTGAGGCTTTTGGTGAGATCGGCCCGATGACATCCATACCTCACATAGAGAAGGCCATGGGGAAGTCATAACATGCAAAGGCGAAGGAGGTAAATGAATTTTGTCTCTATAAATTTGACTTTTGTGACATCTCTTAGCATAATTGATACGGTCTCCCTCCATGGTAGACCAATAGTACCCGAATATCATAATTTGTCTAGCCATTATGAAACCATTAGCATGTGTTCCATAAACACCCTCGTGGACTTCTTCCAGAATTTTCTTAGCTTCAACAATGTCCACACATCTCAATAGTACCTGATCCTTTCTTCTTTTGTACAGGATCTCCCCATCTAAAACATAGTCACAGACTAGTCTTCTCAACGTCCTTTTATCATTCTCAGTTGCCTGATCAGGGTATTCACGATTTCTCACGTATCGTAATATATCGTGGTACCAAGGGTGATCATCTCTTTCTTCTTTCTCCACGTTGTAACATGAGTTGGGGCCTCGTAAATACTCATTTGAATGGGTTTTACATCATCTTGTTTGCTCACTTTGATCATGGAAGCAAAGTAGCCAAAGCATCTGCCATCTGGTTTTCATCTCACGGGAGATAATTGAAAGTAATATCATCAAACTCCTCAATTAACCCTGTAAGAGCCCAAATTCACCCGGGCCCATCAGATTAAACCAAAAATACAACAAACAGAATATAATAATAATAGTCCAATAATAGTCCCTTTTTTTACAAGCCCAAATGCTAATTACAGCAGACCCAATTAGTGGCCCAAATACAAACCCAAATAAACGAAACCTAACTCCTACCCAATTGGCAGCCCAGAATTACAAATGACCCAATCAGAAGAGCCCGAATGGCCCAAACGATTTCGACAAACAAAAAACCCTAGGGGAGCTTTCTGGAACCACCAGCGCCGAAATAACCCCATGCGCACGCGCGTTCTAACGTCGCAAGCTCCAGCGCACAACCTCCGTACGTGCCACGTCCACACCTCCGTACGCGGCCTTGTACCTGCGAAAACAACAAAAAAGACAGCACAGTAAAAAGAGAAAAAGAGAATTGTATTTTGATTTTTTTATTTTATTTTTCGAATACGGTTATAAAAATCGAAACAAACCATTGTAAAGGGGGACTTTTTTACGAACACAAGAGTATCAATACGAAATACTGAAAGAACAAATTTGAAGAAAAAAGAAAAAATGTTGCTTTCTATTTTTTTCTTTTTCCATTTCATTTCTGTTTTCAATAAAAGGAAAACAAACAAAAGAAAAGGGTGGATACCTATTGTTTGGTGTCGATTTGGTGAAGCCTCGGTCTAAGCAATCGACAAATCCTTGTGGATCTAGTTGCAATCGTGACGGTGGCAGAGGCGCTAGGCGCCGATAAAAGCCATGAGTCGGCTTAGAAGGCGGAGGGTTCTAAAACCTTTGAAAAAGGGTTTTGAAAACTGTTTTAAAAGCGGTGTTTCGGCGATTGAAAAATGGCAGATTGCTATTTAGTTTTTTTTGGGTTTTAATGGCTATTAAAAAAAGGCATCGTTTGGGATCTTGCAATTCAAGTGCCAAAACGACACCGTTTGGTGCTTAGCCCGTCGCCCCGATTCGATCTGACCCAAAAATCTGGAGGATCCGCGTATTTTATTAAAAATGGTTTTATTACGCGATTAGCCCCTCCATTCTGCGCCGTCATTTGATTTGATCCTTCGTACATTTTCTTTCATCCTTTATTCATGATCATACCATACAAATAATCATTCTTGGAATCATTTTTTCTCTGGAATTTACCTTCGTACCCACAATGGGTCCCCAGATATCAATGACATGGGCGACGCTGTTACTGACTCCCTTTTTGAATAAAATATGGGTCTAAGGGATATTAGGACTTTAAAGATGACAGAAATTGTAATCTATCTTCTGATTTGTTAATACTGAATGAAAAATAGATCCTACGTCGCAAGTCAAGGAAGGAGATGAAGATCAAAGCCTAGCTCAATGCAGAGATAAGATTTCCTATATGTGGGGCATGGATGTTATTAAGCCAGTCTCATCAAAAGCTTCTGGCCAACATCGATTCATTTTCGTGGATGTCGGTTACTTCACTAAGATGGTAAAAGTCGCTTCATATGCCAATATTACAAAGTCGATAGTCATCAGAACAAAAAAAAAAAAAAAAGAAAAAATGTCGAAAAGATCATATTGAACCGTACAATGTCAAAAGTTTGGGTCTGTTCAAACATTAGGTGCCACATCACAGTGCAGCAAAGGCAGCCAAAAAGGAAAAACGAAATATCTAAAAAAGATCAAGACTTGTAAAGATTGGCATACAGAAGTTACTATTTACCCTCTATGCTTATCAAATGTTGGACAAGACTGGGGCAACCCATTTCTCATTGGTATCGCCCATTGAAGTCGAAATTCCCTTTTTCGAGTTCTATCAGAACTGAAGTTTGGATGAGGCAGAATAGATCCAATCCAAATGTGATCAATCAAATTTGTGAGGAAAAGTTAACAGCTATCCGTTACGGTCAGATGATGCGAGCTTACAGCAAAAAAGGTTCGCCCTAGAAAATTTCATGATAGGGCTTTGAAGAAGATTTTTCCCATACAAAAGAGACTTCAGAAGAAAGTGGATGCCAAGCTAGGAAGGACCTTATGCAGCAAAGAAGGCCTGTTTTAGGGAAGCATGGATATTGACTGAGATGGATGGTAAGGAACTGCCCAATCCAGTGAATTCAAATTTCAGTCTAAAAGGAGAGGCCAAGGTGAAAACCCGCAAAGGGGCACTTTGAGACAAAAAAAACAATCAAAAAGAAGAAAGAAAATGAAAGGCCAAAGTGAAAACTCACAAATGGCGCCTTGAGACCAAAAGGGATTTGAGTTGAAAACCCGAAAAGGCCAGCTCAAATTTTGATCAAAAGTAAGGCATACAGTTGTCTTGCTATACTTGAATTAACAATGAAGAAGTATGCTACGTCTTGGGGCATCGACAACTACGGATCCCCTAAACACATATTGAGCTTAAAATGGTCCTCAAGAAGTTTGAACAGAGAAGCTTAGGCTGCGATATCTAGGGCACCTAGTTTCCATTTTATCCATTTCAAATTTGATATTTGGATTATCTTATTGTTTTCAAAGAATGCTCCCAATAAAATTTCTTTGCATTTGCTATCTTGAATTAACTTATTTTAATTTCCTTCATGTCCATGGTTATGATCTTTTTCGGGCATTTTGCATTGAAATAACGATTAGTGGACTAATAATATTTTCATGAAAGGAGTTTCACATATCATTCTGGAAGCTTCTAAATAATACAGGAACTTGAAATAAGACTATTGCTTATAACTCACCAAGTTTAAAGAAGAGTCTAAACTGAGACTTTCTCTTCAGATTTTTTCTAAAGATGGTGGTTGAACAAAGTGAAAAGATATTACGTCAGTAGTAAAACCTTGACGAAAAATGGGCAATGTTAACCCAAGTGTAAAAGAGGGATCATTCGTGAGAAAAAATGATATTCTGCTTCCATGCAAATATCATGCATACACATTTGGTTAGGTCACCTGGGGAGCGATCAGTTGATTGAACAGGTTATAGTCTTCAACCCCTGAGTTACGATGGTATGGATGAAAAATGATACAGGTCATGTACCATTGAATAGTAATGGGATGGATTGAAGAAGAAACAAATCCTATGTTTGGAAGTTGCAGAGGGATCGATGGGAAAAGATTCAGATCCTATACCCCTAAGTTACAATGAGATGAACCCTGAAGTTACAATGGGGAAAATCTGTTGAGCAAGATATAATTATTTTCTCGGGTTTCCTGTCAAGAATACCGGCCTAATAAGATGGCAGCATAATACGTCAGTGATAAAGCCCTGATAAACAAGGAGCGATGACAACCCTAAGCATTTAAAAAAGGATCATTCTAATGAAATTCTGCATTCATGCAAAACACATTTAGTTAGGAGCATTTGATTCATTCCGATCATTGCATTCTGATCATTATACATTTAAAAAAAATCATTCTCATGACATTCTGCATTCATTCAAATGTCACCCATAATATCATTTATTTAGGAGCATTTGATTCGTTTTGATCATAGCATCCTAACCATTTTGCATAAGCATAAACATATAAAATCGATTTTATAGGATAGGTCCCCAAGAGGACAGTGTCGCAACATCGGTGAATTTACAGATCTGGTATTCTTGAAATTGCAGGAGCAGATCGAAGATAATAGATCTTGCCTTCTTGAGCGAAGCAGATCGAAGATACCAATCTGGCATTCCTGAAGTTGCAGGAGCAGATCGAAGATAGCAGATCTTACCTTCTTGAATGAAGCGGATCAAAGATACAGATCTTGCATTCCTGAAGTTGCAGGAGCAGATCGAAAGTAGTAGATCTTAGCTTCTTGAGCGAAGCAGATCGAAGATACCAATCTGGCATTCCTGAAATTACAGGAGCAGATCGAAGATAGCAGATACTGCCTTCTTGAGCGAAGCGGATCAAAGATATAGATCTGACATTCCTAAAGTTGTAGAAGTAGATCAAAAATAGTAGATCTTACCTTCTTGAGCGAAGTGGATCAAAGATACAGATATGACATTCCTGAAGTTGCAGGGGCAGATCGAAAATAGTAGATATTTCCTTCTTGAACAAAGCGGATCGAAGATACCAGTCTGGCATCCCTGAGTTTGCAGTGGAGCAGACTAAAAAATAGTAAATTTGACATTCCTGAAGTTGCAGGAGCAGATCGAAGATAGCAGATCTTGCCTTCTTGAGCGAAGCAGATCGAAGATATCAGTCTGGCGTCCCTGAGTTTGCAGTGGATCAGATTGAAAATAGGAGATCTTGCCTTCCTGAGCGAATCGGATCGAAGATACTAGTCTGGTGTCCCTGATTTTGCAGTGGAACAGACTAAAAAATAGCAAATCTGGCATTCCTAAAGTTGCAGGAGCAGATCGAAGATAGCAGATATTGCTTTCTTGAGTGAAGCAGATCGAAGATATCAGTCTGACGTCCCTGAGTTTGTAGTGGAACAGATTGAAAATAGTAGATCTTGCCTTCTTGAGTGAAGCAGATCGAAGATACTAGTCTGGCGTCCCTAAGTTTGCAGTGGAGTAGATTAAAAATAGCAGATCTTGCCTTCCTAAGCAAAGCGAATCGAAGATACTAGTCTGGCGTCCCTGAGTTTGTAGTGGAGCAGATTGAAAATAGCAATCTTGCCTTCCTGAGCAAAGTGGATCAAAAACACTAGTCTGGCGTTCCTGGGTTTGTAGTGGAGCAGATTGAAAATAGCATATCTTGCCTTCCTGAGTGAAGCGGATCGAAGATACCAGTCTGGCGTCCTTGAGTTTGCATTGGAGCAGATTGAAAATAGCAGATCTTGCCTTCTTGAGCGAAGCGGATTAAAAATACCAGTCTAGCGTCCTTGAGTTTGCAATGGAATAGATTAAAGATAGAAGATCTTGCCTTCCTGAGCGAAGCGAATCAAAGATACAAATCTTATCACCTCGAAGTCCCAGTGGAGTAGGTTGAGGCTACAAATCCCTTCTCCCTGAGGTTATTGAGGATTAACGTTTATTTTTGAGAAGTTTCAGTAAGAAGGTTGAAGCTACAAATCTCTTCTCTCTAAATTCTTATCACCTCGAAGTCTCAGTGGAGTAGGTGGAGGCTACAAATCCTTTCTCCAAGAGATTATAGTGAGGATTAACCCTTATTTTCGAGAAGTTTCAGTAAGAAGATCGAAGTTACAAATCTCTTCTCTCTGAATTTTTATCACCTCGAAGTCCCAGTGGAGTAGGTTGAGGCTACAAATCCCTTCTCCCTGAGGTTATTGAGGATTAACGTTTATTTTCGAGAAGTTTCAGTAAGAAGATCGAAGTTACAAATCTCTTCTCTCTGAATTCCTATCACCTCGAAGTCCCAGTGGAGTAGGTTGAGGCCACAAATCCCTTCTCCTTGAGGTTATTGAGGATCAATCTTTATTTCCGAGAAGTTTTCGTAAGAAGATCGAAGCTACAAATCTCTTCCCCCTAAAATTACATTGGAGCAAATCGAAGCTACAAGTCTAATATCTTTGATTTGGATCGAAACGCTATTACGCCCTTAAAGATATAGTGGGATAGAATGAAGCTACTCGAAGAAGAAAGACACCGAAAAAGCCAAGATCTTACAAGACCAGGCAAATTTGACCCTTTGATAGTTATTGCTCTATTCCCGTTACACTACAATGAGCAAAGAGGGGCAGCTGTAAGAGCCCTAATTTGCCTGGGCCCGTCAGATTAAACCAAAAATACAACAAACAGAATATAATAATAATAGTCCATTTTTTTTACAAGCCTAAATGCTAATTACAGCAGACCTAAATAGTGGCCCAAATAAAAACCCAAATAAACTAAACCTAACCCCAACCCAATTGGTGGCCCAAAATTACAAATGACTCAATACGAAGAGCCCGAATGGCCCAAACGATTTCGATAAACAAAAAACCCTAGGGAGCTTTACGGAACCACCGCGCCATTAACAATTTCATCGCCAAGACGCCAAGACGCCAAGACGCAAGACGCTAAGCGTCATAAGCTCCAAATAAGACACCTCTATCGTGCCACGTCCATGCCTCCGTACGTGGCCTTGTACATGCGAAAACAACGAAAAAGGCAGCACAGCAAAAAGAGAAAAAGAGGATTGTATTTTGATTTTTTTATTTTGTTTTTCGAATACGGTTATAAAAACTGAAACAAACCATTGTAAAGGGGGACGTTTTTACGAACACAAGAGTATCAATACGAAATACTGAAAGAACAAATTTGAAGAAAAAAAAAAAGGTTGCTTTCTATTTTTTTTTCCATTTCATTTCTGTTTTCAATAAAAGGAAAACAAACAAAAGAAAAGGGTGGATACCTATTGTTTGGTGTTGATTCGACGACGCTTCGGTCCAAGCGATCGACAGATCCTTGTGGATCTAGTTGCAATCGCGACGGTGGCGGAGGCGCTAGGCGCCGATAAAACCCATGAGTCGGCTTAGAAGGCGGAGGGTTCTAAAACCTTTGAAAAAGGGTTTTGAAAACTATTTTAAAAGTGGTGTTTAGGCGATTGAGAAAGGGTAGATTGCCATTTAGCTTTTATAGGGTTTTAATGGCTATTAAAAAACGATGTCGTTTGGGATCTTGCAATTCAGGTGCCAAAACGGCACCGTTTGGTGCTTAGCCCATCTTCCGGATTCGATCCGACCTGAAAACCCGGAGGATCCGCGTGTTTTATTAAAAATGGTTTTATTGCGCGATTAGCCCCTCTATTTTGCGCCGTCATTTGATTTAATCCTTTGTACAGTTTCTTGGTTCTTTTAATTTATCTCGAGAATTTACGCGATATTTCAATTCGGCCTAACTTGAATACTACGTTTTGGGCTATGGAATTATTTGCTGGTTTAGTCCCTGATCATTTGGGCGCATTTATATTGATCCTTGGTTTGGCTTAAATAGTTTTATTTATTTATAAATTAGCCTGTTAATCTTATTTTTATTTCGATTTAGTATTTTTTTCAGTTTTCATGTACAATATGTGCAATTTCCTTTTATAGGAATAGATTTATATATTATTTTAATAAATTATTTTGAATCATTTTATTGATTTTATAATGTTTTAAGTTTTCTTAAACTTCCATTTGTTTATCATATAAATATTTAATTTTAAATTTCCTATTTATTTGTTTTAATAATTTGCATAACTTTTAACTTAAACACTCTTACATACTATTATTTTATATATATATAATTTATATTAAAATTATCACATTTTATGTATATATTATTAGTTTGTATTTTCTCTTAAATATATATGTACATATCTTATTTTAAAGCTATATAAATATGTAATTGTTCTTTTAAGAGTCTTGTCTTGAATTACGTTTTATTCCAAATATTTTTATATTATTTTTATATTTACATTACTTATTAATTTTCTTTTAATTTATTTTGAATATTATATTTTCAATTTCATAAACTCATTAATAGATTATTATATTAATTATAATTTATTTGTTAAATTGTTTCATTTATTACTTATTCTAAAATTTTTATATAGCATTTACTCTTTATTTTTTTATGTATATCATTTCACGTCATTTTCGTTATTTGTTAATGTTGAAATTGTATGTTATAATTATTGTTATCACGTGTATTGTAATTCTTATTTATTATTTGTTATTTACGATTCAATAGTGTAGCATTTCACTTGTGAATAATTACTTCACGTTGTATGTTATTATTCGATTGCATTTTATTCACTTAAAAAGTCATGTTTTAACACCGTTCAAGTTTTAAAATCATTTTATTCAAAAGTTTTCCCAAATAAGGCAATATTTCGTGTTTAAAAATTCGAGGAATCGTGCCCTATCGTACTGGGTTTCGATTTTATGTTTGACCAAATAACTAAATATCCTTTTAAAATTTTGTTCATGTCTTCAAAATAAGGCAATATTTGTGTGTTTGGAAATTCGAGGAATCGTGCCCTATCGTGTTGGGTTTCGATTTTCTATTTGTCCAAATAACCAAACATCCTTTTAAAATTCTGTCCATGTTTTCAAAATGAGGCAATATTTGTGTGCTTGGAAATTCGAGGAGTCGTGCCCTATCGTGCTGGGTTTCGGTTTTCCATTTGTCCAAATAACCAAATACCCCTTCAAAATTTCAATGCATGAGCTTTGAGAATGTAATTGCCTAAATTCAAGGTTATCGGAACAATGGTTTCGCAACCATAAATCCGATTTAAAGAGAAATTTATTTCAATATAATTGCATGAATATTTATATGATAGGAAATATTTTTATAAATATTTATAAAATGTTAGTAATGTGATATTAAAAATTTAGTTAGAAAATTTTAACGTATGTGTAGGTAATTAAATGAAAAGACTAAATTGAAATGAAAGTAAAAGTTGAATTATAGATTAAAAAATTATAAATGACCAAATTTTGTAAAGTTGAGGCGGTGTATTGTATAAAATCTGAGATTTTTATAAAGATAATTATTATTATAAATTAATAATAATATATATTATAAAAAGAAAGGAGAAAAGAAAAAAAAAGCATAAAACAAAATGAACAGAGCGCAACGTGAAGGAAAGAAAGAAAAAGAGAAAAGAAAGAAGAAAAGGGAAAATTCAAAGTTTGAAGCTTGGATATTTAATAGGTAAGTCAATTTAACCATTTTCTTTTAATTTTGATGCTTTATAAGTTTTCGAACAAAGTTTTGATGAATTTAAGTTGAAGTTTTTGAAGTTTTAAAGTTTTTGAATATAGCATATGATGAATAAAATGATGAATTAGTGGTTTAACTGAAAGAATTTGAAGTTAGAATTGGATAAAGGACTTAATTGCAAAACAAGCTATAAGAAAACAGTTTTGGGATAGCAGCAGTAGAGTAAGTTTGAAAATTCACTAAAAATCTTAGAAGTGGAATTATAAGTTTAGTGAGATATGAAATTAAAGCTTATTGAGTCTATTTTCATATGAAAGAAACAGGGAAAGAAATGAAATTCTGTATTTTGAGATATTTAGATTTTTGTAATACTGGTTCAGAATGAATTTGGGTTCCTCTATTTTGACTTTAGAAAATCATCAAAATTTAATAAAAATAATTAGGGAATTAAATTTATATATCTGGAATCTTGAATGAATCTATTTTCAATAAAATAAATGGGAACATCATCTGAATTCTGTATGAGGAGATAATTAATATTTAGTGAAGAAGGGTCAGAACTATCAGATAACAGAACAGTGGTGACTTTAATGAATAAACTGTACAAATTGGATAAGCCAAAAATTCTGGAAATTTTATGATATGAAGACATGTGAGTCTAGTTTCAGATAAAATTAACGGTTCTTCATTTGGAGTTCTGTAGCTCGAGAAATAAATAATTTAGTGACTAGGACTCAAGTAGACAGCTTTGAATAAACTAAAAAATAATAATAGAATTATAGAAAATGCTACATGTGAACATGAAATGTATTGAATTGATGATTGAATTTATTTATTTAGATCCGGAAAACTCAAATACGAAGCTAGATCGAGGAAAGGAAAAAGTCCTGGATTAGTAGATTTTGTATACGAACTAGTATCGAGGTAAGTTCATGTAACTTGAATTATCTTCTTAAATGCTTAAAATGTATGTTATTGATGTGAATATAATTTGAATGTTCATTGTATGAAGATTGATGAAACATTGATATATTTGATAAAAAGAAAGAAATCCCGGGTGAATGAAAGGAAAATTTGATGGATCTCTGAAAAAGAATTGACGGTAAAAAGGATCTAGCCCGGACGGGTGATCCTATCTGATATAGCCCTCCAAAGAATATGTGGAAAATGGATTTAGCCGGATGGGTAATCCAATTAGGGTCTGAATTTAGCTTTGGGTGGTAATTCAGATCCAAACTCATTAGAGTAATTGTCGTTCTGCAGAGGATTTAGCACGGACCGTAATCCCGACAATACTCTATGAGTTTACATTACTGGTATTTAGCTCGACTAGTAATCCATTGTAAAGATGAGGTTCATGGAGTGTGCTCTCTGAAATGAAAATGTGCGCACATGAACATGAATTGACGGACCTGGATTGTACACTAAAAGTGTACTTCTGAAAATCCATCGAAATTCCGAGTAATTCAACGGGATAAATATGGAAATATAACAAAGAAACGAAAATCATGGTATTGATGAGCTCATCAATCATAGTATATATATTATTGATACATGGAAATTATTGAACTAACTTGAATGTTGAGCTTGTGTATGTTAGGGTAATAATGCATTGAATGGATATATGAATGTTTATTATATTGAATTGAAAAATATTAGGTAAGTATAATTCTTGTTACATGGGCTTACTAAGCACAAAGTGTTTACCCTATTTCCTTTTTCCCTGTTTTGTAGTGTTAAGAGCTCGGAGATCGGATTCAGTCGGAGACAAATCACACTATCAATCCCAAGACTTCGGTATTTAAAGAAACTTTATTTTGAAAATGAATGGCATGTATAAGCTAATAAAATAAATGTTAATATGAAATGGATATAAGGTCAGCCATTGAAATGACTTATGTGTTGAAGTTATCTTATAAATATGCATGAATTTTATTTTAAAAATATGTTGAATTGGAATGGTCTCGGTTTAAAAAAAAATTGTAAACTCCGGTAATGCCTTGTACCTTATTCTAACAACTGATACGGGTAGGGGGTGTTACATTTGTTGGTATCAGAGCTACGGTTTAGCCAGTTCTAGGACCGACATAGCGAATACGGATTAGCTATACATGGCATTTAAATTATTTTTGATAGTGTGATATCTCGACCATTTAAATTGTGTTTTCCTTATAGTAATGTCATCGTGACCGAGCTCAATCAAGAAGTTGAGAGTCATGCTCTGCTTCATACAAAGAGAATAAACTAGCGATAGAAGGCCCAGGTATAGAGGTCAAGGGAGGAGGCAAAATAGCCTTCTTTCAAATGATGAATGAATGGTTTACTTAGTACATAAGAACTAACCCTACAAAGGCAAACAAACTCAAGCTCCCCTCCTGTTCCTCCATCGGTTCCTCGAGATTCCACAAGATACAGTCTTGAATCATCGAAAAAGGAAAAGCTCAGTCGATAAAATTCAAAATATGGGGTCAAGAATTTGAAAAGAAGATTGATGATGATCCGGACGGTGAATTTTGGTTAGAGAATACTACTCGGGTTTTGGAAGAATTATCTTGCACACCAGAAGAATGTTTAAAATGTGTCATCTCACTGCTAAAAGACACAGCTTATTATTGGTGGAATACTAAAGCTTCAGTTGTTCCGAAAGAAGAAATTACATGGGAATTCTTCCAGACCGAGTTCAAAAAGAAATATATCAGTCAGAGATTCCTTAATCAGAAAATAAAAGAATTTCTTGAGCTGAAACAGGGCAATAGATCAGTATATGAGTATGAAAGAGAATTTGTTTGGTTGAGTAAATATGCTCGATAATGGGTACAGTCGGAAGCTGAAATGTGCAAACGATTCGAAGAAGGGTTGAATGAAGAAATTAAACTCCTTATTGGAATTCTTGAAATTCGAAAGTTTGCTACATTAGCAGAGCGAGCTTATAAAGCAGAAGAATTGAGCAAAGAAAAGAAACAGGCTGAGAGGGAAGCTCGAATTTTTAGTAAAAGACCAATGGGAAAATCTCAGTTTTCTACTCCAAAGAAATTAAAGAAGTACCAGGATCGTTCTACCTCAGCCACTGGGTATTCGGACAGAGAGCGAGGTTTATAGCGCACTAATCCAAGACCTTCCACTCCATCAGTGACCAGTGTTGACAATGTTGGTACCCCTAAGCCGAGATGCCAGTATTGTAATAAAGCTCATTTTGGTAAATGTCGATTTAAGAGCGGGGCTTGTTACTGATGTGGTTCTTTTGACCATTTCCTCAGAGATTGTTCAGAAAGAAGTGAAAAAGAAGCTGAATATATATCGGCCGAGTAATCCATCTTTGAGGGTAGACCATCCCACCATCTGGTAATATCGGTGGTAGCCGAGGAGCTACAAAGATCGCAAGTAGGCTTGAGACACGGCGCCTCCTAGGATATATGTCATTCGTATTGAGAAGATGCCTCAAGACCGATATTATTACTGGTACATTTTCTTTACTTGATACTAATATTACTGCATTAATTGATCCCGGTTCTACGCATTCATATATATGTGTAAAGCTTGCATGCGTTAAAGATTTATCTGTTGAACCTACTGAATTTGTGGTTAAAGTCTCGAACCCCTTTGGCCAATCTATTTTGGTGGATAAAATTTGTAAAAATTGTCCACTGATGGTAAGAGTTTATTGTTTCCTGGCTTATTTGATGTTACTGACATTTGATGAGTTTGATGTGATATTGGGCATGGATTGGTTAACTCAGCATGATGCAGTAGTAAACTGTAAACAAAAATATATTGTGTTGAAGTGTCAGAATGGTGAGTTACTCCGGGTTAAATCTGGTCAGATTGGGGGATTATCTGATGTGATTTGATTATTCTTTTCTCGTAGGTATGTCAAAAAGGGTATGATGCTTTTCTTGCTTATATATTAGATACCAAGGTATCTCGAGTCAAAGATTCAAGCGATGCGGTGGTATGCGAATTTTTCGATGTGTTTCGGAAGAGTTACGTGGTTGCCACCGAGAAGAGAAGTGGAATTTTCTATAGATTTGATTCCGGAACTACTCCGATTTCCATAGCTCCATCATCAATGGCTCCTCTAATTAAAGGAATTAAAGACACGATTCACGTGAACTTGTTGATAGAGGTTTTGTCCGACCGAGTCATTCATCTTAGGGTGCTCGGTTGCTTTGTGAAAAAGAAAGACGGTCTTTGAGATTGTGTATTGATTATTGGCGACTTAATAAAGTAACTATAAAGAATAAGTACCGTTGCCGGATTGATGATTTACTTGATCACCTAAAAGGTGCTACTATATTTTCAAAGATTGATCTCGATCGAGCTACTATCGATTCTGGTAAAGGAGTCGACATGTGCAAAGACGACTTTCGTAACCGTGTACGGGCATTATGAGTTTCTAGTTATGCCGTTTGGGTGACTAATGCACTGCAGATTTATGGATTTGATGAATCGGATATTCGCACCATATTTAGACAAAGTTCGTGGTAGTTTTCATTGATGATATTTTGGTCTATTCTCGAAATGAAGAAGAACATGCGAACATTTGAGAATTGTGTTGCAAATTTTATGAGAGAAGCGCTTATATGCTAAATTCAAGAATGTGAATTTTGACTTCAAGAAGTGGGTTTTCTTGGACATATTGTATCCGCTGAAGGCATTAGGGTAGATCCAAGTAAAATCTTAGCTATTGTCAATTGGAGTCCACCGAAGAATGTATCTGAAGTTAGAAGTTTCTTGGGTTTAGCTGGTTATTATCGAAGATTTGTACAGGGATTTTCTATGATAGCTTCTCTGATGACTCTATTATTGCAGAAAGATGTAAAGTTCGAGTGGACTGATGAATGTCGTGAGTTTCAACCGATTGAAAGATCTACTAACGAAAGCACCAGATAGTGCAACTGAATCGGGTAAGGAATTTGTTATTTACAGTAATGCCTCATTAAATGGTTTAGGTTGTGTCTTGATGTAAGAAGGTAAAGTAATAGCATATGCTTCAAGACAACTTAAACCACATGAAAGAAATTACCCGGTACATGATCTTGAGTTAAACGCTATTGTATTTGCATTGAAGATATGGCGACATTACTTGTACAAGGAGAAATGTCATATTTATACCGATCATAAAAGCTTGAAGTATTTGATGACACGAAAGATCTGAATCTAAGATGTAGCAGTGGCTTGAATTGATAAAGGACTATGATTTGATTATTGATTACCATCCGGTAAGGCTAATATTGTGGTTGATGCTTTGAGTCGAAAATCTCTTTTGCTTTGCGATCTATGAATGCTCAATTGTCTTTGGTTGATGATGGTTCAATCATAGCTGAATTGAGAGCTAAACCAACATTTTTACAGCAAATATGTGAAGCTCAGAAAAATGATGAGAAGTTACAGGTTAAACGGGCACAATGTGAGTCAGGTACTGATTCTAAATTTCAAGTTGGAATTGATTGTTGTTTATTATTCAGAGGTAGGGTATGTGTACCCAAGAATTCAGAGTTCATACAGAAAATTTTACACGAAGCTCACAGTGGTACTATGTCTGTACATCCGGGAAGTAATAAAATGTATAATGATCTGAAAAAGATGTACTGGTGGCCAGGTATGAAACGTGATATTTCTGAGTTTGTATCAAAATGTCTGATATGTCAACAGGTCAAAGCAGAACATCAGGTACCTTCGGGGTTACTTCAGCCAATTACTATACCGGAATGGAAATGGGAAAGGATCACTATGGATTTTGTATCGGGGTTACCGTTGTCTCCGAGGAAAAAAGATGCTATTTGGGTGATTGTTGACCGATTGACAAAGTCAGCACACTTTATTCCGGTACGTACAAATTATTCTTTAGATAAACTGGCTGAACTATACATATCTGAGATTGTCAGGTTACATAGAGTGCCTGTCTCCATTATATCAGATAGAGATCCCCGATTTACGTCTCGTTTCTGGGACAAATTGCAAGAAGCTTTGGGTACTCAGTTGTATTTCAGCACTGCATTTCATCCTCAGAAAGATGGCCAATCTGAGCGTGTAATTCAAGTATTGGAAGATATGCTCCGATGTTGTATACTAGAGTTGAAAGGTAATTGGGAGAGATATCTACCTTTGATTGAATTTTCTTACAATAACAGTTATCAGTCCAGTATTAAAATGGCTCCTTATGAAGCTTTGTATGGTAGAAAATGTAGAACACCATTATATTGGATAGAGCTTAGTGAAAAGAAGATACATGGGGTTGATTTGATCCGGGAAACAGAAGAAAAAGTAAAAGTGATTCGGAATAGCTTGAAAGCAACCTCTGATCTCCAAAAATCATATGCCGATCTTAAACGAAAAGAGATTGAATTTCAGGTTGGTGATAAGGTATTTCTGAAAGTGTCTCCTTGGAAGAAAGTTCTCCGATTCAGTCGAAAGGGTAAATTAAGTCCAAGATTTATCGAGCCATATGAAATTATAGAAAGAATTGGACCGTCGCTATCGATTGGCATTACCACGAACTTGATAGAATTCATAATGTTTTTCATGTGTCTATGCTACGACGATATCGGTCGGATCCTTCACATGTTATTTCTCCGATGTAGTGGAGATTCAAATGATATGACTTACGGTGAAGAACCGGTCAGGATATTAGCACGGGAAACAAAGGAGCTTAGAAATAAAAAAATAAATTTGGTGAAAGTATTGTGGCAAAAGCATGGGATTGAGGAAGCGACATGGGAATCGGAGGAGGCAATGAGGAAATAATATTCAAACCTCTTTACTGGTAAGATTTTCGAGGACGAAAATCCTTAAAAGGGGGGGAGAGTTGTAATGGCCTAAATTCAAAGTTATCGGAACAATGGTTTCGCAACCATAAATTCGATTTAAAGAGAAATTTATTTTAATATATTTGCATGAATATTTATATGATAGAAAATATTTTTATAAATATTTATAAAATGTTAGTAATGTGATATTAAAAATTTCGTTAGAAAATTTTAACGTATGGGTAAGTAATTAATGAAAAGGACTAAATTGAAATGAAAGTAAAAGTTAAATTATAGATTAAAAATTATAAAGGACCAAAATGGCAATTATGTCATTTTGCAAAGTTGAGTCGGTGTATTGTATAAAATCGAGATTTTATAAAGATAATTATTATTATAAATTAATAATAATATATATTATAAAAAAAGGAGAAAAGAAAAAAAAGCATAAAACAAAAAGAACAGAGAGCAAACGTGAAGGAAAGAAAGAAAAGAGAAAAGAAAGAAGAAAAGGAAAACAAAGTTTTATAAGTTTGATGCTTTATAAGTTTTATAAGAAGAAAAAGAGCACAATAATTTTCTTTTAATTTTGATGCTTTATAAGTTTTAGAACAAAGTTTTGATGAATTTAAGTTGAAGTTTTTGAAGTTTTAAAGTTTTTGAATATAGCATATGATGAATAAAATGATGAATTAGTGGTTTAATTGAAAGAATTTGAAGTTAGAATTGGATAAAGGACTTAATTGCAAAACAAGCTATAAGAAAACAGTTTTGGGACAGCAACAGTAGAGTATGTTTGAAAATTCACTAAAAATCTTAGAAGTGGAATTAGAAGTTGAGTGAGATATTAAATTAAAGCTTATTGAGTCTATTTTCATATGAAAGAAACAGGGAAAGAAAATAAATTCTGTATTTTGAGATATTTAGATTTTTGTAAGACTGGTTCAGAATAAATTCGAGTTCCTCTGTTTTGACTTTAGAAAATCATCAAAAATTGAAGAAAAATAATTAGGGGTTTAATCCTGAATGAATCCATTTTCAATAAAAAATAAATGAGAACATCATCCGAACTCTGTATGAGGAGATAATTAATATTTAGTGAAGAAGGGTCAGAACTATCAGATAATGTAGCAGGGGTGACTTTAATGAATAAACTGTACAAATTGGATAAGCCAAAAATTCGGAAATTTTATGATATGAAGACATGTGAGTCTAGTTTCATAGAAAATTAACGGTTCTTCATTTAAAGTTCTGTAGCTCAATAAATAAATAATTTAGTGACTATGACTCAAGTAGACAGCTTTGAATAAACTAAAAAAATAATAATAGAATTATAGAAAATGATACATGTGAACATGAAATGCATTGAATTGATGATTGAATTTATTTATTTAGATCCGGAAAACTCAAATACAAAGCTAGATCGAGGAAAGGAAAAAGTCCCGGATTAGTAGATTTTGTATACGAACTAGTATCGAGGTAAGTTCATGTAACTTGAATTATCTTCTTAAATGCTTGAAATGTATGTTATTGATGTGAATATAATTTGAATGTTCATTGTATGAAGATTGATGAAACATTGATATATTTGATAAAAGAAAGAAATCCGGTTGAATGAAAGGAAAATTCGATGGATCTCGAAAAAGAATTGACGGTAAAAGGATCTAGCCCGGACGGGTGATCCTATCTGATATAGCCCTCCAGAAGAATATGTGGAAAATGGATTTAGCCAGACGGGTAATCCGAATTAGGTCTGAATTTAGCTTTGGATGGTAATTCGGATCCAAACTCATTAGAGTAATTGTCGTTGCGAGGATTTAGCTTTGAATCGGTAATCCCGATAATACTCTATGAGTTTACATTCTGAGGATTTAGCTTTGGATAGTAATCCATTGTAAAGATGAGGTTCATGGAGTGTGCTCTCTGAAATGAAAATGTGCGCACATGAACATGAATTGACGAACCTGGATTGTACACTAAAAGTGTACTTCTAAAAATCCATCGAAATTTCGAGTAATTCAACGGGATAAATATGGAAATATAACAAAGAAACGGAAATCGTGGTATTGATGAGCTCATCAATCATAGTATATATATATTATTGATACATGGAAATTATTGAACTAACTTGAATGTTGAGCTCGTGTATGTTAGGGTAATAATGCATTGAATGGATATATGAATGTTTATTATATTGAATTGAAAAATATTAGGTAAGTATAATTGTTGTTACATTGGCTTACTAAGCACAAATTGTTTACCCTATTTCCTTTTTCCCTGTTTTTTAGTGTTAAGAGCTCGGAGATCGGATTCAGTCGGAGACATATCACACTATCAACCCCAAGACTTCGGTATTTAAAGAAACTTTATTTTGAAAATGAATGGCATGTATAAGCTAATAAAATAAATGTTAATATGAAATGAATATAAGGTCAGCCATTGATATGGCTTATGTGTTGAAGTTATCTTATAAATATGCATGAATTTTATTTTGAAAATATGTTGAATTGGAATGGTCTCGGTTTAAAAAAAAATTGTAGACTCCGGTAATGCCTTGTACCTTATTCTAACAACGAATACGGGTAGGGGGTGTTACAGAGAATTTTGGGATGATCTTGAATTCAAGAACTTAAATTATCATATCTTATCGTGCTGGATGTGATATTTTATTCATTCGGAACAAAGAAAATCTCAATATCCAATTCGAGTTATTTAAAATTTAAAAAAAAAATGAAATTTCAAAATCGTTTCAAACTTTTCGACATTAAGACATCAATTAATCAATTTGGTACCAATTTTGGGCGTTGCGAGGGTGCTAATCTATCCTCGCACGTAACCGACTCCCGAACCCGTTTTCTTCTTGAAATTCTTAGACCAAAATTGATTTCTTTTAAAAATAAAACAAAATGTTTTATAGGTGACCTGATCACACCTAAACAAAAGGATGGTGGCGACTCTATCTATTATTTTAAAGTCGATCCTTGTTTTTCAAACTCGCTTAAAAAATGGTTTCGACAAACCCCTAAATTATCCTTCGATAATTGATCAATTTGGGGTCTCTTGTTTCCCATTCACCTTTTAATTGGTAGATCACTAGTGCAGAATCTCCATATACTTCCAGCGCTCTAATTTTGTGTTCTATGGCTGCACGGAGTCCCATGATACATGCTTCATACTCTGCCATATTATTTGTACAATCAAAATCCAATTTGCATGTGAATGGATAATGATCTCCATTTGGGGATACCAAGACTGCCCCAATTCCATTACCTACAGCATTTGATGCTCTATCGAAGTTCAATTTCCAAAGGTGATCTTTTGTAGCGTCTTCTTCAATAGTTGCTACATACATTAATTCTTTATTGGGGAAGTCAAAGTTTAGAGGCTCATAATCTTCTAGAGCTCTGCTGGCAAAAAAATCTGCTACTGCACTTCCTTTCACGGCTTTTTGGCTTACATAAACTATGTCAAATTCAGAGAGCAAAATTTTCCATCTAACCATCCTTCCATTCAAAACAATTGACTCCATCATATATTTTAAAGGGTCCAACTTCGAGATTAGCCAGGTCGTATGGTACAGCATGTATTGTCTCAATCTCCAAGTTGTCCAAATTAAAGCACAACACAATTTCTCAATTGGCGAATATCTTATTTCACACTCAGTGAATTTCTTACTGAGGTAGTATATCGTCTTTTCTCTTCTTCCTGTATCAACGTGTTGACCCATCACACATCCCATAAAGTTATTAAACACTGTCAAATACAATATTAATGGCCTATCTGGGCATGGAGGTGACAATGCTAGAGGACTTGACAAGTACTGTTTAACCCTATCAAAAGCTTTCTAGCATTCATCATCCCACACACATGTATTGTGTTTCTTAAGAAGACGAAATATGGGATCATATTTCTCGTTTAATTGTAAAATGAACCGAGCAATATAATTTAGCCTTCCAAGGAAACCTCGAACCTTCCAAGGAAACCTTGAACTTCTTTTTGAGTGCGCGGCGGAGGCAATTCTTGTATAGCTCGGACCTTGTCTGATTCAATCTCAATTCCCCTCTCGCTGACTACGAAGCCTAACAATTTTTTCGATCTAGCTCCAAAAGTACATTTTGTTGGATTGAACTTTAACTGGAATTTCCTCAGTCTCAAGAATAACTTTCTCAAAACTTGGATATGTTCCATTTTTGTCCGAGACATTGCGATCATATCATCGATATAAACTTCGATTTCTTTGTGCATCATATCATGGAACAAGGTCACCATGGTCCTTTGATATGTTGCTCCTACATTTTCAGCCCAAATGACATCACCTTGTAACAAAATGTACCCCACAAGGTTATGAAGGTAGTTTTTTCCATGTCTTCAGGATGAATTTTTATCTGATTGTATCCCAATAAACCATCCAAGAAGGAAAATAACGAATAGCCTGCCGTATTATCTACTAGAGTATCAATGGGAGGCAAGGGGAAATAGTTTTTTGAGTTGGCCTTATTTAAGTTTCTATAATCTACACACATTCTCACCTTCCCATCTTTCTTAGGGATAGGCATAATGTTGGCTACCCATTTTGAGTATTTGACCTCTTGCAAGAATCCAGCATTGAATTGCTTTTTGACTTCATCTTTTATTTTTAGCACAATGTCAAACATCATTCTCCGGAGCTTCTGCTGAATCGGCCTGCAATCCTATTTTATGGGGAGGTTGTGTACAACACTATCAGTGCTTAACCCAGGCATATCTTGGTATGACCATGCAAAAACATCTTTGAATTCTTGAAGTAACTCTACGAGGTCTCGCTTCGCTTCTTCAGTTATGCGCGTTCTAATTTTCACTACCTTTCCTTCTTCCAAAGTCACAATTTTTACTATCTCTTTATGAGGTAGAATTTTTTTTCCTCTTGTTTTACCATTCTTAACAAGTCCGGAGATAAACCACAGTCTATGTCATCTTCAAAGTCCTAGGATCCCTCTAAACACATGCCTTACTCAAAATGAGGTTCTAATTTCTTAGCAGCGTTACTCATGTTATTAATATCCGAGAACCTGTTGTAGGTACAAAAGAATATACAAAGAACGAATAAGTTTAAGAATAATTGTTTGTATGGTATGATTATGAATGAAATGAAAGAATGATTTAGAAAAAGTCCAAGGAATGAAAGAATCTAACATAATTACTTGTATAGAAAGAATGAAAGAATCTAAAAGAATAAACAAATATTTACTCAAAATGGTATCAAATATGTATTTCATAATGATGTTTGGACAAAAGCCTATTTCACAAAGGAATTCTTATTACTTCTAGGCTTAAAGCAACAAGTGTTTTGAACATTACTCTGAGTAAGCTCTAAAAACTACATGAATTTTTTCTGCAGTCCAATTGTTCAGAACACTCCCAGGTTCATAAGGACGGATATCTGACAAAGTCCCTCTTTCAGTTGTTTCTTCATATATGGCATTGATGTGAACATTTCCCAACACTTTTTCAATACTTTCTTTTATTGGCGTCCTTCACTCGAGATGAATAATCCCTTTCGATACGAAAATTTTAGATATGTGGGGGAATATCATTGGTTTCCATTTGATTTCTTCCCTACTTATGCGTGCCCTTCTTCTTTCTTGCCTCTTTTCCAGTTCCTTCCTTCTTTGTTTTGTATCTGGCTTGTACTCTAAGCCAAAGTGGTCATGCTTGTCATTCAGCATTGGAGCCTCAACTCTTCCCTGAAGATGTCTCCCTAGTCCTTTTCCCGGTAAAGTTCCATTTCCTACTATTAGCTGTAATCCCATCCTAGTAGCATTGGACACTTTTGGCACTGAAATCATGTTCCCCTTAATAATGAATGTTGCATTCACAAACTCCAAAGACCAGAAAGAACATTTAATTGCCTCCTCATTTACCTCTAAGTACGGCGCATCACTAGTTACAGCCGTGATAATATCTTCCTCGGCATTTACCTTCACCAGTCGACCTTCTGATACTAGCTTTAACTTCTGATGTAGTGACGAAGGCACTGCCCCTGCTGAATGTATCCAATGTCTTCCCAATAAGCAATTGTAGGAGGGCTTGATATCCATTACTAGGAAACCACCTCATAGGTAGTCGGGCCAATCAACAGAGGTATTTTAATTCTTCCCATGACCCTCCTTTCTGTGCCATCAAACGCCTCTCTATATTCTGGCATACCTTCATGTGTGAGCTATCTACAGGTAGCCTATTAAGTGTGGATAAGGGCAATACGTTCAGTGCTGATCCATTGTCGATAAGAAGCCCTAGCAATGTGTACCTTTTGCATATGGTAGTGATGTGTAGAGCTTTAGTGAATCCCACACCCCCTGGTCGTATTTTATCATCGTTGAAGAAAATAAAGTTATCGACACTTATATTATTAACCAGCTGATCCAGTTTATTGACAGAGATGTCATTGGCCACGTACGTCTCGTTCAACACTTTCATTAATATACTTTGATGCACCTCTGAACTCAAGAGTAAAGCTAGTACGAATATGTGAGCTGGTTGTTTATACAACTGTTCCACATCACTATACTCGCTATGCTTCAAAAACTTCAGGAATTCCTTAGCTTCCTTCTTTTTTACTGGCTCATTAACAAGCGGCTCAGGTCTGACTGCTTTTTCCTTCTTTTGCTCCACCATTATGGTTTTTCCTTTTACAGGTTCTGCTCGAAAATTTATCAAATCATAATGCCTTCCACTATGCGTATAAGAACTTACATCTTGACCCTCTTTTGAAGCGTTGACTGAGTTCTCATTTCTTGGGATTGTCACGTTGCAATCATAATTCCAGGGGACCCTTTTGTTATCCTCATAAGAGAAGACCGTCGGTTTTTGAATTATGATCTTTGGTGTCATCTATACTCCAGCTTCGTTGTTTTTAAGTCGTGAAATGATGACCAGAGGATGATTGACTTTTGAGACCTTCATTGTTGATTTTGACGTACATATGCTTCCTTCTTCTTTAACTTCTTCACAGAACTTTATCTCTTTATTGTTCATCAGACCTTGCACCAAGGCTCTGAATTCTACGCATTCTTGGATCTTTTGCCCCTCCTCATGATGGAACTCACAGTAGTTCCTCATGTTTTCACAACTTCTTTCAGGATCCAAAATGCTCAACCCCCTTTTTACCATCTCTATCCAGACCCATCTCAAAGGAATTTTTACTTTTGCAATATCAGTCTTAATTCTTCTCCCCACATTTCCATCTATCGCATTTACCCCGTTATCAGTATGATTGGGTAGCAAATTTTTGGTACTGGGTGCATCATCAAATTTCACAATGCCCATTTTAATAAGTCTTTCAACTACTTTCTTAAAGCCAG
Organism: Gossypium rotundifolium; assembly: GCA_025506655.1. Lineage (NCBI taxonomy): Eukaryota > Viridiplantae > Streptophyta > Magnoliopsida > Malvales > Malvaceae > Gossypium > Gossypium rotundifolium. Next base: position 75,837,118 of record CP106726.1, on the reverse strand, counting down.
TGCAATTTTCTATTGAATGCCCCAAAATTGCTACATGGTAGTCATATTTGAGCTTTTGCATCGTACCATTTAGGGTATAGAGGTTGTAATGGTTTTAGGTAAAAAGGGGATACCACGTGTACGTCAAAAAAACTTTGATACAACTCCCTATACGTCATTGAGATTGGCGTAAATTGGAGCTTCTCAGTGTTTTGCTTTGTGCCGGACTCCTGCTTTGATAAACCTTGTTGACCATTAGCCACTATTCTTGGCTGATTTATAGTAATCGATTTTGAGTAACCGTTGTTATATGTATTTGTGTTGTTCACCTCATTTTTTTTTCCTCGAGGCTGACCTTTTGTTACTCTCTCCTGCATCTATCTTTCCACTTCTTATCGCATTCTCGATTATTTCGCCAATCATCACTATGTCTGAAAAACTTTTTGTAGTGCTTCCTATCATGTGAGTGATGAAGAGGGCTTTTAGGGTGTTGATAAAGAGCATCGTAGTTTTTTTTCTAAGAGCGACGATTGAACTTGTATGGTAATTTCCCTCAATCTCTGTACGTATTGCTTGAAACTCTCACTCAGTTTCTTCTCCATGTTTTGTAAAGTAATTCTATCAGGAGTCATATCCGTCACATGACTATACTCTTCATGAATGCTTATGCTAAGTCTCTCCAAGAACCAATCCTAGTACGGCTCAATTGGTTGTACCATTTGGATACTGCTCCCACCAGACTGTCTTGGAAGCAATGTATTAGTAGTTGATCGTTGTTAACATACCCGGTCATTCATCTGCAAAACATGGTGATGTGAGCTTCGGAGCAACTGGTCCCATTGTACTTTTCAAATTTTGGCATTTTGAACTTGTAGGGAAGCACTAGATCTGGGACCAAACTTAGATCTTTAGCATCGATTCCATGCTGACTATCAACGTTTTCCATTACCCTGAACTTTTCTTCCAGCCATTTACATCGGTCCTCTAATTACTTTGGCAATTCTGTCATTGCCCTTTCATTTTCTGCCATTTCGTCAAGGTCAGGGATAACAGGATTAGCTGGGTTATCCCCTGGGTTAGAACTTGATCCTGCTTGAAAGTTCATCGGTACTGAAACACCTTCCTAAAATTGTTGAGGCTTAATCATGACGGATGTTCTTCGAGGGTATACCTCAGGGTGTGTCTGTGTATTTGTTGGAGTAAAACCCGGAGGATAGAGAGGTTCCTCATTATCTTCTCCAGCATTAACCATGGGGCTCTTTCCTTTATCTATTCCTCCAGTCAGTAGTTGGGTCAACTGAGTCATCATATTTCTTTAGGATTTCATCATTCGGTCCATCATGTCTTGTTGAATTTTAGCCAGTTGCTCTTACATTTGCAATTGTAGTTGATCTTGTATCTCTTTTTGGAGTTGTTCAAGTCTTTCCATTCTTTGATCCATGTCTTTTGTCTTTGCTCGGGTACGTAATGATAACTGATTTGTAAGTTTTTGTTAGCTTCCAGATTAATTCTAAAATAAGTTTAGCCAACTAAGGCATTTCCATGAAATTTAATGCACATGATGTGATGTAATGTGAATGCATAAAATGAATGCAAAAAGGCGTCGATTCTGATTCAATTTCATTTAGAAAGCTTTACTAGAAAATAAAATTCTTTACATAAAATGGTTTACAAATATGGCTTTTCCTTAATGCTCAAAGTTTTAACTTTTCTAAGCAACGATGCTAACTCTTGACCTCGATCTCGTTCTAGTTCATACTTCACACTTAGCATGTCAGCCTGAATTGCCAAGGTTTGTAAATGATCGGCTACCTCTCGAATCTGAGCCATGACATTGCCCATAATGTAATCTGTATTCCTAACTTGATTCTGAGAAAGGTAAAGCTGTTCCTTCCAACGTTCTTCACTTACCTTAAGAAGCTCTACCTGGAGCTCATAGTTTTGTAATGCAGACTCTAGTTTTTCTATCTTTCCTTTCATTTTTTCAATCTTGTTCAAACTTGCCTTCAACTCAATTGCAAAATTACAATTTCTATACTGATGAAGTGATTTTTCAAGTTCTGCCCCTCTATCCTTTAATTCTCTTTTATTATTTTGGGTTTCTAATAAACTCCTTTCTAGGGCTTCTTTCTATGCCTGAGCCTTCTGGCATTTTCTCTCCCACCGATCGGCTTTGGTTCTTTCTTCTTGGATCTCTTATCGCCATTGCTCCGACATTTTTCTCAATCCAGATGTTCTCATCGATAGACTCAATTTCTTGTAATCCGTCTTCAAACTATCCAAGTCTTCCTCGATTTTATTCTTTTCTTTCCTTAATTTCTCAGCCTCTAGCTTTTGAACATCAGCATCTAACCTTAAATGCATCTTTTCTTCCTTCAATTATTTTATCTTCTTTTTAAGCTCCAAATTCCTCATCTCGGAGTCTTGCTTTATGATTTTTAGTTCTAACGAGATCACTTGTAAGTACTCTTCCATAGGTCGAATGCCTTCTAAATTCGGCCCGAGGATATTATCATTTATTCTTTTACTCCACCATCCACTATACTCGGGAGTCTTCATTGAACCTACGGCCAGCCTTTTCATTCAACGAGTCTGATTCCAAGTGTTAGAAATCTCCTTTACCCTATTCTTGTAGTTATCTCCCTTGTACGAAAACTCACATTGAGCTAACCCATGCGTTGCCTGTTGAACTGTCTTGATCTGTATTGCCTCAATACAAGCAAAAGAGCATACCCAATAGCTCCCCAAATCCCAAGCAAAGGGACCCAATCAAAACTCCTACATTGGTAAATAATTTCGTCAGGAATCAACCAAGGAGCTCCCCACTCGACATCTTCTTCCTAAAAATTTTGAAGGAGCGCTATCCAATTTTTCTCTGATATGTCATCCCTTCTTCGCGTGGCCCTATCTCCTTTAATGGAGAGTAATTCCCGGAGGAAACCCAATAAAAAACCTTATCCATATGCTAGAAATGACTGTGGAACCAAGTTAACAACAACTACGCGCACCCTATAAATCTACCCTCACCGGCCCTTCTACATACGTTCAAAGATCTAAATGTCTTGGCCAAGATTGCAGGAACAGGTGTGACCCCTTTATCAAGTCGATCAAAGAGATCCGAGACTGCCTCTTCTATATACCCTAATGCCCTAGGGAAGATCATTAGTTCGTAGATGCTCAAGGTAAACACATCGACTCTCTTTTTCGTATTAGGATGTGCTAGAATCACATCCCTTAAATTCTTCTATGGGATGCACTTACACTCACCTTTTTGCTTGATCCTAAATGTAATCCACTGTTCGCTCATTCTTGTAATGTTCATCAATTTCTTCCAAAAGGTCGGGACATAAGCGACTCTAGAATAAGTTTTATCGACTTGAATCTTTGGACAACGCAATATGGCTGTATATTCTTCCACAGTGGGCACTAAATCTACCCTCCCAAAGGTAAAGTAACTGTATGCAGGGTTCCAATACTGAGTGAGGGCCCAGAATAAATGCTCGTCTACCTTGACGTCTAGTAGATACGACAAATCCCCATAATTTAAGTAGAATAACTGCTTGGTCTTATCATTCCACTGATCCCATATCTCTTTTAATTCCTGAAGGTTATTTTGCGTTACGCTGATACGAGTGTAGTCTAATAATTCTGACGTGTACCCTTCGGCTAGACTATCCTTTTTCTCTAATTGCGTTTTCTCTGACCACATACAGACAACCGCATTATCTTCCACTTTATCAAGAAATTCGTTCTCCACGACAAGCTCTCTAATTTAGTAATCGAACATGAATCGACACTTTTTCAAATATGAAATGACATGCAAACATAGCAAAAACACAATAAGTCAGTACAATATACAAAAAACAAAACTCAAAGCAAATGAAAGAGAATCAAGCACCTATCTGGGTAACTGCTAGGGTTTCTCACAATAATATCTAAGGTGGGCTCCTAGGGTATTCTACATGTGGTTTGGTTCTAAAGTTGAGGTACTCGAACCAGCAAATTCCTTGATCCTCACCCATTATAGGCTCATGTGGACAGAGTTCAGTTCAGAGGAATACATTTCCCAATGGCTGCACGGAGATGAAAATCTCACGAAGACATAGGTACGGATGTATCCCGAAAGCGATCCACTATCCCGTACGGAGGTGAAAACCTCACGAAAGAGTAGCTTCTTACTCCCACTTAAAAGAGGTAAGACCAAACGGTCCTTATGCAATATGATGCAAAAATATTCTACGAGACTCAAACCACAGCAATCATATGAAATAACACAAACAAATGCAATAAAAGTATCGTAATTTTTCAAGTCAGATTTTCAATTTTCGACAACAAGACAGAAAATAATCTATTTTACGACTTGACTCTCTTATTCATCCCTAGTGGAGTCGCCAAGTTGTCGAAATCATTTTTTGTAAAAAATAGGGTCGACTTTTTAAGAAAAAAAACGAAAATGGAGTCGCCACCAATCTTTTTTTTGAGGTGTGATCGGATCACCTTGAGATTGATCATTAAAATATTTTGATTTATTAAACAATGATTCTAGCTTATAAAATTCGAGAAAACGGGTTCGGGAGTCAGTTACGCATGAGGAAGGATTAGCACCCTCATAATGCCGAAAATTGATACCTAATTGATTAATTAACGTCTTAATGTTGCAAATTTGAAAAGATTTTAAAATACGATCCTCTTTATTTAAAAGAAAACTTGAATAAATTAAATTGGATGCTAAGACCCTCTTATTTCGAAGAAGTAAAATGTTACGCCCAGTAAGTTAGGATACGACCTTTTAAATCCTCAAAACTAAGCTTGTCTTTTGACTTTTAAAACTCATGCATTTAAGTTTAAGAAGGATATTCAGTTATTTGGGTCAGTTATTTGGGTCAAATAAAAAATTGGAACCCAGTAAGTTAGGGCACAATTTCTCAAAATTCCAAATACATAAATTACCTTTATTTTTAGAAATCTTTAAATCGAGATAACAAAATGTCATATCTAGTGAGTTAGGACATAACTTTTTTGAATTCCCGAGAATAAACTTTTATTTAACTAATATGCTTTGATTTAAAAAGGATGATTAGTTCTTTAGACTCGACGAGAAAAATTAAAACCCAGTAAATTAGGGTACGGTTTCTCGAAGCTCCCAAATTCCGAGCATTGCCTAATTGTGAAAACATTTTGAACCAGAATGTAGCAATAAAATGAAATGCATTTTATTTAAAATAATGATTTGTGAATAAAATCATTACACCAATAAATTACAAGATACAAATACTAAAAAGAACACTTCGAAAAAATTACATGACACACTAATCTTCAATTCTAATACAAACAATCAAAAGAAAGTATTATAACATAAAATAGCTAATAACACCAACAGTTGCAATGACAATTCTATGTCTAACATTAAAAAATAATAAAAGTGACGAAATAACAATAATAATAATAATAATAATAATAATAATTTATTTTGAATTTTGAAAGTATATGAAAAGTAGTAAATAAATAAATAATGGAATAAAATAACAATGATGATGGCAAAAATAAAATAAACAAGCCAATTTTTTTTTAAAAAGAAACGAGTGAATATAAACTTGATTTAAAAAGAAATCAATTTTAAAAAATAAAACAGAATATTAAAAAATAGTTTTAAAATAGATAAATAAATAAAAGTTTAAAATAAAATGATAGGTAACTTGAATAAGGTATTAAATAAAAACAAATTAAAAGGTTAATAATAATGAGAATAACAATAAAAATAATAATGGTGATAATAATTATTATTATTTCATTTAAGAATAATATAAATTTAGAAAGTATATAAAAGATATATATGTAAATAAATAGATAAATAACAAAATGGCAATAATAGGAATAATGATAAAAAATTTGTTTTAAAAGGATAAATAAACAAAAAATTTGATACGAAATCAACCAATTTAATGATATAATAATATTAACTAAAAAGAAGAATAATTAGACCAATTAATAAACAAATAATAAAATATCAAAATAAAATTAGGGAGCTAAAATCGTAATAAAAAAGACCAAAATCGAAGAAGGACTAGAAATTAATGCGCCTAAAGAAGGAGGGGTCATCGGGGAAATTATTTCCTTTCCCAAAACGGTGCCGTTTAATTTGAGACTGAAATGAAACGCGAGTAAAAATACAGGGGCAAATTAAAATGGAAAGAAAAAATCAAAAGGGACTAAATAAAAACATATCGGAAATAGGGAAGGGCTGTCTGCACAAATAGACCCTCGACACGAAAACACTCGGATCTCCTGGCGGGTCGGGTCGTGAGCGGGTCTGGAGTAAAACGGCGTCGTTTTGGCCCTTATGGCCCTGATGCAAAACGGCACCGTTTCGATGTACTATTTAAGTTAGTTTTTTTTTTTTTTTTTATAAAACTCCAATTTTCATTTCCTTCCTCAAAAAAAGAAAAAAAAAAACTCTCTCAATACCCCTCTCTACTTCTGATTTCCGGCCAAAGGTCCCGTCCTGCTCCGATCACCGGGCCGCCATACCTCCGCCGTGGTAGCCGCCGTATGTGGCGTTCGGAGCCTCGAAAGGTGCCTTTTTGGCCGTTCAACCTCCAAAACAATGTTTTGACGCTAAAACACCCAAAAAACCCTTCAAAAATCCGAAAGTAGTCGGGCTAACTTTTCAGCTCCCAAAAAACTCCGATCATCGAAAAAGGTAAGAACTTTTTACCCTTTTCTCTTGTGTTTTATATACCAGAATAAATAAATAAATATTTAAACAGCAAAAGAAAAATATAAAAGAACGGAAGTCACCTCTTTCTATTTTGTTTTTGATATTTTTGTGTATCTGTTTTTTTTTTTTTTATCTGCTTTGTATTAATTTTTCTCTGTGTGTTCGTAAAAATCGTAACCCTTTTACAGATCTCCTTCGGCCTCTTTTTATAGCCGATTTAAATGATAAAAAGAAAACACAAAAAAGCCTTTGATTTTCATTGTGCATTTTTCTGGCCATTTTCTTGCGTACTGTTTTGTTTTTTTCTGCAGGCGAAACCACCGTACGGAGGAAGAGGCCGTTCGTGGGGTGACGCGGAAGGGGCTGGAGGCTGTTGCGGCGCCAGGAGGTTCTAGAAACCTTTAGGGTTTCTGAAACCCTAATCCAATTTTAGGTCATTCGGGCGTGTTTCACATTGGGCCATTGTAATTAGCTTGGGCTATCTGGGCTTAGGGTTATTGTTTAATGGGTTTGGTTATATTTTAGTTTGTAAATGGACTTTAAAAAAATTTGGACTTTTATTGATTTGATTTTATTTTGTAATTTGGCCCAGACCAAAATTGGCTTATTACAAAGATAGCTTAATATGGAATATGGAGTGGCTATCGACAACACAGAGGAGACGGAGGTGTGAAAGGGCGATAGGAAAAAGAGTCCAGCTGTGTCTTGGGAATCGGCTAGTTTCATTACAATAAGTTTCCTTTTATTGTTTTCAATCAGTAGGCAGGCTTTTATTAGCGTTTTTTTTATTTGTTTTATTTTGAAACTAATAGCTAAAGCCGAAAGCTAGTCTAATGCTTCATAGGCCTGAACCAAAAGAATGAGGCCATTTATTATCGTTAGTCTAGTGTGTGCCTGAACCAAAATAACTAGACTTTTTATCTGATTTTATTCTTTTCCTTACTAATAAATCTAGCCGATTTTATTTAAAAAAAAAAAACTTGAAATTTGAATTTTTTTTTTAAATTTTTTCAGGTCGAATCAACCCGTAGACCTTCAAACCTTAATCGTAAAAGTTTGATTCCTCAATCTTTAAATAGACAAGTTCATACACAGAAATCCCAAAATCTTAATGGTAAAGAAGACAAAAGGACGATGAAAGTAAGTGGGATCCTTTCCAATTCAAAATTCAGCTATATATTTATTGAAAATTTAAAAATTTTGATTTTACCAAAATAGAAGAATTTATTTAAAGAAAAAGTTGTCACCATTTTTGTAGAAAAAATAAGTCTAGCGAGAAAGATTTTAACACTGTTTCCTTATTCAATATTTAATTGTGAGTGGATGAAGTGAAATTTTATTTATTTATATATTTTAGAGTAAATCACATTTTATTTAAAAAATAAAAATCTCTAATAATCTTCAAATATGTGCATTCGAATCTGATATATATTTTTGTATTTCCTTCTATCTTTTTTTTCTCTCCCAAAAAATTAACCCTAGCCGTCCCTCACCCTCAATACTGTCGGCGCCTCCTCGTTGGTCTCCAATCAAAGGCCACCGTTCATTCCTTCTCTTTCTCTTCTCTCTCCCGCTTCTGTTCTCTTCTTTTTCTTTTGCCCACACCCCTTACCCGCCGTTTGCTTCTTAAAGCCGTTGTCGGCACCGCCGCAGTCTGACGTCTTCGACCTCCTCTCGGCCTCCGTTGTCTCCCTTCTCTCCCACCTACTTCTTTCCCGTCTTTTATTTGAAATCCCTAGCGCCGCCGCTCTGCTAAGCCGTCAGCGATGGTCACCGTCGCCGTCGTTGTGCGCACTCCAACAGAGTCACCGCCAGACTTTTTTCCTTTTCTTCTCCTTCACTAGCCTCCGCGGTGAGCGGCTCTTTCCAATTCCAGAACCCCAGTGCCACAGCCGCCGTCCGGCCTCTACATATATAGATAGATAGAACTAGTCAAAATTATAAAACTAAAAGCTAATGGGCTAATGCCCAAAAAAATATTTAAAATAAAAAGAAACCATCTAAGCCTAAAATCACTTTGGGCTTAAACCCAATTCCTTCAAACCAAATTACAAATAAACTCAAAATAACTTATAAAATAAGTCTAATCAAACCAAAATTAATTCCAAGTTAAAGAGCAAGTTCCCCCCCCCCCCCCCCCTAAAAGAGGAGTATATTGAAGGTCAGTATTCTTACTAGTTTTAGCAAGTTTTTTTCTTCTGCCAAATCCCATTTTTCTCCCTGTTCGTACGAATGACAGATAGAATTTTTTACTTTTACAGTCTCATTGTGGTTTGCTGCTAACTTACCGGCCCTGTTGCTGCCATCTGAGGGTTGTGTTCAATGCTCAGGTATTCTCTTGCTGTTTAGAAATTCAATATAAATACATTGTTTTGGTTTGTATCTTTCACTTGGTTGGTTTATTTTACTTAGCTCAAAACAATTATAATTTCCTTTCTACCATTAGAACTTGTTTTGTTTCCTCAATTTATTTATGATTTATTAATTCTTTTATATTTTTCCTTTATTTTAAATTTTTATTATTATGAATTGTAGTGATTTTTAATCTATCTACTGATGAACGGGTGATTTGATCAATTCGAACATCTATCTAGTTTTAACAATAAGGTGTATGGCTATGTTCAAGTACCAGCATTTTACCCGGTTAATTGCCCAATCTTTAATCGAGATCATTTTGCTACTACTACTAATAATAGTTCTACTTTTCTTTAAGGAGGAAAGAACCAAAAACATGGGAAGGAGAGGAAGAGGCGGCGGCAGAGACGGCGGAGGCGTGAAAAGTGCAGCAAGTACGCCATCAAAGTTCCAAAAGACGGTGTCACTCAGAGAAGAAGCGAGCGGCAAGAAGCAAACAAGGGGAGGGGGTTCCACCAACGTCAAAGCTGTGTTGAAACACGAGCACTTGCAAAACCTAGCCGTCTGGGCCAGCGGCGAATCTTCAATCCCTTCTTTGGCTTCCTTCTTTGGGCACAGATTGGCTGCTGATGGAGAAGCTTCTGCAATCCCCCAGGACCCTTCGTTCTTTCCCTGCCAGAGGTTAGTATTTTCTGGTATTGAACTACATGATATGGGAATTTGAGATCTATTGGTTGCCTTTGGATTATGTGCGCGTCAAATTAAGCAATTTTTAATAGAAGTCATGTAAGATATTCCCAATTAGAAGTGTAAATCAAGTAGCTTGAACTTTATTTGAAGTTTGAGGTTCTAAGTTCATCTCTAGTTATATAAGTTTCACTTTTAAATTTATAAGATAACAATCTGCTCGAGGTCGCTCGATTTGGCTTGTTTATTTATTAAATATTGAGCTAAATTCAATAATATTTTAGAAATTAAAAAAAAAAAAAAACTCAATTAGATTCTCTAGCCATTTGAATAAAGTATCAGAATACTTTGCCTCGTTCTATAGCTTTAACTCAACTCAACAATGAAGTTGATTTTGAATTTTTTATGGCAGAGTAGCACAATTGATCTTAGTTCAACAATTATATATTAAAAATAAGAAAAAACTCGATTAGGTTGGGGAGTTATTTGAATAAAGTATTGTAATACTCGAATTTGGCTCGTTCCATAGCTCAAAGTCGTCCCTCAAAAATGACGAAGTTGAATACTGAGTTTCTTTTTTTTTGTGGACAGAGTAGCTAGTGAGTACAATTGTCTTGTTTACAGCCCTGTTTCATGTATCGTGCTGGTGGGTCCTATAACGGAATACAATTGACTCCAAACACTGGATAAATCTTTCTCTTGGTGTTTAGCCTTTAGACTGATATTTAGTGCTTGGATGCGTTTTTTGCATGAAGTTAATGACTGAAAAATAGTTCTTTGTTTCATGTAGGTTTACTTGTTATTAATCATACACTTTGAATGTATTGAAATCTAACCAGTTTAGCTCGAGTGAATCCACTCTTAGCAATGTTAGGCATTGAGAATGGATAAAATGTGGGGAGATTCTCTTGAGGGTTCATGTCATCCAAACTGTTAAAAAGTATTGCCTTGTTGTCTCGTTTACTTCTTGATTCTTGCTGTAGTTGTTGTTTTTAGATGTTTGTTTGAGACTAAATTCTCTACATGATGACTTACATTTAGTTTTCTCTCATGTCTGTCTCCAAGCTAAGGAATTAACATGTTGCTTTAAGCAGCTCTCATATCAGTATCTGTTTCAATTCATCAACTAACTGTGTGTGTTTTAGAGAAAACTGTAGATAGTACAAAATTTAATTATTTTCAATATTAGCATTTATGACTTATGAGCAAGAGAAATGCTATCCAGTCTGTTACCGGACTTGAGAGGTTCATGTTGGATATGGATGCTTTGAACATGGATTATTTTCAATCTTTCTCATAATTTTGAGGATCTTACCTTCATGTCCTAATATGTGCCCGACATTTATCTCAGGCATGGGTGAAGAGCCCGAGAGCCCGTGTATAAGTGCTATTCAGTTGTTTCTTTTGACCTTTTAGATGTGATTGTGATTTGTGATCGACACCTACTGTTTAGTGCTAAGTAACAAAAGATAATACAAACATTGGATTGCCAAATCTATTTGTTAAGTTCCATAACTAGTTTGATAATTTTGCTTAATCTACTCTGTTTTACTCTACTGTCACATTATATGCAATAGGAAATATGGCGCTCTGTGTGATTTCTATTTTATGTTCTTCAGATGTGAGACAATTCTTGAGCCTGGCTTTAATTGCACTGTTCGTATCGAAAGGAATCGAGCAAACACAAGGCATAGACGTAAGAAACCTCATATTTCGACACAGAATACTGTAGTCTACAACTGCCACTTCTGTTTGCATCGGAATCTAAAACGAGGCACTCCGAAAGGCCACATGAAAGAGATGAACCCTCCCAAGTCAAAAACGTCTTCAGTCTCCAAAGTTGTCAAGTCTAGAATTTTGAAGCCTATTATCAGTTCAGATAAAGAAAAAAGCAAAGATAATGAGATAATTGTAACAAGTACACCTGCAATGGCTGCTGCTGAAAATCCTAGCACAGCTGGTTCAGTGACTCCGGTTAGAGGTAGGACTTTGTTGGATTTGAAAAAGAGAAATAGGAAGAAATCCAGGTCCAAAAGACCTGCTGAACCCGAAAACAATCCGATGACACCTGATGCAGAAAAATCTGTTGGAGCTTCAAGTAAAAGGAGAAAATCTTGGATGAGCCTCAGAGAAATTGTTGAGAGCAACGAGGACAACCGCTTCTAATTCTACAATACCATTCTTGGTTTAATGATACATACCGGACCGAATCGATCACCGATTTTTGGTACGATTGATCGGTTTGATATATATATATATTTTTTAAATATTTAGTTTTAGAATCGCGGACAACTGATTATGCAAACGACTGCTGCCCTTTGTGTATAATTAAAGCAATCTTATTTGATACGAAGGTACTCCGTTTTCATTTAAAAATTTCAGATAACGGGTATGTTCAGTGCAAATATTCATGCTTCCCATATTTCTATTAGTCTAATTTTTCAAAACTCATCAACAAGAACAATTCTTGCCGAGGAGTCATGGGAGGACCCAAGTAGCTAAAATATCAACAAGAACAATGAAACCCATACCCATAAATTTGGGACCCAAAAACCCTGCTACTTGGATTATCAAAGAAGCTAGTAATTTACAATAACAAATCGTTGGGTACTTGTATACTTGCCATTGATGAAGACTGTTCTTCCATTTTCTTCATCACATGCATGCTTACAAAAGAAATAAGGAAATGAAATTGATTCCCGGTTTATGTTTATTTATATTAAAAGATAAATTAATTACATATAGGATAGTAAAAAAAAAGAGGTGACAAATCAGAAACACATGTGGAGTGGATAACAGTACCTCGACTAAAATGAGAAGTTTGTTTAACGAGTCTTAAAATTGAGATTTTTTTTTTACCAAAAAATTATATTTAAATTATACAAAAACATGTTGAAATTTTTCCTATTGACCAAAAGTTAAGTCACTAATTATGTAACTTTCTGATTTTTTTTGTGGGTATTTTAAATAAATATTTAAATTGTACCCAAACAAATTGAGAATATTTTTCTTTGATCAAAATCAAAATTTATTAAAGTAATTATATAGTTTATCCTAAATTTGTTTTATCCATGGCCATTTTTATCGGAGTTTTAAACTCAACTATGATGTCCTAAAATTGAGAATTTTTTTTACCAAAAAATAATATTTACATTGTACCAAAATATTGAGAATATATTTTTTTGTTACCAAAATAAAAATGTATTAAAGTTAAGCGATCAATTATGCAGTTTATTATTAGTTTCTTTTAGCCATGTTCATCTTTTGATCTTATTTATAGAGTGTAATGACCTATTTTTGTCCGGGCCCAAATAATAAAACAGAAAAATAAAATGTCCAAATTGCCTTTTTAAAGTCCTGTTACAAAGCCCAAAACTTGACCCTAACTACCCATAACCCAACAGACCCAAAAGCACAGGGCCCAAAAGGCCTAATGCTAAACAAGCTTTCAGACCTAGGGTTTCAGAGGAAAGCCTAAGCGCAGTCTGCAGTTTTGATTCAGCCAAGAATGGCGGACTCAATCGCCGCATCAGAATCCCATTAGTCGCGCCTCAATGGCCTCCGATCATGGCTCAATCGTCACGCCACCGATTCGCGCCGCAGTTAGCGCGCCTCGCCATCACTAGGATCTGCGCCCGAATCACGCGCCGCAGTCACCACCAGGATCTTCGCCCAAACCTGTAAAAGGAAACAAGCCAACAGCAAAAATGGGGAAACAGAGAGATTTATTTCTTTTTTTGGTTTTTCATTTTTGGGTTATAAAAACCCCTTTGTAAAACCTGTAAAATGGGGACGGACACACGGAGAATACACACGAGAATATATACATACTGATTCAGAGAAATACGAAAGCAAAAAAAGAAACACAATCAGCAGAGGTTTTGTTTTACTGTTATTTTTTTTTCGAATACTATTTTTATATTTATATTTATTTATTTATTTTCTTTTGAAATCATATATATATATATATATATAATATGTAAAATACATAAAAAAAACTACAAACTTACTTTTTTTAAATTCCGGCCACCGTGTATGGTGGCCGGCGACGGCGGCGAACGACGATCGGAGTCCCTGGAGTAACACCGAAAATCGCCTGAGAGAAAAAGAGAAACAGGTTTGTGTTTTTTTTTAAATGAGGGCAGAAATGATTTTTTTTGAATGGTTTTTAATTTAAATAGATTCTAAAAAACGGCATCGTTTTGAGTCAATACCCAGACGCCAAAACGGCGTTGTTTCGACCTCAGACCCGCGCTTTGACCCGACCCGAAGATAGGATCCGCGTGTTTTCAAAAAACGGGAAATTTCTCCCTTTAATCCCTCCGCATTATTTCAGTTTCATAATTAAGTCCGTTTATATCCTTTTATTTATAATTTGACCCATTAATATCTGTTTTTATTATAATTCGATCTTGATTTCTTAATTTTTCAAACCTTTTTATTTTTTTAAAATTATTATATTGAAATATTGAAATATTTTAAAATATTTATTTTATTTTAAATTATTTGTATATTAATTTATTAATAATATATATTTATATATTTTTATTACTCTTTACATTTAATATTATATATATTATTTTACTTGTTTAATAATTTATATATTATTATATATATTGTTTATTGATTATATTATATTTTTATATTACATAGTATTATGTTACATTATTTATTATTTCTAAAGTCTTTTTTTTATAAAATTTATTTATATTACTTAATCTATTTTATTTATATCGTTTATATTATATGTGTAAATTTATGATTAGTGTATTATATGTATTATTTATTATTTTATTTTGTTATTTTAATTTCCATTACCATTATTTTTTTATTTCAACTATTCTTTTATATTAACCTATATTATTGCTTTCTTATTGTACTACTATTTTTATTTTTGTGTAATTATTTTAATTGTATTTTATTTTGTCTATATTGTATGTTATTGTATTATAATTATTTTTTAATATTTGTGTATGATAGTTTATAAATGCGATATTGTCACATGGATATTATTTAAATTAAAAATACATTTTCGCAAAATTAATATTTTATTTAAAGGTTTTTAAAATAAGGCAATATTGTGGTATTTAGAAATTGGAAATAGTGTCCAATCGTGCTGGTTGCGATTTTCTGTTTGGCTAAGTAATTAAATATCCTCTTAACAAGTTTTATAAATTATGAGATGACTTAAATTACGAGGGTTTAAAAAATGTCACATCCAATCGTGCTGGATGTGATGTTTATATTGTTTCGGAATAAAGAAATCTCAAGTTTTAAATAATAAAAAAACTTATTCTTGAGAATTCAAAACGTTGTATCCTAACTTATTGGGTGTGATGTTTGTGTCTCAAGGTAAGGAATTTTCTAAAAATGCACCTAGCTTCAAAGTTATAAAATGTTGTATCCTAACTTATTGGGTGTGGTATTTTTATTTCTTTGAAATAGGTAAGTCTTGGTTTTCCTTTTAATAAGGGATCTTATTTTAAATTTTTTAAATTTCAAACATTTGGACATGATTTTATCAATTAGGTACCAATTTTGGGCGTTATGAGGGTGCTAACACTTCCTCATATGTAACCGACTCCCAAACCCATTTTCTTGTTTTTCACGGACCAAAATTAAATGTTTTAAAATAAAACGTTTTACAAGGTGATCCAATCACACCTTAGTAAAAAAGGATTGGTGGCGACTCCCGTTTTTATTTTCAAAGTCGATCTCCACATTTCTAAAACTCGATTTTAAAAATGGTTTCGGCATAGAGTTTATGGAATCTTAAAATAAAAAACTCCTAAAATATAATTTTTTTAACCAAAAAAGACTTTTTTTAACATTGATGTCATTATAGGTTTTTACAATATCTGCTCTTTTTGATACAAAACTTAAAATTACCTATAACTCCTCCCCAATTTTTTAATAGGAGAATAATACATTTTAGTATACTCGAATCCACGTGCTCCCGCACGGGAAATAATGTTAATGTCAATCAATCTAAAAATAATAATATTTAAATTATACCAAAAAAAATTGAGAATCTCTTTTCTATTGACTAAAATGACTAAAATGAAGTCACCAATTATTTTGTTTATCATTATTTTTTACCCATATCCATCTTTTGGTCTTATTTATGGAGTTTTCAACTTCACTTGTCCTAAACTTGAGAATTTTTTACCGACAAATAATATTTAAATTGTAAAAAATAATTTGAGACTTTTTAGGTTTAAAAGAAAAAAAACCCTTAAAAAGAAAAAATAATCAATTGAGCCCTTAAAAGTGCACCTAAATCTTAATTATTTTAAATTAAAAATATTAAAATTGATTTATTTTCATTTTAAATAACTATTAATATATATTTTATAATTTCTCAACTTTTAATAGTTTTTAACTCATATAGAATGAATGAGGACAAACTGATGAACCTGGACAACCTCATGTCCAAGTTCATTCTAGATGTATTTTTATTAATTTTTTTTATAATTTTTTAAAATATTTTTTAAAAAAAATTGTTGATATGGCATGTCATGTGGTGGCTGTCATTAGCCATATCAGCACTTTTAACGGTCAAACCGATCAACTAATTTCCGTTAACAAAAGGGAGTAATTATTATTTTTTTGGTCATTAAGGACTCAATAGGGAATTTTTGACTCTTAAACTTTTTTTATTGCTCAAAATGAAATTTTATTGAAGTTAAGGGACCAAATATGTAGTTCATCCTTAATTTTCTTTTATCTATATTCATCATTAGTTGACACGTTATTATTAGAACAATTAGTTCAAATACAGTTAAATATGTTTTTTTCTTCCTAGATTGAGTTAGACCTAAAAATGAACATTGGAATGTTGGAATAATTCCCATTTACCATTTTAAACATTTATAGTTGCAAAAGTAAAGTGAAGTGAAGGACCCATTTACAGGAATCTTGATAAACCAGAAGCAAAGTTAAGTTAATTTGAACTTTAGTTTAATGATATATTCCATAATTTGGCCAAAGAACCGACAACTTCAGATTTGATGATTGAGAAAATCCCAAATTTGACGGAGCTCCAAAGCATGGAGCTTCTTTTTTCTCAAACCAAAAAAAAAAAAAAAAAAAATCAATAATAATAGTATCCAACAATCATACATATGGAATATATAATCACTCATCATAAAACCCAAGTCACCTAATGCTTAAGTTAGGAATAAATATAAAAATCAAACTTTTTTCTTTTTATTCTCAATTAAATTTAAACATTTTCATCCTAAAAAATAAAATCTAAATTAAAATCTTAAAATTCAAAATAAAACTATTAAAATAGATAATATTCTTATTTCATACATCCTTTTCTCTTCGGATAGTTCATACACTTATACATATTTACGTTAATAACGTACTCAAGTTTAGGGACACTTTATGCTGAATTTGCATTAAAATATGCTGCGTTTATCCTAAGCTGAGAATCCTACCCAATTATATATATATATATATATATGATGTTTGATCATATAAAACTATTAAATGGATGTATATGAAATGTATTTGTATAAGACATTAAACTTGGTAACCTAAAGCTAATACAAATCTTGATTCAGCTTCATCTCTGATGAAACCAAATCAAATGCGGGAAAGTGTGACAAACAGTGGAGACTTCCACCACAAAGAGATGAGCGATTCTCCTCAAACCTCGCCTTTACGTAATAATGCTTATCCACCATCGGGGAAACCAGTTGGTGGCAGCCATGCCGGCGCCGGCGAGGATTCTCCGCAAAGTGCCAATACCCGCCATGCATCTCCTCCGTCGGTGATGGTTCTTGCAGAAAACGATAACCCTGACAACCAAAACAGCCATGACAACTCCCACCTGGAACATCAGCAAAGCGTTCCATCGGTTGTCGATCCTTCATCATTATCCGAGTTTCATCAAAAAGATCGAAGTTCAATCCAGGATCCTCCCAAAGATTCAAGTTCATCGTTGAGTTATCCCTCGGTGAGATCAGTTGAAGGTCATCTCATGGATCATTCCAAGAACCCTAAGCTCACATCATCTGACCCTCACCCAGTTGACAACCATGGAGGGAATCATCTTTCACAGAAAAATCATAAGGTAACAGAGCCAAAAGCTGCTTATGAAAAGAGGAATTTTCGTCCTAGGCAGGATCCGCCACTTCCAGAGACAGCGCTTCTAAAGCCAGATGGGTACCCACCGCCTGGACGGCCAACTTCACCGTCTAAGTTGGAGCCTCAGCCTAAGGGAATCAACTTCACCGCATGGTTAGAGAAAATATGTTGCTGCTGCTGCTAGTGTTGTTCAATCTGATCACGTGGAGAAGTGCCGCCACCGCCGTTATCGGTGGTTGCTTTGTTCTTACTTCAGTTCTCTTTGTGTCGGAAAAGGAGTCGAGTCTTTTTTTATTCTTTCTAATTCGCGGTCTTTCATTAATTAATTTCTTTTTTTTTTTTTTTACATAAATATATTTTCTTCTTGTCCAGCAATAAATCTTCAGCGGTAGATTTGGTTTTCATTGCAACAATTTCCATTAACATTAGCCATAAAAAAACTGAATCCTTATGTTAAAAGAACAGCATAATATTTATTTTTACTCCCAACTTTACAAAATATCATTTTACTAATTCCCATTCATATGAATTTCCACGTAATTAAATTTTAAGAATTTAAAAGTTATAATTTTAATTCTTTAAAATATTTTTTATAAATTTTAAAACTTTTAAACTTAAAAATAATTAATTGTTGACATGACAATTTATATATATCCACCACGTCAAAATTAACAAACTACAATTTTCTTCTATTTTATGTATGATTTGACAAATAACGGTGTAGAGGCTAAAAAATAAAAATAAAATATTTTTCATAAAATTGAAGGATTAAATAAATCAAAATACCAAATACATTTTACATAATATTAATTTACAATATATGATAAAATGTTCATTTTAGTATAATTATTCTTAGGCTATTAAAAATATAAAAATATTATTCTATTTTGATAAAAATAAAATAAAAATAAAAATGATTGCGTATTAGAGAGGGTGATGTTAGAATGGAGTATAACTTTAATTCTTCTGCACAAGAAATGGAATCATGTGTGGAAGGCAAGGTTTTTTTTTTTTTTTTTTTAATTTTTAATTAAATTGACGTTTGATTGATTTGTGACACAAATTTAATAAAGCTTTTATAATTTATATAGATATACAACTGATGTAGGTGATAAATTAAAATAAAATATATATAAAAAATATTAAAATGAATCTTTAGTTGAGTGGTAAATTTAAAGTTTTACTAATTTTATTGGTGTGAGTTTAAATTCCATCTTAAGCATATTTTTATTGATCTTTGTTACAATAAAAAATAAAATACCCTCAAATAATATAATTTATTCTAATTACGAAAGGTATCTCCGTAATTTTCCTCACCGAGTTGGTGTCTAGTTGAGATAATTATACATTTAAAAATAATTATAATTTAATAAAATTTGTGATAATAACACATTTAAAATTAATTATAATTTAATAAAATTGTGATAATTACATATTTAAAAATAATTATAATTTAATTTGCAATTATTAGTTAAAAAGTTTAATGTAAACAAAGCTTTGCTAAATCTAAAATAGAATTATTATTTGAATAAAACTCTATGCATAAAATATAAGAGATGCTTATGATAATTATAATTTAATTAACATTTATTAGTTAAAAATAATTATAATTTAATTTTAAAATTATTATAAAATGACTTTTTTTCTTTTTATTTTAAAAGTTGTGTTAATTTCATTAATATAAAATAAGGATATTAATTGAATAGAATTATAAATATCTTAATTATCTTTTAATTATTAATAGAATTATATACCAATTAAAATCTAACTTTAGCTTTATAAATAACATTAGTAGTTAAAGAATATTCAATCAAATAATATATAAGAATAAATTTTGGTAAAAAAATTGAGTTTAGTAGCAATAATAAGTTAGTGCTATATAAAAAGAATGGAGTATTAAAATAATAATTCTTTGAAAAGGCAATATTGATTCGTATTTGAACAATAATAGTATTGGTGAGATATAAAATATTATTTTAATTGATAATAATGAAATATAATATTATGATATTAATTTTTGAAATTGTTGTACGTTGTTTATATCATGCAAAGCAAACAATTTTTAAATATTTTTTTGTTTATCCATTATTTGTTTGGTGGAGGTGAAAAGTTTTATGGATTATTAAATGTGATCATTAATTAGTATAACTTTTTTGTATTTATTTTCTTATATGGTTCCAAATTTGTTTATATTATTTTAATTGTTTGATGTATTAATTCAATTTTTTAATAGTTTTATTTTTTTTTCTAAAAGTTCAAATGATGATGTGCTATAAACTCAAAATTGTATTAATTATACTTTAAAATAATAAATAGTATCATTAAAGATATAATAAAAAATAAAATATAGGGTAAATTATAAAAAAAGTCACTCAACTATTAGCATGTTCTTGCACTACACCAAATCAGACTTTTAGCAGCGTTTTTAGTGGCATTTTAAATAAAAACGCCACCAAGATTACACAATAGTGGCGTTTGAAGGAAAATTCCGCAACAAAACGAGCAATAATGGCGTTTATTTCAAAAACGCCGCTAAAAAGGATATATAGCGGCGTTTTTTTACAGGCGCCGCTAATGCTCCGACCTATAGCGGCGCTTTTGAGAAAACGCCGCTAATTCTCAGACATTTAACGGCACTTTTGAGGAAACGCCGCTAATGCTCCGACCTATAGCGGCGCTTTTGATAAAACGCCGCTAATGCTTCGACCTTTAGCGACGCTTTCGACCAAACGCCGCTAATGCTTCGACCTTTAGCTGCGCTTTCGACCAAACGCCGCTAATGCTCCGACATTTAGCGGCGCTTTCTAGAAAACGCCGCTAATGCTCTGACATTTAGCGTCGCTTTCGAGAAAACGCCGCTAATTCTCAGACATTTAGCGGCGCTTTAGAGAAAACGCCACTAATTCTCAGACATTTAGCGGCTCTTTTGAGAAAACACCGCTAATGCTCCGACATTTAGCGGCGATTTTGAGGAAACGCCGCTAGTTCTCAGACATTTAGCAGCGCTTTTGAGGAAACGCTGCTAATGCTTCGATCTTTAGCGGCGCTTTTGAGAAAACGCAGCTAATGCTCCGACATTTATTTTGATAAAATCACATATAAGCAATGAGAAAGTTTCATTTTAGTTACTTAATTATAAAAAGTTACAAATTGCTAACTAAATAATTTAGAAGTTTTCATTTAAGTTACAAATTAAGCTATTAAAATTGATTTAGGGTTTAATGTTTAGTATGTTAATTTCAAGGTTTAGGGTTTGTTATTTTGGTGTATGGGCTTAGTGTTTTAAAGTTTGTTGTTTGGGTTTATTGTATAGTGTTTAATATCTTAGTGTTTACTGGTATTAATGTTTAAGTGTTAATTAGTGGTTAGTGATTTAGGGGAAAATGGTTAACTGGTTAGGGTTTTGGGTTTAGTGTTTATGGTTTATGGGTTTAGGGTTAGGGGTTTGGGTGAATTGGTTAATGTGTTATGTTTTTGAGTTTAGGGTTTATGGTTTAAATTTAGGATTTTAGGGTTTAGGATTTTGACTGTTAGCTATTTGACCCAAAATCCCGAAACTGAAATCCCTCATGAGTGATTTATGGTTAATGTGTTAGCTATTAAAATATATGTTTTGTATTACACTAACATTGGCCACATGAAATCCCAAAAAGTTGGTCTCGGATGATGGTTTAAGGTTTGCAGTTTAGAGTTTAGGGTTCGAGTTTAATGGTCTAAGATTTATGGTTTTGGGTTTTTAGTTTGAGGTTTATGTTTTGGTGTTTGTGATTTAGGGTATAATGTCCAGGGTCTTGGATTTATGATTTAGGGATTAATCTTGAGGGTTTAAGATATTAGTGTTTAATGATATTCAGGTTTAAGTACTGGTAGTGGTTAGGGGTTAAGATTAAGGGTTTATGGGGTTAAGGGTTAAGTGTTTAATGATAGTTTAGTGCTTATGGTTGAATGTTTAGAGTTTAGCCAGGGTCTACGATTTAGGGTTTTGACTAAATGAGCCAAAATTGTAATAAAAGTCAAGCACTCTTTCATATAGCCTCTTCTATTTATTATTTAACTAGTTTAATTATATTAATTAAAACGTAATATTTTTAATTTAATATTTAAAATCCTTACAAAAATTAATAACACCTAGAAAAAATTGAAATAAATAACATAGAAAATATATGTTAAAAATGAAAAAATGAAAATACAATTATTTAAAATAATAATAAAGATATATGGGTATATATATAATCGATTTATTTTAAATTTATATATTAAATAATTTCTTATATAAATGCAAAAAGATAATATTAGTATTATTATATAAAAATTTCGTTATAGTTTTAATTATTTAAACGTAAAAGAAATCATATATTAATTAAACTAGATTGCTTAAAACTCAATTTAAAAAATTAATTTTATTGGCTAAGTTAAAATAATTTCATTGTAAATTATATATTTTTACAAATAATAAGGTATATTGTTTGAAACAAAGCAAAATTAGTTTAAAAGGAATTTAAAAAAATAAAACTGTTAAAATTTATTAATATGAAAGAGATTAGTGGCGTTTTAACAAAAACGCTGCAAAAACTTAGCTAAAAATCGTGTCGTTTCATGCATTAGCGGCATTTTACTTAGGTCGTACATTAGCGGCGTTTTGGAAAGCGCCGCAAAATTTAGTGTTTAAACGATGTCATTTTTACCGTCCATCCGGAAACCCCTTATAAGCGGGACGACGTCGTTTTTTTTAAAATGCAACAGTTTTAGTGGCGCTACTTGATAAACGCCGCTAAATGTCAATTAGTGGCGCTTGTATAAAAAACGCCGCAAAATGTATTTTGCTTTTGATAAAACGTCACCGTTTTTTTGCTCAGTTATTACCCCGAGTCATCCCCCTCTCCCCCAAAAAATGAATTCCTAATCCCTAATTTCTCCCCAAATCCCCTACCGCTCTCATCGGTGCAAAAAGAACTCAACATTCTACCTTTTTCTTTCTCTTACGCCATGTAAGTGATCTTTTCTTTTGTCTTTCACAAAGAAAATAGGATGACAACATGTTGGTTAATTAGTTTGCTGAATTATTCTTTGAACAATCTTCTTGTGGTTTCTTTGGTTTAATTCAAAATTTTCTGAATCACAATTTGAAAAAGTTATGATCTAATTTTCCGAACTGTCAAGATATAGGTATTTTAGGGAAGCCTAATCTCACATTTCTTGGTAAGTTTAATCTTGAGTGTAAATGAGGTTGATATTCTTTAATCTATAGTTTATATAAATTTAAGGTCGGAATAGTGTTTCCAATTTCTTGAACACTTGGTCGCTTTTCATTTAATTACGGTTAATAAATATTTAAGGCCACTTTCCTAATACAAGTCTTGTTTGATTTCCTTTTCAAGGAAAATGCGCTTTGTATGTCATTGTTGTTTGTTTTCTAATAGAATCGAAAGTAAGAGACTTTGGGATCAATTAACATCAATTTTAACTAGAAGAACATGGTCATATTTGGAGTGAAAAGTCTGCTATTTTATCTGGTGCTAAGGTGGTGCATATTAGTCCGTCCATGGATCAATGCATATTTAGTTTTCTTTTCACACTGTTAGGTGCTTGTACTCTTCAGTAAGGATCAGGGTAGATTTTCTTTAAAATAGTTGAGTGGAGCTCATTGATGAACTTAGTTGGAATTGTTTGTGTGCCCGTGCTTATATGATTTGGAAATGGATTTTGATTGAAATATTCAGGTAATATCTAAATGCATGGCATGGCTGGAATTAGGAATGCAATTTAACTGAAAAGGTTGTTTTATACGAGTGGTTATTGTGTTGCATTAGAAGATGTTAACTATGAGTTGTTTTCTTTCTTATGAAGAATGCAGTATATTTGGCTTTTTGATCTTACAATGAGCTTTTCTTGCAAAGTTTTATATTCAATCAGACATCGGTTTATTTTTCTAAAATCCAGATTACTCATCTTTTGCTTTGGTATTGTTAATTGTGTAGAAAATGAAGGCTTCTTTTTGAGGACGTCGCCATTCATATCAACCCAAGGTATCTCTCTACAATCTCATGGTTTTGTTTGGAATAACATTGATGCGTGTTGTTTTATTTGGTCGTTGTTTTCTAAATTGTCAAAAGTAAAGTAAATTTTCTTTGGATCAAATTTAATTTTTAAAAGATTAGTAAAATATTTTTGACCAAAACAATTTAATTTTGAAGTAATTGTTTTAAAAGAAAATAATTTTAATAAACTTTAATTTAATTTAAATTTTAGGAATTGTTTTAAAATTTTTTTAAACCGGATCATTAGGTTCAAGCATTACACACCACTTAAAAGCTACAAAAGTTAGACGAAGTAAAAAAGAACAATATAGGTGGAAATGATCCGGAAGTCTCTAAACCCTAAACCTATTCATTTCTTTCAGTGGTATGTTTTCAGTGCTTTATTCGATATGTAGGTTTCTCTACCAATGCATAATGTTCAAATTTGAAAGGACATGCTAATGTGTTTTTACCAGGGAACTATATCTAACTCCTTGTGCTATTGTAGATGGATATACCTTCCAATTTAGCTTTATCTTTCTGCTAGTATCTCGTGCTTTGAGTAGTCTTTACATGCATGTCACCTTTTAGCCTGCTTTTGTTGCATAACAAAATTAATGAGGTAAAACAAACAGGAACAAGCTCAGTTAACATCTGTAGATCAAATGAGAGGGGGAAATATAGAAAGTTTGGCTGCAATTCAGCAGACTAGGATGCTTGCACATACACTCTCTCACTTTTTTATTTTAAAATAACTTATAAATTTTTATTTTAAATTTAATTTTATACTTTTTTTGTTAAATTTATTATTGTTAAATTTTAAAAAGTAAAAATTACGTTTCGATTAACTTTAATTTAACAAATAATAATAATAATAATAATAATAATAATAATAATAATAATAATAAGGAGACATAAATTTTAAAATTTGTAAAATAAAATGAATAAAATCATGCATATAAGATGATATAAAATGATAATACAAAGTTAAATTTTTCAAGTTAAGATAAGAGATTAACATAACTTTTATATTTTAATAAATATTTTAACATAAATTTCATATTTTAATAAATATTTCCAAGTTAATAAGAGATTAACATCATCACCGAAATTTCAATTATAACGGATCCTCCTAGGTGTAACAATGCCACGTATGATATAACGGATCCTCCCAAGTGTAATAATGGCCACGTATGATGAATCTTAAAGAATACATAACTTACATAATACTTGTATAGAAAAAAAGATTCAAAGTATATAGGTTGGAAACTGACGGGTTGCCTTATATCTCACCGTAAGATATAATGGATCCTCCTAGGTGTAACAATGCCACGTATGATGAATCTTAAAGAATACATAACTTACATAAGTTTAAGATCAAATTTCATAACTTACATAATTTTAAGTTAAGATCAAACTTCATAACTTACATAATACTTGTATAGAAAAAAAAAAAGATTCAAAGTATATAGGCTGGAAACCTGACGGGTTGCCTTATATTTCATAGTTAGATATAATGGATCCTCCCTAGGTGTAACAATGCCACGTATGATGAGTCTTAAAGAATACATAACTTACATAAGTTTAAGATCAAATTTCATAACTTAAATAATTTTAAATTAAGATCAAACTTCATAACTTACATAATACTTGTATAGAAAAAAAGGATTCAAAGTATATAGGTTTGAAACTTTGACGGGTTGCCTTATATCTCACGATTAGATATAATGGATCCTCCCTAGGTGTAATAATGCCACGTATGATGAATCTTAAAGAATACATAACTTACATAAGTTTAAGATCAAATTTCATAACTTAAATAATTTTAAGTTAAGATCAAACTTCATAACTTACATAATTTACATAACTTACATAGTACTCAGTTATATATATGATCATATCATTACTTACGTAAATTATTAATTAACAATTTAGCCGTGTAATTTATTGTCAACTTTAGACTTCTACAACTACGAAATGGATAGGAGTTGGATGAAATTGTCAACGGTAAGCAACGGCTATCGAAATGGAGTAGAAACTTTTTTGAATTTTGCATTTCAAAATGCAAGCCAAGAGAATATGATTATTTGCCCGTGTAAGACGTGTTGCAATATTAACTGACATTATCGTGAAGTGGTCTACGAACATCTAGTTGTTAATAGCTTTGTCCGGGGCTACAAAAAATAGTTTTTTCATGGAGAGTGTACATCAAGTGGAGCATCTTCATCGATGAATCTGGGGTATCCTCATAGTGCTTGCAATTAGAATGTTAGAGACGATAACATGGAAGGCATGTTGCGAGATGCTTTTAATATGCGCAGTGATGGTTTCGAGTCATTTCCACCTGACTTGGGTGCAACCGATGATCATAATTTTGGTGGAAATACTTTCACCGAAGGGGGAAGAAGTGTACCGGATGAACAGCCAAATGAAGAAGTGGCGAGGTTCTACACGTTACTTGGTGAAATGTATGAAGAACTGTATGAGGGATCAAAATTTTCCAAAATGTCATTCAGTATTCGTCTTTTTCACTTGAAATGTTTGGGGGGTGGACTGAAAAATCGTTGACAATGCTGTTAGAGTTTCTGCAAGAAATGTTCCCGTTTGCAAAAATCCCTCAATCTTCCAAAGACATGAAGAAATTGATAAAGGATTTGGGCCTTGGCTACAACAAAATTCACAGTTGCCCAAATGATTGCATGTTGTATTGGGGCGACCGGATAAACCAACAGTGCTGCCATGTATGAGGCTAATCTCGTTGGATTAATAGAAATACAGAGGACGGTAACGAGGATGAACACGATACACAGTCAAGGAAGCGACCGATTAAGATTTTACGGTATTTTTCGCTAATACCAAGGCTTCAACGATTTTTCATGTCGTCGAAGACAGTCGAATCAATGACATGGCACCGTGATGGCCGAACAGATGATGGGTTGTTAAGGCATCCTGCAGATTCTTTAGCTTGGAAATCTTTTGACCCCAAATTTCCAAGCTTTGCAAGCGATCCTTGGAGTGTGAGGCTTGGGCTAGCATCCGATGGATTTAACCCTTACAAACTCATGAGCACAACGTACAGTACTTGCCCTGTGGTGCTTGTTCTGTAACACCCCTACTACATTAATATCGAGACATAGCATTCAATTTATATAAATATCCAAACTAATTTCACATCGTTTCATTTGACCAGTTTAGTAAGCACAATTCAACCCTTAAAAAAAATCATTCATGAACATAATGTACTTCACATAATTAAGTCTAAGAATTACCCAGATTATTACCTATATATATATTTATATATATACCTTTCGATGCATACTACAATCTAGACCTATGAGCATTTTTATTTAAAACCGCATTTAGCTACTCACAACCTCAATACAATTATTCATGGTATAACAAAATTAGCACTTCAATAGGTGACTTGCCATTTCTCAATTACAATCAACCTAAAAATTTAACTACATCCGCATTCTCACAAATAAATACACATACAAGGCCAATTAATATCATTATCTTCACACATCTAATAGACTAATCACAACCATCTCACTTAGGCGCAACTATTCATCATTAAACAGCATATTTATTCGAATTAAGTAACCTTCAACCAACAATTCATGAACATACATATTTATGTAAACATATATATATATATATATATATAACAACTCAAAATCATTCAAGTCACCATTCACCTTTCCATACATCAACACAAATACATATAAGATGCACTCTTACATTAACCAAACATGAATACCGAATTCCACAAGATCAAGCCATCATAATTTAGCCATTTTCACATGGCTTAATTAAACATATAATTCAAAAGATATTCTCAACATGGTATTTTAGCCTATACATGCCATTGACTTTAAGTTCGTTTACAAAAGTACCAAAAATTGTTTTGATAGTGTGATGGACTTTGACAAAGATTCCCGATGCTCGAGCTGCAACTTTTAAGGATCTAAAAAAAAAAAATGAAACAACCACACCAAGTAAGCTTAAATAGCCTAGTAAGTTATAAGCAAGAAGGTAAGATGTACAACTATGTATATGCATAACACCCATTTATTCCTCTAGTTTTCCATCTAACTATTTAATAATTCTTCATATCAACCTGCATAATAGATTACCATTCATCAAACTGAGGTTCATCCAATCCCAAAACAAAGTAACTAAATATTCATATGCTTTGTACTTTTATTGAAATAACTTACTCGGTATTACCTCAAATAAATAAACTGTTAACCAATAAAACATACCTGATACTTTTAACTACCCCTTTTATAAGTATCTATATCTTGAGGTAATCGATTAATCCGCACTCTCGGTGCCATTCAACCGATCTCGCACACACGGTTTCGGTGATTAAATTTCCGCACACGATGCCCTTCAACCGATCTCGCATACACGATTGCTTCGGTGATTAAATTTCCGCACACACGGTGCCGCTTCAACCGAGCTCGTACACACGATGCTCGGTGATTAAATTTTGCACACACAAGGTGCCCTTCAACCGATCTCGCACACACAGTGCTCGGTGATTAAATTTTCGCACACACAGTGCCCTTCAACCGATCTCGCACACACAGTGCTCGGTGATTAAATTTCCGCACACACAGTGCCCTTCAACCGATCTCGCACACACAGTGCTTGGTGATTAAATTTCTGCACACACAGTGCCCTTCAACCGATCTCGCACACACAGTGCTCGGTGATTAAATTTTCGCACACACAGTGCCCTTCAACCGATCTCTTCCATTAATACACTATTACATTCGACCAAATTAAATAAACATATACAATCGCTTATTAAACACAACCATTTCTCATCACAATTTCACATATAAATTTTTCCTCAAAATATATATAATCATTCAACTCAATTAATTTCAAGCTCACATGAATACAAATCTTATATTCGGCTAGCACATAAATCATTCAATGTCATACTCGGCAATGAGTAATTTAACATGTTATATCTATTTAGCAATTGCACCACAATATAGGTTAAATTACAATTCAACCAAATGCTTAAAACTTACCTCGAGAGTTGATGATTTCGAGTGTTCCGGCTATTCGATTAATTTGGTTTTTCCTTTGTCCAACCATTTTTCCTTGGAATCTTGATCTAAACAAATTTCAATAAAGCTTGTTCACATTCATATTCAATCAAATTAATCAAATTCTCAAGATTATAAAATTTACGATGATACCCCTAAGATTTTCAACTTTTACAAAATAGTCTTTCGTGCACAAGATTCACAAAATGTGCAAAATTTTCATTAAAGCTTTAAGGGCCGAATGTCTATCATCTTCATACAAAACCATACAACCTATGTATATGCACTTTCGGTCCCCAAATATTTATTATCAAAATTTAAGCTATCCTATTCCCTCACATTCAAAATTCCATTTCTAAACATGTTAGTTTCAAGAATATATCTAATATTCCTCCATCAAACGTCATAAACCAACATTATTCATCAATGGTCGAACTTCTATCTTTAAACTAAAAAATTTAAACATGTATTCAATAAAACTCAAAGCTATGAACAAAAAAAATGCAAAGATTAAAAAAATAAAGTTCAAATGCTAATCTTATAGGGACATGCAAGAACTGAACAATGGAGGTTTTAAACTCCTCTTTTTCTCCCTTACAATTTCGATAAAGAAAAGACCAAGGTTGAAGAAGACCACTCACTAATTGTTTTTATCAATTCTTTCTTTATTAGTCATTATATAAAATAATAATATCATTCCACTAACAAATAAATAAAATTATTTCATATATATAAATCTTCATCATTACCGTTCACTACTAGGAGAAATGGGACTATTTGACATGCAAGTCCATTTATGTAGGGACCAATTTAATTAAACCCTCCTACTTAATACAAGCTACTATAATTACTACAACAATTTGGTCCTCTTTCTTAATTCGAATCTATAAGCAAACAAATTACCTAATGATGTTCTAACACATGCTTAAACATATATCGAAGATATAAAATAAAATATAATAATTATTTTCTAGCTCGGATTCGTGGTCCCGAAACCACCTTTCCGATTAGGGTCATTTTTGGGCTATTACAACTCTCCCCCCTAAAGGAATTTTTCGTCCTCGAAAATATTACCCGCAAATAGGTGAGGATAACGTTCTTTCATTGATTCTTCGGTTTCCCAAGTTGCCTCCTCTATCCCATGTTTATGCCACATCACTTTGACCAACGATATCTTCTTATTTCGTAACTCTTTTACTTCACGATCTAAAATACGAATCGGTTCTTCCTCGTAAGTCAGATCAGGCTGAATTTCAATCTCGGTTGGACTAATTACATGAGAAGGATCAGATCTATAACGTCGAAGCATCGACACATGAAAAACATTATGAATCTTGTCTAACTCAGACAGTAACCTCAATCTATATGCAACCGGCCCGATACGTTCAATAACTTCATAGGGCCCAATAAACCTCGGACTCAGTTTTCCCTTGCGACCAAATCTGAGTATCTTCTTCCACGGCAATACTTTCAAGAATACTCGGTCTCCAATCTGAAATTCAATGTCCTTACGCTTCAAATCTGCGTAAGACTTTTGACGATCCGATGCTGCTTTCAAACTATCACGAATTACTACCACTTTCTGTTCGATTTCCTTAAACAAATCAACCCCGTGCATCTTGTTTTCCCCTAGTTCAGTCCAGTACAATGGTGTACGACATTTACGACCATACAACGCTTCGTAGGGTGCCATCTTGATACTAGATTGAAAGCTATTATTATATGCAAATTCAATCAAAGGCAAGTATCGTTCCCACGTACCCTCAAACTCAAGAACGCAACATCTCAACATATCCTCAAGTACTTGGATAACTCGTTCAGACTGACCGTCCGACTGAGGGTCAAAAGCTGTACTAAAATGTAACTTGGTATCTAAAGCATCTTGCAGTTTCTTCCAATACCGCGATGTGAACCTCGGGTCCCTATCCGAAACAATAGAGATAGGTACTCCGTGTAACCGTACAATCTGCGATACGTACAATTCAGCCAACTTATCAAGTGAGAAATCTGTACGTACCGAAATAAAATGAGCTGATTTCGTCAATCTATCGACAATAGCCCAGATTGAATCTTTCTTACTTGGCGTCAACGGCAATCCTAACACAAAGTCCATAGCGATTCGCTCCCACTTCCATTCAGGTATCATAATCGGTTGAAGAAGCCCTGATGATACCTGATGTTCAGCTTTAACTTGTTGGCACACTAAACACTTTGACACATAGTCTGAGATGTCTCGCTTCATACCATGCCACCAATAATACTATTTCATATCGTTATACATCTTCGTGCTACCCGGATGAATTGACAATCTACCATTATGCGCTTCATTACAAATCTTTCTAATTAACTTAGGGTTTCTCGGTACACACATCCGATTCTTGAACCGCAAACATCCTTCAACATCTATCTGAAAATCTGAATCTGCACTCGAACCACAATGATCTTTCTTTGCTTTTAAAGCATCATCAACTTTTTGAGCTTCTCGAATCTGCTACTCAAACATAGGTCTCACCTTCAACTCAGCAACGATCACACCATCATCATTAATAGCTATATCCGCATTCATCGTTCTTAAAGCAAATAACAATTTTTGGCTAAGTGCGTCTGCAACCACATTAGCCTTTCCTGGGTGATAATCAATTATAAGATCGTAATCTTTTAACAGTTCCAACCATCGTCGCTGCCTCAAATTTAGGTCCTTTTGAGTCATTAAATATTTCAGACTTTTATGATCCGAATAGATATGACATTTCTCACTGAAAAGATAGTGACGCCATATCTTCAGAGCAAAAACTATAGCGGCCAACTCGAGGTCATGAGTCGGATAGTTCCTCTCGTGCGGTTTCAACTGCCGCGAAGCATAGGCTACAACTCTACCCTCCTGCATAAATACACAACCGAGTTCGTTCAATGATGCATCACTAAAAACAATAAATTCTTTACCCGACTCTAGTTGTACAAGTATCGGGGCTTCCGTCAACAAAGTTTTCAGTTGATCAAAACTCTTTTGACACCTTTCTGACCATTCGAATTTAACATCTTTCTATAATAACTTTGTCATCGGTGATGCTATCATAGAAAACCCTTTCACGAAGCGTCTATAATATCTGGCAAGTCCCAGAAAGCTACGAACCTCAGTAACATTCCGCAGAGACTTCCAATCAAGTATAGTTGAAATTTTACTCGGGTCAACCCGAATACCTGATGCAGAAATGACGTGCCCCAAAAAGCTAACTTCATTCAACCAAAACTCACATTTGCTGAACTTCGCATATAATCATTTTTTACGCAAAATCTGTAGCACAAATATCAGATGCTCAGCATGCTCGGTTTTATCTCGGGAATAGATCAGTATATCATCTATAAATACAATTACAAACCGATCTAAGTACGGTCTGAAGACTCGATTCATCAGATCCATGAAAATCACAGGGGCATTGGTGAGCCCAAACGGTATCATTAAAAACTCATAATGACCGTACCTCGTCCGAAAAGTAGTCTTTGATACATCTGTTTCTCAAACTCGTAGCTGATAATATCTTGACCTCAAATCAATTTTTGAGAACACTGAAGCTCCTTTAAGTTGATCGAATAAATCATCGATACGCGGCAATGGGTATTTGTTCTTTATGGTCACCTTATTAAGCTGTCGGTAGTCAATGCACATTCTCAATATTCCGTCTTTCTTTTTCACGAATAGAACGGGCACACCCCAGGGAGAAAAACTTGGTCGGGCAAAACCTCTGTCCGTCAATTCTTGCAACTGTGCTTTCAACTTTTTTAATTCGATCGGTGCCATTCTATGCGGAGCTATCGAGATCGGAGTTGTCCCTGGCACTAACTCAATCCCAAACTCTACTTCCCGAATAGGTGGCAATCCCGGCAATTCCTCCGAAAATACATCCCGATACTCACATACAACTGGTACTGATTTAATCTTCCTTTCGGCCACTTTACTATCAATTACGTAAGCAAAGTAAACTTCACAACCCTTTCTCAAATACTGCCGAGCCAACATCGAGGATATCACTGCTGATAGCCCATTCAAAACTGCAGACTCTAATCGTACGATCTCATTGTTCTGACCTCTCAACTCAATAGTCTTTCGTCTGCAATTCACTACCACATCATGAACAGTCAACCAATCCATACCGAGAATGATGTCGAATTCATCGAAAGGTAATAACATCAGATCGGCTGAAAAACACATGTCTTCAATCATTAAAGGACAGTTCTTGCACATTTTATCAATCAACACACATCGACCCAAAGGGTTTGAAACCTGAATTACAAATTCAGTAGACTCAACAGGTAGAGTCTTACTGGATACTAATGTTTCACACACATACGAATGAGTTGAGCCGGGATCAATCAAGGCAGTTACATTAGTATTAAAGAGAGTGAAAATACCAGTAATAACGTCCAGAGATGAGGCCTCCTCTCTAGTACGGATGGCATAAGCTCTAGCCGGTACACGGGTATCTAATCGAATAACCACATCTGAAGTCCCTCTCTGTGCACCACTCTTACCTCCTCCACTACGAGCTGGTCTACCTCTAGCTGTAGTGCTGCTCGGTCTCGCGCTCTGAGTAGTGCCCTCCTTAACCATATCCGGACAATCCCGAATGAAATGATTTTGCGAAACATACTGGAAACAAGTGCGATTAAAAGATTCGCCCCAGCATTCTCCGAAGTGTCGTCTACCGCATTGCTGACATTCAGGTTTGCTCGATCGAGCATTACCGACACTAGCCACTGATGTAGCTCGTGAACTCACTGGTGGTTATTCTCGAATAGAAATCCCAGTATTAGTTTTGGATTGACTACCATCATTCTTGAACTTCTTTGTTGCCATCTGCGAAAATCTACCCGCTGGTCTCTTTCAGAAATCTTTAGATTCAACTTCAGCTTTCTGTTTTTCTTTCCCTAGTTTTTCAGCTTTACAAGCTCTTTCAACTAGCACAACAAACTCGTTAATCTCAAGAATGCCAACCAAAAGTTTAATATCTTCCTTCAAACCATCTTCAAATCTCCGGCACATAGCAGCCTCAGAGGATACACATTCGCGAGCGTAGCGACTAAGTCACACAAACTTGTGCTCGTATTCAAACACAGTCATACGGCCCTGTTTGAGCTCAAGAAATTCTTTACGCTTGGAATCTATAAAGCGCTGACTTATGTACTTTTTACGGAATTCCATCTGAAAGAAATCCCAGGTTACTTTCTCCCTCGGAACAACTGACACGAGAGTATTCCACCAATAGTAGGCAGAATCTCGTAATAATGATATGACACACTTCAAACACTCATCGGGTGTGAAAGACAACTCATCAAAGACACGGACAGAATTATCGAGCCAAAATTCAGCTCGCTTCGCATCATAACCGTCCTCAGCTCTAAATTCTTGAGCTCCGTGTTTTCGTATACGATCAATAAGAGGTTTAGTTACTCTTTCAGGATTGGAAACAGGAGGTACAATTGGTGTTACAGGGGGAACATTCAGATTCAGGGGTGGTTGAACAGCCGGAGTGGTTCGTAAGTAATGATTGAACCAATCGCTCATCATATTGTGGAAGGCCTACTTTACCCTCTCATCTGGGCCACTCGCAGCAGGTCGAGATTCTTTCGACGAGGTTCCTTGTGCGAGAACAGGCGCCACACTCTCGACATCATCAGCTAATGCTCGCTCGGGATCCGGATCCATTACTATATAAAAGAATCAAATACATTTCACTGTCAGAAGTCGTCGCACTATCACATTGTAAATAATGGCATGTATAGCTAGACTCTCACACACTACGTTAGTCCGAGAACCGACTAAACCGTAGCTCTGATACCAATCAAATTGTAACACCCCTACTATATTAATATCGAGACATAGCATTCAATTTATATATATCCGAACTAATTTCACATCGTTTCATTTGACCAGTTTAGTAAGCACAATTCAACCCTTAAAAAAAAATCATTCATGAACATAATGTACTTCACATAATTAAGTCTAAGAATTACCCAGATTATTACCTATATATATATTTATATATATATATACCTTACGATGCATACTAAAATCTAGACCCATGAGCATTTTTATTTAAAACCGCATTTAGCTACTCACAACCTCAATACAATTATTCATGGTATAACAAAATTAGCACTTCAATAGGTGACTTGCCATTTCTCAATTACAATCAACCTAGAAATTTAACTACATCCGCATTCTCACAAATAAATACACATACAAGGCCAATTAATATCATTATCTTCACATATCTAATAGACTAATCACAACCATCTCACTTAGGCGCAACTATTCATCATTAAACAGCATATTTATTCGAATTAAGTAACCTTCAACCAACAATTCATGAACATACATATTTATGTAAACATATATATATATATATATATATATATATATAAAACAACTCAAAATCATTCAAGTCACCATTCACCTTTCCATACATCAACACAAATACATATAAGATGCACTCTTACATTAACCAAACATGAATACCGAATTCCACAAGATCAAGCCATCATAATTTAGCCATTTTCACATGGCATAATTAAACATATAATTCAAAAGATATTCTCAACATAGTATTTTAGCCAATACATGCCATTGACTTTAAGTTCGTTTACAAAAGTACCAAAAATTGTTTCGATAGTGTGATGGACTTTGACAAGGATTCCTGATGCTCAAGCTGCAACTTTTAAGGATCTAAAAAAAAAATGAAACAACCACACCAAGTAAGCTTAAATAGCCTAGTAAGTTATAAGCAAGAAGGTAAGATGTACAATTATGCATATGCATAACACCCATTTGTTCCTCTAGTTTTCCATCTAACTATTTAATAATTCTTCATATCAACCTGCATAATAGATTACCATTCATCAAACTCAGGTTCATCCAATCCCAAAACAAAGTAACTAAATAGTCATATGCTTTGTACTTTTATTGAAATAACTTACTTGGTATTACCTTAAATAAATAAACTGTTAACCGATAAAACATACCTGATACTTTTAACTACCCACTTTTTATAAGTATCTATATCTTCGAGGTAATTGATTAATCTGCACACTCAGTGCCATTCGACCGATCTCGCACACGATTGTTTCGGTGATTAAATTTTCGTATACACACGCCCTTTCAACCGATCTCGCATATACGAAGGCTCGGTGATTAAATTCTGCACACGGTGCCGCTTCAACCGATCTCGCACACACGAAGGTTTCGGTGATTAAATTTTGCACACACGTGCCCTTTAATCAATCTCGCACACGATTTTCGGTGATTAAATTTTCGCACACACAGTGCCCTTCAACCGATCTCGCACACATAGTGCTCGGTGATTAAATTTTCGCACACACAGTGCCCTTCAACCGATCTCGCACACACAACGGTTTCGGTGATTAAATTTACGCACACACAGGTGCCCTTCAACCGATCTCGCATTTACACAAGCTTTCGGTGATTAAATTTTCGCACACACAAGGCCCTTCAACCGATCTTTTCCATTAATACACTATTACATTCGACCAAATTAAATAAACATATACAATCGCTTATTAAACACAACCATTTCTCATCACAATTTCACATATAAATTTTTCCTCAAAATATATATAATCATTCAACTCAATTAATTTCAAGCTCACATGAATACAAATCTTATATTCGGCTAGCACATAAATCATTCAATGTCATACTCGGCAATGAGTAATTTAACATGTTATATCTATTTAGCAATTGCACCACAATATAGGTTAAATTACAATTCAACCAAATGCTTAAAACTTACCTCGAGAGTTGATGATTTCGAGTGTTCCGCTTATTCGATTAATTTGGTTTTTCCTTTGTCCAACCCTTTTTCCTTGGAATCTTGATCTAAACAAATTTCAATAAAGCTTGTTCACATTCATATTCAATCAAATTAATCAAATTCTCAAGATTATAAAATTTACGATGATACCCCTAAGATTTTCAACTTTTACAAAATAGTCCTTCGTGCACAAGATTCACAAAATGTGCAAAATTTTCATTAAAGCTTTAAGGGCCGAATGTCTATCATCTTCATACAAAACCATACAACCTATGTATATGCACTTTCGGTCCCCAAATATTTATTATCAAAATTTAAGCTATCCTATTCCCTCACATTCAAAATTCCATTTCTAAACATGTTAATTTCAAGAATATATCTAATATTCCTCCATCAAACATAATAAACCAACATTATTCATCAATGGTTGAACCTCTGTCAAGCTTTAAACTAAAAAATTTAAACATGTATTCAATAAAACTCAAAGCTATGAACAAAAAAAATGCAAAGATTAAAAAGATCAAGTTCAAATGCTAACCTTATAGGGACATGCAAGAACCGAACAATGGAGGTTTTAAACTCCTCTTTTTCTCCCTTACAATTTCGGTAAAGAAAAGATCAAGGTTGAAGAAGACCACCCACTAATTGTTTTTATCAATTCTTTCTTTATTAGTCATAATATAAAATAATAATATCATTCCACTAACAAATAAATAAAATTATTTCATATATATAAATCTTCATCATTACCGTCCACTACTAGGAGAAATGGGACTATTTGACATGCAAGTCCATTTATGTAGGGACCAATTTAATTAAACCCTCCTACTTAATACAAGCTACTATAATTACTACAACAATTTGGTCCTCTTTCTTAATTCGAATCTATAAGCAAACAAATTACCTAATGATGTTCTAACACATGCTTAAACATATATCGAAGATATAAAATAAAATATAATAATTATTTTCTAGCTCGGATTCGTGGTCCCGAAACCACCTTTCCGATTAGGGTCATTTTTGGGTTGTTACATGTTCCCTACAATTTGCCTCCATGGGTTTGCATGAAACAATCTTCTTTTATCTTGTCTATGATTATACCTGGAGAGAAAGGGCCGGGGAATGATATTGACGTATATTTGCAGCCATTTGTTGACGAGTTAAAACAACTATGGGCTGGTGTTCAGACATACGATGCAATGAGAAAAGAGAACTTTAATTTACGTGCGGCTTTAATGTGGACTATTAACGACTTCCCAGCTTATGCTAATTTATCTGGTTGGAGTACCAGGGGACGTTATGCTTGTCCGTGTTGTGCTGCGCAGACATGTTCACAATGGTTATATAATGGGAAGAAGTTCTCTTACATGGGGCATCGTCGGTGGTTACCAGAAAATCATACATTTAGATTTTAGAGTGCTCAGTTTGATGGTACTGAAGAGTTCAGACCAACTCTTTCGCAGACCAGTAGATCCGAAATATTCTTAATGTTGAAAGATATGAATTTCATTTATGGGAAGATGAATCAACTGGCCAACCCGCAAAGAAATAGAAGATCTAGGGATGAATCTGATGATGAATCTAATGAAGAGGATGATCCTAATGAGGCGGACTTGTGGAAAAAAAGAAGTATTTTTTTCGAGTTGCCTTATTGGGAGCATCAGATTTTACGTCATAATCTTGATGTCATGCACATAGAGAAAAATGTCTGCGAGAACATCATTGAGACTATTTTGAATGTCGATGGAAAATCGAAAGATAATCTTTAGAGTCGACTTGATTTAGTCCACATGGGAATTCAGCGTGAGCTTCATCCCCGAGCACTTCTGAATATGAAATATCGGTTGCTGCTTGCTATTTTTTCAATGTCGAAGACGGAGAAAGAAGTGTTCTGTACGGTGTTGAAGGATATAAAGGTCCCAGATGCGTATGCATCAAATATATCGCGATGTGTGAGTCTTAAGGATCGAAGACTATATGGCTTAAAACCGTATGACTATCACATCTTGATGTAAGACTTACTGCCAGTTGCTATGCGGTGTTGTATGTCGAAAAAGGTGACGGCTCCTGTAATTGAACTGTCAAATATAATGAAAGGCATTTGTGGTAAAGTTTTGAATGTTCAAGAATTAGAGAGACTACAAGATCGAGCCGCATTGACTTTATGCAATCTGGAGAAGATATTCCCGCCTTCCTTCTTCACTATTATGGTGCACTTGTTAATTCATCTCCCGCGTGAAGCACTTCTTGGTGGACCCATTTTCTATCGATGGATGTATCCCATTGAAAGGTCTTACTTATTTACAAAATATTCCTTCATTCAGTTCAATGCCCATAATAGTTGCAACTTTTGATAATGTTGTATACCGTGTTTAGGTTCCTTTCCAAATTGAAGTCATACTGCCGCAATAAGCGTTATTCTAAGGATCAATTGCCGAGGCTACTTGGCGGAGGAATGTATGACTTTCTGCTCGAGGTATTTGGAAGATGTTGAAAAAGAATGAATGTACCAAGCGAAATGCTAGGCTCACGAGATCATAATTTGGCGAAACTTATTTATTTCAAAGTTTGAGAACCGATCGGCAAAGTCGAAATTACGAAATTAGACGATAGATCGTGGGTCCAAGCACATCGATACGTTATTTTTCATCACGATTCAATGGAACCATTTCAGAAGTAAGTTCTAGAATTTGATAAATACTCATCAATTATAATTTATTTGTCTTCTAACAAAGTAAAACCTTTTTTTACCGTAGTGAGTACAAACATATATTGAGAGCTCGTTCACGATCTCGAAGATTAAATCGATGAGAAATTAATAAGTTGTTCACAGAATCATTCCATGAATGGTTAAGCCAAATGGTATGCAATTTAAATTTTCATTGACAAGTAATAATGTTTTCTCATAACATTCATAATTACTCGATTTACTTTCGACTCAATAGGTTTGGAGTCGGAATAAAGTAAATGACGACGTTAAATGGCTTTCACAAGGTCCAAACAGAATAGTTAAAAGATATAGTGGCTTCCTCATCAACGGATACAGATTTCATACAAGGTATCGCGAGAGATTGAGGAGAACCCAAAATTGCAGAATTGTTGTTAATTCTTCGATTACAAGTTATGCTAGTGCTAGGAATAGTAATCCAGTCGAGGGGAATTTGGAATATTACGGACTTATTACTGACATCATTGAGTTGGATTATTACGACAAATGCAAAGTTGTCTTATTTCGAGGTGATTGGGCTGATGTGAATACGGCTCGCAGAATTAAAAACGATCAATATGGCTTTACAATGGTGAATTTCTCTCGATTGATTCACACCGGAGAACAACTGATGGATGAGCCCTATGTGTTTTCTTCTCAAGTTAAACAAGTTTTTTACTCCGAAGATCCAACTGATGAGGGTTGGTACGTTGTACTTCAAAACACCCCTAGAGACTTGTTCGACATTGGCAATGGAAGTAGAGATGACATAGTCGAAAGATCAGAAACTTTGCCTTTTTCAGAACAAGACTTAACTGAAAATATCCCTAGTACTAGTCAACTATTTCAAAGGGTTCGTTAGGATGTGGACGAAGATATTTACGAAATATGATGTAGTAAGATTTAACGATTTATTATTTATATGTTATATTATAATTTTCATGTTGGTCAAGTTATATAATTTAACTATTTTAAATGTCCTATTATTGTTGTTACTTGTTACTAAAATTTTGAACTATTTTATGTGTATTGCAGGGAAAATGCCTAGAAGACGATTACGAGGTTTAAATATTGTCCGGAATACTCCAAATCCAGAAGAAGTAAATAGTGGACAGGATACAGTTGTTAGATCTTCTAGTCTGCCGGACATAGATGACGAGCATAGACAATTCCAAAGTAATGTTAAGTTCATTTTTCATGCATGTTAAATTTTATTATTGATTCATTTTTCAATTTTAATATAATAATATATTATTTTTCAGCTGAGAGTGGTGGGACAAGCAGAGCTCGGGGACATACATACAGATTTATACGACTTAGAGCCTACCGAGCGTGGTCAAGTAAGGAGAAACAATCATGGCCAGCCTATCGGATCTGAAGCTCGACTGTTGGCAGGCTATTTGGGCATTATAGCACGAAATGCGTATATGTTGCCCATTAACTACGAATCATGGCATCACGTGCCTGATGCCAACAAAAATCAGGCTCTCGATAATATTAAGGTAATAAAAGGTGAATGTAATTTATAATACTTTAATTTAACCTTCATTTGTATTTACTTTTTTAAAAAAATTTCTAGGTAAATTTGCTTTAGAGGTCTCCGATGACTATGTTAAGAAGGCGTTGGGTAAAAATAGAGACAATAAAAGCACCCTAAAAAATAATATTTTAAGAAAGACATAAGCCTCGATTTAAAAATCGCGAAATGTCCCACGGAATGTTGAGGTACCAATGGGAAGATCAAGTTAGATTCGAATTCAAAAAAGGAGAGGTATTACGTACTTTCAAAGTCTTATAAATTTTTCGGTTTATCGATTTACTATATACATAATTCAAATTCCATTATGTAGGACCGTGAGCGAGTTGGAACAAACAATGAGACAGAACAACAATTCACGCATTACCAGCAGTTCCAAGTTTTGCTCGTGTAGCTAAGGCCGAGGTATTATAATTTATTACTTCTTTCAAATATTAATTACTTTATACTATTAAATTATAATTTTTCTGCTATAATATAGGAAGTTTCGTCAAGTCAAAAAGTTGGACGCCTTCAGCTTTTTGACATTACGCATAGGAAGAATGATGGATCTCCGATGACATCCGAGGCTGCAGAAATTTTGGTATATTTACTTAATAAAATTTGATTTATTATAAATATTTATAATGTTTAATTACAATAGTTTAATTCATCGTTTGTAGTTTGTACTTTTAAATTTATAATTTTAATTTATGTTCCATTCCTTTTCATTATATATTTCGTTTCTAACTTTTTTATTGATTTATTAGGATAAACTAAAGGAGAAGAAGGCGAAGAATGAAGCGGTTGTTTGTCTTCGACAGCTTCTGTTAATCTCGAGGAGATTGATAATGTAATTATTATCGATGTTTTGGGTCCCGAAAGTAATGATCGCTTCGATTGATAGTTTTGTTAATCTTGAGTATATTTATAACAAAATTATCACTAATGTTTTGGGTCTTACAAGGTATGGTCGGGTTCGATGTCAAGGATCAGGTGTT
This sequence comes from Gossypium rotundifolium, assembly GCA_025506655.1. Classification (NCBI taxonomy): domain Eukaryota; kingdom Viridiplantae; phylum Streptophyta; class Magnoliopsida; order Malvales; family Malvaceae; genus Gossypium; species Gossypium rotundifolium. Next base: position 75,795,146 of record CP106726.1, on the reverse strand, counting down.
ACCTCGACTCAATATTTTGGATCCAACTCCGACAATACATGCCTTCCGGAGTCAATCTCGTCTTTGAAGTTCGAGACCGAAAGACCGAGATATCTCGATGGAAGCGAGCACACCGAGCAAATTTCTCACTTAGAGCGGAGGTAGCAAATGAGGAGGCGAGCATATCACTCAACTTAGAGCGGAGGCGGCAGCAGGAGGCAGAGCGTAATGTAAAGTATGAAGAACTCTAGCTACAATTGCAGACTATGATGCATTGTTCCAAAGAAGATCATGCAGAGGCCGCCTCTTAGACATTTGTTTTATTGTTGTAAGATTTTTTTTAACATTGTTATAGTTAACATTATTGTAAAATTGTTTGAATTATGCTTCATTTATTAATAAATATCATATATCTTTTATTAAATTTGAAGTATCGTTTAGATTTAATGCTTTTGGTGAGATTTAAATGTTTTATTTGTTTGCCTTGGGTTGGAATTATATGCAATTATCTTTGTTTTTGGTTGGTTTTAATGCGGGAGGGTAGAATATTGCGAAAAATATACCGCAAATCATGCAAATTAGTGGCGTTTTTTAGAACGCGCTTTTATAAGAAACGCCGCTAAAGACCACACCTTTAGCGGCGCTTTTATAAGAAATGCCGCTAAAGACCAAACCTTTAGCGGCGCTTTTATAAGAACGCCGCTAAAGACAACACCTTTAGCGGTATTTTTATAAGAAACGCTAAAAGGCCCAACCTTTAGCGTCATTTTATAAAAAAGCGTCTAAAGGGGGTCTTTAGCGGCATTTCTATAAAAGCGCCGCTAAAGGTGTGGTCTTTAATGGCGTTTTATAAGCGCCGCTAAAAGTCAAGACTTCTAGCGGCGTTTATTGTGAAAAAACGCCGCTAACTTTTGCAGCGCGTGTTTTAGCGACGTTTTTTGTGGCGCTTTTGCAAATAATATTAGTGGCGCTTAAAAACGCCGCTAAAAGCCATAAAAAACGCCGCTAAAAGTCTGTTTTGGTGTAGTGTTGTTTTATGAGAATGCTCTTCCATAGTTAAAATAAATAATATTATTTTAGGGTCTTATAATCTTTTCACTTTAAAAAAACCAATAAAAAATATGCATATGATAATATTTAAACTTGTGTCAAATAGATTAATAAACTTTTAAATTTACAATTCAACCAAAACTTCATTTTGATATAGTTTAAATATTTTTATTTTAATATGTACGACTTATTATCTCCATCGATTGTATAGATTAATAATGTTGTTAATAGACCAAATGTATTATTATACCAATTAAAGAAATGCCACATCATCACTTCCATTAACCATTTATAGGAGAAACGATTTAAAATATGAGTGACCAAAATAAAACTCGAGCTAAAATTTTAGTGACTAAATTGAAAGTTTTATAATAGAATAACCAAAACAAAAATACACTAATAATTTAGGTAACTAATTCTAGAATTTACCCTATCAAATTTTATAATGACAAAGTCAAAACACCCGTTATAAACTATTTTTAGCCTTTGTTTTCAAAATTGACTCAAATAATTTGATTATCTATAAAAATGACCCAATTACAAAATATTGTATGAAAATCATGTTTTTTACAGTTTGCCGGCACCACCCTCCATCATCTTGTAATGATTGTCCGATGATTGTCCAATATATAAAAAATTATTTTTTTGTGCCAACATTGTGTTCACCGACACTGGTATGTATTTTTTTTAAAAAAAATTACGAGTATTCCACGATTATAAAAAATGAAAAAAATTATTTTAATAGGTGTTGGCACTCATGTTTCCGACACCGGTTTAAATTTTTTTTAAAAAATTCATCTGTGCTTTTTCGGTGCCAACATTCTTGTTGTCGGCACCGGTGTTAAGGAAATATTTTTTTTTTTTGCGCTGGCAACTATTAAATTATTATTTTTCTTTTTTTTTATAATCACAAAATACACATATTTTTAATTATATTTGAAAAAGATACATATCGGTACTACGAACACAATGGCAACACTAAAAAAACTATTTTTTATATACGAGACAATTATTATTGGAAGATGGAGGGCGGTGCCCGCTTAAGATTTCTGGAACCAACATGAACTACAAAAAAAAAAAAATTATTTTCGTAAAGATTTTGCACATAAATAATTTTTATAAATAATCAATTTAATTGAGTCAATTTTGAAAAAAAAAAAATCACTTTTTTATGATTCTCCTACAATAACTGTTTTGGCTCTTTCAAAAAAAAAAAATAAATAAATAAAATCTCACTGTTCCAAGAATCACATTTTGCCGTGGACTCTAGACGTGACCTAAGGCTGTTTTCGTCAATAATTTAAGATTAAAATCAATCATGAACCAACGGTCTTTGACTTTTTACTCTCATCTTCTTTAAATTCAAAAGTTGAGTTATGAATTTTATTCCTTTATTTTACAAAAGTTAAATTTAATTTCTCTAATTTAATTTATGGAATTTTAGTTTACTTTACGAAATTTAAAAATTCAAGTGTGCTGAGAAAACAAAGTTTTAGGCTTTTTTTTTGGTTGATTTGGGTACACATTGAGGATTGAGTAATCAAACTCTCTAATTGGAGTGTTTGATGAATAGAAATCTGTAAGAATTTCTTGAGTTAAAACCTCCAAAAGAAAAAAACGTTAAGATGAACAACTTTTTTCAACTGATTGGAAATAAGACATATCTGACTATGCTTGCTAAAAAAAAATTCCCTTTGTCACATGCTCTCAAACCTAACAGGGATGCCAATATATTAGTAAGTCTTCATTCTATTTCATTTTTCACTTCTAAAGTGTGAAGTAAATCTCAAAATAAAAATAAAATAAAATAAAATAACTCCACCATGAATATACAAAATCAACATTGTCACGAGAAATTTTCAATCGAGCCCATTTATCCTTGAATATTTATGTACTCTTAATTTATTTTCAATTTACTTGTGTAAAATGATTTCTTATGCAACTTTATATTAATTGAAATATGCTACTTGACAAATTTATTCAAAGTGTGACATAATTATCATTAATTTACATACTAAGAGCATGTCATAAGTATCACTAAGAATATAGTTTATAATTATATTGTTACACTATTAATATTTATTAACTTTCACAAGGTTAATATTTGCAAATACGGAACTTAAGGAACTTGTTTATTTAAAATTTCAAAAATATTCACTAATTAATTTCTAAAATAAATGTTTTAATTCCTTGATAATGGTGTTTTATTTCAATAATTTCACCCAATAAAGACTAAAGTATTATAAACAAATAAATATTTAACAATAAAAAGTGTCATGCTTCTAATACCCCTCACCCGGTCCGATCACCGAACCTGAGTTTCAGGATACTACTACAGTTACCAAAACATTCACATGCAAATCATAACATTGAATTCAATTTAAATCATCAAGTTGTTCTAAATACATGCATAATAGGAGTTATGAACATACAAATATAACCATGATTAAGAACCAATTTGAAAATTTTCAAAACATGAAATTAGGTATCAATACAAAAGGAACAAGTACTGATAGTTTTATCAAAATTATCAATACCAAAAATCAATATCGATATCGTTTTGGCATTCTGCCATTTTCAAAACACTGTTCATTTGGTCAAATATCGGTACTTGGTTCCCAAATATCGATATTTTTACCCAAATGGTCAAAATCACAAGTTTGAAAACATTTTCATGCTCAAAATCAAGACACTAGTCATTAAAAAACTCAAATATCAAAAGATCTTCATAATATCATTCAAATTCATTTCCAACAATCCCAATCCAAGCATACTCAATAAACAACTAACAACCTCATATAATACACCAAATTATTCCATTTCCATACAACCTATTCTTACTCACTTACACATACCTTCCACGTACAAGTCATATTCCAATCATTTTAACTTCAAGTGTGCCACATTTGGTATTCAAATAACATTTTCGTCAACGATACTATAATTCACCATGCACATATTGTAACGCCCCAAAACCCGACCTAGAAGTTTACGCCCCAAAACTGTAATTCACCATTACATTCATATTTATCACTTTATGAACCAAGAACATTTAATCTTCTAGATCTCAATCAGAAAAATTACGGTTAAGTTTAATTTATGAACAAAGCAAGATTTATGAGAAAAACAAAAACAGAACTTGTACAATAGTTTTTGTAAAATCTTACAGTTCAAAACAGTATAACAAAATGGAAACTAAAAAGAAAAACTATTAATTTATTTGTAACCGTGACTGTCCGAGACCTCTGTATATTGAGTCCAGCATCAGAATTCAGAATTGTACCTGCAAGGGGAAACACTAAGAGGGTGAGCTACATGATCTTAGTGAGTTCAAAACGATAAATAACAGATTTACAGAAGAAACTTCAGATGGAAGTTTATCATCAAAACTTACTTACACAGAGATATGCAGAAACAAAAAGCAAACTCGGAACCAACTTCCCAACACATGTAATAGTCAAAGTACATCAACTCACACAGAGAATACTCAATACAAGCGTTTTCCAGTTAGACAAAATATGGTCCAATAATCTTACACCCAGAACACCCAACAGATGCATATGATTGTAGTCAAGAATTAAAAACCCACCCATCCAGCCAAAACACCTCTCCGTCTCCTGATCACACCCCAAAAGAGCTGTTTAAGCTCATCCAACCAAACACACCACATAGGACCTCGAAAGGCCCATCCAACCCTACACACCATGTATGTGGGCTAAGCCACTCAGATAATAATACGTAGTAACGCTGGCATACATGCTAAATAGTGCATTGCGTAAACAGTTGTACAGGCATGTTGCGGTAAACTGCCAGATCAGATCAGTATAAGTCTTCCTTCTCTTCACGTCCAACCCAAATATTTACTTTATGCAAGTATATGTATGCATACAATTTCATAGAAACGATGAACACGTCAACAGACAATCAGACAGAAACAGATATGCACACACTCCCAGCAAACCGAGTTCAGAATCAGTCATCTCACACAACAGTTACAAATTACACATAAGCTGAAGCCCCGTCCAGAGTCTTAATTACCCTCACTAAAGATTAGCCAAGGGTCAAAACACGCAGACACATTCTCAAATAGAAAACATGCACCGTACCAAAATAAATGCTTTAGGACCATACGGTCGTGTGCTCTGGCTGTGTGGAAAAACCTAGTCCGTGTGGGTGTTAAAAAGCCCATGTAGAGGGAGGCACACGTCCGTGTGAGCCAGAGACACGGCCGTGTAACTCTCTGTCCATAGAGTACAGAGCAGACACGACCGTGTGTCCAAAACACATACCCGTATGGGATCCCTAAATCCCCAAATTAGCTACACGGCTGTGTGACCAGGCCGTATGGTACCAAAATTCTCTGAAATTCGCCAGCAAAAACCGTTTTCAAAGGAAAAAGAGAAGAAACCCCAGGAAAAGGAAAAAAAGAACGTCCAGAAAGAAGAAACAAAGATAAAAATATAATATAAATGGTTATATCTTTCAACTTAAAACAAAACTACTATTTAACAAAACAAAACAAAATAAAAATATTTCCTCGAAATGCTCACACAAAGACTCAAACCCAGAACCTTGAGATCTACTAACACTCACTAATCCACTAGACCAGCAGGCCCATTCTGACACTTAAAATCGCGACTAACCACAATAGCTCTCTGACCCTAACCATAAAACTAAAAACTTTTAACCCCAAAAATCAGGGTGTTACACATAGCAATACTCATCCTTCCCATAATGACCTATAATGCATTCTATAATCAATGTAAATACATCCAAAAACTTAAACAATTCATGACAATTCTTAACATAAACTCATTTCTAAGCATGCAACCAATATGCCTCATAGGCACCATCATGCATATTAGATACAAGCAATTATAATTCATACTTAATCCATGATTCAATTCATAATATAACTAGACCATATGCATGTCACATTCCAAACTTTACCATAGACCAAACATCATTTATAAAGTTAACATATAGAGATATATGTTTATAAACGAAATCAACCTAAACCAAAAAATATATATATGTCATTACTTAAGCTTGTCATTCTCATTTGCAAATATCATTCAACCTTTACTTAGGTGAACATATGCACATGTTCACATTTATCCAAGCTCAACAATGCCAAAACCCGAACACATTCATTGGATTATAATTATTTGACCATTCTATATACAAAATATATATTAATTCAAAACTCAAACCACAATCAAGAACCAAAGTACCAACATTCAAGATTGACTAAAAACGAATCGCATATATACATGCCACGAAACCAGGTTTTAGGTGATAAAAGACTACTAAATCAATGCCGGGGATAGTGTGAGCTTCTTGATGATTCGCCTGACACGTTTCGCAAGTTGACACTATAGGGAAAAAGGAAACAAGGGAGTAAGTATTATAATTGCTGAACAAGTTCAAATGTATTAAAACCAAATAACTTACCTCAGGTTATAATTATACACTGCATGCTACTTAGCTTGGTAAAGTCTCCCTATCATGGAAAATCATATATAAAAAAGGTGAGTTTAACATTTATCATACTATATAATAACTCAATCACTTCAAAATTTCAATTCACTTAATTCAACATTTCATTATCATTCATAAAATAAGCAATCATTTAATCAATTCACTATCTTAATCATATGATACAATCTATATACCCGTAATACATCCTGTAGCGACGTAAAATTTTAGTACGGGCGCTAATTGAGGAAATTATTAAAAACAAAGTTTCAATTTTATTAAAAAAAAGGAGTCGCCACTGATCTTTTTTCTAAGTGTGATCGGACACCTAATAAATCCTCTTTTTTAAAGAAAAATTATTTTTTAAATTTTCTTAAAAAAAAGGGCGAGTTTAGGTTTACGTCAAAATTCCAGAGAAAAATAGGGTTCGGGAGTCAGTTACGCGCGAGGAAGGTATTAGCACCCTCGCGACACCCAAAATTGGTATCTCGTTAAACGCGTGTTGTCTTAATTTTTAAAAATACAAGTTCAATTTAATATTTAATCGTGATCTGATTGAAACACGAGAATCTTTTTTTTTAAACACAAAAATTTTGAAATTGGAGAAATTTTTTGAAACCCAAGAATTTTTTTTTAAAACACGAAAAATTTTTGAAACACGGGAATTTTTGAAAACACGATAATTTTTGAAACACGATTTTTTTTTAAAACACGGAAATTTTGAAAACACGAAAATTTTGAAATACGAGAATTTTTGAAAACACGAAATATTTTTTGGAAACACGAAATTTTTTTTAAAACAGGAAATTTTGAAAACACAAAAATTTTTGAAAACACTAAAATTTTGGAAACACGAAATTTTTGAAACACGAGAATTTTTGAAAAAACACGAGAATTTTGAAAACTCGAGATTTTTTTAAACCCTAGATTTTTTTAAACCCGAGATTTTTTGAAACACGAAAATTTTGAAAACACGAAAAATTTTTGAAAACATGAAAATTTTTGAAAACACATAAATTTTTAAAACATGAGAATTTTTTTGAAAACACGAAAATTTTTGAAATGCGAAATTTTTTTTGAAACGTGAAAATTTTGAAACACGAAAAGTTTAGAAATACGGAAATTTTGATGAATTACATATTATCGTATTATACATATTTAAAAAAATAAAATCTTGATAATTTAAAAATAACCACAAAAATTAAACATTTTATTTTAAAACTCAAAAAATTTTAGATGTTTTTTATTTTTAAAAGGGCGTATCGTATTTAACACGAACCGATGATATTCACCCAACATAGCGATGAAACCAACGACTAGTGTAAAACCGATTCGTTGCCTTATTTATTAAAATTATTAAAATTAAAAGTAAAATAAAATACAATTAAAAAATAAAAATGCTAAAAATATTAATAATATTAAAACGAGATGTCATTAAAATACACGAATTAAATTAAAAGTAGGTAAAAAGAAAATTACCGAAAAGCTCAAAATTACGAGCTTGAAGAATGGGATACACGACCCGGGCTCTTTTTCCTTTTTTTTTTTTTTTCTTTTTTTCTTCTTTTTTTTTTTTTTTTCTTTTCTTTCTTTTTTCTTTTCTTCTTTCTTCTTCTTCATCCTCCTTCTTCTCCTAGCGCCGCCGTCGACGCCTCCGTCTCCTCCGGTGATGCGCCTTCTCTCTCCCTCTTCTCTTCTTCTTCTTCTTCTTCTCTCCTCTCTTTTCTCTTTTTTTCTTTTCTTTTTCTTTCTTTTTCGTGGGTTTTTTTTGATCTTTTTTGTTGGATCATGGGAGTCTCTTGCTTGCCCTTTTTTGGGGGGTAAGAACCCCTTTTATGGTTGTTTTTTGCAGGTAGCAGATGACTAGGGGGAAGGGAGGCCATCCCTTAGGCTAGTGGCTGGAAATCACGGAGGGTAGGTGCCCCAAATCATGTAATCTGCCAGAAGGACCAGATTGCAATCGTAGCAAAACTTGTGGGGTCAAAACATAATTTTAAGAAAGTATCAAGGTCAAAGTGTAAATTTAGAAAAGTTTAGGGGTCAAAATGAAATTTTGAAAAAGATGAGGGGTTAAAATGTAATTTTGAAAAAGTTAAGGGTCAAAATATAATTTTGATTTTTTGTATTTTCAAATTTTCAATTTTTAAATTAATTTTTTAATTAAACACGAAATCAATTTACAAAATTTAGTGCTTAAATCGTCCCTCTTTGCTCATCATTTGTGAAACAAGGATAGAGCAAAGACTTAAAAACACTAAATTTTGTTCGATTGTCTAATCTTTATTCTTTATTGAAAAAATAGAAATCAAAAATAGCTCGGCATATGACCCGAAGCTCAACTCACCTTTCGGATTATGAGTTGATCTTTGAAAAAGCATAAATTAAAAATACCTCGGCGTGTGACCTGAGGCTCAACTCACCTCTCGCAATATGAGTTGATTTTTTTGAAAAATGAAATTAAAAATACCTCACAGCGTGTGGCCTGAGGCTCAACTCACCTCTCGTAATATGAGTTGATTTTTGAAAATAGAAATTAAAACAAATACATCAGCGTGTGGAGGTGAGGCTCAACTCACCTCTCGCAATATGAGTTGATTTTGAAAAATGTAAATAAAAAAATACATCAACAGTGACTGAGGCTCAACTCACCTCTCGTAATATGAGTTGATTTTGAAAAAGAAATTAAAAAATACCTCGGCAGTGTGACTTGAGGCTCAACTCACCTCTCGTAATATGAGTTGATTTTTGAAAACAAAATTAGAAAAAAACCTCAGCAGTGACTGAGGCTCAACTCACCTCTCGTAATATGAGTTGATTTTTGAAAAATGAAATTAAAAATACCTCGACCAGACCGAGGCTCACTCACCTCTCGCAATATGAGTTGATTTTTGAAAATGAAATTAAAAAAAATACCTCGGCGTGTGACACGAGGCTCAACTCACCTCTCGTGTCTGAGTTGATTTTTGAAAAATAGAAATTAAAAATACCTCAACAGTGACCGAGGCTCAACTCACTTCTCGCAATATGAGTTAGCGTGTGACTGAGGCTCAACTCACCTCTCGTAAAATGAGTTGATTTTTGAAAAGCGAAATTAAAAATACCTCAACAGTGACTCAAGCTCAACTCACCTCTCGCGATATCGTTGATTTTTTGAAAATGAAATTAAAAAATACCTCAAGCAGGTGACACGAGGCTCAACTCACTCTCGTAATATGAGTTGATTTTGAAAAATGTAAATTAAAAATACCTTAGCGTGTGACCTGAGGCTCAACTCACCTCTCGTAATATGAGTTGATTTTTTTGAAAAACAAAAATAAAATAAAATAAAATAAATATCTCAGCGTGTGACCTGAGGCTCAACTCATCTCTCGTAATATGAGTTGATTTTTTTTTTGAAAAACAGAAATTGAAAAATACCTCAGCGTGTGACCTGAGGCTCAACTCACCTCTCGCAATATGAGTTAATTTTTTATTTTTTATATTTGGAAAGTAGAAATTGAAAAACATCTCAGCGTGTGACCTGAGGCTCAACTCACCTCTCGTAATATGAGTTGATTTTTTGGAACAAACAAAAATTGAAAAATAGAAATTGAAAATACCTCAGCATGTGACCCGAGGCTCAACTCACCTCTCGCAATATGAGTTGACTTTTTAGAAAAATTGAAATTGAAAAACAGAAATTGAAAATACCTCGGCATGTGACCCGAGGCTCAACTCACATCTCGCATTATGAGTTGATTTTTTTGGAAAAATTGCAATTGAATTTTTATTCAAATATTAGAATTTCAAAACATATAATCTAGTGGAACTCTGATTTCTTCTTTTTCCTTGATTCAGTACAGCTATCATTAACACCTCTTGCTCTACTAGAGCACCTGTATATGTCATGCATGATGTTATCATGACATGCACGTGTTTGTCTTAAATGCTTTCATGCCTACATGATTATGTCATGTGCATTGGGCTTGTTTGTCATATATCCCTTTCCGTTACGATTTTCATGATGACCTGTATTCATTGCTTCGACTCTTGACTTTCCTTTCAGGTTTTGTACTCGTCCTCGAGTTTTACGAGTAACCTGCGTTTCTCGTATATCACCCTTTTGCCCCCTGTTAAACTTTGTCCTTGCTTTGAGGCTCTTGTACTTACCAAATTCTCATCCGAGTAATGCTCAACATTCCTTTTGTTTAGAGCACGTCATTTCACTATTTATCATTTAAATAAACCATAAATGAGATGCATGAAAATGGCAAAGTAGGTATGAAAAGGATACCTCACATTCATATTTATTTCAAAATCAACAAGCAAAGAAAATTGACAAGGAATAACTCAATAAAGAAAACATTATAAAGAAAGGAAAGCAGATTCAATTGTCACAAATGCTCTAGATATTCAACGCATGAACTTCTCCACATTTCTTCATCCTAGATCTTTTCGAGCACGGCTTCTTGTGTAGAAGATTTCGAGCTTTCGAGACTGCTTCAAATATTGTAATCTCGCCACATGACTCCCCGTTCAAATCATCCTGCTCCTTATGTCCGAACCCCCTTCATTAGGACGCCCTTTCAGGTTTTCATCCTAATCTTTTTTGTTTATCAAGACACCTTTTCGGGTTTTCATCTTGATCTTATTCTTCTTCTTTTTTATCAAGACGCCCCTTTTTTGGTTTTCATCTTGATCTCTTTTTTCTTTTCTCTTTTTTTTTTATTAAGACGCCCTCCCCGGGCTTTCATCTTGATCTCTCTTTTTTCTTTTTTTTTTATCAAGACGCCCTCCTCGGGTTTTCATCTTGATCTTTTTTTTTAAAAAAAAATTCAAGACGCCCTTTTCAGGTTTTCATCTTGATCTTTTTCTTTTTTTAGGCATAGTACTTTTTCACGGCATCTGAGTTCACTGGATTAGGTAACTCCCTTCCATTCATCTCAGTGAGAATTAAAGCTCCACCCGAGAAAGCCTTCTTTACAACGTATGGTCCTTCCCAATTTGGTGCCCATTTTCCTCGAAAGTCTTTTTGTATTGGGAGAATCTTTCTCAGTACGAGTTCTCCCTCGTGGAATTCTCTTGGCCGCACCTTCTTATCATGGGCGTTGATCATTCTCTTCTGGTACATCTGTCCATGACAAATTGCCTTCAAGCGTTTTTCTTCGATAAGATTTAGCTAGTCATATCGAGCTCGAACCCATTCTGATTCTTCTAGTTTCGACTCCATTAAGACTCGTAGAGAGGGGATCTCAACTTCGATGGGCAGCATAGCTTCTATTCCATAAATCAGAGAGAAATGAGTTGCTCCCGTAGATGTCCGCACAGATGTGCGATATGCATACAAAGCGAATGGTAGCTTCTCGTGCCAGTCTTTATATGTCTCAGTCATTTTCCCAATAATTCTCTTAATATTTTTGTTAGCCGCTTCTACTGCTCCGTTCATCTTTGGGCGATAGGGTGAGGAATTATGATGCTTTATTTGAAATTGCTCGCACACTTCTTTCATCATCTTGTTGTTCAAATTTAAAGCGTTATCTGAAATGATTCTCTCAGGTAAACCGTATCGACATATGATTTATTTTTTTAAGAACCTGCAAACTGCGGTCTTTGTCACATTAGCAAACGAAACGACTTCTACCCATTTTGTGAAGTAATCTATAACCACAAAAATAAATCGGTGTCCATTCGAAGCTTTTCAAAAATTGGCCCCATAACATCCATGCCCCACATAGAAAAAAGGCCACGGAGAAGTCATGACATGAAGGGCGAAGGGGCTGCATGAATTTTATTGCCGTAAATTTGACATTTGTGGCACCTTCGTGCGTAACTAATGCAGTCGCTTTCCATTTTCAGCCAGTAATAATCGAGTCTCATAATCTGCCTAGCTATTGTGAAACCATTGGCATGCATCCCACAAATTCCTTTATGGACATCTTCAACTAGTTTTTTGGCTTCAACGGCATCCACGCATCTCAAGAGCACTTGATCTTTTCCTCTTTTGTACAGGATATCCCCATCAAGGACATATCCCACCGCCATTCTTCTGATTGTTTTTTTGTCATTCTCATTTGCTTGCTCGGGATACCTTTGATTCTTGACATATTCTAAGATATCATGGAACCATGACAGTCCATCTATCTCTTTTTCAATGCTAAAACAATGTGCAAGGACTTCATATATGCTCATTTGGAGAGACATTATTTTCGTTTCTCTGTTTGCTTTGAACATTGAAGCCAAAGAGGCCAGGGCATCAGCCAATTGGTTTTCTTCTTGTGGGAAGTAATTAAAAGTCACTTCTTTGAATTCTTTAATTAGTTCTGCAACAAGATCGCGATATTTAACTAATTTTGAATCTCTCACTTCCCAATCTCCACGGATTTGGTAAATCACCAACGTTGAGTCCCCGTACACCTCTAAGATTTTGACGTTTCGTTTAATAGCTACACGAAATCCCATGATGCAAGCCTCATATTTCGCAACGTTATTGGTACAGAAGAAATTTAATCTGGCAGTGAGCGGATAATGGTTCCCTTCTGGTGACACTAAGACTGCTCCAATCCCATGCCCTAATACATTCGATGCACCATCAAAGCTCATCTTCCATGACTTCTCTTTTGACGACTCACACTTTTTTCTGTAATGCACATCAAGTCTTCGTCTGGGAAATCAAATCTCAATCGCTCGTATTCCTCCGTTGTTCGAGTTGCTAATAAGTTAGCTATCACGCTCCCCTTTATCGACTTTTGACTCACATATACAATGTCGTACTCCGATAGTAGGATCTGCCATCGTGCCATTCTTCTTGAGAGTACAGGTAATTCCATCATGTACTTTATTGGGTCCAGCTTTGAAATTAACCATGTCGTATGATACAACATATATTGTCTGAGCCTTCGAATTACCCAGACCAAAGCACAACAGAATTTTTCAATTGACGGGTACTTTGCTTCATGCTCTGTAAACTTCTTGCTGAGGTAGTAAATCGCCCTTTTTTTTTCGAACTCATCATGTTGCCCTAGTACGCAACCCATTGAGTTTTCGAACACAGTCAGATACAATATTAACGGTCTCCTGGGAGTTGGCGGTACTAGCACCGGAGGGCTAGACAAATACTGTTTTATTTTGTCAAAAGCCACTTGACACTTCTCGTTCTATTCTCCAGGATTGTGTTTTCGAAGGAGTCGAAAAATTGGGTCACACTGGTTGGTAAGTTGAGCAATGAATCGAGCAATGTAGTTCAACCTCCCTAAAAATCCTCTGACTTCTTTTTGTGTGCGCGGTGGTGGTAGTTCTTGTATGGCTTTTATCTTATCTGGATCCACCTCAATACCTCTCTCGCTGACAATGAAGCCTAGTAATTTTCCTGAGGTAGCCCCAAACGTACACTTCGCTGGATTAAGCATTAGCTGGAACTTTCTTATTCCTTCAAACAACTTCTTGAGGTTCCCAACATGCTCTCTTTCCCCCCGAGATTTGGCAATCATATCATCTACATAGACTTCTATCCCTTTGTGCATTATGTCATGGAATAGCATCACCATTGCCCTCTAATATGTTGCCCCAACATTCTTTAATCCGAATGGCATCACCTTGTAGCAGAATGTCCCCCACATTGTTACAAAAGTAGTTTTCTCCATATCCTCGGGAGCCATCTTTATCTGATTATAACCCGAGAAACCATCCATGAAAGAAAATAAAGAATGTTTTGCTGTATTATCCACCAACGTATCAATGTGTGGCAAAGGAAAATTATCTTTAGGACTTGCTCGATTCAGATCATGATAATCCACGCACATTCGTACCTTGCTGTCTTTCTTTGGTACTGAGACTATGTTAGCTACCCATTCTGGGTATTTGGAGACTTGTAGGAAGCCAGTATGAAATTGTTTCTTGACTTCTTCTTTTATCTTTAACAGCATTTCAAGTCTCATTTGTCTTAGCTTCTGTTGAATGGGTTTGCATTCTGGTTTCAGTGGGAGTCTATGGACCACTACATCCTCATTCAACCCTGGCATGTCCTGATACGACCATGCAAATACATCTTTGTACTCACGAAGCAAGGCGATCAAATCATGTTTGGTGTTCTCTGAAATGGAAGTCCCAATCTTCACTTCTTGTCTCTTTTCTTCATTTCCAAAATTCTTGTCTCAACATTCTTGATGGGGTAAAATCTATTTATCTTCTTGTTCTACCATCCTTAGTAAGTCGAGAGCGATACATAATCTTGACATTTTCCTCGACTTCAATTCTCCTAAACAAATAGCTTTCTCAAAATCGATTTCAGGACTTGTAAAGGGATTGTTCATGTCGTTGGTATCTGAGCACCTGAAAGGTGAATGGAAAAGAAAACTATAGAGGAGCATCAAAGTATTAGAACCAAACAAACATAATGTTATGGCATGATATGAGGTACATGTAAGGACAGGCTGTGAGAAGAGGGAATAATTATAAATTTAATGAGAATGAAAAGACCATGACAAAATACATCTCCATTAATGTTCATTTAAATGATAAAGAGCAAACATAAGCTCTTACAAAAGAATCCCACTATTACTTAGGGGCATACAAAAAAAATTAACATTGAGCATTACTCTGGAGAGGACTTAGAAACTACAATAAGATCCACAGCAGTCCAATTGTTCAAAACGAATCTAGGAGGACGAAGGCGTATCACTGAAACATCTTCAATTGCATCATCCCCTTTGTCAACAACATTTATACTGACGTTCTGAATACCCCTTTCAATCCATAACATCGTATTTTGTGGATTATCTCGCCCTGGGTACATCATTCCTGCAGATGTAAATGTTTTTGACAAAGGAGGATACATTATGGGCTCCCATTCTAATTCCCAACCTGAGGCTCTTGCAATCCTCATTTCTAGATCTTTCTGCAATTATGGATTGTATGGTTTTAACCATAATGAATGATTAGGTTGATATGCATATGCGATGGATGGATTAATGAATGAATAAATGCCAAATGAATGTTAGTCATGAATAAATATGCAAGAATTTGGTGTTGATTTCAAGATAGCCCCATACTTAGGCATTTCATTAATCAAAAGAGTCCATTATAAAACTTTTTGCCATCTCTGATTTAACAGTTACACAAATTTCCTAGCCACATCACCTTGTTTTTTCACTTGTTTTAGAAACTCCGACATGCTTGATCCTTGTCTTGGAGGGAATTGGTAACTGAGAGCTTTAGCTTTATCTGATAATTGCACGATTTGCATAGCCACCTTACGATTTTCATTGATCAAAGGCCGAGATGCATATCTTTTTCTTGGAGAGATCTTTTGTAGGCATGAATGTCTCTGTCATGCTGACTATTCTTTTCTTCTAGGGTTTTTAGGAGAGTATCCAAGTGTTGCTGATGAGCTTGCAGCGTATTTTCTAAATCTTGTATTTTCCTTCTTAGCTCTTGACACTCAGACTGACTAGTCATTAATTCTGCAGACATGGTTTCTTATTCAACATTCTTCTTCCTTAACTCTATCATAGCACGCGCAGCTTTTTCCTCTTCCTTCTTCGCTTTCCCTCTCCAGAATCCTATCCCACCTTTGATGTTGCCTAGTTCTTCCTTCCATTCTGCCGATGATTTGCCTAGCCCACTATTCTTTATAGTGCCTCTTAATTTCTTGTTTTCCAAATAAAGATCCCTTAAGTCATTACTCATAATCTTAGTTTCTTTTCGGTTATGGATTTTTCAATTTGAACATCGATCTTCAGCTGGTAGTTTTCCTCTTGAAGAGAACTAATATCCCGTAACAGTTTGGCCTTTTCACGTTCAAATTCATGTCTTGCCATTTTTAGCTGGGATGGCATTTCTTCTGAGAAAGGATTCTGAAAAGTATAATCCGTCGGCGAGATTTGTTGACTATTCACTCGTCGTTGCATATGTTATAATCTTGAGTGATAGTATCAGCATAGAAAGCTAACTCCATTAGGTAAATTTTTTTCCAAGACTTTGCAGTATCTCGGACTTTTTTCATATAACCTTCACCTGTAAAAGTAAACTCAGACTGTGCCAATCCCCCTGTACCTGATATGAACTGTCATGAAGTAAACTGCCTTTGAACCATTAACGGAGCATATCCAAATCCTCCCCATAATCCGAGTAAAGGCACCCAATCTTGGCTTCCACACTTGTATAACAGAACCGAAGGACGGATCCATGGTGCTCTCCAAGTTATATCCTTGGCGCGGAGGCTTTGTAAAACTGAAACCCAGTGCTGTTCGGTGACATCCTTTGGCCAATCTTTTCCAAGGTAAGCTTCCAATGGAGAGAATGTTTTTGAAAACATGTGGAAATGTGTGTGCTCTACTTTCCAGAAGTGCTCAGAATCCAAACATTAAGTAACTGCGCGCATCTGATAAAACGCCCTTCCCCTTTCCTCTTACAACTACTTAGAGATCTAAAAGTCTCAGCCAAGATAGTTGGGACGGGGTTGATTCCTTGCCTCAACTTTTCGAAGAAATCCACTACCGCAACTTCTATGTGCCCAAGGACCTTTGGGAAGACGATTAATCCGTAAATGGCCAAAGCAAACAGATCTACTCTCTTCACAATATTTGGATGGTTTTGAGCTAAGTCTCGCAGAGAAAACCATGGAACACAACTGACTTCGTTCTTTTTCTTTATCTGTTTTTCAACCCATGTATCAGTTATTCCCATCAACTTCATTAGCTTTTTCTTGAAGGTCATTGGTTTGGACTCTTTCACATATATCTTGCTGAATTGTGCATTGTCTGTAACACCCCAAACCCAGCCCAAACACTACAACCGGATCTGGTATGTCACCAAGAAAAATTCTATCGAAACATGTCATTTTTTCAGAAAAGCCCAAATATGTTTTATATAGAATATGCTTAAATAGAGTAAAATCCAAACTTAAATACATGCTTTTTTTAAATAAAATAAAAACTTAAACGACTTAAAGTAATAGAAGCCCATAATAAAACATAATAGCCCATGGCCTTATTACAACGAGATTTGATGTCCATTAATTAAAAAGATAAAATAAAACTTGAGTCTCTTTTTGCCAAATCTACATATTCTTCTGCATGGCCACCATGCGTTCCTCTCCAGCCCAGTCCGAATCACTAGGTATAACTTGAAATGTTAATTAAAGGGTGAGTCGCGAGACTCAGTGTGCAACCCTCATGCACCACTAGAGTTTGGGCCTTAAGCCCATTAAACAAAATAAATAGTGTAATAATCATAATAAAAATTAACAGCAATTAATATGCAAGGCCCAACCCGTTTGCCTAGGTTTCCATCCGCTACACACCCTCGTACCAACCGTTTACACCATTGGAGATTTACTAACCTGGGGATCCGCTTTTACCCTCCTTGGGGTTGCATCAATAAACCGAGATTTCGGCATTTATCAAAACATAAAAAAAACACATGAACATACAATAATAGGCAGATCTAGATGGTGGGGAGGTATTACACACCTGGTTACCGCGAAAATCTATTATCCCTAACGTAGAGCCTTATTTGTCGAATCCCAAAAATCCCTAAGAAAACATCACCTCCCTACCTTCGACTTTTCCACCAAATCGGCACAGGAGACTTTTAATGAGACAGATTCGGCTACTAAAAGCAGAGAGGGAAAATCGATAGGCCTTAAATAAGTGTTTCGGGTTAGATTTGAATGAAAAGAAAGAGTGAAATCGCATAGAATAAAATCCCGAAACTTACCAAATTACTAAGGAGTGTGTGGCTTATGGTGCACCTTCGGGAAACAGAAACCTCCCTTGTAGATTCGGCTATGCGAGATGAGAGTATGAATCAAAAGGATTCGGCTTTCTAGAAGAGATCTAGGAGAAAACTAAAGAACTAAAGAGTTTTCAGCTATGATGTGTTTTCAGGAAAAAGAAAAGAAAGAAAATCGAGAGAGGATGGAGTGTAGATTTCGGCTATGGGAGATGAGGGTATGAACAAAGGAATTCGGCTCTCAGAAAAAGAAAAAGAGAAACTGTAGAGAAGGCTTGCAAATTTTGGCAGAGAATGAGAGAAGAATAGGGTTTCAGAATACTGAAATTGAAGAATACTACTCCCTATTTATAGAGAAATTTCGGCAGACCCACACACACAGAGTTGAAATTTTGGCCAACTCTCCCCTCTCCTGATAGCCTTCATCTCATCTGATAACTCAATCCTTATCTTACCTTTAAGAGAGCCCACCTTAAATCCAACTCCTCCTTATTAATTATCAGCTTTTTAATAGTTAAAATAAAAGAAATAACTCCTAAAAGGTAGCCTAATTGCTGTTCACACCTAGGGCTTGTAAGTGCCGAATTTTTGTCTTAAAATTTGGGCTCTAAGTGGCCATACTAGGCCCAAACTCCTCCCCCCTTATGATGCCACCTTATGCCCACTTAAAGCTCCTCAAATCTTTGGGCCACAAGCCTAGCTTGTCACTTAATTAACTATCTACTTAAATTATAAGCTAACACCATGTATTAGCCACCTAACCCATATTTTTAAAGCCCAATATATCACTTAAACTACTCAGAACATTAATTTAAACTCCAATCAATATATTTAATCAAAAAGTCAGCCTAACCTTTACAATCCCAACTTATCATATTAGACTATCATATAAATGAGTAGGCCCACTTTGAGGATGTTACAGTTCTACCCCCTTAAAGAAATTTCGTCCTCGAAATTTCCAACTACCTAGAAATCATACTATTTAAGTCTCACCACTAGACTTTCGCTGTGCACTCTAATTCTAAAGCCAAAATAAACACTTAGTATATTATGGTAGGGTATGCACCATTATTCGTATCTGGAGTGTCTCCGTCCCCTTGGCGATGTGCTGCATAGACCAAAGCTGGCTGCCTTACCTCCACATAACCTGCACCTTCACCTGGTGCTTCACGACCACCTCTTGCGCCATTGCCACCTCTGGCTTGACCACGACCCCTTGATCCAGGCTGACCACCTCTCCTCACTTGATCAGCACCTCGGCCCGCTGGCTGCCCCCGATCCATCTGGGGACAGTCCTTAATCAGGTGTTCTGTGGATCCACACTTAAAACATCCACTGGTTTTCACTCTGCACTCCCCATAATGGGTTCTCCCACATATAGAACATGCTTGACTCTGGCCCGATGGAGCACAAGCTGGCCCATCAGTTCTAGGCCTCTTTTGAAAATTTCCAGATGCTCCCGATGGCCTAAAACTTCTCTTATTCTCACCCTGATACTTATCCCTTTCTTGTCTCTCAGCCCGTTTCACTTCCTCAGCTATTTTGACTTGATCCACTAGAATCGCGAAAATTCTCTCTCGTTGTGGCGCGATCAAAACCCTTAGCTCATTTTTTGGCCCATCCTCGAACCGAACGCATCGTTCATACTCCGTTGCTACCATTCCTCGAGCGTAACGGCTCAAGCGCAGAAACTCGGCCTCATATTTGGCCACAGACTTACTTTCCTGTACCAAGTTCAGGAATGCCTTCCTTTGGGCATCTATATAGCTGGCCCCAACATACTTCCCCTAAAATGACTCTTTAAAGAAGTCCCAGTCAATCCGGTCTGCGACAGTGCCTTCTTTCACCGTGAGCCACCACTGGTAGGCCTCATCTCGGAGGAGAGACACGACCCCTTTCAACTTTTCCTCTACCGTGAAGTCTAAGTCATCCATTATGCGCTCAGTCGCTTCCATCCAAGATCTTCACCGTGTTAGGAGCTACCCGAAACTCCCTAAACACTTATGCTCCATTGGCCTTAAGCCGCTTCGCACAGATTTTGGGCTCTGTCTGCGATGCCTACTCCAAAGAACCCTCTCTAAAACCCTCAACATCGCCTGAGATACAGCATCATCTCCGACCGTCTCATCCCGAAGTTCTCCTTCTACAGCCGACAGTTTTGATATCTCATTTCCCAACCCGTGCCCAGACCCTACTGGCTCTGATGCGGTCATTCTGCCCCTACCGCGTCTGCACGGCGGACGTCCTTGACCCCTTGAACTCATTCCTCCGATTGACGTTTATCTGATTAAGAATTTTATGGATTATTAGTTTTCTTCCACTAGTTAACCACTAGCAGTCTTATGAATAATAGTTTTAAGAGTGGTTCTTTCGTATTCGCATTCACAATACAGTCTCAAGTTCATACATTCAATCATCAACATTCATGAACTCGCGTTCATTATAGAAAAGTGTTGTCGTTGTTGCTGTTGTTGTTGTTTCTACTACCTAAGGATATTTTCGTAATTTTGTCCTACATGGGTATTTTCGTAATTTTTCAAAATAAGGTCCTTGGTGATTTTGTGGAGTAAGGGTATTTTGGTAATTTTTTTAATTCTGGGGGTATTTCAAAAATTTTAAAAATTCAGGGGTATTTCAGTAATTTTGGAAATCTGAGGGTATTTCAGTAATTTTGGAAATTTGGGGGTATTTCGATAATTTTGAAAATTCGGGGGTATTTTGGTCATTTCGCAAAATAAGGGTAATTTTTCAAACGTTGATGGGTTTTTTTTTTTTGAAACAGGGTTGATTGGAATTTTTTTTTCACAAAACAAAGGTATTTTGAAAATTTTACAAAACTTGGAGTTTTTTTTTTTTAAGAAAGAGGTGGCTGGTCCCTTTTGGGTTTTAATCATAGGGTTTAGCCCATCAACCAGCCCTCGTAACTAGGGTGAATAGTCACTACACACCAGGTAGGATTCTAGTGAAGAGGAGGTGAGTCGTAAGACTGCTTAAATACCAAGCTCTCCCTGAATCCACTCCTAGACATGCGTATGACGGTTACCACACCCTAGCCTTGCGGCTTGTTAACGGGTTTGTTCAGTGAAATTAAGTTTTATGAATTTTAAGAAGTGGTTTAAGCTAAGCCTAGAGTCCATCAAGTTCTAATTCTAGCTTAGTCTACGTCCCACTAGAGCCACTAAGCCCACATATATAAATATCACACAATGGTTCGGAGTACTTACCTGGCGGACTTGGGCTGAAGACGCAGGTGCCATGCTGAGCTAACAGACCTGTTATTATTTAAAAACATGTATATTACAAAAGCCCATCTTTAGAAAACGTTTTGAGCCCAAAAACCCCTAGAGCCGAGTTTTGAACCGAGCTCTGATACCAATTTGTAACACCCCAAACCCGGCCCAAACACTACAACCGGATCTGGTATGTCACCAAGAAAAATTCTATCGAAACATGTCGTACTTTCAGAAAAGCCTAAATATGTTTTATATAGAATATGCTTAAGTAGAGTAAAATCCAAACTTAAATACATGTTTTTTTTAAATAAAATAAAAACTTAAACGACTTAAAGTAATAGAAGCCCATAATAAAACATAATAGCCCATGGCCTTATTACAATGAGATTTGAAGTCCATTAATTAAAAAGATAAAATAAAACTTTAGTCTCTTTTTGCCAAATCTACATATTCTTCTGCATGGCCACCCTGCGTTCCTCTCCAGCCCGGTCTGAATCACTAGGTATCACCTAAAATGTTAATTAAAGGGTGAGTCGCGAGACTCAGTGTGCAACCCTCATGCACCACTAGAGTTTGGGCCTTAAGCCCATTAAACAAAATAAACAGTGTAATGATCATAATAAAAATTAATAGCAATTAATATGCAAGGCCCAACCCGTTTGCCTAGGTTTCCATCCGCTACACACCCCCGTACCAACCGTTCACACCATTGGGGATTTCTACAATCGACCCACACCACTACACACCATGATGGCAGTCATGCTGCTCATCCACATATGATGGCCGAAGCCCTTATAACATATAATGGCCGAAGCCCGTATAACATTTAATGGCCGAAGCCCGTATAACAGTTCACGGTATTAGCCACTACACATATAACGTATAACTTCCTCCTTTCATCAACCCAGTCCATGCAATCACATACAAGCATTTTACTTATAACATTTAAACAGATTATTTACTAACCTGGGGATCCGCTTTTACCCTCATTGGGCTTGCATCAATAAACCGAGATTTCGGCATTTATCAAAACATAAAAAAAATACATGAACATACAATAATAGGCAGATCTAGATGGTGGGGAGGTATTACCCACCTGGTTACCGCGAAAATCTATTATCCCTAACGTAGAGCCTTATTTGTCAAATCCCGAAAATCCCTAAGAAAACGTCACCTTCCTACCTTCGGCTTTTCCACCAAATCGGCACAGGAGACTTTTAATGAGATAGATTCGGCTACTAAAAGCAGAGAGGGAAAATCGACAGGCCTTAAATAAGTGTTTCGGGTTAGATTTGAATGAAAAGAAAGAGTGAAATCGCATAGAATAAAATCCCGAAACTTACCAAATTACTAAGGAGTATGTGGCTTATGGTGCACCTTCGGGAAACAGAAACCTCCCTTGTAGATTCGGCTATGCGAGATGAGATTATGAATCAAAAGGATTCGGCTTTCTAGAAGAGATCTAGGAGAAAAGTAAAGAACTAAAGAGTTTTCGGCTATGATGTGTTTTCGGGAAAAAGAAAAGAAAGAAAACTGAGAGAGGATGGAGTGTAGATTTCGGCTATGGGAGATGAGGGTATGAACAAAGGAATTCGGCTCTTAGAAAAAGAAAAAGAGAAACTGTAGAGAAGGCTTGGAAATTTCGGCAGAGAATGAGAGAAAAATAGGGTTTCAGAATACCGAAATTGAAGAATACTACTCCCTATTTATAGAGAAATTTCAGCATACCCACACACACTGAGTTGGAATTTCGGCCAACTCTCCCCTCTCCTGATAGCCTTCATCTCATCTGATAACTCAATCCTTATCTTACCTTTAAGAGAGCCCACCTTAAATCCAACTCCTCCTTATTAATTATCAGCTTTTTAACAGTTAAAATAAAAGAAATAACTCCTAAAAGGTAGCCTAATTGCCGTCCACCCCTAGGGCTTGTAAGTGCCGAATTTTTGTCTTAAAATTTGGGCTCTAAGTGGCCATACTAGGCCCAAACTCCTCCCCCTTATGATGCCACCTTATGCCCACTTAAAGCTCCTCAAATCTTTGGGCCACAAGCCCAGCTTGTCACTTAACTAACTATCTACTTAAATTATAAGCTAACACCATGTATTAGCCACCTAACCCATATTTTTAAAGCCCAATATATCACTTAAACTACTCAGAACATTAATTTAAACTCTAACCCATATATTTAATCAAAAAGTCAGCCCAACCTTTACAATCCCAACTTATCATATTAGACTATCATATAAATGAGTAGGCCCACTTTGAGGATGTTACATTGTCAATGCGAAGCAAGGTGGCATACTCTTCTATGGTCGGAGTCATATCTTCCAGATTGAAAGTGAAACATTGGTAAGCTGGGTCCCAGAGTCGAACCATGGCTTGAATCAACTGTTCATCTACGTTGACGGTGATCAAGTGAGCTATATCCCCGTACTTTTCAGTGAAGATGCCCCTAGTGTCTGAGTCCCATTATTTCCAGATCCAAGTCAAGTCTTCGAGGTTATTCTGACGAGCATTCGAAGTTACATACTCGGGAAGATTGGAGATACATCCTTCCTTTAAACTGTCTCCTTTTGCTTTCTGGGTTTTCAAAGACCAGTCTCGAACCACGGCTTTTTTCTCGGTTACTTGTGTAATTGGCTCCTCCATCAGAAACCCATTTTTGGCAACCAATCTCTAATCAACACCTTCCTAATAAGATGCCTATCATGCATGATAAAATAAAAATAAAGACAAATAACCTTGGTTAGTAATCACAACAAATATAAACAGAGAAAAACTATGGCAAATCTAACAAATTAAGCTATTTAATCGTGCATTTTAATGAAACCGACCTACTTTTTATTGCTGTTTTTTTTTTTTTTTACCCCATCATACTTTACAAAATAAACTTACCCCACATGCTCATCAAATAATCTACCCGATCCAATTCTATTAAACAGACCTAATTCTCTTGCAAAAAAAAGTGTAAATGTTAAAGAAATAAAAGGTAAGATTCGTTTCTCCCATGTACTTATTTTGGTGACTATTAACAGACGAAGGTTCGGCATGGCTCTAATCGGGTGGCTCATACGGTTCACTATATGTAGTTTCGGTTCTAAAAAGGTACTCGAATTGTCCGTACTGTCGCCTACTAAGGCTAGTACAGAGCCTCAGTTATCGCCCATCATAGGCTCGCGAACTCAATTCGAGGGATTACATTTACTTATGCCTATATGGAGGGACAAGTTAACTCACGAAAGCATAAATCATATGTAACACGAAAGTATTCACTAGCCTGTGCGGAGGGACGAGTTAACTCACGAAGGCATAGCGTTCACTTCCACTTAAGCGGACGGAGCCTGGGTAGAGAGCTCATGTTATGCAAAAATGCAAGTGCACGGTGTGTGGGGAGAAACTCACAAACCTTTTCGTTTTTATTTTAAAACTAAAAAAAAAAAACTAAAACCGTAAAAACATAAAGCTGAAAAATAAAAAGATAAAATAAGTTAGAAAAATATTTATAAAATAATGCAAATGCATGACTTTTTTTAAAAAAAAAAACAACATTTAAGGATCACGATTAAAAATTATTTTGAACGAGGAATTTTGAAAATTTTGACAACACGCGCTTAATTTCAAGCTCGACTCTCACAAAACTGTCCCGATGGAGTCGCCAAATGTAGTGACGTAAAATTTTAGTACTGGCGCTAATTGAGGAAATTATTGAAAACAAAGTTTCAATTTTATTAAAAAAGGAGTCATAACCGATCTTTTTCTAAGTGTGATCGGACACCTAATAAATCCTCTTTTTTAAAGAAAAATTATTTTTTAAATTTTCTTAAAAACAATGGCGAGTTTAGGTCTACGTCAAAATTCTAGAGAAAAATAGGGTTCGGGAGTCAGTTACGCGCGAGGAAGGTATTAGCACCCTCGCGACGCCCAAAATTGGTATCTCGTTAAACGCATGTTGTCTTAATTTTCAAAAATACAAGTTCAATTTAATATTTAATCGTGATCTGATTGAAACACGAGAATTTTTTTTTAAACACAAAAATTTTGAAATTGGAGAAATTTTTTTGAAACCCAAGAATTTTTTTTAAAACACGAAAAATTTTTAAAACATGAAAATTTTTGAAAACACGATAATTTTTGAAACACGAATTTTTTTTAAACACGAAAATCTTGAAAACACGAAAATTTTGAAA
The DNA here is from genome assembly GCA_025506655.1 of Gossypium rotundifolium. Taxonomy (NCBI): domain Eukaryota; kingdom Viridiplantae; phylum Streptophyta; class Magnoliopsida; order Malvales; family Malvaceae; genus Gossypium; species Gossypium rotundifolium. Next base: position 75,769,507 of record CP106726.1, on the reverse strand, counting down.
TACGAGAATTTTTGAAAACATGAAATATTTTTTGGAAACACGAATTTTTTTAAAACACGGAAATTTTGAAAACACGTAAATTTTTTGAAACACGAAAATTTTTGAAAACACTAAAAATTTAGAAACACGAAATTTTTGAAACACGAGAATTTTTGAAAAATACGAGAATTTTTGAGAACTCGAGATTTTTTTAAACCCGAGATTTTTTGAAACACAAAAATTTTTGAAAACACGAAAATTTTTGAAACACGAATTTTTGAAAAACGAATTTTTTGAAAATACGAAAATTTTGAAACACGAAATTTTTTTGAAAACATGAAAATTTTTAAAAACACAAAAATTTTTAAAACATGAGAATTTTTTTGAAAACACGAAATTTTTTGAAATGCGAAATTTTTTTTTTGAAACTTGAAAATTTTGAAACACAAAAAGTTTAGAAATACGGAAATTTTGATGAATTACATATTATCGTATTATACACATTTAAAAAAATAAAATCTTGATAATTTAAAAATAACCACAAAAATTAAACATTTTATTTTAAAACTCGAAAAAAAATTTAGATGTTTTTTATTTTTAAAAGGGCGTATCGTATTTAACACGAACCGATGATATTCACCCAACATAGCGATGAAATCAACGACTAGTGTAAAACTGATTCGTTGCCTTATTTATTAAAATTAAAAGTAAAATAAAATACAATAAAAAAATAAAAATGCTAAAAATATTAATAATATTAAAACAAGATGTCATTAAAATACACGAATTAAATTAAAAGTAGGTAAAAAGAAATTACCGAAACGTTCAAAATTACGAGCTTGAAGAATGGGATACACGACCCGGGGTCTTTTTCCTTTTTTTTTCTTTTTTCTCTTTTTTTTCCTTCTTTTTTCTTTTCTTTCTTTTTTCTTTTCTTCTTTCTTCTTCTTCTTCCTCTTTCTTCTCCTAGCGCCGTCGTCGACGCCTCCGTCTCCTCCGGTGATGCGCCTTCTCTCTCCCTCTTCTCTTCTTCTTCTTCTCTCCTCTCTTTTCTCTCTTTTTCTTTTCTTTTTCTTTCTTTTTCGTGGGTTTTTTTTATCTTTTTTGTTGGATGATGGGGGTCTCTTGCTTGCCCATTTTTTGGGGGGTAAGAACCTCTTTTATGGTTGTTTTTTGCAGGTAGCAGGTGACTAGGGGGAAGGGGAGCCATCCCTTAGGCTAGTGGCCGGAAATCACGGAGGGTAGGTGTCCCAAATCATGTAATCTGTCAGAAGGACCAGATTGCAATTACAGCAAAACTTGTGGGGTCAAAACATAATTTCAAGAAAGTATTAGGGTCAAAGTATAATTTTGGAAAAGTTTAGGGGTCAAAATGAAATTTTGAAAAAGATAAAGGGTTAAAATGTAATTTTGAAAAAGTTAAGAGGTCAAAATATAATTTTAATTTTTTTGTATTTTTCAAATTTTCAATTTTTTTAAATTAATTTTTTTAATTAAACACGAAATCAAGCCGGACAAAATTTAGTGCTTACATATCCCATTTCAAATTAATGTCAAACAATAATTTTCATTTCATAGTTTGAATTCTCAATCAAATTCATATTAAATCATATCAACTTCATTTCATAATACGAATTATGAATCACATTTCATCTCAACTTCCAAATTCATAGATTCATTGAACATAATCAATCAATGTTCCCAACTTATTCTACAATTTCATATTCCATTTCACATCATTTGCCGTTTCAAATATCATATATTTCATTTTTGTCATTTATTTCCCTATTAACACGAATTAGACTCAGACGGATACACGGAACCAACCAATACACCAGTTTGACACCTAGCGCCTAATCGGATAAATTCGAAGCAAATAGTTGCGCTCAACGCTATCAATAAGTTTAACACCCAATGTCTCATTGGTATAACCGAAGAAAATTGGCAACCAGTGCCTCATCGACACATAGCCGAAGAAAACTTAAACTCTTTCTATCCTATGGCATGCCGACTATATCCAATTTTACCCGAACAGTTCATAGGGTATTCATTTCTTATTTCATTATCAACCAATACCTCAATTCACATTTATTATCATCATAAGTACATTTATCCAACATATGGAAGCAATAAATGATTTCAATGTAAGCTCAATTTCACATTATAACATTATATAATACTTTCACATATATTCAATTTAGTCCTTATCATTATCGATCTGCCTAAATCAAATAAATTCAGCTCATTTCATCACATCATCACATAATATATTCTATTTCAGTTCAATTTAAGATCAGTTTTATAATTATTTCAATTTTCAATTCATCATATTCAATTTAGTCCTCTCACCCACTATTTTGAATTGAATTGTAAACAATTAAAATTTCAATTAAATATAATTACAATTATAATTCTATATGCATAACCATTTAATAAAAACATATTGTATGAACTTATCTGGTCAAGACAACAAACAAATAACTCTCTAAGAACTAATCAACAAATTTTGCCATTTCCCAAACTATTTCAATTTGGTTCGGTTTTTGATCTATTCAATAATTAGATTAAATTTATCAATTCCAACCCTCTTATTTCATCCAATTAAAACATGTATAAACTCAATTTCATTATTTTATTTCCTTATAATTTTACATTTTATTCAATGTAGTCCCTAAAACCAAACTTATTATATTTTCCAAATTTGAATTCCAAATTTTAAAATCACTTCAATTATGTCCATATACAGCCTCCTATTATCACAATTTTCAAAAAATTCATACCAATTTCAAAATATTCACAATTTAGTTCCTAACTTAAAACTAAAAAATTACTTAACAAATTAATCCTATTTCATTCCTATGGTTCAAAATCTATCATAAACATTTAAAACTTCACTTAATATCAATGACAACTTTAAAAATCTTTAACAGTTTTGAAAACGGAGATACAAATTAGCTGAATCTAATTGCAACGATCTTAAAAACATACAAATTATAACGAACCATGAAGGTTCTCCCATGGTGGTTTTTGATTTCTTATTCGGTAAAGAAAACAAATGAAAGTGATGACTTTCATTTTTTTATTATTATATGTTTAACTATTATGATATTAATTTAACATTAAAATTAAATAAAAATTTAATTATAAAATTCAATTAAAACATTTAACAACCGGCCACCAACAATTAAAAGGGTATTTTGTAACTTAAAACCCTTAACGTTAATTAATTAAATCTTTTAATAAAAACCAATATCGATTAACTTTTACTCTTTTTATGATTTAGTCCTTTTTTCCTTAATTAACCATCCAATCACTAACATTTTATGACCAAACTTCAATTCACCTATATAACAGCTCTATAAATATTTAATAAAAATATTCATGGGATCGATTTACAGAAACGAGGTTTCGATATCTTATTTTTCAAAACCACTTGATGACTTTCGATACACACCACTTGTACCTTAACTAACTGACCAAATAAATAAAATTTATTAAATCATGATTCCTTATTATACTATATTTAACTCATAAATACTAATTAAATATATCTATGGACTCACTCGTCGACATTGTGGTACCAAAACCATTGTTTTCAACACCACTGAAAAATGGGTTGTTACAATGCCTTATTTGTTATACACACATCAACTTTCAACTTTCCGCTATCAACTATCAACTACATTTTATCAAACACTTTTAAATAAAACAATTAATAGAATCAGTTAATCAAACCAGCCATTGCAAACAACTATCGGCTAATTGCCAAACAGGGATTTAATCAAATTATCATTGTTAAACTTTCTAATTAAATTTGTTGAGTTGAAAATAATCAACCCCAACTTATATGATAAAAACTATTAATTTAACAATTTATATATGATAAATTAGTAACAAAAATAGCAATTGAATTTGATAATTTGATGAATTAGTTTATTTTAATTTTCTTGAAAAATTGATAGGTAAATATTTTTTTCAACATCTAATTTAATTGTGAAAGTTTCTGAAAGTTTCTAAGTTGATAGAATGTTTAGAACTACCCATAATCCACTTTAACCCTTAAATAAGAAGATAAACACGTTTCAACACGCTCGAACCCATGTCCTCCTGTATTGACAACAATATCAATGTCAATCGAGCTAAGACTCAATTGACTATGGGTAAATATTTTTAAACTATTAAAAATCAAAGAAAGTATATAAATAATTTTTAATCTCGTTTATAAAAGTTTCTTTTTAAAATTTTAATTTTCCCATTTTAGACTGATATATTTTTTGAAAGAGAAATTATTTATCATAATTTTAAGTAGTTTTACATGTTTGTTACCCTTTTTTTTTTTTCATTTGGATAAGTTTCAAATTTTATTAATTTATGTAATTATATTTGTTTATATGATTTTTAAATTACTTTATATTTTTATTATATTACCTTTTAATGGTACATACATTGTATGTGCTTTTATATATTTAATATTTAATTTATTTTTAAATATTGTATTTTAATTGCAGATAGTTAGCATAAAATAATATTTTTTATTTTAATTAGCATAATTAATTTTAATATTAATTAAGTGATAATTAATATACTTAGAATTCTATTCAAGTACTAATTCTATTTTACAACAATAAAATTAACATAATATAAAAAATAATTGTAAAATATAATTATAACAAACTTTTATTATATTTTATACTTAGAGTTCTATCTGAGTAATAAATTTATTTTAAAAGTAGTACAATTTTTTAACTAATAATTGTAATTTAAATTCTAATATTTTTAATGTGCAATTATCACGACTTCTATTTTATTTCAACTTTTAACTAATAATTCTAAATTAAATATTATACTGATTTTTAAATGTGAATTATATAATATGGTGAAAAATAAAAGAGTATTCTCATTAGTCCAAAAGTTTCTCCAAACTCGTGCCATATATAAATATATATTATTAATCAATTCTCAAAATTTTTATACTATTATTTAAATCATTGATTGAGTTGATGTCGAATTTAATAGGCACCAACTCAATTAAAAAATTATTAAAATGTCCTTTTGTATTTAAAATAAGTTATATTATTGGGGTGTTTTAGTCATTTAAATTAAAAATAGAAAATATGGATATGGTGGGATTCAAACCCATGACAAATGGGTTTAAAAGTCTTAAATTGACTACTCAATCAATGATTTATTTGAACATTTCTTTATATATTTTTAATTTTATTATGCTCACTTTTTACATCCATTAATTGTATATATTAATAATATTAATCGAGTCCAACTCAATATTGATAACAACACCATGATAAACAATTGAATACATTTAGCTAGGGGTGAGCAAAATCTGATTTGATTCGAAAAATTCGATAAAAAATTAAAATTTTGAATTAAATAATTCAAGTTATTTCAGTTAATCAAGTTAATCGGATTAACTCGAATAAAAAAATTAAGTTTTTTTGTTTAACTCGAATATGAATTACACAATTCAAGTTATCCAAAAATCCAAATAAGAAAAGGTAAAACTACGTCGTTTTGATAAATGTTTACTCATTGGGTAGTTAAATAATTTTGTACTTCGTCTACTAGTTAAATAATCGGTCAATGTAAACGCAACATTGAGTATAAATAATAGGATTCGTTAACTCAACTTGACTTTACTCGAAATTTTTTGACTTGATTAGATTCGATTAGAAAAAGAAAGTCAAATTGTGTTTAGTTGCTAAAATAGGATTCGTCAACTCGACTAACTCAAAATTTTTTAATTCGACTCGATCAAATACTCACCCTTACATTTAGTATTCTTAGTCTATTTAAATTACACTTTATTCACAATTTAATCTAATATTTTCATTTTAATATCGTACATATTTCATGTGATACTATTAATTAGTTTCATATCATACTGTAACACCTAAAACTTAGCCTAGAAGTTTAGACTGAATCTCGGATGTCACATTGATCACCGAAGTGATCATAGGTAAATTTTTACAAAGCAAGTTATCACGTCAAATCGAAACACTTAACCGTTTAAAATTCAGACAGTAAAATTACAGTTAAGTTTAATACTTATTTAACTGAAATAAAATCGCATAAAACTTAAAATGGAACTTTACCAAAATTTTTATAAATCTTTACATTTCAAAACTGATTAACAAAGTATTAACTGAAAACCCAAACCGATAATTTATTTTCCGCCGAGATTGTCCTAGACCTCCGCATACTGAGTCCAGCGTCGGAATTCAGAAAGGGTACCTGAAAAGAAACACTAAAAGGGGGTGAGCTACTCAAGCTCAGTGTGAGTTCGAAACAAGTCTCAAACAGAGATACATAATTCAAAATAGTAGCACAATAGATTTTCAATTACTCACGGAGTCAGAACGCACACTTGGGACTAATGTCCCAACAGGACTTAACAACCAGAGCACATCAAATTCACTCAAATACTCAGCTCAAATGCTGATCAGACAAACAGATTACAGACAACCAGTCTTGCAGTCAGAACACATAGATAGATGCAGATAAATTGCAGTCAGATGAATATAACCCACCCATCCAGCCAACACACCTCTCCATCCCCCGATCACACCTCATAAGAGCTGTTAAAGCTCATCCAACCAATCACACCAATTAGGACCTCGGAAGGCCCATCCAACCCTACACTCCGTACATGTAGACTCAGCCACTCAGATAATAATACGCAGTAGGGCTAGCGTATGTGTTGTACTGTGCAATATGGTAATCCACTGTATAGTCATGTTGTAGTTAAACCGTCGGAAGCGATAATAGTGTGCAAAGAAAGGCGATGCACGACAAAGATATAGTCGATAAATCGCTGAACGTATAAGTTTGCGATTAAAGCGCCGATTTAGAATGTATCTGATCTTCCTTCTCTTCACAACCCAACCCAAAATATTTTATGCACATGCATGAATGCATTCAAGCTAACAGAACAGAGACACATTAACAGACAGTCAGTCAGAACAGTTATGTAGCACACTCTTCAGACCAGATTCAAAATCATACATCACACACAACCATCACAGAAATCGAGTCTTGAACACCCTCACTAAACTTAGTTAAGGGTCAGAGCATACACAACCGCATATTCAATTTAGAAATGTATACAAAACCATTATAAGTATCTTAATACCACACGCCTGTGTGGTATTGCCTAGGTCGTGTGAGAGATCAAAAGCTCGTGTGAAGAAGGGCACACGGCCGTGTGACAGAAAACGACCGTGTGACTAAGGCATACGCTCGTGTGGATCAGGGACATGGCCGTGGGGACATGCCGTGTAACTCTCTGCCCATTTGCACTAAATTTGAGTTCAGGGCTGACACGACCGTGTGAGGGTCTCACACGTCCGTGTGCCCACCAAACACGGTCGTGTGTCTATAACACACACCCCTATGTGGAATCCCTAATTCCCAAATTAGCCACACGGCCGTATGACACCAAATCACTCAAACCCTAATCTCCAAACTCATACGCTCATGTGCCTGAAGGACACGGCCGTGTGAAAAATGATAAAATCCCTTAATTGGCCACACGGACGTGTGGCCAAGCCACGTGGCACCAAAATTGGCCTGAAAACCCTAATTCCAAAAAGCACACAGCTTTGTGAGTCGCCACATGCCCGTGTGGATGCCTGGGTGGTCACGAAACCACCTTAAAATAGCCTTGAAAAAAGTGTTTCAGCCACAAAGCACTTTTTGATCCTCGTTTGTAACACCTCAAACCCAGCCCATACGTTCCGACCGGATCTGGCATGTTATCGAACACATAACATTTAATTGCATTTTGAAAACACAAGTTAAATTAATTAAATTTTGAATAAAGGAGAGACTTTTTAAAAATAAACCTCTTTGTATATTATTATTAAGTATAAATAAACCTTATCACAAAATTCATAAGTTGCTTAACATTGATAACTGCTGAGTTGAATGAAAGCTAGGGGCCTTATTACATAAATATTCTCGAAAAAATAATGAAATAAAATAAACTTTAAGAAATCCCAAAAGAAATTAACTTGTAGAAATAGAACTTGATGGCCCCTCGAGTCCGTCTCGGCTCCCATGTCCACGATCTACTATTCATCTGGAAGAGTAGAGAAAAGGAAAGCGTGAGTCACAAAGACTCAGTGTATAAATTTCAAAACACATATCGACCTGAGCCCACAAACACATTATGGGCCCTGGCCTAAACATGAAGGCATCAATCATAATCACATAATAAACAATAAAGAATGAATAACCCAACCCATCCTAGGTTTCCATCCTTTACACACCAACCCGTACCAACCGTCACACCTTGGGGATTTCTACAATCAACCCTTGATCCGCTGCACACCAAAACGACAGCCGTACTGTCTATTCCTATTAAGTAGGAATCATTAAACGTAGTATAGCCACCGATCACAATGTGACCTAGCATTTATATTTGTGGGTTTTCTACCACCGATCACTGCGTGACCTATCATGCACTTCCCTTTCATCATATCAATATCCCATCCCATGCATACACACATAAAGAAAATATCATGCAGTCATATATATTTTTCGATACACATAGGGAGTTCTATGTTTACGCACCTGGCATCCTTGCCTAGCCCTTTTAGGGTTCCATTCGACTGTTTATACAGCCTTATTCTGACTTTTAGCCCAAAACATACATAAATAGATTTACATACAGGTTAATTGGTAGTGTGTTAGAGATCTACACACCTGATTAGCGATAAGACGATGCTTTCTATGTTGACGCTATCCTTAGTCGACACTACTTCTATCTGCCTAAGGTGTTGTTCAGAAGCCGGTCCATAACCAAGTGGCCAATCTCGAATGGCAGATACTGCTCTTTTCTTAAACTTAGGTATTTTCTCCTTTGCCTGATCCATATTTAATTCCATCACAAGTCCTTATCAGAACTACTATCACAATATTTAATCGTTAATTCTCATTATAACCTTAAGATCTTGTATATAATGATCAAATCTAATAGAAATCTAGGGAAATCTTCTTGCCTTAAAAAGTCCTGAAAATGGAAACTAGCTATTTTTGGCTTTTAGATCTAGTCGACTAAGCCTCCTTCAAATCCCGAATTGCCGCTCATCATTAAACCATTAACTATTAGCTTTCGGCTTTTGCCTTTCAAAAATAGATTATGAGAACTAATCAAAATTCGACTCTTACCTTAGCTTAGGAGATTCGGCTATCACTAGGGAGAGGATTCGGTAATGCCGATGGAAGATTTAAATGCCGAAAGTGTAGAACAATTTCTCAAATAGGATGAATAAAAGAAAAAGTGATGGATGTTTCAGCTTTTTAGAGAAATCGGCACAAGGGAAAAGAAAGTGGGGAAAAGTTTTGGCTTTTAAAGAAATTAGAGAAAGAAATTTGGAGAAAAGAAGCTAGGGAATTTCGGCACAAAGGGAGAGGATTTAATGTCGAAACAAGGAGCTAGCCCCTCTATTTATAGGAAATTCGCAACCCTTTGCCATGTAGTAGCTGGTTTCTTTACTCCTCTCAAGGATGGATTCTTGGCCATCACTCTCTTTGTAGATAAATTCTAACTTTTCTCCTTTATCTTAATCTACTAGCTCATCTAAAAGAGACTTAATTATCTCTAACTCCTCCCTTCTCTATCAGTATATTATCCACATATTTTAATCATTAAAATCCCCAAATCTTAGCCTTTATCTGCTTATTATCCACATAAAATAAATTCCTAAATAATAGCCTATATCTGCTTATTATCCACATATTTTAAACATTAAAACCTCTAAATTTTAGCCTTGTTGCCATCCACTCCACCTAATCCTAATGCTAAAATTTAGCTAACTTAAATTAAAAGAATTGGGCTCCATGAAACTTAAATTTGGGCCCTTACTCCTTGTGTGTGGCGTCACCCTTGCTCCATTTTAAGTGCCAAAATTGGCCTAAAACATGGGCTCCTTACGACCCAAAACTTGTTCCTTTTTAATTATTAATGATGCCATCTTAAAATAATTTAATCTGGGTCTTTGCCTAATTCTAACCCCAAATTTAGACCCCTTTTACTTAAATTAACATTCCACATATTCACCAATTTAACGTATAGGCCCAAAAATTTAGGATGTTACAGTTCTACCCTCCTTAAAGAAATTTCGTCCTCGAAATTTCCAACTAACTAGTAATCATTCTACCTGGGTCTCACCACTATGCTTTCGCTGTGCACTCTAATTCTAAATTCAAAATAAACACTTAGTATACAATGGTAGGGTACGCACCATTATTCACATCTGAAGCGTCTTCGTCCCCTTGTACTCATTCTACCGATTCACGTTTATCTGATTAGAAATTTTATGAATTATTAGTTTTCTTCCACTTTTTTTTTAACCACGGACAGTCTTATGAATGATAGCTTTAAGAGTAATTATTTCAAATTCGCATTCACCATACAGTCTCAAGTTCATATCCTCTAAGAAACCCATACATTCAATCATGAACTCATGTTCATTATAGAAAAGTGTTGTTGTTGTTGTTGTGGTTGTTGTTTCACTACCCAAGGGTATTTTTGTAATTTTATGCTACAGGGGCATTTTCATAAAAATTTTTTGAAATGAGGTTCCTTGATGATTTTATAAAATAAGGGTATTTTGGTAATTTTGCATTCCCGGGGGTATTTTGGTAATTTTGGAAATCGAGGGTATTTTGGTAATTTTAGAATCTGGGGCATTTCAAAATTTTGAAATCTGAGGGTATTTCGATAATTTTGAAATTCGGGGGCATTTCGATAATTTTAAAATTCTGGGGTATTTCGGTAATTTTTGTGATCTGAGGGTATTTTAGTAATTTTGTGATTCAGGGTATTTTGGTAATTTTACAAAATAAGGGTAATTTGGTAATTCTACAAATTAGGGCTATTTTGGTTATTTTGCAAAACAAGGGTAATTTGGTAATTTTCTTCATAGTTGCGAACATTTTCAAATCAAATGTATTTTTTTCTGGAAGTGTACAAAACTTAGGGGTTTTGTTTGCAAAATAGGGTGGTTGGTCCTTTTCGGGTTTTAATTATGGGTTCAGCCCATGAACAAGTCCTTATAGCTAGAGTGAACAATCACTACGCACCAGGTAAGATTCCTGTGAAGAGGAGGTGAGTCACTATAACTGCTTAAATACCAAGCTCTCCCTGAATCCACTCCTAGGCATGCGTATGCCTATTGCCACACCCTGTCATGGTTAAAGTGAACAGTCACTATGCACCAGGTAAGATTCCTGTGAAGAGGAGGTGAGTCACTTGGACTGCTTAAATACCAAGCTCTTCCGGATCTACTCCTAGACATGCATATGCCTGTTGCCACACCTTAGTCTTATGACTCATTTACAGGTTTTGTTTTAGAGAAGTTAAGTCTTATGGAATTGAAGAGTTGTTTGCCTAAGCCTAGAGTCCATCAAATTCTCATCTAGATAGTCTACGTCCCATAAAGCCCATTAAGCCCACATTTATATCACAATCGAGAGTTCGAATACTTACAGGTGGATCGGTCTTGGTAGACTCAAGGCCATGTCTTCAAACCAAAATCTTTTCTTAAATTCATTTTTAAAAAAAAAACACTTAGACCCATTTCACGCCAGAGTTTTGAACTGGCTCGATATAAAATGTAACACCCAAACCCTACCCATGCGTTCGAATAGGATCGGCATGTTATCGAACACATAACATTTTATCGCATTTTGAAAACACAAGTTAAATTAATTAAATTTTGAATAAAGGAGAGACTTTTAAAATAAACCTCTTTGTATTTTTATTATTAAGTATAAATAAACCTTATCACAAAATTCATAAGTTGCTTAACATTGATAATGGCGATTGAATGAAAGCTAGGGCCTTATTACATAAATATTCTCAAAAAAATAATGAAATAAAATAAACTTTAAGAAATCCCAAAAGAAATTAACTTGTAGAAATAGAACTTGATGGCCCCTCGAGTCCGTCTCGGCTCCCATGTCCATGATCTACTGTTCATCTGGAAGAGTAGAGAAAAGGAAAGCGTGAGTCACAAAAACTCAGTGTATAAATTTCAAAACACACATCGACCTGAGCCCACAAACACATTATGGGCCCTGGCCTAAACAGGAAGGCATCAATCATAATCACATAATAAACAATAAAGAATGAATAACCCAACCCATCCTAGGTTTCCATCCTCTACACACCAACCCGTACCAATCGTCACACCTTGGGGATTTCTACAATCAACCCTTGATCCGCTACACACCAAAACGACAGTCGTACTGCCTATTCCTATTAAGTAGGAATCATTAAACGTGGCATAGCCACCGATCACAATGTGACCTAGCATTTATATTTGTGGGTTTTCTACCACCGATCATGCGTGACCTATCATGCACTTCCCCTTCATCATATCAATATCCCATCCCATGCATACACACATAAAGAAAATATCATGCAGTCATATATATTTTTTGATACACATAGGGAGTTCTATGTTTACGTACCTGGCATCCTTCCCTAGCCCTTTTAGGGTTCCATTCGACTGTTTATACAGCCTTATTCCGACTTTTAGCCCATAACATACATAAATAGATTTACATACAGGTTAATTGGTAGTGTGTTAGAGATCTACACACCTGATTACCGATAAGACGATGCTTTCTATGTCGACGCTATCCTTAGTCGACACTACTGCTATCTGCCTAAGGTGTTGTTCAGAAGCCGATCCACAACCAAGTGGCCAATCTCGAATGGCAGATACTGCTCTTTTCTTAAACTTAGGTATTTTCTTCTTTGCCTGATCCATATTTAATTCCATCACAAGTCCTTATCAGAACTACTATCACAATATTTAATCGTTAATTCTCATTATAACCTTAAGATCTTGCATATAATGATCAAATCTAATAGAAATCTAGGGAAATCTTCTTACATTAAAAAGTCCTGAAAGTGGAGACTAGCTATTTTCGGCTTTTAGATCTAGTCGACTAAGCCTCCTTCAAATCCCGAATTGTCGCCCATCATTAAACCATTAACTATTAGCTTTCGGCTTTTGCCTTTCAAAAATAGATTATGAGAACTAATCAAAATTCGACTCTTACCTTAGCTTAGGAGATTCGACTATCACTAGGGAGAGGATTCGGTAATGCCGATGGAAGATTTAAATCTAGGAAGTGTAGAACAATTTCTCAAATAGGATGAATAAAAGAAAAGCGATGGATGCTTGACTTTTTAGAGAAATCGGCACAAGGGAAAAGAAAGTGGGGAAAAGTTTGACTTTTAAAGAAATTAGAGAAAGAAATTTGGAGAAAAGAAGCTAGGGAATTTCGGCATAAAAGGGAGAGGATTTAATGTCAGAAACAAGAAGCTAGCCCCCTCTATTTATAGGAAATTCGGCAACCCTTTGCCATGTAGTAGCTGGTTTCTTTACTCCTCTCAGTGGTGGATTCTTGGCCATCACTCTCTTTGTAGATAAATTCCTAACTTTTCTCCTTTATCTTAATCTACTAGCTTATCTAAAAGAGACTTAATTATCTCTAACTCCTCCCTTCTTTATCAGCATATTATCCACTTATTTTAATCATTAAAATCCCTAAATCTTAGCCTTTATCTGCTTATTATCCACATAAAATAAATTCCTAAATAACAGCCTATATCTGCTTATTATCCACATATTTTAAACATTAAAACCTCTAAATTTTAGCCTTGTTGCCATCCACTCCACCTAATCCTAATGCGCAAAATTTAGCTAACTTAAATTAAAAGAATTGGGCTCTATGAAACTTAAATTTGGGCCCCTTACTCCTTGTGTGTGGCGTCACCCCTTGCTCCATTTTAAGTGCCGAAAATTGGCCTAAAAACATGGGCTCCTTACGACCTAAAACTTGTTCCTTTTTAATTATTAATGATGCCATTTTAAAATAATTTAATCTGGGCCTTTGCCTAATTCTAAGCCCAAATTTAGACCCCTTTTACTTAAATTAACATTCCACATATTCACCCATTAAACGCATAGGCCCAAAAATTTAGGATGTTACATCGTTAGACCAAAATTATACACATTTCAGGCATAAGATATCGATATCACATCCACAGTCGACTTTTCGCAGAGTCGAATTAGAATTTGTAAATAAAGTAGAAGAAGTTCAAAACCCACACCTGTCTCGTGATCTAAGACGTCCCGATGCCGATTTGATGACTAGAAAATCTAAGCCCTTCGAAACCACAACACCACCGTTTCCTAAAAAGAAAACGCAAAACCAAAATAGAGAGCAAGAAGAGAACGTGAAAAAAAAACAAAATAAAAAGAAATAATAAAATAAATAAATAAATAACACTAAATAATTATTATTAACTAAAAAAAAACAAAATAAAAATACTCTCCCAAAATGAGCGTCCAAATATTCAAACCCAAAACATTGGGATTCTCTACACACAATCAAACCACCAAACTAACAGGCCCATTCTGCCACTTAAATGCGCTACTAAACACAATAGTGGAGCCTCTTAACTGACCCTAACCGCAAAATCTCAAAACTTCTAGCCCCAAAATTTGAGGTGTTACAGATACGTTTTATTATTTATTATATGTTATTTTTAAATACAATTTTGTGATCTAAATACATAGTTTTACATGCATACACAAGTGATAAAATTTCTATTTTTATTAATATATTTTTATTTATTCAAAATATAACGGATTTTAAAATATTAATCATCTAAAACATCAAGAAAATTTGTAAAATTATTTTAGTTTTAGATTATTATATTAGCAAAAGTATTATGGAGGTCATTGTACTAGTAGTCAGATTACATTTTGCCTTTTTCACCCAAAAAATAAGAAAATTAGTCTTAGTACATTCAAAGAGGAAACTAATTATTTATGTTAAAAATTGGTGTGGTTGACGGAATAATCAAATAATTACAAGTTACGTGTCGCATGTACCTCATATTGATATATATAAGGATTGATTTTTAATAGTAAAAATAAATATAACAAAATACTAATTTACTTTTGATCTAATATATAAAATTAATTTATCAATTTTTAAATAAAAATAAATTATAGTTTTACTCCTAGAAAACTCAATTTCTATTATATAGCTCCTATCTTCAAATATAGGCCGCATATTCATGAGTAGACAAATCAAAGTTGAAACTAGATTTGAAAACTTCCAATAAGAAAATCAACGGTGGGTTGGGGCGTTGCACGTGATCAAACTATTGAATATGCTGCTTCAGTGCTTATAGTCCATATATTACATTTACATTGTAAACGTTTTTACCATTTAGAATTGATTCTGATTCTTTTAAAAGACTTTTACTCCAAAGACTTTTGGAAGAAAATGCATCTAAACAAATTCTTTAATTTGAAATTTTGGCTTTTAAGATTTTCAAAAGATTTTCGAAAAGGAAAAGTTTAAAATTTTAAACTTTTCCTCTCACAAAAGACTTTTAGTCTTAATTACTTTTTCACCCTCTAATAACATAATACTTTCCTTTTTTTTTGGGCTTAATTATAAATGTGTTAAAATTATTAATTAAAAATAAAAAATATTTTAAAATATTAATTATAAATATTTAATGGTTATATTTAAATATTTAAAATGTAGTTTATATATTCTAATTAAATTTTATAACTAATTAATATTTATTACTTACAAATATTTAAAATTAAAATTTATATTTCATATATTAAAATATTAACAAGTTATAGTAATTTTTATATTCTTATTAAAATATAATAATATTAACTAATTTAAAATTTATTTAAATGTATATTTGTTACTTGATAATAACATGTCTAAAATGGACATTTTATTTCTCAAAAGACTTTTTGACAAAGAATGCTAAACACTCAAATTTTAAAGCAAACTTTTGAAAAACACTTCTCAAAAGCACTTTTTCACAGCACTTTTCAAAAGCACTTTTCAAAAGCATTGCCAAACTAACCCTTAAACTCTCCGTCTTAAATACGTTGTTAATATATTGTGTAATTGTTTAGGCTCGGCTTTATCTAAAATATGAGTTTAAAATTTTTATTTAAGTTTATTTATATTTATAAATAACTAATTTAAATTTATTTTAAGCTTGCCTATATTATTTTTTAAAATTTAAAATTATATATTTATATTATTTTAATTTTTATTCATCAAAGTTTTATATTTGATTATGTTAACATTTTTAATGTTTACATTATATTATTATATATTACTATAGATTTAATTTTTATGTTTATAAATTACATAATTTATTTTAAAAATAACATAATATAAAACATTACAAACTTAAAAATGCTCAAACCTAAACTCGACTCATATTTCAAAGAGCTTAATTTTTTTTTTTTGCCCAAACTCTCTCAAATTTAAGTGGACTTTCAAGCTTAGAAAGGTAGTCCAACCCATTAACAAGTCTAATTTAAAGTATCTTCTATTTTATTACGCTATTATTGGACATGGGTAATAGGGTTTTTTTTTATTTTTTTTATTATGCTATTATTTTCTAAGTTGGGATCTGTTAGGTTTATCGGCAAGATTAAATGGTTGTTTAAGAATAAAGCAATTAAAATTGGATTGGATTAGTTGGATTGAGAATCGCTCGAGCAAAGTAAAATTGGTTGATTGGTGAATTGGTAAGGACCGGGTGAACCCAATTGTTTTATTTTAAATAATTTTCTATTTTTATAAATTTTTAATAATTTATTTAATAAAATCCGAAAATTCAATCAAATTAAAAATTGGTGGTGTAATTCATCCACCCGCCAATCAAATCAAATTATAAAAACATTAATTTAAAATAAATATTAATAAAAATTACCAATCAAATTAGTCTGAAAAAAAGCTGCGTCGGTCTCATATGATTAAGTTTAAGTTTAAGATTCAATGGTTGTGTTTTTAATCTATTTTCCTTCTCCATTTATTGATTCTAATATGGTTGTAAAGAAAAATATAAAACATAAAATTTTAATTGATAAATATTAATTAGGGTTGGATTGAGTTAGCTTGTATTAGAAAATTATTATTTATACTATGAGTTTAGATGGATAGTATGGTGTGTTTAGTTTATTTTTTGTTTCACGTTATAATATCGCTACAATATTTAATCTCACAATTACCCTTTTTTATACTAACCATAGAAAAGCTCACCGCCAATCCAAACCCACACTTAATCTTGTATGAGCCAAGTCTTTTTGGTCCGACAAGTAGTTCAATCTATGTATTTAAATGTTTCATTTCTAATTTTTTAGATTTAATATATAAATTAGTATTTGAATTTGATACTTTTTTAATGTAGTATTTGTATTTTTTATATCAAATGTGGTACATGTATAGGACAAAAGTTATACATTTTGGCACATACTGAAGGTAACAATGTTAACATTTTGTGTTTAATTCAAGTTTTAGAATTAATTTGATGAAAATTTATAATTAGTTAATAATATTATCAATCAACCCTAAAACTTGAATTACATTACATTGATTGAACTTTATTTGATGAATTAAACACGTAATTAAACAAATACACTTGTTACACTAAATTTATTCTATTAACAAAATCACGAAAAATTCAAACCTAATAATATTGGCAATTAATTTTCATCAAATTGATTGTAATAGCAAAGTACATTACATTTCGAAAGGGAGACCAAAGTTCGAACCTTAGAGACAACATTGTTGGGAGGGATAGCCACAAACCTTGAATAGAGGAGCTCATGGGTCAGGTTGTGCATAAACATGATATTAATATACTTTATGGTTGCCTAAGTTCAACCCGACCTGAAATATGGGCCTAAAATTTTACTCAAACCCATTCATATTTGTAAAATACTAACCCAAGCCTATTTTGGCTAGCCCATATTATTTTTATTTTTTTAAAAAATATTTATGTTATTTTAATTTAATATTTAATAATTTTATATATTTTTTATTTATTGAAATTTTTTATATAACTAAACATTATTTTAATGTTTACATTTATTGAAATTGGGCTCAGGCTTAGGCAGATGCCTTGATTAAAATTATCTGTTTGGGCATTATAGGGTTTAAAAGGTACTATCTATGTTTAAAATACCAAAGTGGGCTTGTGGCCCAATCTTAGGAGGTGACGCCACACAAGGGAGTAAGGGGCCCAAATTTAAGTTTCATGGAGCCCAATTCTTTTAATTTAAGTTAGCTAAATTTTGGGCATTAGGATTAGGTGGAGTAGATGGCAATAAGGCTAAGATCTAGGGATTTTAATGTTTAAAATATGTGGATAATAAGCAGATAAAGGCCATTATTTAGGAATTTATTTTATGTGAATAATAAGCAGATAAAGGCTAAGATCTAGGGATTTTAATGTTTAAAATATGTGGATAATAAGCGAGATAAAGGCTATTATTTAGGAATTTATTTTATGTGGATAATAAGCGATAAAGGCTAAGATCTAGGATTTTAATGTTTAAAATATGTGGATAATAAGCGATAAAGGCTATTATTTAGAATTTATTTTATGTGGATAATAAGCAGATAAAGGCTAAGATCTAGGGATTTTAATGATTAAAATATGTGGATAATATGCTGATAAAGGAGGGAGGAGTTAGAGGTAATTAAGTCTCTTTTAGATGAGCTAGTGGATTAAGATAAAGGAGAAAAGTTAAGAATTTATCTACAAAGAGAGTGATGACCAAGAATCCATCACTGAGAGGAGTAAAGAAACCAGCTACTACATGGCAAAGGGTTGCTGAATTTCTTATAAATAGAGGGGGCTATCTCCTTGTTTCTGACATTAAATCCTCTCCCTTTTGTGCCGAAATTTCCTAGCTTCTTTTCTCCAAATTTCTTTCTCTAATTTCTTTAAAAGCCGAAACTTTTCCCCACTTTCTTTTCCCTTGTGCCGATTTCTCTAAAAAGCCGAAGCATCCATCGCTTTTCTTTTATTCATCCTATTTGAGAAATTGTTCTACACTTTCGGCATTTAAATCTTCCAGCGGCATTGCCGAATCCTCTCCCTAGTGCTAGCCGAATCTCCTATGCTAAGGTAAGTGTTGATTTTTGATTAGTTCTCATGGTCTATTCTCGGTTTTTGAAAGGCAAAAGCCGAAAGCTAATAGTTTAATGGTTTATGATGGGCGGCAAGTCGGGATTTGAAGGAAGCCTAGTCGACTAGATCTAAAAGCCGAAATTCATAAGTCTTCAATTTCAGGATTTTTAAGGTAAGAAGATTTTCCTAGATTTCTATTAGATTTCATCATTATATACAAGATTTTAACTTTATAAGGAGGATTAACGATTAAATATATTATAGTAACTCTGATAAGGATTTATGATGGAATTAAATATTGATCAGGCAAAAGAAAGAATCCCTAAGTTTAAGAAACGAGCGATATCTGCTTGCTCGAGATTGGCCAATTGGTTGTGGACCGCTTGAACAACACCTTAGGCGGATAGCGGTTGTGTCGACTAAGGATAGCGTCGATATAGAAAGCCTCGTTTTATCGGTAATCAGGTGTGTAGATTCTTAACACATAAGCTTTGTTATAATATATGTATGTTATGGGCTAAAAGCCGAAAAATGAGGCTGTATGAACAGTCGTATTACGCAGAAAGAGTAGGCAAGGATGCCAGGTACGTAAACATAGAACTCTCTATGTGTATCGATGTATGTGAAAGTCTGAGATCGGTTTAAATGGCTTGATGTTTTGATTCTTGCATGTGTGTATGCATGGGATGGGATTGATTGATTGATTTATGGAAGGGGAGCAGGTCGCGAGGCGATCGGTGGCTTTGCCACATAGGTCACATAGTGATCGGTCTTTATGACAGGCAGCACAGCTATCGATATATTATTAAGGTCGCATAGCGATCGTTGGCTTTACCACATAAGTCACATAGTGATCGGTCTTTATGACAGGCAGCACATCTATCGATATGGTGTGTAGCGGATGGAGGGTTGATTGTAGAAATCCCCACGGTGTGATGGTTGGTACGGGGGTGTGTAGAGGATGGACTCATAGGTTTGGGATGGGCCATGTTGCATATTTTGTTACCCTTGTATACGGGCCAAGGCTCATAATGTGTTTGTAGGCCTCAAGCCTTTTTATGTGTTCTCGGGATTTGCACACTGAGTCTTTGTGACTCACCCTTTTATTTTTCCTAACTTCTCAGATGAGCAGTAGATCGTGGACATGGGAGCCGAGGCGAACTCGAGGGGCCATCAAGTTTATTATTATTTACATAGGTTATTTACAGTTTCTTTTTCTCTAAGTTTTATTTCTACAAATTATTTCGGGATTTCTTTAAATTTATTTTATTTTTATTTGGGATTTTTTTTAATAAGGCCCCTAGTTTTTATTCAACTAAGTCGTTTTCAATGTTAAGCAACTTGTGAATTTTATGATAAGGTTTATTTACACTTGATAATACTAATATAAAATTTTATTTTTAAAATGCCGCTTATTTACTTAAATATTGTCCAATTAACTCACAAATTTCAAGTACCATCAAAGCAAAGGCTTTCAAAGTACAAGCCGTGACATGCCAGATCCGGTCGAAACGCATGGGCCGGGTTTGGTGAAACACCCCACACCCGGCCCACGAGCCTGAACCGGATCTGGTATGTTCCTAAAGTAAACTGGTTTCAATAATTTTTGTTACTTAGAGAAATTTGTAAAAAAAAAAAAAATTTGGAAAACTATTACTTTGAGTTGGGCTTAGATTGGAAACCCATTTATTTAATCTTGTAAATCCAATTTGATTTAATATGACTGAAATAGTTCTTAGCACAATATTTAAAAGTAAAGTAAAAATAAAGAATAATCCACTGGGCCTTATGGCCTTATTGCATCAAGTAAAACCCAAAATAAAGTTTAAGGTACCAAATAAAATAAAATCTCCGAATGTAGCATGGCCACCTCAAGGTCCACCGGCCCGGTCCGTCACTGCTCATCACCTGAAAATAATTCCCACAGCGGGGTGAGTCAACAGACTCAATGTGCACACAATACTAACATTCAACAAATCAGGCATTCATGTTCAAATCATCAGATCCATATAAAAATGAAATTATGATGCAACCCAAACCCAATCCTAATGGTCCATCCGCTACACACCACCCGTACCTGCCATTCACACCGTGGGGACTACTAAGTCAACCCTCCATCCGCTACACACCATCGAAGGCAGTCACTGCAGTCGACGTGCTCATCGCCCATATACGTTGTGTCATTAGACACTATATTCAAATAATGTAACCGGAGTTACCAAATTCAGATAATGTAACCGAAGTTACCATATTCAAATAATGTGACCGTAGTCACCATATTTCGTTGGTGAGACCGAAGTCAACACCTTCGTTGGTGAGACCGAAGTCAACACCTACTCTTCCCCTTTCACATAAATCCCGAATGCCCCAAAATATATATATTATGCATAACTTATTTAATTTCATGTTCATATACATATATTCGCATGTTATAAAATAACATATTTCACAATCCTATCAGAAGTAGGAAACGTACCTGGGTACTTTTTGCCACATTTGTGGTACTTAGCCACATTCACATTCTTATACATATTCATATATTAAAATAATAGCCATATGAAATATCGAAGGTTAGTAAGGGTACACACCTGATTTGCTTATTAGATTCCTTGAAATCCCGAAGAACGATCTACCGATCTAGATTTTTACTCCTATATTCTACCAACCATTAACATATATTAACAAACTTATATTGCTTAAAACCAAATCCAAGTAGGATTTGTATTACTTACCTTGTTGCAATTAAAAGATTGTAAATCAAATGCCTGGAAATTGATAGTATTCCTTCCTTAAATCGGCTAGCCACTAAATCGAGTAATTATGTCGGTTTCTCACTTTTGAATAAATGGAAAATAATTCCAAATATCAAGAACAAACCTTGGCGAATGTCCTTACCATACAATTTCCAAATCAAGAGGATTCCTTTATATGCTGTCGAAATTACTATAACTTCATGTGTTAGATCCGATCTAACTTTAATAAATAAAATTTGCCTTTGGTGATTGTGCCTCACCTTAATTTCCTTGAATTTGAAATCCGAAACTCTTCCTTTGGTATTCGCCATGAGACATAAAAGGGTTATTTCTTAGATCTTGATTAAAAGAATTGGAAGAACAAAATTAATTGTTCTTACCTTAGATCCTTGATCCTTATATTCGATTGCTTCCTTGCCTAGAGTCACGGGGTTTTGGCTATGGAGATTTAACGAGAGATCAAAGAGTGTTTTGGCTCGACAATAGCAAAGGAGAGGAGAAGAAAATAGAAGAAGAAGAAGAGATGGATTTTGCTTAAAGAGAAATTGGCAAGAGGGGAGAGAGCAAGGGATTTTCGGCTACTTGGAAAGATGAGAGAAAAAGACCTTGGGTTCTCCTTTATAGCCAAATTTGCTAGGCCAAGAGTCCTTGACTTGGCCACCACTCTCCTTAAGATAATATTATCTCTTTTATTTAAAAGATAAAAGCCTTTAATCCATCCATTATCTCCTCAATTATCTCCTTAGAAAATAATCCTTTATTTATCTCTTATTATTCACATATTTATGTGAATAAAACTCCTTTATTTATCTCTTATTATTCACATATTTATGTGAATAAAACTCCTTTATTTATCTCTTATTATTCACATATTTATGTGAATAAAACTCCTTATTTCTCTTACATATCCAAGTTTCCTAAAATGTTCAAGTTTCCATTTTGGATCATTTCCAAAAATGTTTAGGTTTCCAAAATGTCTAAGTTTCCAAAATGTCTAAGTTTCCAAAATGTCCATTTCCATTTCCATTTCGATTTCCATTTCCATTTTCATTTCCATTTTCATGCATTTCTAGGTTTCCAAAAGTATCAAAAATTTATTCATAGTACTTGAAACTTGTCATTTCATACAATTAAACTGGAAATGCATAGGCCCTATTCAGGATGTTACATTTGGGGTGTTACAACGTCCAAATATTCAAACCCAAAACATTGGGATTCTCTACACACAACCAAACCACCAAACCAACAGGTCCATTCTGCCACTTAAATGCGCTACTAAACACAATAGTGCAGCCTCTTAACTGACCCTAACCGCAAAATCTCAAAACTTCTAGCCCTAAAAGTCAGGGTGTTACACATACGTTTTATTATTGATTATATGTTATTTTTAAACACAATTTTGTGTTCTAAATACATAGTTTTACAAGCATACACAAGTGATAAAATTTCTATTTTTATTAACACGTTTTTATTTATTCAAAATATAACGGATTTTAAAATATTTATCCTCTAAAACATCAAGAAAATTTGTAAAATTATTTTAGTTTTAGATTATTATATTAGCAAAAGTATTATGGAGGTCATTGTACTAGTAGTCAGATTACATTTTGCCTTTTTCACCCAAAAAATAAGAAAATTAGTCCTAGTACATTCAAAGAGAAAACTAATTATTTCTGTTAAAAATTGGTGTGGTTGACGGAATAATCAAACAATTACAAGTTGCGTGTCGTATGTACCTCATATTGATATATATAAGGACTGATTTTTAATAGTAGAAATAAATATAACAAAAAGAGCAATTTACTTTTTGATCTAATATATAAAAAATTAATTTATCAATTTTTTAAATAAAAATAAATTATAGTTTAATTTATCAATTTTTAAATAAAAAATAAATTATAGTTTTACTCTAGAAAACTCAATTTCTATTATATAGCTCCCTATCTTCAAATATACGCCGCATATTCATGAGTAGACAAATCAAAGTTGAAAACAAAAATCAAAGTTGAAACTAGATTTGAAAACTTCCAATAAGAAAATCAACGGTGGGTTGGGGCGTTGCACGTGATCAAACTATTGAATATGCTGCTTCAGTGCTTATAGTCCATATATTACATTTACATGGCGCAAACGTTTTTACCATTTAAACTCTCCGCTTAAATACGTGGTTAATATATTTTGTAATTGTTTAGGCTCGGCTTTATCTAAAATATGAGTTTAAAATTTTTATTTAAGTCTATTTATATTTATAAATAAATAATTTAAATTTATTTTAAGCTCGCCTATATTATTTTTTAAATTTAAAATTATATATTTATATTATTTTAATTTTTATTCATCAAAATTTTATATTTGATTATGTTAACATTTTTAATGTTTACATTATAGTATTATTTTATATTACTATAGGTTTAATTTTTATGTTTATAAGTTACATAATTTATTTTAAAAATAACATAATATAAAACATTACAAACTTAAAAATGCTCAAACCTAAACTCGATTCATATTTCAAAGAGCTTAATTTTTTTTGTGCTCAAACTCTCTTAAATTTTAAGTGGACTTTCAAGCTTAGGAAGATAGTCCAACCTATTAACAAGTCTAATTTAAAGTATCTTCTATTTTATTACGCTATTATTGGACATGGGTAATTGTTTTTTTTTTTTTTTATTATGCTATTATTTTCAAAGTTGGGATCTGTTAGGTTTATCGGGAAGATTAAATGGTTGTTTAAGAATAAAGCAATTAAAATTGAATTGGATTAGTTGGATTGAGAATCGCTCGAGCAAAGAAAGAAGTAAAATTGGTTGATTGGTGAATTGGTAAGGACCGGGTGAACCCAATTATTTTATTTTAAATAATTTTCTATTTTTATAAATTTTTAATAATTTATTTAATAAAATCCGAAAATTCAATCAAATTAAAAATTGGTGGTGTAATTCATCCACCCACCAATCAAATCAAATTATAAAAACATTAGTTTAAAATAAATATTAATAAAATTACCAATCAAATTAGTCTCGAAAAAAGCTGCGTCGGTCTCATATGATTAAGTTTAAGTTTAAGATTCAATGGTTGTGTTTTTAATCTATTTTTCCTTCTCCATTTATTGATTCTAATATGGTTGAAAAGAAAAATATAAAACATAAAATTTTAATTGATAAATATTAATTAGGGTTGGATTGAGTTAGCTTGTATTAGAAAATCATTATTTATCTTGTGAGTTTAGATGGATAGTATGGTGTGTTTAGTTTATTTTTTTTTCACATTATAATATCACTGCAATATTTAATCTCACAATTACCCTTTTTTATACTAACCATAGAAAAGCTCACCGCCAATCCAAACCCACACTTAATCTTGTATGAGCCAAGTCTTTTTGGTCCGACAAGTAGTTCAATCTACGTATTTAAATGTTTCATTTCTAATTTTTTTAGATTTAATATATAAATTAGTATTTGAATTTGATACTTTTTAATGTAGTATTTGTATTTTTATATCAAATGTGGTACATGTATTGGATAAAAGTTATACATTTTGGCACATACTGAAGGTAACAATGTTAACATTTTGTGTTTAATTCAAGTTTTAGAATTAATTTGATGAAAATTTATAATTAGTTAATAATATTATCAATCAACCCTAAAACTTGAATTACATTACATTGATTGAACTTTATTTGATGAATTAAACGCAGAATTAAACAAATACACTGTTACACTAAATTTATTCTATTAACAAAATCACGAAAAATTCAAACCTAATAATATTGGCAATTAATTTTCATCAAATTGATTGTAATCGCGAAGTACATTACATTTCGAAAGGAAGACCAAAGTTCGAACCTTGGAGACAACATTGTTGGGAGGGATAGCCGCAAACCTTGAATAGAGGAGCTCATGGGTCAGGTTGTGCCTAAACATGATATTAATATACTTTATGGTTGCCTAAGTTCAACCCGACCTGAAAATGGGCCTAAAATTTTACTCAAACCCATTCATATTTGTAAAATACTAACCCAAGCCTATTTTGGCTAGCCCATATTATTTTTATTTTTTAAAAAAATATTTATGTTATTTTAATTTAATATTGAATAATTTTATATATTTTTTATTTATTGAAATTTTTTATATAACTAAACATTATTTTATTGTTTACATTAGAGTAGTATATTATATATTTACTATAAGTTTATTTTTTAAATGTGTTATAAATTACATAAAATATAAACATAACATAATATAAAGTATTATAAACGTAAAAATAGGTTGGGCTGGGCTCGAGTCTTGAATGTTCAAGCCCAAGCTCGGCCTTTATTTTAAATGGACCTAATTTTTGCCCAAGTTCATTTTTCAAGCTTAATATTTTTATCCAATCTTTCTCAAATTTCGAGTGAATCATTAACCTTAAGAAATAATCCGACCCATAAATAAATCTAACCCTAAATGATAGTAAAAGAAATAAAATTTTAAACCACATTTTTTCATGAATTGAATTTTTTTCCAAGTGCAATGTTAATAGTAGGGCACAAGAAAAGAATGTAGCAAAGTTTTCTTTTGGATTGTCATCAACCATAAATACATCCGACTAATGGTCTCTCGATTACAAACATTAATACACATATTAATATCATGCGAGGCCAGGGGTTGTTTGAGAGTGCTGTTTAAAATTAGACGAGGTCTAAAAAAAAATATTTTTTATACTAAATGTTTAGGATTTTTAAATGTTTCATCTTTTAGGGTTGTAATTTTTTTTTTAGTTTTTATTGTATTATATATATATTTAAAGGGATTTCATCTAAAGTCCAAAAATGGCAAGAACCGATCTGTGAATAGTAATAAAACAATATTTAAAAATTAATTAATTAATTGATGAGAATTCCCAGAAAGAAACTATGGGCCAAGTCGGAAGAAAATTGACGCGGAAGGAATCACGCATTAAGCAACAGGAGAGTTTGGCCACATTACTAAAAAGGAAATTCGACACCTGGCATTTGTAATTAGCTTCCAAAAGATTCATGTTTCACGTTGTTCGGGTTGGAACCGGCATATCATAATTATTATATATAAACAAAGATCAAATACCTGGATATACCAGAGAAAAAAACCCTAGCTACCTCACTTATCGAAAATGAGCCGCAATTTGATCGAAAGGGAGCGGAGATCCAACATGAGACATCTCTTTTCCAGGCTTTTTTCTCTCCTTCCTCCTCCCACCACCCGAGTATGTTGTTGTTAACTCCTCCTCCTCCTTCTTCTTCTTAGTTCAGTTAAGTCTGGATTCATGTTTATAGTGTGATTTTTTTCTCTTTGTTTGAACATGGGTTTCGTTGTTTCTTCTTCTAATTTTTTTTTTTTTTTTGCATTTGTAGAGGTCGGCGGTTCCCGACAGATTGGAGCAGGCCACTGTGTATATAAACCAGATTCGAACACGTTTAGAGGGACTTAACCAAAGGAGGTTGCAACTTGAAGAGGGTAATAGAGGGACAAGTAGGAGGACGATGATGTCCCCAGTTATAAATATATCAGAATATTCACATGTTTCTGGTATGGAAATAAATCTAATTACGGAATCCGAGTTGAATCTTTCATGGAGTGACATTATCAGAATCATTCAAGAAGAAGGAGCTGAAGTTCTAACCCTTACGTACAGTAATGGAGGCAATAGGAACATCCTTACCATTCATTGTGAGGTAAATCTCTAATATTTCCATTTTCCCTCGAATATATATGAGAGGCACTCACATTAATTTTACACATTTCGTAATACTATTACTATTTTAATAACTCATCTTTCGAGATATCGAATTGATTCAAAATTTTGTGTGCATGAACTTATCTTTCAAAATATTGAATTAATTCAAAATTTTGTGTGCATGAAATATAGATAAATTCAATAATAAAATTGTTAATACATTAATGAAAAAATGTAAACTGGTTTCTACCTTTTAGAACCAGAGATCCGACTATAATGCATTTGCTTCATTTTGTATATCTAGAATGTTGGTAAGGAATAACCTAATTTTGAAAGAATAAGTAGATTCGACAAAGCTTTACGCATGGATATATATATATATATATATATATATATATTCACTATTTTCATCAAAATAAAATGGCGTTCAACGTATTCATCAATTTTTTCATCTAATATATATATATATATATATTCCTTTTAATTAATGCTAAAACCTTGGCATTCTTGGTTCCTACAGGCTGCAATCACTTATATAAATGGAATCAGTTATATAAATGGATTTGATCGTTCAAGATTGCTTCAGAGATTGAGGATTGTGACTGAAGAATAAAGTTCTCACTGAATTAGCTATTTTCTACCAGCAGTAAAACCTTTATTATTATTACGTATGAAGAATTATATCATGTGTATGAGTATATAATAAATGTCGTTTTCAAATAATTCTCAAAAGCATAACAACAACATCTGTGTAATATAAACTAAATTAAAATAAAATAAATTAGTTTAAATTGTAAGTAAAAGGAAACTTAAATTGGTACATAAATATGATTAATAATATTAAATGCACTCCAATTGTTTATTATGGTATGGACATTTTTCTTGAATTTGTATCGAGTTTACTTGTGACTCGATATATATACAAACAATTAATGTGGGAGAAACAATTTGTGTAAAACATTGGAACAAATAAAAATATCAAAAAAATTTTTGGATTAAGTCAAAAAATTCTTTGTATATACATTCGAACCACTGTTGGTCATATTTCTCTTTACCGAGAAATCGAAGAAGCTATACAAGGATTTTTTCGGGCCTACTCATATGATACCCAATCATATGGTATCTAAGCTAAAAAATTCTATGACACCAATATGAATTCGAATCTCTCTGGTTCAACTAAGACCCCAATTCCTAACCCCCACTTTCTACCAAAATCAAGATCGAGAAAATGAAGTTTTCCAATCGTTGACTCAAACCCATTGACAAAGTCCACTCAGCAGAATAAGGGAGTATTTATGGCAAAACGGGCCAATATGGTGTCTCACAATGAAGTGATAGATGGAACTGCTATTAAACGGCTTATTAGCAGATTAATAGATCACTTCGGAATGACATATACATCACACATCTTGGATCAAGTAAAAGCTATGGGTTTCATAAAGAAAATATTTTATAGATGCTGGTAGCATGGGTTCAAATCTCACTGTGTGCAAAATTTTTATTATTTTTTATTTAAAATGTAAAAAGATAAAAATACCCTTATAATAATATAATTTATTTATACATGAAAGGTATTTTATAATTTAGTTTATCAAATTAGTGACTGATTAATTAGTGTGGCACCAATTAAAGTTTAAATAAGAATATAGACTATTATTATTATTATTATTATTATTATTATTATTATTATTATTATTATTATTATTATTATTATTAGTATGAGACACGTATGATAACATCGTAAGGATGTCATCTTTGAAAATTGAAAACAATAATTTTAGAAAATATAACAATTATAAAAATTAAAATTTATGTTAAAAATATAAAAGTTAAAACTTTAAATAAAAGCTTAAATTTTAGAAATTTGGGTTTCAATTGATTCTCGATGAAATGATATTTAGTGCAAACTAAATACTTTAAATAAAATTTGAAGCCTACACTCATGATGAAAATATCTTATATTAAAAAAATATTTATAAAATAAAATTGACAAATAATTATTAGCGGAGTGGTAAGGGATTTTATATAATTTGTTGATTTTGTGTTTGATTTGTAAATAAAACTTTTTAGTTGTTGTTTTGAAAATTATCTAAAAGAATAAAAACATAAAAATATTTTATAATCATATTAATTATACTTTAAAATAAGAGTATTTTGATAATTTTACAGTTGAGTTAGTATCGAGTTTGACTCATAATACCAACTCAATTATTCATTTATATATAATATAAAGAAACAATATATATATAATTAATATTTGGTACATTGTTATTACATAATTTTAAATATTTTATTATATTTTTATAAGACACTTGTCAGTCTTGATCCACTTGTAAAGTCTAAAAACTTCTGCGAATACCAAATATTATTCCTTTTATATATATATATATATATATATATATATTAAATTTGAGTATTTCAACCCAAAGTTTGAGATTATTCTCAGAAATTCATAAAACCCTTCCAAGAAAACCCACCAATTACTTCAGCACTTCAACTACCAAAATAGCCGATTTAGCATTTGATTTTCCCACTTCAAACATGGTAGCTTGAACTTGAAATAGTGAACAAGACTCAATGTCTCAGATCCCGTCATTTTCTCTCTGACTAGATTGCACCATTTTTAAACCACCAAAAAGAAAACACAACCCAATTGAGGGTTCACAATGTTTTCGAGAATTTGGGTTTTTAATTTTTGTTAGGGTTTATGACAGAATATTTGATTTATAGCAGTAGGAAGTACTTTTTGAGGGTTTTTAAAGATTTTTTATAATTTTTAAATTTTATATATTTTAATTTTGAAGTGATAATATGATTCATTAAATTTTAATATCGTCATTAAAAAGTATCAAAATAGTAAACAGAAAAATATTCAAAAGACAAAATACATCTTAAATATGGAATGTTAAGTTTAGATATCAAATATGTATTAAAGTATTATTATTATTAAGGATAAAGCAAAATTTTATCTCTAAATTTGACAACTTAAGCCTTAAACTTTTTTTTTTTGTTCCACATTAGTCTCAAAATTTAACAATATTTTTTAATCTAAGTTTGGATTCATTTAAGATACAATGATATGGCACTCTCTTAGAGATTAGAGATTGATTATGCAATGATGCATTCACTTGGGTGGGGGACATGTAATTGGGACAAATTTTCATCATAATAATTTTCTTTCAAAGTTGATCCATAATCTTAATGAATCTTCTTTCAAAATTGATCCATATTATTAATGAATCTTTTACATGCTTTCTTTGTGAAGTTTCAATAAAAAAATCATGATTAATATCATTATATGGTTTAGTTTATTTATATTCTTCAATTAATTTAATTGTGAATCATAATTAAATGAATTGTTATATTTACAAAGAAGTTCAATTATAAAGATTAATAATGAAGTTAATTTATTTTTGGATTATAATATTTAGGGTAAATTATAAAAATAATCACTTTTGTTTGCCTCAGATTATATTTTAGTCACTTATGTTTGAAATGTTACGTTTTAGTCATTTACGTTATCGTTTTGTTTCGAAGTGATCGCTCTACCGTTAAGATCCGTTACCTCCCTAATGGTGGTCCTACGTAACAGTCCAAATGAGTTTTAAATGCCAACTTGGATGTCCTATGTGGCAGTTCAAATAAAATTTATTTAATTAAAAATCTATTTTCATCCCAGCAACTAAACATCCAAGTTGACATTTAAAACCCATTTGGACTGTCACATAGGACTGCCGTTAGGGAGGTAACGGTTAAGTAAGCACTTCGTAACAAAACAATAACGCAAGTGACTAAAATATAATTTGAGGCAAAATAAAAGTGACTATTTTTATAGTTTACCATAATATTTTACACGATTTATCATAGTTATTCAATTTAAAAGGAAATATATTTTATATTGGGTTCACCTTATTTCTTTGTGTTGAAACTATTATAATTTTATATAATTTTGACTAGTCGATAATTTGGTTTATGTACATTTTAATACATTTGTATATTTATATCAAATTAATGTTATTTTTGAGAGTGTAGTGTATTTTACTTATTTTTCATTTTTTACATCTCAAACATTTTATATTTTGATTAATTTATTATAATAATTCAATTTAAACCTTAATTAAGAATTTTGTTGAGTAATTTTTTGTGTATCTCATCAAAGGAAACATTCGGGTATTTATAAATATTATTATTGTTCATGATTTGATTCCACTGTTCATGACTTAACCCCACTATTCATAGAACTGACACTCTGAGTAGACCTCGGGCATGTTGGACATGTGTACCGTTCCAGGTTGCATGTTGGAGTTCACGGTCTCCTACATACGAAGTCCTTGGATGTATGCGAGTTGGGCTGTGAACTCCCTTCAACTTCTACGAGCCAATACCGCGAGTTCCCTTAACTGTCCTATCATTATATGTCTCATGGGGTCTAGACGGGTCCCAGGTAGGCGACCCAAAGCTTAATTGAGTCTCGGGTCGGTAACTATTAGTGTATGACAATTTGGCTTCGGCAAGGGTTTTGGAAGCATGCTTTCACGGTGGGCAACACGGAAGTAATTGACCATGAGCTTCTCTCATTCTTAACATGTTTTTGACGTAGAAATAAGAAGAAAAGAATAAAGGAAATTTAAAACCTAAGACGAGAAGTTACTGAGATTTACCTTGAAGAAAAGCTTCGACTGATTTCGGTTACAAAAATATTAAGAGAGTGAGTTGTAGGGTTTCAAAAAACCCCATTTTAAAAAAGTCTTTTCTCTCCACGTTTTGAATGTTCAAATAAACGAAAGACACCAACGGTCAGATACATGCGAGCACGATCCGTCCTTACACATGGTGAAGCTAACATCATATCACAATAGATGCTACGTATTTTGCAGGCTGTAACAAACGGGAAGTGATGGCCCTAAGGAGCGCCACTTTATAACCCTCCTTAGGCCCACTTGGGGGGACTAGATTGTCATAAAATAATAGTCATTGACCTGAGACCCAGATAAGCTTCGGGTCTCCTACTCGTGACCTGGCCAGACCACATGAGACATACAGAGAGATGACAGTTAAGGGAGCTTACAGTATCAACTCGCAGGAGTTTAAAAGAGCTCGCGGTATCGGTTCGCATGAGTTGAAGAGAGTTCGTGATCCCAACTCGCGTACACCCAAGGAGATCGCATGGAGGAGACTACGAACTCCAACATGAAACTTGGAATGGTACACATGTCCAACATGCCCGAGGCCTACTTAGAGTAGCAGTCCTATGAATAGTGGAGTCAAATCATGAACAGTGATAATATGTATAAATACCAGAATATTTCCTTTAATGAGATAAACAAAAAATATAAAGCTCTAAAATTTAAATTTTTGTTTTTGCGAATGTGTGACACAAATATCTGTCTGCTTGAGTGGTTAGGTGTTCTGGGTATATATAGGAGGTCTCAAGTTCAAGCCATGACTTAGGCAAATTTTGGTATTTTTATGATTAAATCCCAATCTTTGGTCAATAGGCTTTTATTTAATTGTTGATAAGCTTATATCAGAATGGGTCTACTGGTCTAGTGGTTAAGTAGTGTGTTGGTATGCTAGTAGTCTTGAGTTTGAATCCCTGTGCGTGCAAGTGAGTTATTTTTGCTATTTGTGTCGTGTAGGAGTTTGAACTGAACTAAAATGCCGAGTAGTGGATGTGTAGTGGGAAGTGTGGGGAGTAAATTATGGGATTGGGTTAGTGTTTTAGTTTCACCCTTATTCCCTTCTCAAATTCGGTTTTCTCCCTCTTACTGAAGGAAATTTTTGACATTTTCCTCACCTTCTCCCTGCCAAAATTTTGGCTTGCTTCTCTCCCCCTTTTTGGTAAGTTTCTGTTGACGGAGTTTCTATTTGTTGCTTTTAAGTTGGTGTGTACACGGCCTGGCCCAGAACCCCACACGCCCGTGTGTCCCACACGACCCAAATCAGTCCAGCCCGTGTGTTGTACACGGCCTGCCTAGCCATCACACGTCTGTGTCTTGTGCGCACGGCCTGGCCTCGTTGACCACACGTCCGTGTGGCGTCGACAGTGAGGTTTTCAGTTTTTATCAAAACCTCGTTTTTTGCACAATTGAGTACACACCTGTATCATTTTTGATGCAAAAGGCACTCCCAAGTACTCCAAGGCCTAAAATCGAAATACCAATATCTATTTTAGCGATTTTTTCAAGCAAACTCGATAATTAGGAACGAATAGAAATTGGCTTACCACCAACAATAGCTCCCCAGAAACGATACCAAGACACGAAATACGCGATTTACCACCCACAGCATCTTCCTACGCCATTAACAGAAGAATAAATGCATTACTAAGTAATCATTATCAACCACGACAGAAGAGACGAGGGAGACTTACCGAACCCGAATCAAAACACACATCCATCGAGCGGTTTAAACTTACCTTCGATCGAACCATCGCGATTCTCACGAATCCAAAATCTCCGGCAATCGATTATGAGTCTTTAAATCCTCCTGAAATTGATGTTAATGAACTCCTATTAATCACCAACTTAAAAGCAACAAATAGAAACTCCGTCAACAGAAACTTACCGAAAATAGGGAGAGAAGCAAGGCAAAATTTTGGCAGGGAAAAGGTGAGGAAAACGTAAAAAAATTTCCTTCAGTAAGAGGGAGAAAACTAAATTTGAGAAAGGAATAAGGGTTAAACTAAAACACTAACCAAATCCTTTAATTCGCTCCCCACACTTCCTACTACACATCCACTACTCGGCATTTTAGTTTAGTTCAAACTCTTACATGGCACAAATAGCAAAAATAACTCCCTTGCACGCATAGGGATTCGAACTCAAGACCACCAGCATACCAACACACTACTTAACCACCAAACAAGTAAGCCCATTTTGATATAAGCTTATCAACAATTAAATAAAAGCATATTGTCCAAAGATTAGGCTTTAATCATAAAAATACCAAAATTTGCCCAAATCATGGCTTGAACTTGGGACCTCCCACACACACCCGGAACACTTAACCACTCAAGTAGATAGATATTTGTGTCACATATTAGCAAAAACAAAAATTTAAATTTTAGGGCGTTACAAGTTGTGTTAGATATTGTTGGTTATTTTCTCTAAAAAAATTAAATTAATTAATAATTTTAACAAAAGGTTTTTCCCCAAAAATATTTAAATATGTTTAATATGCATTTCTTTTAACTTTGTTCATTTGAATTCGTTTTGTTTCGTTGGACTATTTTGGACTTTTAGGAATAGTTTTTAATTTTGGATTCTATTTTCCGTTTTAAAATGTTTTAATGTTTTTAGATTTCATTAATTGTATCTATAAAATGTTGAATTTCGCTACAAAACTAAGTGATTTAATAAGTATTTATCCGCAAAAAAATGTAATGAATTGGTGATAAGAAAGTGTTTTCCCAAATAATTGAAACTTTTCGTATTAAAAGTAAACACTATTTACTTATTGGGTTCAAACTAGTTTTTGGGTTTCTAAGTTGTGGTAACTTCTCCAGATCTAGTCGTAACATCTAGGTCGAGTTAGGTGTGTCACACATTTTCTGATCAAAATGTGGTAGATTCATCAAATGTAACATTTCTGCTAACAATTATTTTTTTGGATTCCTGACACCACAAATTAAAACCTTTTGTACTTGTAGAGTATCCTAAAAAGATTCATTTAACGGCCCTTGGTTTGAAATTTTCCCTGGCTAACTTTAGCATAAGCATGACAACCGAAAATTCTAATATTAGAATAATTGGGAGGATTACTTGACCATATCTCCTCTATAACTTTATTGTTCAATGCTCGATGAGGAGATTGATTTACCAAATAACTTGCTAGGTTTACGATTTTAGCCCAAAATTCCTTCCCTAAGCCTACTTTAGAAAGCATGCATCGAGCCTTTTCTAGCAAGGTTCTGTTCATTCTTTCTGAAACTCCATTCTGCTGCGAAATTCCAACAACGGTTCGATGTCTTTCAATTCCTTCATGTTTGCAGAAATCATTAAACTCTGATGAATAGAACTCAAGACCATTATCCGTTCTCAACCACTTCATAGATTTTCCAGTTTGTTTTTCTAACAATGTTTTCCACAGTTTGAAGATTTCGAAGACTTCGCTTTTCTGGTTCAAAAATAACCCAAACTTTTCTGGAGTGATAATCAATAAAAATTAGGAAACATTTATTACCTCCTTCTGAGATTTCAGATGTAACACCCCTAACCCGTCTCCGTTGCCGGATTAGGGCTACGGGCATTACTAAACTTCATACAAAATATTACACCATATAAAATCACTTGTTAATGTACATGTATATTTCATCAATTATCAGATCAGTTATTTGTGCAATACAAATAACATTATTTCGTCAAATAAGAACTCATTACAATCATATAGTAAAGTATTATTTACTGGAACATTTCTATACAACTACCGAACATGCATATAGTGCTTATCCGTTTATTCCATTTACAAAATCATCGATACAATTAAACATATATCATCAATACATATATGCTTTACTTTTGTATACAGCATGCCTCATTTCACACACCATAATTATAATAACCCAAGAAACTAATTCATTAACATCATTATTTTGCCATATTCGGCACGGTACCTTATACACCTAATCATTCAACCATTTCATGCATTCGCTTTAACCATTTTATGTATTCTTTATTGTATTCAAGGCCGAACATGTATCAATGGTAGCATACACATATACACTATATAACTCTTACCAACAGTTCATAGTCACTTAGCTTTACTTATAATCATATGTCGAATTTATCAATCACCATTCAAAAACATCTAGACTCTTAGATTATCTCATATTAACAAACATTGAACACCACTCTTCACAACATACCATTCTATAATAAGCTTTATCCATGACTATCATGTAAGTTCAATACAACCAAAAATTTAGCCAATTTCGTATGGCTCTTATATACATATCAACCAAACGAGAGACAAAAAATATTCAAGCTTATACATGCCATAATTTCAAGGTTTAATGATGAAATTTGATACCAAAAGTAGATGATAGTGCACTTGACTTGACAATTCTTTCCGAATCGAGCTACCACTCCAAGGATCTAAATCATGAGCAAATACACCACGGTAAGCTATTAAAGCTTAGTAAGTTATAAGCAAAAAGATAGTGTATAAATATACCCAAGCAATTTAATAGTTTCTAATTAACTTAATTTAAAAATGGATTAGATCGCAACATCCATACACATAATATATCATCATTATTCAATATCATTTCTATTTGGTCTCCGAAATAAATCCAAGGTTTCACATATTACGTTTCCATACCAAAATAGCTTACCCAATTTACATGAAAATGAACTATCGTATAACATATACAAACCTGTCACTCTCGTTTACCTCTATTAAGCATTTTTCGTCTTTTAGGAAAATCTGAAAACCCGCACACGTAACACAAGTCTGTAACGTATCGCTCACATAGAGCAGTTACTTAACATCCTCGCACACATAGTGCCAGCTTCCCGTAACGTATCGCTCACATAGAGCCGTTACTTAACATCTCCGCACACATAGTGCTAGTTTCCCGTAACGTATCGCTCACATAGAGCCGTTACTTAACATCTTCGCACACACAGTGCCAGTTTCTCGTAACGTATCACTCACATAGAGCCGTTACTTAACATCTCCGCACACACAGTGCAAGTTTCCCGTAACGTATCGCTCACATAGAGCCGTTACTTAGCATTTCCGCACACACAGTGCTTATTATCAAACCCCCATTTATTCGCATCATATAAATTCGCATATGATAAATATGAATATACATGATTACACACATTCAACCCAAACCACTTTTCTTATAATTTACTATCATAATCAGCCTTACTCAATTATACATATAGTAATTCATTCAATCCCCACCATTACTCATTTCATGCTCCACAATTAACTACTAATCAATTTGTAATTATGTATTCAATCCAAACATCCCAAAATTTCATACCTAAGGCACAAATATATTCGGCCAACACGAATATTTATTCTATACTCCATCACATTGGTAACATTTAAATAGCTATATATATATAATTCACTCAATTAAGAAATTTGTACAAATAATCACATGTCCTTAGTACTATCACATTCGGCCATCAAATAAAAATCACCATATTCATTCGGTAATCAATATTTAAGACATAATTTCGTTAAAAATGTACCTTTCAATTTGATACTTATTCATTTAAAATCAATTGCTTATAAAATTACTTGGTAGTTCAGAAGCTAAAATTTTCCGGTTACTCGATTAATTTAGCTTTCCCACTATCCGATTCTGGTTCTTTCCGTCCTTGTTCTAAAATAAAATTCGAAAAGAGTCCATTCAATTAACATTACATCCATTTTTAACTTTAAACACATAATTGGATAATCCTTTCAATCTACCAATCATAGTTTGCATTTTTACAAATAAATAAAATTTTACACTCATTCAAATGTGACAAAACACACACACACACACACACACACACACACACACACACACACACACACACACACACACACACACACACACACACACACACACACACACACACATATATATATATATATATATATATATATATATTTATATATTTTTAAGCAATGCCGAACAATCCTTAAGCTCATTCAAGTTCTAAAATGCTATTCAATTTGACCCTCACCCGAAATTATATAATTCCCCTTTTTATCCTAAGAATTTACATATTTTACTAATTAGTCCCCAAAGCATAAAATTTAAAATATATGGAATTTGAATTAATCCCTTTAGGACCGAATTTTCCTTATCCTCCTACAAGTATATACCATTCACTTATTTAGAAATTTACACCTCAATTATAAGTTTTCATGATTTATGTTATCATACTCCATTTATCTAACATTTCCTATTTAAAACATATTAATTTCATACATATGCATAACATTTCACCATCAAACTCAACAAAGCAAAATCATTCATCCATGGCCGAATATTTATCATGCTTTAAACTTTAAAATTTTCACATAGGCTTGATAGTATTTAAGCTAACTTGTTTAAAAATGTAAAAATTCATAGAAATTAAGCTTGAATGCTTACCTTTACAAGACATGCAAAATTGAAAAGAAATGAAAGTTTAAGCTTCCTCTTTCCTTGATAATTCCGTCAAGAAGATGGAGAAGGAAGAGATGAAACAAGAATATGTTTTTCTTATTTTATTAGCATTCACATATATTTTATTACCCCACTAACACTTTATAAAATAATAAAATACTCCTTAATAATTCTATCTCATTGTTGCCGTCCACCATCATTCTTCTTGATGGCCAAATTGCCACTTAAAGACCAATCAAGAGAAAGCCTATTCAATTTAATCCTAACTTTCAAAATAGCTAATATTTTATACTTATTCAATCAAATCCTTTACTAAATTATTCACATTAGTAATGAATTAACTCAACAAAATTTTAGCGTGTTTAAACATATTTATTAAACACGAAATAGTAATAAATAAAAATAAAAATTAATAAAATTATTCCTTTCTAATTTAGATTCGTGGTTCCGAAACCACTGTTCCGATTAGGGTCATAATCGGACTGTTACATCAGAAGATAGACCCTATAAATCAGAATGAATATAATCTAAAGTTCCTTTTGTCCTGTGCACTGTTGAGTCAAAACTAACTCAGGTTTGTTTCCCAAAAATGCAATGCTTGTAGAAACCTAACTTACGAAAAGAAGACTTCTATTGCACAAGATTGTCATACATTTCTCACTCATATGACTCAGCAGCATGTGTCAAAGTTTGGTTGAATAAGGATTGATAGAAAGTGAGTCATGTCGTGTCGTCGTGACATCATGTTGATTTTCGTCGCAACGTGGTGGCCACTTTGACTTTTCTTTGGTAATCGTAGTTGCACCAATAACTGTTGACCCTTGCAGAACATATAGGCTGCCCTTTTTTTGTCTTCTCATCACAACAAGAGCCTCACGAGAAACTTTTAAACCATTTAAGTCAATGACTATCCTGCAACTATTAGAATCTAAAATTCCAAATGAGATAAGATTTTTCTTTAAATCAGGAACATACCTGAAATATGACAATATGATGCATGGTTGAGAGCACCAAAAATATCCTATCCCTATAAAATAATGAAAAGAATAATACAAGGGAAG
This sequence comes from Gossypium rotundifolium, assembly GCA_025506655.1. Taxonomy (NCBI): domain Eukaryota; kingdom Viridiplantae; phylum Streptophyta; class Magnoliopsida; order Malvales; family Malvaceae; genus Gossypium; species Gossypium rotundifolium. The sequence continues at coordinate 75,729,886 of CP106726.1, read as the reverse complement.
TAGGGTCAAATCCTTAAGGATATGATTTGCACAAATTCTTGTTCCTCGAGATCCCGGACAGTGTCGTGCCAAAGAAAAATGGCGCACCTGAAAAAAATAAAAAAATAGAATTAAAAGTTTGGTTGAATTGAGATTGCGTAAACTGAAATTGAAATTGTAAAAATAAACAGATTTGAGAAAATAGTATTTTTTATGGAGAGTTCCAACCTTCGGTTATCTCGATCCTCTTTGGGTTCAATCCTAGGCTTTTAGATGATCCTTTTCGAATAGAATAAGCCAGTTATAGTCGAAGAGGATGCCTATGACCACCAGCTCCACTTAGATTTTAAATTTACGATTTAGAGGAACATGACTCTAGCCAACCGTCACTTTTGTGGGACTGTCTTACACTAGATCATCACTTCTCAATGGCGAATGCCATGCCATTTTGTCTCTTTGGCTCGACAAGCACTGACGCAGTAAGCTAACGAATCGACTGTGCAACCTTCCCAAAACATACAAAGCTGCTGCATTTGCACAAGATAAAAAGATCACTTTTGGAAGGACATGGATGGAAGCGTCAATCTCAGTACGGAGAAACGATGAAAACTCGTTGAGAACGCTAAGTGCAGATTCTAAGCCTCATGGACCCTTTTTGGGGAATCTCTACAACCTTTGGCTAGATGAATTTAGTGGCTCATGCTTTTTGGAAAAAAAGAAATAAACTTAATAAAAATGGAATTTTATTGAATAAATGAAAGGAACAAAGGCTAGAGCTTTTTGGAAGAGGGAGTTTTACAGAAAGGATGAGTGTAATTTGTGTCACTCCGTCTCCTATTTATAGTACTCAAAATACCTAGTCTATTCCTATCTAAATTCTAAAAGATAAATAAATATAAAAACTAAAATTAAATCCAAATAATAATCTTAACAAAAATCCTAATATAATTAAAATTTAAATAGAGTCTTGTGTTTATAAAATCTCTTCTTTGAACTTTTGCCCCCAAGGCTTCCACACTTTGCATTTTCGGCACCACTTCTTTCCTATTTCGCATGCTGACCCATTTTATCTTTAAATTCATGCTTTTTGCCCCTAAATTTCCTTTTGCCTTCACTTTAGTCACTACAAGATAAAAAAACCATAAATAGCTCAAATTAGTAGGATCATACTCAAAATAAATATGTAATTAATACATAAGAATATGTCATTTCAGAGTATGATCACAATGTTTGAATAATTCTGTTGTACATCATAATTTATACTATTCCAATTCCAGATATTTTACGTAAAGAGTTATTCCTCATCAGTACAACTCCACCTTTAACTTAACTGTATGTGGAGAACAAGTCCCTATTGGGACACATGTGATAGCAGCAGCCTGAATTTAAGATCCATTCGAAAGTAACATAAGTGTTTTCGCTCGTTGACACCAACAAGTAATTATCACATATATCCTCGGCTACACTAATATCAGAAACTTTGGCTTTCTGCTTATCTTTCTTGTCGTTTTGGACATCCCTTTTTATTTTATTTTGCAGTTTCCAACATTCTGCCTTAATGTGACCCACCTTTTTAGAAGAGTCAAAATATTTTTTATGATTTCTGGATTTGGCCCTTGCTTTAGATATTTTTCAATCTATCTTTCTAGTTTGTTGTCTGCCTCTTTCAACTAAAAATGAGGCTTTGTAGCAACCTGTTTTCCAGTAGTGTCGAAAATTATGGTTCGAGGCCACAAACCCGACGAGTGAGTCCGTAAATATTACTGTTTAATATTAATGAGTCAAATATAGTATTATTTAGAATTTTGATTTGATATTTTTTACTAATTGAATGATTAGTTAAAGTTAAATAGGTTGCCCCTAAAGTCAAGTGGTTTTGAAAAATAAAGTACCGGGAACTCATTTCTCTAAACTGAGCTCATAAATATTTTTATTAAATATTTACGGAGTTACTATATAGGTATATTAAAGTTTGATCCGAAAATTTTAGTGGTTTGATGACTAATTAAAGAAAAATGGACAAAATCGTAAAACCTGCAAAAGTCATTCGTTAAAGGTTAATAAGATTAATTGAGTACAAGTCAAAGTATAAAGGTCTTATATGGCAATTTAGCCATAGATATATTAGTGGCCGTCTTTCGTTAAGTTAAAAGTAGTAAATATATCATATAAATTAATTAAAATATAATGATTAATAAAAAAACAAAAGTAAAAATGGGTAAGTATCAGCTTTATTTTATTTTGTTTTATTTTCTTCATCGAAAATAGAAGGAAGTACTCTAGAGAAGTTCGAGTTTCAGCATAAATTCATGCATGTAAGTGTTATTTTTGTAAGTTTCTCGTAAATTTTATGTTTTTGAGATCGTTGTAACTTAATCTATCTAGCTTAGGGACTATTTTGAAATACAGTTAAAAGTTTATAAAATTTTTCATTGATGTTCTTTTAGTTTTCTTGGTGTGCATGCTTGCGTTTGAACTTTGGTGGTGATTTGAGCTAGTTTGTAAAGTAATTATTATAGTTTTTAAGTTAAAGGATTTAATTAAAAGCATGTGAAATTTGAAAGGGTTTTATTAAAAAATTTTAGAATTTAAGGGTTGTTTTTAAATGGTTAAAGGTTCGGTAAAAATTGGGTTTATGAATTAATTGTGAAAAGAGACTCGTTTTAATATTAAGGACTAAATTGAATAAAGTGTAAAAATTTGGAACAATTGTGAAAAATTGTAAATAGGAAAAGTTTTGTACAAAATTGAATATTATATGAAATTGTGGCTAATAAATTGAAATAAACTACTTTATAAATCAAGAATTGGTATATAATTGAGGAAAACAGAAAATTACTAATTAGCCCTTGATAGTGTCATCTTTGTTGTTTAGCCTTGGTCAGTTCATACGGTTTAATTTGGTATAATTTGCAATATTTTATTGACTTGTGAATTATGATTTTTGAATATTTATATATATTTAATGAAATAAGCATAAAGATGATTCAAGGTGAGAAATGAAATTGAATTGTAAGATATTATGCAGTTTTGTATATCGAGCCCGGATAAAAATAGGATAGGATAAAATTAATATGCCAATAGGTTATATTTCCCGTTATACGGGTCTGACTTGAGATGAGATTATGATTTCTAATTTATTCCTGTCCTACAACGCCCCAAAACCCAGCCTAGAAGTTTTGACCGAATCCTGGAGGTTACATTGGCCACAACAAGTGGGGGAAACAAAAACTTTAATTCAAACAAATAAAACCTTTTTGTTTGTTATGTTTGAAACAATATTAAACCAGCGTCAAACATTCAGAAATAAAATCCACAGTTTCTAAAATTTAGTCCAAATAACACCTTACGAAAGTCCAGCATAAAAACTTGTACCACAGTTTATATAATCGTTTTACAAACCGACTTAAAATTAATCGTATAAAACTTATGAGATTTTACTTAAACTGAATCAAGCTGTATCTTTCTGAGACCTCCGGTATATTGAGTCCAGCTCCAAAACACGAAAAATACCTGAAAAGAAAGACACTACAGAAATGAGCTACGCGAGCTCAGTGTGAGTCTGAAACATGAACAAACTATGTAAGTCTGAGTGACGCAATAAATACTTCAGACAAGCATGTGCTTAAAAATATCACCTTACGAAAGTCTCAATCGGTATGTCAAATACAACATCAAACCATAGAAATGATTTTCCAGTCATACGCAATAATCATATCATATTACATGACATTAAATATATTGTCAATAACCAAAGGTTCACACAAACAGACAAAATATTTTGAAAAACAGACATATATTCAGATGTGTACAGATGCACAAGTCAAAATCCCACCCCACCAACCAAACACCACTTCGTCCATCCAGCACACCACATAAGGGCTATGGTAGGCCCATCCACCATGCACACCACATAGAACCTTAATAGGTTTATCCACCCAACACACCACAACGTGAAATTATGCCACTTGAGTAACTGTATACAGCTGAGCTAATATACGTACAGGATAGTGCGGTAAACCGTTATACAAAAGTACCATTGTTAAAACAGCTAAGTCTATCTTCCTTCTCTTCATAACCAGATCCTATAACTATAATGCCCCAAAATTATTTATTATTAATTACGTAGGTTGTTGTCACAAATATATGTTTGCTTCAATGGTTAAGTGTTCTGGAAAGAGTCTGAAAGGTCTCAAGTTCAAGCTTTGGCTTGGGAAATTTTTTCTTTTTATTGAATAAACCCCTAAATTTAGCCAATAGGCTTAAGAATAAATGTTTGTAAACTATATTAGAATAGGCCTGCTAGTCTAGTGGTTAAGTGGAGTGTTAATGTGCAAGGGGTTTGGAGTTCAAGTCTCAGCGCTAGCAAGAGGATTTATTTTTACAACGTGGCGGTGATAAAGTTGTAGTTTGATCGAAACTTGAATGTTTGAGGAGTGTGGGGAGTTTTGGCCAAATTTTAAGAGGTAGTTGGAGGGAATTCCGGTTGTTGGGGATTTAGGGAGAAAAAAAAGGAATTTGAGTTTAGTGGGAGAGTTGTGCCGAATTTGGAGTGTAGTTGCCGAATTTTAGGAGAAAATAGTAGGATATGGGAGTTATCCTGATTTGATGGAGTGTTGGATTCGGCTCTCTCCCTTCATTTTTCCAATTTTGGTTTTGATAGAGTTCTTTTCTCCCTTCTTCAAGTTTGCTGCCGCTTTTCCCTTCTCTTCATCTCTATTTTTTCGTTTTTATTTTGTTAATTTACTCACCACAGTCTCTTTCTTTTCTTTTCCCAAAAACCTGTGTCGAGTATTCCTAGGTGTGCACTTACCGTATCTCTTGGTTCACTTCAGCCTTGACCTCCCCATGGCAGACGTACCTTCTTCCTCTTCTTTTGTCGATTCGTTACTATTTCCTTCTTTGTGTAGCTCTTTCTATCCTTGTTGCGGATATTTTTTTCACTCTTCTGCTCTCAGCCGAATTGTGCTTACTTTGGTTGCTTTTCTTTTGTTTTGATATTTTTCCAATTGGCTCATCTCCTTTACGTGATTCTGCTCTTTTGGTAAGTTTGATACTCATTTTGGTTCAAACTGTTCCACTGAGTAACTGTTAATGAGAGTTTTGGCTTAATACAGATAACAATTGAGAAGCTAGTGGTTATTCTTTTTCTACGGTGTGAAGGCGCGAAGCCTCGGTTGCTCAATCAAGGTTAGTGGTTGTCGACTAAGGGGATAAGTGTTTGGCTAGGGTCCATTTTAATTCGATTGGCAGGCAATTAACCGAATGTTAGGCGATTAACTAAATGTTGTGGTTGAATATAGGTTTGGAGTGCGGCTCGTGGGCTATTTATGCACTTTCGCAAACAACGTGTGTGTGTAAACACTGTTCTTAATTGAAAATCGGTAAAAAGTTGAAAAGTGTGATTAGTTGACACCACACAAGCGTTCGGCTACTCGTGTGGTAGTCCGTGTGAATAAACATGGGCATATGAATAGACGAGGCCGACCATGTACGATTTCATGGGCTGGGTCATGTGGGCCCCACGAGTGTGTGGGGCCTACATGAGCAAACCACACGGGCGTGTGAAAATTAATGGGCCAGGCCGTGTGATCCACACGGCCAAGGCTGTTCTGAGCCATGTGGGCTACACGGGCGTGTGGGCTCGCAATCATGGCCTATTTTTACTATTTGACTGCTAAGGTTGCACGGGTCGCCCGAGACGACTGTGGACCTACTGTTGGGTCATTAAGTTTACCTAGAACCCTAGCTGACTGAATGAATGTTAAAGCCCTGTGTAATATATACACATACATATGTATATGTATGACTATACTTTAGCATGCTAATTTGACTATACTGAATACATGTATGATGTTCTGACATGACATGACATGATTGCATAAGGCATTGCAAGGGGGTGGGTTTTATATTGATCAGAGGAAGTGTACTGAAAGGCTTTGAACCTAAATTACTGGCAGCCCAGCTGCATATTACTGTATAGTACCGTATTCGGTACTTTCTAAAGTGTAGGGATTGGTGGGTTGATTATATCCCCACATGGAGGTTTTGAGCCGTGTGGATCATACGGGCGTGTGGGCTCACAATAGGGGCCATGGGCCCATTTTTACTATTTGACTGCTAAGGTTGCACGGGTCACCCGAGACGACTGTGGACCTACTGTTGGGTCGTTAAGTTTACCTAGAACCCTAACTGATTGAATGAATGTTAAGGCCCTGTGTAATATATACACATACATATGTATATGTATGACTATACTTTAACATGCTAATTTGACTATACTGAACACATGTATGATGTTTTGATATGACATGACATGACTGCATGAGGTATTGCAAGGGGGTGGGTTTTATATTGATCGGAGGAAGTGTACTGAAAGGCTTCGAGCCTAAATTACTGGCAGCCCAGCTGCATATTACTGTATAGTGCCGCATTCTGTACTTTTTAGAGTGTAGGGATTGGTGGGTTGATTATATCCCCACATGGAGTATAGGGTTGGACGGATATGGAGTGTAGAGGCTGGCTAGGTAGGACTTGTATACTGTATGATTTATTACTGATACTGTAATGGGCCAAGGCCCAAATGTATAGTTACTTCTGTATTGACATGGGCTAAAGCCTAAACTATTACTATCACTCTTACTGAAAAGAGCTTAGGCCCAGACTGTATTTGCCTTCTGTCTGTTTGATTTGCAAGGGATTACACACTGAGTTTTCGTAAACTCACCCTTCTAATTTGACTGTATAGGTAATCCCCAGGCATAAGCGAGTCGGTGCTGCGGAGGACTTGGCGGTGGCCATACAACTTACTTCGTTCTATTTTAGTACTTAAATGAATTTTAAATTTTATTTTGGGTACTTTTCTATAATAATGGCCTTTTTTATATTTTTATTTTAATTTGGGATTTTTACAGATTTTTTTTATACCTGCTAGAAGTGGGGGTAATCGGGTTTTCAAAAGAATCAGGCGTTTTAACAAATTTCACACAAATATGCAAACTGTTTTAAAAGCTTCCGCGACAAGTGACGTTTTGGAAATTAATAACGTTTTGGAAATTTAATATCGTTCTGGAAGTAATAACTTATTGATAATGATTCACGTTTTGAAAATGAACAACATGTCTTCGAAAGGTAATAAAAAGAGGTTGAATAGAAAAGAGAGTTTTTAACGACAACTTGTTTCATGAAAAACACTTCAATGTGACATCACCAGATTCAGACATAAAGTCCAGGCCAAGTTTGGGGTGTTACAAAAAATTTCATGCTATGCAGCAATGCACACATTACGCAGACATTTTATAGAAACAGACATTAACAATTCTAGTTGAACAGATTCAGATTTGATTACACTTGTATTCTAGTAATCAATTACGACAACAATAATAAGCTCATACTTATTCTTCACATAAATGAGCAATAAAATTAAAGCCCATAATCTCACATATATACATGAACCAAACTAAATCGAGTCCCAAACACACTTACCGAGGCTTGAACGAGGATCAGATTACACAGAATCATAAAATAGACAATTTATTACTCAAAACAAAAATTCTGCAAAATAGGGCCACATGGTCGCGTGCCCCGATCGTGTGGAGGCTTACATGCCCATGTGAAGTCCACACACGCCAATGTGGAGGGGACACACGCCCGTGTGGAGGGGACACACCCGTGTGAGCAGCCTGTGTAACTCACTATCCAAAAATGACAAAAATAAAGTGTTTAGGGGACATGGCTGTGTGGAGATCTCCCACGCCTGTGTGGGTACCCATGCTCGTGTGGCACCAAAATTTACCCAAAAACCCTAATTCCCAATTTCACAAAGCCGTGTGAGCCACCCATGTGGGGCACACGCACGTGTGGCCACTTGTGTGGTCACGAAACCACACCAAAACAATTTGAAATTCATACTTTTGACACCAAAAGATCCCCAACCCTTGGCAACCCAGAATAATGCCAAAACATACAAAATTTCATGCAATTTAGAAACAATATGATACCTCAAATAACCAATTTCATAACACACAAGACATTATCAAATTTCACCGTAATTCGATACTGAAGTTAAACCGTTTCAGAACACACACCTTAGAATGCAATATCAAGCAGCAAAGATCAATCGATTCGCCCTCAATTCACAGATAACTTAAACTATAAGAACTCCCATTAACAAATAATAGAACAGAAGCAATTCTATCATAAACCCTCATGAACAAAACTTACCCGCTTCACCTCCAATAAAATGAAACACACAAGGACGACCAGTCTTGACAGACAACACATAACGTGTATAAAATGGAAGAAATAAGAAACAAGTGAAATTGGAATTTTGTAAAACAGAAAAAAAAGAACGATGGGAAAGAAAATAAAAAGATAAAAGATGAAGAACGTAAACTTTATTTTTCTCTTAAAAAATAACTTCCTCTTTTTAAAGTGAAATAAAATGACGTAAAAACAAATAAATATAAAAAACATTCACAAGGATTCGAACACGAGACGCAGAGATATACTAACACATAACTGACCACCAGATCAGCAGGCCCATTTTGACATTAAATTGGGAAATTGAACCCAAAGGTTGAACCCGCTCACTGACCATAACCATAAACCTCAAAACTTTTAACCCCAGATTTTGGGATGTTACATGTCCACTGAATATACCGTAGTCCAGCATTTGTTACGGACTATCGTGTTATATTTACAGTGTTTTTGACGTGTTATCGGGGGCGGATGTAAAGCCTTTGAGGATTGCCATTTGGTGCCGAGGTGTGTTTTTGGAAGGATGTTAGCCTACACGGGTTAGACACTTAATGCCAAGGCATGTTCTCGATTGGTTTGGCTTATTGGAGTGTTTTAGGGTGTTTCGGTGGATAACCGCATATTTGTATTTATTATATCGTTCATCGAGTAGATTTTAAATGGTTAAATGACTTGCGTATTGAATTGTATTTGTCTGATTGAACAAATTTTACAACTTGTATATGTAATAGCTCATTTTCAGTGAAATCAGAATAGTGGTTTCGGGACTACAAGTTTGAGTCTGGAAGGAAAATTATTTTAATATTATTTCATGGTCCGCATTATGATATAATTATCGTATGAAAAATTTCGTTAGGAAATTGTTACCGATTACATCTTTAATTAGATAAAAAGGACCAAATTGCATAAAGTACAAAAGTTAAATTCTAGTAGCTAAAAGGGATCAAATAGCTATGGAATTCAAAATTTGAGGTTCTTATATGGAAAATAGACCAATTAGAGGAGTTAGTATATAAGTATGATTAGTCATCATTGGAAAATTTAATAAAGAAAATGACTAAATTGGAAAGTAAAAGATGAAACGATGATAAATAATAAAATTACATAAAATATCATCATATTGTAATCTTTCCTAAATTAAAAACATGGAAACCCTAGCTATGGAGACTTGATGAAAGACAAGCTTATTTGGCTTAATTAGGAGAGTATCCTTGTTCCGTTTTTAGTAATTATTATATTTCCGAGATCATAGTAACTTAATCTAGCTATCTCGAGGATTAATTTGCAAAGTTATTAAAGTATTAGGGTTTTGTCATGGATGAATATAGAAGAATTATGAAGTTTTATGGTAGAAAATGAAAGGTTGTTGATAGATAAACAACTTTTGTAAAGAGAATTTTGATGAAATCATGATTTAGAGACTAAATTTAAAAGATGGAAAATCCATGGAAAAATTTCTGAATTTTGTGAAATACATGGGTTGCTATTGTTACATGTAAAAATCGACTAGGCTTGGAATAATGATTAAATTGCATGAATTTCATTTTCCAAGCCTAAGGATGAAATTAGAATTAATTAAAAGTATAGGGGCAAAATGATAATTTTGCTTAAGATGTGAATTGGATTGAATTGAATATGAATGGATGTTAAATTCATTCGTATAGATCCGGATAGATCAAATAGGTAGTTAAATCGATGAAAAGAGAAAGTAGTAGATTAGTAGCTTTTGTAAACATGAACACTTGTCGAGGTAAGTTCATGTAACTAAATTGAGAATCTATATGTGTTAATTGAATTATATGTATGTGATTGTATTATTGCCATGTATATGAAATTTCAGCACTGATCAACAAGTATTAAGTCCCGTTTGAATAAATGAAATTCGATGGATACAGGGTTCCCGATATATGGTTCTTGCGAGCTTCTCGGTAATAGCACTTATGAGCATCTCGATTGGTTGTGATCCTGCATGTGTTGTTGACACACCGCAACTCTTATGAGCGTCCTGATATATGGCTTTTCGGTGCTTTCCGATTAAAGGCTCTTCATGAGCTTCTTGATTAATGGCTCTCCAGAGCTTCCCAATATTGGCTTACTTGAACTACACTATTATGGCTCTTATGAGCTTTCTGTTACATGGCTCACATGAGCTTCCCATTAAATGGATCAGAAGAGCTTTCCGTTTATGTGCTCGTATGAGCATTCCTGAATATAAATTGACAAATTACATATTTGTACACTTCGTGTGTACTACCCTTGTATCCATCGATAATTTAAATGATTCAACGGATAAGATCCTGACATGAGAAAATATATGAATTCGAAATGAATCATTATCCGTATATAGACGAAATACATGGAAATTTGATATTTGATGAGCTCATACATGTTTATTAATATTCATATGAAATAAATGACTAACATGTTTGATGAAGTCATGTGCTTAGGCTACTACCCAATTTGCTTTGGATGTATTTTGTATGCTTACCTTAAATGTATATCAATGGTAAGTTAATTTCCTATTATACGAACTTACTAAGCATTAAATGCTTACTCTGTTTTATTTCTTCTGTTTAATAGTACTTCAGAAGCTCGTTGGGTTGGAAGCTTGGCGGAGATATCTCACACTATCCATCAGCTCAATTCGGTATATGTAACAAACTAAATTTTGGGTTATAATGGCATGTATAGGCTAAATATGGCCAATGATGGCACGTATGTGTTTAGTTGTGATTAGCCATTGGAATGGCTCATGTTGTACATATTTTGATATGTTTATAAGTGTGGCATTATCATGTTTAATGTGTGCTAGTATGGTTGACTGCTGAGAATTTATAAACATGTTGATGGTTGGTTTAAATTGGTAAAATTATCAAATTGGTAAGTAAGGATTATTAAACGATTGTGGTAATATGTTAAGTATAAAACTTGGTTTTGGCTTAAATTGAGTGCCTTGACATAGCTTGTTAATGTCCAAAAATGTTTGGTTGGGTTGATGCCAAGTTTGGGTGAGAAATGTGGCCTTGAAAATGTCCTATTTTCGTCCACATGGGTAGAGACACGGGCATGAAGTTTGGCTATGTGTCCCTTGCATCTTTAAAATTTGCAAAACAGAATGCTCAAAATATCCACATAGCCTAGCACACGGGCGTGTGGCTTAGCCGTGTGACCCAACTCAGAGAGCACCCTAATTTGGACGCGGTCTGGGACACAGCTATGTGTCCCTATTTTGAATGCTCACACGGCTTAAGTCGCGAGCCTGTCTATTGATCGTGTGAGACACACGGCCTGGCCACAAGGGCATGTGTCCTTTGCACCTAGGAAAAAAATTGATATTTTCTAAAAAAAATTTGAGTTTCTGGTTTAGTACCAACTTGTTTCTAATGTGTATTTTGGGCTTCAAAGGCTCATATAAAGGTCAATATAATTGATTATGGTTACTTTCTGATATGGATGACAAATGATACTAAATGTCTGTATTTTGATCTGTAAATTTTGGTAATGCTCCGTAACCCTGTTTCGACAACGAATATGGGTTATGGGCATTACAGTATATTTGTGTAACTCACTATTGATTGACTGTGGTCGACAGGACTAATGTTTATTAACATTGTTATTAAATGATTTATTATGTTTATTCGGTAAGTTTTATCGTTTTAACCTGTGAACTTACTGAGCTTATTAAAGCTTACTCGTGTCATTTTTTTGTTTCATGAAAATAACATTTTGCAGAATTGGGCGATTGGATCAATGCTAATATCACACTATCCAGATTCTTTTTGGTAAATTTTGAAAACGTTTAATTTTGGGATATGTGGCATGTAATAGGAGTATCTTGTATATGTTTTAAGTACATATTACAAGTGGTATGTTCCATACTTGTGCGATGAATATATGCTTTAGTTAATAATGTGCTAGTTCATGGTTTGGTATGAAAATCCAAATATGGTGTGGAACTTGTCATGTAATAGGTGTGTTTTGTATATACGCTGAATACTTATTTCATGTGTTACATAATAGGTTGGTGTAAAGTAATTTAAACTTGGTATTAGCTTTCTTGTATAGTTGCTTTTGGTTTTAATATGAAATTTGCATATAACTATGTTTTGGCTTGTTGCCATAAACTCTTGAAAGTAGTTGAGAAATGGTATATTGGTTGTGAATAGAAAAAATGAAATGATAAGTATGGTATTTGTTTTTACGTATGAACTTATAAGCTTGAATGCAACTTGTGGTATGTTTTGCAGATGTATTTATTTATTGAATTGTGGTGTCAATGATGGCACATTGGTTAGGCACTTAGGTTGGATGTTTTTGACATGTTTTGGGCTGATTTGATAATGTTTTTGACATGTTTTTGGCTGATTTGATAATGTTTTGAGTAGGTTTAATTGTTGGTAAATAAGTTGCTTGATGTCCAAGTAAACATGAATTGGTAAACTTGCATTTAAAGGCATAAATAGGGGCACAAGGGATGTAACACAACCTTGCTGCATACGACCTGTTTACACGGCCATGTGTTTCAAGTTAGTATGTAACACGGTCTGGGACATGACTTGTGACACGATCGTGTGACCCAACATCGAATTCAACACGGTTTAGCATACGACTTGCGACACGGCCGTGTGAGGGTATTTCGAATGTTAGACGATCTGTCACACTACCTGCGACACAACCGTGTGAAATTATTTCAAAGGCTACACGGTCTGACACAAGGTTGGCCACATGACCATGTCCCTGTGTCTCATGGTATGGGCTTTGTCACACGGCCGTGTGACCCCTATTTTTCAAAATTTTCTAAATTTTTTTGTTTTATTTCAAATTGGTCCCTGATTGTTCCCAAATTTTTTTCTAGGCCTTATAAGCTTGATTTAAGGCTCGTAATTATGATTGTACTATGAATGACATTTGATTTTGAATATTTAAGTTTTATGATTTTTACTGTAACCTTGATCCGATGACGAAGATGGGTTAGGGGATTTACAGGCTTGCCCGTCTGATTTTTTGTTTGGGCCTAATTGTTGTCGAGTTTATCCTTTCTTGGAAAATTCCCCTTTACATCATTGAACAAGAGATGTTCTGTCCCATAAATCAGAGTTTCCCTGAAAGTTTTATAAGAAGAGGGCAAATAACATAACAACAACATAGCTTGATCCTCATCACTAATCTCTACTTTGAGATTCTTTAAGTCTTTAAGAAGGGTAACAAACTCACTAATATGAAATTTCATGGTCTCACATTCGGCCATTCTAAACGTGTAGAGACATTGTTTTAATACTAACCTGTTAGCTAGAGATTTCTTCATATATAAGGCTTTTAGTTTCCTCCATAACGCAGACGATGCTTTCTCCATTAGAACCTCTTGTAACACATTATACGTGAAGCATAATTGAATAGTGGATAAAGGCTTTTCATGGAGCTCTTCCCATTATGGTTGATCCATATCTACAGGCTTCTTCCTTGTAACAACCTTTTTCAGATCGTTCTGAACCAATATTGTCGTCATCTAAACTTGCCACAAATTGAAATTTGCAATTTCGTCGAACTTCTCAATATTGAACCTTGACGCTGTCATCTCTGAACGGGTTGATTGCGAAAATCGAACTAGCTCTTCTATCAGTTTGTAGGGGATAAACACAATTAAACAACGAATAAAGTGAATAAAATAATAATCGAAAAGATCGAACACACCAATTTTACGTGAAAAAACTCCTCAAGAGAAGATAAAAAACCACGGGAAAAAGAAGATTTCACTATAATTAAGGAGAGAACAAAAGATGGAGAGAACTAAAAGAAAAACCAGAAACCCCACAAAAAAAAAAAACCCTTCGAAACAAAGAACAAAATTCTCTTAATCTAAATTATTTTTGTTGTGTAAAACCTAGAGTAACTAAAGCCTATTTATAGGCTGAAATTCTTAGCGTATATGACTACAACAACTCTAGGCTAATCAGAGTTTAAGTAGAAAACTAAAAATAAAGTTTAACTAAAAGAAGAAAAGCCAAAATAATCTTTGGTAAAAATAAGAAGCGTTCTCCTACATTTATAAATAAATTTAATTACGAATCATTTAAATATTAAATAATGAATTTCATTTATTTTTAGATTATAATTTTTACATGATTTATCATAGTTATTCAATTTAAAAGAAATATATATTTATATTGGGTTCACCTTATTTCTATGTGTTGAAACTATTATAATTTTATATAATTTTTAACTAGTCGTTAATTTGTTTTATGTAAATTTTAATACATTTGTATATTTATATCAAATTAATGTTATTTTGAGAGTGTAGTGTGTTTCATTTATTTTTCAAGGTTTTACATCTCGGACATTTTATATTTTACTTAATTTATTATAATAATTCAATTTTAACCTTAATTAAGAATTTAATTACAACTTCAAACCAAAAATTTGAATCATTACATTAACATAAATATCATAGTTAAATTCTATCTACCAAACACATAATTAAGAAAAAGAATATGTCTTTTCTCTGTGAAAGTTCTGGTTCTGAGAAATCCATTGTGGAAGAATTGATCCCAAAGAAGGTTCGATTTCGAGAAGAAGATGGAGAGTCGAGTAACGATATGATGGTTGACTTGGCGACGGAGCAAAATATCTCATGGAGAGATAAACTTGTAGGACAACCATCGAAGGACGAATCTAATGGATCGGAAAAAAAGAAGAAGAAGTTTTTGATATCTTAGAAGGAGATATTCAAAAATCAGTCGTGAATGGAATTCCTTCTATTAATTTTTCTGATAGTATTTTTCAATTCCTAATTCAAGGTATGGAGAATACAGTGATTCTTAAATTGCTTGGTCGTAACATTGGTTTTTCGGTTTTGCACAACAAATTATACAGTCTGTGGAGACCTTCAGCAACTATTCATATGATGGACATTGAAAATGGATACTTTCATGTCAAGTTTCAGAATAAGTTGGATTGTGAAAAAGCTCTTTCGGAAGGACCGTGGATCATCTTTGGACAATACTTGACGGTTCAGCAATGGACGGTATCCTTTGACCCCACACAGGCTTTCCCAAGAGTAGTGATGGCATGGATCAGATTTCCTGGTCTTCCTAGCTATTTGTACAACCATAAAATTATCACAGAATTAGGGGGAATGGTTGGAAAAGTTGTTAAACTGGATATGAATACTGATAACAAAGCTAGAGGGCGATTTGCTAGAATGGCCGTCTATGTTGATTTGGAAAAGCCGTTGGTTTCTCATATTTTGATCAATGGTCGTAAGCAAAATGTGGAATATGAGTCATTATCAACAATCTGTTATAAATGTGGGTGATATGGACATATTGATTATTCATGTCCTTTTAGTAACACTGGTTCACTCGGGGAAAAGAGTAGTGAACAACATGAAAAGAGACGGGAAACCAAAACACCATCATGGACAGGTCGGAGAAGAAGGACGACTGTAACATCCTTAAATAGGGGCTATTATGTTTGAACTATTTGCATGTGTATGGCTTGAGTTGCGTTACTAATTGAGGTGTTTTAGGGTCTAGATATAAGCGAAGGGTGGGCTCGAACTATAGGAAAAATTTTATTTTCAAGCATTGGTTCAGGGGAGCTGAAGGAGCTAGGGGTTAAGTGTATTATGTGGTAAACTTTAGCACAAGAAAAGCCTTGGTAAAGTGGCAAGGAGGCGCCACTTAGGGCCTTAGTCAGTGATGCCACAAGCAGAGGAAGGGAGCTGAGGTTCGAGCTGCATGAATCCCTCTTTGAGGATTTCTTTTTGACGCCAGAGAGGGGAAGAGTTGTGCTCAGCTCAAACTCTAATGGATAACTGTTGAAAAAGTCAAAAGATTTAAATGGATGGAGAAGAGAGAATTTAGGAGTCTGAGAAATTCAAACTCGTTTGAACAAGTGGACATGAGGGGTTTGAGTAGTTGGCCGAATGTTGAATTGTGTAAGGAAGAGTGATTGGTTGAAAGACTTAGGAGGAGTGCCAAAATTCCTTAGTGGCATTTTCGGCTAGTCGAATCCCCTTTTGAAGCACCTAGCCGAATCCCAAAAAGAAACCATTTGAGTTTTCTTTCTTTTCCTCCTTTGAAACTGAAAGTCGAAAGCACTTTAGGCTCTTGCCGATTTCTTTCTTTGGTATTGAGCCGAATCTCCATTTGAATTCCTCTCTTATTTCTTTGAAGCCGAAACACTATTCTCCCTAAATCTCATCTCTTTTGCTCTCCATTCTTATTGGTTGGCAGACCTTCTTCTTTCTTAAGCCACTCTCTTTTCCATTGATTCTTTCATCTTCTTCTCACCATCATTCAAACTGAATATTCCCCTTTCATTCTCTCATTTCATGTTGGCCGAATCTCCTTTGATTTCTTTTCTTAAGCCATAGCCGAATTCACCTTGAGTATTCCATCACCATTGCCGAAATCTCTCTCTACTCTCCTCTTCTCGTTCTAACTTTTGGCCGAACATCAATCAAGTGTGGATCTCTCTAGTCTTCTTCTCTAATCGATTTTGGTGTGGGTAAGTTGTCATGGCCGAATCTCTTCTACCTTCTTTTCTTTTTCTGTCGACTCATATGGAACAAAAGCCAAATTTTGGCATTTGTCATGATTCTTAATCATCTATGAAATCAGATTCTCTTAGGTTCTTCTTGATTCCGAGGCCCAAAATGTTTAAAAGTAGGGTTTTAAAAAGTGTTGTGGGAAATATATGGTTCGGAAAGCATGGCACCGAGTCTCCGGCACCATTCCCCCCAGGTAAGTACCCCTAACTGTTATTTGCAAATAATTGTGATGGTATATGATATATGATATGGGTGAATAGTATTAGTGGACTACCTTAGACACTAAAGCTAATAGGATTCTGTGAACTCGCGAAAACAAAAACTCTTTAGAGAACTGTTCATAAGACTGTGCCTTAATAACAGTGGAATAAAGACTGACGCATAAAATTTTTAAAACAGATAAGTCAAGATATTAGACATGAGCACTCGAGGTCGAGGTCGTAATATACGTAGTCGTGGTCGGGGTAGAATGGTCGTATGCGAGCCGGTGGGGTGCAGTCGGTCGAAAATGAGATACCACCACCATCACCGCAGTGTTGAGTTTGAGGATCAAGCGGGGATGGCGTAGTGTCGCAGCGATCTTTGCGAGTGCTTGAGAGTGGTGGAGGCGGTGGGGGTGCGGGAGCTCAATCAGTCTGGCGACTCAGAGCCAATAGAGCCGAGGTATACGAGGTGTTTCTAGTGTGGCGTAATCTGTTGAGTATTGGTTGGAAGCGACAGGCGTATCATAGGCGACTTGGATCCGAATCTTTGAGGCGAAAGGATAGTGTTGCTTCTTGGGATGAGTCATACCGGTGGTGGCTCATGGTTCGGGATGGTCTTTGCGGTAGATGATCTCACTTGGGATTATTTTAAGACGACTTATCAAAAGAAGTATATTGGGTCTAGCTACATTGATATCTGAGAGGAAGGCGTTTACGAGGCCGGTTCGAGGAGTAAGTCCGTGTCGAGTCTGAGGCGAATTTTTAAGGTTGAGCCGGTATGCTCGAGTATTGTGGCTATGGAGCATGAGCGATGTGTTAGGTTCGAGGACGGACTGAAGGATGAGCTGAGATTGCTGATTACTCCACAGCAGGAGCGGGAGTTCGCCGTGTTGGTAGAGAAGGCTAAGATAGCCGAAGGGGTCAAGGAATCTGTGAGACAGAATTCGGATAGGAATAGACAAAAGAGAGGTTTTGGATCATCTGGATCAGCTAGAAATTCTTAGAAAAGGGCTAGGCATGGTGGGCTGAATCAATCTGGGAGGCTTATTGCTGCTAATCAGGGACCAGCACAGTGTAATCGGTGTGGAAAATCTCATTGGGGAGAATGTTGGACCGGTGGCAAAGGATGCTTTGAATGTGGGTCGCTGGATCATCGTGTGAAGGGTCATCCCACGAAGTTAGCGAGATTGATCGAGGTCGGTGTGCTCGATTCGCCAGAATGAGGACCGCAGCTGCGGAGGGTCGTGGTTACGGTAGAGGAGGTAATGGTTACGGCCGGGGCATGAGCACCGGTAGAGGTGTGAGCAACAACAAAGCAAGACAACCTGGATTGGTTTATGCAGCGAGGCGTCGAGAGGAGGGCAACGTACTAGACGTCATAACTGGTACATTCTTAATCTTTGGATTACTATATACTGCTTTGATAGATGTTGGTTCGACGCATTCGCTTGTTGCTAGTAGCATAATAGAGACCATGAACCTAGACTTTGAAACTACTTCTTGGGAGATGACAGTAATTAGCCCTCTAGGTCACTCTGTAGAAGTAAATAAGCTGTATAGGGATGTACCCCTAGAACTCCAAGGGGTAGTATTTGTGGCTAATCTGATGGAACTGCCATTTGGGGAGTTCGATCTAATTCTTGGGATGGACTGGCTGGTGAAGTACCAAGCAAGTTTGGATTGCACGACTAAGCACATGGTTTTGAAAACGGTTGAGGGTGAAGAAGTGGTGATGATAGGTAATAGAAGGGATTATCTCTCTAATGTTGTGTCTGCCCTAAAAGCTGAGAAGATGGTCAGGAAGGGTTGTGAGGCATTCATGGTTTGTGTGTGTGCCTTGGAGGCCAAGGAGTCAGCTGTAGAGAATGTCCAAACGGTGAAGGAATTTATCGACGTATTTCTAAAAGAACTTCCGGGTCTGCCTCCAGATCGAGAAGTTGAATTGATATCATCATTACAGCTGCGCGGTGTCTATTGCCCGTATAGAATAAGCTGAAGGAATTAATGGGCGAAGGCATGATTCGGAGTTGTTGGGTGAGGTTTTATCCGGCCAAGTGTTTAGCCTTGGGAGCACTGTGCTCTTTGTTAAGAAGAAAGATGGTACAATGCGGATGTGTATAGATTACGCTTGATTGAATAAGTGACGATCAAGAACAAGTATCCATTGCCGAGGATAGACGACTTGTTTGATCGACAAGGGGCATCGGTTTTCAAGATCGATCTAAGGTCGAGGTATTATCGACTTAAGGTGAAGGAGGCGATATCCACAAGGCGGCGTTCGCTTTCGGTATGGGCACTATAATTTTCTGGTAATGCCGTTTGGGTTGACTAACGCACCGGCGACATTCATGGACATGATGAATCGGGTGTTCCAATCGTACTTAGACCAGTTTGTCGTTGTATTTATAGACGACATATTGGTGTACTCAAGGTCTGAGGAGGATCATGATGCGCACTTGCAGGTAGTTTTGCGATTACGAGGAAGCGGTTATTTTCCAAGTTCGATGAAGTGCGAGTTCTGGCTTAGGGAGGTGACTTTCTTGGGTCACATAGTGTCAGCTGAAGGGATTAGAGTGGACCCTCGCAAGATTGAGGCCGTGTTGGACTAGAAGCTGCCTAAGTCAGTAGCGGAAGTTCAGAGTTTTCTAGGTCTGACAGGGTATTACCAAAGATTTGTAGAAGGATTTTCTCTGATCACAGCACCGTTGACCAAGTTATTGAGGAAAGGAGTTCCATTTGAGTGGTCTTAGAAACAACAGGAAAGTTTCGACAAGTTGAAGAAGATCCTGACGGAAGCTCCAGTTTTGATTCAGCCTGAGGCAGGAAAGGAATTCGCCGTCTACTGTGATGCATCGCATACTGGCTTGGGATGTGTGCTAATGTAGGAAGGGAAAGTAGTGGCTTATACATCTCGACAGCTGAAACTGCATGAGGGTAACTATCCGACACATGACTTAGAGTTGGCTGCGATGGTTTTCATACGAAGATATGGAACACTATTTGTACGGTGAGAAGTCGATAGTCTACGGACCACAAGAGTCTGAAGTATCTCTTGACTTAGAAGGACTTGAATTTGAGACAGCGGAGATGGATTGAGCTGTTGAAGGACTATGACTATTCAATTGGGTATCATCCTGGCAAGGCTAACGTGGTGGCAGACGCACTGAGCTGTAAGGTAGTGTCGGACCTGAGAGCGATATTTGCTCATCGTAGCTTGTATGACGACGGGAGTCTTTTGGCAGAATTGCAGATTAAGCCGACTTGGGTAGAGCAGATTAAAGAGAAACAGTTAGTGGATGAGGGTTTGAAAGCTCAGAGGTTGCAAGTGCAGAGTGGTGGTTTGGAAGGTTACAACTTGACCAGCGATGGAGTGTTATGTTTTCAATGGAGAGCTTGTATGCCGAAGGACATCGAGTTAAGGCAGAGGATCCTTCAGGACGCACATAGCAGCCTATATGCTATGTATCCTGGAGGTAGCAAGATGTACCGGGATTTGCGACAGCAGTTTTGGTGGCAAGGTCTGAAGCGAAAAGTGACTGAGGTTGTGGGTAAGTGTCTGACGTATCAGCAGGTCAAAGTTGAGTATCAATTGCCGTCGGGTTTACTTCAGCCGGTGAAGATTCCTCAGTGGAAGTGGGAAAGGATTACTATGGACTTTGTCAGTGGGCTACCCCTTACGCCTAGTAAGAAGGACTCGATCTGGTGGTTGTGGATTGTTTGACGAAATCACTCATTTCATACCGGTAAGGGTTGATTACTCGCTTCAGAAGTTAGCTAAAATTTGTATGTGGCGAGATAGTGAGGTTACACGGTGTGCTAGTGTCGATTATCTCGAATAGGGATCCCGATTCACGTCAAGGTTACGGAAGCGTTGCATCGGGCATTGGAGTGCAGCGGTTGGATTTTAGTACGGCATTTCATCCACGACATGACAGACGGACGAGAAAGGTGATACAAATCTTGGAAGATATCTTTGAGGGCTATGTTTTGGACTTGATGATGGCGGGAGAGTGTCTCTGTTAGCTGAATTTGCATACAACAATAGTCACCAGGAAAGCATTAAGATGGCACCATATAAAGCGTTGTATGGTAGGAAGTATCGTACACCTACATGCTGGACAGAGTTGGGTGAACGTCAGATGTTGGGACCAGAGTTGGTTGCTGAGACCGAGGATAAAATCAAGTTGATTCAGGCTCACCTGAGGGAAGTTTCAGACAGGCAGAAGTCATATGCCGATCTTAAGCGGAGAGATATTGAGTTTGCAGTGGGTGACAGGGTTTTCCTAAAGGTCTCACCATGGAAGAAAGTGCTGAGGTTTGGAAGGAAAGGCAAGCTAAGCCCAAGGTTTATTTGCCCATATAAGGTATCGAGACGAGTGGGACCAGTAGCTTATCAGCTCGAGTTGCCAGTAGAACTGAGCCAGATACATGATGTATTCCACGTCTCCATGCTTAGGCGTTACCGTTCAGATCCATCGCATGTTGTATCGGTGGAGGAAATTGAGGTGAGCCCAGATTTGACCATGGAAGAGGAACCAGTGCAAATTCTAGATCAGGATGTGAAGGTTTTGCACAAGAAATCAGTTCCATTAGTGAAGGTATTATGGTGAAATCATGGCGTGGAAGAAGCTACGTGGGAACCAGAGGATGTGATGAGGCAGCAATACCCTCAACTCTTTTGACCAGGTAATTTCGAGGTCGAAATTATTTTTAAGGGGGTAGAACTGTAACATCCTTAAATAGGGGCTATTATGTTTGAACTATTTGCATGTGTATGACTTGAGTTGCGTTACTAATTGAGGTGTTTTAGGGTCTAGATATAAGCCAAAGGTAGGCTGGAACTATAGGAAAAATTTTATTTTCAAGCATTGGTTCAGGGGAGCTGAAGGAGCTAGGGGTTAAGTGTATTATGTGGTAAACTTTAGTACAAGAAAAGCCTTGGTAAAGTGGCAAGGAGGCGCCACTTAGGGCCTTAGTCGATGGCGCCACAAGCGAGGGAAGGGAGGCGAGGTTGAGCTGCGAAATCCTCTTTGAGGATTTCTTTTTGATGCCAGAGAGGGGAAGAGTTGTGCTCAGCTCAAACTCTAATGGATAACTGTTGAACAAGTCAACAGATTTAAACGGATGAAGAAGAGAGAATTTAAGAGTCTGAGAAATTCAAACTCGTTTGAACGAGTGGACAGGAGGGGTTTGAGTAGTTGGCCAAATGTTGAATTGTATAAGGAAGAGTGATCGATTGAAAGACGTAGGAGGAGTGCCAAAATTCCTTAGTGGCATTTTCGGCTAGTCAAGCTTTGGTACATTCAGTTGAGAAGCAAAACCGAAACCTCTTTTGGCACTTGTCGAATCCCCTTTTGAAGCACCTAGCCGAATCCCAAAAAGAAACCATTTGAGTTTTCTTTCTTTTCCTTATTTGAAACCGAAGCCGAAAGCACTTTAGGCTCTTGCCGATTTCTTTCTTTGGTATTGAGCCGAATCTCCATTTGAATTCCTCTCTTATTTCTTTGAAGCCGAAACACTATTCTCCCTAAATCTCATCTCCTTTTGCTCTCCATTCTTATTGGTTGGCCGAACCTTCTTCTTTCTCAAGCCACTCTCTTTTCCATTGATTCTTTCATCTTCTTCTTACCATCATTCAAACCGAATATTCCCCTTTCATTCTCTCATTTCATGTTGGCCGAATCTCCTTTGATTTCTTTTCTTAAGCCATAGCCGAATTCACCTTGAGTATTCCATCACCATTGTCGAAATCTCTCTCTACTCTCTTCTTCTCATTCTAACTTTTGGCCAAACATCAATCAAGCATGGATCTCTCTTGTCTTCTTCTCTAATAGGTTTTGGTATGGGTAAGTTGTCATGGCCGAATCTCTTCTATCTTCTTTTCTTTCTCTGTCGACTCATATGGAACAAAAGCTGAATTTTGACATTTGTCATGATTCTTAATCATCTATGAAATTGGATTCTCTTAGGTTCTTCGGGATTTTGAAGCAGTGGGTCGTGGTCATCTACTCTCTATCAATCGGGCTCGTTGAAGACTGTGGTAAGGTTACATGTCGAATTAACCTTTCTCTTATTCTTATGAAAAGCCGAAGGATATTACTTCATGTTGTTTAGTTTTGACCGATTGTAGGGGAAGGTTCATCGTAGTAGGCTTCGGGATTTGTTTGGAGTATGAAAGGAATCAAGGCAGGGGGATCTAGTGCGTTAGATCGTGATCTACGGGATTCAGTAGTCATGTTAGTAACCAGGTGTGTATCTTACACACTTCATAATCTATGTAAACTTGTTAATAACCTAAAACTTTGTTAAAAGCCAAAACTGTGTAGATTTCGATTTGGTACCCTTATGGGTATGAGCAAGGATTCGGGTAAGTCCGTTTGATAAGTTTAAGATATTTGATTCTGATGAAATCTCATATGCTATGGTTTACTATATGTTTAATGATTAAGCATGTTGGCATGATATGTATATGCATGTGCATTATTATGGGTGATATGAGAGGAGGGGGAAGATTGATATCTGTGACTTTGGGTCACTAGTGGTTTGGTACCACAGTTATTATTCGTGACTTTGGGTCACCAGACGTTTGGCACCTCATAGCGACTCGTCCCAGTGGCTTAGCACCATAGTGGGTTGGCCCCACATTTGATAAAACGGGATTGTCGCCAGTGATTTGGTATCACAACGTGGGTTGGCCCCACATATGGATTATTCGTGACTTTGGGTCACCAGTGGTTTGGCACCACATCATTATTGATATCAGTGACTTTGGGTCACCGGTGGTTTGGCACCACCAGTGGTTTGGTACCACATGGGGTAGGAAAATGAGTTGTGGATGGCTAGGTTTGGGTGCATGATATGTTTGCTTGATTATGACCTGTGTAAGAATGTTGCTATAATCGGGAGGGGGATTATGCATTGAGTCTTGGTGACTCACCTCTTCCCTTATCTTTTCAGGTGGTTCATAGATCGCGGATGAGGAGCCGGGTGGACTCGAGGTGGTCATGCGTTACTTGTTTTCAGTTTTACATAGATTTTCGACTTGGGTACTTTAACTTTATATTTTGGTTCTATTTGGGTTTGTAATAAGGCCATTAGTATTTTTATTTTGGGTTTTATTATATCTGCTTTAATTTTCTAAATGTTGCTAAGTACACTGTTTAACATGTTTTAAATAACCTGATAATCAAGTTTTCAAAATTATGCTACGCAATGGGTTTTTTTAAACGTTACCATCGGGTAATAAAACACATAAGATGATAATTAAACTAACGTCAATGATTTTCAAATCTAAGTTTTTCCAAAGCTCCAATACAAACGGTTTTAAAGTAACTAAGTCTAATCCATTCGGGTTTCATTAAACTTGAACGTTTTCTTAAGTAATGAATGACAACGAGCTTAAAAAAAAAACCTTTCGAGATTTTAAGAAACTAAACGTTTTCAACTATACATGCACTGAATTTCTGCAAACACAAAGTAAACAAAGAAGCTTTTCACTGAAATTAAATCGGTAACTTGTTTTCTTCGAAATGTTTTCACTCTGTGACATGCCAGATTCGGTTGTGGTGTGTTGACCGGGTTTGGGGTGTTACAACGACAATTTTGGTCCATGGATGATAGTGGAGGGGAAATCAAGGCGAAAATCCAGAGAAAATGGTCAGAATAATTTTAGCAATAACAACAATAGAAATGAAGGATCTCGATTTAAAATCCTTAACAATCAGAAGGTTCTTAAAGAAATTAATGAAGGAGATTTGACTGACCATAGAAGTATAAAAGGGAAAGAAATCAATGCTGGAATTATTTCCAAAAATAAATTTGGCTTACTTTCCAACGGGCATATTGGAGTAGGGGATAACAATTCTAATATTCTTAATGTTCAATCAGAAGAGGCAGGCCAGTCGGGTTACAATAGGCCGAACATCACAGGAAAAGCTGGGCCAAAATTAAAGCCCACATTTAATATGAAAATAGGGAGCTTACCGGATTCTAGCAAGCAGACCTATTTTATTGGGCATAAAGATAAAGAAGTTGATCAGGCCCAAAACGCAACAACTAAGCCTGCCATGGATTCAGTGACCCAGCAAAGCTTAGATGGCACTGACAGCAGAAATAGCTTCATCGGGGTAGCTACTGGAAATTTGGCTTTTTCTGAAGCAACGAAACACGGCCTTGATGATAAATTTGTTCCGTCAATGGTGAATCCGAGTAAGATTGGGACTAGCATGCATGAAGAGGAAGTAAAAATGGGGCGCTTGGACTCGGAGAGACATTCGACGGTGGTTTTTCTAGACAGCAAGAATTTAAAGATCACCACCCCTTTCCCAACAAGCAAGATGGGCTTTTCTCCGGTGGTCAAATCCGGTTTTAGAAATCTCTTTAATAATAAAGGTAGAGGAATTACTAAGAAGAGGAACAAAAATTTCCAAGGACAAAGCTCAAGATTCAAAATCAATGGTACTCAAAAGGTGTCTTTGAAAGAGTTAATGGAACAAATAGCAGAAAGTTTGTCAGAGCTTTCAAATTTCAATACCGAACCGGTGGAAACCACTATTTCGGATAGTCAAAATAAGGAAGATAACCTTCCCGAACAGTATGATTTAAGGTACCTTCCCGAACAGTATGATTTAAGGGTTTATATTTGTGTGGTTTATTAGCTATTTATTGTGCTTTGAAATATTATTTTTATCATTATTATCTCTATTATTTTTATATGGGTTTAAATCTTAAAATTTTTGCATGGAACTGTCAAGGGTGTGTTAGCAGGAATTTTATTCGTGCATTTCAGGAGTACAATGAAGAATACAGACCAAATATTATTTGCTTGGTGGAACCAAGAGTTAACAGTAATAAAGCGAATTGTATTATAGAAAAATTGGGTTTTAATTATTCTTATCGTGTTGAGGCTATTGGCTTTTCTGAAGGTATTTGGGTTGGATGGAAGGATTTTATTCAGATTAAAATTATTAGAAATCATCCACAATTTATCTTTTTACGTGTTGATAATTTTATACTCGATAAATCTGCTTTTATTTCCTTTGTGTATGATAGTCTAGATAGATCAAAAAGAAAGCTTCTCTGGGAAGGATTGCATGTTGTGGCTCCTAATAATTCCAATCCATGGCTAATTATGGGAGACTTTAACGCCACTTTATCTTCTGCTGATAAAAAGTGCCCGGCTACTATAGGTAAGCGTTGTGATTTTTTTTGGAAATTTTGTTGACTCGTGTGAATTACAGGATTTGGGTTTTTCTGGTCACAAAGCCTTGTACATCATCTCACACGTATCAAATCGGATCACCGTCCTCTTCTATTAATCACTAAACCGGCCTCTGTCATTCCTCAAGGCAGACCTTTCAGATTTTTAGCAGGATGGACGATGCATAATAATTTTTCAAATTTCGTCAAAGACAAGTGGGAGTTTAAAGGTAATATGACTGAATCTTTAAACAACTTTACTGCTTTTGTTAAAGATTGGAACAGGGATGTTTATGGCCTTTTGGGTAATCGTAAGCGGAAGCTCATGAGATCTCTTAATAGCATTCAGAAAGACTTGGAACTTTCTAACTCTACTCACCTTGTTAAAAAAGAGAGAGAAATTCGGGATGAATTGGAAAATGTTCTTGATCATGAAGATCTTCTTTGGAGACAGAAGGCTCGTTGTGACTGGTTGCAATTGAGAGACAGAAACACTAATTTTTTCCATAGCCGTACGGTTAAGAGAAGGAAATTCAACCAAATTATGTCATTACGTGTTGATAACGGCGAATGGTGCTCTGATCAAAATATCCTTCAAATTAAGGCGGTAGAATTTTTAGGAAAACTTTATGGTGAAGTTCTGACTGTTTCGAGAGACATTCCCAATAATGGCTTTCCTTGTCTTAGTCCTTCCGAGATCACTTTTTTAGAAGCAAATATCTCGAATGAAGAGATTAAAAGGGCGTTGTTTTATATGGCCCTTTTAAAAGCCCTTGGTAGTGATGGATAACATGCTCTCTTTTTTCAAAGTCAGTGGGATATTCTTGGAAATGATGTTTGTCAATGGGTCAAAAGTGTTTTTGCTGGGAGACCGATTAAGCCCGAGCTGAATAATACGTTGATTGTGCTTATCCCTAAAAAAGAGTATCCTGAGGATTTTAGCCAATTTCGTCCCATTAGCTTATGTTCTGTTCTTTATAAGCTAGTGATGAAAGTTATTGCGAACAGGTTTAAGGTTATCTTTCCTAATTTAATATCCCAAGAACAAGCTGGTTTCATAGCAAGGAGGAACATCTTTGATAATATTATTTTAGCTCAGGAAGTCATTCACTCTATGAGGTGTGACCGAAAAGGAAGGAAGTGGATGGCTATTAAACTAGATTTGAAGAAAGCATATGACAGAGTTAGCTGGGATTTTATTAACGTTTCGTTAACCGTGGCCGGGATTCCAGTTTTCTTGTGCAATGTGATCATGTCAGCTATTTCTTCTTCTACCATGCAAATTCTTTGGAATGGGGTGCCTACTCAAAAGTTTAAACCAAATCGAGGCATACGACAGGGGTGTCCTCTGTCACCCTATCTTTGTGTGCTTTGCATGGAGTGGTTGGGGCACTTTTTTCACTTCGGAATGGAAGTTGGTACTTGGGACCCTATTCACTTTTCTAGATCCAGTCCTCCGGTCTCTCATTTGTTCTTCGCTGATGATTTGGTGATTTTCTGTAAAGCCCAGATCGACCAAGCTCGTTTATTGGAAAGCATCCTCTCGCTTTTCTGTAAAATTTCTGGTCATAAAATCAGTGTGATGAAGAGTAATATTTTCTTTTCAAAGAATACTGAAGCAGATGTTCGTAATCAGATCAGTCAATTGTTTGGGTTCCAGGAAGTTCAAAATCTCGGCACGTACTTGGGTGTTCCTCTTCTGCATGGCAGGGTCACTAAAAATACTTTAAATTTTGTGGTGGAGAAGATTAAAAGGAAATTGCATAGTTGGGATGCTAGGAAATTATGCCTTGCAGAAAGAATCACGCTAGCTCAATCAGTTCTCTTATCCATCCCTTCTTATTTTATGCAAACTCTGATGATTTCAAAGGGAGTTTGTGATGTTATTGAAAGACTGGTCAGATAGTTTATTTGGGGGAGCACTGAGAGGAATTCTAAAATGGCCTTAGTAGGATGGGATAATATTTGTCAGCCAAGGGCTCGTGGGGGTCTTGGATTAAGACAGTTGAATGATCAAAACTCATCTTTCTTCATAAAGATAGGGTTTAGTCTAGTGTCTAAAAGTAATACGCTTTGGGTGCGTGTCCTACGTTCTAAATATGGTTGGAAAAATCATATACCTGATGCTATTAGTAGAAACCAGTGTTCTCACTTATGGAGGGCTCTATCCAAACTATGGCCTCTTATTCGCGAGAACTTAATTTGGTCTATAGGGGATGGAGCTAACGTTCGATGCTGGAAAGACCCTTGGATTCCAGGTATGGGTCCTCTAATTCATAAAATTCCATCCTATTCTAACCTTAATTTGGATTGTTGTGTTAGGGAGATAGTCAATTTTGATTAGAGCTGGAATTTACACCTGTTTCGTATATAGGTCCCTGAAGAGGTGATTAACAGGATTTCCAGTATTCCCCCTCCACATCCAGATTCTGCTGAAGATAGAGTGATATGGGCACGTTCAACAAAAGGAATTTTTTCAGTCCGTAGTGCTTATTGGTCGTTGAAAGAGGATACGTGGAACCCGCATGAAGAGTATTGGAAGATACCATGGAAGTATCGGGGCCCGCAGAGAGTAAGAATGTTTCTTTGGTTGGCTTTTAGATAAAGACTCCTTACCAATTCTGAACGGGCCAAAAGAGGGATTAGCCAGAGCAGTTCCTGTCTTATTTGTGGACATGGCGTGGAGGATTTGGAGCATGTTCTTCGAGATTGTCCGGCTGCGAAAGAAGTGTAGATGCTTGTGCTACCTAATCAGTTGAAACAAAGGTTTTTTTCTGTTTCCTTTCAGGATTGGTTTATCTTTAACCTATGTTTTCATGAAAGCTTGCAGGGAAGCGGCATCACCTGGTCGTGTCTGTTTGGGCTGATCGTATGGCGTATATGGAAAAATAGGAATTTGTTCATCTTCCAAAATACTTCCTGGCCAGCTATTGAAGTTGTGAAAGTCTCTAGCTGTTGGGCTCGGCAATATGAATCAATTCGAGACGTCCATAAAAGTACCCATCAAAACTCTAATTTCATTAACAGCTCAGAGGACAAATGGGTGCTCTTATCCACAGATGGGGTGGTAAGCAGCAATATCGGAGTCGCTGCGACAGGAGGCGTGGTTCGAGATCATGAAGGAATTTGGATAATGGGATTCAACCGTTTTTTAGGGATTTGTTCCCCAATCGAAGCTGAAATATGGGGTATCATGGATGGAATTCTTATCCTCTTAAACAAAGGATACAGACGGATCGTCATTATAACTGATAATCTAGAAGTTGCTCAGAACTTATCTGCCTCCAACATGGGAGATTCCGAAATTGCTGTCTTCAGGAGAACTAAGCACATCTTACAATCGAAAGGGGAATGAAAAATCAAACTTGTTCCAAGGAATATGAACATGGTACAGATCGACTTGCCAAATTGAGTCTGAGTTGGAAGACAAGTCTACAAATTATTACAGAGGCTCCGAAAAAAAATTTAGATTTAATCCAAGCTGATAAAGTTAATGGCTACTTTTTGTAATTGTCTTTAGTAATTTTCTTTTCACCAAAAAAAATATCATAGTTAAAGGTTTAATTCAATTATTCAAAGCAAATTGATCCAATATTCTACTAAATATATAAATTAATGGTATGAATAACCTAATTCATTTATTCTTTAACATTATAGTTAATTTAATAGAAGATATTTAATTTTGAATGTTCATGTTTATACGTAAGTTATGTCTCGAATCTTTAGGTATTTTTCTTTCGCTTAAGTTTTATTTTTAGTTCTTCACTTAAATTTTGATTAATGTAGGTTATTTTAATATTATTTGACCTATAAATTTAGCCTATAATAGATTTTTTTTACCTTAGAAAGATAACTCATAACATAGTTAGATATTAATTTTTACAAGCTTTCGAGAATTTTGTATTTTACGTTTTGAGGGTTCTTATTTTGGGTTTTGTTCTATCTCAATCTTTTGTGCTCTTTGATTTTTCTATTTTAGTGAAATTATATTTGCCTGCAATTTTTTATCGTCTTTGAAGAGGTTTTTCAACATAAAATATTTACGTTCGGTCTTTTCAATTTCTTTTTTATTTTACTTGTTCGTTGCTTAACCAAGTTTTTCCCCAGAACTATAAATAATCATTAAAATTACTTAATATATTATTTTTAAAAAAATATGTAATAATAAAAAGTTTTATTTGGATTTAATAATAAAGAAGTATGTAGTTGTAGAATATTTTATTTGTGTAACGGTAATGGTTGGGCTCACTTTTGAATGTTAGACCAAAAATGGATTCAAATTCATTTATTAACAAAGAAGAAAAGTCAAAGCTTGTCATTTTACAACTACTTTTATAACACATGTTTTACATTTTTTTTTTCTTTTTGAAGATGACATAAGTTTTTAACATGTTAGGCTTTTGAGTTGTTTTCTGTTTAAATTTTTGTTTCGTTTTGGTTTTAGATTTGGAGGTTGAGTTTTTCTAAGTTAGATTATTTTAAGTTATGGTCATATTTGAGTTTGATTATATATCGTAATTAAATTTGTTTAAGAGTTTATTACCCGCTTAAGTTTAAAGGTTCACTCAAAATTTAGAAAAGTTTGTACAAAACTATTAAGTCAAAAAATGAGTTTGGATAAAAAAATCCTTTTAAAATATAGGCTAGGTCCGAGCTTAAGATTTCAAAGCCCAAATCCAATTTGTTTTATAATATTATATTATTTTTATATATTAAGTAGTTTATAGTACATAAAAATTTAATCTATACTAACATATATTGCTATAGTTTAAACATATTAAGATAATATTAAATTGCATATATTATAAATATAATTTTAATAAATGAAAAAGTTTTAATAATTTATTTGGTTCTCTAACTTAAAAAATTATCATTTAATTTTTTACCTTTTTAGCTCTTAAACTTACTTTTTCATTTAATTTTTAAAAGTTAATATTTTTAACTTTGTTGACGTGACATACACGTGGATGACATGTTAACATTTAAAGTATTTTTAACATTTGAAAAATTCAAAAATAATCATAAAATTATTTTTAAAAATTAAAAATTATTAAAATTATAAAATATATTTTTTAATATTTTAAAATTTTTAAAAAATAATTAAATGGTGTCATGTCATCCATGTGGCAATCCACGTGTATGATATGTTGGCAAAACTATCAAACGTTTACTTTTCCATCCATTTTGGGGTGATTTGACAAAAAATATAAGTTAAATAACTAAAAGAGACGAAAAAGTAAACAAATAGCTAAAATATTTTATTTTTTTTGTAAAGTTGAAGGGCCAAAGCAATCATTATGACATGAAAAAATAAAAATTTATTAAATATTAAATTAAAAATAATATGAATATATTTTAAAATTTTAAAAATAATATAGGTAGGCCTAAAAGGGACTTGGACTACTTTTTTAAAAGTGACTCGGCTCAAAAACACCTTTAACGATAATCCATATATATTCATTGTGAATGTGATATTATTTTGTCTTACATGCAACATAAAAAATAATTAAAAATTCTAAAAGTGTAAAAAATAAAAATAAAATTATCAAAAGTGTAAAAATTTATAGAGTTAATTTCACCATACATCCCCAAACTTTGACCCTTATTCTAAATTGGTCTCCAAACTTCAAAATGTTCTAACATCCTAAACTATGAATATTTTGTCAAGGAAGTCACTTCATTATTAAAACTATTAATGTAATCATTAAATGTCAAGTAAAATTTTATGTGGCATAATTTAAAATGAAAATTTTAAAAAAGCAAAAGGTTGCCATGTAACTTTTAAAATTAAAAACAAAAGAAAAAGTAAAACCGAAAATAGAGAAAGTGAATTATAGTTTCTATGAAAGTTTTAAAACCTCAACACCAAGATTTTTACAATATCTATTTTTACAATATTCATTTTCTTTAAAATTTTTATTTTAAATTATGTCACATAAGATCCATTGTCTCATTTAATGTTAAATTAACAATTTTAGTAACAAAAGGACATTATTGATATAACATTAATAATTTAAGAATGTAATTATAATATTTTAAAATTTAGGGATCAATCTAAATAGGTTTAGTTTGGAGATATTAGATGTAAATAACTCAAAAATAATAAAATTATTAAAATATAAATTCAAGGTCTCACTTACAATTTTTTTTCTTTTCTATGGGAAATTTTGATTTTTTCTTTTAGACAATTATCAAATAATAAATAAAAATATCCTACCAATATTTTTCATGTATTATTGAAGCTCATCTAAGTGATACATAGAGTTTATTCATGTTTGAGATTTTTATTTAATTTCTTATCATTTTATAAAAAATTATTTTTAATATTTTTTTGAAGTTTTAATAATTTTAGAATTTATTTTAATTTTAATTAATTATTTTCGTGGAATATAATATAAAATATTTTCTGAATTTAAATTGTTTTTTTAATAACCTTCTTTCTTGGAGAAAATGTGATTCTTGTTTTTATTTTAATGATTTTAAGATTAGCACTCGAAGAGATGTGAGATTACTAGATCTATTCTACTAAGTTATTTGATTTATCGGATTACTTGAAGATGCAAGATAGATTCAAAAGATTAATTTATTTGTGTTACTTATAATATTAGTGATATTATAATATTAATGATATTATTAATATTTTCATAATATTATTATTAATGATATTCTTTATTTTTATTTTTATTGGAATCGAAAAGTTTAATTATAATAGAAAAGTATAATAAAAGTTTCTAAATATATATATATATATATATATATATATGCATTCTGACAATCACTAATGAATACAGTGGAATATCATACATTAAATTAAACTTAAATAACTAAACATGAAATAACCATAGCTCGAAATTATATAAATCCAAAATGATAAGATTCGAAAAACCCAACCCTCAAATTCAAAATCAAAATGACTCGTACCTAAAATTACCCGAATTCAAAATTAATATTAATCTAAAATAATCTAAATATGAAAAATTAAATAATTGTGTAAAGAGGAAAAAAAATATAATTCAAGCTTAAGTTAGCCATTAAAGAGAAAGAAATATTGGATTAGCCAACCTCCAAGATCTCTTTCTATATTTTCAAGCCTATGTTATATTGAAATATTATAACGTCGCAAAATTTAAGAGTTTATTTGTGAGAATTTGCAGTATTTAGAATTTTGTATTTGTGGTTCTGTGCTTTGCTTCTGTGTTTAACGTCTGTAGTTCGAGTCGTCTCATTAGAAGTTTTGTTGTTTTGGAAATCAAACCATAAGCATGTGTTAGCCACTTAAGTTCGATTCAATGTGAAATTGTGACAAGAATGAGTCTGCTGGTTCACTGGTTAAGCATCTGTCCATATTTTGTCTGGTTCCGAGTTTGAATTCCATAGTATGCGTTAGGAATATATTTTTATCAAGTGTCAGAAATCGGTTTGGAAGTTAGGAATTAATTAACAATAGTTTTATTCCTTTCCTCTTCTTCTTTTATTTTTTTCTTTGTCGTTTCTATAGTTTTCTTCTTTTCGGTTGATTATTATGTTAATCGGAAGTGGTGAGAGAATACAGATTAATAGAAATTCTATTGTTAGTCACTGGTCCGGAGGCTGTCGATAACTAACTGTTAATGTGAGCATCTTTGTGATTTTTCTACTCCTTGTAAATTGTTTGGGACGAATACTTTTGTGAGTTCCAGAATTTCTTCTTAATGATTGTGTCTTTACATATCAGGCAAAGCTATTAACACCAAGGAATAGCAACAAGACAATCTCTGTGATTGTTGCTGAAGTTTCAGTAAGTTTGGAATGTTTGAAGGTTTTGTGTCGAAACTTTCAACATGGAATTTAAGCGAGCAATCGGGAAGTTTTATTGATTTATTGGCTAAATGGTCTCACTGAATGCTTGTTTTAGGCTTCGAGGATCTCTAGGATCGTTGTCTCTTCGAAATCTTTCCAAATGCGTATCGGAAACTTTAGTTTTTGCAAGTTTCGTCGCCGAAAATGGCAGCTGTCGATGCCACACGGCCAGGCACACGGGCGTGTGTCTAGGATGTGTGTGACCATGTTGGTGCAGGGTTCACACGGAAAAGGACACGTGGCGTCTGTTTAGGCTTTGTAACTCACTTTTTGTCGATTGACACCACACAGCCTAGGACACAGGCATGTGTCCAGGCTGTGTAACTCACTGTTGGGGTATTAAAAGCCATATGGGCAGGGACATGGGTGTGCACCCAGGCCGTGTGAGTCACACAGGCAAGGACACGGGTGTGTGTTCAGGCTGTGTAACTCACTGTTTATTCGGCTAGGGCACACGGGCATGTGACCCGGCCGTGTGACAGATAATTTGTAACACCCCTTAACCCTAAACCATCGTCGAAACAGGGTTACGAGATATTATCGGAGTCAAACATAAATAAATGAGAAAATTGGGACATAATCCCGTGGCACAACTTTAATTTTTTTTCAAATTTCATCATTACGACCCTAATATTGACCTACGAGACCCAAAATATGATTAGGAAATGATTTGGGACTAAATTAGAAACTTTAAAAACTTTTTCTTAAAAATAGGGGCACACGCCCTTGTGGCCTACCCGTGGGAAATCACATGGCCGTGGATAGCCCGTGGGCAGATTCTGACTTACTACACACGGCCGTGGAACTAGTCCTTGGGCGATTCTTTTGATTCTGACTTTTACCACACGGCCTAGGCACATGCCCATGTGTCTAGGCCGTGTAAAAACTGCAATTTTCACCATTTTTAGGTTATTAAAACCTACAAAATGCACCTAATTCATATACAATCATAATCATCCATTGTTTAAGCAAAACTTAACCATTTTATATGCATTAACTCATATCAAAATTTGAATCATATAGCTCATACATTCAAGCATTTATCAACTTAAAACTTGTCAAAACACATGACTAGGTTCACTTCAAAATCATATACACATATCTAGCCTATACATGCCATATTAAGCTATATACATTTTCAAAAGGGTACCAAAACGAGTTTAGTAGTGTGATGACAATCCCTAACGGTCCCGAGCCTTTAGTAGCTTTTGACGACCTATAAAATAGAGAAAACGCATACAGAGTAAGCTTTCCAAAAGTTTAGTAAGTCATATACAAACAAACTCATAATAGAATAAATAATATGCAAATAGATACTTTAGCACATCCCAAACAATTATCAAATCATCACATATACTACTTAATTCATCAACTTATAATCACATTTACCACTTTCAACATTTCAAGATTCACATTTCCATATTCAATCTTACTTTTCTTCAAAAGAAAGTCATATAGGTACTTACCTCTCTTACACACTTAATGTACATTCAACGTACCTGAAACGGATATTCATTTACTTATTAACTCATAGCTCGAATTTACAATTCATTTTACAAATTTGCCCGTTGAACCTTTAGAAATCTAGTAAGATGCTCAGAAAACTCGGAATAGTCGTACAAAGCCAACGTCCTAGACGAGGTCTTACATGCACTCAGATATCGAAACCATAGTCCCAGATAGGTTCTTACACGAATCAATACGATGCTGATGTCCTAGACATGGTCTTACACTTATAGCTCATATCGTTGCCAACGTTCTAGACGTGATCTTACATATAAAGTTCATATCGATGCCTACGTCCCAAACGAGGTCTTATACGAAGTTTCAAATCAACGCCAACGTCCCAGACGTGGTCTTACATTAAATCAGATATCGATGCCTACGTCCCAAATGAGGTCTTATATGAAATTTCAAATCAACGCCAACGTCCCAGACGTAGTCTTACATTAAATCAGATATCGATGTCTACGTCCCAAACGAGGTCTTTGATCGTGTCAAACAGTCGAGTTTTAATATTTATAAAAAGAATGATTGAACCTGTAGACTAACTGTGACAACGATAGAGGCAAGTGCACCTATCGAACAGTAGTATAGTTTAGGCAAGAATATCTTATCGAACCCAAAGGAACCTCAAAGTACTACTACTCACTTTCTTTCTATTATTTAGCCTGAAATATGGAGTGATTGGTTGATGAAACTAATGAAGAACTAAACTAGATGCAAAGACAAAAGAATGAATTGGAGAAAGACTTTAGGAAAACTTAGTTGATGAAGACGATACCCTCAGGAAGAATCCACCTATGACTTCACTTATTATTTATTCCCCAAAACATATGATTTCTTTACTTAGCTTGATCCGTGAGACTCCCTAACCTATATTAAACCCTCTCTCGAAGCGAATAACGTCTAACCTTAGGTTAATTAGTGGAACTCTCGTTCTCTTATAATAACCCCCTAAGGAAGCAATAAATCGATCAATGGATTCCCATATTAGGCTTCACCCTAATCCGACAAAATCTCGTAATCCTATCTCTAGGCGCCCGATCAACTCCGCTTAATTATGCTAGATCTACTCTTAGGCAGGGTCTATTCCTCCTCCACCTAAGCACATCAGATTAAATTAAGCAACATAATTAAGAACAAACTAAGTACTTATCATATAATTTAGAAATCAAATAACAAAATCCATCATAAGTTTCATCCCCTTCAGGTATCTGAAGGGTTTAGTTCATAACTAAATAAGAAAACATCTCAAGAGAAAAGATAAAACAAAACATAAGAAATCCCTAAAACCCTCTAAAGGAATTGAAGAGGAGATCCTCCGTCTTGAATAGAGTTTTGGCTTCTTGAGATGGATCAACTGGCTATCTTTAAGTGATTCCCTAAAAGATGAAAGCTTCGGCAAAAGCCTCTGCATCAAGCTCCTCTTAAATGTCTGCCTTGGGTTGTTTATATAGGCTTTTGAGATGCTTTACTTGGCTCCTAAGTACCTCTTTCAAGTAGAATTACTATTAGGGTATTTAAGTAGTCTTAGGAATATGTTTCTTTGGCTTCAAGCATCCAATTCCAAGTGAAATTGTTCATTCCCGCGGCAGGGGCACGCCCATGGCACACGCCTGTGTAAATCGTAGTTGGGCCGTGTCTCAGTTCTGTCATTTTGGGCACGACTGTGGCACGACCGTGTGAGTTAAGATTTAGGCCGTGCTTCAAGCCTGTCGGTTGGGACACGGCCATGTAGATCACCTGACACGCCCGTGTGTGGTAAATGGGTGATGCACAGTCGTGTGTGACGGAGTTGAGGCCGTGCTTTATGTAATCGGTGAGACACGGTCGTGTGGGCTTTGGGCCAGGCCGTGTAGAATTCTTGGGTTGGCCTAATTTGGTCCGTTTTAAGCCCGTTTTATGTTCTTTTTGTCCTTAGATGCTTTCCTGAGTATAAGACATGAAAAGAAAGGATTAAGAGCACCTTTTTACATAAATCAAGGATAATTCATCCAGAAGCATACTAAATGTGGGATTAAAATATGTTACTTTTACGGTTTATCAAATACCCCCACACTTAAGCTTTTGCTTGTTCTCAAGCAAAATTCTCAACTTACAATTAAAACGAACTTTCCATAATTCATAATTCCTATCGACAATGTCTCATCATAATTCATAGATAATTTATACATGAATAACTCAACTCAGAGAACTCTAAAGATTCAATCAAGATAAGTCATAACTTTGTAGTAGTACGAAAACATAGGTGTCTCCCCTTATCTAAGTAATTACCTTTAATTCAAAACCGACAAGGATTGACATCCTCACAAAAGATTCACTCAAATCACTCGAAGTGTTGAAGGTTCATGAATAAGCACTATAAGTCGAACCTGAAAAGTTAATCCCATAGGCTTGCCTGAAAATCAAATCTCCACCACTGCATATGAGATGATACACAAATCAAAAGGTCTTAAATCAGGGTTGTAACGGGGCTAAGGTTAAAAGGTGTGGATACAGGCTAAATTAGAAGGCTAGAATCGAGATTGACTTGACAAATTACCTAACTAGAAACAATGAACTAATATAAATACTTACATCAATTGAAAGCCAATAATACCTACTATTGATAATTACTCTATAATAACGAGTATTTCCCTCACTTGAAATTTGATAATATTTTAATACGAGCTTTTTCTTCAACAATTGGAGTTTAAATGCTCTAAGCTCTTTTGTATACTACTAATATTGAATAAACTTGGATATTTTTTTAAGAACAAACTAACATAATAGAAGGAACTTTGATAATTGAAATAACCTAATTCGGCAACTGATCAAATCAATTCTCGATAGACGGGTAGTCAAAAGAATGTTGATAACAAATACAAAGGGATTTTGGGTTAATATTAGTGGGTGAGTCAATAAAAAGGTTGTTAGGATTCAACGAGGTTCACTAGGGGTTATTTATGTAGGTAGGCTTTTTAGTGGAGTGAATGGGTTAAAACCTAGGTGCCTTTATCATCTCAGTATATCAAATCATTAATATGGTCTCGACATGCATAAACGAGGCAAGTTCTAGAATAATAATTCACAGTTGACACGCTCATAATCAATAAAGTGAGCGTGAAAAAGAATATATGCTTTATAAGGCTAAAAATCTCACAAAAATTATGGGTGTTTTGACATCAATCCTTATAAATTTTGAACTTCAAGGTGATACTCAAATTCAGTTGAACAACCTATCAATTTTAATTTTTAGGAAGTAGACTTATCATGCTCGATTCTCTAGTATTCTTCAAATTTAATCATCAATGCACAATTAACTATGACTTATTCAAAGACATCAATAAAAATCATAAATCATTAGAAATTTCATCCTAATTAGTAATATGAGAAAATTACTTAAAAACAAGACTAAATTCAGGATTAATGAAAAATTAGGCATTAAATTGAGAATTATGCAAAAAGTTAGGCACTATTACCCCCCACACTTAAGATGTACATTGCCCTCAATGTACAAAGATAGATAAATAATAATTAATATAAGATCAAAAGAGAGGGACAGAGTGCCACTTCCTGAATTTTGGATGATTCTTGGCGTCTTTGGTGGCCGTGTCAAATTCTTGGGTTGGCCCAATTTCGTCCGTTTTAAGCCCGTTTTACGTTATTTTTATCCTTAGGTGCTTTCCTGAGTATAAGACATGAAAGAAAGGATTAAGAGCACCTTTTTACATAAATCAAGGATAATTCATCCAAAAGCATACTAAATGTGGGATTAAAATATGTTATTTTTACGGTTTATCAGTCTTATACGAAATTTCAAATCAACGCCAATGTCCCAGACGTGGTCTTACATTAAATCAGATATCGATGCCTACGTCGCAAACGAGGTATTATACGAAATTTCAAATC
Organism: Gossypium rotundifolium; assembly: GCA_025506655.1. Taxonomy (NCBI): domain Eukaryota; kingdom Viridiplantae; phylum Streptophyta; class Magnoliopsida; order Malvales; family Malvaceae; genus Gossypium; species Gossypium rotundifolium. Next base: position 75,690,463 of record CP106726.1, on the reverse strand, counting down.
AACGCCAACGTCCCAAACGTGGTCTTACATTAAATCAGATATCGATGCCTACGTCCCAAATGAGGTTTTATACGAAATTTCAAATCAACGCCAACATCCCAAACGTGGTCTTACACGTATTTAGATATCGAAGCCACTGTCCTAGACAGGGTCTTACACGTATTCAGATATCGAAGCCACTGTCCCAGACAGGGTCTTACATGTTTTCAAATATCGAAGCCATTGTCCCAGACAGGGTCTTACACGTATTCAGATATCGAAGCCACTGTCCCAGACAAGGTCTTACACGTATTCAGATATCGAAGCCACTGTCCCAGACAGGGTCTTACACGTATTCAAATATCAAAGCCACTGTTCCATACAGGGTCTTACACGTATTCAAATCAATGCCAACGTCTCGGACGTGGTCTTACATGATAAAACAGAACAGATACCTTTGTATTCCTAAGTTCATACAAAACTTCTCCGACTTTTCACTATGTCGACCTTATCCCAGAATTCATATACATAGCATCTCATATGCAGTCATTATCATTGACAATCATGTAAATAAAATCAATACAATACAATTACATTTATTAGCCATATGACTTACCTCGAATTCGATTTATTGGAATGAAAACGGCTACTCGTTTACTTTCGCTTTCCCGCGATCTAAGTCCATTTTTTTTTTGTTCTTGATCTAAACATATTCAGAATTAAACCTTTTATACACTAATTCATTCAATTCAATCCATACACTCATATTTTGGGCTATTTATAATTTAGCCCTCACATTTGCACATTTTATCAATTTAGTCCATTTTTCTCAAAACATCAAATTCACAAAATCCCCACATACACTTGCTTAACCGAATATATATATCACATAAAAGTCCATATTTTTCATCAAATTCACAAATTAGTCCTCCAAAATAATACTTTTACAATTTAGCCCTATTTAGCTAAATTTATCAAAACTTCAATAATAAAATATGTTTATCTAACTCATATCTTTCATTTAACAACAAAAATCACCAAAAAGCTTGACATATCATCAATAGCATCTCACACAAACATCATCAATTCACAAAATCAAGACATGAGTTTTGTAGCTCTCAAAGCAACGATTACAAAAATGTAAAAATTATCAAGAACGAATCAAAAACTAACCTTTGATTTAAGCTTGTAACAGCCGAAAATTTGAAAGCTTTAGTTCTTTCTTTTCTTTCCCAAATTCGGTAGAAAAAATGGATGAGAAAATGTTCATTTTCATGCTTTATTTCATTAAAAATATCTTAGTAACAAAATTCCTATTCTAGCCTTTTAAAAAAAATTTTTATAACATAAATAACAAGGTCATTTTTGACCAAAACCACCCACTAACTAAATAGTGGTTCAATTGCCACTTAAGGTCATAACTTAAAAAAGCCACAACACATAGGTACTTTAATAAATAGCAAGCAAGTTTCACATTTAATGTAATTTAATCCTTTTGTCAAATTAAACACACAGACAATCAAGTTAGCTTATGGAAATTTAGCACATGCTAATTCACATATTAATGGCACAGAAATAAACTTAAAATATTATACAAACTCGGATTTGTGGTCCCGAAACCACTGTTCTGACTAGGGTATAAACTGGACTGTTACAATTCTCCCCCTTAGGGATTTTTGTCCCCAAAAATCTTACCGTTAAACAGATTCAGATATTACTGTCTTATTGAGTTCTTAGGCTCCCACATAGCCTCTTCTATTCCGTGTCGATTCCACATTGCTTTTACTAACAGAATTTTCTTGTTTCTTAATTCTTTCACTTCACAAGCTAGGATACGAATCGGTTCCTCTTCATATGTCATATCAGATCAGATTTCAATTTTAGACGGAGTAATCACATGTGACGGATCAGATCGATATCTATGGATCATTGAGACATGAAATACATTATGGATCCTTTCTAGTTCAGAAGGCAACCTTATCTATATGCAACCGGCCTGACACGTTCAATAATCTCATACGGTTCGATGAATTTCAGACTTAACTTTCCTTTTCGTCCGAATCGAAGCACTTTCTTCCACGGAGACACTTTCAGAAATACTTTGTTGCCGATCTCAAACTCTATATCTTTTTGTTTCAAGTCTGCATAGGACTTCTGACGATCAGATGTTGTTTTCAAACAATCTCGGATCAGTTTCACTTTTTGTTCTGTATCTTTTATCAAATCAACCCCATGTAACTTATTTTCACTAAGCTCAGTCCAACACAGAGGTATACGACATTTACGTCCGCACAAAGCTTCATATAGTGCCATTTTCATGCTCGTCTAAAAACTATTATTATATGCAAATTCAATTAATGGCATATACTGTTCCCACGAATCATTAAACTCAAGTATACAACATCTTAACATATCTTCGAGAATCTGAATGATCCGCTCAGACTGACCATCTGTTTGCGGATGAAAAGCTGTACTGAAATGCAATTTCGCACCCAAAGCTTCTTACAATTTTCTTCCAAAATAGCGATGTGAATCTCGGATCTCTATCTGACACAATGGATAGTGGCACTCCTTGTAATCTCACAATCATAGAAATATAAAGCTCGACTAATCTGCCAAGTAAATAATCAGATTTTACTAGAATAAAATGGGCAGATTTCGTCAGTCGGTCAACCACGACCCAAATTACATCTTTCTTTCTCGAAGTCTGAGGTAAACCAGAAACAAAATCTATAGTCACTCTATCCCATTTCCATTCGGGAATCGTAATTGGCTATAACAAACCAGACGGAACTTGATGTTCAGCTTTCACTTGTTGACAAACTAAACATTTCGAAACAAAGTCAGAAATATCCTCTTTCATACCAAACCACCAATAATGTTGCTTCAAATCATGGTACATTTTTGTACTACACGGATGAACAGATAAACGACTATTATATACTTTGTTCATAATCAACTGGATTAACTCAGGGTTTCGCGGATCACAGATACGATCTCAAAATCTCAAGCAATCATCAACAACTCAAAGCTCGAAATTAGAATTAGAATTTGAATAACACTTAACTCGTTTCACTAACATTTCATTATCAACTTTCTGAACATCACATATCTGCTGTAAAAATAACATTTTTTTTCAATTCAACTAACACTGAACTATTATCAAACAAATCTAACACCCCAAGGTGAAAAACTCGATCTTACGAACCCTCTGTTGGTTAATTCCTGTTATAGCAACTTTAACTCTTTCAATTCCATTAGTGTCAATCTATACGGATCTATCGAAATAGGGGTCGTACTAGGCAATAGATCTATACCAAATTCAACTTTGCAAATCGAAGGCAATCCCAACAATTCTTCAGGGAAAACATAAAAAAAACTCACAGACTACTGGCACCGATTCAACTTTCTTTTCATATACTTTCAAATCAATCACATAAGCAAAATATGCCTCGTAACCCTTTTTAATTTAATTCTGATCTTTCAACATAGATATCACAGCAGGCCATCCATTTAAATCATTTGGCTCAATACGAACTATTTTGCCATTTCGATGACTCAAATCAATAGTCTTCCTTTTACAATTTACTATAACATTATGCAATGTCAACCAGTCCATTCTAGAATTATATCAAACTCATCAAATTGTAATAGTATCAGATCAATAGGGAAACAGATATCTCGAAACATTAACGGACAGTTCTCACTTATTTTGTCAACCAGTATCAAATCTCTTGTTCAACAGACTCTGAGCAGTCTCGGATAAAATGATCTAATGATCCACATCTGAAACAAGCTCGGTTATTTAATCTATAAATTTTGGAATGCCTTTTTCCACAATGTTTACATTCAGGTCACTTGAATCTGACATTTCCAATACTAGTCATTGAAGTTACCGGAGCTTTAGAGCTTAACTGTGATCTAACTCGATCTTTACTCGAATACCTCACATTAGCTTTTTAACTACTATGTTCATCTCAGAATTTCTTCGAGGCAGACTGAAATGATTTGCTCATAAATCTCTTTTTCATATCTTTAGCTTCAGACTCAGCTTTGCATGCTCAGGCAACTAGTACTACGAACTCTTGTAACTCCAGATTACCAACTAGCAATTGGATATTTTTATTTAGGCCATTTTCGAATCTTTTACACATTATCACTTCAGTCGAAACGTATTCCTGAGCATACTGACTTAATCTTACAAACTCTTGTTTGTATTCAATGACAGACATGTGACCTTGTTTCAATTCTAAAAATTCTTTTCGTTTCTGACCAATGAATCTCTGAATAATATATTTCTTTCTAAATTCAGACTGAAAGAAATCCCATGTGATCCATTCTATAGGAACAACCAAAATCAAAGTTTTCCACCATCGATAGGCTGCATCTTGTAACAAAGAAACAACACGCTTTATACATTCTTCAAGTGTCAGTGACATCTCACCAAATACTCGGATAGTGTTTTCTAACCAAAACTCAGCTATCTCAGCATCATCATCATTAGTAGCCCGGAACTCTTCAGCCCCATACTTACGAATCTTGTCAACCGGAGGCTTATTCCACGGATTCAAATTTGTAGTCGGAGGTATATAGGATGTTTGAGGGGGATTAACTGGGGGTGAGGGTTGCGGAACAGTCGGGTTATTCCTTACAAACTGAGTGAACCACTCACTCATCATCTAAAAGAAAGCTTGTTTAGCTTCCCCCTTTTGACCGCTCGTAGCTAGTCTTGAATTAGATGGCGCTATCCCTTGCACGGGAGTAGGCGCATTACTTTCTACGTCGTCGACTGCAGCTCTTTCGGGATCCATTACTATATGAAAATCACATTTTATACCTCAGGATTCATCACACTATCACAATTCATATATATGACATGTATAGCTAGACTCTGACACGCTACGTTAATCTGAGAATCGACTAAACCGTAGCTCTGATACCAACTAAATGCAACACCCCTTAACCCTAAATCGTCACTAGAACAAGGTTACGAGATATTACCGAAGTCAAACATAAATAAACGAGAAAATTGGGACATAATCCCGTGGCACAACTTAATTTTTTTTCAAATTTCATCATTACGACCCTAATATGGACCTACAAGACCCAAAATATGATTAGGAAATGATTTGGAACTAAATTAGAGACTTTAAAAACTTTTTCTTGAAAATAGAGGCATATGCCCGTATGGCCTGCCTGTGGGAAATCACATGGCCGTGGACAGCCCGTGGGCAGATTCTGACTTACTACACACGGCCGTAGAACTAGCCCGTGGGCGATTCTTTTGATTCTGACTTTTACCACATGGCCTGGGCACACGCCCATGTGTTTAGGCCGTGTGAAAACTGTAATTTTCACCATTTTTAGGTTATTAAAACCTACAAAATACATCTAATTCATATCCAATCATAATCATCCATTGTTTAAGCAAAACTTAACCATTTCATATGCATTAACTCATATCAAAATTTGAATCATATAGCTCATAAATTCAAGCATTTATCAACTCAAAACTTGTCAAAACACATGACTAAGTTCACTTCACAATCATATACACATATCTAGCCTATACATACCATATTAAGCTATATACATTTTCAAAAGGGTACCAAAACGAGTTTAGTAGTGTGATGACAATCCTTGACGGTCCCGAGCCTTCAGTAGCTTTTGACGACCTATAAAACAGAGAAAACGCATACAGAGTAAGCTTTACAAAAGCTTAGTAAGTCATATAAAAACAAACTCATAATAGAATTCATAATATGCAAATAGATACTTTAGCACATCCCAAACAATTATCAAATCATCACATATACTACTTAATTCATCAACTTATAATCACATTTACCATTTTTAACATTTCAAGATTCACATTTCCATATTCAATCTTACTTTTCTTCAAAAGAAAGTCATATAGGTACTTACCTCTCTTACACACTTAATGTACATTCAACGTACCTGAAACGGATATTCATTTACTTATTAACTCATAGCTCGGATTTACAATTCATTTCATAAACTTGCCCATTGAACCTTTAGAAATCTAGTAAGATGCTCAGAAAACTCGGAATAGTCGTACAAAGCTAACGTCCTAGACGAGGTCTTACATGCACTCAAATATCGATACCACAGTCCCAGACAGGTTCTTACATGAATCAATACGATGCCGATGTCCTAGACATGGTCTTACGTGTAAAGCTCATATCGTTGCCAATGTCTCAGACGTGATCTTACGTATAAAGTTCATATCGATGTCTACGCCCCAAATGAGGTCTTATACGAAATTTCAAATCAACGCCAACGTCCCAGACGTGGTCTTACATTAAATCAAATATCGATGTCTACATCCCAAACAAGGTCTTATACAAAATTTCAAATCAACGCCAATGTCCTAGATGTGGTCTTACATTAAATTAGATATCGATGCCTACGCCCCAAACGAGGTCTTATATGAAATTTCAAATCAACGCCAACGTCCTAGAAGTGGTCTTACATTAAATCAAATATCGATGCCTACGTCCCAAACGAGGTCTTATATGAAATTTCAAATCAACGCCAATGTCCCAGACATGGTCTTACATTAAATCAGATATCGATGCATACGTCCTAAACGAGGTCTTATACGAAATTTCAAATCAACGCCAATGTCCCAGACGTGGTCTTACATTAAATCCGATATCGATGTCTACATCCCAAACGAGGTCTTATATGAAATTTCAAATCAACGCCAACGTCCCAGACGTGGTCTTACACATATTCAGATATCGAAGCCACTGTCTCAGACAGGGTCTTACACGTATTCAGATATCGAAGCCACTGTCCCAGATAGGGTCTTACACGTATTCAGATATCGAAGCCACTGTCCCAGACAGGGTCTTACACGTATTCAAATACCGAAGCCACTGTCTTAGACAGGGTCTTACACGTATTCAAATATCGAAGCCACTGTCCTAGATAGGGTCTTACACGTATTCAAATCAATGCCAACGTCCTGGACGTGGTCTTACATGATAAAATAGAGCAGATACCTTTGTATTCCTAAGTTCATACAAAACTTCTCCAACTTATCACTATGTCGACCTTATCCCAGAATTCATATACATAGCATCTCATATGCAGTCATTATCATTGACAAACTCAATACAATACAATTACATTTATTAGCCATATGGCTTACCTTAGATTCGGTTTATTGGAATGAAAAAGGCTACTCGTTTACTTTCGCTTTCCCGCGATCTAAGTCCATTTTCTTCGGTTCTTGATCTAAACATATTCAGAATTAACCCTTTTATTCACTAATTCATTCAATTCAATCCATACCTCATATTTTGGGCTATTTATAATTTAGCCCTTATATTTGCACATTTTATCAATTTAGTTCATTTTTCTCAAAACATCAAATTCACAAAATCTCCACATACACATGCTTAACCGAATATATATATCACATACAGGTCCACATTTTTCATCAAATTCATAAATTAGTCCTCCAAAATAATACTTTCACAATTTAGCCCTATTTAGCTAAATTTATCAAAACTTCAAGAACAAAGTGTGTTTATCTAACTCATATCTTTCATTTAACACCAAAAATCACCAAAAAGCTTGACATATCATCAATCTCATCTCACACAAACATCATCAATTCACAAAATCAAGACACGGGTTTTGTAGCTCTCAAAGCAACGATTACAAAAACGTAAAAATTATCAACAACGGATCAAAAACTAACCTTTGATTTAAGCTTGTAATAGCCGAAAATTTGAAAGCTTTAGTTCTTTCTTTTCTTTCCCAAATTTGGTAGAAAAATGGATGAGAAAATGTTCATTTTCATGCTTTATTTCATTAAAAATATCTTAGTAACAAAATTCTTATTCTAGCCTTTTAAAACAAAACTTTTATAACATAAATAACAAGGTCATTTTTGACCAAAACCACCCACTAACTAAATAGTGGTTCAATTGCCACTTAAGGCCATAACTTAAAAAATCCACAACACATAGGTACTTTAATAAATAGCAAGCATGTTTCACATTTAATGTAATTTAATCCTTTTGTCAAATTAAACACACAGACAATCAAGTTAGCTTACGAAAATTCAGCACATGCTAATTCACATATCAATGGCACAGAAATAATATTAAAATATTATACAGACTCGGATTTGTGGTCTTAAAACCACTATTCTGACTAGGGTATAAACCGGACTGTTGCATGATTGGGCCCAAAAATTGACTTTTGAGGCCTGAAATGTTACTTAACCTTGATATTGGTTTCCGCAACGTAAGAACAATAGAATTTGGTTATATGAGATCTGTCTGATACACTAAGACTGAATTGTAAGTAACAATATTATATATGCACTATGATATCTACTCTGTTCCAGAACAATCTTTGTTGATTGTATAATGAATTAGAACGACTGAACGTATGATACGTATAATTGCATTCTGCACTAACATGTGGTGGGAGTTTGTGAAAAGGGAGGAAGTCTATATTGAAATCGTGGCTATGCCATAATAGGTATCACTCTGAATCTGGCGCTGTTCGTATATTGATCTAGAAGCTAAGCTGCGTTTCTGTGAAAGTGTCATTGAACACTCTAATGGTGTGCAGGGATGGATGGGCATTTAATGTCCAGTGGTATGTTGGGATGGCCAAAGTTGGTGTGTAACAGGTGGAAATAGGAACATTGCATCTGAATCGGATCTGAACTATATTTGAACTAGAATAGTATATGTACATATATGTTACACCTCTGCTCTGAATTTAGATTGAACATGATTCTATGTCAAACTGAATCTCTGAACTGGAATTTCTTTATAAGCAACCATTGTTGAATTACATTCTTTTATGCACTGAGTTCACAACTCACCCTTTTATTGATTGGATTTCAGGTGGTAATCAGTCTTGATCAGGTCGATGTCGCAGAAGCTCGGTCAAACATTTAACTTTCCTTTTTAGCATTACTATTAGGGGTTTATATTTTATGATGTTATAGACTTATGAAGGTCATATGTTTAAATTATTATTGTGATCAATATTACGTGACTATTGGTTCTATAACACCCCAAACCCGGCCTAGACATTACGACTGAATCTAGCATGTCACATAGTTGGGTTGCATTTTCTGTTTGCATTACCATGATTTTAGGGCCGTGGGCCCAAATTGATATTGTATGGGGCTTAGGCCCAGACTAAGACCATGACTGTGACTGAAATTGAGATTACACACTGAGTTCTTGTAACTCACCCCTCCGTTTTAACCTTGCAGGTGATCCCCAACGTTAGTGGATTTGGAGTTGTGGAGGACTCTGTGGTAGCCATACATCAGGATTTACTTTAGTCTTACTTTTATTGTGGGGGTTAATATTTTTGTCATAAGGCCGTTGGTTTATTTTCTTTAAGTTTTCTTTAATAACTGCTAAATTTATTGATACGAGGTTTTCTTAAAATGACGATAATCGTTTTCAAAATATCACTTCCTTGCGAATAACTGAACCTAATTTCTATTATAAACAGAGGTTTAGATAGTTATAACAAACAGCGTTTTTACAACAACACCATAAAAATGAAATTGATTTTCACACACAACAAAGCCAAAGTCTTAAAATAAAAATATACGAAGTTTTTAACGAGAACACAGTTTTTAAACAACCCAACCATGTGACATGCTGGATCCGGTCGTAATGTCTAGGCCGAGTTTAGAGTGTTATATTTTATGGTATCAAAGTCGGGTTACAAAACTCGACTGTGGAATGGGTTCGAAAATGTTTTCAGAATTTGTTTAAAATTTGGTTTAAAAAGTATATATCGTTATCGAAAGTATGGCACCCGAGTCTCTGGCACCAAATCTGTAAGTCCTCTTACTTTATATTTGATGATATGATGAAAGGTTTGTAGGAAGAAAACTACTAGAGTTAGTGGTAGTATACTGAAACTGTTAGCTATAGGAATTAAGACTATAGAGACTGAAACAGTAGGAAACTAGATCTACAAAAATTACTCAGACTACTATTCTTTCATAAAACATCTGTTAAAAATTACTTGAACACTAAGCTGATGCATAACACTCTTAATCAGATTAACGCGTGACATCGAGATGAGTACCAGAGGACGCAGACAAGGTACACGCGACCGCGGTAGAGGTCGAGGGGCTAGGGTTGGATCCTCAGCATCATGGAATATATCCGAAAGAGAGGCGCCAGCATCACCAGTAACTGAGACGGGGTCCCATGACTGAGCCGGGCTGATGTGCTAACTCAGCTAGTTAGGGAGGTATTGGAGGAGGTTAGAGAAATCAGTGAAGCACTTCGAGTTGGGTGCGTGGGCTGTAAGAGGAAAAGATGTTAAGGTTCTCTAGGGTCGCAGTCTCGTTCTGTGAAGCACATGAAGGCACGTCCAAACTTTTCGGCTTGCGAATATTGCAGAAGGCGTCTACAGGTGAATGCTGGAGGAGGTCAGGAGCATGTTTGAGATGTGAGTCTAAAGAGTACAGGGCTCGGGATTGCACCATCACCATTAAATCGGGTATGTTTTGTTTGGACATGGTGTTTGAGAGTAAAAAATTTTATAAATATCTGTTTGCTTTTGTGATTAGATATTTGGATGTGTAAAGGGGTTTCTAGATTTGGGTAGAAGTGTATGAGTGTTATTGGAATGAGAGTGTACAGCGGCAGCATGGTAGAATAGCATGTGTTACACACTGTTAGATAGCTGGAAATTTCGAAGACGAAATTTCTTTAACAGGGGTAGATTTGTAATGACCTGAATTTGGGCCTAGTAGAATTGAGCCCATTGGGCCTTGGGCGTGGGAGCGTTTAAATTTTTTGGAGAATAAGAGAACGGTCTTAACGCAAGTTGGGCCTATTAGGTGAGTGATTTTGGAAGGTTAGGGGGTTTCTATGAAGTCTCAGGATCAAACTTTGGCTCTAGGAAAATTTTGGTTTTAGGTGAGTAAAACCCTGAGAGTTAGTAGTAGGCTTTAAGAATAAAATATGGAGGGAAAGGACATAAAAAAAGCTTGTGGTGTAGTGGCAAAGTGACGCTACCTAGGGAGCAAGGGGAGTGACGCCACAGGGAAGCAAGGGGATCTAAGATTCAAGTCTTGGCACTTGCATTTCTTTTAGATTCTTTTTTAAAATAGAATTAGACTTTGGCTATGGACTTATCTTTAGTTGTGCATGATTTAAGACACAAGGAGTTTAGTGGCAAGGTGGCTGTGGCGTCATTGGCAGAGTAAGGAGGTAAGGAGTTTGAATCCTATAGATGGTAAACGGAAGGCTTTTATTTTGCTCAGGAGAAGATAAGAGTTTGTGTTGGAGTAGAACTCTACAAAGTGGATGGAGACTTGGTCAATCATGTTTGAATGGAAGGTGGAGAGGAGATTGAGGAGTTTGAATTGGTCAAGGTTGTTGGGTGATTTCAAATGGGGGAGGAAAAAGGGGAGAGAATCATGGGATTCAATTGAGGGAAAGGGTTGGTCAAATTTGGGGAAGGGGGATAGGAAAATTCGGCCAAAAAAAGTTTTTGGGATTTTTGGGGAGAGGGCATATTCGATTGTGCCAAGGGTTGTGCCGAATTTGTGTAGTAGCTTCTAGGGTCATTTTCTTCTCTCATTTTTGGTGTTTGGAAAGTTTTTCTTTAGTAGCTTTTATTTCTCATTCTTTTGGTGCTTTCTTAACCTCTCGAGACTTTTTCCTTTCAACTACATTTTTTTTAGTGCTTACTTTCTTTAGCCGAAATCCCAGCCTCTATTATTCTCCTTTTTCTCATTTGTTGGCCGAACCTTTTCTTTCTTCTCATCTCATCTCGCTTTTCTTGGCTTTTCTTCATAGCCGAATGCACGTCTTCCTTTCTACATCCTTTGTTGTGGGCGTTTAGTGAATCGTTAAGCCTCGTTCTTCCATCTTCTTATCTGCATTCCATCGGTACTTGCTACCTTTTGCTGCTGAATCTTCTCTTCCTATTCAGTTCCTCTCTGGTTGTAAGGTAATGCTTCCTTCTTTGCCTTTCTTTCTTTTTTCTACTAAGGCCGAAGTACTTTGTCTTTAACTCTCTATTTTCTAGGCCAAATTCTCTAGCAAGCAACGGGTGGAGATTGTTAACGTTTGGGTTTCGGAAGGTTTTTGGTAAGAGCTGAAACTCTTTGAGGGAAGGCATTAACTGCCGATTCTAATTCTTTTGGTTCCTAGTACGCTTCTAACTTCTCCTTTTTCTTTTAGTAGATATCATCATTTAGGGCGCTCGTACTTAACTCCCTTTGTCCAAGGGATCTGTTTCCACCGTTTATAAGGGTAAGTAGCATTAAACACTGTTGGATTTCTTTCTTGTGCCGACTATTGGTAGAGGCTAACCCCTGTGCATCAATCAATTTAGGAGTTTTTTGCTTTAGCCATTAAAGAGGCAAAACCGAATAGTGGTCAATCAGTTGAAGAAGGTTATATCTTGTGATAAGTAGTGGTTGACGATTATTCGGATTCAAGTTTTTAATTATGTATTATCGGTGATTAGACTAATGGGTTGGGACAGTTTGATCTCATAGGTGCATAATCTTGAGGGTTCAATCTACACTCGTAACAGGTGTGTAATCTCACACCCTTCTGAATGATTGCATATTGTGTTTTGCAAATCGACCAAAAAGTTGAAAAGCCAGAAACCGACATCGGTACCCGCTCGAGCGTGTGAGCGCTCGTAGTGGTAAAATGGAGTCTGAGTAATGATGGTAAGACGTGGAGAGTGTCACGAGTACTGTAACACCCCTAACCGGTATCCGTCGCCGGATGAGGGTTACAAGGCATCACTCAACAAACCACAAGTCAACTTATACATATTAATTTTAATGCGTTAATAAACATACCACATCTAATATCATTTACCATATTTGATACGAATTTCATTCAAGTAACTAAAGTACTATTTATTTGGGTCTTTTCGCACACTATAGCCGAGTATATATATATACGCCATTTCCCTTGTTCAATTCATCGTCATTGTACCAAACATTTTAGAGATATATATATATATATAGAACCGAAACTTTACTAAATAAATTCACACCTAGATCACAACAATACTAGTAACCGAAAACCTTTATCTACACCTTTACACGCATATGCCATAGTTTAATCATTAACCGAACTCGTCCAATAAATATAGGTAATAAGTATAACATCATTCACCCATTAAGACTTTATTATATGATACCCTTAATATATCCACAGCATTCGAATATCACACACACATAATATATATAATACCAAGGAACAACTTCCAAATTAGCTTATGATAAGAACCGAACCTACATGATTACTAGAGCTAATATCAAACACATTTTAAAACAACATCAACATAGAGACTTAGCCATTTTCACATGGCAATTTATAAACATCTCGATCAATAAAGTCTTAAAAAGAGTGATATAGCCTATACATGCCATAATAGTCATAATTTACTACTTCAAAAGGGGTACCAAAAATAGGTGATAGTGTGGTGAGCTTCCGAAGTGATCCCCGAGCACAAATTGAGCATCCAAAAGTAACCTACGCGTTTAGAAAATAACCAAAAACAAAGTAAGATTTCGTAGCTTAGTAAGAATTAAGCAATTAGTTTCCATTCCCATAACTTATTCAAATAAAATAAATAAATAAATTAATTAATAACCCTATTTATGTATAATCATTAAACTGAATAACCAAACTCTCCAAAAGTTGAATGCATAACCGCATTCTAAATAATTTATGTACATAATACATATTAAATAAGTATTCCATTTACACAACAATTTCTATCATTCTTAAGGTTATAAAGATGATACTTACCTCTAGTTTGCATACCAACCCCAAACTTAGTCATGCATGCATATACATAGGATAATGTACTCAATCATTCTTGTATACTTATTTGCATCTATAATAGAAATATTTAAAACGAACCTCACACCTTCACATTGTTAAAATGGTTTAGCAACGTCTCACACACTTAGTGCTATTACTTAATATTTCTCGTAACGTATCACTCACAGAGCCGTTACTTCATGCTTATCGTAACGTATCGCTCACATAGAGCCGTTACTTCCTGCGTATCGTAACGTATCGCTCACATAGAGCCGTTACTTAAGAGTTTCCGTAACGTGTCGCTCACATAGAGCCGTTACTTACAAATTTGCACGTATAGTGCTCATTGAACCATTTCGCACAACTTTTGCTTCTCATAACTTGTTATTCATTCGATATGCTTACTTTATATATATAATTTACGTTCACCTTACACACAAGAAAATACACTTATATGTATATCAAAGTATTCAATATCCCAAGTACTATATTACGTTCAGACTATACGACATCAAGCCATCATCAACTCCATTTAGTATGCCTGAATCTCATTATAATGTCATTATCAAAATTTCCTATTTCATGCACCTAAATACAACAATCAAGTGCCATCACCATCGACTATCTCTTATCAATTTCATATATATATATATATATATATTTGACAATACATTGAAATAAACTATCACCATTCAACTTAAACTTATAAAGTATAATTTCAATTTAATTCCATTGCTTAAAACTTACTTCGATAATCGACCAAATAAGCTTCCCGGTTACTCGTCTAGCTTAGCCCTCCCCCGATCCGTTTCCAAATCTTTCCTTCCTTGATCTAAAACCAAATTTAAAAGAATCTATTCAAATAAATTTCATACATTGCCATTTGAAACATTTAATACTACCATTCTTTCAATCTATCATTCATAATTTGAAACTTTTACAAATTAATACTAGTTCCTTTCATTCATTCGAACATATATAAATAAAAAAAAATTTATACCCCTTAATCCAAAGCCGAATACTCCTCAAGCTAATTAAATCTCTTTATAACATTAAAATAATTCATAGCATGTAATTTACCAATTTGCAATTTACTCCTCTAATTTCACTTTCTTGCAATTTAATCCCCAAAGCAAAGAACACTCAAATCATATAAAATTTGAATTTATTATAAGAGGGCCGAATTTTCCCCTTCACTATACTAGACTGAACAAACCGTATGTATAACCTTTAGACCTTCATTCATAAAATTTTCTTAAAAGCTAAACCATCACACATCCATTTCATATAATTTCCATACTCAAACATGTTAATTCCTAACCTATGTTTAACATTCTATCATCAAACAAAAGAAAATCAAAACATCCTCCCATGGCCGGACCTAGATCATGGTGAATGTTCCAAAATTTTCACATGGTCTTGATAGTGTTCAAGATGACTAGCTTAAAAGTGCAAAAATTTACAAAGAATCAAGCTTAATACTTACCTCAATTTGACATGAAATGGCCGAATGAAACAAAGATATTAGCTTCCCTTTTCCTTTGTGTTTTCGTGAAGAAAAAGATGGAGAGAAAGAGATAATAAAATTTTTCTTTTCTTGTTTACTAACATCAATGAATAAATTATCATCCCACTAACTTAATTTAATAATATAATAAACAAACATTAGTGCTTTTCATCATGCTTGCCATCCACTAACCTTATTTTAGGGAAAATTGACATACAAGCCCATCCTTTCAACAATACTACAATTAAACCCTTCAATTTAATGAATGCTACTTTTACTACTTCATCAATTTGATCCTTTCTCTTAATTCAAACACACCAAAGCAATAAAATTCACACATTTCAACACATATTCACTAAAATTTTACTACACATGAAAACAAAATAATATTATGAGATTTTTTTTTGGCTCGGATTCATGGTCCCGAAACCACCATTCCGATTAGGGTCGTAATTGGGCTGTTACAAGTATTCTCGCGAAGCTGGGGCTGTAACAGGCCTAACTGAGCCGAAATGGGCTTAACGGGCCCAATGGGCTATTCAACCCACGTGGGTGAAATTGATGGAAAATTGTAAAAGGGTAAGTGCAGATGTGAAATATGGAAATCTGAGACCGAAATATTGCGAATTGAGCCACACGAGCGTGTGGGCCCGTTTCGGCCTAAAATAGATTTTAGGCCCAATAGCTTCGTAGAGACCCAAAAAGGGGCTCGTGTCGCTCAAAGCAACAATAGGCTTTGAAAAGGCCGTTAGTTGGTAAAAATTATCGAAATACCCCTGGTTTGTAAAATTACCGAAATACCTCTAGTTTGTGAAATTATCGAAATACCCCTACAGGGTAAATTATCGAAACACCCCTAGAGGGTAAATTATCGAAATACCCTTGGTGGGTAAATTACTGAAATACCCTTGGTGGGTAAATTATTGAAATACCCTTGGTGGTTAAATTACTGTTATACCCTTAGAGGTTAATTAGTACGATTGTGTGTATTCTGTTTAATTGTTCATGATGGTAATTTATTTCATACATCATTTCGATATGTGCTTTGCATACATGACATTTTGCATGGGTTTGGGATATTGATGATGAAGGAAGTGCTATACTGGTGGCTATGCCACATTATCTCGATTTCGAGTGGCTCACCACATATCTGAGATATTAGCGACTTTCTTTGCATTTATCTTAGTAGCTCATTGCATTCTTGGAGTGTAGGGCGGGGTGGGTTGACTTGGTCCC
This sequence comes from Gossypium rotundifolium, assembly GCA_025506655.1. Taxonomy (NCBI): domain Eukaryota; kingdom Viridiplantae; phylum Streptophyta; class Magnoliopsida; order Malvales; family Malvaceae; genus Gossypium; species Gossypium rotundifolium. Next base: position 75,673,906 of record CP106726.1, on the reverse strand, counting down.
CACATGGAGTGTAGGGCTAGTACGGGTGGAGTGTAGCGGATGGACTAGTAGGTTGGGTTGCATTTTCTGTTTGCATTACCATGATTTTGGGGCCATAGGCCCAAATTGATACTGTATGGGGGTTAGGCCCAAATTGAGACCATGACTGTAACTGAAATCGGGATTACACACTGAGTTCTTGTAACTCACCCCTCCATTTTAACCTTGTAGGTGATCCCCAGCATTAGTGGATTTGGAGCTGTGGAGGACTCTGTGGTGGCCATACATCTGGATTTACTATCGCGCACTTAGTAAATTTTCGTTTTGTTTTACTTTAGTCTTACTTCTATTGTGGGGGTTAATATTTTTGTAATAAGGCCGTTGGTTTATTTTCTTTAAGTTTTCTTTAATAACTGATAAATTTATTGATACGAGGTTTTCTTAAAACGACGATAATCGTTTTTAAAATATCGCATCCTTGCAAATAACTGAACCTGATTTCTATTATAAACAGAGGTTTTAATAGTTATAACAAACAAAGTTTTTACAACAACACCATAAAAAGGAAACTAATTTTCATACACAATAAAGCCAAAGTCTTAAAATAAAAATATACGAAGTTTTTAACGAGAACACAGTTTTTAAACAACCCAACCATGTGACATGCTGGATCCTGTCGTAACGTCTAGGCTGGGTTTAGCGTGTTACACCATCTATTCTAGTTTTGTGAAGTAAGACAAAACTTAATAATAAGATACTTATCACAGCATTTCTGAACAAACTTGCATTTAAGTTAAATATAATGAGAATGATGATGGCAAATAAGTAGAAGACAGGAAATTGCAGTTGAAACTTAGGATAATGAGAATTTCTCACTCAAGAATGCATATCTAAAACTACATGGAATCAATTTATGCATGAAGTGCCAGTGGATATAGTAACAGGTCTGTACGAAACAACAAACACTACCTTCATTTGCTAACAATTTCTAATTTTAACAAGCAAAATATATGAATCAGACATTCATGCATAAGAAAGATCGAACCAAAGTCACAAATGGGGCATGTACCACTATTTCCACGCACCAAACTGGAACATTCATGCTTCATCAACTGGTAGTCTCCATGAAATCCAGAGGTTTCAGATTCAATATTATATGCTTGAACATGCCAAAACTAATAATAATAAGAAACTTATCAGTGCAACAAAAACGATAAAGCTTAGCAACATAATGCTTTCGATAAGTCATTAAGAAATGATGTGGTATCATGCAATTTTATAAAAGAATCATCTTAACAGACAAATGACTAAAATGAACAATAATAAAGACAACACTTTAAAAGATGAGATAATTAAAACACGCTATTTAACAATCCCACCAATTTGAGTATTGGAGTTTTATTGATCCACTACGGATTCCATTTGCACCAAGGATTTAAAGTAAGTTCCTATAGTCCTTCTACAAATAGGGAGATTAGAAGTTCAATGGAAATACATTAATGTGATGTTACAAAATGCAATAAACTAAACATACCAACACAACATATGCTGCATGAAAACAACTTCGATTAGAAAAAATGGAAACTCGATAAATTTTATAACATACAAATTAAGAAGTCTGATAAATGCGTCAGACCAAATATCCTTTAGGATCTAACAAAAAAAAAATTAAGAAGTAAGACAACCCCAAATAGTCTTTTGGAAAAAAAACAATAAGAGATGAGTTCTTCCCAAAGACAAGTACATGTAACACCAAATGAATATTTATATATATGTATGTATATATTACAGAAGAGGAAGTGTTTAGCGGAATCCTTACTGGGTTTTGCAGCTGATCAAAAACCCAAAAGAAAGCACATAAAAATTCCCAAGATTGGAATCTGTAATTCAAGTGAAGTGTGAAGAAAGAGCTTTTCTTTTTTGGGTTTTAAATGAAGACAAAAGAGGGTTCAAAGGCAGACTCTGAATACTTCTTGAAGGCAGGGGGAAGGAAAGAAAGGAGAATGGTATTAGCTAAGCGATGGGGGCGTTGCTCATCTCATTGCAAGGTTGTCGTTCCCTCTTTTAGTGGAATATGGAATTTTCTGAGTAAAGCCTTTATCTTTTTCTCAACCTTTGTCTTTACTTTCCCTCAAGTTTCCTCTTCAATTAAATCAAAAAACTTAACCCAAATTCAAATTTTTAAATTGAACAGAAAAAAGTAAAGAAGATTGAACAGAAAATCGATTGAAAGGGGAAAAGAAAAGTTGAAAGAGGTGAAAAGGAATCAGGAAAAAAAAAAAACGCGTCTGAATTCATATCCTTGGGGAGATGAAGATGAAGGGCTTGAAGAGGAATAAATCTGGAGAGGATGGGAAGGAGGCAGGCTATTTTGGTCTAAAAGGGTAAACGGCATGGTGTTGAATGGATATTCAAACCCCCAGCCCCTGCATAGGTAAACGGTGAGATAAGGGAATGAGGGTATAAGGGTATAATAGTTATTCCGTGGAATCACCTAAACGGTGAACCAAACAGATGCTCTACTGTAACGGGCAAAATTAGGGGGGAATGGAATTGCTATTCCACCCAATCAAACGTCACGTTAAGGTTTAAGGTTTTGAATATAAATAAAATATTTATGTAAATGAGACTTTTAAAGAGACTTTATTGAAGATTGAAATCTCAGATTATTAATAAGTAAACATGTCTACCCGTCAAACTATGTTTGGCAATCCTTTGACCCAAAAAATTTAAAAGTATCAATTTAATATTTTTTAGAATTACTACTATGAAAAAGTTTAAAAGTATCAATTTAATATTTTAGTTATAGCTCAATGGCTAAATTGGCTATTAGCCCTTCAAATTAACATGCCGTGTAATTCTCTTAATAGAAGTTAACGGATAAGTGACCAAAATATAATATTTCGATAATTTTAGTGACAATTATATAACTTTTGAAAGTTGAGTGACTGAAATTTAATTTTAATCAAAGGGTAAGGTCAGGTGAATCAATTTACCTAAAATAAATATAAAATCATTCTATAACACACTTGAAATGATATTATAAACGTTAGCTCATTATAAGAGGAATAATTACCTTATCCAGTCATATCTATATATAACTATAAATTAAAGGAAGGTCCACCTTCCTCCGTTGACACACTTCACTTGAGGTGTGTTATTACTCTCTTTTTTTTTTTTTTTGCATTTTAAAAAATGTTAAATTTTAGTTTTGATCCTCTATTATATCTAATATTGAGATTTGATCTTTATACTTTAATTTCTAACATAATTTGATCCCTATATTTTTATAATGTTATTAATTAGTTCCAATAGTTGATATAGTTAACTTTTCGATTAAAGTATTACGTAGTTATATATAATTTGAAAGCTCTAAGAGTGTCATTATAAGGTGATGGTTAAATTTCAAATTTGGCCCCTAAACTATGTTGGAACTTGACATTTAATCTATATATTTTAATTTCTAACATGATTCGGTCTAGGGGTTTTCATAGTTTGGTTAAAACCGAATTAATCGACCAAACCGATCTAATTCAGTTAATCGGTCGGTGGCTAAATTAAGTTCGGTTGGAGGCTAGTTAATGGGTTTTTTTTTTTTTAATTTTAGTTTTTGGTTAATTCGGTTCGAAATCGGATAATTAACAGAATTAATTGAAATAAATAATATGTATTATATATAAAATAATTTTATATTAGCAATGTATTTTTGAACTATAATTTTTATATTAATTGAAATAAATAATATATAATATATAATATATATTTTTGAGCTATTTAAAAAAAGAAGAAAATGACCGTTAGCAATGTATTTTTTTTATATGTTTTATACTCATTTTAACCAAAAGACAAAAACATATAAATTTCGATTAATTCAGTTAACAGGTCGAATTAACTGAATCATTTCGGTTCCGATAATGTTTAGAGATTTTTAAAGTTCGCGTAATTCGGTTAATAGTAATTCGATTCGGTTAATAACTGAACTGACCGGTTGAACACCTCTAATTCGGTCTCTTCATTTTTATAATGTCGTTAATTAGTCAAAATAGTTAATATTTTTAACTATTTCAATCAAAATGTTGATGAACATTATTCCAACAGAAAAAAATTCTAATAAATAATTTCAACTTCATTTTACTTTTACATGACTATCAAGTATATATATATATATAATTTCAAAATGTGAGACCAAATAACTGAACAGGAGAATCTTATTGGTGGTAAGAAATAGATTAAAATTAAAATATCACACAAGATACTAGTATGTGTTGTGTTTTTGTTTTATGAAAACCAAAATATTTATTAATAATAATAAATAAATAATTCTTTGGTCATAGTTCATTCCCATGGACTCACATTTATAATTTGAATAGATGGCTGAGAGGTGGCGAGGCTTTTTGTTTTCGTAGGTAGGGTCTCTTTTACATGATTGTTTGGAAATCAAGTAAAAGTGAACCCGCCGTCCCCCTCTTTTATACGTTTCGGCTTCCAATATCTCTCTCTCTCTCTCTTAACACATGCATAAGTAATATATATGTATGTACCCAGAGCAAGAAACACAATCCAGTTTAAAATTTAGGGTAAATTATATTATTAGTGACTAAATTATAGATAAATTTTTGTTTCAATCATTTAACTAAAAAAATTATAATTTAATTATTGAATTAATCAAAAATTTTCATTTAAATCACTAAGTTGTTAAAATCAATGTCATATAGCTTTCTTTATTTGTACTGTCTGCATTAATCAAAAACTTTTTTCCTTTTTTTTTTTTTTTTACAGTTCAATTTTTTATGTGAAACAACTTTGAAAGTCACGAACTTGAGAACCACAATTCAAATAACTTTTTTCTGATATTAAGGTCCTTTTTTTTACTAAAATTGTTAATTTAACATTAAATGAGACGTTAGATCTTATGTGACATAATTTACAACGAAAATTAAAAAAAAAATGAATGTTGTAAAAATAGATGATGTAAAAATCTTGGTGTTGATGTAAAAATTTATTTTAGCCATTTGTATTTTTTTTTTTTGTCAAATCTCCCCAAAATGTATGAAAAAGTAAACGTTTGCTAACTTTGCTAGCGTGTCATACATGTGGATGACATGTCACCATTTAACTAATTTTTTTAAAATTTAAAGAATGTATTTTATATATTTTATATTTTTTAATAATTTTATATATTTTAATTTTTTAAAAATTATAATTATTTTTGAATTTTAAAATGTTAAACAAAAGTTAAATGTTAACATGCCATCCACGTATATACCATGTCAACAAAGTTAAAAAAAATAATTTTTTCATTCATTTTGAGATGATTTGACAAAAAAAATAAGTTTAAGGGCTAAAAAGGTGAAAATTAAATGAATAACTAGAATATTTTTTTTGTAAAGTTAGAAAGTCAAATAAATCATTATGCCTTTTTCATTTATAAAATTATATATATGTAATTTAATATTGTCTTAATATGTACGTTTAAACTATAGTAATATATATTACCATATATTTAAAATTTTAAGTATTATAAAATACATAATATATAAAAATAATACAATATTATAAAATAAGTTGGGCTTGGGCCTTGAAATCTTGAGCCCAAACTTAGCCAATATTTTAAACGAGTCTCTTTTTTTTGTCTAAACCTATTTTTGGGTTTAATAATTTTATGCAAACTCTCTCAAATTTTGAGTGGACCTTCGAACTTAGGTGAATAGCTTAACCCTTAAACAAGTTTAATTGCGATATATAATCAAACCCAAATGACTAAACATGATATGAATATATCTTAAAATAATATAAACTTGAAATGATCCGACTTGAAAAACCTAACCTTCAAATCCAAAACCAAAATACTCAAATTTAGAATTAACTACAACTGGAAATAACTAAAAAAAACAAATCAAATTAAATTAGCTGGAATCAAAATTAACCCCAAAATGTTGTCGAACTAACGGATGTCATCTTGAAAAAGAAAAAGAAATTATTTGTGAAGTGTACGGATAAGTAAAAGATGTGTTAAAAAAGTAGCATTAAAATCACAATCTTTGACTTTTCTTCTTTATTAATAAATGAATTTGATTTTATTTAAATTGTCTTAACCTAAGCCCAACCATTTATTTGTAATTAATTATATTAGAAGGCATATAAAAGTAAACATGTATAAGACTTGTGGAGATAGAAAAGAAATGATATAAAAGGTTTTTGTTTTGTCTTTCTATTATATTATCTCCTTTTATTGTTATTTTCTTTAATTTAGATTATTTCTTATATGGTTCAAGAACCACGAGAATCAATGACTGCTCAAAATGTGCTTGGGAATAATATTTTTTTTTCCTCATAGTCACTACCTCTCTTCCACGATGACCTAAGTCTAATAAATTTCTTTTGAAATTTGATTTGATTTCTATTAATAAGTTTAATTTATTTAATTCTCTATTCGCATCTTTATGAATTTATAAAATACTTCTTGATTTTCTATGTGGAGGTATTTGTTTTATTTTTTTATTGGTTCTTTTTTTTATATAGTTAATTAGTTTGATTTTAATTTTGATTAAGATATATGATCATTGAGGGATGTGAGTGAAAGTATTTACTTGCCATAAACTTTGGGATCTCCACCTTGTTTGCATATTCTTATGAATGCACTTATCTATTGTAAACATGTATATGCAATGACTAAAGTTTGGGGTTCAAATCTATACATGCTTGAGAATCATATAATCTTACACTTAGGAGTGATAGAACAATTTAAGTTTGTGTGTAACGCCCAAAATTTCTTAGTTTTGAATTGCCAAAATATGTTAAGTAATCAATTTGGTTTGATGACTAAGTGTTTTGTTTATGTGTTTGAGATATTGTGTTCAAATCTCTTCCCTTGAATTTTTGTTATTTTTATTTTTTCATTTGACTAGTCACATGTTGGTTATCTTTTATTCTTGTAAATTTGTTGATAAGAATGAGCTTGCAGGTTCAGTGGTAAGACTTTGGCTTACCTACAAGTCTTAATTTTGAATCTCGTTGTAATAACCCAAACTTAGCCTAGACGTTATGGCCGAATCTGACGGTGCCACGTGAAAGGGATTTTGCAAATGTCTAACTTGATAAAAAACCTCAAAACTCATAAACCCTTTATTACTTTCGTTACATTCAAAACATGTTTTCAATTAGTCCACTTGCCTTAAAACATATCATTTCAGCGGAAGCTTATTTTGAATAAAAGCGTTCATGTTTAGAAAACAGTACAATATTTGTAAAACCTTTGTTTTTAGTAAAATCCGAATTATAACACATTTAGCAAATTTTAAAATCATAGAATTTCAGCCTAGCTCGGATTAAAACAAAACAGTCCATAAAGTCCGAATTACATAAAATAAAACCTAGATTAAACCAAAACATAAAAATTAAATCGTAATCATAACCAGTTCAATCATGTGGTTACCGAGAGGCTCCGTTGCACTGGTCCGCCTAACTTTGTGGATTACTTGTATAGAATAAACAAAAGGAGTGAGTTTACGTAAACTCAGTGTGTAACCCCACAGAATTAAGCATACACACAAGCAGCAAACTCAGGATCAGTCAGATACAGATTCGGGCCTAAGCCCATCACAGATACAGATGCGTATTAAGGCCTAAGCCCATTTCATGTACAAATGCATATATATAGATCGGAATTAGAAATCAGATATCCTACCCCTATCCTCTACACACTATCTCCGACCACCCTTACACACCATGTGGGGGTTTAAAACACCCACTTAGCCCTACACACCATGTTGTACAGATGCGGCATATCAGATATAATGCAGCCATGCTGCCAAATAACAGGCATAGTCTACCTTTTAGAACACTTCCTCCAAAAATATATATCATCCCACCCCAATAACAGTAACAAATCATACATACAGAATTAACAGATAATAATACTTTTATTAACAGATAACAGAATGTCGTACGGATCAGTAATCAGACATACTCAATGTTCACATGCTCAGTATAGAACATAAGTCAATCAGATCATATAGTTTAGGGTTTAGTTAGCCCTTTTCGTCTCTACAGTAGGTCCACAGTCGTTTGGGATGACCCGTACAACCTTAGGGAAAAATTTAGATAAATGGGCCCACATGCCTGTGTGGCCCACACGCCCAAATTGGCCTTGTCCGTGTGGCCCACACGACGTGGCCCAATAAGTGACATGCCTGTGTGTCATGCCCGTATGGGCCCACACGCTAGTGTGGCCTACACGGCCCAACTTGGCCTACCCGTGTGGCCCACACGGCCACGCTCGAGCCACCAAACTGTCGTGTATTGCACACAGCTAGCCTTTCATCGATCACACGGCTTGCCACACGGCCGTGTGGTGCCGATAATGGCATTTTTTAACTTTTGCCGAAGCTTCTTTTTCTGAGTTTTAGGTACATATCTGGTAGTGTTTCGCAGCGAAAATACTCTTGAGTCTCTGGGAACCTAAAATCGATCAATTAACATCACAATCAGTCACTTAAATCGACACTTAATTAGAACCTTAAAGAGACAGACAAACCTTTATCCATAAAAAATTCTTACCTTCGACCGACCGATGGTGATTCCATGCACTACAACACCGTTTGGGAAGAACTTCAACCCATTAATCATTTCCTAACACAAAACAACCCCCTTCATTAACACACTAGCCACAAAAATTAAGATTGAAATCACTGAAGCCTTACCAAACGAACGTAGTCAGAAGGTGCACAGAAGGAGGCAAATTTGGATAATCGAAAAGGAAAGAAAGAAGCAAAAATTCGACAGAGGAAAAGATGGGAGAATTGAAGTAGAAAGATTCTTGGAAGATAAGGGAGAAAATTTAAAAAAGAAATAAAAATAAAAATATTTTGATAACTCCCTCATCCCACAAATATCTCTCCCACTAACACCTCAACTCAGAATTCCATCTGCACTAAAACACTTGCGCAAAATTGAGCAAAATAAATACCTATGCTTGCGCAGGGACTCGAACACATGATTTTTAACAAACCCACACTCCACCTAACCACCAAACCAACAGGCCCATTTTGATATGGTTTTACTATTAAATTAATATAAGCCCACTATGCAAGTTAAAGGCTTACATCAGAAAAATACCAAAATTTGCCAAAGGCAAGGTTTGAACTTGGGACCTCACACACACACCCAGAACACTTAACCACTGAAGCAGATACATATTTATGTCAATATTATACAGAAACAAACATAAGAATTTTGGGGCGTTACAACTCTACCCCCTAAAAAAAATTCGACCTTAAAATTTACCTGATCAGAATAGATGAGGATACTACTGACGCATTGAGTCATCAGGTTCCCACATGGCCTCCTCAGTTCTATGATTCTGCCACAGAACCTGCACTAATGGTATGCACTTCCTCCTTAAAAACTTAACGTCTCGCTCTAGAATCTGAACTAGCTCTTCCTTAAAGGTCAAATCTGGCCTCACCTCGATATCCTCAACGGAGACTATGTGAGATGGGTCAAATCAGTATCGCCTCAACATCGAGACGTGTAACACATCATGAATGTGGTTCAGTTCAAGAGGTAGCTTCAACTGGTAAGCAACTGGTCTCACACGCTTCAGAATTTGGTACGGTTCAATAAACCTAAGGCTCAACTTGCCCTTACGACCAGACCTCAGAATTTTTTTCCACGGAGAGACCTTAAGGAAAATAAAGTCCCCCGCAGAATATTCAATCTCACGCCTCTTCAGATCCGCGTAGGATTTCTGTCTATCAAAAGCTGCCTTCAAATGATCCCGAATCAATCTAACCTTATCATCAGTCTCAGAAACCAACTCAAGACCTAAAACTCGATGTTCGCCCAACGCAGTCCAACACAAAAGAGTACGACACTTACGACCATATAGAGCCTCGTAAGGTGCCATCTGAATACTCACTGGAAATTTTTATTATAGGGGAACTCGGTTAGCGGCAGATAGTCCTCCCAACTCCCTCGAAAATCTATCACACAGCTCTGAAGCATATCCTCTAGTATTTGAATCACCCTATCAGATTGACCATCTGTCTGAGGATGGAATTTAGAACTGAAGTCCAACCTTGACCCTAGAGCTTCGTGTAATTTTTTTCCAAAATCGAGAAGTGAAATAAGGATCTCTATTAGAAATAATCGACACTGGAACCCCATGCAGTCTAACTATCTCAGAGATATACAACTTCGCTGGCTTCTGTAGAGAATAATCAGTTCGAACCAGAATGAAGTGGGCAGACTTGGTCAATTAATGCACGATGACCCAAACAGAATCCTTTTTAGTAGGTGTCAAGGGCAACCCACTAACAAAATCCATCGTCACTCGTTCCTACTTTCATAGGGGATCTTAACTGGCTGAACGAACCTGAAGGCAATTGATGTTCAGCTTTAACCTGCTGACATGTCATACATTTAGCCACAAAATCCATGACCTCATGCTTCAAACTTGGCCACCAGTATAACTCAAGAAGGTCGTGATACATCTTACTGCTGCTGGAATGCATAGATAAGGGCTACTATGCACCTCCCTCAGAATCGACTGCCTTAGATCCACATCATTCAATATACAAACCCGACCATGGAAACAAAATACCCTATCGTTATTCAGTCCAAAATCCCAAGTGCTGGCACTCTTAACCTAACAAAACCGTAACCTTAGAGACTCATCCCCAACTACTTATCTCAGATCTGCTCAATCCAAGTCAGCTTAATTTGTAACTCGGCCGACTGACTCCCATTATCAAATAAACTAAGGCGAGCAAACATCACCCTCAAATCAGACATCGCCCTATGACTTAGAGCATCGGCCACTACATTAGCCTTACCAAGATGATACTCGACGGTGCAGTCATAATCTTTGAGCAGCTCAATCCATCGGCGTTATCTAAGATTTAATTCTTTCTGAGTAAGGAGATACTTACGGCTCTTGTGATCGGTGTAGATGACACACCTTTCACCATACAAATAGTGCATCCAAATTTTCAGTAAAAAAACCACAACAGCCAACTCGAGGTCATGCGTCGGATAATTCCCTTCATGTGTCAGAACGCAACCCAATCCAACATGCAATGCATCACTGTACACTACAAACTCCTTTCCAGATTCAGGTTGTATCAGAATAAGAGCTTGAGTAAGAACAGACTTGAGCTTCTCAAAGCTTTCTTGTTGTGCATCAGTCTAGACAAACGACACACCCTTAAGTAGGAGCTTAGTCAACGGCACAACAATCAGAGAGAAACCTTCAATGAAACACCGATAGTATCCCGTCAAACCTAGAAAGCTACGGATTTCAAATACATTCTTAGGCTATTTTTAATCTAGCATAGCCTCAATTTTGAGGATTAACACGAATCCCTTCAGCAGAAACCACATGCCTCAGAAAGGTCACTTCTCGTAGCCAGAACTTACACTTGCTAAATTTAGCGTACAGTTGCTTCTCATGCAGAATCTGAAGCACTACTCTAAGATGCTCATCATACTCATCCTCGATCTTAGAGTATATCAGAATGTCGTTGATGAAGACCACGACGAACTGATCCAGATAATGCTGAAATACTTACTTTATTAGATCTGCGAATGCGACTGATGTATTTGTCAACCCGAAAGGCATAACTAGGAACTTGTAATGTCCATGACGAGTCCTAAATGCCATCTTATGTACATTCACCTTTTTAACCCTCAACTAGTGATACCTTGAATAGAGATCGATCTTAGAGAACACAGAAGCCCTTCAAAACTGATCAAATAAGTCATCGATCCTTGGAAGTGGATGCTTATTCTTAATGGTCAGCTTGTTCAACTGTCGATAATCTATACACATCCTCATGGTCCCATCCTTTTTCTTAACAAACGGAACTGGTGCTCCCTACGGAAACACACTAGGACGAATAAAACCACGGTCTAAAAATTCTTGCAGTTGAGCCTTGAGTTCTGTAAGCTCTTTTGGTGCCATACGATAGGGAGTGATGGACATCGGGACTGTACCCGGAGTAAGCTCGATCCCAAACTCAATCTCTCAGTTGGGAGGCAATCCCAGTAACTCCTTAGGAAAGACATCCAAAAAATCCTTTACTGTTCTGATATTCCCAACAAAAGAGTCCTTAGAACTAGAAACACTTACATAAGCCAAGTACGCCTCACACCCTTTTTGGACCAGTTTCTCAGCCACAAGCGCGAAGATCACGTTAGACAAATAATCCCGATGCTCTTCGATCACAACCATCTCTTCGTCCACCTCATTTTTCAAAACAACCCTCTTAGTCGCACAATCTAGACTAACCAGGTGCTTGACCAACCAGTCCATACCCAAAATTATATTAAACTCCCCAAACAGAAGCTCTATCAAATCCGCCAGAAAAAACAGTTCCTTGTACCACTAAGGGTACATCCCTATAAAGTTTACTAACCCGAACAGATTGCCCCAACAGATTCAATACAGTAACCTCACTCATAGTGCTCTCAATCGAGATCCCCAGATTTTCAGATACAGTACTAGCTATGTATGAGTGAGTAGACCTTATGTCTATCAAAGCTAAATAAGGTACATCAAAAATAAAGAATGTGTAACACCCTTAACCCCTACCTATCGCCAGATTAGGGTTACGGGCATTACCAGATAAGTCATACAACAATTCCGATTCCATTTACCGTTAATCACAAAATTTCATACTTTCTAAATTATTTCGAATTAACTATTAATTCGTCACATGTAAACTCTCAACCATATGTTTCATATCCAATTCGATTCGAAAATGAAATACTAAACAATTTTTTTTTATAAGCATACTTTACTCAACTACTAATAACTATCCATAAACAACTATGCATACAATTTTACTCATGCCATATTGATACGGTTAACCAAATCATACCTATACCTTTATCAAGTACATAAGCAACTTTAACACTATTACCCTATGTATGAATCCAACATTTATGCAACATAACCGAACATACAATATGCTTATCATTACCATGTTTCTAGAACATGTATCGATATCACAGTGTATATACATACTTCGTAATAATCCTTATAACTCATACGATTTCATAATACATATCGTACTGTTCAAATAAACTAAAACATGCTGCAACCAATATATATATATATACACAATCTCTTCTTTCAACCATAATTGTTTAATTTGAACCAATTCAACAATGCAAAACTTACCAATTCTAAGCTTAAACCACGACTTCACACACATATATAGCAAACATATAATCTTGATAACATATTACATGCTTTAAATCATCTAGCATCCAATATTTATCCTTATTAGCTAAGTGTATATCCCAACAATATATCATATATATATATATATATATATCATATGATCATTTTCCGCATGTGATTAAAAGCAGGACCGATATCACATATCTAATGGTATTATAATGCAAGCAACTATATCAAAATGTAAAACCTAAACTTAACCAAAAGCAATAGCCTTATTAAGTAAGGCCATATTTATATTTACAATCCGAACACCATTCATTACTTATCAAAATAAAGCCTATACATGCCTTTGATTCAAAAGTTTACAAAACATAACTATACCAAAGAGAGTGATAGTGTGGTCGACTTTCTTGATGATCCCCGAGGCCGTAGTTGAATTATCGATCTATAAAATAGAACACAAACATATCTGAGTAAGCTCAATAGCTTAGTAAGTCTTAAACAACTTTATAATAACATTCAAATAACTAAATTTTCTTTTATATAAATTTATAACATCTATATTTATGCTTGGTGAATATTATCAACATGTAAATCATAGCTTTTACACTTCATTACCATAATCTTATAATTAGTCAAACCATAGTATAAGCGTATTTTACATGAATCATATGTTCCTTGACACATAAGTGCATCATTCATATCAAATATATCATCATACATATTACTTAATCAGTTTAATCACACAAAACACCAATATTGATTTGGTACTTCAACCAAAGTAACCTTAATCATGACTTACCTTACTTCTGATGATATTCACTGAGATTTAAGCTTACCTGAGTTGTTAACTCAATAAGTTCAATATTTTACACTCGAAAACTTTATGATCTCTTCATTTTAAAGTACCACCGCATTAAGCTGCTAGGCACGGCTTAGTATATGTCACCGGCACTAAGCACCTTTCGACGAAGCTTAGAATATATCACCGGCACTAAGCACGCTAGGCACGAAGCCCGAATATATCACCCAGCACTAAGCACGCCAGCACGAAGCCCGAATATATCACGGCACTAAGCACGCCAGCACGAAGCGAATATATCATCGGCACTAGGCTCGCTGAGCACGAAGCTTTGAATATATCATCGGCACTAAGCACGCTGAGCACGAAGCTTAGAATATATCACCTAGGCACTAAGCTGCTAGGCACGAAGCCCGAACATATCACCGGCACTAGGCCTGCTAGGCAAGAAGCCCAAATTTCCAACATTTTCAACATTCTAACACACACTACTTAATGCTGAAAATCACAACTATCTCATTTACAACAGATCTCTTTCACATAATAAACCAAACATAGTTATTCAATATATATTCAACAAATCAATTTACTATAATTTCATACCCCTACATTCGGCCAACATACATTTTTCATGCCTCAAATTTCCAAATTTATTATATACTAAGTTCGTAGATAATTCTTTGACATGAATTTGCTTAAGGACTTACCTCGACCGTCGATGAACAACTTAAACCGGCTATTCGAGAACTTTCGTCTTTCCCCGATCCAATTCCATTTTTCTTTGCTCTTGAACTAAAACACATTAAATTCAGCTCATTCAAGTATATTTTAACTCAATTTAATCCCAAAACAACTAAACATGCAAATTACCATTTTGCCCCTAGGGTGTTACACACAGTGCTAGCTACCCGTAACGTATCATTCATATAGAGCCGTTGCTAAACATTTACGCACACATAGTGCCAGCTTCCAGTAACGTATCGCTCACATAGAGCCGTTACTTAACCTTTCCCTCACACATAATGCTCATTATCAAACCTCCACTTAAACACAACATATAAATTCACATATTATGAATATGATCATACATAATTACACATATTCAACCCGAATCTCTCTTTCTATAATTTACCCTTATATTCGGCCTTACTCAATTAAACACATATTGACTTTTTTTTGAATCACCACCATTACACTTTTCATACTCCACAATTAACTACTACTAAATCTGTAGTTATTTATCCAATCCAAACATATCAAAATTTCATACCTAAGACATACATACATTCGGCCAACACAATTATTTAATCTATAATCTATCACATTGGTAACATTTATATACCATTACAATATTCACCCAACCAAGAGATTGGTACAAATAATTACATATCCCTAGTACTTTCACATTCGGCAATCAATTAAAAAAAAACCACCATGTCCATTCGGAAATCAATACTTAAGATAGAATTTCATTTAAAAAAAATGTACATTTCAATTTAATACTTATTCATTTAAAACTAATTGCTTATAAACTTACTTGGTAGTTGAGGAGCTAAAATTTTTCCGGCTACTCAATTAATTTAGCTTTCCCTCAATCCGATTCCGGTTCTTTCCGTCCTTGATCTAAAATAAATTTCAAAAAGAGCCTATTTAAATAACATTACATTCATTTTCAGCTCAAAACACCTAATTGAACAATTCTTCTAATTTACTATTCACAAATTGCATTTTTTTTTTTACAGTTTAATACAATCTTTCACTCATTCAAAATATGACAATTCACACATTGAGCTAAGGCCGAATGTTTCTCAATTTCATTCAAGCCCTCGAATACCATTCAATTTAACTATAACACATAATTATATAATTTACCAATTTACCCCTAGAATTTACAATTTTTTTCAATTTAGTCCCCAAAGCATAAAATACAAAATACATGAAATTTGGATTAATTTCTCAAGGTAGAATTTTCCTCATCTTTATCCAAGTCTATACAAACTATTTATTTTGAATTTCATACCCTCTACTTTTTTTTATTTATTATTTACAATATAAACACCTACTTCAATTCATCTAAATTTCTTACTTAAAACATGTTAAAATCAAACATATACTAAACATTCTTTCACTCAAACACAACAATCAAAAGCACTCATCCATGGCCTAATCTAGCATAAGCTTCAAATTCAAAATTTCCTACATGGGTTCGATGGGACTCAAAATAAGGAACTCAAAAATGTAAAAATCTTTCAAAAACATGCTCAATACTAACCTTAAAGTGACATGCAAATGGCCGAATGAAGGAAAGCTTGAGTTCTTTTTTTTTTTCCTTGGTTCGTGAGGATGATGAAGAAAATGGGAGAAATAAACATGTTTTCTTTTTATCATCTTTGTTTAATATTTTCATCCACTATCTATTAAAGTAACATATAAAATATACTATTATAAAAATAAGCCATGATGCATGCCGTCCACTACCATTAAAATATAGGTCAATTTGCAACTTTAATTCCAATCAAAAGAAATCCCATTCAATTTAACCCTAAATTCCACAATAGCTATTATTTCCATACTTATTCAACTTAATCCTTTACTTAAAATTAGTCATTCAATCACACAATTTAATCTACGATATATTTAATATGCATAACCATATAACATAAACATCAAATTAATAACAATAAAAAAAATATTTTCTAATTCGAATTCGTGGTTTTGAAACCACCGTTCCGATTAGGGTCGTAATTGAGCTGTCACAACTCTCCCCCCTTAAAAGAATTTTCGTCCCCGAAAATCATACTCGTGAATAAGTGTAGATAACGCTCTTTCATTGATTGTTCAGTTTCCCAAGTTGCTTCCTCAATCCCATGTTTATGCCACAATACTTTTACCAATGATATCTTTTTATTTCACAACTCTTTTACTTCATAAGCTAAGATGCGAATTGGTTCTTCTTCGTAAGTTAAATCGGGCTAAATTTCCACCTCTGATGAATTGATCACATCAGAAGGATTGTATCTATAATGCCTAAGCATTGGCACGTGGAAAACATTATGAATTCTATCTAACTTAGACAGTAACCTCAATTTTTTTTTTTTTGCAACCAGCCCGATATGCTTGATAATCTCATACGGCCCAATAAATCTCGGACTCAGTTTTCCCTTACGACCAAATCTAAGTATCTTTTTCCACGGTGATACTTTCAAGAACACTTGGTCACCCACTTGAAACTCTATATTCTTTTGTTTTAAATTTGTGTACGACTTCTGTCGATCTAATGCGACTTCCAAACTTTCACGAATTACTTTAACTTGTTGTTTAATATAACAGTCTATGACATTTTCGACCTTACAATGCTTCGTAAGGTGGCATTTTAATACTTGATTGAAAACTATTATTATATGAAAATTCAATCAAAGGTAGGTATCATTTCCATGTACCTTCAAACTCAAGAACGCAACACCTCAACATATCCTCGAGTATTTGGATAACACGCTCAGATTGACCAAATGACTGAGGGTGAAAAGCTGTACTAAAATGTAATTTGGTACCTAAAGCATCCTGCAGTTTCTTCCAAAACCGCGATGTGAACCTCGAATCTCTATCAGAAACAATAGAATTAGCTATTCCGTGCAATCGTACGATTTGGCGTCAAAGGTAAACCCGTTACGAAGTCCATGGTGACTAGATCCCACTTCCACTCATGTATCATAATCGGCTGAAGTAGTCCCGATGGCACTTGATGTTCAGCATTCACTTGTTGGTATACTAAACACTTCGACACATATTCTGAGATGTCTCGCTTCATACCGTGCCGCTAATAATACTGTTTCAAGCCGTTATACATTTTTGTGTTACCCGGATGAATCGATAACTTACTATCATGAGCTTCATCACAAATCATTTGAATTAATTCGGGTTTCTTAGGCACACATACCCGATTCTTGAATCGTAGACACCTTGCAGCATCGATCTGAAAATCTGACGAGCCACAATGACTCCTTTTTGCTTTTAAATCATCATCGAATTCTTGAGCTTCTCGAATCTGCTGCTCAAATAATGGTCTTACTTTCAACTCAGCAATGATCGCACCATCCTCAGTCATAGCTATATCCGCATTCATTGCCCGTAGAGCAAATGACGACTTTGACTAAGTGCATCAGCAACCACATTAAATCGGCTGGGAAACAAGAATCCCAAATCATCAACGGGCAACCTCTACACACTTTATTAACAAGTACACATCTACCCAGAGGGTTGGATACACGAATCACAACCTCAATAGGCTCAACTGGCTATCGAAGTGGCTCGATAACTCCCTGAAGGTCGATCAAGTCTAGGTAAGTCTGATGTAGCTTATGTCGATTGGGGTCATCTCTGAACTTCTTAGGCACCGATTGGTAAGTCTTACTCGTTGATCTCTTACGAGTATCTCTGGCTTCTATATCAGCTTTTCTTTTCTCTTTTTCGAGCTCTTCAGCCTTACAAGCCCTCTCGACTAGTATCACAAACTCTTTGATTTCAAGGATGCCGACCAGCAACTTTATATCTTCATTCAGACCGTCTTCAAACCTTTTGCACATAATGGTTTCAGTAGAAACACACTCTCTAGCATATCTGCTAAGTCTGACAAATTTCCTTTCATATTCTGTCACAGTCATTAGCCCCTATTTTAGTTCAAGAAATTCTTTTCGTTTTTGATCGATAAATCTCTGACTGATGTATTTCTTACGGAACTCAATTTGAAATAAGTCACAAGTTACTTTTTTTCTTTCGGAACTACAGATACCAGTGTGTTCCACTAGTGATAGGCAGTGTCCCGAAGTAGAGATATAGCACACTTTAGGCATTCATCTGGAGTACAAGATAACTCATCGAGTACCCGAATAGTATTATCAAGCCATATCTCAGCTCGTTCTGCATCATCATTATCATTGGCCTTAAATTTCTCGGCCCCATATTTCCTAATTTTATCAACGGGAGGCCTGTTAGATCTCATTGGATCTATCATTGGGGGTGTTGAAAGCACCGGAGTTGGATTATTCGGGGGTGGAGGTTGTTGTACAGCCGGATTATTCTGAACAAACTGGGTAAACCATTCATTCATCATTTGGTAGAAGGCTTGTTTAGCCTCCCCATCGTGGTTACCCGTAACTGGTTGAGAGTCTACTGGCGCTGATCCACGTGTGAGACCAGGAGCAACGCTCTCCACATCATCAGCTATGGCTCTATCGGGATCGGAGTCCATTTACTATATAGAATACAATTGAAATTGTCAGAAGTCACCACACTATCATGTATACAATTCAAAGGCATGTATAGCTAGACTCTTACATACCACGGTAGTCCTAGAATCGACTAAACCGTAGCTCTGATACTAATAAAATGTAACACCCTTAACCCCTACCTATCACCAGATTAGGGTTACGGGCATTACCGGATAAGTCATACAACAATTCCGATTCCATTTACCGTTAATCACAAAATTTCATACTTTCTAAATTATTTCGAATTAACTATTAATTCGTCACATGTAAACTCTCAACCATATGTTTCATATCCAATTCGATTCGAAAATGAAATACTAAACAATTTTTTTTTTATAAGCATACTTTACTCAACTACTAATAACTATCCATAAACAACTATGCATACAATTTTACTCATGCCATATTGATACGGTTAACCAAATCATACCTATACCTTTATCAAGTACATAAGCAACTTTAACACTATTACCCTATGTATGAATCCAACATTTATGCAACATAACCGAACATACAATATGCTTATCATTACCATGTTTCTAGAACATGTATCGATATCACAGTGTATATACATACTTCGTAATAATCCTTACAACTCATACGATTTCATAATACATATCGTACTGTTCAAATAAACTAAAACATGCTGCAACCAATATATATATATACACAATCTCTTCTTTCAACCATAATTGTTTAATTTGAACCAATTCAACAATGCAAAACTTACCAATTCTAAGCTTAAACCACGACTTCACACACATATATAGCAAACATATAATCTTGATAACATATTACATGCTTTAAATCATCTAGCATCCAATATTTATCCTTATTAGCTAAGTGTATATCCCAACAATACATCATATATATATATATATATATATATATATATCATATGATCATTTTCCGCATGTGATTAAAAGCAGGACCGATATCACATATCTAATGGTATTATAATGCAAGCAACTATATCAAAATGTAAAACCTAAACTTAACCAAAAGCAATAGCCTTATTCGCAAGGCCATATTTATATTTACAATCCGAACACCATTCATTACTTATCAAAATAAAGCCTATACATGCCTTTGATTCAAAAGTTTACAAAACATAACTATACCAAAGAGAGTGATAGTGTGGTCGACTTTCTTGATGATCCCCTGAGCTCGTAGTTGAATTATCGATCTATAAAATAGAACACAAACATATCTGAGTAAGCTCAATAGCTTAGTAAGTCTTAAGTAACTTTATAATAACATTGAATAACTAAATTTTCTTTTATATAAATTTATAACATCTATATTTATGCTTGGTCGAATATTATCAACATGTAAATCATAGCTTTTACACTTCATTACCATAATCTTATAATTCGTCAAACCATAGTATAAACGTATTTTACATGAATCATATGTTCCTTGACACATAAGTGCATCATTCATATCAAATATATCATCATACATATTACTTAATCAGTTTAATCACACAAAACACCAATATTGATTTGGTACTTCAACCAAAGTAACCTTAATCATGACTTACCTTACTTGATGATATTCAACGAGATTTAAGCTTACGAGTTGTTAACTCAATAAGTTCAATATTTTACACTCGAAAACTTTATGATCTCTTCATTTTAAAGTACCACCCAGATTAAGCCCTGCTAGGCACGAAGCCGTATATGTCACCTAAGCACTAAGCACCTTTCGACGAAGCCCGAATATATCACGGCACTAAGCACGCTGAGGCACGAAGCTCGAATATATCACGGCACTAAGCACGCTGAGGCACGAAGCCGAATATATCACCGGCACTAAGCACGCCAGCACGAAGCCGAATATATCACGGCACTAGGCACGCTGGCACGAAGCTCGAATATATCACCGGCACTAAGCCTGCTAGGCACGAAGCCCGAATATATCACCGGCACTAAGCCTGCTAGGCACGAAGCCCGAACATATCACCGGCACTAGGCCTGCTAGGCAAGAAGCCCAAATTTCCAACATTTTCAACATTCTAACACACACTACTTAATGCTGAAAATCACAACTATCTCATTTACAACAGATCTCTTTCACATAATAAACCAAACATAGTTATTCAATATATATTCAACAAATCAATTTACTATAATTTCATACCCCTACATTCGGCCAACATACATTTTTCATGCCTCAAATTTCCAAATTTATTATATACTAAGTTCGTAGATAATTCTTTGACATGAATTTGCTTAAGGACTTACCTCGACTGTCGATGAACAACTTAAACCGGCTATTCAAGAACTTTCGTCTTTCCCCGATCCAATTTCATTTTTCTTTGCTCTTGAACTAAAACACATTAAATTCAGCTCATTCAAGTATATTTTAACTCAATTTAATCCCAAAAAAACTAAACATACAAATTACCATTTTGCCCCTAGGGTGTTACACACAGTGCTAGCTACCCGTAACGTATCATTCATATAGAGCCGTTGCTAAACATTTACGCACACATAGTGCCAGCTTCCAGTATTGTATCGCTCACATAGAGCCGTTACTTAACCTTTCCCTCACACATAATGCTCATTATCAAACCTCCACTTAAACACAACATATAAATTCACATATTATGAATATGATCATACATAATTACACATATTCAACCCGAATCTCTCTTTCTATAATTTACCCTTATATTCGGCCTTACTCAATTAAACACATATTGACTTTTTTTTGAATCACCACCATTACACTTTTCATACTCCACAATTAACTACTACTAAATCAGAGTTATTTATCCAATCAAACATATCAAAATTTCATACCTAAGACACACATACATTAAGCCAACACAATTATTTAATCTATAATCTATCACATTGGTAACATTTATATACCATTACAATATTCACCCAACCAAGAGATTGGTACAAATAATTACATATCCCTAGTACTTTCACATTCGGCAATCAATTAAAAAAAAACCACCATGTCCATTCGGAAATCAATACTTAAGATAGAATTTCATTTAAAAAAAAATGTACATTTCAATTTAATACTTATTCATTTAAAACTAATTGCTTATAAACTTACTTGGTAGTTGAGGAGCTAAAATTTTTCCGGCTACTCAATTAATTTAGCTTTCCCTCAATCCGATTCCGGTTCTTTCAATAAATTTCAAAAAGAGCCTATTTAAATAACATTACATTCATTTTCAGCTCAAAACACCTAATTGAACAATTCTTCTAATTTACTATTCACAAATTGCTTTTTTTTTTTTTTACAGTTTAATACAATCTTTCACTCATTCAAAATATGACAATTCACACATTGAGCTAAGGCCGAATGTTTCTCAATTTCATTCAAGCCCTCGAATACCATTCAATTTAACTATAACACATAATTATATAATTTACCAATTTACCCCTAGAATTTACAAATTTTTTCAATTTAGTCCCCAAAGCATAAAATACAAAATACATGAAATTTGGATTAATTTCTCAAGGGCCGAATTTTCCTCATCTTTATCCAAGTCTATACATACTATTTATTTTGAATTTCATACCCTCTACTTTTTTTTTATTTATTATTTACAATATAAACACCCTACTTCAATTCATCTAAATTTCTTACTTAAAACATGTTAAAATCAAACATATACTAAACATTCTTTCACTCAAACACAACAATCAAAAGCACTCATCCATGGCCTAATCTAGCATAAGCTTCAAATTCAAAATTTCCTACATGGGTTCGATGGGACTCAAAATAAGGAACTCAAAATGTAAAAATCTTTCAAAAACATGCTCAATACTAACCTTAAAGTGACATGCAAATGGCCGAATGAAGGAAAGCTTGAGTTCTTTTTTTTTTCTTGGTTCGTGAGGATGATGAAGAAAATGGGAGAAATAAACATGTTTTCTTTTTATCATCTTTGTTTAATATTTTCATCCACTATCTATTAAAGTAACATATAAAATATACTATTATAAAAATAAGCCATGATGCATGCCGTCCACTACCATTAAAATATAGGTCAATTTGCAACTTTAATTCCAATCAAAAGAAATCCCATTCAATTTAACCCTAAATTCCACAATAGCTATTATTTCCATACTTATTCAACTTAATCCTTTACTTAAAATTAGTCATTCAATCACACAATTTAATCTACGATATATTTAATATGCATAACCATATAACATAAACATCAAATTAATAACAATAAAAAAATATTTTCTAATTCGAATTCGTGGTTTTGAAACCACCGTTCCGATTAGGGTCGTAATTGAGCTGTCACAGAATATACTGGTGATGACGTCAGGAGTATATCTGTCCTCTCGGTGACATGCAACATAAACCAAAGCAGGCTACCTCGCTTCTGTCTGACCAACACTTCTGCCCAGTACTTTTTACCCTCGGCCCATATCATTACCACCCTTGGCCTGATCACAGCCCTTAGGTGGCTACTAAACTCCTCTCTGTGGCTACGCGGGACCTAATGCCGGAGCTTGCACCTAATCGACCCTTAGCGGATACTCCCGAATACAGTACTCAAGAGACCTACACGTCAAACAAGCCACAATCCTCCTCTAACACTCACTCGAATGGCGTCTCCCACAGTCACTGCATGGCTATAACCTAGTAGGAACAACAAAAGTAATAGGGGCCGCCACTCTAACTGGCCCATCAGATTTGACTTTTTTTCTTAGGCCTCTGTATAGAACTAGAGGGCTCCGAATCCTTCTTGTTCTTACCTCTCTCACGGTCCCTGTTCTGGTGCTCTTCGCACTTAACATCTTCGGCGATCTTCACCTTCTTAACCAGAAAAGAGAAATTGCACTCCATCTACGGAGCAATTAGAACTCTCTGATTATCTCTCAGCCCATCCTCGAAACGAACACACCTCTCATATTTCTATGCCACCATACCTCGAGCATAACGGCTTAGCCTAAAAAATTCAGCCTCATACTCGGCCACAAGCCAGTCACCTTGCGTGAGATTTAGGAACTCACGTCTTCGGGCATCAACATAGCTGGCTCCCACATACTTGCTTTAAAATACTGTCTTAAAGAACTCTCAAATCAAACAGTCAGGCTGAGTGCCCTCTTTAACAGTCAAGCACCATTGGTAAGCCTCATCGCGAAGTAAGGAAACTGCACCCTTCAATTTCTGCTCGGGGGTACAGTCCAGATCATCTATAATCCTCTCCGTGGCTTTCAACCAATACTCAGCCACATTAAGGGCAACTGCTGTGACACCCCTAAACAACTTAGCCCCATTAGACCAGAGTCACTCAATTACTGACCCTCGACCCCTAGATCCAAAATTGGGCCCAGCGACCCTTTCCAATATCTTCAGCATGGCTTGGGACAGTGCATTGTCCCTAGCTGAGCGACTCTGAAACCCAGTCTCAGTAGCAGGTGACACCGGTGTCTCACTAGTGTCTAGATTCGGCATACTGCCCAGAGATGAGGACTCAATCGAACCCTCTACGGCCTCTACCTCGGCGAGTACCACGTCTATGGATACTTCATGCGCTCATTACAATTTTGAAGTTTTATCTATATTAAGAATTTTATGCATCAGTTCAATATTAATTAATAGATGTTTTATATAATAAATATCAGAAGTTCAGTAATATTTCTAAAAGTTTCAGTCTCTATTCATTTCACTATAGTTTCCAGAGTGCACTAAATATAGTGTTTTTAGACTATCTATAGTATTTTAGAACAAACTCATCTAGGTTTCAGTATACTTACAGAATCAGCACTAGAGACTCGGTGAACCACATACTTAATCAGAGTGTTTAAAAATCATTTGAAAACCAATTATTTAAACCAAATTTTAGAACCTAAAATTTATAGCCGAGTTTTGTAACTTAGCTCTGATACCACTAAATGTAATACCTCAAACCCGACTTAGACGTTATGGCCGAATCTAGCGGTGCCACATAGAAGGGATTTTGTAAACGTTTAACTTGATAAAAACCTCGAAACTCACAAACCCTTTATAACTTTTGTTACATTCAAAACATGTTTTCAATTAGTCCACTTTTCTTAAAACATATCATTTCAGTAGAAGCTTATTTTGAATAAAATCATTCGTGTTTAGAAAACAATACAATATTTGTAAAACCTTTGTTTTTAGTAAAATTCGAGTTATAACACATTTAGAAATTTTTAAAATCACAGAATTTCAGTCTTGCCTGAATTAAAATAAAATAGTCTATAAAGTCCGAATTACATGAAATAAAACCCAGATTAAACCAGAACGTAAAAATTAAATCATAATCATAACCAGTTCGATCATGTGGTTACCGAGAGGCTCAACTGCACCGTCTGCCTAACTTTGTAGATTACCTTACAGAAAAAACAAAAAGGGTGAGTTTACGTAAACTCAGTGTGTAACCCAATAGAATTAAGCATGCGCACAAGCAGCAAACTCAAAATCAGTTAGATACATATTCGGGCCTAAGCCTATCACAGTTAAAGATGTGTATTAGGGCCTAAGCCCATTTCAAGTATAGATGTATATATACAGATCAGAATAAAAAATCAGATATCCTACCCCCGTCCTCTACACACTATCTCCGACCATCCCTACAACATGTGGGGTTTAAAACACCCATTCAGCCTTACATACCATGTTGTACCGATGCGGTACATATCAGATATAATGTAGCCACGCTGCCAGATAACAGGCATAATCTGTCTTTTAGAACACTTCCTCCAAAAATATATATCATCCCACCCCAATAATAGTAACAGATCAAACATACAGAATTAACAGATAATCATGCTTTTATTAACAGATAACAGACAGTCGTACGGATCAGTAATCAAACATACTCAATGTTAACATGCACAGTATAGAACATCAGTCAATCAGATCACACAATTTAGGGTTTTGTTAGCCTTTATCGTCCTTGCAGTAGGTTCACAGTCGTTTCAGACGACTCGTGCAATACTAGGGAAAAATTTAGATAAATGGGCCCATATGCCCGTGTGGCTTGCTTGTGTGGGCCCATACGCCCAGATTGGCCTTGCCCGTGTGGTCCATATGGCCTGGGCCAATAAGCGACACACCTGTGTTTCATACCCATACGGCCACACTCGAGCCGCCACATGGTCCTGTCTTGTACACGACCAGCCTTTCGTCGATGACACAGCTGTGTTGTCGCACACGGCCTACCACACTGCCTGCCACATGACCGTGTAGCATCGATAGTGGCATTTATTTACTTTTGCCAAAGCCCCATTTTATTGGTTTCAGGTACACATCTGGTACTATTTCGTAGCGAAAATACTCCTGAGTCTCTTGAAACCTAAAATCGATCAATTAACATCACAATTAGTCACTTAAATCGACACTTAATTGGATCCTTAACGAGACAGACAAACCTTTATCCATCAAAATTCCTTACCTTCGACCAGACAATGGTGATTCCACGTACTTCAACACCATTTGGGAAGAACTTCAACCCCTTAATCCTTTCCTAACACAAAACAATCTTTATTAACACACTAGCCACAAAACAGAAGATTGAAATCGCTGAAGGCTTACCAAATGAACGTAGTCAGAAGGTGCACAGAAGAAAGCAAATTTGGATAATCGAAAAGGAAAGAAAGAAGTAAAAATTCGGCAAAGGAGAAGAGGGGAGAATTGATGTCAGAAAGATTCTTGGCAGATGAGAGAGAAAATTTAAAAAATAAATAAAAAAATAAAAAAATATTCTGATAACTCTCTCATCCCACAAATCTCTCTCCCACTAACCCCTCAACTTAGAATTCCATCTGCACTGAAACACTTGCTCAAAACCGAGCAAAATAAATACCCATGCTTGCGAAGGGATTTGAAAGCAGGTCCTCCAACAAACCTACACTCCACCTATCCACCAGACCAGTAGGCCCATTCTGATATGGTCTTACTATTAAATTAATATAAGCCCACTGTGCAAGTTGAAGGCATACATCAGAAAAATACCAAAATTTGTCAAAGGCAAGGTTTTAACTTGGGACCTTTCACACTTACCTAGAACACTTAACCACTGAAGCAAATACATATTTATGTCAACATTATACAGAAAAAAACATAAGAATTTTAGGGCTTTACACTCGTGGTGCCCAAAACAAAATTAATTTTTATTCCCTCTTACTATATCGTCTAAAACAGGAGAATTTGGGTCAAATCCTAACTCAACAATAACATATTTTATTTGTTTTTTAACTTATTTTTTTAAAGGAGAATCTCCTCTAAAATTTCTCCCTCATTCTGTCGTCCCTCCTCTCTTCCCACTGTAACACCCCAACCCCGGCCTAGAAGTTCAGACCGAATTAGAAGTGTTACACCAACACATTGCAAAACTAATTTTAGTAAGTATTCAGAACATCTTCAAAAGACTACTTGATTAGTAGCAGAAAATCTTTTCGGAGTTTTAATTTTTGAAAACTAAAATCCATTTTGTCAACTTGAGTGATTTTGAAGATTCACGGTTGATAATATCTGTTACCGACGAATTAATAACAACCCAAAAAGATGTTCAGAAACAGATTACAAACCCAAAGTTCAAACCAAATTAATCATCGCATTCTCATACTTGTGGAAACAATCCAAGCTCCCACACATCGTCTGATTCTAAGTTAAAGGGTTACCTGAACAATCGAGAACAAACAAAAAGGGGAGGTACAACGTTCAGTGAATAACCCAAATCAAATGAAAATCAAACAAAACACAATATACAAATCAGAGTGACGTAAGGAATTCAGAATGGTCATATAACTAGAGCAAAACAAAACAAAAGATCATAGAGATTTCCATAACAATTGTATAATAGAAAAAATGATGTATGAGTATGCCAATGCAATATTCTTTAGAAAAATAGAATGCAGGTTTTTGAGAAAACATCTTACCAAACTCTACTATACACCAAGATAGAGTTTTCCCTAAACTCATCCAACCAAAACACACCAAACAGGTCACCCCAGGTTATCCAGCAATGATGATCTGCCATTCCGAGCAACCCGAAAATGATGGCATATCACATTGCATTTAAACTGCCAGATCAGATACAAATATTGTCAAGCCACTATGTTGTAATCGAGCTGCCAGAACAAATATTGTGGATAACTCACCAAATAGTATAGATAATTAAACTACCAGAACTACCTCCTTTCACATTATTCCAAACCCCATGCAATATGTCTGACATGCAAAGCAAATACATAATTAGAGTGATAAGTTTGTAGGTCATGCTATCATACAATAACAAAAATGGAAGGCATAAGAGTCCATGCTTTGTAATACAAATTTATCTAACCTCAACAGACCATATCAGATTTTCCATGAAGTCATATGCATGGTTATAAATCAGAATCAGTACCAAACAATTCAACATATTTGAATATTACATACTCTTAATCAACAGAGTAATGCAAAGGCGTTCCATCCAACTTAACAGAATACATATCATACTTGGATAAATCGCATACCTTAAATAAGAGCACATTACGCACAAAAAAATCATACATACATGGGTTAAAACATATCAGACTTACATACCGATAACCAGTTATTCTTCACTAGATCATTAGATATCAATTATATAGCCTAATTCATATTATACAGACCCTACGGTAGGCCTACATTCAATTTAAATGACAAATACGACCCCAGGGAAAAAATCTAATTTTTGGCCCACACGTCCGTATGAATCACAGCCTAGGTGTCTGGCCCGTGTGGTCCACATGGCCTAGCACACACCCGTGTGGCCTTCTTAACATCTTACACGACCTATTACATAGCTTAGCACATGACCATGTGGCTCAAAATAGTGAATTACATGACCTGTCACATGGCCTATCACACGACCTGGCACACACCCATGTGAGCCAAAACCCAACATATCTCTCGCATGGCTTGGACGCACACCCGTGTCTCTGACCCGTGTGACCCTATTTCTAAAACAGTGAGTTATACGGCCTACCACGTGGCTTGACACATAGCCTACCACATGACCTGACACACGACCATGTGGCGTTGACAACCATGTTTTTCGGTGTTCAAAAATCACAGAAAATTGAGTTTTTGTTACACACCTGATACGATTTTAATGCAGAAGCAACATAGGAGAATCCAAAACCGACAACAAATTAAACCCAGAAGGAGAAGTCAGATCCCATACATAACCAATTTAACGTAAAATAGAAAACGAAAAGATGATTTGAAGAGAAGGAATTCAAAATGAAAAGAAAAAAATGGAGGAATAGAAATAAAAAAAAATGAAGAACCTAGGAAGTTTTCTAAGGAAGTTTAGTTAACTTAAAAGGAAATAAAACTACCTCTCAAGGCCAAAAAAAAAAGGAAAAGAAAAACACATTTCCATTACTTTCATAGGGATTTAAACACTAGACCAAAGAGTATGCAGAAGCTTAACTATTGAACCAGCAGGTTCATTCTTGTCATCAATTGATCAAAACTAACTTATAACCCAAATGTCCCAAGATAGGGGTTTAATCAAATGGAAATAATTCAAGAGGTGGGATTCGAACCCAGAACCTCACACTTATAAACACAACACTTAACTATTGAACCAAAACAAATTGCTTGCAAACTTTTCTTGATCTTAACTCAAAATTGAGAGACGACCACTCTTGATTTCACTAACTCAATTTCTTCTAACCTAACTTTTGGGATGTTACACCTACCCTCTCTATTTTTTGTTTGTTTCATTTTAATTTTTGTAAGCCTTCTCTGCCGTCCCTTTTTTTTCTCTATCCTCTTCTTTTGTGTTTTGTTTTCATAAATTTGTTCATAGATAACCTTTATTCCTCTCTTGTCGTCACTCCCTCTGTTCTATTTCTTTCTTTTATGGTTCTTCATCTTTTCACATGGACAATCCTCTATTCTTTTTCAGGTAAGTGTTAAGTTATTCACTTTTTAAGGATGTGATGTTGTTATTCTTATTTGTGTAGAGGTAAGTGGATGACTGATTGTTTCAGATTGAGATTTATTTTGATTAATTTTACGATCTTGTTAGGTGACGATTATAGAACGGGTATTTCTCCAGCAAGTTAGATGCTGTAGAAATCACTTTTTTTCCTGGGTAAGTGTTTTGAATACTCTGATTTGGGGGCTGGTTGTGACATTTTTAGTAAGGGTCGAACATCTAAGTGTTTTGGTTGAATATCTAAGTGAGTATGAGTAAAAAATTATTGGTGTTAGTTTACTAATTGGGTTAATGCGGATGTCATGTTTAGGAAATATGGATCATTGCTTTAGTGCTGACATCCCAATAACAGTAAGGTGCATGAATTTAAACCCGATTAATCTATGAACTGCGCAAAATCAAAACCTTAGTATTGACGCCACATGGTCGTGTACCAGACCGTGTAAGCCACAGGATTGTGCGTCTGGCCATGTGGGCCACACAAGCTGGGCCAGGTAAGGTGTGTAGGCCCATTTTGAGTAAGTTTAGTTAGGGCTATATGCCAAAATGCGTTCCAAGTTCAGCAATTCTATAGGTTTTGATATTTGATATGTATGTGGTACGTAATGGGAAAAAATATTGTTTTGATGCGTTCGCCTATTTTCTGAAAGCATGTTAGGCATAAAAACTGTAAACCAGATCTGTAACCCATGTGTAACGTTAACATGTTTCTGTTCTATTGAGCATATAAGAGCATGATTATTTTGATTGCATTTGAATATGTACTATGTTTTTGCATGTGTATTGGGGTGGGATATAGTTATGTGATGGAGGAACTGTGGTTCTGTCAATTTAACTGCACCATATAAATCTAGTGGAATTTTCACAATTTATTTATGGCAGCACAGCTGCATACTTGTAACACCCCAAAACCTGACCCATAAATTTTGACCGGATTCTGGAGGTCACATTGGCCACCGAAATGGCTTAAAACATAAAAACTATTCAAACTTCACCAATACCTTTTTTTGAAACCACTTTTTCTCATGTTTAACAAAATCTAGTAATAAACTTATCTTATATTTACCAAACATTAGTTTAATCGTTGCTTAAAATTAATTTAAAGCCAAATTAACAACTTATGCATTATCTTTATAACCAAATCGGACTTATGAATTTTGTTAACTGAAGTTTCAAAACCATATTTGCAGTCGAAAATCTGTCATCTTAATTTAAACAAAAATCCATAAATTATTACTTAAGAGTGGAGAGATTATTAAAGAGAAGTAGCAGCTCAGTTGGCTAAAACCTATGCATGAAATCACAAATTTAGCTCAAAACCAAAAACCCATACCACAGTTTATAAACTTATTTACAAGTCCAATTGAAAAATGAATGCTTATATCTTAGGAAAAACTATATTAAATTCAAATCAAAATGAAAACTCTAATTTGCTGACTCTGAAACCTAACCACGCGAGTTACTTGAAAATAGTAAATTAAGGGGGTGAGCTACGAAGTTCAGTATGAGTTTAAAACACATGTAAAGAGATAGAGTCGAACTATCAAACAAATGTATAGAAAACTCAAATAACTCATGGTAACAAAGCACATCAAATAAAGCATTTCAATTTCACAAATGTTACAATGTCCATATATCTAGGACATACTTAAATATGTGACAATTGCTAATAAATCCCACCCAACCATCCCAACACACCAACTCCGTCCAACCTGCACACCAAATAAGATACACTAAACCCATCCATCCACTACACTCCAATATTGGGTTATGGTGGACCCGTCCAACTGAAACACACCTTAAAGTGGTCATATGCCACTGGAATGTTAAGCAGTCAAGCTGCCAACATTATTGCGGATTTACCGCCAAATTAAAACAATGCAGTTTAATTGCCAAACAAACTTTCTTCATTTCATAACCTTGTCCTCACCACAAATACAAATGCAAATAGTGTTATCCATATGGATATACAAAATCGGACATGTTTATATTCAATTTCCAAATATCCTCAAGCATAATTGTATCCAAAACCATTTAACAGAATTAACAACATCCATAAATTCTAACTAACTCATCCGAACGATCTTATATACAAAATTTAGTGTAACAAAGTCATATTAGCATCATACTTGAATAACGAAATTTAAACACATGTATACATATTTATATATGAATCCAAACGGTAATGTACCTTCATAGACTTTCAATAATCAGTATCAATGTCCCAATTACTCTTAAAGGGCTTAAACATACAAAGGATCACTCAGGGACTAAAATGAATCAATTTTAAAAAAAAAGGAAAAAAACCTACAAAAATAAGGCCACACGACTGTGTGGCTATGCTGCATGGGAGTGTTCAAACCGTGTGACAGGGGTCCATGGCTATGTGGACAGACTGTGTAACTTTCTATGCCTATGTGAAAAAATACACAATTAAGAAGCAGGGGAGACACGGTCGTGTCTCAAGCCTTGTGAAAACTCCCCAGGCCGTGTGCGATCGACAAAATCCCCAACAAAGTTCACACAGCTGTGTGCCAGCCGATGTGACTCACTCCAGGCTATGTGACTAGAAAATTACCTTAGGTTTTTAAGTGACACACGACTGTATGGACCATCCGTGTGCGGTACACGCACGTGTGGTTACCTGTGTGGTCTAAAAACCACACCAAAACTTGCTACAAAACACAAATTTAATACCATAAAACACCCACCAATTACAAGTGTTCAAGAAACACACTTGAAAACACGTTTTTAAAGGACTAACAATCTCCCGATTCCTCTCTACTATATGAATCTAAAAAATTAATTACAAATATCCACCAAACCTATAAGGATTCAATCATATTGGTACAAAAGAATCGAATAAAATTGATCAAAAACTTAGGAAAGCAGCACTTACTGTAACAGTCTGATTTATACCCTAGTCGAAACAGTAGTTTCGAGACCACAAATTCGAGTCCGTATAACATTTTATATTATTTTCTGTGCATTTGATATGTGACTAAGCATGTGTTAAATTTTTCGTATATTAATTTGTCCGTTTATGTGTTTAACTTGATTAAAGGATTGAATTGCATTGAAATGCAAACTTGCATGTTTTATGAAAAGATGCCTGTTTCTTATGTCTTTATAAGTGTGAGGACTTATGTGGCAATTAAGCCAAAACAATTATAGTGGATGGCACTAAGTGTGGCTATGTGTATTTATATGTTTAGATATTAAGATAAAATTTATATTATATACTATAAGTTATATTATTATAATGAAAACATTATAATAAAAGATAGGAAGGCCATTATTATCATATGTATTGCCGAAAAACAAAAGAAAAGAAAGAAAAATAAAATAAGAAAGAGCTAGGGCATTCGGCTAGTTGGAGGCACAAATTCAAGGTATGTTTTGATCGGTTTTTGATAATTTCTACGTTTTTGTAATCGTTGCTTCGAGTGCTATCAAACCCATGTCTCAGTTTTGTGTATTGATGATGTTTGTAAGATATACCATTAATGATATGTTGAGCTTTGTGATGATTTATGGTGTTAAATGAAAGATTTGAGTTAGATGAACATACTTTATTCTTGATTTTTTATGAATTTAGCTAATTAGGGCTAAATTGAGTAACTTGAAGGACTAAATTGAAAATTTAACAGAAAATATGGGCTTGTATGATATACATAAGCATTCGGCTAAGCATGGATGTGTGATGATTTTGTGAATTTAAAGTTTTGAGAAAATAGACTAAATTGATAAATTGTGCAAATATGAGGTTAATTTGTAAATAGCCCTAAATGTGTATCCTTGGATTGAATTGAATGAGTTAGTGAATAAAAGAGTTAATTCTGAATATGTATAGATCAAGAACCGAGGAAAACGGACTTAGATTGCGGGAAAGCAAAAGTAACCAAGTAGCCATTTTTGTTTCAGTTAAATCGAATCCGAGGTAAGTCATTATGCAATAAACGTATTTGAATTGAATTGTGTATATTCATATGACTATTATTAGCGATGAATGCTTATGAGATGATCTGTATATGAATTCCGAGATAAGGTCGATATAGTGACCGTGGGGCTAAGTCAGTAGCTAGCTTAAGAGCATATGGCCATGGCACACGGGCGTGCCTAGTAGCCGTGTGAAAAAGTCAGTATATGGCCTATGAGTACACGGCCTTAGCACACGGAGGTGCTTGGTAGCCATGTGGTTTTGACAGGATCGACCACGACCAAGGTACACGGGCGTGATTGGTTGCCATGGTGTTAATTCAAATTCAACCACAGAGAGCACACGGGTGTGTCTAGTAGCCGTGGGAGGCACACGGCCTACCCACACGGGCATGTATCCCCTGAATTTTAGAAAAGTTTTAAATTTTTGAGAGATTCTGTATGTGTTTCGGTTTAGTCCCGACTTGGCTTATAAGTATGTATAAGGTCTCGTTGACCTATTTGAGGGACATTACGAGTGTGGTTGATGAATGTTTGTATGAAATGTTATAACAGTTTTTGATTTGTCAGGTAACGCCCTTAACCCTAATCCGGAGACGGGTACGGGATAGGGGTGTTACACTTACACTACAATCGTTTCAAATCCTTGTTGAGCGAAAATACAGAAGGGCAATCAAAACTCTAAAGAGATGTCAAAGATGAAAGCTTAAACGCAAAGGGAAAACGACACAAAATTGCCTAAATTTATTCGTATACTAGTAGCGAAACCAATAGAAATTATTTAAAAACAACGAAGAAGATGGAAAGAAGATGGTGGAGAAGAAAAACACAGTGACAAAACTAGCCAAAACTGAAAATAGGAGTGGGAATGAGGGAAATGACACTAGGAGAATTTGTAGGGATTCTAACTTTCAAAAAGTAAAATACTCTAAAACCAAAATCCTAACTTATCAGATTTCTGCTACTCAAATTTGACAGGAATTAGCAAAATAATTCTACTTTGCTCATGCAAATATTTGAACACAAGACCAAAAATAAGTTAACACCTTACCACTAAACCAACATGCTTATTTTGTCTCAAAAAAACAAGGTTAAACTTAAAAATCTAACTGTGACCATTGACTCAACTAGAAAACCTTGATTCTTCTAACCCCAAATTCGGGATGTGGCAATACTTTCTGAGTGGCAAACAACCACATTTTGGTGTAATGGTTGGATGGATTCTAGTAGCTCTAAATGATCTGATTGGATAGACAGAGCTAGTGTGTAGTGGATAGGGGTAAGATTATTCTGTATGATTCTGCCATGCTAAGCATGTTGAAATTTTTTATCAGTTTGTTCTGTATGATTTTGTATACTTGGTTCTATTTGTGGGTCAAGGCACACACTGAGCTTTCTAGCTCACT
This sequence comes from Gossypium rotundifolium, assembly GCA_025506655.1. NCBI lineage: Eukaryota > Viridiplantae > Streptophyta > Magnoliopsida > Malvales > Malvaceae > Gossypium > Gossypium rotundifolium. The sequence continues at coordinate 75,638,397 of CP106726.1, read as the reverse complement.
GTGTTTGTTTAATTTTTCAAGTAACCTTCAGACTTAGGATTTGGCGGCGCTCAGGAGCTCAGTCCAGTTTTTTTCCATATAAAACTTATTCAGTAACTCTTATTTTAAATTTTATGGACAATTGGACTGTCTTTTGGACTTTAATTTTGGTTTTTTGGATTTGTTTAGTATTTTAATTAGTTAATTTAAAATTCGGCTTTTTTTTTGACGATTTAAAACCTAACTTTTGATTTTCATGGTTAAACAAGTCTAAGAAACTTTCCACTGCAAAATTTTAATCGGGAACTCGCATTTTCACAAAGCAAGTAAATAAAGTTGATCGCATGATGTTTTTAAATATATTGAGATTTATAAGATAATATTTCAAAATCCTAGCACACGCCTTCATTTGACAAATATTCTTACCAAAGGAATGAGGCAAGTTTTATAAAGTTTCTTTTTTTGATTCCAGAATAAAATACGTTTTGTGAACAAAGGATTGAATTTTCGATTTATTAATGTAACCTTCAAAATATGACCATAACATTTGGATCGGATTTAAGGTATTACATTGTGATTAGGAGCATGTGGAACTTTCACTTTATTTTAGACATTTTTTTTCTTTTTATTATACAAGTTTACAAATTTTAATAGGTGTCATCTTGGTATTTAGATATTTTAACCACTAATTTTAATTATTTCTTTTGAAATAAATATTCCCTTTTACTTTATTTAGATTTTTTTCTTTTTATAACAAAATTTACAAATTTTAATAGGTGCAAACTTGGTAATTGGATATTTTAACCACTAATTTTTAATTATTTTTTAAGGTTTATTTGAATAGTACAAAGTAATTGAATGAAAATATAATTATTAAAGTAATAATTACAAAAATTATAATTCTCTATATGTGTTTGAAATTTTCATCCTTCTTCCCACATGACTGAATTAATTCACTCTTAATCTCTCGATTTAAAAATAACATTTAATGTTGGTGACAAGGTATAAAATTATCATAAATAATTTATCAAGAGTTTGGAAGGAAAGAGAAAATAAATAGAGTAATATATAACATATAGTTTGGAGAACAAAACTAAAATTAAAATTTAATAAAACAATATCTTACATATATAATTTGGACAACAAGAACAAAATTAAAATTAAAACTTACATTAACATTAAAATAAACCCAACATTAAACTTAAACTTCAAACTTAAAAGAGCAGTAACTTTTGGAGAACAACATTACACTTGAAGTTAAAGCCTATAGAGCAACATCTTACCTATATGGTTTGGAGAACAATATTAAAATTAAAATAAACTAAGCATTCTTTGGTTTCTTAGGGGATTATTATAAATTACATCAATAAGATGATCAGAGGTTTGGCAATTGGCACATTTAGGGTTGATTTTACATGCCATCACATACATTAAATAACGAGAACAACCCATCACAACAAGTGATGGTTCCTCCAGTGCTATGTTGTTGAACTCAACTTCTTTACCAGAAGAATCTTGTTGATTCTGAAGCATGTGTGACGTTGCTGATAGTGATGTCGATGAGATCTCCAAACATTGGTTAGTAGATAACCAAATTTTCGAGGGCAAAACTGTCGGAGTTAACTCAAGATTCAAGTCTATGCTTCTTTCGTTTTCTTCTTTGCCTGTTTCAATCAAACATATCTTTTGAGCATCTACTTGATGGTATTCCTTAAAAAAGACAAAAAAACCCACAGAAACATAAAAAGTTGATAAATTAAAATTAATTTCTTTGTTAAGAGTATCGTCAGATCTCATCAAATTTTACTCATTTATTCTGCCTTGCACGGGCATACCCAGAGAATTTTAACAAAAGAAAAAAAAAGGGTTAAAAATTGATAAATTTGACATGAATAATCTACTATGTAAAGAATACATATATGAGGAAATTAAATTGGCTAATAGTTTACCTCATTATGCTTTGCACTTTGATTAATGTTAGAGCAATTCTTCGTAGTGTCATTAACACTAGAGATGAGAGAAGTATTGCTATATCTAACATCATCCATAGGACTCTCTTGCTCAATTCCAGAGGTTTTAGAGATATCAAAGAATTTAGAGGCTATTGATTGGAATTAGAGAAGAATAATAGACTCTTTCAACTTCGCTTACTCTCAATTTATAGATAATTAAATAGTGCGAAGACATGGTTTTATAGAGAACAATGAGTAGGAGAAAAAGTGGTAATAATAATAATAATCATAATAATAATAATTGTGGTAACTATTTGGTACATAAGTACTGAACATTTTAACTTCATAAGTGAGACTCATATTTTGGCAAATGTCATATTTATTTATTTTTAATTTTTTAAATACGATTTAAGTATAAATGGTAAAATCTTTACTTTATGGAGTTAAAATTTTCACTACTAGTGTACCAAATAATAATAATAATAATAATAAAATTTAGTTGAAAATAGAAAATTTTCCTTAAAAAGATTTTTAAGAATTTTCTGGTAAAAGCGAATAAAAAGAGTTTCATTAAAACACCTAAGTAATTTATATTAAATTATAACAGACCGACTTTCGTAGAGGAAAAAGATTAATGATTTTTTAAAAGAAATGTGAGAAAACTTGGTAAAAACACATATGTGAAGTAATAGATATGTACCCAAAGAAAGAAACACAATTATACTAAATGGGAAACACACGCGTACAATAATAAGAGTTTAAAATTGTAGGTAAATTATACCATTAGTTACTTAATTATTGTTGAGTTTTTGTTTCAATCATTTAATTAAAAAAAGTTACAATTTGGTCATTGAGTTATTTAAAAATCTTCATTTAAATCACTAGGTTGTTAAAGTCAATATCATATAGCTTTATTTATTTACACTGTTTGCAGTAATCGAAAGCTCACTTTCCATTTTTTTTTCTACAATTTAGTTTTTTTATGTGAAACAGTTTTGGATGTCACGAATCTTCGAACTACAAATCAAACAACTTTTTTCTCCGGTCTTCATCATTGATCGTTAGATCGACTTGGATTTAAGGTATGTTATTCTACTCATTGATAAATATTGATCCACTGTATCGATTATTGAATCATCATTTTGGAGCTCATTAGCAGAACTTTTCTTTTAAAAAAAATCACTTAACAATACAGTAGCTTAAATAAAATTTTTTAAATAGTTTAGTGACTTAAATGAAAACCTTTGAATAATTCAATGACCAACTTATAATGCTTTTAGTTAAATGAAAAAACAAAAATTATCTATAGTTTAGTGACTAATGATGCAATTAACCTAAAATTTAAGATTTTGAAGGTTTAGGGTTTAACTTAAATAATTATAATAATATATATTTGTAACACCTTAAACCTGACCTAGACGTCCAGACCAAGTTGGAGAGTTTCATTATCCGTACTAACATTCATACTATCATACCATAGTCAAATTGAACCTGTAACGACCTGAATTTGGGCCTAGTAGAATTGGGCCCATTGGGCTTTGGGCGTGGGAGCATTTAAAATTTTTGGAGAATAAAAGAACGGCCCTAACGCAAGTTGGGCCTATTAGGTGAGTGATTTTGGAAGGTTAGGGGGCTTCTATGAAGTCCCGGGATCAAACTTTGGCTCTAGGAAAATTTTGATTTTAGGTGAGTAAAACCTTGGGAGTTAGTAGGTAGGCTTTAAGAATAAAATATGGAAGGAAATGATACAAAAAGAGTTTGTGGTGTAGTGGCAAAGTGATGCCACTTAGGGAGCAAGGCGGGTGATGCCATAAGGAAGCAAGGGGATCTAAGGTTCAAGTCTTGGCACTTGCATTTCTTTTAGATTATTTTTTAAAATGGAATTAGACTTTAGCTATGGACTTATCTTTAGTTGCGCATGATTTAAGAAACAAGGAGTTTAGTGGCAAGGTCGTTGTGGCGTCATTGGCAGAGCAAGGAGGGAAGGAGTTTGAATTCTACAGATGGCAAATGGAAGGCTTTTATTTTGCTCAGGAGAAGATAAGAGGTTGTGTTGGAGTAGAACTCTACAAAGTGGATAGAGACTTGGTCAATCATGTTTGAATGGAAGGTGGAGAGGAATTGGTCAAGGTTGTTGGGTGATTTCGAATGGGGGATGGAGAGTGAATGGGGGAGGAAAAAGGGGAGAGAATCATGGGATTCAATTGAGGGAAAGGGTTGGTCGAATTTGGGGAATGGGGATAGGAAAATTCGGCCAAAAAGGGTTTTTGGCATTTTTGGGGAGAGGGCACATTCGGTTGTGCCAAGGGTTGTACCAAATTTGTGTAGCAGCTTTTAAGGTCATTTTCTTCTTTCATTTTTGGTGTTTGGAAAGTTTTTCTTTGGTAGCTTTTGTTTCTCATTCTTTTGGTGCTTTCTTAACCTCTTGAGATTTTTTCCTTTCAACTACATTTTTTTAGTGCTTACTTTCTTTAGCCGAAATCCCCGCCTCTATTATTCTCCTTTTTCTCATTTGTTAGCCGAACCTTTTCTTTCTTCTCCTCTCATCTCCTTTTCTTGGCTTTTCTTCATAGTCGAATGCACATCTTCCTTTCTACATCCTTTTTTGTGGGCGTTTAGTGAATCGTTAAGCCTCATTCTTCCATCTACTTCCCTGCATTCCATCGGTACTTGCTACCTTTTACTGCCGAATCTTCTCTTCCTATTCGGTTCCTCTCTAGTTGCAAGGCAACGCTTCCTTCTTTGCCTTTCTCTCTTTTCTCTAATAAGGTCAAAGCAATCTGTCTTCTCTCTATTTTCTAGGCCAAATTCTCTAGCAAGCAACGGGTGGAGATCGTTAACGTTTGGGTTTCGGGAGGTTTTTGGTAAGAGCCGAAACTCTTTGGGGGAAGGCACTAACTGTCGAGTCTAATTCTTTTGGTTCCCAGTACGCTTCTAACTTCTCCTTTTTCTTTTAGTAGATATCATCATTTAGGGCGCTCATGCTTAACTCCCTTTGTCCAAGGGATCTGTTTCCACAGTTTATAAAGGTAAGTAGCATTAAACACTGTTGGATTTCTTTCTTGTGCCGATTATTGGTAGAGGCTAACCCCTGTGCGTCAATCAATTTAGGAGTTGTTCGTTTTAGCCATTAAAGAGGCAAAATCGAATAGTGGTCACTCGGTTAAAGAAGGTCTTATCTTGTGATAAGTGGTGGTTGGCAATTATTCGGATTCAAGTTTTTAATTATGTATTATCAGTGATTAGACTAATGGGTTGGGATGATTTGATCTCATAGGTGCGTAATCTTGAGGGTTCAATCTACTCTCGTAACAGGTGTGTAATCTCACACCCCTCTAACTGATTGCATATTATGTTTTGCAAATCGGCCAAAAAGCCAAAAAGTCAAAAATCGGCATCGGTACCTGCTCGTAGTGGTAAAACGGAGTCTGAGTAATAATGGTAAGACGTGGAGAGTATCACGAGCACTCTCATGAAGTTAGTACATGAGCCTAACCGAAGAAATAGCTTAACTTAACAGCCCAATGGGCTATTCGGTCCACATGGGCAGAATTGATGGAAAATTGTAAAAGGGTAAGTGCAGATGTGAAATATGGAAATCTGAGACCGAAATATTGTGAATTGGGCCATACGAGCGTGTGGGCCCATTTGGGCCTAAAATCAATAGCTCCGTAGAGACCCAGAAAGGGGCTCGTGTCGCTCAAGGCGACAATAGGCCTTTGGAAAGGCCGTTATTCGGTAAAAATTACCGAAATACCATTGGTTTGCAAAATTACTGAAATACCCTTAATTTACAAAATTATCGAAATACCCCTAGAGCGTAAATTACCGAAACACCCCTGGAGGGTAAATTACTGAAATACCCTTGGTGGGTAAATTATTGAAATACCCTTGGTGGGTAAATTACCGTTATACCCTTAGAGGTTAATTAGTACGATTGTGTGTATTCTGTTTAACTGTTCATGATGGTAATTTGTTTCATACATCATTTCAATATGTGCTTTGCATACATGACATTTTGCATGGGTTTGGGATATTGATGATGGAGGAAGTGTTGTACTGGTGGCTATGCCACATTATACTGATTCGATGAGCTCGACCACATATCTTGACATCGGTAGCTTTGTTTGCGTTTATCTTGCAAACATTGCATTCTTGGAGTGTTGGGTTGGGTGGGTTGACTTGGTCCCCACATGGATTGTAGGGCTGGTAGGGTGGAGTGTGGCGGATGGACTATTAGGTTGGATTGCATTTTCTGTTTGCATTACCATGATTTTGGGGCCGTGGGCCCAAATTGATACTGTATGGGGCTTAGGCCCAGACTGAGACCATGACTGTGACTAAAATCGGGATTACACACTGAGTTCTTGTAACTCACCCCTCTGTTTTAACCTTGCAGGTGATCCCCAATGTTAGTGGATTTGGAGCTGTGGTGGACTCTGTGGTGGCCATACATCAGGATTTACTATCGCACACTTAGTAAATTTTCGTTTTGCTTTACTTTAGTCTTACTTTTATTATGAGGGTTAATATTTTTGTAATAAGGCTGTTGGTTTATTTTCTTTAAGTTTTCTTTAATAACTACTAAATTTATTGATACGAGGTTTTCTTAAAATGACGATAACCTTTTTCAAAATATCTCATCCTTGCAAATAACTGAACCTGATTTCTATTATAAACAGAGGTTTCAATAGTTATAACAAACAACGTTTTTACAACAACACCATAAAAACGAAACTGATTTTCACACACAACAAAGCCAAAGTCTTAAAATAAAAATATACGAAGTTTTTAACGAGAACACAGTTTTTAAACAACCCAACCATGTGACATGCTGGATCCGGTCGTAACGTCTAGGCCGGGTTTGGGGTGTTACAGATGGTGCTGAGAAATATCAAAATAAAGGAGCGACATTCGCTTAGTTATCTGTTCAATCCTTGTTTGAATTGAAATATCAATATTCCAGCTAATGTAACATCCTTGGACAAGGGGAATGCCATTAATATTCTCGTAGTTAGATGTGTACCAAGGGCACTTGAGTAGGGTTCGGTGCATGTAAACTTAGATGCATATATAACCATATAGCCACGTCCTTTTCTTAAGTCAAACTTTTTAAACCTAAAAAAAATATGAATATTTACTGGCTTTTTAAGTTAGAATTCCAAATTTTGCTATATGAACATATATTTGCTAACTTTTTAAGTTATAATTCCAATTTTTTTAAACCTAAAAAATATGAATATAAAAAGGGATGGAAAGATGTCTAAATCCAAATCAAAGAAAAATAGAAAAGTAAATGGAATATCATCATTTCTCCACCCCATTCTTCAATGCCCAAATAATAACCATTATCGTCTATTTGGTGTAACCAATAAAGGGACTTACTTTAATTAAAAATAATAATTTATTTTAATTTTTAAATAAAAGATCTAAATACATGTTTAGTGAATTTATAAATAAGTATTTTACCACTACAAATATAATAATTATTAATTAAAATTAATCTTTTACATAAAATATTTTCTAATATTTTTAATATGATGTATTTATTTAATTTCTTTTTACTCACAATTTTTCTTTTTTAAATTCCGCACAATAAAATAAGTTTGGCATTTAAAATTGAAAAATGGTGGGAACTGGAACCCTAATTGAGTAGTAAACTATATGAGCAACTGGGCGTTAATGCAAATTTATATAAATTTGATACAATAAAATAATTTTGGCATTTAAAATTGAAAATGGTGGGAACTGGAACTATATTTATAGTAAACTGTAAATAATAAATTTAATTATTTTTATTTTATTTAATATTATATTATTTTATCAAATAATCTAATTATATTCAATATTTCATTTAAAATAATTTACTAAACAAAAGTTATAACTTAAATTTAGTCATTAATATTTCAGTTTATCAAATATAACCTTAGTCTTAAATAAATATAGAATTTAATCTTTATATTTTTATTTTAGCAATCTAGTTGTTTTGCCTTATAAATTTTAAAATTTAAGTTCAACTCTACAATCGTAAGGAGATAGTGTTATCATATATATTTTTCAATTTAGTTTATCATATATGTTTTTCAAGACATTATTAGTTGCTAAGCCAAGAGCCAATTTTGTTGAATGAAATTTGATAAATATGTATTGTTCATTTTTCTTTGACAGTGTGTTGTTGCTTCCTCTTCTTCTTTGGTTTGCTTGATTGCTTCTTCCACCCACAGTTGAGCTTCTTGTATTCACTGAACTACTGTAAGTTATTTACAATTTAAATTCTTTGATTTTGTTTTACTGTTATTGAAATTAGTATTGAAAAAATGTGACCCTTTTACTATGATTTGAAGATATGTAACACTTTAATATCTTGCAGTAATGGCTCGTCTGCCTTTAATTGTACAAAGTGAGAGGCGTAAAAGAATTGGTCTTGCTATTACAATATGGTTTGAAATGTGGACTATTGCGAGTTGGTTTTTAGTTGCATTGGGTGCCATCCATAGCCTACATACTTATAGACCAAGGATTATATTCTATATTTTAGATTTTTATGCACAACGAGATTATGTGAAAAGACTTGTATATGCTAGTGACGAGACCTGTATTGAACAAGTTAGGATGAATAGAATTACCTTTTTTAAACTATGTGAGATGTTACAAACTTTAGGGGGATTGAAGTTGTCAAGGAACATGCTTGTTGATGAGCAAGTGATAGTGTTTTTACATATCATTTCTCATCACCTTAAAAATAAAGTTATCAAGCATCACTTTAATAGGTCTGGGGAAACCGTTAGCAGATCATTTCACAATGTTTTAAATGCTATCATACGCTTACAAGATGTGCTATTTAAAAAGGCAGAGCCAATTACAGCTAATTCTACAGACCCAAGGTGGAAATGGTTCAAGGTATTGGAGTGAATACAATATATAGCTTGTACATAATTTAGTCCATTTAGATTTAAATATAGTATCCTAACTCGAGGTTTTATACATGTGATGTAGAATTGCTTAGGTGCTTTAGATGGAACCCATATCAAGATTAGGATTCCAACAGTTGATAAATCCAGATATCGAACACGAAAAGGTGACATAGTGACAAATATGTTAGGTGTTTGTACACCTGATATTCATTTTGTTTATGTTCTTCCTGGTTGGGAAGATTCTGTTGCTGATGAACGAGTTCTTCGAGATGCTATTAGTAGGAGACATGGACTAAAAGTTTCGCATGGTAAAGTGCAAAATTATAGGAATTTGAATTAATTTTTAAGATTATACTTTTTTGGAAAATTAACCATGACAAATAGTTTCTTTTTATAGGTTGTTATTATCTAGTTGATGCTGGATACACAAATTGTGAGGGATTTATTGCGCCTTTTAGAGGACAAAGATATCATTTGAATGAGTGGCGTCAAGGTTACCAGCCAAGTACTCCGGAAGAATTTTTCAAAATGAAACATGCTTCAGCGCGTAATGTTATTGAAAGATGTTTTGGGTTATTAAAACTTAGATGGGGAATACGAATACTTAGGAGTCCATCATTCTATCCTGTGAGGGTGCACAATAGAATCATTATTGCATGTTGTTTGCTCCATAATGTTATTCGAACCTATATGAGTCTTGATCCTATTGAAGCGGAGTTGAAAGAAGGATTACCTAGTAATGTGATAGATGATGATGAACCGAATATCGTAAATATTTATCCATCAGATGCATAGGCTACTTGGAGGATTGAACTAGCCAACCAAATGTTCGATGAATGGCAAGCATCTAGAAATTAGTTAGGTTTAGGGTAAAAGTAGTAAACGTTACGTTGTTTATGTTATTTCATGTATCTAGTTTATGAAACTTTGGTGGTGTTTGAATTATTTTTTTGTATTGTACTAGACTTGTTGAATGATAATTTATTTTCCTTTGATTCATCATGTGTTATAATTTTATAAAGTGTTGATCTTTTGATGCATAATATCAAACTTAATTTTAATTTTGTCTTTTTTTCTGAAGATAATTATGTCATGTTTTTCACAATCAAGTGCTTCTTCCCAAAATTCTCGAGGAACCAAAAGGAAATGGGTTCCAAAAGAAGATCCTGCGTTGGTTGCTTGTATGGTCGACTCGCACAATGTTGGAACCTTTAATGCAGATACGAGATTCAAAGCCGGGTATTTAAATGAGTTGGAAAAAATGTTAGAAAAAGTTTTACCCTATGCCATGTTGAAGGCTAAACCTAATCTTGAATCGAGGATTAGGACATTGAAAAGGGATTGGTCAATCGTTTATGACATGCTTAGTGGAAAAAAAAAATAGCGGCTTTGGTTGGGATGAGCATAGGTAGCTTGTTGTTGCTGAACATGCGGTGTGGAACTCATATATAAAAGTAAGAATTATTTCAAGTCTTTATTATCTTATTTCGACCAAACTTATATCTAATATGAATTCCTCATTTTTTATAGAGTCATAAAGAAGCTGCTCAATCAGACATCGAAGTTTCCCTTATTATGACCAACTTACTGCCATCTACGCAAAAGATCGAGCAACTGGGAAAGATGCTCAAACAGCCGCTGATATTATTGAAGAAATAGATGTTGAGGATGTGGCTGCTACAAATACTCATGAAGAAAGAAACGATTTCCACGGATGCGAAGCTGATGTTTCTTTGGATGATATGGATCTTTCAGCTACACAACTGCAACTAGGTAGAAACCAAGGTGATTCCACATCTTCAAAGAAGAAAAAAAAAAGATTTTTGATGCAAGTGATTCTTTTACTCTATTTAATGATGTTGCCACTTTATTGGCAGAAAATATACGGATTGTTGGCCTTGAAATCAATAAGAGTATTGCCTCCGAAGTGCTAATTCAACAAAGTAAAAAATGGCCATTCAAGAAAGTGCTCTGAAATTATATCCAAGCATTATGTGAAGTAGAAGGTTTAATTGAAAATGAGCACTTTCGAGCATTGAGCAAAATTCTAGATCATCCAACGCAAATGCTCATTTTCTTTAGTTTACCTTCTGCTGTGCGGTTGGAATGGGTCAGAAGATTTCTTGCTGACCATTAAAAATCATGGTTGTGTTGATTATATTTTGGTATCTTTTTGTGTTTGTAATATTTGGATGGTATAATGACATGATAGAATGTCATTACAATGTTGTAACTTTTTGTTAATATATGAATATTATGCTTGGATGTGAAATATATTCTCAAGTTATTTATTACTTATAATATTTAATTATTTTTATTGTAGAATAATTAAATTATTTGTTTCAATAATGATATTTTAGCACATTAAATATGTATTGCGTTTAAAAATAATAAAATAGATTATATATATTTTTATAGTATTATATATTTTGATTTTTAATTCATATAATAATAATTATATTAAGAATGTTATTAAATTATATTTTTATTAAATTATATATTAATTATGTTAAAATATGGTTAAATTATTTATTATTTTTATTAAATTATTTTCAATAATAATCTTATTAAAATTTAATAACAATAACAATAATCATCTACCGAAAAAATTATGCTAAGGGTATTCGGTCATTTTAGTTCTTTTCCTTATGCTATTACAACATCATTCCATTCAGCCAAATACAATAATACTATTACAGTTCTATTACATTCCATTCAACCAAACAGTTGAATTACTTATCACAGACAGCTCTATTCCATTACAGCTCTATTCAATTATATCCCTATTCCATTACAGTGAACCAAACATACTGTAAAAGTCTACTCTATTAGAAGAGAGGAAGAATCTATTGGGTGAGCTTTGAATCACCTTCTATTCCGCAAAATATTAATTATATAAAATTATTACAATATTTGTGTAATTACATAAATTACGATACGCTCAGAAGAAAAGATAATAGTAGCTTTGGTTGGGACGATCATAGACAGATGATTGTTGCTGAAGATGCAGTGTGAGACTCCTACGGTTTAAGAAATTTTTTATATTTAAATATTATTAGTTTGATAGAAAATATCTATCAAAATATTATTCTTTAATATTAAATTAATGTTGAAAACACATTAAAATGTTAAAAGGTATATTTGTCATTTGAGTATTTATTTTTGCTATTACATATTTATACCTCTCAACAAAATGCATGAATATTATTACAGTGCTCATTTCATTCCATCCAACCAAACCATTGTTATACATATTCAATTCCATTACAATCCTATTCTATTTCTGTAGAATGATTATTCCATTACAGCTCTATTCCATTCTAGTGAACCTAACGTGCCGTAACAATTTTATGAATTGGTATATAAACTAATTGAATCAAGCTCCCATAACTTCAAAAACATAAAAATTATAAAAAAAAAAAAACTAAATTCAACACACCAATTAGAACCGAAAGTTCCCAATCTCTCATAGGTTTTCTTTCTCTTATTTTCGATGCTTTTGGTGAAGAAGATGATAATGCTCTCTTTTCTTCCACTTTCTCATTTTATATGTCTTAATTAGTTTTTAAATTAAACTTAATTTAATAAATTACAACTTAAATAAATTAAGCTAATGCCCTTTTTTTATCAACCGTCCACTATTATAACTATTAACATGGGTTAATTGCTATTTTAGATCTATGGGTCGATTGTAATTTAAGTCTCCAATTCATTTCCTAATTAAAAATCTATAGCGATTGGATTTTACAATTTAGTCCATATGCCCTAATTAAACACAATTTTGACTAAATTATTTATCTAAAATTCAATTCACTTATATAATAACTCCATAAATATCTTCATTAAATATTTACGGGCTCGATTTACGGAAATGGAGTCCCAAAATAGCATTTTTTGACATCACTGGAAACCGGGTCGTTACATTCATACTAAGCTAAAAGTAAAGAAAAATCCTTACAATTAATTAAATCAATTAATTTTATCTTTCATGTCAAACAAAATCCAAAATTTTTTTTCATCACTTCTTTACCAAACGAAGAAAAAAATTAATTTATTTAATTATAATGATTTTTCTTTACTTTTAACTTAGTATGAAAGATTCAAAATTATATAATCAAAATAAACTTAAGGTAATAGCCATCATCTCATATTTTTGAAAAAATAAAAGGAATCTTAAAACTATTGGTCACCACAGACGGTGCCATTAAAGCAGAAATAAAATAGACAATTAATGAAAAATATAATAATAGGAAACCCCTAACTAAAAGAAATGAATCGACATTCTGTCTATCCCTTCTTCCTTTATCTCAACCTGTAACATCCTGAATTAGGGGTTATTTGTGATTGTATTGTTGTGCATATGATTGGATTGCTGTAATACTATCTATGGTGTAATAAGACTTAGCTATGGACCTTGAGTAGGCTCGAGTGGTAGAAAAATTTCATTTGTAAGCTTTAATAAGACAAGGAGCCATAGTAAATAGGGGTTACAAGTTTTAAAAAGGGAATATTTGACACTAATAAGGCCTTGGAAAAGTGGCAAGGGGTGCCACTTAAGTGCTGGAATTGACGCCACCAAGAGGAGCAAGGGAGCCTAGGTTCGAGTAGCAGAATTCTCTTTTCTGCTCTTTATTTTTACGGCAAGAGAGAGAGAGAGAAGTGTTCAGCTCAAACTCTTTCAGGATAATAAGGATTTTTATTTGAATAATTTTAAATGATTGGCCAAGAGTGATTCAAGGTGTTGGCCGAATCTAAGACTCCTTGTTGGAGAGGAGTAAACGGCAAGGAGTGTGTAAAGGGTGGTGGCCGAATTTTCTTTAGGCACCTAGCTTGACATTTTCGGCTAACACATACCAAAAACCAAAACCATTGATCCTCTTTTCTTCTTCTTAGCCTTTGGCCGAATCTCCCTACACTCTCATCTCCCATCTATTTCTTTTCTTCTTTCTCAAACCAAACCACCATTAATCCCTACTTCTCTTCTTCTTGTTTGCTTAAAATCGAAACCCTCTCTACCCTCCCTCTGCCGAATTCCCCATCTTCTTTTCCTTCTCTTTTTCTTTCTCTATTAGCCGAATCTCTTCCACTCTTGTTGCCGAAATCTCCCCTCTCCCATTAGATTCACTTGGCCGAATATAAAGATTGGTATACATCTCTTCGGGATTTCTTTTTCAATCAGTTTGAGAAGGTAAGTGTTTGCCGAAACTCTTCTCCTATATTCTCTTGATCTCTGTCGATTTGGATGAAGGGAAAAGCCAAGATCCGGCATTTATTGATGATTTGGCTAACCACTTTTTGAAACCGATTTCACCTAGGAACTCCGAGATTTTCAAAGTAGTAGATCTGATCCTCCATTCTCTGCTAATCGATTTGGTAAGTCTACGGTAAGGGATTCTCTTTAATCTTTCCATTAGATACTTGGAAAAGCCGAAAGCTAATCACTTGTATGGATCTAAGGTTTGGCCGATTACAAGGAATCCAGTGTGTGGCTTCGAGATTTGGTTGGAAACCAAATCGGTTCAAGGTAAGTGCCACAAATGAGTCTTCGGGTTTTAGCTATTATAGCGGAATAGGCCTATGGCACTAACTTTGATGTTGGCCGAATATAGGGTCAAGGGATGAAACACGATGATCAAATCTTCGGGATCTAGGATTCGCGTTAGTAACAGGTGTATACTTACACACTTCATAACTAATATAACTGCTAATAAATTGTATATGTTATACCGGATTTGTGTAGATCTGGATTTGATACCGTAAAGGTATGAGCAAGGATTCGGGTAAGTCCGTTTCAATATGAGCTTGCAATATAATGCATGTGGATGCATGACATATTTGGTATATGTGATACATAAAAATATGGCCTATGATAAATTCAGTATATGTTATTATTTAAGCATGTTTGGCATGATTTCTTTTATATGCACATCGTATCATGGTGGGTGATTTGAGTGGAGGGGGAAGTGATATCCGTGTCTTTGGACACCAGTGGTTTGGTACCACATTTTGTGACTTTGGGTCACCAGAGGTTTGGCAACTCATAGCGACTTGTCCCAGTGGCTTAGCACCACAGTGGGTTGGCCCCACGGTTGATATTATGGGATCGTCACCAGTGATTTGGTATCACACGTGGGTTGGCCCCACAACTTATTATTTGTGACTTTGGGTCACTAGTGGTTTGGCACTACCAGTGGTTTGGCACCACAATATTGATGGATATCGTGACTTTGGGTCACCAGTGGTTTGGTAACACACGGGGTAGAGAAAGGAGTTATGGATGGCTAGGTGGGGTGCATGTTAAACTTAGTTATGATTTGTGTATGATGTTACATTAAACCGGGGGAAGGGTTACACATTGAGTCTTGGTGACTCACCTTTTCCTCTAACTTTTTCAGATGACTCGTAGATCGCGGATGATGAGCCAGATAAACTCGAGGTGGCCATGCAATGGAAAATTTGGTTTAGTAGACTATGGGTTTATTTTCATTTTTTTTATTAGTCTTATTTGTTCAAGTTGTAATAAGGCCTCCTAAAATTTCGCTTTGATTATTTTACCTGTTTTAGATGAAACTTCCAAACTACTTAATGGCTTAAATATTTTTCTTAAACACAAGTTTTCCTAAATCTAAAGCATAAATGTTTTCTTCTGTGCCATCGGGTACATTGACAAAATTGATACTAACAGGATTTATTAGATTTTTAAATAAGGAAGCAAAGTGTTGGATTTTCGCATAACCCACAACTTTTACTTAAAACAAGACAATATCTTTCCTAAATGTGAATCAACAAAAAGGGGTTTCTCAAAATGTTTCCTATGTGACATGCCAAATTCGGCTGTAATGTTTGGGCCGGGTTTGGGATGTTACAAAATTGGTATTAGAGCCCAGTTCAAAACTCGGCTGTGGGGGCCCAAGGCCCAAAATGTTTTTGGTAGGCCTTGAGAAAAGTTATGGAAAAAGTTTTTGGTTTTGAATAGCATGGCATCGAGTCTCCGGCACCAATCCGCCCAGGTAAGTACTTCTAACTACTATGTGAATTATTATCTGTAGAGGGGTATAAATGGAACGTAGATAGTATGATAAGTATTTGAACCCTAGGACTAGTTTACCCCAACAAATCACATAAGACTTTAAATGCCTAATTAAACAAACCTATGGCTAAGTCGCCAAGTTAGGGTGTAGCAACCATGGTGCGCATGTCTAGGATTGGATCCAGAAGAGCCTGGTACTTAAGCAGTCCTAGCGACTCACCTCCTCTTCGCAGGAATCCTACCTGGTGCGTAGCTTTGGTTCACCCTAACCAAGAGGACTCGGTCATAGGATAAACACAACAAATAAAACCCGAAAGGGACTAGCCATGTTTTATGAAAACCCTAATCTTTAAATCCCCAATTACCCCTTTAAATAATAGAAAAAATTTATTTTTGGAAAATTTCCAAAATATTTTCGATTTATAAAATTACCAAAATGCCCCTAGTGGCAAAATTACAAAAATACCCTTGGTTTCTAAAATTACTATACTACCCCGATTTCAATAAATAGTCTCTTACTTTACAAAAGTATCCAAAAATCTTCTTTTTCAAAATAATACCCTGACTTGGAAAACTTACAAAATTACCCCTGATTGACAAAATTATCGAAATGCCCCTGGTTTCCAAATTTCTGCCAGACCTTTAATTTAAAAAAAATTTCGAAAATACCCTCCAGTTTTGGAAATTTCAAAATGTCCTGATTCATTAAAGTTTTCAAAATTCCCCTAATTTATTACAAAAATACCCCTGTAGGAAAAATGATGAAAATACCCCTAGGGTAGGAATAAAATCAAGAATGTTCAAATGATGAATGTGTGTAGTAGGTGCCATTGAATGGATGTCTGAATGAATGGGTATCTTTGAATTAGAGTAGAAGACTTGGAACTTTGT
Source organism: Gossypium rotundifolium (assembly GCA_025506655.1). Lineage (NCBI taxonomy): Eukaryota > Viridiplantae > Streptophyta > Magnoliopsida > Malvales > Malvaceae > Gossypium > Gossypium rotundifolium. Next base: position 75,621,631 of record CP106726.1, on the reverse strand, counting down.
GTGATCCAAAGAACAACTTCTAAACTCTTTCATAAAATTTCTTCGCGGATAATCAGTGAAACAATGACTAAATTCATAAAACTTTTTAATCAGATCGTGAGAATAAGGGATGAGTTCTAGAGGTCGTGGCCAACGTGGACGCGGTAGGGGTAGGATGACCGTGTCAGAACCTGTTAGGTCGGGTCAGGGGCCTGAGAATGAGGTACTACCGCCACTACCACCCCCAACTTTTATAGCTGAGGAGCAGGATCAAACGGGAGGTGAGGCAGTATCGCAGGCTGTGTTGCGAGTCCTTGAGATGGTGGCTGGGGCAAGTGGAGAAAGGGGAGCTCAAAAATCTGTACCCGAGTGACTCCGAGCCAATGGAGCTGAGGTGTTCTGGGGTGTATCAGGTGTGACACCCAGTACGATAGAGTATTGGTTGGAATCGACTGAGAGGATCATGGATGACCTAGATCTGACGAATGAGGAGAAGCTGAAAGGAGCGGTGTCGCTTCTAAAGGATGAGTCTTATCAGTGGTGGCTTACGGTTCGGGATGGTGCCACGGCAGATAAGCTTACTTGGGAGTACTTCAAAGTAGCATATCAGAAAAAGTATGTGGGCACCAGCTACATTGATGCGCAGAGGAAAGCATTTCTGAGGTTGGTACAAGGGAATAAGTCTCTGTCTAAGTATGAGGCAGAATTTTTGAGGCTGAGCTGCTATGCTCAGGGAATTGTGTCAACGGAGCATGAGCGTTGTGTCCGCTTTGAGGACGGGCTGAGGGATGATTTGAGGTTGCTGATTGCTCCACAGCAGGAGCGTGAATTTTCTGTCCTAGTAGAAAAGGTTAAGGTAGTCGAAGGGATCAAGGAGTCCGTGAAACAGAACTACGAAAGGAACAAACAGAAGAAAGGCTTTGGATCGTCTGGATCGGGTAGTAATGCACAGAAGAAGGCTAGACAGAGTGGGCCGAATCAGTCAGGGAGGCCCATGGCTGCTAATCAGAGACCGGCTCAGTGTAATCGCTATGGGAAATCACATTGGGGAGGATGTTGGACCGGTGAAAGAGAATGCTTCGAGTGTGGATCTTTGGATCACCGAGTGAGGGATTGTCCTCAGAAGTTAGCTAAGAATCAGCCAGAGGGTCAGAACCGTGCTCAGGATAGAAATGAAAGACCACCACCACAGAGGGGTCGTGGTAATGGTAGAGGTGGTAATAGTTCTGGTCGAGGCCGCGAGACACCGGGCAGAGGTGCGGGTAGCACAGAAGCAAGGCAGCCTAGTTTAGTCTACGCAGTGAGGCGTCGAGAGGAGGGTGACGCACCGAACGTCATAACCGGTACGTTCCTAATTTTTAGACTTCCATATGTTGCATTGATTGATGTGGGTTCGACGCATTCGTATGTTGTTAGTAGCATAATAGAGACTATGAACCTAGACTTTGAGACTACTTCTAGGAGATGGCGATGAATTAGCCCTCTAGGTCACTCAGAAGTAAACAAGTTATATAGGGATGTACCCCTAGAACTCCAAGGGGTAGTGTTCTTAGCGGATTTGATGGAGCTGCCGTTTAAGGAGTTCGATCTGATTCTCGAAATGGATTGGCTGGTGAGGTACCAAGCCAGTTTAGATTGCGCGGCCAAGCGCATGGTGTTGAGAACAATGGAAGGCAAAGAGGTGGCAATGATAGGTATCAGAAGGGAATACCTATCAAATGTGGTCTCTGTACTGAAGGCGGAGAAAATGGTCAGGAAAGGTTGTGAGGGATTTCTGGTTCGGATATGTGCCTTGGAGGCTAAGGAGTCAGCAGTGGAGAATGTCCGAACAGTAAGGGAATTCGCTGATGTATTTCTAGAAGAACTTCCGGGTCTGCCTCCGGATAGGGAAGTTGAATTCGGTATAGACTTGTTGCCCGGAACGGCGCCAGTGTCTATAGCACCATACCGAATGGCGCCGAAGGAATTGGTGGAGCTGAAGGCTCAAATTCAGGAGCTTCTGGACAGAGGGTTTATCCGACCAAGTATATCTCCGTGGGGAGCACCTGTACTGTTTGTTAAGAAGAAGGACGGTTCAATGCGGATGTGTATAGATTACCACCAACTGAACAAGTTAACGATAAAAAACAAGTATCCATTGCCCCAGATTGATGACTTATTTGACCAACTGAAAGGTGCATTGGTTTTTTTGAAGATAGATCTTAGGTCGGGGTATCATCAACTTAAAGTGAAGGAGGTTAATGTTCACAAGACGGCATTCTGTACTCGGTATAGGCATTACGAGTTTTTGGTGATGCCGTTTGGGTTGACCAACGCACCAGCAGCATTCATGGACTTAATGAATAGGGTGTTTCAGCAGTACTTGGATCAGTTTGTCGTGGTGTTTATAGACGACATATTGGTTTACTCAAAGACAGAGGAGGAGTATGACATGCACTTGCGAATGGTTCTACAAGTACTAAGGGAGAAGCAGTTATTTGCCAAATTCAATAAGTGCGAATTTTGGCTTAGGGAGGTGGCTTTCTTAGGTCACGTAGTGTTAGTTGAAGGGATTAGAGTGGACCCTCGCAAGATTGAAGCGGTGTTGGATTGGAAATCGCCTAGGTCGGTGGCAGAAATTCAGAGTTTTCTGGGTCTGGCAGGGTACTATCGAAGGTTTTTGGAAGGATTCTCTTTGATCGCGGCACCGTTGACTAAGTTGTTAAGAAAAGGAGTTCCATTTATATGGTCAGAGAAACAGCAGGAAAGTTTCGATAAGCTAAGGAAGATTCGATCAAGCTCCGGTTACGCAATGCACTCGAGACAGGAAGTTATTTACGGTTTACTGTGATACATCCCATACTGGTTTGGGGTGTGTGTTGATGCAAGAAGGGAAAGTAGTGGCTTATGCATCCCGTCAGCTAAGACCGCATGAGGTTAACTATCCGACGCACGACTTAGAATTAGCGGCAGTAGTCTTCGCTTTGAAAATATAGAGGCATTACTTGTATGGGGAGAAGTCGATAGTCTACACAGATCACAAGAGTCTGAGGTATCTTTTGACTCAGAAGGATTTGAACTTGAGGCAGTGCTGATGGATTGAGCTGTTGAAGGATTACGACTGTTCAATTAAGTATCATCCTGGCAGGGCTAACGTAGTGGCTAACGCGTTGAGCCGGAAGGTTGTGACGGATTTAAGGGCGATGTTTGCTCACCTCAGTTTGAATGACGATGGAAGTTTTTTGGCAGAATTGCAAGTTAAACCAACTTGGATCGAGGAGATTAAGGAGAAACAGTTAGTAGATGAAAGTTTGAACGCGCGGAGATTGCAAGTTCAAGATAGTGGTTTAGAAGGGTATAGTTTGTCTGGTGATGGAGTGCTATGCTTTCAAGGGCGAGCTTGTATGCCGAAGGATATGGAATTAAGACAAATAATTCTTCAAGATGCACATAGCACCCATACGCTATGCATCCCGGAGGTAGCAAGATGTATGGAGATTTGCGGAAATAGATTACGGTGGCGAAGTGGCGTGAAATCGAATTTGTGGGAAAGTGTTTGACATGTCGATGAGGTTAAGGATGAACATCGATTCATCACGTTTACTTCAACCAAAGAAGATCCTCGGTGGAAATGGGAAAGGATCACCATGGACTTTGTCACGGCTACCTCTCACGCCTAGTAAAAAGGACTCGATCTGGTGATTGTAGATCGATGACCAAGTCACTCATTTCATACCAAAGAGGATGGATTATTTGCTTCCAAAGCTAGCGAAGTTATATGTGGCCGAGATAGTAAGATTGCATGGTGTGCCAGTATCGATTATCTTGGATAGGGATCCGAGGTTCACGTCAAGGTTTTAGAGGGTTTTGCATCAGGCTTTGGGAACGAGGTTGGATTTCAGCACAGCTTTTCACCCGCAAACAGACGGACAATCAGAAAGGGTGATTCAGGTCTTAGAAGATATGCTAAGGGGTTGTATTCTGGATTTCAGTGGTAGTTGGAAAGAGTATTTACCATTGGCGGAATTCACTTATAACAATAGTTATCAAGCAAGTATTCAGATAGCACCATATGAAGCACTGTATGGACAGAAATGCCGTACTCCTACGTGTTGGACGGAATTAACTGAACGACATGTTTTGGGTCCAGAGTTGGTAACAGAAACTGAAGATAAAGTTAAGGTAATTCGGGCTCGTCTCAAGGAAGCGTCAGATAGGCAGGAGTCTTATGCCGACCTTAAGCACAAGGATATAGAATATGCAGTGGTAGATAAAGTTTTTCTGAAGGTGTCGCCTTGGAAAAAGGTATTGAGATTTGGGCGAAAAGAGAAGCTAAGCCCTAGGTTTATCGGGCCATACACAGTGTTGAAGCGAGTGGGACCGGTAGCTTATCAGCTCAAGCTGCCAGCAGAATTAAGACAGATTCATGACGTCTTCCACGTGTCAATGCCTAGGCGATATCGATCAGATCCAGCACACATTGTGCCAGTGGCAGAGATTGAGGTGAATTTGAACTTATTTTTCGAGGAGGAACCGGTCCAGATCTTAGATCGAGATGTCAAAGTTTTACGTAGGAAGTCAGTACCTTTGGTGAAAGTGCTATGGCGAAACCATGGTGCGGAGGAAGCTACGTGGGAACCCGAGGATGTAATGCGGCAGCAATACCCCCAACTCTTCTGATCAGGTAATTTCGAGGCCGAAATTATTTTTTAAGGGGGTAGAACTGTAACATCCTGAATTAGGGGTTATTTGTGATTGTATTGTTGTGCATATGATTGGATTGCTGTAATACTATTTATGGTGTAATAAGACTTAGCTATGGACCTTGAGTAGGCTCGAGTGGTAGAAAAATTTCATTTGTAAGCTTTAATAAGACAAGGAGCCATAGTAAATAGGGGTTACAAGTTTTAAAAAGGGAATATTTGACACTAATAAGGCCTTGGAAAAGTGGCAAGGGTGCCACTTAATCTGCTGGAATTGACGCCACCAAGGGAGCAAGGAGCCTAGGTTCGAGTAGCGAAATTCTCTTTTCGCTCTTTATTTTTACTGAGAGAGAGAGAGAAGTGTTCACTCAAACTCTTTCAGGATAATAAAGATTTTATTTGAATAATTTTAAATGATTGGCCAAGAGTGATTCAAGGTGTTGGTCAATCTAAGACTCCTTGTTGGAGAGGAGTAAATGGCAAGGAGTGTGTAAAGGGTGGTGGCGAATTTTCTTTAGGCACCTAGCTTGACATTTTCGCTAACACATACCAAAACCAAAACCATTGATCATCTTTTCTTCTTCTTAGCCTTTGGTCAATCTCCCTACACTCTCATCTCCCATCTATTTCTTTTCTTCTTTCTCAAAACTGAAACCACCATTAATCCCCTACTTCTCTTCTTCTTGTTGCTTAAAATCGAAACCCTCTCTACCCTCCTTCTGTCGAATTCCCCATCTTCTTTTCCTTTTCTTTTTCTTTCTCTATTAGCCGAATCTCTTCCACTCTTGTTACCGAAATCTCCCCTCTCCAATTAGATTCACTTGGCCGAATATAAAGATTGGTATACATCTCTTCGGGATTTCTTTTTCAATCTGTTTGAGAAGGTAAGTGTTTACCGAAACTCTTCTCCTATATTCTCTTGTTCTCTGTCGATTTGGATGAAGGGAAAAACTGAGATTCGGCATTTATTGATGATTTGGCTAACCACTTTTTGAAACCGATTTCACCTAGAAACTCCGGGATTTTCAAAGCAGTAGATCTGATCCTCCATTCTCTGCTAATCGATTTGGTAAGTCTACGGTAAGGGATTCTCTTTAGTCTTTCCATTAGATACTTGGAAAATCCGAAAGCTAATCACTTGTATGGATCTAAGGTTTGGCCGATTACAAGGAATCCAGTGTGTGGCTTTGAGATTTGGTTGAAACCAAATCGGTTCAAGGTAAGTGCCACAAATGAGTCTTCGGGTTTTAGCTATTATAGCTGAATAGTCCTATGGCACTAACTTTGATGTTGGCCAATATAGGGTCAAGGGATGAAACAAGAGATCAAATCTTCTGGATCTAGGATTTGCGTTAGTAATGTGTGTGTACTTACACACTTCATAACTAATATAATCTGCTAATAAATTGTGTATGTTATACTGAATTTATGTAGATCTGGATTTGATACCGTAAAGGTATAAGCAAGGATTCGTAAGTCCGTTTCAATATGAGTTTGCAATATAATGCATGTGGATGCATGACATATTTGGTATATGTGATACATAAAAATATGGCCTATGATAAATTCAGTATATGTTATTATTTAAGATGTTTGGCATGATTTCTTTTATATGCACATCGTATCATGGTGGGTGATTTGAGTGGAGGGGGAAGTGATATCCTTGTCTTCGGACACCAGTGGTTTGGTACCACATTTTGTGACTTTGGGTCACCAGAGGTTTGGCACCTCATAGCGACTTGTCCCAGTGGCTTAGCACCACAGTGGGTTGGCTCCACGGTTGATATTATGGGATCATCGCCAGTGATTTGGTATCACACGTGGGTTGGCCCTACAACTAATTATTTGTGACTTTGGGTCACCAGTGGTTTGGCACCACCAGTGGTTTGGCACCACAATATTGATGGATATCGTGACTTTGGGTCACCAATGGTTTGGTACCACACGGGGTAGAGAAAGGAGTTATGGATGACTAGGTGGGGTGCATGTTAAACTTAGTTATGATTTGTGTATGATGTTACATTAAACCGGGGGAAGGGTTACACATTGAGTCTTGGTGACTCACCTTCTCCTCTAACTTTTTCAGGTGACTCGTAGATCGCGGATGAGGAGCCGGATGAACTCGAGGTGGCCATGCAATGGAAAATTTGATTTAGTAGACTATGGGTTTATTTTCATTTTTTATTATTCTTATTTGTTCAAGTTGTAATAAGGCCTCCTAAAATTTCGCTTTGATTATTTTAATTGCTTTAGATGAAACTTCCAAACTACTTAATGGCTTAAATATTTTTCTTAAACACAAGTTTTCCTAAATCCAAAGCGTAAATGTTTTCTTACGTGCCGGTAGTACATTGACAAAATTGATAATAACAGATTTAATAGATTTTTAAACAAGGAAGCAAAGTGTTGGATTCTCGCATAACCCACAACTTTTACTTAAAACAAGATAATATCTTTCCTAAATGTGAATCAACAAAAAGGGGTTTCTCAAAACGTTTCCTATATGACATGCCAAATTCGGTTGTAATGTTTGGGCCGGGTTTGGGATGTTACACAACCTGTAGCATTCCTATCAGTCAAAACCCTCGAGACCCATTTCCTTGCTTCTCCATTTTGCTTCTTCCGTCTCTTAAAACCAAGGAGCTCATCGGACCTAGTACCTCCCGTCTCACCCGGACTCCCAATACTCCACACCCTCCTCACGCACTGTCATGGATTATCAGACTTTCCACCAGTGCCGGAACTTCCTCTATCCAATATCTGGGTTCATCATATCGACGTCCCTCGCTGGTCATCACATGCGCTGCCCTGTTCGCCTCTCTGGGTATATGGTTGAAACTCACCGCTCTAAACTTGGGTAATCTGCCCCTGATTTCACTGATTAAATTACTGATTGTAGATCTATCACCCTCTATCGAAGCAACTTTCTTTATAATGGTTAGGGAGTCCCCCTCCACACATATTTCTTGAAAACCCACTTCTTCAGTCAGAACGATCGCTTGAAGATGTCTTGCCTCTCATTGTTACGGATCCTAACATGATCCCATGGGTAAGTACATGCAGCCATTACAAGACCTTCACTATTTCTTGCAATCACTCCTGAAACTGATTTATGCGTATTTTAGCTAAAAGAGGCATCAAAATTTAGTTTTATCACATTTTCCACTGGCGCCTTCCATCTCTGTGTTTGATCACCACTTGTTTGTTGCAGTGTCCTATCTAACGCTTTAATTTCAACATAATACGCTTTAATGAAATATATTATTTCAGTAATTTGATCTCTTGATCCTTCATGGTATATCTTTTTCGGTTAAACCAAATTTCCCAAAAACTGATTGCTTTAATCTCACATGTTATTCTAGTCTGACTGTTAAACTCTTTGATTAACCAAGTTTTCCATATTGATTCCCTATTGTATGTTGAGTCTGGCACCTCCATACCAAGAAGTATCTGCTGTGAAACCGTACAATCTCGAAAGAGGTGTTTGACTGTTTCATCCTCTTCCTGGCAGACTAGACAGATTGTAATTCTTGTTAACTTGCACCTGCAGAGGTTGTACAACGTAGGCATATAGCTATTAACGATTTTCCATAGCAGAATACGACTTTTACTAGGAACTGCAAGGCCCCATAACTTTGTAAAAAATGTAGTGCTTTCCTCAGTCTATAAGCTAGCGTTCTCATTTGTAATGATCCATTTGTAACCGCTCTTTACTGTATAATTCCCCGTATTTTCACCCCTCCAAATAAGGACATCTGATGGTCTACTGTGAACCAGCGGAATTGCCAGTATTCGCTTCAACTGATCCTCACCAAAAAGGATCCTGATGACATCATGTTTCTAGGTAAATGTGTCTCTGTCAATTAGATCTGCAACTTTTGTATAATTGATACACATCGAATGACATTGGACTCTACCGTTTCTAGGTCCTGGTAACCATGCATCATTCCAGATGTTAATCTCCACCCCGTTCCCCACTCTCCACCCGACCCCTTCCTGTAAAACACTTCGAGCTCCCCAAATGCTCTTCCAGGTAAAAGAAGGGTAAGCTCCTAACTCAGCATGCATAAAGTCACCGTTTGGAAAATACATAGATTTCATAACGCGGACAAACAAACTGTTAGGTTACGTTAATAATTTCCAGCCTTGCTTCGCTAAAAGGGACATATTAAAACCTAACCCACCTTTCGATTTGGACACACACATAGCATGCCATGTACACCAATGAATCCCTTTGTTCAACTTAGAGTTACGCCACCAAAATTTATTCATTATAGCTTCTAACTCTCTACAGACTGTAACTGGAAATTTAAAACATTGCATCGCATAAATTGGAATTGCTTGTAAAATGGCTTTTAGAAATACTTTATTACCCCCTGACGAGAGTAGCCTCAACCTCCAACTTTGCAACGCTCTCTCAAACCGTTCTTTTATCTCCACAAACGCATGCTTCTTCCTTCTACCAATCATGGTTGGTAACCCCAAATATTTCTTCGGATTATTCGAAATTCGGACACCTAAAACGGCCCCCACCTGTGCTTTCACCTCTTCGTCCACATTTCTGCTAAAATAAATTAGAGATTTATCAAAATTCACCAACTGTCCAGAAACTTGCTCATAGCTCTTAATAACAATTTTCATATTATTGGCCCCTTCCACTGACGCCTCCCCAAAAAGCATGCTGTCATCAGCAAAAAACAAGTGTGATTCCTCAACCCTCTCTCTACCCACCTTCGCTCCTTCCAGCTTTCCTTCCCTTTTGGCCATTTGAATTATCCTCGAAAAACCTTCAGCACAAATAAGAAACAAATGCGGACTTAGCGGATCTCCCTGTCGTAACCTTCTTTGAGGGTGGAATGCTTCACCATTTCTTCCATTCAAAACAACTGAATAAGTCACCGTTTTAACACATTTCATGATAAGTGAAATCCAATCCTCACAAAACCCCATACTACTCATCATTCCCTCCAAAAAACTCCATTCAACACGATCATATGCTTTGCTCATGTCCAGCTTCAATGCAAACCCTTTTTTAGAAGCCCCTCTTCTCTTTTTAAAAGAATGGAGAATTTCATAAGCCACAAAAATATTATCAGTAATTTGTCTACCCAAAATAAAAGCTCTTTGGGTGTCTTCGATACAAAGATTTAGCACTTTACGAAATCTGTTGAGAAGAACTTTTGAGATGATTTTATAAATAACGTTGCATAAACTGATGGGTCTGAACTGTTGCATTTGCTTAGGCGAATTAACCTTTGGCATCAAAACTATATTTGTAAAATTTATTTCCTCCATATTCCTCTCTTCTTTTAGCACATCTAAACAGAATTGTAATTTCATCTCCAATAATATGCCAAAATTTGTGATAAAACATTGCAGGAAAACCATCCATACCTGGCGCTTTAAGCGGGCCAATCAATTTAATTGCTAAACCAATTTCTTCCTTCGTAAACTCTACCATTAGATCCCTATTGTGTCCCTCCGTGATGGTCGGTTGAAATGATGCCAGCAATCCACTGCAATCACTAATCCCTTTAGCCGAGAATAGTTCCTTAAAATAGGCCGTTGCCATTTTCTCCATCTCCTCTGTCTCTATTTTCAGCATGCCAAATTCATCTTCTAGTCCTTTTACTTTGTTTTTTCTTTTCCTTTGTCAAGCACATTTATGAAAGAAGGCTGTGTTTTTGTCCCCATTGAAAGCCAATTAGTTCTAGCTCTTTGCTCCTAATAAATTTCCTCCCTATCAGCTTCTAAGTTCAAATCAATTTTAATTTCAGTGATTTCCTCCAACACATCATCAGAAATTTCGTGCCCCTCAACTCCCGCAATCTGCCATTCAGCTCATTCGTCCGTTGAATTCGAGACTTCTTTTCGTACTTTGCCCAGCCTTGTAAACTCTGTCTCAGCTCCTGTAACTTGACTAACACATCCTGACTACTTGAAAGCCATTTCTCTTTTATATGTTCCTCGCACGTCGAACTAAAACACCAATCAACATTGAATCTAAATCGCCTCGATTGACTCAAACTATATCTACCCCCATGTGCGTTCGTATTCACCAATAACGGGCAATGATCTGAAAAACTATGTTGCAACTGATTAACTTCAAAGTTTGTAAACATATCCCACCACTTTGGATTTGCCACCCCTCGATTCAACCTCTCCCTGATGTTATTACCTGCAAGTCTACCCCTTTCCCAAGTGTACCATTGACCTTAAAAACCCAAGTCGGCCAAATCACAGTCTTCTAGTACTCTCCTGAACGCTTTCATTTGTCTTTCTGCTCTCATTCGTCCACCCTGTTTTTCAAAAGAAAACAAAAGTTCGTTGAAGTCCCCTACTACTAGCCATGGCAGATTACTAACACGCTGCAAAAATCTTAATAACTCCCATGATTCCCTTCTATTTTGTTCAACAGGCTCTCCATAGAAACCTGTCAATCTCCACTGTCCCACTCCATTTTCCTCTTCCACTTCCACATCAATATGAGATCTGGAGTAGCTTTTTAAGCTTAAATTAATTCCTTCCTTCCAACCTAAAGATAAACCCCCTTGAACCTATCGCGTCAACATCGATACCATTCATAAAACCACATCGCCTTCTAATTGATTCCATTCTCCTACCTGTAACTTTTTTCTCCATTAGAAACAAAATTTGAGGCTAAACATGTCTCAATTTATTCTTGAGACGTCTCACATTTCGTGATTGCCCCAAACCACGAACATTCCAACTTAGAATTTCTATTGCCTCTGGTCAGCCAACTGTACATTGGCCGCCGATATCTGTGTTTGGTATTCAACCATCCCCTTTATCTCCCCAGCTTGTCCTTCCTCTGAAATAATTCTCTGTCTCTTTTTTCCATCTATAAGATCAATTGGTAAATCGTTCATCTCATCTCTATTTTCTGCTTCTGTCCCTTGAATCTCAAAAGAATTTTCTCCCCTCAATTTCTGGGAATGCCTCGCAATTCGACCCATAGTTTCCATTCCCCCAGCTTGAACCTTCTTAATCGTAACCTCCCTTCCACTGTTTCTTTCATCCGTTTCCCCATCAACTTTCATATTCCTCCCACGATTCAATTCACTTTCCTCCCGAAGCCATTTACTTATTACCTGTCCACCTCTTTTAGGAACAGCCCTTAACGATAGATCCCAACCAAATTCTACTTGTTGATTACTTAACGCCAATCTGACGGGACAGAAACTTTCACTATGCCCAAGACGACCACACAGGAAGCAAAATAGTGATAGTCGTTCATATTGAAATTGAACATAAATAAATCTATTTTGGGTGACACAGATCCTCTTTTTCCTTTTCAATGGATGTCTAACATCAATTATTACACGAATTCGCATCTTTTGCACATTACCTTTAGAGACCATCGCAGCATCATACTCTTCAAATCGGCCAACAAAATCACCCATCTATTTTTCCAGACCTTCTGTAAAGAAACCAATCGGTATATTGTGGATTTGTACCCAGAATACAGCCTCCCATAATGGAACTGAAAGAGGCTCCTCGTCACCTACCAGTCTGTGAAAAATAATTAAGTGCCTATTGAATGGCCAAGGCATGCCATCTATTACTCGCCTGAGATCTATCTCGCTATAAAATCTGAACAAAATTCTCTTGTTCTCCAACTCTATAATCGTTACTCCCCTCAGTGGATGCCATAAATCTGCTAATGTGTTTTTTAAAAGCCGAAAAATTCACCACGCTCTCTGTAAGTACTCTTCCCACCAAACAAAACTCTTGTAAGTGACTGGTATTATATCCTATAATCACCATAGGCTCTTCTTCCTCATCCATGATATTCAACCTTGCCAGTTCTGCATCTACTATGTTAAAATCGTCCATACCCTCCCACAGATGAAAATTTCAGCAGTCGCCACTCACGAAAAAGACAAGAAACCGCAAGTACGATTTGGACTCAAATTTCAAATCTCCCTTTCGTGCTAAACAGCAGACAAAAAACCCTAAACCCTAACTCATGCTAAACAGTAGACTTATTAAGTGGTTATCTAGTTTTGAATATGAGATTTATGTCAACAAGTACTTAAAAAATTTAATATATTTTGAATATAACTTCTCGTATAATTATAATTTACGACTCCAAAAATAAGTTTCACAAATAGTTATTAAATATGAGTTATCGAGTTGATTTCATTAAGAATAATATGAAAATATAAAATAAAATTTAGAATGCAGTTAACAATTTGTTTAATTGCTTTTTATGTTTTAAAATTTAAATTTTAAATATTGAAAATAATTAAAATTTTCAGCAATGTAATAAACAAGTACAATTTGATAAAGTTTTAATGTATTATTTTAGTTTAATCTCTAATATTTTTTAGTCCAATCAATACTTTAAAAAAGATATTTTTGTGACTAAAATGAAAGTGACCTAAAATTTAGGTGAAAAAAAAAAGATATTTTAGCTTCCCTTAAGGAATTTTCGAAAGGGAGTATGAAATCCAAAAACATATAAAAGAGGGAGACGGTGGGTTCACATTGGTTGTGTGTTTTAGAGACAGAATAAGAAGAGCCGCCAAAGGGATTTTGAAATCCAAAAACGTATAAAAGAGGGAGACGGTGGGTTCAGATTGGTCGTGTGTTTTGGAGACGAATAAGAAGAGCTGCCATTTGTGACCAACATTTTCCCTTTAAGTCTACGTCAAAATAGTCGATCCACTTCATGATTTCAAGAAAAGAACATTTACTTATAAAAATTCATTCAAAGTTATTCAATTTCTAATATGTTTTTTATCATTAAATTATAATTTTTTTTTAATTTCGTTACTAATCTTTTAGATTGGTTAATGAAAATGATGATATGATTTTTTCAATTGTTATAATTTTTAATATTTATATATTTTATCAATTTAATCTATAAATACGTATATAACGTCTTATATATAAATCTTTTTTCAAATACACGTGAAATATATATTAGAGGATGTTTGTCAACACCTAAAACAAAAATGCCCCCACCCTGCTTTCTTGTTAAATATTTAACATTCAATTTACTAAGAAGAGAAAAATGATAATAACCTTTTTCTTTAAATGATCACAACTGCAAAAGTGCCAAAAGTAATATTAGTGGAGATATTCCTGCCAATCTACCATTGTTTAGTGACATTTTTACATTTTTAGGTTAAAATGTGTCATGGGGTTTTTAAGGTAAAAAAAAAAAAAATCAAAACTAAAAAATACAGTTAAACATAAATAAAACTATAACTACATGAGATAGCATTTTTAGTCGAGAAAACAATAATTAATACAATTTATAGTAATTAGATTTAAAGTCATCACTGTAATAGGCTATTTTTGTCTGGTCCCAAACCAAACCAAATAAAATAAAAATTTTAAAGTCCAAATTAAAAACAGTCCAATTACAAGATTACAAGCACAAAACAAAACAAAAAACCCTAATGGCCCAGGCCCGATAGCCTAAACTAAGTTTTTAGTAAAATAAAAAAACCCTAGCCTTTAGCGCCGCTGCCCTCCACGTGAACGGGCATGCCGCTCGAGGCCTGACGCGCCTTTGCTGCCATTACACCAAAATGGCAAGGGCAGGCTTTTTGGCCCGTCGTTGACTTTCCAAGGGTACCTGCAAAAAGAATTAAAAAAGGACAGAAACCACGCGCAAGCAACAGAACAGTAATATAAATAGCAACATAAAATGGTAAACAATGTTGTAAATCGGCTATAAAAGCCACCATAGTCAATGTAATATTCTGGAGACGAAAAACGAAGAAATAGAGATACAAAAAAAGAAGAAAAATTTTAACAAAAAGTGATTCTTTTTTTTTTGTTTATTTCGTCTTATTTCAAAATAATAATAATAATAAATAAAAGTAAAAAAAAAAAAAGGATTTCTTACCTGAGTCGCTTCACTTATCCCATCGTCGGATGCCTTCTCCGACATTGAAAATGGCCAAGGGGAGGGTTAAGGATGTTTCTTTTCCGATTTTTTTACAAACCGAAGGCCTAGCCTTTAGATTCGGTCTAAAGGAAGCTTTCTTTTCCTCTCCGACCACCGGAGGTGACGGCCACCGTCGTCGATGACTGGTGGCCACGACGGGCTGTCGACGGCCTCCATGGCCAGACTCTGGGTTATACCCAGAGAGAAAAAGAGAGAAAGAATGAATTTATTTTTTAGAATGCTGTTGAAATGTTTTTTTTTTTTTTTTTGCTATTTATATAAGGTCCAATACGATGTCATTTTGGGCCCAAGCTTCAGGCTCCAAAACGGATTTGTTTTAAAGCTAACCTGAAAATTGACCCGACCCAACCTAGGATCCGTGTGTTTTAGTGGAATGCTGTATTTGCGCTTTTGGCCCTTCCGCTTATTGGACGATTTACAATTTAGTTCTTTTTTACTCTTTGTATTTTTACCACTTAATTTTATTTCATCTTCATTTTGGTCCCTAGACCATTTTTTGGGAACAAGCTTTCGAAACGGCGTCTTTTTGACGTTTTAGCCTAATAACTCGACCCGAACCGCGTGAGACTTGCGTGTTTTGATATGGGTGAGGTCTATTTATTTTTCAAGTCCCTTTATTTTTTATTGTTTTCAAATCAAGTCCCATTTATTTTCCTTTTTTAATTTTTGCCACTTAATTTCATTTTTATTTCATTTTAGACGTTATGGAACGGTGTGTTTAAGGAGTGCAGGATAATTTCATATTTAGTCCCTATCTCTGTTCGAATGTTTCATTTTAACCCCTTATTCTGTTTCATTAAAAATTTTTATTTATTTACAATTCATCCCCCTAATTTCGTTCTGATTTCATTTTAATCCTTAGCCTACTTAATTTCAACATTTCCACAAAACTTTATTATTTTATTTATTTATTTATCAATTTATTATTTTATACCCTTTCTGTACATTTAAAGATTGTAATGTTGTAACGCCTCAAATTTCTTATGTCTATTTTTGTAAAATTTTGACAAATGTGTATCCGCTTCAGTGGTTAGGGGTTCTGGGTGTGTGTGTGAGGTCCCAAGTTTAAGCCTTACCTTCAGCAATTTTTGTTATTTTTGGAATTAAGCCCCACCTTTGTTCAGTGGGCTTATGTTTAATTGTCTATAATTTTATATTATAATGAGACTGCTGGTTCAAGTGGTAAGGAGTCAGTGTAATAGGAGGACCAGTGTTCGAATCTATGCGTGAGCATGGGTAGTATTTTTGCTTGTCTTGGGGATAGAGTTTCGGTTGAAGTAGAATTCTGAGTAGTGGGTGGTTAGGATGTAGTGGGATACCATCAAAAGATTAAATTTGTTTTTATTTTTATTTTGGCTGCTTTTCTCTCTCCTGCCCATTGTTTTGACGTTTCCTTCCTTCCTTCTTTTTTTCCTTTTGTTCTCTCGAAATCGCTTTTGATCTCATGAGTCCTCGTCATCGTATCCGTTAAAATTATTTATTTCCGTCAGGCTCTGGTAAGTAGGTTTCTAAGTGGTTTTATCTTTTGTGTCTGACTGTCTTTGTCTTTTCGAAATTAGGGTGGTAATGGTTGTTGGAGGCTTGATCGTTAAATTCTATGTTTGTAGGAGAAAGGTGTTGATCAAGTAGCGTTGTTCCAACGACGCGAGCCGTGTGTGAAGCCATTTTCGATAGGGGTAAGTTTGGTGGTGACACTCTGTTTTTGAGTTATTTGAAGCATAATTTGAATGCTAATAGGGTATTGGAATGTATCTTTAGGTTTTGGTGTGCTCGGGATTGCTGTAACTTTCAAACCGAATCAGGTGTGTACCCGATACGTAGAAAAAGGGGATTTGGCGAAAGCCAAAATTGCAATCTGTCGACTCCGCACGACCGTGTGGTAGTCCGTGTGCGACGACTCGACTGTGTGATTAACGAAGGCCAGGCCATGTGCAAGACACGACTGTGTGATGGCCAGAGTGTGGCCGTGTGAGCCACACGGATAGGCCAAATTGGGCTTGTGGGCCCACATAGGCACGCCACACAGTCGTGTTTTATCTAGGCCAGGCCATGTGATCCACACGGGTAAGGCCAATCTGGGTGCGTGGGCCCACCGGGCATGTGGGCCCATTATACTGGAATTTTTTGTAGGGTCACATGTGTAACACCCCAAACCCGGCCCATTCATTATGACCGAATTTGAAATGCCACTGCGGAAAACGTTTAAAAATATCCTGACTTGTGGTGGAACTTGAAAATTTTGTTCTTATTCAAAACCATGTCCATTTAAAATTTTAAATAATATAAGCTTGATAAAATATCCGAATTAAAACTTTATTATATATATAGATTTAAGAAAATAAAACCATTTATAGAGATATCTCAATTGTCAATCCATAATAAAACATAATAATAAAGATACTTAATAAAAATACTTAAGTACTTTAATGGGCCTTATTACAATAAACACTTAATCAAAATACTGAAAATATAAATAAATAATTAATTAAATAAAATGTCTTCTGCATGGGCCACCTCGTATCCACTCCAAACTCGGTCCAAGCATCACCTGCGAGGTTGATAAAAATTTGGGTGAGTCACACGGGCTCAGTGTGTAATTAATCCACTGAATTCCACCCACATGTTAACCACATATTAACCCATTTATCAGATAACAAGATAACATATTCATATAATAACACATTCTGGGCTTGGCCCATATTCTGATCACTTATTAGGTAACAGGGTAATTAACCACATAATTTTCACATATCGGGCTTAGCCCATTTCCACACTGATCCACATTCATAAACCGGGCTTGGCCCATTTCCACATTAATCCACATATCAATTGGGCTTGGCCCACTTTCACATTAAAACCTCATTTCACATATCAAATAAAATCATGCAAAGTGCACCCAACCCAAACCTAGGGTCCATCCTCTACACACCCCCGTATCCAGCCTACCACACACCAGGGGATTAACAAATCACCCTCTCCTTTTCACTCCAAAAGGCAATCAATGCCGTCCACGTGCAATTAAGCACAATAATCCACAACGCGACCTCAGTCAGCGCCAATCCACGATGTAGCCGTAGCTAACACCAAAATCACGATGGAACACATAGTCACTCATCAACCACGATATGGCACTCAGCCGATATCAACCACGATGAGGCACATAGCCACTCATCAAGCCACGCGTACTAAATCGCAATTAATCCACAACGTGACCTCAGTCAACGTCAATCCACGATGTAGCTCAAGGCTAACATCAAACCACGTACTCGAAGTACACCCGTACCTTCTTTCATTTCATATCTCACCCATGCACATGCAACATGTAATAGTGACATAATAATAAATGCATGCACATGTCATTAAGGCAGACAATCATATTTCTATAGGCATAGTTACAAGGCATAGTTACATTCACATCGGCACTTTCACATTCTTATCAACAGATAACATTAACCTGATTATCGATATACCCCTTTTTAGGATAATCACCATATAACTGCCACTGCACTGGTTAGTACATAATCAACACATACAGATATAGCAAGAACCCGAAAAACGGTGGGCTAATCACACACCTGATTATTAACGAAATCCCAAACTCCTAGAATCTAACATGATGAACGGGGTTTTTCCTCCTCCCTTAATGCCGATTTGGTCTCCTACCCAAATCCCAAAGGTTTTGATTATCTCTGTCGATTTACCCCTCACTGAAACCCGAGAACTAATACTAGTTCTTTGAGTAGTCAAAATCCCTTGATCTCTGAAAATCCCGAAACTTCTTCTTTAATGCTCTTTCTTTCGGCTACACACAAAAAAGGACACACTTAATGGCACTAAGACATTCGGCCATACTCTAAAAATCAAGACCAACCATTGATTCGGCACACCCATGAAGAAAGAGTAAAACGATTACTAAGGAAGGATTACTTACCACTATCGTGCTTGCGAAGACTAAAAGAGAATGGATCCCGACTTTTAGAACTTGCGATAGAAGAAAAGAGAATCAAGGCACTTGAGATTCGGCTATGGCCTTTAATATAAATAAAATATAAATGGGAGTATGGTACTTACAAGGTTCGGCTAAGCTTTACCAATGGTGATAGAAAATTCGGCCACTAGAGAAAAGTTAGAGAACTAAGGTTTGAGAGAAAGAAAAGGAGAAGAGAAAAAAGTGGGAAGAAATTCGGTAGAGCAACTAAAAGGGAGAAAAAGATGAATGCTAAATTAAAAAGGAATTTCAGACCTGATTTTCCTCTCCCAAACTCATTCAAAAATAATTGAATTAAGCCAATCTTTATCTCTTAATCACCTATTCAAATAAATAAAATAAAATAGCAATTATCATTTATCTACCTACCTACAATAAATAAAATAACACAGCCATTATCTCCTATATTACTAATTTAAACTAAATAAAACAACCCAACCTTTATCCCTTCATCCCAGCCGAAAATCAAAATAAAGCAAGCTTAATATTTACCAAATTAGAAGTCCAATTGCTGTCCAATTCTTCCCAATCTGACACAAAAATAGAAGAAATTGCCAAAGTGCAATTTTGGTAGCTTGAACCTGGGACCTGCTAGCCCTTAACTGCAGGTAACGCCCCAGGCCACTTTGCCAAGGCGCTGTTTGTGATATAATTCACCCTAAACTTCTTTTAAGACCTCTTTATCTTGCTCCCCTTTAACGCCAAAAATAAAAACTCCCAAATGCGATTCCTGCAGCTCGAACCCCTACCCCTTGGCACTCTCTTTTACGCAACCACCCCTGCACCTTAAGTAGCGTCCCTTGCCACTTTACCACTCCGACTTTCATGTCCGTAAACCTTGCCATTTATTTTTAACGCCTTCCCAGCCCAATTTCACTTGTTGACGCAAAAAGGAAAAATAAAACACTCCCATGCCATCACCCAGACTCGAACCTCCCTGCTCAAGGCGTTATTTCCAGGCCCTTAGGTGGCGTCCTTAAGCCACTTTACCAAGCCCCTTTTTATGACCCAAAACGCCCACAAATTATTCTTAAGGCCTCCTCAGCCTAATTTCCTCTTTTTACACTTAAATCCAAAAAATTTTCCAAAGCTTCCCTTTTTATCCTAGAATTTTAAGAACCCCTAAAACACATCCAACCCACTCACTGAGCCTACTAACTCATACACCAAATGCATAGCCCCTAATCTAGGATGTTACAGTTCTACCCTCCTTAAAAATAATTTCGTCCTTAAAATTACTTACTAATGAATAATCGCACATTTTAACTCACCGCACTACGCTTATGCTGTGCACTTTGATCTTAACAAAACTAACACATTCCTTAGATACTATCTCAAGATTCGTATTCAAAGTTCCATACTTCACTAGCATACAAACACGAACTATCTTACCTTCTAGGCACAGTTTCTAAGTTCACATCCAGAGTTCAAGCACTTCACTAGCACATAAGAATGAACTATCTCAAAGCAATAAGTAATATTTCAAAATCAAGGAACTTACCCGCTATCACTTCCTTGGTTGCCTCGCATCCAAACCTTCAGCACCTCTGCTTGGCGTTCCACGACCTTGGCCGAAACCATTTCCTCCATGGTTTGGGCCACGAACCTTCGTTGCCTGAAGAAAATTCTTAACCAAATGAGCCTTAGATCCACATCGGAAACATACCTTACTATTACCCCAACACTCTCCTGTGTGTGTTCTCCCACACTGAGCACATAGACGACTCGATTCTCGAATCGCATGTGTACGCATGAAATTCTCGATCCTTGGTCTTTTCTGAACATCTCCAAACGATGTTGACGGTCCAAAACTTCTCTTATTCTCGTTCCTATTCTTTTCTCGATTTTCTTTTACAGTCCTCTTAACTTCCTCAGCGATTTGAGCTTTCTCTACTAGAATGGCGAAGTCTCTTTCTCTGTGCAGAGCAATCAACTCTCGCAACTCATCTCGTAGCCCATCTTCGAACCGGACACACCTTTTGTAATCAGTAGCCACGATCCCTTTGGCGTACTGACTTAACCGCACAAATTTAGCTTCATACTCTGCTACCGACTTGCTTCTTTGAACCAAGTTTAGAAACGCCTTCCTCTGCGAGTCTAAGTAGCTAGATCCAACGTGCCGCTCAACTTAAGCTTAAAATATTCCCAATCCACTCGATCCGCCGAACACCTTGCACGACGGTGAGCCACCATCGATAAGCTTCATCTCGGAGCAACGAGACAGCACCTTTCAGCTTTTCCTCAGGAGTACAGTCCAAATCGTCCATGATTCTTTCAACTGCCTCCAACCAATATTTCGCTACATTCGGAGCTACTCCTGACACTCCTCTAAAAACTTCGGCTCCGTTCGACCTAAGTCTTCCCGATACTAATTTTCGAGCTCCATTTCCCACACTAGCTCCTGCCACATGTTCTAGTACTCGCAACATAGTGCGCGATACTGCATCATCCCCCGTCTGATCTTGCTGCTCAACACCAAAAGCTAGTGGTAGTGGCGGTGGTACCCTATTCTCAGATCCTTGACCCGACCTAACGGGTTCCGACACGGCCATTGTACCTCTACCGCGTCCACGACGACCACGTCCCCTAGAACTCATGTCTAACGTCGCGATTTATCTGATTAAAAATTTATGCATTAGTACTTTTGTTCCACTGATTAATCGCGAACAATTTTATGAAAAGAAGTTCTAGAAGTGGTTCTTTCGATCACACAAAGTTTCAGTTCAAGTTCACTACTCTAATTCAGATAGTCACATCCATTCCTCAATGGAGGCACATTCATTCATCAATAAGAACACATTCATTCAGTGGTATCTACCACACACATTCACTATTCAGACATTTCTGCCCATTTCTATCCCAGGGGTATTTTTGTCATTTATCTTACAGGGGTATTTTGGTAATAAATCAGGATCAATTTAAAAATCTCTATAAACCAAAGGTATTTCCTAAACTCGGGGTAATCTTGAAATTTTTTTTCCAAATCAGAGGTATGGCCAAAATTTTAGGAATCGGGGTTATTTTGGTATTTTTTTTTTTGAAATTCAGAGGCATTTCGGTAGTTTTGAAATTCGAAGGTATTTCAGAAATTTTGAAATCCGGGGGTACTTTGGTAATTCTTCAAACCAGGGTCATTTTGGTCATTTTGCAAAACAAGGGTAATTTGGTAATTTTACAAGTCAGGGGTATTTTAGTAAACTTCCAAATCTGGGTATCTTAACATTTTGCAAAAATAAAATTTTCTGATATTTTTGTAAAGTAAGAATATTTTAATAACAGTCGAGGGTATTTTTGAAAATCTTAAAAACTAAGGGTATTTTAGTAATTTACAACACAGGGGCATTTTAGTAATTTTCCCAAATCAAAGTACCTTGAATTTTTCGTAAAATAGAGTTTTTGGACACTTTTGCAAAATAGAGAAATTTTATTAAAATCGAGGGTAATATGGTAATTTTAAAAACCAAGGGCATTTTCGTAATTCTTCCTCTAGGGATATTTTAGTATTTTGGCAATTCGGAAATTTTTTGTCGAATTTTTTTTTTTCAAAATAGATTTTGTTACAAATCGAAGGGGTAATTTAAGGATTAAAAACTAGGGTTTTTATAGAAAAAATTTACGGCTAGTCCCTTTCAGGTTTTAGTTACTGGGTTTAGCCTATGAATAAGTCCTCTTGGTTAGGGTGAACCGTAGCTACGCACCAGGTAGGATTCGAGTAAAGAGGAGGTGAGTCGCTAGGACTGCTTAAGTACCAAGCTCTTACTGAATCCACTCGTAGACATGCGCACAATGGTTGCCACACCTTAACTCGGCGACTTACTTCACAGGTTTGTTTAATATTCCTTAAGTCTTATGCATGTGTTTGTGTGCACTAGCCCTAGGGTTCAATAGCCCTAATATTCTAATCTACGAGCCCAAATAAGCCCATAACAATTCACATAAACAATCACTTCAATAATTAGAAGTACTTACCCGGTGGACTTGGTAGGAGATCAAAGTGCCATGCCGAATAACTCAAATAAAAGTCCATATTTTGAAAAGCCCATTTTGAAAACATTTTGGACCAAAACTCTCAAAGCTGAGTTTTGAACCAGCTCGATACTAAACTGTAACACCCCAAACCCGCCCATTCGTTATTTAATCAATTTGAAATGCCACTACTGAAAACGTTTAAAAATATCCCGACTTGTGGTGGAACTTGAAAATTTTGTTCTTATTCAAAAACCATGTCCATTTAAAATTTTAAATAATATAAGCTTGATAAAATATCCTAATTAAAACTTTATTATATATATATATTTAAGAAAATAAAACCATTTAGAGAGATATCTCAATTGTCAATCCATAATAAAACATAATAATAAAGATACTTAATAAAAATACTTAAGTACTTTAATGGGCCTTATCACAATAAACACTTAATCAAAATATTGAAAATATAAATACTTAATTAATTAAATAAAATGTCTTCTCATGGGCCACCTCGTATCCACCTGCACTTGGTCCAAGCATCACTGCGAGGTTGATAAAATTTGGGTGAGTCACACGGACTCGAAGTGTAATTAATCCACCGAATTCCACCCACATGTTAACCACATATTAACCCATTTATCAGATAACAATATAACATATTCATATAATAACACATTCTGGGCTTGGCCCATATTCTGATCACTTATCAGGTAACAGGGTAATTAACCACATAATTTTCACATATCGGGCTTAGCCCATTTCCACACTGATCCACATTCATATACCGGGCTTGGTCCATTTCCACATTAATCCACATATCAATTGGGCTTGGCCCACTTTCACATTAAAACCTCGTTTCACATATCAAATAAAATCATGCAAAGTGCACCCAACCCAAACCTAGGGTCCATCCTCTACACACCCCCGTATCCAGCCTACCACACACTAGGGGATTAACAAATCACCCTCTCCTTTTCACTCCAAAAGGCAATCAATGCCGTCCACGTGCAATTAGGCACAATAATCTACAACGCGACCTCAGTCAGCGCCAATCCACGATGTAGCCGTAGCTAACACCAAAACCACGATGGGACACATAGTCACTCATCAACCACGATATGGCACTCAACCGATATCAACCACGATGAGGCACATAGCCACTCATCAAGCCACGCGAACTAAATCGTAATTAATCCACAACGTGACCTCAGTCAACGTCAATCCACGATGTAGCTCAAGGCTAACATCAAACCACGTACTCGAAGTACACCCGTACCTTCTTTAATTTCATATCCCACCCATGCACATGCAACATGTAATAGTGACATAATAATAAATGCATGCACATGTCATTAAGGCAGACAATCATATTTCCATAGGCATAGTTACATTCACATCGGCACTTTCACATTCTTATCAACAGATAACACTAACCTGATTATCGATATACCCCTTTTTAGGGTAATCACCATATAACTGCCACTGCACTGGTTAGTACATAATCAACACATACAGATATAGCAAGAACCCGAAAAACGGTGGGTTAATCACACACCTGATTATTAGCGAAATCCCAAACTCCTAGAATCTAACACGATGAACAGGGTTTTTCCTCTTCCCTTAATGTCGATTTGGTCTCCTACCCAAATCCCAAAGGCTTTGATTATCTCTACCGATTTACCCCTCACTGAAACCCGAGAACTAATACTAGTTCTTTGAGTAGTCGAAATCCCTTGATCTCTGAAAATCCCGAAACTTCTTCTTTAATGCTCCTTCTTTCGGCCTACACACAAAAAAGGACACACTTAATGGCACTAAGACATTCGCCATGCTCTAAAAATCAAGACCAACCATTGATTCGGCACACCCATGAAGAAAGAGTAAAACGATTACTAAGGAAGGATTACTTACCACTATCGTTGCTTGCGAAGACTAAAAGAGAATGGACCCCGGCTTTTAGAACTTGCGATAGAAGAAAATAGAATCAAGGCACTTGAGATTCGGCTATGGCTTTTAATATAAATAAAATATAAATGGGAGTATGGTACTTACAAGGTTCGGCTAAGCTTTACCAATGGTGATAGAAAATTCGACCACTAGAGAAAAGTTAGAGAACTAAGGTTTGAGAGAAAGAAAAGGAGAAGAGAAGAAAGTGGGAAGAAATTCGGCAGAGCAACTAAAAGGGAGAAAAAGATGAATGCTAAATTAAAAAGGAATTTCGGACCTATTTTTCCTCTCCCAAACTCATTCAAAAATAATTGAATTAAGCCAATCTTTATCTCTTAATCACCTATTCAAATAAATAAAATAAAATAGCAATTATCATTTATCTACCTACCTACAATAAATAAAATAACACAGCTATTATCTCCTATCTTACTAATTTAAACTAAATAAAACAACCCAACCTTTATCCCTTCATCCCAGCCGAAAATAAAAATAAAGCAAGCTTAATCTTTACCAAATTAGAAGTCCAATTGCTGTCCAATTCTTCCCAATCTGACGCAAAAATAGAAGAAATTGCCAAAGTGCAATTTTGGCAGCTTGAACTTGGGACCTCTTGCCCTTAATCTGCAGTACGCCTGTGCCACTTTGCCAAGGCGCCGTTTGTGATATAATTCACCCTGAATTCTTTTAAGACCTCTTTATCTTGCTCCCTTTAACGCCAAAAATAAAACTCCCAAATGCGATTCTGCAACTCGAACCCCTACCCTTGGCACTCCTTTTACGCAACCACCCCTTTTGTTAAGTAGCGTCCCTTGCCACTTTACCACTCCGACTTTCATGTCCGTAAACCTTGCCATTTATTTTAAGGCCTTCCCATTAATTTCACTTGTTGACGCAAAAGGAAAAATAAAACACTCCCATGCCATCACCTGGACTCGAACCTCCCTGCTCAAGGCGTCATTTCCAGGCCCTTAGGTGGCGTCCTTAAGCCACTTTACCAAGCCCCTTTTTATGACCCAAAACGCCCACAAATTATTCTTAAGGCCCCCTCAGCCTAATTTCCTCTTTTTACACTTAAATCTAAAAAATTTTCCAAAGCTTCCCTTTTTATCCTAGAATTTTAAGAACCCCTAAAACACATCCAACCCACTCACTGATCCTACTAACTCATACATTTATGCACCAAATGCATAGCCCCTAATCTAGGATGTTACAGCATGAGCCGTCCTAATCGACTGTAGGCTTACCGTAGGGTCGGTAAATGCTAACTAACCCTAAAATTAAGTGATCTATTAGACTGAAATATGATTATGAGCATGCCTATGTTTGTCTATCTGTTCTCTATTTATGAAAGCATGTTGAGCATGATTTATCTGTAATTCTGTATGCATGTTCTGTTACTAAGATTGGGGTGGGATGATGTATATTGGAGGAAGTGTTCTGAAAGGCAGATTATGCCTAATATTTGGCAGCACAACTGCATTATATCTAATATGTGCCGCATCGGTATACAGCGTGGTGTGTAGGGCTGGATGGGTGTTTCAAACCCCATATGGTATGTAGGGATGGTCGGAGATGGTGTGTAGAGGATGGGGGTAGGATTTTGATATTTGATTTGCATATCGGTAACTGTATCTGTATTTGACATGGGCCCAGGCCCGAATATGAATCTGTCTGATTTGTGATATTTTGTATGTGTACATGCTTAACTCTGTTGGGTTACACATTGAGTTTACGTAAACTCACCCATTCTCTGTTTATCTGTACATATAACCCACAATTTTAGGCAGATCGGTGCAGCGGAGGACTCGACGGTGACCACCTATTTTTACGGTTTTATTTTGTTTTATGGTTATTAAGTTTTGGCATTGAAGTTGTATTTTCCGGGACTCTAGACTCTTTAAAACTATTTGACGTTGGTTTTGGGTTTCTGGTTTTTACTTACATATAACTTGATGGTTTACCAAAAGCAATGGTTCTCTAAATTCTCGAATGGTTTTCTAAACACAACGATTCCAAAAGCTTCCACTACAAATACGTTTTATCTCTAAATGATTAAATGAAAAAGAGCT
This sequence comes from Gossypium rotundifolium, assembly GCA_025506655.1. Classification (NCBI taxonomy): domain Eukaryota; kingdom Viridiplantae; phylum Streptophyta; class Magnoliopsida; order Malvales; family Malvaceae; genus Gossypium; species Gossypium rotundifolium. The sequence continues at coordinate 75,595,048 of CP106726.1, read as the reverse complement.
TTGAAATTAATAATAGCGATAAAGGCTAATGAACTGGAACAATTTTAACTTAACGACAACGGTTTTTCAACTCATTTCATGTGACACGTCCGGATTCGGCCATAACGTCTAGGTCGGGTTTGGAGTGTTACAAATGTTTATATTTTCTCTATTCATGCACTTGTTGCCCCTATTATTTTTATTCTTATCATCATTCTTATTACTATTATTTATTTGTTTATCTATTTATTTATTTACTTGTTTATTTTTTATATATTTAAAAACAAGATTGTTACATTTTCTATTTGTACATTTTTACTCATTTATTATTATTATTGTTATTATATTATTTTTACTATTTTGTCTTTTTTTTATCATTCTCACATTATTTATGTTTATATTCATTATAAAGCATCTAGCATTTTTATTTTTTATTATTTTATTTATTTTATACCATGGATTAATATTCTTATTATTGTTATAATTATATTGATATTATCATAGCATTTACTTATTCATTTATCATTCTAATATTCTAGCCGTCTGGCCATTTTATAATCACCACATCATGCATTATGTTTAAATGTAATTAGTCGCTTTTATCCTATACCCAAAATAAGATAAATCACATTGTTTAAATGTTACATTCGTTATTGTTTAATGAAGGAAATTTTAAAATTAAGGCAATGTCCCGTATTTGAAGATTCGAGAAGTCGTACCCTAACTTACGTGGTTCGACTTTCTCCTTGAACTTAGATAACCGGACATCCCTTTTAAAATTAAAACACATGAGATTTAAATAGTAATTAAATAAAGAGCAAGCTTATTTTCGAGGATTCGAGATGTCGTGTCCTAACTTACGGGATGTGACCTTTTGTTACCTTGAGATACGAGAGCCTTTTATATACTTTTTGATTTATTCAAGCGGTTTTAATTAAAGAATAACGGTATGCAAAGTGGGATCGCGTTTTAAATTCTCTTCAAAATTTTAATTTTCGATACTAAGACATTGAGTAATCAATTAGGTACTAGTTTTGGGCGTAACGAGGGTGCTAATCCTTCCTCGTGCGTAACCGACTCCCGAGCCCATTTTCTAGATTTTGTAGACTAAAAATCATTGTTTTAGTAAACCAAACATTTTATTAAAATAATCAAATTACGAGGTGATCCGATCACACCTCATAAAAAAGATTGGTGGCAACTCCCATTTTCGATTTTTAATAAAAAATCAATTTCAAAAAAAAAAATCCACAATCGCAACTATTCAATCTTTTTAATGCAAAGTTTTATATGCTAAAATTGTGAGTAAATATGATAAAATAAGTGATTAGATTTATTCAATTCTTTCGTAATTAAATTGTTGACACTAAAACTGCAAACAATTGTGATAATAATAAACGATTGCATATATATATATATATATATATATATATATAGACAAATAATGTAGAAGTAAATTTATGGCAAAAAACAGTTATCATAATAATTAATTTTGTTGTGATAAAAGAATATTTGTTGATATGAACTTGCTCAATTTCATTGCCAGCATTATTCCTGCAGATATTTAGCAAAGTTTTGTACTCTACTTAGAGCTGCCCATCACACCTTTCATCTATACCCACTTGGATTGGATTGGGTTGGGTTGGGAACAACTCCTTTATAATGCACATCATGAGTCCTATGCTTGTACAAGTGCCACAGTACAAGACACAGGATCCCAACATATAGCCACTCTAGGATCCATTATCTTATATCTCTAATTGAATCCATATTCCAAGTCTTCCATATTGGGTTCATGAGCCAATCTACCATACACCCCTCCCAAACATATATGTTGGAGAAATAATTGAGTTTACCCAAAATACAAACATTAATATTATCCCACCATTTTGAATGTCGAGTTGTTACTTATATATATATATATATATATATATATATCTCTTGACTCAATGACAACATAGATATAAAAATTTAGGTTGAATATTAAGTAACCTCATTTTCCTCTAATTTCTTTATGATGGTGTGGATAAATATTTTTGGAATTTTTTTATTTTTATGTTTATTTTAGAGTTTATATTTGAGGTTTGTTATTGTCTCTTCCAATAGTATTGTCTTCAATGTTTGAACACATGTTCTCTCATCAATACTATAACATGACTTATCATTGCACCTAACATTTGTTGATAATTTTAAAATTCATGTGCAAATCAAGTTAGCTTGAATTGATTTAGTAGTTGGTTTCATTATTATAATATAATAAATTTTAATAACTTGATAGATTATATAATTAAATATTATTAGTATAAATTACATTCAAAGCCACTCTAAAATATGATTTTTCTTATTTTGATCACTCTAATTTTTTTTTTCAATTTAGTCACTCCAATTAAAATAATTGTTCGAACTAGTCACCGCTATTAAAAATTTCGTTAATCTACTAACGAATTGTTGGCGTGGCACATTAACTAATTAAATGACGACACGTGGTAAATTTTTTTACTTTTGACTAAACCTTAAAGACCTCTATGTAATTATTCAAACACTTTTTTTTTTCTTTCTCTTCTTTGTCGCCGTCTTGCCACTCCTTGCTCAAACTCTCTTAGAACTTACAATTAGTCACTCTCCGCCACCCCATCTGACTCCCTTCTTTATTCATATAAAGAAGCAAACACCCGCCTTCAAAATAAAATGTATATGATGACATCCCTGTTAAAAGTTTCAGACAATATTTCATCATATATCGACAAATCCAGCGCCTTTTGTTCCATAATATTTGAATCCATTTGTTAAAAAAGAGCTATCTAAAAAATTTACTTACTTTCTCAAGCTCTAAAGATTGGATCAATGGGTGTATTAGTTGTTGATTTTGTGATGTCAACTTGCTTGAGATGAAATGTGGGGGGGGGGGGGGAACCCAATAATAAATAGTTAGAAATGAAAGTTTCAAGTGATGAATGTGTGAATATATATATATATGGTAATTTATCTTACTTATTAGTTGTTGATTTTCTGATGTCAACTTGCTTTGAGATAAAATGTGAGGAAAAATCCAATAATAAACAGTTAGAAAAGAAAGCTTCAATGTATATATATGGTAATCTATTCTTACTTAGAGGTGTCTTAGATACGAAAAAGCAAGCTCCAATAACATTGTAGAACAATATAAGAATCAATCCTTTGAGGGAGTGAGAATTACCATCCTAGAATATTTTAGCTCAAACTTGGTATATATATATATATATACACTATTATAAATGAGGCTGTTTGAATTATTGGAATAAAGATGGTGATATTACTTGTAAAGTGAAGGCAACAACAACAATAGGTAGGGTGAGATAACCAGTTTCAAGGAGATTGAAGTTAAGATCCATGTTAATACCCATAACTTAAGTTGCCATGCAGAATATTCAAACCTTGAGTTTTCTGAAAAATTAAATGTTCTAGAAATTGAAAGCTTCAATTAAGAATACAAATTGGTACCACAAACATCCTCTTACGAAATAAAGAAGGGAGTCAGATGGGTGGTGGAGAGTGATGGTAAAGGTTTGAGATGGCTTGAACAGGGAGTGGTTAGATGATAGAGAGAAGAAAAAAAAAAGAGAAGCTTTTCTATAGTTATAAAAAGTCCCCAAACTTTAATTAAAAGTTAAAAGAAAAAAAATACCACAAATGATTTCATTCAATTGACTAATATGCCACGACAACAATTTGTTAATAAATTAATATAATTTTTAACAGCAATAATTAATTTAAACAATTAGCTTAATTAAAGTGATTAAATTAAAAAAATTTTAGAGTAATCAAAATAGAACAAACTCTATTTTAAAATAATTATTAATTAATATTTCATACTCAACCCATTTCAAATTCAAATAAATCTTATCATAGACTCAACTCATATAGGTCTACTCACCTTAGTCTTGGATGAAAGGTGATATAGAGTGAATGATGAACCCCATGAAAGGAACATAAAGGTGTAATTGAAAAGGATTATACAAATATCAAATTTGTCTTATCTTTTACAATTACACCATCATTACATTTTGCAAAGCCCCCCAATCCTTTCCTTTCAACATCAAGTAGCATAATCAATACGACATCCATCCGTATATTTATTGAATCTATTTTATTTTGAAAAATATAATTTTTGAACAATTTTATTATAGATTCTAATCATATTTATTTTTTTTGGCACAATACTTAACTACTCATAACTACTCTCTACCCTATAAATAGGAGGATAATACGTTTCAACGCACTCGAACTCATATCATCCTGTATTGACAACAATACCCATGTTAATCTAGTTAATATTCAAATCAACATTCATTTTAAATATTTGAATTTGCTATACTATGGTATTTATTTTTATTCTGATTTTTAAAACTTTAAATTGAACATTCTTTTTTGAATTTAAAATAATTAGATAAACTTTAATTTAAATATTAAAAAAAAATAACAAGAAGCTGGAGATGGGGATCAAAGGCGTTTTAAAATCTCTTCTCGAAAGCCAGCACTTAGCCCAAAACAACCCCTTTTTTCTTCGTTAGCAATAGTCTCTGTCGTCCCAATTTCATAGTGATTTCTTTTTTATCTGGTGCTGGTTGGATGGCCGGCAATGGTGGCCCTCCGGTGGAGCTCCGACAAGGCTCTGCTTTTATCATTTGCTTTCACCACTGAAAGCAAGCCACAACACTGGAAAAATCCCAATTTTGTGGGGGGTGGTGGTGGGTCTTTGGGATTAATGCATCTGTGGCTATCTTTTGTTCTTACTTCCATTAATTGTCGGGAAAACAATTCGATTTCTTTCTTTGGATGGCCCAACAAAATCATTTCTTACCTTTAGGATTTAATTCGTCCCATTATGTCTTTTATCTTTAAGAAAGAAATTGTATCATAAATTCAGATCCCACCACTGGACCAAACCTATTGTTGTTTGGGTTTGAGTTATCTTGTCTTGAAAGAAGAGGCTTGAAATTGCAATTTACTCCTTTTTTTTTTTTTTGTATGTAATCCAATTCTGAGTATAGGACACAAATAGTTGAATTTAAAGATAATCCAACCCATCTTTATTAAATAAACCAAATTGATGATAACATAGAATTTGGGGTCATTATCGAGCTTTTTTATATGATTTAAGTCGTGGACTTTTTATTGATTTCTCAGAGATAAAACGTGGACTTCATTTATTTAATTAGTTTTTGGTTCCTTTATTTTGTGACCTTGCTTTACTGACGACATGAGGTCTTAAAATCGGGAGAGTTTATCATAATTATGTTCCATATCAACAATGCAACAATACCCTTCCTGTTGCTTGTTTTCAACACACATTTAGCTTTGCTCACCAAAAAGGAGAAACTGTTTTTTGGCTCAATACACTCCATCCATACAACTCGAGCTTAAGATAAGAGGTTTTTAGGTTTGGGTCCATTCTATTGGAATTAAATCTAAATAATAATGATTGTTTTTAAACACTAAAACAAGCTGACAAGTGAAGCTAAGGGCATGAGATTTTGTTGAAAAACCAGGCCATGACATGGATACGTCTAATCGAAAGAAAAAGATTTAAATTTTTTAATGGATTGGTAGGGGGAAAGGGGAAAGGATGTGATTGGGCTATGGATTTATTGCTTAAAAAGGAAAGAAAAAGAAAGGAATTAATTCTGGAATTTCATCCACGACATAATTCCCAGCCCACCATCAAATGTCGGATCATTTGTTGTTTTCTTACTTAAAGTCAGCAACTCCCACCTTCTTAAATATAGAAGACATTGGTCTCTGGATTTATTTTACTGAAATAAATAAAAGAAAAGAAAAGCAGATTGATGAACAAGTGAGGGTGAAAAAGAAAAGATGAAAAGAATGCAGTCATGTGGATCATTTTAAGGATGCAGTAAGTGGAAATATTGTTCCTGGGTGTTTTCCATTATTTATAATCAACAAAACTAAAGAAAGTCCCTGAAATCCAGTGAAAGTAGTAAATCATGCAATCAGAAATTTTTATTTACTTATGGGAGAGATTGTGTTTGATATATATTGCATTATGCATGCAAGTGACAAATTTATGTAATAATATATATTTATAAAGTTTTAATTATATTACAACTAAGATTTTGGTTAAAATAGTAACGGAGATTATGAGCTTTTCATTTATGTTATAATTAATTCACTCATTACACTAATTTAATTAGGGACTTAAATATAATATAGATAAATAGATAATACATGTATACTTGAGTTTATTTGAAAAGCTTTCATATATTTTGAAAATTACACTTTCGTATACATTTCGTATATGTATTAATATTGAATATAAATATAAATAATGACTAGGCCGAGGGCGGTTATAGGTGGAGTGATGAGAGAGTCGAATGGAGAATGGATAGGGGTTTCGAGATGATGATAGCTATGTCTGATATCTTTCAGGTTGAATCTCGAGCAATGCTTGCAGGATTAAAGCTAGCTTGGGCACAGGGCTTCCGTCAAGTGGAGCTAGAGTGTGATAATGCTTAGCTAATTGACGTTATACAGAATGGGTTAATTAGAAGCGGGCAACAATTGCAGCAAAATTAGGCTAATACATGACTGGTGTTCTAAAGGCTAGGATGTGAAACTCCGACATATTTTGAGGGATAGTAACAAAGTGGTAGATCGCATCGCCAAAGAGGCTAGAGGTGGAATGTAACAGTTGATTATTCATGTGGATCCACTGCCATATGTGAGAGATTTATTGAAGGAAAATGTCCAACGCGCCATGCATACAATGGTTGATGGAGAATAATACTACTGTACTTTTAGCTTATGGCTAAACTCTTATTTATTTACCAAAAAAAAGAGAATTGAAGGTTTTGAAGGAAAAATCAATTGAGATATCTTATTACACATCAAATAATTTATGGGTAAACTACACAAATCATCACTAAATTAAAGTTCGATTTTTATTTTTAGTTACCCAACTATCAAATGTTATAATATAGTCACCCACATTATTGGGTTATAACATTTTAATCACTTGTCTATCAATCAACATTACCTCCTTAATGGAATGATGATGTGATACATTAACTCAAGGGTTAATATCTAATTTGGCCTCTAAATTATAACTAAAGTATCGGTTTCAGTACATTTACAATTCTTTAATGATAATTCTAAAATATTAAAAAAATATATTAAAAATCTAAAATCTAAAATTATATTCTAAAATTATAAAAAAAGTATTTTAAAAATTATGATTATGTGAAAAAAATTAAATTTCTTAAAATTTTGAAAAATACCTTATATAGTTTTAAAAGATAACATCCAAAAGTCTAAAAGATATTTTCTTTGCTTTTCTTAATTCATGCTTCTCATTTGTTTATAGAATGGCTTTTATAAATTATGGAAGATGATGATGATTATTATTACAATGATATATATTGATGTTATTGAAAATTTATTTCATATTTATATTAACAATTTTTTTTTACAAAAACTGGTAATGTTGTGTGTAATGATAATTCATATATTAAAGACAAATATATATGTTGATACAATATTTTAATAAGGGAGGAGATAAAGAAGAGAAGGTGGTGGAGGCAAAGATGTAACACCCCAAACCCGGCCTAGAAGTTTAGACTGAATCCGGGAGGTGATCGTAGGAAAAGTTTACAAAACAATTTCTCTCAGTAAACCGAAATCGTTTAACATATGTGAATAAAACATAAATCGGAAACTGTACCACAACATTATAAACCCTCACAGTTTAAACTTTAACCAAATAACAAATAAATCCAAAATAAAAAAAACTCATAGTTTATCCACCAAGACTATCCAAGACCTCCGCATACCGAGTCCAGCATAAAAAATCGGAGTGGTACCTGAAAGGGAAACAGAAGAGGGGGTGAGCTACTCGAGCTCAGTGTGAGATCAAGACTAGTAAAGCTACGAAAATGAAAATAGAACAGAAATAGGAAGTCTTAGAAGCGATTCAGTCCGATGTGCGAAGCGAACCAAACACGATGAGCGTAAACTTTCAATAGTTACGATGGGCCTAAGCCCTTTCCGAAATCAAAATCGATTTGATTTAGGTTTACCTAAGCCCATCACACAAGGTTCCTTTAGGCACGAGCGCCTTTCAGTCGAATGATATAACTAGACATTTCCGTCAATCAGATAATTAAATATTTCAGTTAAACAATCAATCAGATATTGCCGTCACAGTGTCACATTCAGTCATAGTGTCAATCATATACATATGAGTGCAAATGAGTTATAAAATAACCCACCCATCTAGCCAACACACCGTCTCCGTCCAACCCTACACTTACTGTGGGGATTTAATCAACCCACCCATCCCTGCACTCTGAATAGGACCTCGAAAAGCCCATCCAACCTTATACCCCATAGGATGTCATCCCGGGTTGCCCGGCAACGATGATCATCAGCATTGTCCACGACCCTTAGAGAATTGGGACCGCCCTCGACCCTATGGGAATTGGGCTATTAGAATGTAGATAAACTGCCAAATCGTAAATTACACAGCAAAGCTAGCGTATAAGCTGTACTGTGCAATGTGGTAAATCGCAGTACAGACGTGCAGAATGAACTGCCAGATCAAATAGTGGTACGTAGCGTAGCTAACATACATGCGGTACAGTGCAATGCGAGAATCCGCTATACCATTATGATGTCATCCCGGGTTGCCCGGCAACGATGATCATCCGCATTGTCCACGACCCTCAGGGTATTGAGACTATTAGAATGCAGATAAACTGTCAAATCGTAAATCTCCCTTCTCTTCAACATCCTACCCAAAATAATTTTATGCAGATGTATGAATGCATATGTATGTATGCAGTCAGATGAACACAATAAAACACCAGTTACAGATAGTTAATCAAAAGCAGACACTCACCTCCAATCAGTCAGCTACAGAATCCGATATGCGCACATTTAAAACTCAAGTTCGGTATCAAGCTTATCACACAACCAACCACAATTAACACACATAAATCGAAGTTAGAGCAGAGTCATAACTACCCTTGCTAAAGCTTAGCTAAAGGTTGAAACACACAGGGTCACGATGGCATTAAATTTGCCCAAAAATCAGAATTTGGCGAGTTAGGGCTACACGTCCGTGTAGAGCAATCCAGGCCATGTGGGGATCCAAACGCCCATATAATGAGTGGCATAGGCCGTGTGAGAGCACACGCCTGCAGTACGCAGGATACGACCGTCTTGAGCAGTAGTGTAGCTCACTGTCCAATTTCACTAACTTAAAGTGTAGGGCCGACACGGCCCTATGAAGGTGTCACACGCCCGTGTGGCCATCAGACACGGCTGTGTGTCCCATAAAACACGTCCGTGTGGAATTATTAGGCCCCAAATCAGTCACATGGCCGTGCGTCCCGAAACACATGCCTGTGTAGAAGCCCTAATTTCCCCAAACCAGTCACACGATCATGTGACCCTAAAACTCAAAATCCCTAATTCCCAAATACACACGCCTTTATACCCTAAGGACACGGTCGTGTGAAAATTGACAAAATCCTCAAAATCAGCCACACGCCTGTGTGGCCATGTGGTGCCCAAAATCGACCGAAAACTCTAATTCACAAATCCACAAGGCCGTGTTTCTCGGTACACGCCCATGTAACCATCGAAGAGGCTACGAGACCACCCCAACTCAGCCCCGAAAATGTCATTTTGGCCACCAAAATCGTCCCTAAACTATGCTCTATCAAAGTATACTAGAATTCAATGATTTCCCTTCGCTTCTATCGTCTAAAAACTCAAAAATGAGGGGGTAACACATAGCTATGAAAAATCAAAGGAAAAGGGATTCACAAAATAAAATAACAATTAATAAGGAAAGTGTAGACAAGATTCGAATCCCACACCTTAATTTGACGACAAAAAAGGCGACAGATGAGCAAAAATCCCAAAATTGTAGTTAAAAGCGTTAGAGAAATAGGAGAAAGCAAAAGAAAGAAAACAAAGAGGAGAAGGGAGAAAAACATCAAATCCAAAAATAATAAAATAATAAAATAATAATAATTTTCCTTATAAAAAATATCAAATAATTATTATAATAAAATAATAACTAAATGACAGAAATAAAAAGTCCACAAAATATCTCCCTAGCTCACACAGGGATTCGATCACAAGACCTCCAACATACCAACACCTTTGCCACTTGAACCAGCAAGCTCATTCTTGTCGTTAAATTGTACAATTAGACATATATATGCAATCTCCCCACTATCCGTATGCTCAAAGCTCCAAAATTCTAGGCTCAAAATTCGGGGCGTTACAAAGGTAACTGATTCACCTATTACAGACGGAAAGTTGGATGAGGTGGTTATGAATAAAAAAAAGAGATAAGGTGAAGAAATAGTCTGATACTTAGTGTTTTTTGGGGGGAAGAAAGAGATCCTTTATCTCTCATGCTTTGAGTATTTATAAAGGAATACCCTTTTGTCCCCTTATGCCACATAGCCAACAGTATGGGAGGTGGGTATGATCAAGTTGTCGACTAGATGGTAATGGCCATTACAAGTAAGTTGTCACCATATGTCGTAATGTGTGGTCTTTTCTGACATTGTCCTTGATGAGGTTATTATGCCTTAGTGGTCCACAAATGGTCCCTATAGAAAGTTCATAGCGGATCATCTTTAAGGTAACTAAGTAAGGACTTGCAGAGGGTCAATCATGTATGGTTCTAAGTGAAGCGTCACTATAAAGGGTATCTAACGGAGGGTAATTAGCAAATCGCTTCCTATCCTTCCATGTGTCCTTAGTAATGTAGGGGTATAACAATTGCCTCATGATCGAGAGGTAGGTTACGAAGTGGCTTTATTTGGGCCCTTCCAAACAACTTTCTCAATGAAGAGTTACCCTAGAAAACTAGGTGATGAAGGGGTGGAAGATGAATAGATGTATGATTTGTGCATGCTGAGAATGCTTAAAGGAAAATAGAAGTGCACTGAAGGTTCTGTAATGGTTGCATTAGTGATAAAGTGCTAAAGTTGTGTCTTAGGAAGCAACACGGATGATGAGGTAAACTTTTATGCCCTTTCGTGGGACATGTGTTCTGTTCAGACTAGGCATGAATCATAAGGCTTGTTGGTTTTCTAGATACGCTATTTTGAAGAAACCATTTAAATAGTCCCTAAACTTCAACAATTGAAGTCTATTTCCTTCAATTGAAAATTTTTGAAGTGTTCTTGAAATTTCTACTCTCTGCATTCTTTAGAATTTCCTCTTCTATTATTACTTTCCTTCATTGTTATTCATTTTTCATTCTTATTATTTCCTTGTCATTCTCTTTTTTCAGATTCAAATTTTTATGGGTAAGATTCTATCTTTCAACATTTTCACTTTTGTTTTTCTTCATTTTCATTTGATTCTGATGCCGAAGATACTCGCAATAGAGAGACCAACACTAGCAAGGTCATTGCAAAAAAGATTAGGAAGGGCCCAAGGTTAGAAATGGAATTTGTGGTGGGTGGCAAGGAGAGAGATGAGGTAGTTGTTCCACTATTGTGGGCTAGAATTGGATCATTACAAATTTTAGTTTAGCATCTCCACAAGGGCCAACTTTCTAAGCACCATGAGTGGGCCGAAGCACGGTGGCGGATGCCAGATTACTATTTTTCTTTCTATAAACTAGAGGTAGGGTTCCACTTCTTCATCCATCTGTTTATGGGGAAAAAAATTAAACTACTATAGGATTGCACTGGGGAAACTAATCAAAGCTTGTTGGTTGATCATTATAGGGTTTATTATCGATTGCAACGAACCGAGAGGGTGGCCTAAGTTGAGGGTCTTCCAAAATTTATTTTAGTTAGCCTAAGTGAACAAGACTACCCAACCAGGGCTATTATACTTTGCATGATGGCTGGAGCCCTTTCTGTGGAGAATTACTTTACGGAAGGGTTAGTAATTTAAGCTTGGATCGGTACAAGTACATATTTGTGAAGTTGAAATTTTAGGACAATTTTGACGTCCTCATCAAATAGACCTTACCTTCCACCGAATTGTGCAATTAAAGCCTTCATTGCAAGGTTATGAGAAGGTTAAGACCCAATTCAATGATCTGCAGAAGGGGGTCTTGTTGTTGTGCCCTAAGACATTACCCTTCGGAAGGTGTTCAAATATTGCTTGTTTGAGGAGGGTTCGAACAAATTCAATAGCTTGGCTTTCAGTTGGACTTCATCAATAACAAGACTAAGAGGCCTAGTGACCATTTGTAGGCCTTTGGTGTAGATGACATCTGTAACACCCCTCGTCCAACATGATCGTCAATTTTGAGTTATGAAATACTACAGTCGTTGTCAGAGAAACTTTGGGCAAAGAAATTTTACATCAAAACATAAATCATACAATACAACCTTTTTCAGGTCTTATACGAGTATGGATATGCTCTAAAATTAACCCGAAATCGAACAAGGACCAACTTGAAACATTTCCAAAACTTCAGCTTGACGTTGCAACATGACATATTGACATGCCTCGTTGTGACATCAAGGGTTCCTTGTCACGCCGTGGTCTAAACTCCAAGTCTCGTCATGATGACCATCGCTTGATGTCACGATGACCATCACTTGACGTCGTGACATGGGCTTTGTTTTCGGCACCACTTAGGCCATTTGGTACCTAGATCAATTCAACCTAACCAAATACACATTTGGTGCATAATTGAACACCTTTACCTGCACAAGATCACTTCAAAAACATACCAAAACATCACATTTAAACAAATTCAAATAAATTAAACCAATATGCCAAAATTTGACACTAAACATGCCGATTTAACATATTCAAACTTCACCTATACAATCATGCTTTTAACTATTCACACCAACATTTAACTATGTCATTTTAAGCTCAATTATTCCAATCTGAATATCATTCATAGGTCTCAACACATTACCAAATTATGTACCTACATATATGAACATTAACATCTCATAATTCAACATTAACTAAGTTTAAACGAAGCTACCAATTCAAATTAACACATATATTAAAACCTATGTACATGCCAAAAAAGGGGACTTAAAACGATCAAAAGACTACCAAGTCTAAGGTGGGATAGTGTGAGCTTTGAGGTGATCCGATTGGCACATTCCGTAAGTCAGCAATCTATAGGAAAAAAGGAAAATAACGAGATAAGCATTTCGAATACTTAGTAAGTCCATATGAAATTTATTTAACTTACCTTGACATTTCATTAAATTAAGCAATCGAAACATATTGGCATAAACACAATATTCCCTTCGCATCCTTAAACTTTCATATTCAATTCAATAATACAACCAAAAGGACAAGAGCATAGTACTCAATTCATATACATGTATAACCATATCATTTTATATCATAAAAAATTCAAATCATGCTCATTTTGCAAACATTATAATTGAATTCATATCCAATCTTTTCAACCATTTCATTTTTTTAATTACCGTTTTCTCTTGGGAGAACTATAGTGAATTGAATTCGGATACCGGACTTGTGTGCTTTCATAAGTTGATATATATTAGGTTGCTCACACAAGCTTCAAATTAGGTACGATGATTGCTCACACAAGCTTCATAGAATCCGCAACACATGTTGGATCTCAAATCATCATATAAGTCTCTGATCAAACTCTCATTCCCTTTTTTTTGTTTGGACCCTAATGACATAACATTCGTATCCTAATCATTTACTAAGTTCACACGGGCACTTTTACCATTTTTGTATAATTTCAAACCTTGTAACATCATCATATACATATCATTAAATCATATAATAGTTTCACTATAACGCCCCGAATTTGGGCTTAGAAGAAATATCCTTGAGTGTAGGAACACATAAAAGTTTATGTGTGCAAGGAAATAACACAAGTACCTGTCTGCTTCAGTGGTTAAGTGATTTAGCAGTGTTTGGGAGTGTCTGAAAAGTCCTAGGTTCAAACCTGGGCTTTAGCAAAATTTTTATTTTAGTGAATAAAATCATTGGGATCTAGATAGAAGGTTCTTAAATATTTGTGGTTAAATTATGACACAAGAAGAGCATGTGGTCTAGTGGCAAGGTGGCGTTAGGAGTATGCATGTGGTCTAAGGTTCAAGTCAGGGCGTGTACAAAATTTTTGGTTGTTCCTTGAATAAACCTGGATATTGGCGTGAAGGCTTTATAAAATATTGAGGATAAGTTATGACATAAAGAGCCTATTGGCTTGATGGTAATTGCCGTGATAAAGCTTCAAAGGGGGACGGTGTTTGAGTCACGCCTGGAGCGAAGAAATATTTATTTTGCTAACATGGGAAGGCAAGTGTTGGAAGTAGATTTGAACTCTGTTGAGTGAAAGCTTGAAATGGTATTGGAGTTGTTATGGAGGATATCCAGGTGAAAATCAAAGAGGGATAAGGGGAAAGAATCAAGGAGTTTGAGTGAGAGGAGAGTTGTGCCGTTTGGGGGAATTAGACTTTGAAAATTCAATTGGGGGGGATTGTTAGTCATTTTCAACTTTGGTCTAGCAGTTGCTAAATTCTCCTTGCTCTCTTCCCATTTTTAAGCTTTTGGGTCCTTTTCGGAATTATTTTGGTTGCTTTCTCTCGGTGACCGAATGTGTTAGGCACTTTTGCACTTTTCTTTTCCTCTACTGTCGAATCTCCATTTTCCTCCCTTCTATTCCTAAGCTTTTGGTTCATAGTTGAACCTTTTTGTTTTCCATTTCAACATTTCTTTCCTTCCTCTATTTTTCTTCCTTTTGGTGTACTTTTGTTTATGGGTGATGGTCGACTGTCTCTATACTCTGCAGTGGTGTTGCGGTTTCAGTCTTGAAAGGGTTCTGACGAATCGGTAGGTAGTCATGAGTCCCCTCCTTCGACTCTTTGTTGGTTCTTTATGTGTTCAATCTGTTTTCTTTTATCTTTCTCGAAAGCTAAGTACTTCTTCTCATGAGTTCTTTTGCATTCTTGTCTTCCTTACGATGTGGCAGTTTCGTGGGTGTTAGGGACTTCAGTAGAGTGAAGGGGTGCAAGTGACTGAAGCAATCAAAACCTTTTCGTTCATCTGTCAACGTAAAAGAGTCATCTTGTCCTTTCTGTGCATAGGCCGAATATCGCTATGTTCTACAAGTTTGATATATTTGAATTGAGGCCACTTATAAGGCCTATCTTTTTTAAGAATCGGTGTTGTGATGCAGATAAACCATAAAGGCATGTGATCACTTCTAGATAGTGGTTTTGGAGGACTAAAGTCGCCTCATTCAAGCAAGGTAAAGAAGGTGGTTTGGATTAAGTGTCCATAAGAGGGTGTTTACCCTAATGATTAAAGGATTAATGTAGGTCATGTTTGAATTTAGGTTGGGTGCTCCTAGAACTTGGAGAGGTTTCGTAAACAAGTGTGTAATCACACCCCTCTTTACTATGAATCGACGAAAAGCCGAAACTTCGACATTAGTGGCCCACGAGCGTTTGATCGCTCGTGTGGCAAACTGAGCCCACAGATCGTGGGCGATAGACTGTCAAGGCCACCACGAGCGTTCTCGTGCTCTTGGGCCTATATGGACCTTGTTTGGCTGGAATGGACCGTGTAGGCCCAATGGCTCGTGGGCTCCACACAGATAAAATCCATGATAAGTGGCAAATACTAGACTGGGCTATATGGTTCGCATAGTCACGACTGAATTTGGGCTAAATGGGCCACACGAGCGTGTGGGCCCACGTGGGCCAAATAATGGGCCTTGGGCCCGTTTACACCTTTATAACCATTTAGGTTATCTGTGTCGCTCGAGGTGACTGTAAACCTTCAGAGGGGTCGTTATTTGCACTGAGACCCTAAAATAGGTAAAATAACCGTAATGCTATGTAGGGTAAAATGACCGTAATGCCCCTATAGGGTAAATTGGTTGTAATGCCCCTATAGGGTAAAATGACAGTAATGCTCCTGTAGGGTAAAATGACTGTAATGCCCCTGCACGGTAAAATGACTATTCTACCCCTGTAGGATAAAATGATCGTAATGCCCCTGTAGGGTAAAATGATCGTAATGCCCCTGTAGGGTAAAATGATCGAAATACCCCTAAAGGGTAAAATGACCGTAATACCACTGTAGGGTAAAATGATCGTAATGCCTTTATAGGGTAAAATGACTTTAATGCCCCTGTAGGGTAAAATGACCGTAATGCCCCTGTAGGGTAAAATGACCTAATGCCCCTCAAGGGTAAATGACTAATTTGTGATATGATTTAACTGTGATTGTATGGCTATGATCTGATTTACTTAACTTTGAATGATATGATGAATGCATATTATTGTATGACTGTACTGAGTAGGACATACTGCATGCACGAGATATTTATGACATGGCATACTGTATTGGGGTTGGGATACTGTTATGGAGGAAGTGTCTTTATTCGGTGGCTTTGCAACAAATCATTATTCTCGAAAGCTTTGCTGCAATATCAAATCGGCACTCTCTTTGTAACATTATTACTGGTGGCTTTGCCACATATCTCATTATCTTGGCGCTCTGCCGCTTTTATTATCTTGGCGCTATGCTACAATATTGGTGTGTTGGCTGGATGGGTCAATTTTATCTCCACATGGTGTGTTGGTTGGTATAGGCGGTGTGTTGGCTGGATTGGGGTGGGTTGCATATGTGCACCATACTGAGACTGTTACTGTGATAGGCTAGGCCCAATTGATTCTGTTATGGGCTATGACCCAAATGATATTGTTTTGGGCTTTGGCCCACATATACTCTGAACTGAATTGTACTGTTACTGTTAAAGGGCTCAGGCCCAGACTGATTCTGTTTTCTGTATACTTACTATTTCTTTTGTAAGGGGATTACACACTGAGTTTTCATAAACTCATCCCGTTTTTAACCTTTCAGGTAATCCCCAGCGTTAGACGGTTTGGAGCTGCGAGGGACTCGGAGAGGGCCACACAACTGCACATGTTTTATTCTGTTTTGCTCATTTACTTAAGCACTTTGATTTTGATTCTGGTTGTAATAAGGCCTCTATAATTTCTGGATTTTAAATTTGGGATTTTACTGATGGTGATTTATATTTGCTAGAAGTAGAATACGACTTTCCAAAACAATAACTATTTTCAAACGCTATGTTTCCGCAACTCAATTTTTTTAAATATCACGTTTTCGTAAATCATTTGTTTTAAATTAAGCTTCCGCAACAAATAAGGTTTTAAAGGTAATAACGTTTTAAAAGGGAATAACTCTTTAATAAACCATGATGGAAAATAAACAAATGCAAACTGAGGTTTGTACAAGTTTTAAATGGCAAGAAGTTTGAAATTTCAAGAAGGGTTTTCAATGAAAACATAGTTTTCGAAAAACACTTCAATGTGACATGCCAGATTCGGCCATAACGTCTAGGCCGGGTTTGGGGTGTTACATTCACATCCATTCGGTACCATGTACCTATTCGTATTTGTTATTTAGTTCATATTTTACGATTTAGTCTATTTGATGCCAAAAGACATTATATTCATAACAATTCAAACTAGAAAACAAAACAATACAATACAAACATATTATGAATTAATAAAGTAAGTCTCATATGAACTTACCTAGCAAAACATCAAGCAAAGAATCTTTAAAGACTGATAAACATTTTTGCCTTTTCCCCGATTATCTTCTAATTGATCCAATTATCGATCTATAATAATTTAATTCAATTGATCAACTCCAACCCTTTTATAACATCCTATAATATGCATATGTTAATTCAATTTCATAATTTAAATGCCCCTAAAGTTTTACATTTTATTCAATTTAGTCCCTAAAATAGAAATTGTAATAACTTTCAAATTTAAGTTTTGATTTTGAAATTGATCTCAATTTCATTATTCTATACTCTCTATTATAAAAAAAGTATAGAAATATTATACCAATTTCAAAATTCATGCACTTTAGACCCTATATTCAAAAACTAGCAATTAAACTTTACAAACTAGTCCGTTTCACTTCTAAGCTTAAATTCTAACAATTTAGTACCAAAAATTCAATAAATCAATAACGGAAAATTTTGAAAATTTTAACAGTTTTACAAATTGATACACGAGCTAGCTAAATCAAGCTCCCGGTACCTCAAAAACATAAAAATTATAAGAAAATTACTTTAAATTACTTACCTAATAGGGATCAAATAGTGAAAAGCTTTCAAGGGTTTTCTTCTTTTCTTAGAACTGGTGGTTCGGTTGAAGAAAGAAGAAAATATGAGCATTTTAACTTATGTTTAATATATATACTTTATCATTTCATTAATCATTTAATTAATCTAATTAATCTTTAATTAATAATCTTAATCTCAATAAAATTAATGTATGATAACATCATCCTCCACTAATTGATGAAACAAAATGATTTAATTACCATTTTGAACCTTTTGCTAATTAAAATTTATAGTGATAAAAAATTTACAATTTAGTCCTTGAACTTTAATTAAACAGTTAATAGATAAAATTGAAAGACCAAACTTTAACAAACTTTTATATGGCTAGCTAAATTAAGCTCTCATGGCTTCAAAAACATAAAAATTACAAGATAATTACTTGAAATTACTTACTTAATAGGGACTGAATAGTGAAAAGCTTTCAAAGGGTTTCTTATTTTCTTAGCAATGGTGGTTCGATTGAAGAAAAAAGTAAAGATGAGCATTTTTAAATTATGTTTAATATATATTAATTAATTCATTAATCATTTAATTAATATTTAATTAATTAACCTTAATCTCAATTAACAAAATTTAATGGATGATAACATCATCCTTCACTAGTTGATGAAAAAATAGTTTAATTACCATTTGAACATTTTCCTAATTAAAATCTAGCGATAAAAATTTAAAATTTAGTCCCTATACTTTAATAAAATTTTAAATATAAAATATTTATAGAGTTGGTATAAAAGTTTATTAAAGTTAATTAAAGTATAAGGACTACATTGTAAAAGTTTTATTGCTATAGATTTTTAATTAGAAAGGTTCAAAATGATAATTGATCGTGTGTCTATCGAGTTTTAAAATTTATAATGAATGTGATCGAACCTGGAAACTAACCCTGACAACAATTAAAGGCAAGTGTACCTATCGAACAGTAGTATAGCTTAGGCAAGACCGAATTATCGAACCAAAGGAACTAAAAGTACTAATACTCACTTTATTTTTATTATTTAGCCTTAAAAACAAAATGAAGTTGTTTTAAACTAAATTGACGATGACTAAGCTAAGGACACAAAGATAAAAGAGAATGAATTTGGAAATAACTTGATGAAAAATTCAGTTGATCACGACGATACCCTCAGGAAGAATCTACCTAGACTTCACTTGTTGTCTAACCCTAAACCATATGATTTCTTTACTTAGCTTGATCCGTAGGACTCCCTAACCTATATTAAACCCTCTCTCGAAGCGAATAACGTCTAACCCTAGGTTAATTAGTGGAACTCTCGTTCGCTTATAGCAGTAAATCGATCTGTGGATTCCCATATTAGGCTTCACCCTAATCCGGCAAAATCTCGTAACCCTATCTCTAGGCGTTCGATCAACTCCGCTTATGTTAGTACATCGGATTTAGATTAAGCAACATAATTAAGAACAAACTAAGTAATTATCATATAATTTAGAAATCAAATAACAAGATTCATCTAGGTTTCATCCCCTTTAGGTATCTGAAGGGTTTAGTTCATAACTTTAAAATAAAACATCTCAAGAGAAAAGATAAAACAAAACATAAGAAATCCCTAAAACCCCCTGAAGGAATTGAAGGAGAGATCCGCCGTCTTGAGTAGATTTTCGGCTTCTTGAGATGGATCAACTAGCTTTCTTCGAGTAATTTCTTGAATTGACTGCTCTAGCTTCGGCTCTTTGGCCTAGCTCACCGTCCTCTTTTCAGGATACACTTAGGTTGTTTATATAGACTTTTAAAATGCTTTACTTGTCCTCTAAGTATCCAAATTCAAGTATACTTCCTACTCAGTGTTTGAATAAGCTTTAGAAAGTGTTTCTTTGGCTCTAAGTATCCAAATCCGACTGAAATTGCTCTCTCCCGTAACAGGGGCACGCCATGGTACATGCCCGTGTAAATCGTTTTAAGGCTATGTATCGATTCTGTCGATTGGGGCACGGCCGTGTAAATCATGGCATGGCCGTGTCTTAGTTAATTGTCGAGGCACGGCCGTGTGGCTTGAAGTCCAGGCCGTGTCGATTTCCTTTTTGGCCCAAATTGGCCCGTTTTAAGCTAGTTTCTCATTTTTTTTTTTGTCCTTGGGTGCTTTCCTGAGTATAAACATGAAAAGAAAGGATTAAAAGCACCTTTTTACATAAATCAAGGGCTAAATCATCCAAAAGCATACTAAATGTGGGCCCAGAATATGTTACTTTTACTGTTTATCAATAATTAAACCATTTTGTTTCATCAATTAGTGGAGGATGATGTTGTCATCCATTAAATTTAATAATTGAGATTAAGATTAATTAATTAAAGATTAATTAGATTAATTAAATAATTAATTAATTAATTAAAGTATATATATTAAACATAAGTTAAAAATGCTCATCTTTTCTTATTTCTTTAACTGAACCACCATTTCTGAGAAAAGAAGAAAACCCTTGAAAGCTTTTCACTATTTTGTCCCTATTAGGTAAGTAATTTCAAGTTCTTTTCTTGTAATTTTTATGTTTTAGAGGTCATAGGAGTTTGATTTAGCTAGCCCGTGTACCAAGTTTTTGAAAGTTGTTATTGTTGATTTCTTGAAGAAATTAGTGTTAAATTGATAGATTTTAAGCTTAGATATGAAAAAAAAGAGACTAAATTGAAATGATTAATTGTTAGCTTTTGTACATAAAGACTGTACGAAGCCCAAATTGCCCGGGCCCATTTTACAAACTAAAACCTACCCAAAATTAAAACCCCAAACCCAACACACTAAAACTTAACAGACCCAGACCCAAATTAAAAAACCCCTCGGCCCATTACACCCGGTGGCCCAATGGCCCAAAGTCTAAAATTAGGGTTATGGGAACCCTAATCTGCCCATCGCCGCAGCATTGAATGGCCAGCGGCCATTCATCTTCTGCTTCTGACCACTGACCCCTGGTCCACTGCCACCAACTGCTCCACCTGCCCACCGCCACTGCAAGAGCACCACTAACTCCTCCACTTGCTCCACTTGCGCCTGCAAAACAGAAAGGAGAAAAGACAGAAAGAAACAGTAGCATATTCGGGCTATAAAGACGATCCAAGCAATGTAATAAAGGACCCTTTTTTTTTGAGAGGAAGAACTCTTTGTAAAAAGAAAGTTTTTTCCTTTTGATAAATAAAAAAAACAGATTCAAACACCAAGCAGAGATTCAAGCAAAAAAAACAAGAAGCGAGAAATATCGGAAAGAAAGAAAACGAATTGAAAGGTGCTAAGGTCTTTTTTTTTTTTATTTTCGTTCTTGAATCCATTAACTACACATATATTCACATCTTTTACTAAAAAACAGATAAAAAAGGAATAAAAATACGAAAATTTACCTTTTTGAACTTAAAGCCCACCGTAATGCGGTGGTCGACGCCACGCCCGGCTCGGCAGTGAATCGCCGGAAACCCTCGCCGGACCTGGGCCCTGCAGAGAAAAGGAAAAGGGTTAGAAATTTTTTTTTTATAAGCAGCTGAAATGAAATTTTTTAGGGGGTTTAGGGCTTTATATAGTCCCACAAAACGACGTCGTTTTGGGGGCTAGCCTTTAACCCCAAAACGACGTCGTTTTGTCCTTGACCCGATCCGACTGACCCGACCCGACCAGAGGATCCGCGTGTTTTTTTTTTGGGTCTAATTGCGCAAATTGCCCTTCCGCTTTTTTGACCTCTTTTAATTAAGTTTTTATTATTTTCAAATTTAACCCCACAATTTATTCCGGTTCGCAATTTAGTCCACGTGTCTTTGAGCGCTTTTGACCGAAGGGGTTTATTGCCACTTTAGTCCCCCCAGTCCTTTCGCGCATGTAAATAGGTCCCTAATCTTTCTTTTATTTTAAATTTGCCCCGAAATTTTGCTTTTTAATTTAATTTAGTCCTTTTTCTATTGTTTCTTTATTATTATTATTATTATTATTATTATTATTTCCATTATTATCACTATTTTATTTTAATATTATTATGTTACGGTCATCATTATTTTATTTTCATCATTCTTTTGTTATTGTCATTATTTTAATATTTTCTTTATTATTACTACTATATCATTATTATTATTTCCATTATTATCACTGTTTTATTTTAATATTATTATTATGTTACGATCATCATTATTTTATTTTCATCATTCTTTCGTTATTGTCATTATTTTTAATATTTTTCTTTAACATTATTATTATACTATACTAGTATTATTAGTATTGTTACTCTCATTTTACGTATTACTACCATATTTCTATCTTTTACTTTATTTTATTACTTAATTATTCTCATCACCATCATTTTATTTATATTATTATTACTATTCTTATATTATATATATATATATATGTTGTTCATTATTATTATTTTCGTTATCGCCATTATTATTATTGTTACTATTAGATTGTTAACATATTATTATTATTGTTTTACTATTATCCTTATTATCACGTTTTTACTTTCATTACCATTATTATTATTATTATTATTATTATTATTATTATTATTATTATTATTATTATTATTATTATATATGTTACTTATTCATTTATAGGTTAACTATTAAGTTTTTATTTATCCTTATAATTCTTATTTATTTCATTTCTATCTCTTTTATTACTTCTACCTATTATTTCCTTGTAAGGTATATAGCTTATTTGTTTTATTTCTTCTATTTTTGTCGTTCATACTACTCGATTATTATTATTCCGTTATGTTTGTTAATATTATGATTTGTTTTTTTACAAAAATTAATATTATATTAGTTTTTACCCGATGAATAAATTATCCTTTTATAAAGACAATATTTCGTATTAAAGATTCGAGGAAATTAAGCCCTAACTTACTGGGTTCTGATTTTTCTCGTTTGATCTAAACAACGGAATATCCCTTTTAAACAAAAATCGTAATATAAATTTTAAACAAAATACTTAATCTCGGGTATTTGAAATGTCATGCCCTAACTTACTGGACTCGACATCTTGATGCTTCGAGAAAAGTTTCTTTTTCCTAAAAAATAGAGGCAATCTTTCGTATTTGAAATCTCGAGAAATTGAGCCCTAACTTACTGGGTTCCGGTTTCTCATTTGATGAATAACAGAAGATCCTCTTCAAAAACGAAATCAAGTTTTAAAAGACGAGTTTAGTTTCGGGAGTTTAAAGTATTGCGCCCTAACTTACTGGACATGATGCTTTATCTCTTCGATAATAAGAGAGTCTTAACGTCCCTTTCAGTTCCATCAAATTTTGAAAACAAAAAGCATTGTATTTTCGAACCCCTTTCAAAATTTTCAACAAATAGTACATCAATCAATCAGTTTGGTACCAATTTTGGGTGTGTCGAGGGTGCTAATCCTTCCTCACACGTAATCGACTTCCGAACCCGTTTTCTCAAAGTTCGTGGACCAAAAAACACTGTTTTAGTAAATTAAACGATTTATTAAAACAAAGGTGATCCGATCATACCAAATAAGGATCGGTGGCGACTCCTTTCCTTTTTTTTTCAAAAAAAATCGAGTCGACCGTGTCGTTCTTCGTTTCATAAAAAAGCAGTTCTGACGACTTGGCGACTCCACTGGGGACTCGAGGGTCAAGCCATAAATTGATTGATTTTTGTCCTTTTAATTAAAATGGTTTCGAAAAATCACGCTTCTTTTAATGCACTTTCAATATTGGTCTCGTAAATACTTTGGCATTGCATTGCATGACTGTTGCGGTCACACCTTTAAGTGGGAGTGAGAAGCTATGCTTTCGTGAGGTTTTCACCTCCGCATGGGCTAGTGGATTGCTTTCGGGATACATCCGTACCTATGTCTTCGTGAAGTTTTCACTTCCGCATGGCCATAGGGAAATGTATTCCCCTGAACCGAACTCGGTCCATATGAACCTATAATGGGTAAGGATCGAGGAATCTGATGGTTCGGGTACCTCAAACTTTAGAACTAAACCGCATATAGTGAGCCCTAGGAGCCCACCTTAGGTAGAGCTATGTCAAACCTTAGTGGTCACCCAGGTAGGTGTTTGCTTATTTTACTTGCTTTATATTCCATGATACTAACTTGTTGTGTTTCATTCTTTTGTGCATACCATTTCATATTTTAAGAGGCATCGATTCACGGTCAGTTTCTGAGTTAGAAAGCTGGTTATGGAAAGCGAATTCCTTAATAAAGTAGAAGATAATGCGGCCGCCTGCACATGGTTAGAGCCAAGCCAATTAGAAAACAAGGGACTAAAAGATAGAATAGCTGAGCTTGGGCGGTCTCTACACCACTATCGAAGTCAAGACTTGGAAAGCCAAGCAAGTCAAGCTGAATGTAATCGAGAAAATGAAAGGTAAGGTTGAAGAGCTAGAATCGGTATTACACAGTAGTGAGCTCCAGATTGAGCTTCTGGAAACGAGAGAAAGGCGCTGGGAGGAGAAGCTTCGCCATTCTTGCGAGCAAGTTAGAAGTCGGAACTACCTCATAGGTGAAGCGATAATCCAGATTCGAGGGGTAACTGATCACCTACAGACTTTGGCTACGAAAGCCGACATATTGAGCATGAGATATGAGCTACCGCCGTACCATGATCAAGAGCTAACCTCCCTGCTTGGAAAAATCAAAACCTTAGGTCTTAGGGCGAAAGCATATTTGTAATCTGCTTTATGTACAGGGTCTTGCCTTCTAATAAAGTTTTCTAAAATGAAGTTGATCAGAATCGATGTCTTCTTCCTGCATTCATGCATTTGCATTGCATCATATTACATGCATTCAAATTTATAAAAAGGAGCCTAATTGGTTAAGATTATCAGAAACAAGAGAGAGGAAAGAGGAAATCTGGGAACCGAACATTACTACGGGACTCGTGCTAAGACAAAGAAAATGGATCAAAGATTTGAACAATTCCAGAAAGACCTGCAAGACCAGATCAAGAGCAAATGGCAAAACTCCAACAAGAGATGAGGGATCAGATGTTGGAGGCTCAAAAGAGCACGATGGCTCAAATGGCCCAAATGTTGAGTGGGGCAATGGACAAAGTTAAAGGTCCCATGGCAATTACAAGGGAAGAGAGCGAAGGTATTCCCCTGGGTTTTACCCCACTACATGCGCCAGCACAGCATGAAGAGTATCCCCAAAGGCCATCTGTCACGATTAGGCCTCAACTGGGCAAGGATACTAGGCGCCCACGAACTTTCAAAGCTGGCTCGGTACTAACCTGGAGATAGTCCATTAACTGATGGTCCCCGACGAAATGGCAAAAAATAGACCAAGCAAGAATCGACTGCCAAGGCAACTTGAGGACCGTTGCAAGTGGTTAGAAGAGAAGTTTAAAGAAATGGAGATGGCGACTACCATCACGGGTGACGCTAAGGACTTAAGTTTAGTCCTGACTTGGTACTTCCGCCAAAGTTCAAAATGCCTGAATTTGAAAAATACAGTGGGACTAGCTGTCCGGAGGCCCACATCACCATGTTCTGTAGGTGAATGGCTGGCTACGTGAACAACAATCAACTCTTAATCCACTGTTTCCAAGAAAGTTTAGTGGTAGCGCAATTGCTCGATGGTATAACCACTTAGTCAGCCAACATTAGTTCCTGGAGAAGTCTGGCTCAAGCATTTCTAAAGTATTTCAGCCACATTACGGACATGGCACCGGATAGAATTACTTTGCAAAGCATGGAAAAAATACAAAATGAGAGTTTCAGACAATACGCGCAAAGGTGGAGGGAGGTCGCCATGCAGGTCCAACCACCCCTTTTAGAAAAAGAAACTACCATGCTCTTCATCAACACCCTAAAGGCTCCTTTCATAACCCATATGATAGGGAGTACCACTAAGAGCTTTGTCGACATGGTAATGGCAGGGGAAATGATCGAACATGCAATCAGATGCGGCATGATTAAAGCAGGAGAAACCAGTAGAAGGCCTGCTCCTAGAAAAAAGGATGACGAGATGAATAATACAAACATGGGGGACCCAAATCAGCCAAAAATGGTGACTACTGAGTATCAAGGTTCATCAAGGAAAGAATCTCGCACAAGAAAAAACGTTGAAAAACTCTAATTTACGTCAATCCCTATGACGTATAAGGAGTTCTATCAAAGTTTATTTGATGCACACATTGTGTCCCCCTAATATCCAAAACCGATGCAACCTCCATACCCAAAATGGTATGACCCAAACACTCAGTGTGAGTACCACGCGGGGATCACAGGCCATTCGATAGAAAATTGCCTCACTTTCAAGAAATTGGTGGAAAATCTCATCAACATGGGTATTGTGAAGTTCGATGATGGAGCAATGGTATACCCAAAGAGAACCGAGGAATAAGAGTTTTCCGGGCATCTGCCTTTATGTACTTGGGAGTGTTTTGAACAATGAGACTGTGGAAGAAACATGTATTTTTAAAGCCAATCTAGAGAAATGTGTAAAACAAACTTGTTGCTTCAAGCCTGGAAGCAATAAGATTTCTTTTGAGAAGTAGGCTTGTGTCCAGAATTTTTATTTCAATAAAATGCATCTTTCTAAGTAAATATTTTCATCCTTTACATTTCGTGCGGAATATTTTTCACTCATGACCATATCATACGAATAATCATCCTTAGGATCATTTATTCTTTGGATTTTTTGCCTTTTCACCAACGATGGGCCCCTAGATATCAATGACATGAGCGACGCTGTTGTTGACTCCTTTTTTAGTGAGATATGTATCTAGAGGGATCTAAGGGCTTTGAAGATGACTAAGATTGCGACTTACTTCCCCAATGGTAGATCCTACCTGATGAAGTGTCAGCAGATGCTATGAACTAACGAAGGAGGTGAAGATGCAAGCGTAGCTCCTCGTAGGAATAAGGCAAGGCATCGTTGAGCTATTTTCAGGAATTCAGGATGTTTTCGTACGATCATATCAAGGCATGCCAAACTACCAAAACATGGGTACGCTATTAAGGTTGGGGTTTAAAGAACCCATGTTTTACAACAGCCTAGCTAATCAAGAGGCTTGGGCTATTGGTTCACCAAGAAAGGGAAATTGCATCTGTTATGCCATAAAATGCTAAGTCGAGGAAGACTGTGCCTTCTCTATTTCCCCTATATGAAGTATGGATGTTAACAGGCCAGTCTCCTCAAAAGCTTTTAGTCGAAATCGATTCATATTCATGGTCGTTGGTTACCTCACTGAGAGGGTGAAGGTCGCTTCATATGCTAAAATTACAAAGTCGGCAGTCATCAACAAAAAAAAATTCAAGATTTTTTGAAAAAATGGCTGAGACTTGTAAAGGTTGGCATAGAGAAGTTACCATTTACCCTTTAGGTTCCTTGAACGTTGGCCAGGACTTTTGCCGGGGCACCTTTCCCATTGGTTTATGAAAGGGAAGCAATTGTTGGAAGATAAGATTCCTTTTCCCAAGCTTAGATTGAATTAGATGAAGCAGAATACCTCCAGTAAGCTTGATTGAAAGTATTCAGCAGGGTCAAACGTACCAAAAATGGATACGGGCTTGACAAAAAAGGTTCGCTCAAGAGAATTTCAGGAAAAGGACCTAGCATTAAGAGAGATTCTTCTTATCCAAAAGAACTCCAAGGAAAAGTAAATGCCTTATACAGCAAAGAAGGCCTATTCTAGGGAAACATGAGTGTTAACCAAGATGGATGGCAAGGACCTGCCCAATCCGGTGAGTTCAGATTCAATAAAAAAGTTTTCCAAAAAAAAACATAAAAAACGAAAAAATAAGAAAAAGAAAAAAAGAAAAAAAGAAAAAAGAAAAAGGAGACGCCAGGGCGAAAACCCGCAAAGGGCGCTTTGAGACCAAAGGGTATTTGAGTTGAAAACCTGAGAAGGGCAGCTCAAAATTTTGATCAAAAGTAGGGCATACAGTAATCTTGCTACGCTCAAAGAAGTATGTTATGTCTTGGGGCATCGACAAAGTACTCTGGATCCCCTAAACACATATTAAGCTCAAAATGGTCCTCAAGAAGTTGGAACAGGGAAGCTCAAGCTGCGATATCTGGGGCACTTAGTTTCCATTTTATCCATTTTTGTTACTTGTGGTTATTTTATTCCTTTTAAAATACCACCGATAAATTTCCTTCTTAATTGCATTTGCTAACTTTGATTAACTTGTTTGTTTCAAGCTATGCTCCCAATCAATTTCCTTTTTGTCTATTGTTACAATTTTTTTCAGGCATTTTGCATTGAAATAACGATTAGTGGACTAATAATACTTTCATAAAAAGAGTTTTGCATATTACTCTGGAAGCTTCTGAATAATACGAAGACCTGAAATAGGACTGTTGTTTAGAACTCACTCAGCTCAAGGTTTGGAAATATTGGAGAAAGACGATTATCTCTTTGGACCTTTTATTGGTTGAACAAAAAGACAATACATTTCACCGATGATACGACCTTGGCAGATAACGAGCGATGTCAACCCAGCGGTACAAAGGGATCATTCTCGAGAAAAGAAAAATGATACTTTGCATTCATGCACATATCAGGCCTACACATCTGGCCATTACACCAGTGAATGATGTAACAGATCAAATTGATCCTATACCTTGGAGTTACAGCAGGATGGATAGAAGAAACCAAATGTTATTCTCCTAAAGTTGCAGTGAGAGATGCAAACTTTATGTCTCAAAAGGTACAGTGAAAGGGACCCTGAAATTACAGCGGGGCAAGCTTGTTGAGCAGAATATGATCATTGTTTTTGGGTTTTCTATCAAAGATACTAGCTGAACGAGAAAGCATGATAACGCATCAGTGATAGAACCTTAATGAACTACGAGCAATGACGACCCCAAGTATTTAAAAAGGGATCATTTCATTTTGCATTCATACATCATTTCAAAGCACGTTTAGTTAGGAGCATTTGACTCATTGCATCCTGATCATTGTAAAAAGATCATTCTCATGACATTCTGCAAGTGTCGTCCATATCACACGCAGTTAGGAGTATTTGAGCCATTCCGACCATAGCATCCACACCATTCGGCATAAACACAAGCATCTAAAATCGAGTCTACAGGATATGTCCCCAGAGGACGGTGTAGCAACACTATTGAAGATTGTCCTATTGCCATCGACAATGGTGGAATAGGTTGAAGATTATCCTATTGCCACTGACCAGCAGTGGAATGGGTCAAAAATTGTAGATCTTGTCGCCCTAACCAGTAGTGGGGCAAGATCGAAGGCAAATCTTGGCTCCCTAACCAGTAGGGAACATGATTTAGGCCACCGTCCTATTGCCACTGACCAGCAGTGGAATGGGTCAAAAATTGTAGATCTTGTCACCCTAACCAGTAGTGGGGCAAGATCGAAGGCAAATCTTGGCTCCCTAACCAGTAGGGAACATGATTTAGGCCACCGTTCTATTGCCACCGACCAGCGAGTGGAATGGGTCAAAATTGTAGATCTTGTCGCCTAACCAAGTGGTGGGGCAAGATCGAAGGCAAATCTTGACTCCCTAACCAGTAGGGAACAGGATTTAGGCCACCGTCCTATTGCCACACACCAGCAGTGGAATAGGTCAAGAATTGTAGGTCTGGTCGCCCTAACCAATAGTGGGGCAAGACCGAATGCAAATCCCGGCTCCCAAACAAGTAGGAAGCATGGTTAAGCTTTAGTCCTATTACTTTAACTAGCAGTGGAATAGGCTGAAGACCAAAGACCTCATCCCTCGAGATGACAGTGGAGCAGACTGAAGATTGGAGTCTTCCTGAAGATAGAAAGGAAGCACATTGGAAAGTTCAGATTTTGTTCCTTCGAGATGGTAGGGGAGCAGACTGAAGATTGGAGTCTTCTTGAAGATAGAAAGGAAGCACATTGGAAAGTTCAGATTTTGTTCCTTCGAGATGGTAGGGGAGCAGACTGAAGATTGAAGTCTTCCTGAAGATAGTAAGGCATCAAATTGAAAAGTTCTGAATTCTTATTTCCTTGACGTTCCAGTGGAGTAGGTTGAGATTACAAATCCCGTCTCCCTGAGTTAACAATGAGGTTACATCCTTAATTCTCTGAAGTTTCAGTAGAGAAGATGGAGATTACAAATCTCTTCTCCCTGAATTCTTATTTCCTCGAAGTTCCGTGGACTAGGTTGAGATTACAAATCCCGTCTCCCTGAATTAACAATAAGGTTGCATCCTTGATTCTTTGAAGTTTCAGTAAGAGAAGATGGAGATTACAAATCTCTTCTCCCTGAATTCTTATTTCCTCGAAGTTTTCGTGGAGTAGGTTGAGATTATAAATCCCGTCTCCCTGAGTTAACAATGAGGATAAGTCCTTGTTTCTTTGAAGTTTCGGTAGAGAAGATGGAGACTACGAATCTCTTCTCCCCGAATTCTTATTTTCTCGAAGTTCCCGTGGAGTAGGAAGTAAGTCAAAGACATCAGTCTGGTGATCCCTGAGTTTGTAGGGATCAGATTGAAGATAGCAGATCTTGTTTCCTTGAAGTTACAAGAGCAGGTTCAAAACAGACCTTATCTCACTGAAGTTGCAGTGGAACTGGTTAAAGTTGCAAGTCTTATCCCCCTAAAGTTGCAGTAGAGTAGATCACTGCAAATCTCATTTTTCAAGGTTACAGTGAAGTGGATCAAAGCAACAAGATGCGGTGGACAGGAGCGACGCTACCTGAAAAAGAGCACCTAAGAAGTCAAGACTCGGTGAGACCGGGCAACATTGGGCTTCTTTCAGTCTTTGCTCTATTCTCGTTACTCGACAATGAGCAAAGAGGGGCAGCTGTATGAAGCCCAAATTGCCCGGGCCCATTTTACAAACTAAAACCTACCCAAAATTAAAACCCCAAACCCAACACACTAAAACCCAACAGACCCAGACCCAAATTAAAAAACCCCTCGGCCCATTACACCCGGTGGCCCAATGGCCCAAAGTCTAAAATTAGGGTTCTGGGAACCCTAATCTGCCAACATGAAGATTGAATGGCCGACCATTCATCTTCTGCTTCTGACCACTGACCCCTGGTCCACTGCCACCAACTGCTCCACCTGCCCACCGCCACTGCAAGAGCACCACCAACTCCTCCACTTGCTCCACTTACGCCTGCAAAACAGAAAGGAGAAAAGATAAGAAGAAACAGTAGCATATTCGGGCTATAAAGCCGATCCAAGCAATGTAATAAATGACCCTTTTTTTGAGAGGAAGAACTCTTTGTAAAAAGAAAGTTTTTTTTCCTTTTGATAAATAAAAAAACAGATTCAAACACCAAGCAGAGATTCAAGCAAAAAAAAAAACAAGAAGCAGTAAATATCGGAAAGAAAGAAAAACGAGTTCGAAAGGTGCTAAGGTCTTTTTTTTTTCTTTTATTTTCGTTCTTCGAATCCATTAACTACACATATATTCACATCTTTTACTAAAAAATAGTATAAAAAGGAATAAAAATACAAAATTTACCTTTTTGAACTTAAACCATCAGTATCACGGTTGGCCATGAATCACGGAAACCCTCATGGGACACAGGCCTGCGAGTAAAGGAAAAGGGTTAGAAAATTTTTTTTTTATAAGCAGCTGAAATGAAATTTTTTGGGGGGTTTAGGGCTTTATATAGCCCCACAAAATGACGTCGTTTTGGGGGCTGGCCTTTAACCCCAAAACGACGTCGTTTTGTCCTTGACCCGATCCGACCGACCCAACCCGACCAGAGGATCCGCGTGTTTTTGTTTTTGGGTCTAATTGCGCAAATGGCCCTTCCGCTTTTTTGACCTCTTTTAATTAAGTTTTTATTATTTTCAAATTTAACCCCACAATTTATTCCGGTTCGCAATTTAGTCCCTGGTGCTGCGGAGCGTTTTGACCGAAGGGGTTTATTGCCACTTTAGTCCCCCCAGTCCTTTCGCGCGTGTAAATAGGTCCCTAATCTTTCTTTTATTTTAAATTTTCCCCGGAATTTTGCTTTTTAATTTAATTTAGTCCTTTTTCTATTGTTTCTTTATTATTATTATTATTATTATTATTATTATTATTATTATTATTATTATTATCATTATTATTATTTCCATTATTATCACTATTTTATTTTAATATTATTATGTTACGGTCATCATTATTTTATTTTCATCATTCTTTTGTTATTGTCATTATTTTTAATATTTTTCTTTATTATTACTACTATATCATTATTATTATTTCCATTATTATCACTGTTTTATTTTAATATTATTATTATGTTACGATCATCATTATTTTATTTTCATCATTCTTTCGTTATTGTCATTATTTTTAATATTTTTCTTTAACATTATTATTATACTATACTAGTATTATTAGTATTGTTACTCTCATTTTACGTATTACTACCATATTTCTATATTAGTATTGTTACTCTCATTTTACGTATTACTACCATATTTCTATCTTTTTACTTTATTTTATTACTTAATTATTCTCATCACCATCATTTTATTTATATTATTATTACTATTCTTATATTATATATATATATATATATATGTTTGTTCATTATTATTATTTTCGTTATCGCCATTATTATTATTGTTACTATTAGATTGTTAACATATTATTATTATTGTTTTACTATTATCCTTATTATCACGTTTTTACTTTCATTACCATTATTATTATTATTATTATTATTATTATTATTATTATTATTATTATTATTATTATTATTATAATGTTTTATATGTTACTTATTCATTTATCGGTTAACTATTAAGTTTTATTTATCCTTATAATTCTTATTTATTTCATTTCTATCTCTTTTATTACTTCTACCTATTATTTCCTTGTAAGGTATATAGCTTATTTGTTTTATTTCTTCTATTTTTGTCGTTCATACTACTCGATTATTATTATTCCGTTATGTTTGTTAATATTATGATTTGTTTTTTACAAAAATTAATATTATATTAGTTTTACCGATGAATAAATTATCCTTTTATAAAGACAATATTTCAGATTAAAGATTCGAGGAAATTAAGCCCTAACTTCTTGGGTTCGATTTTCTCGTTTGATCTAAACAACGGAATATCCCTTTTAAACAAAAATCGTAATATAAATTTTAAACAAAATACTTAATCTCGGGTATTTGAAATGTCATGCCCTAACTTACTGGACTCGATATCTAGATGCTTCGAGAAAAGTTTCTTTTTCCTAAAAAATAGAGGCAATCTTTCGTATTTGAAATCTCGAGAAATCGAGCCCTAACTTACTGGGTTCCGGTTTCTCATTTGATGAATAACGAAAGATCCTCTTCAAAAACGAGAATCAAGTTTTAAAAGACGAGCTTAGTTTCAGGAGTTTAAAGTATTGCGCCCTAACTTACTGGACATGATGCTTTATCTCTTCGATAATAAGAGAGTCTTAACGTCCCTTTCAGTTCCATCAAATTTTGAAAACAAAAAGCATTGTATTTTCGAACCCTTTCAAAATTTTCAACAAATAGGACATCAATCAATCAGTTTGGTA
Source organism: Gossypium rotundifolium (assembly GCA_025506655.1). Taxonomy (NCBI): domain Eukaryota; kingdom Viridiplantae; phylum Streptophyta; class Magnoliopsida; order Malvales; family Malvaceae; genus Gossypium; species Gossypium rotundifolium. The sequence goes on along the minus strand of CP106726.1, from coordinate 75,561,495 downwards.
CCAATTTTGGGCGTGTCGAGGGTGCTAATCCTTCCTCACACGTAATCGACTTCCGAACCCGTTTTCTCAAAGTTCGTGGACCAAAAAACATTGTTTTAGTAAATTAAATGATTTATTAAAACAAAGGTGATCCGATCACACCAAATAAGGATCGGTGGCGACTCCTTTCCTTTTCTTTTTCAAAAAAAAATTGAGTCGACCGCGTCATTTACTGTTTCATCAAAAAAATGGTTACGACAAAGACTAAGTGAATAAATTGTGAAATTTATGTATAATAGATAGTAGAGGGTCTCTAAGGGATGTGATTGAGATCGGTTGAGAAATCAAAACTCAAATTTGAAAGATATTGTTATTTCGGGTTCAGGGACTAAATTGAATATAATGTAAAACTTTAGGGCATCAAAAAAATAAAATTTTATAGATTCATACATACAATGGCACATGAAAATGTTTGGTATTGATAAATTTTCTAAAATAATTGTTTAGATCGAGAATTAAATCAAACTTGGGATAATCAGGGAAAAGCCAAAATTATCAAATAGCCCTAAAGATTCAACTTATTTGTTGTTTTTTCCAAGTAAGTTCATATGATATAAATGTGTTTAAGTTTTTGTGTATTTGATTTGTGATTATATGTGTTTGGTCGTGAATTAGTATAAATGTGATATTTGGACTAAATTGTAAAGAAATATATATATGTGTGTGTGTGTGTGTGTGTTGAAAATGCTTGGGTGAACTTAGTAAATGTTAGGATACGATTGAAATGTCAATAAGGTTTTGTGCACACTCATACAAATTTATGATTGATATTATCAAGATCTTGCATTTGTTGTGGACTCAAAGATACATGTGACATGGGTTTAGCCTGGATTAGTAACATGATGCCGTTTTAAAGTTTTAGCGCGAATTGGTAACCTAACATGCATATTTCTAGCTTGGACAAGTAATTAGATGTGTCGATATAAAGGTTTAGTCTAGACTGGTAACCTAACATGAATATACTTAGCTTGGAGAAGTAATTAGTGTGGTGTAGTACCTGTGTATCCGAGTCTATTTACTAGGGTTCATTAGACGGAATAATTTATATGAAATGACAAATTGAAATGATACGAAATAAATTCGATATTTAAATGAAGTGTTAGTGAATGATTTGAGTATAAGCCTTGGTATATATGTAATACATTACTCTTAAATTGAATGAGATTTAAATTGGTTACTTATTATGACATAAAATGGTAGGTTACATACTTGCGATATTACATGGTTTGATTATGTGCAAAATCTCACCTTGTTTATGTTGTGCTTTGCCATGTCTAGTCAATTATGGCAAGTTTAGTAGCTTACTATATCTAAATGAAAGATAAGGTAAGTTTTTGTTTAATGCCTATGAACTTACTAAGCATTGTAAATTCTTACCCCATTTATTTTTCCCTTTTCCCTTGTAGATCTTTACCTTGCAGAACACGTCAAGCATGCTCATTCGAAGCTCACACTATCCAGTCACTGAATCAGTCTCTTTTTGGTCATTTTGAGTCTTGGATTATGGCACGTACATATAAGGTGTCTTAATGTTACCTTATTGTATATGTGTGTTTTTTGGTAACTTGTGACTTCTTGGTGTTTTGACTCACTTATGGTGATGGATATGTAGGTGTACTCTTATGCTAAATGGTGTGATAATTTATATCTAAATATTAGGCTATGGAATGGTATGAAATGAGGAGTAAATGGTAGCTTGTTTGAAGGTGAATGACATGGAATTGTAATTGAACATTATTAACTTGAAGTATGCTTGTAAATGTGGCCTAAAGTTGATAGTTGATAGTTTTGTTTAATGCCTATGAGTTATGGATATATTTATGAGTTCATAAATGGTCAGAATGAAATTGAAATGACATATTTCAAGATCCTTTGGCTTAGGTAATGTGTTGAGATTGAAATACACTAGGAGGGGGTGAATTGGTGTGATAATTTATATCTAAATGTTAGGCTATGGAGTGGTATGAAATGAGGAGGAAATGGTAGCTTGTTTGAAGGTGAATGAGATGGAATTGTAATTGAACATTATTAACTTGAAGTATGCTTGTAAATATGGCCTAAAATTGATAGTTGATAGTTTTGTTTAATGCTTATGAGTTATGGATATATTTATGTGTTCATAAATGGTCATAATGAGATTGAAATGACATATTTCAAGATGCTTTGGTTAGGTAATGTGTTAAGATTGAAATACACCAAGAGGGGGTGAATTCGTGTATTAAAAATTTTTCAGGAAAGGAAAAAAATAAAATGACTCAAGTATTATTTATAATGGTTCCGCCTCAATTGCCTACATCCACTACCTTAGCTTTCCTCAATTAAGGATTTCCGAATCCACTAGATTTGAACCTTTAAGGACAATGTTTAACCTTACAAATCCCTATCTTTTCAAAAGTAGGACAGGACCACTTCCCCTTAAGGTTTTTTTACCCAAAACCTTAAGTAACACCTCACAAATGAGAGAAAAATAATGATGCATAAGATGATACCTCTAAAAGGTATATAATCAACAATTAAGCAATCTCAAGTAATCTCACACAAAGTTACAACACTTTAAAGAATGATAGAAAACTTAACCCACAAGTGTATACAAGAAATATTTAGTAAAAGATTGAGAAAGATTTGAAAATTGAGTTCTTGGAAGTTAGGTACTTGTTTCTTGTCTTTCTTGACTTCAATGGGGAGCCTTGACCTTGTATTTAAGTCCTCTAACAACCTTGTGGACGTTTGTAGCCGTTAGAAACAAAATGGAATCGTTGTAGCCATAAAAACAAGCATTAAATGTAGTCTGCAACTTCGGTGTATCGGTAGAAGTCTTTTCAAAATATGACTGTTGGGCTTGTTATATCGGTATAAGTTCTCTTGTATCGGTAGAAATCTAAGGGTTTCATTTGGTACGGTAGAACCCATCAGAGTATCGATAAAAGTGCAGGGAATGTTGAACTTTAGCTACTGACTTAACTTGTTTCGATAGAATTCCTCAAGGTATCGGTAAAAGTGTAGGAGATGCTAAACTTTGGCTACTAACTTGACTTGTTTCGGTAGAAGTCCTCAAGGTATCGGTAGCACTTTGGTTGTATCGATAGAACTGACCAGGGTATCAATAGAAGTCTTAGGCCAAAACTACCTTGCTTATTGGAGTGTATTCTACAGATAGAAGTCCGGGTTGTATCAGTAGAAATGGAAGTTCTACCTGTAGAATTCTATAGCTTTTTCAAGGCCTTTTCATCTTAAGTTCTACCGATACTTGTCCACCTAAGTATTGGTAGAAGTTTTTCGGACTTCAAAAACTCGTTAAAAATTAAGTTAATTCAAGGCTTTTTAAAAGTTTATTTTGTCCAACACTTTGAAAATAATTTTAAGGACTTATAAACAATTTTTGCAAATTTAAGTAGGGAATTTTTAATATTATTTTTTATATTAAAATACTTGAAAAAATAAATACTTGAAAAATAGAGCTAACATAATTTTTGATGATTTCATGACTTGATTGTTAGTTGCAATGACATTGAATTGTTTAGATTTAATGGTGTATAAGTAGTGATAGACTTGTTAAGCACTTGAATATAGATGCCTGAACTATTTGACATGTCTTCGGTATTATTTTGATTCAAAGAAAATTGATATTAGGTGCAAATGTTGTAAGTTTTGGTTGAACTTGAAATAGGTTCCAAAAGGGTTCATTTTTACCAAAAACAGAGGCCATATTGTGACCTCAGATTTTGGACGTCTCAATGTTGCCATTACAGTGAGTGACATCATGACAAGATAAGGCTTCTCATCGTGACATGACATACTAAATGGCCACATCGTGACAAGAACTAGAGGAAGTCGTGATGCTGATCCATACATTTTAAAAACTTTGCAATTGGTCGTATTTCAAGTTCTAGTTGACAAAAGAGCTTTCGTAAGCTCGAAAAGGACTAGTAAATGATTTATTAATGTAATTTTGATGATGTTTGATGTTTGACTGCACATGTGAATGCTTATTTATTGTAAGTTTTTACTGTAGTTACTTCAGCAACGAATATGACATCTTGTAACTCAGATTCGGCGATCGGATCGGATGAGGGGTGTTACAAGCCGTAAACCTTTTAATGCGCTTCTTACTTCACATTGAATGGATAAATTCTTGCACAATAATTATATTATCAGTTATGCTTCTTCCAAGAACAGAGCTGATTTGATTAGGATACACCCATTTCGGGGCAAAAGGCTATAAACAATTGACAGTCGTCTTTGATCTTGAAAAGAACCATGCAAGGACTAATGGGGCAGAAATGTTGTTGTGACTTCAAGCTATCGGTTTTAGGAATCAAAACCAAAAGTGTACGGTTAAACCAACTAGAGAAAAACCCACCTGAAAATGTCTTGTGAACAAGGTCACATACTCCCGTGCCCACCAGCTCCTAATTCTTTTGGTAGAAAACCACATGGATTCCATCTGCTCTTAGAGCTTTAAATGAGTGCATGTCAAATACCACATATTAATATATCTAGTTTGATCTACCACCCAGCGAAAAAGTTTGAATTCATCATTTATTTAACATTTAAGGTTTAAACTAATTTTTATTTATATTTTTTATAATTTACATTTAAACAAAATTTATTTTCTAATTAATAAATAATAATTCATGTTAGGACAAATCAAGTCAACTTGAGGTTAAATTTACTACATGAATAACTCAGCTCTTGGATACGTAAATCATAACCATTTATCCCAAAAGTTTAAGCCATTAGGAAAGGTTTGAATACTCTTTTTTTCATGATAACTAATAAAATTTGCTTGGATTAACCATGAGTTATGTGGTGATTGCTCATCTTATTTCTTAATCATGTGGTTGGGGGTTCCATCCCCACTCATGAGAATCACTGCTATTAGTGGAGAATGCCCTAATTTCGACAATAAAATAAAATAAATTTACTTGGATTTGCACGTGAATTAAAGCATATGATTAGTACTAAAAAATTTAAAAAATATATTACTTAAATATATTTGGTTACAAATATTATATATATATATATATATATATATATATGAAAAAATATAATACATTAAAAATACTAAAAATATTGAAATAAAAGTTTCCCAAAAATTGAAAATAAATTTTAAAAAAATATTTATACTTAAATAACACTAAGACAAATGTAACTTAATAAGTAAATGCCTCTAAAATAATAGCAAAATTAACAATAAAATAAGAGTTATACAATATCCAAACAATAACAACAAAATAGTGAAATGACAACAAACAGTGGGAAAACAACAGAAAAACAGTGGAAAACAACATTTTTTTTTTATTGCAAAGTCAGGTTAGGCCCAAAAAATCTTACCCGAGGCTCGATCTGTATTCTAAACAGGCTTCTTCTTTTTTCGCCCAAGCCCTTTTTTGAGCCTATATTTTTGCTCAAACTCTCTCATTTTTCAGGCGAACCTTCAGGCCAGGTCCGGCCATGAACAAATTTATTTAAAATAGAGAAAAATGTATAATTATCGTATTTAAGTTATAAAAGTGAGCTTCATCGATAATTAAGGACTAGTTTAGCAATACTTTTAAAAAGTGATGTGGAAAAGTGCTTTGGAAAATTTTGGTTTAAAATTTGAGTGTTTAACATTGTTGTCAAAAAGTACTTTTGAGAAATAAAATGTTAATATTATTATATTTTAGCAAGAATATAAAAAAATTATTATAACTTATTGTTAATATTTTAATATATGAAATATAAATTTTAAATATTTTAAGCAATAAATATTAATTATTTATAAAATTTAATTAGAATATATAAACTATATTTTAAATATTTAAATATAATCATTAAAAATTTATAATTAGTATTTTAAAAGAAATTTATTTTTAATTAATGATTTTAACACATTTGTAATTAAGTATCGAAAAAAGTATTATATTATTAGAGGGGTAAAAAGTAATTAAGCACTAAAAGTGCTTTTGAGAGAGGAAAAGTTAAAAATTTTAGCTTCTCATTTTCAAAAGTGCAAAGCCAAAAATTTTAATCAAAAACAACTTATTTAACATAATTTTTCTTCCAAAAATACTTTTAGAGCCGTAAGTGTTTTTTAAGTACTACTTAACACAAACCTAACTTTTGATCTCAACAAATAATTAATAGTTAATGATGACATTAAAGCGACCATGATTAAAAGAAGATATACTAACAATTAATTCAGCTTGGAAATCATTAGTTGATTCTTTTTGTGTTCTAAATATTTAATTAAGTATCAAAAGAAGGGATATTCTATCAATGCTTTTAGGGTTTTTTTTTTTTTTTTTCCCTTTTAATTAAGGAAAAAGCAGTGAGGGTTGGCCCTGTTAGGATGAATTTCCATAATTTTCTATTATGAACCTTCCATACTGTTTATTATTTTATACATCCAAGCCAATTGCGTTCAATATTAGCAATAAATACAAATATAATAGGTAATGAGGTCATGACTTGATTACAATGTTAAATTTTGTGAATTTTAAGGTTTTAAGTTTAGATTTTATTTATTTTATTAGAATGATTGTAATTTCAAGAAAATGATAAATATAGTAAAATAAAAAGTATAATGTCAAATTTAATTCTCGTGTTTACATCCTTTATTAGTTTTATTTTTATTTTTAAAATTAAATTTGGTCATTGATACTTCAAAAAGAGCCAAATCACTTTTGTTAACAGAAATTCTGATTAAAATATTATTTTTTTAACAATGTTGTCCTAGCAACCTGCAGGCGCTATTGGTCTTACATGACACACCATTTTACAAATATTAAAAAATAAAACATTCAAAATTCAAAAAATATAAAAACTTCGTAAAAAAATTTAACAAATAATATCAAGTATATGTGAATTGTCATGTAGGTTGTCATGTTTAAAAATTTAACATTTAAGTCCGTATTTATTAAAAGAACAACAATTTGATTTGTTTTGCAAGGTTGATGACTAGTGTAACGCCCTAAACCCGGCCTAGAAGTTTAGACCGAATTCCGGATGTCACATTGATCACCGAAGCGATCGATGGAAAATTTTACATAACAAGTTGTCACAACGAACCGAAAACATTTAATCATTTAGAACTTAGTCAGAAAAATTACGGTTAAGTTTAATATATGAACAAAATAAAATGTTCGAGCGAAAAAAAGAACATTCCAAACAGAACTTGTACCACAATTTTATAAAACCCTACAGATCAAAACGGTAAATCAAAATGAAAACTGAAAAGATAACTGATAAATTATTTTCAACTGAGACTGTCAGAGACCTCCACATACCGTGTCCAGCGTCAGAGTTTAAAATCGTACATGCAAGGGAAAACACTAAGGGGGTGAGCTACATGAGCTCAGTGTGAGTTCAAAATGAATAATAACAGATTTATGGAAACCGATTCGAAAGCGAAACATACATACAGATATACACAGAACCAGAAAATAAACTTGGAACCAACATCCCAACAGAATGAAACAATTTAAACACACCATGTCACACACAGATACTCATTCACAATTGTTATTCAATCAAACAGAACACAGACAAAGAATTTTCACCCAGAACACCCAAACATATGCGTATGAATGCAATCAAGTAATAAAACCCACCAGTCTAGCAAACACATATCTCTGTCCCCCGATCACACCCCATAAGAGCTGATTAAGCTCATCCAACCGAACATACCACATAGGACCTCGAAAGGCTCATCCAACCCTACACACCATGTATGTGGACTAAGTCACTCATATATTAATACGCAGCAGGGCAGGCGTATATGCAGTACAGTGCAATGCGGTAATCCGCTGTACAAACAAGTTGTAGTTTAAACTGCCAGATAAAATAATGGTACACAACAAAGCGGACGTACGTGTGGTACATTGCGGTAAACCCTTGTACAAATAGGTTGCAATAAAACTGCCAGATCAGAACAGAATCAGTCTTCTTTCTCTTCACAACCAACCCCAAAATACTTTATGCAAATGCATGTATGCTTACAATCTCATAGAAACAATGAACACATCAATAGACAGTCAAACAGAAATAGAGATGCACACACACCCAGCTAACCGGGTTCAGGATCAGTCATCTCACACCACAGTCACAAACAACACATAAGCAGAGTACATGGCCACAGATATAGAGACTTAAATACCATCACTAAAGCCTAGCCAAGGGTCAGAATACACAGACACATTTTCAAATAAAAAACATACACAAACTAAAATTTGGTGTCTTAGGACCACATGCCCGTGTGCTCTGGACGTGTGGGAGGTCAAATGCCCGAGTGAAGAGGGGCATACGGCCGTGTGGCTGAGGCACATGCCCGTGTGAACTAGGGACATGGCCGTGGGAACAGGCCATGAAACTCACTGTCCATTTGTACTAAAGTAGACTATAAGGTTGACACGGCCGTGTAAGGGTCTCACACGCCTGTGTGGAATCCCTAAATTCCCAAATTAGCCACACAGTTGTGTGGCACCAAATCACTAAATCCCTAGTTCCCAAACACACACGCCCGTATGCCCAAGGGACACGATCATGTGGAATCGACAAAAATCTCCAAATCGGCCACACGGCCGTATGGCACCAAATTTTGCCCGAAAACCCTATTTCCTAACTGGACACGACTGTGTGATCTAGCACACGCCCATGTGGCCACCCGTGTGGTCACGAAACCACCCTAAAATAGCCCCAAAAAACGTGCTTTCACCCTCGTAGCACTTCCCAACCCTCAATAACTCGATTTTATACCAAATCAAACAAATTCTAAGCATAAAACAGCGACACAAAAACGTATAGTAACCAAAAAAATAAAAATAAAAATAAATAATTATAAATATTAACTTAAAACAAAATTGCTACTAACCAAAACAAAACAACAAAGAAAATTGATTCTTCAAAAGACCCACACAAAGACTCGAACCCAGAAACTTGAAGTATACTCACACTCACTAAACCACCAAACCAACAAGCCCATTCTAGCACCTTAACACGCAACTAACCACAATCGAACACCCTACACTCAGACCTTAACCACAAAACTCAAAACTTCTAACCCTAAAATTCGAGGTGTTATAACTATATTTGACTCTTTTTGAAAGGTTGATAGTCAAATTTAGTTTTAAAAAAACAAGGGCTAGATATAAAAACATTGAAGGCTAAATTTGACATAATTTTTAACACTAAATTGAATAATTAATTTAACTCCATTTTAATTAATTAATTAAAATAAATATAAAGAAAAATTCGTAGATAAATCACATATGAGATTTAAATTTGAACAATGATAAGTTTTCAACTCGAGCTTGACAAAACAATGAAACTACCAAAATAAGGATTGTAATATTACTTTATGATTACTATGTATCCATAGTTATTTTCTTCTCGTAATTTGACAAAACAATGCTCATTGGCGAGTTATGAAAATTTTAAATATCATAAGTATTATTGCATATGAAAATTTTATTATAAATTAATATCTCAATGTTAAAAAAAATTACTGTCTATCTAAAATAATTAAAATATCATAAAATTATTTTACAATACAAAAGAAAACATAAGATTGCATATGTTAAAAAGAGTAAAGATGTGTTGCGATGAAATCAAGCCCCACGAAACATGGCAAATACATACATGTTGTTTTCCCACTCTCGGAAAATAAATTTAGTAATTATAGCAAATCCACTAGTAAAATATATTAATAACAGATGCAAATCAATCACAATATCATAAGTAAAAATAATAAAATTGAGATACAAATTTTACATAAAAAATCTTTTTAAAGAAAAGTGTAAAAATTAAGGGACTCAAAAGTTCTTCAAAAAAAGCCCACTACAATTAAGATTTTGCTAAAAGATCACAATCTAAACCACAATAAAGAGTATATAATTCAAACAAGACCATCAACAAATTATCTCAAGCAAACTTTAAGAGCAAAGTTGATAATATCACCAAAATAGGTCTAAATTTGAAAGTTGAAAACCTAAAACTACATTACCCCAAACAAAAATAGGACCATACACATTAAAAATCTTTGAGTCTACTAGCTACTTTCAAAAAAGCAGCTCCAATAGACACAGGATGAACCTCCGATCCAAGAAAAGATGAAAACTAGTTTGTGTAAAAAAATGTTTTGCTCTCCCACTTATCTTTTTCTATGACTTGCAGTAATAAAAACTGATAAAAAAAAAAGTTTGGCCCCACTTTTAGTATTATAGGGCGCAAGGGATTGCAGGACTTCCCACACATAGTGGGACTCATGGGGACCCATGCCCAACAAATTTCCCTCTCTCACTATATAGGTAGGGATGGCAATATAGTAGGGTGAGGTAGATATTGTTAAATCCATCACAATTTTACAATTGGTACACTTTGTTTCACCATCTGTTACGTTCCAATATGGATGTATAATCTTGAAATCCACTTCCACATCCATAGATGTTGGATGCATTCATCCCCGCCCCGCTTCAAGTTAATTTTTGCTACTTATTTGTAATATTTTCAATTTTTTTTTACAATCAAGTAAATATTAAAACATAATTCTTTAGAAAAATATTTGAGCATAAAATATTGGGGTAGGTCAAGCAATTATCATAATCGCTCCATACCCACTGTCTAAAAGAAAAAAATCCACTCTGCCCCATCCCACATGTTAGAGTATACCCAAAGACCAATCATGAGATGATTGCAATCACATGCTTGTTTAATCTTATTTGTTAATATAATGCATTTTCATTATTATTTCATTTTCTTTTTTTATGTGTATAAATAAACTGGTTAATAATAAAGTCCCAAGAATAATATGATTATTCTTAAAAGGTCCTTAGTAAAGTATTATTGTGGGCTTGGATAATGATAATGCATTTAGGCTAATGTGTAGTTGATTGATAACAAAGTGTTGTCATTGACATAGGGATGTCAAAATCGATACATGAGTATGTGTTAGAGAACAACATACTGGACTAACTCGCTATGATTATGTTTCTTGCATTATTATGTAACAGTCACAACATTACTCAGAGTGCTAACTATGTATATGATCCTCAGACTTGAGATCATCATTGTCTCAACATCGTGAGTCGTATATTTTGACACAGTCAAATGTCTACCATAACAGGTTATACCATAAATACTAATATTGGGTATGTCGCAATATATGTAGTGGGATATGATTGATCAAGATAGGATTTGTCCTTTCTATATAATGGGAGCAATATCTTAGGCCTCTTGATGGAGTAAGACTAGAAATGCATGGTCATACTCGAGTAAGTGTGAATAAGTTGATATAAGATATCACACTTATTTTTTATTATAGTCTACTCAAAATATCAAGAAATATAGTATTGGACTATACAAGTGTGACTATTCCATGACTTGTGTCCAAGTTAGATATTAAGGATAAAAGGATATAATACATGAAAAATTATCACAGAAAGGTTATGTCGAATCACGACTTCTTGTAACTTGGGTAGCGATGATGCATTGCTAGATGCCACTCGTTGCTTGTAATATTAGAAACATTCTAGTACTACTAACAACGTTACAATAGCCTACAAGGTCACACCCTATAGTTGAAGTGAACAGAATCTAAATACATTTGGTATTATATTTAGCTATCACGTTAATTAAATTAATTATTGAATTTAATTTGATAGTTAAATATTGAACACATTATATGTACAAATTTGTTGTACACAAATAGAGAACATAGATAAAATTAATATACTAATTTGATTCATACAAAATATTAATTGTATATAGTTTACCAAAATTATTAATATAAACAATTATAATAATTAATTTCGTCAAATTATAAAAGACATGGAAATTGATATTCTTTAGGAAAGAATATAATTTATTTTTTTGACTTTCCATTTGTTTTTCTAATAATAAGGGCATAAGCCCCTTTTTTTCTTTTTTTTTTTTTTGTTCGTTCTTTGACTGGGTCGATTATGTGGAGGCCAAGACAATATTGTTGCGGCTTCGAATCGACATCTCCGCAAAGGGATCCTATTAACAATGTTATTTGTCACTTTTCAATTTCAAGGGGTATATTTTCGACCCTTATTTCAACCCAATTTGTTCCTCGTACATGAATCCATGGCTGATGATCGTCAAAATAATTTTTTCGCTGTGCCACTGGGCATACTGGCAATCCAACACCACATCCACTTTTAAAAAAAAAATCCACTCTATATGGAGCGGATCAGTTCGGAATCTATGGGGCGATTCGGGTTTTGCAATCCCTATATGTGGGGATGTTCACCATACTAGCGATCAAACAATAAGCTTCAAACTTTTATATTGGTAAGGCCTTGGTTAGCTTATCCGTATCATTTTCATCAATGAAATTTCTAAAGCTCTAACTTAGCCTTAAGAACTTCTTGTATCTTGTGATATCTCACACTACTATGTTTAGATCGAGAATGAAAAGCCAGATTCTTACCAAGATGAATAGCGCTTTGGTTATCACAAAACCAAACATACCTCATGAATTTCTTCATCCAAAGCAACTCTTTGCACGCTTCGGTAGTTGCAATAAACTTAGACTCAGTAGTGGATAAAGCAACACATTTTCGCAATTTTAATTGTCAAGTGACAGCTTCCCTTACAAAAGTAATGAAGTAACTTGAAGTAGATTTTCTCGAGTCAATATCTCCAGCTATATCTGAATTTCTATAACCAACTAGAACTAGTTTCTTTTTGTTGAAGTAAAGTTTCAAGTTGGAGGTGTATATCAAACTCAATGAACTCATCTTTGTTTTAAGTTACAACCTTTGCTTATTGAAACTTTTAAGTTTGATGAGCTCCTTGAGTTGATAAACTAATATTTTAAAGTTTTTCTTCAACAATTTTTGTAGAAATTTCACCAACTTCTTAAATAGTTTGATGTTGAGCTTCACTTGCATGAATTTGGTTGTTTTCACTTAGGGTGTGCTTGTTTGGTTGGAAAAGTGAAAGAAAATGAATTTTGAGTGTGTTTGGTAGAGAAGAAAAGTGAGAGGAAAGAAAATAGAAAGGATGATAATTTTCCATTCTAATGCATAAAAATTAATCCTTCCAAATAGGAATGATAAGGGGAGAGAAAATGGGAGAGATGTGAATGTTAGTTCATAATTATGTATTTTTCAAATGTTTTATTTTATTTCCCTTCATTTTCAAATCTACGAAGCAAAGGAAGGAAACAAATTTACTTGTTCTTTTATTTTTCCATCCTTCCTACCAAGCATACTTATGGAAAGAAAAATTATGTTTTCTATCATTCTAGTTTTCTATCCCTTCAATTTTTCATCCTTCCAATTTTCTTTCCACTCTACCAAGCAAAGCCTTAAGGTTTTAATTTGTATCACCATTAAATTTCACCGTCCTTTGGTGTGTTTTATAGTGGATTTCACATCTTTTGAAATGGTAGTAATTTTTTTTAAGGAAGCAATGCTAGTTTTAATCAGCTTTAGCAAATTACTATTGCAAATACTTCTTCTTATAACTTTTATGTTGGAGAATTTATAAGATTTGGATCGATGACAATATTCTTCTTGTGAGTTATTACAATTTTGATGAGCTTTAACTTGTAAGAAAAGAGGTGAAAGGTTGAAATTGTCCCACCAAATGTACTAGAAACTTCATGTCGAAAATATGGCTTGAAAATTTTGAGACAAATTAAATATTTTTTTATTATCAAATTTAAAAGTTACAACCTCTTTAGTTTCTTGAATACAAAGAAAATATTTTGATTCTTTTCTTTCATGAAGTTTTAATCTGAGTTGTTTAGAATTGATCTTGGATGGATGTGGTCTGCTTCAAAGATCATCATGATTTGATCTTGAAAACGAGTTTGTAGAGTTGTTTTCTTGAAATTTCTTGAGAATTGATCAAAGGATATTCTAGATTTAATCTTGGATTGATAAGAATCACTTCAAGGATCATTGATGGTTGGTCTTAAAAAATGGATTTGATCTCCTTTGTGTTGATGGGACCATATTGAAGAGATTTTATATCCAAGGGTCTCCCACACTTGTTCTCGGATAGTAATGCCACTTCAAGTGTCTCAAGAATGTTATTGACAACATGATTTTCCTCTTTTCTTTTGGCTGAAAAAGATCAAGAACGACTTTTGAAAATTCTTTATAAGTTTTTCAACTTCTTCAATTCTTTCGAGACTTCGTAGATGTTAAAGAAACCTTTGATCTTTGAAAAAATTCTCTTTTGGGCTTTTGAATTCTAAACTTTTGAACTCGAGTTGAATAGCTTAAAGATAACCTCCTTTTATAATGTCACTAAGGTTTTATTTACCATTGAAGTTGAAAAGCACTTCTCAACTCAAACCATGAATTCAAACAAAAAAATTGGGTAAACATATAACGCCCCTAAAATTTATTTTTCGACTTTTCTAAATTTTTGACGCAAGTGTGTATCTGATCCAGTGGTTAAATGTTCTAGGTGTGTGTGCGTGAGGTCCTAAGTTCAAGCCAAGTCTTTAGCTAAATTCTGGTATTTTTCTGAATAAAGCCTAAATCCCGCTCAGTAGGCTTAAGTTTAATTATTTGTAAGTACATGTCAGAATGGGCCTGCTGGTCTGGTGGTTAAGTGGAGTATTATTATGCTGGAGGTCTTGCGTTCGAATCCCCGCGCAAGCAGGGGAGTCTCTTTTTGGTTCGTTTCTGAGAGAGAGTTTGGATGGAAGTGGAATTCTAATAGTGTGGGTAGTGGAGAGTTTGCTGGAGAAAAATAAAGGGAATTGGGATGGGGAGTTATCAGAAGTTTCCTTTTCATTATCTTTTTGCAAAATTTTGGCAGTCTTTTCCCCTCTCAAACTTTTGGCGTCGTTTTGATTTTTCTTTATCTCTGATTTTTTTCGCGGCTTCTGGTTATGTCGTTCAGTGAATCATCGCTATTGTATTCGTGTATTTTTGTCAACTGGTAAGTGATCTTCTTCAACCTTTTCTCGTGGTTTGGGCTCTAGTAGTGATAGTAATGATGGATTATCGTTGAACTCTATGTTAGGTGAAGATCAGAGTGCTGGGGGCTTTCCAATCAGTATGTAAACATTTGAGATATTTTCGCTCATCTTAAGGTAAGGGTTTAGTCATTTTATGGAGGTTGCTCATCGCTTTGATTCAGTAAATGTCGGTCTAGGTGATTAATCTAGGGTTTATTTGGTCAATTTTAAGTATCGACAGTCTCAGGAATCATTTTAGCATCAACCGAAACTAGGTATGTACTCGATTACATAGAAAATAAGGTTTTGACGAAAGCCAAAAACCTCACTGTCGACGCCACATGGGCGTGTGGTCGCCTGTGTGGTAGGCCATGAACCCTAACACAAGCGTGTGTTCGACGAGGCCAGGTCGTGCGTACATGACACGGCCATGTGATGGCCAGGCAGGCCGTGTGCGACACACGAGCTAGACTGATTTGGGCCGTGTGGGCTACACAGGCTTGTGGGTCCACACGGGTACACCACACAGGCATTTGGGATTTAGGGCTAGGATGTAACACCCCAAACCCAGCCTAGATGTTATGGCTGTATCTGACAATGTCACATGATAGTGTTTTTGAAACATCGTTTTACGATGAAAACATTCCATGTTATTATCTTTAGTAAACCTTTGTTAGAACTTAGGAAGTCGTCTTTATTCATTTTAAACACTTGTTTTGAAACATCCCTCGTTGCGAAAGCTTTAGTAAAACAGTTTAGGTGATCATTCGTTTATGAAATACTTTAACTTTTTGAAAACTGAATTTCCTACCACCAACAGATATAAATCCAAAAAGTAAAATAAATAAATAAAAACCCAATTTTAAAACCAAAGTCCCAGAAAGTCCTTAAATTACAACCCAAATAATCAATAATAATCAAATCATAAACTGTAAATTGAAAACCATAAAGTCCAAAAATTACTATGGTCACCACTGAGTCCTCCGTCGCACCGATCCATCTAAGTCTGAGGACTACCTGTGCACATTAAACAAAAAGGGCGAGTTTACGTAAACTCAATGTGTAATCCCGCACAAACAAACAAACAATCAGTATTCACAGTGCACAATTGAACAGTCTTGGGCCTAAGCCCTTTTCAAGATCGATGATGCTTTAGGCTTAGCCCATCTCAAGACTGATGTTAAAAATGCAGTAGGGCTTTAGCCCATCAAAGTATCAATAGCAGTAACAGTTATGCAGCAGCAAAATCCTACCCAACCAGCTTCTACACACCATCTCCGTCCAACCCTACACTCCAAGTAATACGTAATACGGCACAAAACAATAGTTTGCAGCTGAGCTACCAGTAAACTAGGCTTAAAGCCATTCAGTACATTTCCCCTGAATGACAACCCCCAACCCAATGCAATGCAACATACAATGGATGACATGCTATTATGCAATTTCAGTACATATATCCAGTTCCGATATTAACATGCCCAGTACAGATATCATTCAGTCAATTTCACATATTTAGGGGTCTAAGTAGCACTTACCGACCCTACAGTAGGTTCATAGTCGACTTGGGCAACCCGTGCAACCTTAAAAACATTTCGGTAAAAATGGGCCCATACGCCCATGTGATTTGTCCATGTCGCCCACTCTGCCCAAATTGGCATTGGCCGTGTGATCCATTTTTAAAGTAACCCATGCTAGCTCAATACTCATATATGTTTTCACTATTTACTTATATGTTCCTTCAAAGTTGTCTACATGAGTCATTATCACTAAATTATTTATATCTTGAGCTACAGAATTCCAAATTAAGATCCGCTTAATGTTTCTGAAACTAGGCTCAAATACCTTTCTACCATAAAATTTTTAGAATTTATCGTTTATCAAATAAGTATAGTAATATCTTTAAAGTTATCCCTATTCTGCTATTTGACAGCTTCGACCTTTCCTTACTATAAATTATTTATCTCTATGTATGGAATTTAGATGATGTTTCCGTTTATTTCTCTTAAAAATTGTAACATCCTGAATTAATGGGCCTTTTCGTTAATGTGTGGTTAAGTTTAATGTGAGTGTTAGGGGTCTAGAATAGGCTCAGGGTTGGGCCGAGGCGTTAATCAAATTTTCTGTTTGGACACTCTAGTGGAAAGCCGGATAAGATAGGGTTTAAAAGATGTTATCTATGTTTTAAAATACAAAATGGGGCTTGTGGCCCAGTGGCAAAGTGGCGCCACTTAAAGAGCAGAGAAGTGGCGTCAACTGAGGAGGCCCAAATTCAAGTTGCATGAAGCCCAATTCTTTTAATTAAATTTATTAATTTTTGGAATTTAAATGGGTAGAGTGGGACAGCAATGAGGCTTAGAAATATGGGGATTTATGTGAGTGGATAATGTCGATAATGTAGCAGATAAAAAGGAGGAAGAGGTGGTGTTATCTAAGCCACTTGTGAAGGTATGATCGGATATGGATAAGGGAGAAAGTTTAGGAATTATCTATTGATCACAGTAGTGGCCGAATTTCCAACTCTAGGGGAAAGAGGAAATCGGTTTTGATGAGGCTAAAGGGGGTGTCGAAATTTCCCTTGTTAATTAATTAGTTTTAGTTTTCAAAAGAGGGCAATTTCGGTTTTTGGTTAGTGTGTGTGCCAAAAATTTGATTAGAAAATGGGGCACTTCTTAATTTCGGCATTTATTCTCATTCTCTTCTCTTAGTTGTTTCTTTTCTTAAAAAGCCGAAAACTTCTAAAGTTCCATATTCTTCTTCATTCTCTGCTAAAGTCGAAACCTCATAGCCTTTCTCTACACCTTTTTTCGATTTCTTCTATAAGTCGAAACCCTTAATTATTCTTTCTCTTTACTCTCTTCTGCCATAGCCGAATGCCCTAGTGTCCATTCTTTTTTTCCTTCCTGCCGATTTCTTCATTAAAAAGCTGAATCTCCATAGATTCTTTGAATCATCTTCTCTTTTTGATTTCCATAAAAAGCCAAAATCTTCTAGGAGTAGCCGAATCTACTGTGATAGGGTAAGTGCCGATCTTCTTCTCTTCACTTTTCTTTCGGTTTTTGGAAGATAAAACTGAAAGGCTAATGGGCTTGGTAAGGTTGATGTTTGATTAATGGTTTGATGTTTTCTTGTTGGGCGACGTCGGAAATTGAAGTAGATCGTTTAGATCTAAAAGCCAGAAACTACTAGTCCTTGAGTCTCAATCTCTTTTCGGAATTTCAAGGTAAGGGGTTTTCTTTAGATTTTCGTTAGGTTCGTTCATCGTGTTTATAATCTAACCATATGTTATGGATTAACAACCATATGTTATGCTAGTAGCAACTGATAAGGTCTTTTGATGGAATCAAATGTCAATCAGGCAAAGGAGGGGATTGAATCTATAAAATTAATCTCTAAGTTTAAGAAACGAAGCGGTCGTTAGCCTCGAATTGGTCACGGGTCAGGACCGCTTCGAGCAAAACCTTAGGCAATTAATCGTGATCGCCATCGATAGTGTCGACATAGAAAGTATCATCTTAACTGTAATCAGGTGTGTGGATCTCTATCACGCTAGTTAATCTGTACTATATATATTATGGGCTAAAAGTCGAAAAAAGGCTGTATGAACAGTCGTGTTACCCGAAAGGGATAGGCAAAGGCTGCAAGGTACGTAATCATAGAAACTTCTCTATGTGTATCGAAGTATGTGATAGACTGTGATCTTTTTAGGTAGTATGTTGATTTGCTCTTGCATGTATGTATGCATGGGATGGGATTGATATGATAAAGGGGAAGAAGGTCGCATGGCGATCGGTGGCTTTGCCACATAGGTCACATAGTGATCGATCTTTATGACAGGCAGCACAGCTATCAAAATACCACAATATATTATTAAGGTCACACAGTGATCGGTGGCTTCGCCACATAGGTCACATAGTGATCGGTTTTTATGACAGGCAGCACAGCTGTCGATATGGTGTGTAGCAGATGGAGGGTTGATTGTAGAAATCCACACGGTGTGATGGTTGGTACAGGCTGGTGTGTAGAAGATGGACTCTTAGGTTTGGGATGGGCCATGTTGCATGTAAATATCTTGTTGCCATTGTGTATGGGCCAAGGACCATAATGTGTTTATGGGCCTCAAGGCTTTTATGTGTTTTCGGGATTTGCACACTAAGTCTTGGTGACTCACCCTTTTATTTCCCTGACTTTTCAGATGAGCAGTAGATCGTAGACATGGGAGCCGAGGCGGACTCGAGGGGCCATCAAGTTTTTATTTTCATAAACTATTTTCGATTTTTCTTTAAGTTTTAAATTTTGGGATTATTTATGTAATAAGGCCTTCATAGCTTAGGTTATCAATTTCCATTTATTAATGTTTATATTCTACAAACTTATGTTCAAGGACTTGATTATAAGAAGAAAAAATAAGAGATTTTCAAACAAGTTTTAAAAAAAAAAAACTACAAAGGCTTTCTACAAATATCACTTATTTAACAAATACTTGCATAAACGAACCGAGATTTTCAAAACCCTCCAAAGTAAAGTTTTCAACATTTAACTCGTAGCATACCAGATCTGGTCGTGACATTTTGGTCCGGGTTTGGGGTGTTACATTTGGTATCAGAGCCCAGTTCAAAACTCGAGCTGTGAAATGGGTCCAGTAGTGATTTATAAAATCGATGTGAATTTGTGAAAACTTTCGGTTGAGATATGGCCTTCAAGTCTACTGACACCCGATCCACACAAGTAATTAAGTTTAGTTTGAACAATTCTCTAACATCCATAAGACTTAATTTCTCAAATTAAACATGTCCGTGAACAAGTCGTTGGGTTGAAGTGTGGCAATATGCATACAAATGTCTAGGATTGGATCTAGGGAGAGCTTGGTATTTAAGCAGCCCTAGTGGCTCACCTCCTCTCCTCTAGAATCCTACCTGATGCGTAGTGTTTGTTCACTTTAACCGAGAGGGCTTGTTGACAAGCCAAAATTTATAACTAAAACTCGAAAGGGACCAGCCACCCTATTTCGCAAGATTACTAAAATACCCCTGGTTTTGTAAAATTACTGAAATACCCTCGAATTTCAAAATTACCAAAATACCCCTATTTTGTAAAATCACCAAGATACCTTATTTTGGAAAATTATAGAAATACCCCTGTAGGATAAAATTACGAAAGTGCCCCTAGGTAGTGAAAAGACGAAAATACCCTTATGTGACGAAGGTGAGTTTAGGGTTGTCACTTGTGTGTTGATGCTGTTATGTGATGCTCTGTTGTAATGCATATGGATGCGGAATATATGTGATTTCTAGAACTAGGAGGTACAAACTTGAGACTGATTTCGAATTCGAAAGAACTACTAATTAAACTACTTTCCATAAGATTGTTCGTGGTTAATCAGTGAAAGAAATTAAGAATTTATAAAATTTCTAATCAGATAAATGCGAATCGATAGAATGAGTACAAGGGGTCGTGGACGTCCTGCGCGTGGCCGTGGTAGGGGCAAGATGGCCGTGTCAGAACTAGTAAGGTCTGGCCATAGATCAGGAGATGAGATGCCAGTTCCACCAGTTGAGGAGGCAAAATTTCAGGATTAGATGGCTAGAGATGATGCGGTATTTCAGGTGATATTAAGGGTTTTAGAGAGGGTTTCTAGATCAGGTATGGGCACAAGAGCCCGAAAATTTGTGTCGGAGCGGCTTAGAGCGAATGGGGCAAAAGTGTTTAGGAGAATTTCTGGTATAGCCCCGAGTACAGCTGAGTATTGGTTGGAAGTGGTTGAGCGTATAATAGGTGATCTGGATTTCATGGAGGAGGAGAAACTAAATGGGGTCGTATCTCTCTTGCGGGACGAAGCGTACCAATGGTGGCTTACGGTTAAGGATGGTTCAGTGGCTGACCGTATCACCTAGGATTACTTCAGAACGACATTTCAGAGTAAGTATATTGGAACGAGTTATGTGGATACGCAGCGCAGAGCGTATCTAAATCTGGTTCAGGGAAGTAGGTCGGTGGCCGCGTATAAAGCAAAATTCTTACGCCTTAGCCTTATGCTCGAAGGATAGTGGCCACAGAACATAAGCGTTGTGTTCGGTTTAAGGATGGCCTGAGGGATGATCTACGTGTTTTGATAGCTCTACAGCGGGCGAGGGAATTTGTTGTGCTTGTGGAGAAAGCTAAGATAGGTGAGGAGGTGAAGCGGACGGAAAGACTGAACAGGGATAGAGATAGAAATAGAAGTAAGAGAAATTTTAGAGCATCGGGGGCAGCCAAACGTGTTTAGAAAAGACCTAGGGCAGATAGGCCGAGACGGGATGAGAGACATGCTGCTGCCAGTCAAACATAGAAGTGTGCTCGATGTGGTAAATTCCATGTAGGTGAGTGTTGGGCAGGCAGTGAAAAGTGCTTTAGGTATGGATCTATAGACCATCAGATTAGAGATCGCCCACGACCACTGGCGATGTAGGACCCGCAAGGTGAAAAAGCTCTCACTGGTAGAGGGGTCAAGAATGCAAAGAGGTCGTGGTCCAGCCAGAGGTGGTAACAGTTTTAGTCGGGGCTGTGGAGCACCAGGCCGAGGGGTAGGAAACACTGAGGCGAGACAGTCGGGGTTGGTCTATGCTGCCAGACGTCGAGAGGAGGCTGACGCATCGGATGTTATAACTGGTACGTTTTTAATATTTAGTTTGCCTTACACTGTATTGATTGATATTGGGTCGACGCATTCATATGTTGCTAGTAGTGTGTCTGGAACTTTAAGCTTAGATTTCGAGATTACCCTTAAGGCGATGACTGTAATTAGCCTATTAGGACAATCTGTGGTAGTAGATAAACTCTATCGGGAGGTACCCTTAGAAGTTCAGGGAATAGTTCTCCTGACGGATCTGATGGAATTGTCGTTCGAGGAGTTCAACTTAATATTAGGCATGGACTGGCTAGTGAAGTATCAAGCTAATTTAGATTGTGCAGCCAAGCGTATGGTGTTAAAAACCCCCGAGGGTGGTGAAGTGTTGGTGATAAAAGAAAGGGGGAACTGTCTGTCTAATGTGGTGACTGCCTTAAGAGCGAAAAAGGATGGTAAGAAAAGGATGCGAGGCAATTCTAATGTTTGTTTGGGCTCTGGAAGCCAAGGACCTAACTGTTGAGGACGTTAGGATGGTGAAGGAATTTCCTGATGTTTTTTCAGAAGAGCTTCCGGGATTACCTCCGTATCGTGAAGTGGAGTTTGGTATTGATCTTCTTCTGAGAACAGTGCTAGTATCTATCGCCCCATACAGAATGGCGCTGAAGGAGTTGGTGGAGTTGAAAGCGTAGATACAGGAGTTACTGGATATAGGGTTTATTCGACCAAGTGTGTCGCCGTGGGGAGCACCGGTGTTATTTGTTAAGAAGAAAGATAGATCAATGTGTATGTGCATTGACTATCGTCAGTTGAATAAGTTAACAATCAAGAACAAATACTCGTTGCCAAGGATCGATGACTTGTTCGATCAGTTGAAGGGGACCTCAGTCTTTTCGAAGATAGACCTGAGATTAGGGTACCATCAGCTTAAGGTCAAGGAGGCGGATATTCATAAGACGACATTCAGGACTTGCTATGGTCACTACGAATTCATGGTGATGCCATTTGGGTTGACTAATGCACCAGCAGCATTTATGGACATGACGAACCGAGTATTCCAACCCTACTTGGATCGGTTTGTCGTAGTATTTATAGATGATATCCTGGTTTATTCAAGATCAGAAGAGGAGCATGATTCACATCTGCGAGTGGTTTTGCAGATACTGAGGGAGAAGCAGTTGTATGCCAAATTCAGTAAGTGCGAATTTTGGCTAAGTGAAGTTACTTTTCTAAGCCACGTTGTGTCGGCAAAGGGGATTAGGGTTGACCCTCGAAAAATTAAAGCGGTGCTGGATTGGAAGCCGCGCAGGTCTGTGGCAGAAATTTAGAGTTTTCTTGGTCTAGCCGGATACTACTGAAGGTTTGTTGAAGGATTTTCTTCAATTGCGGCACCATTGACTAAGTTGTTGCAGAAAGGGGTTTCGTTTGTTTGGTCTAATAAGCAGCAAGAGAGTTTCGAGAAGTTAAAAAAGATTTTGAGGGAGGCTCCGGTATTGATTCAGCCGGAGGCTGGGAAGGAATTCGTAATTTACTGTGATGCTTCACACACGGGATTAGGATGCGTGTTGATGTAGGATGAAAAGGTTGTTTCGTATGCATCTCGGCAGTTAAGACCGCACAAAGCAAATTGTCCCACCCATGATTTGGAGTTGGCGGCGGTGGTTTTTTCTTTGAAGATCTGGAGACATTATCTCATGCGGGGAGAATCATATTTATATCGATCACAAGAGTCTAAGATACCTTTTTACCCAGAAGGAGTTGAATCTCAGGCAAAGGAGGTGGATCGAGTTGTTAAAGGATTATGATTTCTCGATCAAGTATCATCCGGGTAAAGCTAACGTGATGGCGGATGCTTTGAGTCGTAAAGTGATCTCTGACTTGAGAGCAATGTTTGCTCACCTTAGTTTATACGATGATGGGAGTTTATTAGTTAAACTTCAAGTGAAACCTTCTTGGGTCAGTCAGGTTAAGGAGAAGCAGCAGACCGATGAGTTGCTGAAGGTGAAGTTTCTAGTAGGATCAAGTGTTGGGCCAACGGAATTTAATGTGAATGACGAAGGACTATTATGTTTTCAAGGGAGAGTTTGCATGCCAAAATATCTGGAGTTGAGGCGTAGGATTTTGCAAGAAGCGCATGGTAGTCTATACGCTATGCATCCTGGAAGGAGTAAGATGTATCGGGATTTACGGGATCAGTTCTGGTGGTCGGGCTTGAAGCATGAGGTAACTAAATTGGTGAGTAAGTGTTTGACCTGTCAGCAGGTAAAGGCGGAGCATCAGTTACCATCTGGGTTGTTGCAGTCGGTGAAGATTCCACAATGGGAGTGGGAAAGGATCACAATAGACTTTGTTAGTGGGCTACCTCTCACGCCTACTAAGAAAGATTCGGTCTGGGTGATTGTTGATCGCTTGACGAAGTCTGCTCATTTCATACCAATATGGGTTGATTACTCTCTGCAGAAATTGGCTGAGCTATACATAGCGGAGGTGGTGAGGTTGCATGGAGTACCAGTATCAATCATATCGGATAGGGACCCTAGGTTCACGTTGCGATTTTGGAAGGCGTTGCATCAAGCGCTGGTTACGAGGTTAGATTTTAGTACAGCATCTCATCCTCAGAACGATGGACAGTCTAAGTGGGTGATTCAGATCTTGGAGGACATATTGAGAGGTTGTGTCATTGATTCCAAGGGTAGTTGGGAAGAGTTTTTACCATTGGCGAAGTTTGCTTACAATAATAGCTACCAGTCTAGTATTCAGATGGCGCCCTATGAAGCATTGTACGGGCGGAAGTGTCGTACTCCTATCTGTTGGACGGAGTTAGGGGAATGTCAGATTTTAGGGCTAGAATTGGTTACTGAGACAGAGGAGAAGGTTGAGTTAATTCGGGCTCGATTGAAGGAAGCGTTAGACAGACAGAAGTCTTATGCTAATTTGAAGCGTAAGGACATAAAGTTTGCAGTGGGTGACAGAGTTTTCTTGAAGGTGTCGCCGTGGAAGAAAGTATTAAGGTTTGGACAGAAGGGTAAGTTAAGTCCCAGATTCATCGGACCATATCGAGTGTTGAAACGAGTGGGACCGGTAGCCTATCAGCTTGAGCTACCTTCAGAGTTAAGCCAGATTCACAATGTGTTTCATGTCTCTATGCTGAGACGATACCGTTCAGATCCATCTCATGTGGTGCCTGTGGAGGAAATCGAGGTAAGACCTGGCCTATCATTTGAAGAGGAACCAGTGGCAATCCTAGATCGTGATGTCAAAGTGTTGTAAAGTAAAACGATTCCGTTGGTTAAGGTTCTATGGCAGAATCACGGTTCTGAGGAGGCTACTTGGGAGCCAGAGAAAGCGATGCGGTAGCAATACCCGCATCTATTCTGATCAAGTAATTTCGAGGCCGAAATTTCTTTAAGGGGGTAAAACTGTAACATCCTCAATCAATGGGCCTTTGCGTTAATGTGTGGTTAAGTTTAATGTGAGTGTTAGGGGTCTAGAATGGGCTCAGGGTTGGGTCGAGGCCTTAATCAAATTTTCTGTTTGGACACTCTAGTGGAAAGCCGGATAAGATAGGGCTTAAAAGATGTTATCTGTGTTTTAAGATACAAAATGGGGCTTGTGGCCCAGTGGCAAAGTGGCACCACTTAAAGATCAGAGAAGTGGCGTCAACTGAGGAGGCCCAAATTCAAGTTGCATGAAGCCCAATTCTTTTAATTAAATTTAGTTAATTTTCGGCATTTAAGTGGGTAGAGTGGGACGGCAATGAGGCTTAAAAATAAGGGGATTTATGTGAGTGGATAATGTGGATAATGTAGCAGATAAAAAGAAGGAAGAGGTGGTGTTATCTAGGCCACTTGTGAAGGTATGATCAGATATGGATAAGGGAGAAAGTTCAGGAATTATCTAGCCACTTGTGAAGGTTTGATTAATGGTTTGATGTTTTCTTGTTGGGCGACATCGGGAATCGAAGTAGATCGTTTAGATCTAAAAGCCAAAAACTACTAGTCCCTGAGTCTCAATCTCTTTTCGGGATTTCAAGGTAAGGGGTTCTCTTTAGATTTTCGTTAGGTTCGTTCATCGTGTTTATAATCTTAACCATATGTTATGGATTAACAACCATGTTGTGCTGGTAGCAACTGATAAGGTCTTTTGATGGAATCAAATGTCAATCAGGCGAAGGAGGGGATTGGATCTGTAAAACCAATCCCTAAGTTTAAGAAACGAGCAGTGTCAGTAGTTCGGGATTGGCCGTCCGGTTGTGAACCAGCTTCGGAGCAAAACCTTAAGCAATTAGCAGTCGTATCGGCTACTGACAGCGTTGACATAGAAAGTATCATCTTGACTGTAATCAGGTGTGTGGATCTCTATCACACTAGTTAATCTGTACCATATATATATTATGGGCTAAAAGCCAGAAAAAGGCTGTATGAATAGTCGTGTTACCCGAAAGGGGTAGGCATAGGATGCCAGGTACGTGATCATAGAAACTTCTCTATGTGTATCGAAGTATGTGATAGACTGTGATCTTTTTAGGTAGTATGTTGATTTGTCTTGCATGTATGTATGCATGGGATGGGATTGATATGATGAAGGGGAAGAAGGTCGTATTGCGATCGGTGGCTTTGCCACATAGGTCACACAGTGATCGGTCTTTATGACAGGTAGCACAGCTGTCAAAATACCACAATATATTATTAAGGTCGCACAGCGATCGGTGGCTTCACCACATAGGTCACATAGTGATCGGTCTTTATGACAGGCAGCACAGCTGTCGATATGGTGTGTAGCGGATGAAGGGTTGATTGTAGAAATCCCCACGGTGTGATGGTTGGTACGGGCTGGTGTGTAGAGGATGGACTCTTAGGTTTGGGATGGGCCATGTTGCATGTAAATATTCTGTTGCCATTGTGTATGGGCCAAGGACCATAATGTGTTTGTGGGCCTCAAGGCTTTTATGTGTTTTCGGGATTTGCACACTGAGTCTTGGTGACTCACCCTTTTATTTCCCTGACTTTTTTAGATGAGCAGTGACTGTGGACATAGGAGTCGAGGCGGACTCGAAGGGCCATCAAGTTTTTATTTTCATAAACTATTTCCGGTTTTCCTTTAAGTTTTAAATTTTGGGATTATTTATGTAATAAGGCCTTCATAGCTTAGGTTATCAATTTCCATTTATTAATGTTTATATTCTACAAACTTATGCTCAAGGACTTGATTATAAGAAGAAAAAAAAAAGATTTTCAAATAAGTTTTAAAAAAAAAACTACAAAGGCTTTCTACAAATATCACTTATTTAACAAATACCTGCATAAACGAACCGAGATTTTCAAAACCCTCCAAAGCAAAGTTTTCAACATTTAACTTGTAGCATACCAGATCTAGTCATGACGTTTTGGGCCGGGTTTAGGGTGTTACAAAAATAGACTTACTAAGAATTTAAAAATATAAATTTAAGCCCATAATTATTTTTTTACAATTTTGATAATTTTCCAAAGTCAGAATAGGGGAACCCAAAATCATTGTGACCTTGTCTCACAAATTTATTATAACTCATGATTTAAAATTTCATTACTTACACTGTTTCTTCCATGAAAGACTAGACTAAATAAAATTTAATTTCATATTTTATTAAACCTCTAACTCAATTTACACTATTTTTGATAACTTTTCAAAGTTAGACTACTGCTGCTATCTAAAACTGTTTTAATGCAAAATGTTGATTTCCTAGTTTTTAACACCCTTATTTCATTTCTCTATAATTTTTCGCATCATTTTCTCTTATTTCTCAGCAGTGAGCAATTTTGGCTTTTCGTCGAACTTCATTTTCTACGTTTCGGGTACACATCTGGTGTCGTTTCTGATGCGTAAGCACTCTTAAGCCTCCAGAACCTAAATATCTCCAGATTAATCACTTAATTCATTTTTAATCAACCAATTTCGAAAGGAACTCGACTAAAAACCTAGCAAAACCCTTACCTCGCTTGAGTAATCACTACTCTGCACAATCACAGCATCGATTCAAGACCACCAGCCCCTTGATTAACTCCTAAACACCATAAAGGAATCCCTTTTTTAGAGATTAACCAAGAACGATTAACAATAAACAAAACCGTTACTTACAGAACACGCGCAACCAACGATGAACAACCGAATCAATTGGAAAAAAAGAAAGAAATAGAAGGGGAAAAATTAATGGAAATTTCGACAGCAACTAGGGGAAAGAGTCGGCAGAGGAGGGAAAAAAGAAGAAGAAGAAATCGTCAGAAAAAGTTTGGGGAATTAGAGAGAAAACCAAAACTCTACTCTCTCTTTTTTGCAACAAAAAGATAATTAAATTATTTTCTAATAATCTCTCCCCAATTATCTCCTAAAATCACTCTCTATTAACCCACTAAAACACAACTACTCAGAATTTTGCCTCAACACAACTCTTAGCCGAGATTTGAGCAAAAATACTGTCTCTAGGCCATCATAGAGAATTGAACACAGGACCTCCAACACTCCAACACTCTACTTAACCACCAGACCAGCAGGCCCATTCTGATATATTTTTACCAACAATCAAATAAAAGCCTGCTGAACAAGGGTAAGACTTAATTCATTCAAAATACCAAAATTTGCCCAAGCGAAGGCTTGAATTTGGGACCTCCCACACACACCCGGAACACATAACACTGCAGCAGATCCACAGTTAATTGTATCATATTTTCACAATAATAAAATTAAAAATTTTGGGGCGTTACATAGGCCATGTGATCCATAAGGCCAAGGCAAATAGGGTCGTGTGGGCCACACGGGCATGTAGGCCCACACGGGCAGGCCATATGGGTGTGTGAGCCCATTTTCACTGAATTGATTGCTAAGGTTGCATGGGTCACCCAAGTCGACTGTGAACCTACTGTATGGTCGGTAAGCATTACTTAGACCCCTATTTGTGTGAACTGACTAATTTATGGATATATATATATATATATTGATAGTATGCATGTATACATTTACTGATTATATGTACTGATATCATGAGATAGCATGACATGTATTGTATGTTGCACTGCATGGGGTTGGGTTAATTTTTTTTGGAGGAAATGTATTGAAAGGCTCTTAAGCCTAATATACTGGCAGCTCAGCTGCAAACTACTGTTTTGTGCCTCATTTGGTACTACCTGGATTGTAGGGATGGGTGGGTTGATTTAATCCCCACATGGAGTGTAGGGTTGGATAGAGATGGTGTGCAGAGACTGGTTGGGTAGGACTTTGTTACTGGATATTGTATATCTATTACTGATACTGTGATGGGCTAAGGCCCTTGTGCATACTGATACTGTTACTGTGATGGGCTAAAGCCTTAATGCCTATCTGACACTGAAATTAAAATGGGCTTAGGCCCAGATTGCATTTGATTGTTTGTTGTGATTGACTATATTCATGTTTTCTGTGGGAATTACACACTGAGTTTACGTAAACTCACCCCTTTCTATTTCATCTGTATACGTAATCCCTAGACTTAGACGGATCAGAGCTGTGAAGGACACAACAGTGACCACACGTCTTCTGAACTGATTTTAATTTCATTTACAGTTTTATTTCTTATTTTCTTTGATTGGGGTATTTTGACGTAATTTGGGACTTTTGGACTGTTTGCTTTATTTTTGGATTTATGGGGTTTTAAACTGCAAACTCGGTTTAATTAAAAGTAATTTTTTTCCTAAAAACATACGATTTTCTTAAAATATCACGGTTTTAAAAGCTTCCGCTACAAGATATGTTTTTAAATGAAATAAACTAATGAGGAACTAATTTTGCAATTTAACGAGTGATAAACAGAAGCAAATAAATGGTTTTACCTTTGTAACACCCTAACCCGTAACCATCGGTGGTCTAGGGTTAAGAAGCATTATCGATTAATCCGGAACATTTACAAATATTTTACAACACAAAGTATATCATCGTCCAAACATATCAAGATATATGCATATAGTCCCTTAATGAGGTCTACGAGACCTTAAACATATGTTAGAAAGGGGTCGGGACTAAACTGAATACATACAAAGTTTTTTGAAAATCAAACATTTTTCAAAGCTACAGGGGTCACACGCCCGTATGGGCAGACCGTGTGCCTCACACGGCCTCAGACACACCCGTATGTCCAAGACGTGTCAAAACAGGGCATACATACTGACTTGTCCACATGGCCGGAGATACGCCCGTGGCCAGTCACATGGCCAGTCACACACTCGTGTGTCCAGCCCGTGGTCGACACTGACTTTTTTCAATATGCAAGCTTAAGAGACACGGTCGAGCCACACGCCCGAGTGCTCAATCGTGTGGACAAATAAAGACCATTTGCAAGGCCAATTTGCCACCCACACTTAGGGTCACACCTACAAGTACAAACCAATACAATTCCATACCTCAAATGGCATTCAAACATACCAAAACATACTCAATTTAATCTTTTAACATCATCATTCATCATCCCATACAAATCCATCTAAACTTATTAATCCAAAGTATCAATTACATATCAAAAACATGTAATTCATACACCATTTAATCCATAACATTTCATATCATGAGTATACTACATTCTTATCACCAAAACATATCATAAGGTCATTCACTTGGAATACACATACACCTATTAACCATCCTTTTCACACATCTAAAGCATATACTGAAATTATTCATCTTTCAAGCCATATCACATGGCAAGAACTATACAACTCAAAATATATACCATAATCACTAGCCTAAACATGCCATATTCAAATATATACATCTTCCAAAAGTACCAAAATAGATAGCCGATAGTGTGATTGAGACGCTGATGATCCCTAGATCCGAGCTAGCTTTAAAGACACTGTAAAAATAGAGAAACACTTCACACAGTAAGCTTTTAAAGCTTAGTAAGTTCGTAATATAATACAATTAACTCAATAACTTAAAACCAATACACAAATTAAACCATCATATAGATTATTTCATAAGATTGCACAATTTCATCCATAGTCAATACTCACATAACCAACCAATCATCCACACCCAAAATCATCGACCATATAGGTTCCATACATACATTTTCCAACACTTAGTTATGAACATTCTTACTACTCAATGGTCGATACCACATTTCGATCAATCTTCAGTAATCATTTGATTTACTTGCACACTTAGTGTCAATTTCTTAGCCGAAGCTTTAATATCATTGCACACTTAGTGCCTTTATATTAAACTGAAATTAACTCGGTATCGCACACACAGTGCCAATCAATATAGTCGAGGCTTCCTTTATTTTGCACACACAGTGCTATTCACCCCTGTCTCAATTCTAAATTTGCACACTTAGTGCCACATTTCTCAATTCCACACATATAACATTTATATTTCAATAACCACTTTTTCATTCATTTCATAAAACATAGGTATGAATTTAACAATTCGTATTATACCCGAACTTACCTTGGACGTCGAAGTAACAAAACAAGTTGATTAATCGAGCACTTTATCTTTGCCTCAATCTCAATCCAATTCCCTCTTTTCTTGATCTATACATATTCAAATTTAGCTCATTCAACCGCCAATTCATTTAATTTAGTCCAAACACACATATTTAGGGCATTTTACAAAATAGCCTGATATTTTCACATTTCAACACTTTAGTCCCTATTTCATAAAATCATCAAATTCACATAATTTCACTTCATACATGCCTAGCCGAATTTTCCTTATACTCATACAAACCCACATATTTTATTTATTTTACATTTTAGTCCTCTAATTTCTCATTTTCATAATTTAGCCCAAAATAGTTAAATTCATCAAAAATTCAAAGACAAAATATGTTAATCTATTACATATCTTTCATATTTCATCATCAACTATCACAAAGCTCAAGCATTCATTAATGGCACATCTCAAAATCACCATCAAATTCTAAAATTAAGACATGGCCTAGCTAGAACACAAAGCAACGATCACAAAACATAAAAATCACTAAAAATCGAGCTCAAAACATACCTTGATTGAGCTATATGTTAGGCGAACTCTTAAACTCTTTTTCTCTTCTTTTCCTTAGTAATTTCACCAATGGAAGATGATAATGGCTTCCTTTTTCTTATTTGTTTTATTTATTATCATTATTACTTAGTTTACCAAATTATCCCTTTTAATATAACATATAACATGTATATTTAATGTCCTTAACCATCCATGCATGCTTCAAATGGTGTAATTTCAATTTAAGGACTCCACATTTAATAAGTCATGTCAATCAAGCACTTTAACAACTAGCACATAGCTTTTGCATTTTATACGATTAAGTCATTTTTCTCAATTCGGCACACACGATAAAATTTTTACACATGCTTAATCACACACTGTAAACACGAAAAATAATATTAAAATATTTTTTCTGACTTCAGATTTGTGGTCCCGAAATCACTATTCTGACTAGGGTCTAAACCGGGCTGTTACAACTCTCCCCCTTTAGGGATTTTCGTCCCCGAAAATCTTACTAGTGAACAGATTCAGATATTGCTCTCTCATAACATCTTTTGGCTCTCATGTAGCCTCTTCAACTCCGTGTTTGTGCTACAATACTTTCACTAAAGAAATTTCCTTATTTCTCAACTCTTTTTTCTCACGTGCCAAAATTCGAATCAGTTCTTCACTATATGATAAATCTGACTGAATCTCAACCTCAGTAGGAGTAATCAAATGCGATGGATCATATCTATATCGTCAGAGCATCGATACGTGAAACACATTATGAATCTTCTCTAACTCAGGTGGAAACAACAATCTATAACACTCGGCCCAATACGTTCAGTAATCTCATATGGCCTGATAAACCTCAGACTCAATTTGCTTTTTCTGCCAAAACGAAGTATTTTCTTCCACGGAGACACTTTTAAAAACACTTTATCACCGATTTCATATTCAATATCTTTTCGTTTCAAATCTGCATAAGATTTCTGACGATCTGAGGCCGCTTTCAAACTATTACGAATCACTTTCACTTTCTGCTCAGTCTATTTGATTAAATCAACCTCGTGAATCTTATTCTTACTAAGCTTAGTCCAATATAATGGAGTTCGGCATTTTCGACCGTAAAGAGCCTCATATGGTTCCATTTTGATGCTAGATTGAAAACTATTATTGTACGCAAGTTCAATCAAAGGCAAATGTTTTTCCCACATACTTTCAAAATCAAGAATACAACATCTCAACATATCCTAGAGAATCTGAATGATCCGCTCAGATTGACCATCCGTTTGTGGATGAAATGCAGTACTGAAATGCAACTTTGTACTTAAAGCCTCTTGCAATTTCTTCCAAAATCGTGAGGTAAATCTCGGATCTCTGTCAGATACAATAGATAGTGGCACCCCGTGTAATCTCACAATCTTAGAAATATACAATTCAGCTAACTTAACAAGTGAATAATCTATTCTCACCGAAACAAAATGAGCTGATTTCGTTAATCTATCAACTATCACCCAAATTGCATCTTTCTTCTCGGAGATAAAGGTAGTCCCGACACAAAGTCTATCGTGATTCTCTCCCATTTCCACTCAGAAATCATTATCGGTTTTAGAAAACTAGATGGAACCTAATGTTCAGCTTTAACTTGCTGACAAACTAGACATCTCAAAACAAACTTTGAGATATCCCGTTTCATACCATGCCACCAATAAAACTGTTTCAGATCATTATACATTTTTGTACTTTTCGGATGAACAACCAAACGACTATTGTGAGCTTCATTCAAAATCATCTGAATCAACTCTGAATTTCTCAGAATACAAATCTGATCTCGAAATCTCAAAAAATCATCATTATCAACTCAAAATTCTGAATCAGAATTCAAACCACATTGAGCTCGTTTTTCCATTATCTTAATATCACTATTCTGAGCATCACAAATCTGACGTATAAACATTAGCCTCACTTTCAATTCAGCTAAAACCGAACCATCATCACATAGATCTATTTTTGTACTCATTGCTCGCAAAGAAAATAAAGACTTCCGGCTCAAAGCATCAGCAGCAACATTAGTTTTACCCGGATGATAGTCAATTACTGATTCATAGTCTTTTAGTAATTCTAATCATCTCTATTGTCTCAAATTTAAATCTTTCTGAGTCATAAAATACTTCAAACTCTTGTGATCAGTATAAATGTGACATTTCTCATCAAATAGGTAATGACGCCAAATCTTCAATGCAAATACAATCGTGGCTAATTCAAGATCATGCGTCAGATAGTTCTTTTCATGCGGTTTTAACTGCCTCAAAGCATAGGCTATAACTTTGTCTTCTTACATCAACACACAGCCTAAACCATTCAATGATGCATCACTGTATACTATAGATTCTTTACCGAATTTAGGTTGAACTAACACTGGTGCCTCTGTCAACAATGCTTTCAACTGTTCAAAACTCTGCTGGCACTTTTCTAACCATTCAAATTTAACTTCTTTCTGTAGCAATTTCGTCAACGGAGTCGCAATCGTCGAGAAGCCATTTACAAACCGTCTAAAATATCCCGCTAGTCCTAGAAAACTATGGACTTCAGACACATTTCTCGGAGACTTCCATTCTAAAATTGCTGAAATCTTGTTCGGATCAACTCGTGTTCCCGCAGCTGACACTATATGTCCCAAAAAACCAACCTCACGCAACCAGAACTCACATTTACTAAACTTTGCATACAATTGCTTCTCACGTAAAGTCTGTAATACTGTAATGGCCTAAATTCAAGGTTATCGGAACAATGGTTTGGTAACCATAAATCCAATTTAAAGAGAAATTTATTTTAATATTTTTGTATGAATATTTATATGATAGGAAAATCGTATTAAAATATCGATAGAAAAATTTTACCGATTTAGTGGTTGTTAGAAAAAGAAATTATTGTTAGAAAAAGGAATTATTGAAGGAATTGGGTAAAAACAAGGTACCGAGACCTTGATCTCGTAAAATTGAGTAGAAAATATTTTTATAAGTATTTATAAAATGTTAGTAATGTGGTATTAAAATTTGGTTAGAAAATTTTAACGTTTGAGTATGTAATTAAATAAAAAGGACTAAATTGTAACAAATACAAAATTATGAAAAATGATTAAATAGTTTAAATGATAAAAGAAAGAGGACTTAAAAGGAAAATAGACCCAAGGGTCTATTTGGGCTGGACGGCAAGGGTATGAAATCAGCAAGAAAATAAGGAGAATTAAGGGTAAAATTGGAATATTGTAAAATTTACTTAATAAAGCTAGGACTAAAGTGGAATTATCTAGATTTCTCTTTATTTTTCTGCATTCTCATCAGAAAAAACACCATAGAAGGGTTTCCTTAAGCTGGTTTTTCATATTTTTACTGCAAGTAAGTTAATCCTTGCCTGTTTCTTGTAATTTTTGTGTTTTTAAGACTTTTACAACTAGGTCCTACTATTAAATTCATTAGTTTTTGATTTCATGGATGAAATTGAAAGTTACCATGGTTGAGTGCTGTAAGTTTATGATGAATTAACATGAAATTTAAGCTTTAAATTGTTTATGAGATGATTTTATTAGGTAATTCCAATAGAAATTGATTTTTAGGATCTAAATTGTGAAAATATTTGGAATTAAAGTCTATTACTGAAATTCTAATTTCCAAAGGTTATAAAGTAGTTTAACGTGATAGAATAAAGTTTTAATTGAGAGAAATCAGCTCAATTGAGAAGTTAATTGAGCAGGGATGAAATTATCATTTATTGAAAGCTTAGGGGGAAAATTGGTAATAAGCAGTTTGCACTAAAACAGTTTTGGACAGCAGCAGTAGACTAACTTTGAAAAATCACCATAAATTGTAGAAATCTAATTAGGAGATGAACAAAATATGAAATTAAATCTTATTGAGTCTAGTTTCTCATGAAAGAAACGATGTAAGCAATAGATACGTAAATCATGAGATATAATAAATTTTGTGAGACAAGTTCAGAATAAATTCGGGTTCCCCTATTTTAAATTTAGAAAATCATAAAAAATTGGATAAAAATAATTAGGGGTTTAAATTTATATGTTTAGAATTCTTAATGAGTCTATTTTCAATAGAAATAAACGGGAACATCATCTGAATCCTTTATGAAGAGATAATTAATTTTTAGTGAAGAAGGGTCAGAACTGTCAAACAGCAGAACAGGGGTGACTTTAAAGAATAAACTGTACTTATTGGCTAAACCAAAAATTCTGAAAATTTTATGGTAAGAAGATATGTGAGTCTACTTTTAGGAAAAATTAACGGATCTAAATTTTAAGTTCTGTAGCTCAAGATAAAAATAATTTAGTGACTATAACTCAAGTAGACAGTTTTGAATGAACTAAAAATAATAATAGAATTATAGGAAATGGTACATGTGAACATGAAATGTAATGAATTGATGATTGAATTTATTCATTTAGATCCGGAAAACTCAAATACGAAGCTAGATCGAGGAAAGGAAAAAGTC
Organism: Gossypium rotundifolium; assembly: GCA_025506655.1. Lineage (NCBI taxonomy): Eukaryota > Viridiplantae > Streptophyta > Magnoliopsida > Malvales > Malvaceae > Gossypium > Gossypium rotundifolium. The sequence goes on along the minus strand of CP106726.1, from coordinate 75,525,445 downwards.
CCGGATTAGTAGATTTTATATACGAACTAGTATCGAGGTAAGTTCATGTAACTTGAATTATCTTCTTAAATGCTTGAAATGTATGTTATTGATGTGAATATAATTTGAATGTTCATTGTATGAAGATTGATGATACATTGATATATTTGATAAAAAGGGGAAGAAATCCTGGTTGAATGAAAGGAAAATTCGATGGATCTCTGAAAAGGAATTGACGGTAAAAAGGATCTAGCCCGGACGGGTGATCCTATCCTGATATAGCCCTCCAGAAGAATATGTGGAAAATGGATTTAGCCCGGACGGGTAATCCGAATTAGGGTCTGAATTTAGCCTAGACTGGTAATTCAGATCCAAGCTCATTAGAGTAATTGTCGTTGCAGGGGATTTAGCCTGGACTGGTAATCCCGACAATACTCTATGAGTTTATATTATAGGGGATTTAGCCTGGACTGGTAATCCCGCTGTAAGGATGAGGTTCAGGAGTATGCTCTCGAAATGGAAATGTCGCACATGAACATGAATTGACGGACTGGATTGTACACTAAAAGTGTACTTCGAAAATCCATCGAAATTCTGAGTAATTCAACGGGATAAATATGGAAATATAACAAAGAAATGGAAATTATGGTATTGATGAGCTCATCAATCATGGTATATATTATTGATTCATGGAAATTATTGAACTAACTTGAATGTTGAGCTTGTGTATGTTAGGGTAATAATGCATTGAATGGATATATGAATGTTTATTGCATTGTATTGAAAATGTTAGGTAAGTATAATTCTTGTTACATGGATTTACTAAGCACAAAGTGCTTACCCTGTTTCCTTTTCCCTGTTTTGTAGTGTTAAGAGCTCGGAGGTCGGATTCGGTAGGAGATACATCACACTATCAGCCTCAAGATTTTTGTATATAAAGAAACTTTATTTTGGAAATCAATGGCATGTATAAGCTAATAAAGTAATGTTAATATAAAATGAATGTAAGGTCAGCCATTGGTATGGCTAGCAAACATTGGCTTGGTATGTGTTGATGTTATCTTATAAATATGCATGAATCTATTTTGAAAATATGTTGAATTGGATTGGTTGATGTGGATTGGTCTCGGTTTAAAATTTGCGAGGAAGGTTAGATATTTATAAAGGGCTATATAAAAAAATCGTAAACTCTGGTAATGCCTTGTACCCTATTCTGACAACGAATACGGGTAGGGGGTGTTACATTTGTAGGTATCAGAGCTACGGTTTAACCGGTTCTAGGACCGACATAGTGAATACTGGATTAGCTATACATGCCATTTAAATTATTTTTGATAGTGTGATATCTCCGACCATTTAAATTGTGTTTTCCTTATAGTAATGTCATCGACCGAGCTCAATCAAGAAGCGGGAGTCATGCTCCGCTTGAAGACAAAGAGAAGAAACTAGTAGTAGAAGGCCTTGCAGACGGAGGGTCAAGGGAGGAGGCAAAATAGCCTTCTTTCAAATGATGAATGAATGGTTTACTCAAGACATAAGAACTAACCCTACAAAGGCAAAAACTCAAGCTCCCCTCCTGTTCCTCCACCGGTTCCCGAGATTCCACAGGGTACAGGTACTGAATCTATCAGAAAAGGGAAAGCTCCAGTTGATAAAATTCGAAAATATGGGGCCGAAGAATTTCGAGCAGCAGTTGATGATGATCCCGAACGGGCTAAATTTTGGTTAGAGAAAACTACTCGAGTTTTGGAAGAATTATCTTGCACACCAGAAGAATGTTTAAAATGTGTCGTCTCACTGCTAAAAGACACAGCTTATCATTGGTGGAATACTAAAGCTTCAGTTGTTCAAAGAAGAAATTACATGGGAATTCTTCGCACCGAGTTCAAAAAGAAATATATCGATTAGAGATTCCTTGATCGAAAAGAAAAGAATTTCTTGAGTGAAACAGGCAATAGATCAAGATTCGAGTATGAAAGAGAATTTGTTCGGTTGAGTAAATATGCTCGAGAATGGGTACAATGGAAGCTAAAATGTGCAAACGATTCGCGAAGGGTTAAATGAAGAAATTAAGCTACTTATCGGAATTCTTGAAATTCGAGAGTTTGCTACATTGGCAGAGCGAGCTTATAAAGCAGAAGAATTGAGCAAAGAAAAGAAACAGGCTGAGAGGGAAGCTCGAATTTTTAGTAAAAGACCAATGGAAAAATCCCAATTTTCTACTCCAAAGAAATTGAAGAAGTACCAGGATCGTTCTACCTCAACCACTGGATATTCGAGCAGAGAGCGAGGTTCTCAACGCAATAATCCAAGACCTTCCACTCCATCGGTGACCGGTGTTGGCGGTGTTGGTACCCCTAGCCGAGATGCCAATATTGTAATAAAGCTCATTTTGGTGAATGTCGATTTAAGAGCGGGCTTGTTACCGATGTGGTTCTTTTGACCATTTCCTCGAGATTGTCCGAAGGGGTGAAAAAAGAAGTGAATGTATCGGCCGAGTAATCCATCTTTGAGGGTAGACCATCTCGACCATCCGTAATATCGGTGGTAGTCGAGGAGCTACAAAGATATGCAAGTAGGCTTGAGACACGAGCGCCTCCTAGGACATATGTCATTCGTATCGAGAAGATGCCTCAAGACCGATGTTATTATCTTGGTACATTTTCTTTACTTGATACTAATATTATGCATTAATTGATCTCGATTCTACGCATTCATATATATGTGTAAAGCTTGCATGCGTTAAAGATTTATCTGTTGAACCTACTGAATTTGTGGTTAAAGTCTCGAACCCCTTTGGCCAATCTATTTTTGTAGATAAAATTTGTAAAAATTGTCCACTGATGGTAAGAGGTTATTGTTTCCTGGCCGATTTGATGTTACTGCCATTTGATGAGTTTGATGTGATATTGGGCATGGATTGGTTAACTCAGCATGATGCAGTAGTAAACTGTAAACAGAAATATATTATGTTGAAGTGTCAGAATGGCGAATTACTCCGGGTTAAATCTGATCAAACAGAGGGATTATCTTATGTGATTTCAGTTATTACTGCTCAGAGGTATGTTAAAAAGGGGTATGATGCTTTTCTTGCTTATGTACTCGACACTATGGTATCTGAGTCAAAGATACAGGAAGTGCCAGTGGTATGCGAATTTTCTGATGTGTTTCCAGAGGAATTACTAGGGTTGCCACCAGAAAGGGAAGTGGAATTCTCTATAAATTTGATTCCGGGAACTACTCCGATTTCCATAGCTCCGTACCGGATGGCTCCTACAGAATTAAAGGAATTAAAAACACAGTTGCAAGAACTTGTTGATAGAGGTTTTGTCCGACCAAGTCATTCACCTTGGGGTGCTCTGGTTCTGTTTGTGAAAAAGAAAGACGGGTCTTTGAGATTGCGTATTGATTATCGGTAGCTTAATAAAGTAACTATAAAGAATAAGTACCCGTTGCCCCGGATTGATGATTTATTTGATCAGCTAAAAGGTGCTACTATATTTTCAAAGATTGATCTCCGATCGGGCTACTATCAGTTACGGGTAAAGGAGTCAGATGTGCCAAAGACAGCTTTTAGAACCAGGTACGGGCATTATGAGTTTCTGGTTATGCCGTTTGGGCTGACTAATGCACCTGCAGTATTTATGGATTTGATGAATCGGATATTCAGACCATATTTAGACAGGTTCGTGGTAGTTTTCATTGATGATATTTTGGTCTATTCTCGAGATGAAGAAGAACATGCAGAACATTTGAGAATTGTGTTGCAAATTTTGCGAGAGAAGCGATTATATGCTAAATTCAAGAAATGTGAATTTCGGCTTCGAGAAGTGGGTTTTCTTGTACATATTGTATCTGCTGAAGGCATTAGGGTAGATCCAAGTAAAATCTCAGCTATTGTCAATTGGAGTCCGCCGAAGAATGTATCTGAAGTTAGAAGTTTCTTGGGTTTAGCTGGTTATTACCGAAGATTTGTCAGGATTTTCTATGATAGCTTCTCCGATGACTCGATTATTGTAGAAAGATGTAAAGTTCGAGTGGACTGATGAATGTCAGCAGAGTTTCAACCGATTGAAAGATCTACTAACGAAAGCACCAGTATTAGTGCAGCCTGAACCGGGTAAGGAATTTGTTATTTACAGTGATGCCTCATTAAATGGTTTAGGTTGTGTCTTGATGCAAGAAGGTAAAGTAATAGCCTATGCTTCAAGACAACTTAAACCACATGAAAGAAATTACCCGGTACATGATCTTGAATTAGCTGCTATTGTATTTGCGCTGAAGATATGGCGGCATTACCTATACGGTGAGAAATGTCATATTTATACTGATCATAAAAGCTTGAAATATTTGATGACACAGAAAGATTTGAATTTGAGACAGCGCAGGTGGCTTGAATTGATAAAGGACTATGATTTGATTATTGATTACCATCCGGGTAAGGCTAATATTGTGGCTGATGCTTTGAGTCGAAAATCTCCATTTGCTTTGCGATCTATGAATGTTCAATTGTCTTGGGTTGATGATGGTTCAATCATAGCTAAATTGAGAGCTAAACCAACATTTCTACAGCAAATATGTGAAGCTCAAAAGAATGATGAGAAGTTACAGGTTAAACGGACACAATGTGAGTCAGGTACTGATTCTGAAATTCAAGTTGGGGTTGATGGTTGTTTATTATTCAGAGATAGGGTATGTGTACCCAAGAATTCAGAGCTCATACAGAAGATTTTACACGAGGCTCACAGTGGTATTATGTCTGTACATCCGGGAAGTAATAAAATGTATAATAATTTGAAGAAGATGTACTGGTGGCCAGGTATGAAACATGATATTTCTGAGTTTGTATCAAAATGTTTAATATGTCAGCAAGTTAAAGCTGAACATCAGGTACCTTCGGGGTTACTTCAGCCAATTACTATACCGGAATGGAAATGGGAAAGAATCACTATGGATTTTGTATCAGGGTTACCGTTGTCTCCGAGCAAAAAAGATGCCATTTGGGTGATTGTTGACCGATTGACAAAGTCAGCACACTTTATTCCGGTACGTATGGATTATTCTTTAGATAAACTGGCTGAACTATACATATCTGAGATTGTCAGGCTACATGGAGTGCCTGTCTCCATTATATCGATAGAGATCCCGATTTACGCCTCGCTTCGGGACAAATTGCAAGAAGCTTTGGGTACTCGGTTGTATTTCAAGATCGCATTTCATCCTCGAATGGATGGTCAATCCGAGCGAGTAATTCAAGTATTGGAAGATATGCTCGATGTTGTATACTAGAGTTTGAAGGTAATTGGGAGAGATATCTACCTTTGATTGAATTTGCTTACAATAATGCTTATCATCCAGATTACAATGGCTCCGTATGAAGCTTTATATGGTAAAAATGTAGAACACCGTTATATTGGATGAGCTCAATGAAAAGAAGATACATGGGGTTGATTTGATTCGGAAATGTAAGAAAAGTAAAAGTGATTCTAATAGCTTGAAAGCGGCCTCGATCGCCAAAAGTCATATGCCGATCTTAAACGAAAAGAGATTGAATTTCAGGTCGGTGACAAGGTATTCCTGAAAGTGTCTCCTTGGAAGAAAGTTCTCGATTCGATTGAAAGGGTAAATTGAGTCCAAGATTTATCGGTCCATATGAAATTATAGAAAGAATTGGACCGGTCGCTTATCGATTGGCGTTACCACCGGAACTCGATAGAATTCATAATGTTTTTCATGTCTCTATGCTACGATGATATCGGTCAGATCCTTCACATGTTATCTCTCCAACGGAAGTGGAGATTTAGCCGGATATGACTTACAGTGAAGAACCGGTCAAGATATTAGCACGGGAAACAAAGAAGCTTAGAAATAAAAAAATAAATTTGGTGAAAGTATTGTGGCAAAAGCACGGGATTGAGGAAGCGACATGGGAACCAGAGGAGGCAATGAGGAAACAATATCCAAACCTCTTTACTGGTAAGATTTTCGAGGACGAAAATCCTTAAAAGGGGAGAGAGTTGTAATGGCCTAAATTCAAGGTTATCTAACAATGGTTTCAGTAACCATAAATCCGATTTAAAGAGAAATTTATTTTAATATTTTTGCATGAATATTTATATGATAGGAAAATCGTATTAAAATATCGATAGAAAAATTTTACCGATTTAGTGGTTGCTAGAAAAAGGAATTATTGAAGGAATTGGGTAAAAAAAGGTACCGAGACCTTGATCTCATAAAATTGAGTAGAAAATATTTTTATAAGTATTTATAAAATGTTAGTAATGTGGTATTAAAATTTCGTTAGAAAATTTTAACGTTTGAGTATGTAATTAAATGAAAAGGACTAAATTGTAACAAATATAAAATTATAAAAATGATTAAATAGTTTAAATGATAAAAGAAAGAGGGCTTAAAGGAAAATAGACCCAAGGTCTATTTGGGCTGGACAACAAGGGTATGAAATCAGCAAGAAAATAAGGAGAATTAAGGGCAAAATTGGAATATTGCAAAATTTACTTAATAAAGCTAGGACTAAAGTGGAATTATCTAGATTTCTCTTTATTTTTCTGCATTATCATCAGCAAAAACACCATAGAAGGGTTTCCTTAAGCTGGTTTTCATATTTTTACTGCAAGTAAGTTAATCCTTGCCTGTTTCTTGTAATTTTGTGTTTTTAAGACTTTTACAACTAGGTCCTACTATTAAATTCATTAGTTTTTGATTTCATGGATGAAATTGAAAGTTACCATGGTTGAGTGCTGTAAGTTTATGATGAATTAGCATGAAATTTAAGCTTTTAAATTGTTTATGAGATGATTTTATTAGGTAATTCCAATAGAAATTGATTTTAGTATCTAAATTGTGAAAATATTTGGAATTAAAGTCTATTACTGAAATTCTGATTTCCAAAGGTTATAAAGTAGTTTAAAGTGATAGAATAAAGTTTTAATTGAGAGAAATCATCTCAATTGAGAAGTTAATTGAGCAGGGATGAAATTATCATTTATTGAAAGCTTAGGGGGAAATTGGTAATAAGCAATTTGCACTAAAACAGTTTTGGACAGCAGCAGTAGACTAATTTTAAAAAATCACCATAAATTGTAGAAATCTAATTAGAAGATGAACAAAATATTAAATTAAATCTTATTGAGTCTAGTTTCTCATAGAAGAAACGGTGTAAGCAATAGATATGTAAATCATGAGATATAATAAATTTTGTGAGACAAGGTCAGAATGAATTCGGGTTCCCCTGTTTTAACTTTTGAAAATCATACAAAATTGGATAAAAATAATTAGGGGCTTAAATTTATATGTTTAGAATTATTAATGAGTCTATTTTCAATATAAATAAACGGGAACATCATCCGAATCCTTTATGAAGAGATAATTAATTTTTAGTGAAGAAGGGTCAGAACTGTCAAACAGCAGAACAGGGGTGACTTTAAAGAATAAACTGTACTTATTGGCTAAACCAAAAATTCTGAAAATTTTATGGGAAGAAGATATGTGAGTCTACTTTTAGAAAAAATTAACGGATCAAAATTTTAAGTTCTGTAGCTCAAGATAAAAATAATTTAGTGACTATGACTCAAGTAGACAGTTTTGAATGAACTAAAAATAATAATAGAATTATAGGAAATGGTACATGTGAACATGAAATGTATTGAATTGATGATTGAATTTATTCATTTAGATCCGGAAAACTCAAATACGAAGCTAGATCGAGGAAAGGAAAAAGTCCCGGATTAGTAGATTTTATATACGAACTAGTATCAAGGTAAGTTCATGTAACTTGAATTATCTTCTTAAATGCTTGAAATGTATGTTATTGATGTGAATATAATTTGAATGTTCATTGTATGAAGATTGATGATACATTGATATATTTGATAAAAAGGGGAAGAAATCCCGGTTGAATGAAAGGAAAATTCGATGGATCTCTGAAAAGGAATTGACGGTAAAAAGGATCTAGCCGGACGGGTGATCCTATCTGATATAGCCCTCCGAAGAATATGTGGAAAATGGATTTAGCCCTTGGACGGTAATCAATTAGGTCTCAATTTAGCTTGACCGTAATTGGATCCAAGCTCATTAGAGTAATTGCCGTTCTGTGGATTTAGCCCGATGGTAATCCCGACAATACTCTATGAGTTTATATTACAGGGGATTTAGCCTGGACTGGTAATCCCGCTGTAAGGATGAGGTTCGTGGGAGTGTGCTCTCTGAAATGGAAATGTGCGCACATGAACATGAATTGATGGACCTGGATTGTACACTAAAAGTGTACTTCTGAAAATCCATCGAAATTTCGAGTAATTCAACGGGATAAATATGGAAATATAACAAAGAAATGGAAATCATGGTATTGATGAGCTCATCAATCATGGTATATATTATTGATACATGGAAATTATTGAACTAACTTGAATGTTAAGCTTGTGTATGTTAGGGTAATAATGCATTGAATGGATATATGAATGTTTATTGCATTGTATTGAAAATGCTAGGTAAGTATAATTCTTGTTACATGGATTTACTAAGCACAAAGTGCTTACCACCTTCCTTTTCCCTGCTTTTGTAGTGTTAAGAGCTCGGAGGTCGGATTCGGTAGGAGATACATCACACTATCAGCCTCAAGATTTCGGTATATAAAGAAACTTTATTTTGGAAATCAATGGCATGTATAAGCTAATAAAGTAATGTTAATATAAAATGAATGTAAGGTCAGCCATTGGTATGGCTAGCAAACATTGGCTTGGTATGTGTTGATGTTATCTTATAAATATGCATGAATCTATTTTGAAAATATGTTGAATTGGATTGGTTGATGTGGTTTGGTCTCGATTTAAAATTTGCAGGGAAGGTTAGATATTTATAAAGGGGCTATATAAAAAAAAAATCATAAACTCTGGTAATGCCTTGTACCCTATTCTGACAACGAATACGGGTAGGGGGTGTTACAAATACAATCCTCAAATGCTCAGCATGTTGCGTTTCATCATAGGAATAAATCAAAATATCGTCAATAACATAACGAAAAATCGATCCAAATACGGTCTGAATATTCAGTTCATCAAATCCATAAATACTGCAAGAGAATTCGTTAGTCCGAAAGGCATAACTAAGAATTCATAATGTCCGTACCTCGTTCTGAAAGCAGTGTTTGGCACATCTGATTCTTTAACTCGTAGCTGATAGTAGCCCAATCTTAAATTTATCTTAGAAAACAATGTATCTCCATTCAGCTGATCAAACAAATCATCAATACGAGGCAAAGGATATTTATTCTTTATAGTCACTTTGTTCAACTGACGATAATCAGTGCACATTCTCATCGTGCCATCTTTCTTTTTCACAAATAACACAGGAACACCCCAAGGCAAGAAACTCAGTCGTGCAAAACCTCTATCTGTCAACTCTTGTAACTGAAACTTCAACTCTTTCAATTCTGTTGGTGCCATTCTATACGGAGCTATTGAAATAGGACTCGTTCCCGGTACTAAATCAATACCAAACTCGACTTCTCGTATCGGAGGTAATCCCGGTAGTTCTTCAGGAAATACTTCTGGGAACTCACATACTACAGGCACAGATTCAACTTTCTTTTCAGTCACTTTTGTATCTATCACATACGCAAGATAGGCTTCGTAACCCTTTTTCACATAATTTAAATCTTTCACCGATAATATAACAGCCGGTAACCCATTCAAATCACTGGATTCAATTCGAACTATCTCACCATTCTGACTTCTCAAATCAATACTCTTTCGTTTACAATTCACAATAACATTATGTAAAGTTAGCCAATTCATACCCAGAATTATATCAAATTCATCGAATGGTAGCAGCATCAAATTAACCAGAAAGTAGTTATTCTGAAACATCAACGGATATTTCTTGCACACTTTATCAACCAGAACACACTTGCCTAAAGGGTTCGAAACTCTAATTACAAATTCAATAGACTCAACAGGCAGAGTCTTACTAGATACTAGATTCACACACACATATGAATGAGTAGATCCTAGATCAATCAGTGCAATCACATCAGTATCAAATAGAGTAGAAGTACCAGTAACGATGTCTGGAGATAACGCTTCTTCTTAAGTGCCAATAGCGTAAGCTCGGGCAGGAACTCTCGCCTCAGACTCACAGCTATGTCTGTTGTTCCTCTCTGGCTACCACTCACATTTTCAGTGTTTCTGGGTGGTCTACTCCTAGCCGTTGTATTACTCGACCTCACACTCTGAACATTGTCTTTCTCAACTAACTCTGGGCAATCTCGAATGAAGTGATATCGTGATCCACATTTATAACAAACTCTATTGTTATACTTGCCCCAGCATTCTCCGATATGACATCTCCCACATTGTCTGCACTCAAGCTTATTACTTCTGACACTTCCAACACTTGATTCCATTGGAGCTTGAGCTTTAAAACTCGTATTTTGTTTCACACGATCTTTACTCGAATGTCCGAACGAAACATTTGAACAATTGGTTGCATCTTTGAATCTCTTTGATAAAGAATGATACGACTTTCTTATCGACCTTTTTCTTTCGTTTCTAGCCTCTGAATCAGCTTTCTTCCTTTCTTTACTAAGTTCCTCGGCTTTGCAAGCCCTTTCAACCAATACTACGAATTCATTCAAATCAAGTATTCTTACTAGAAGTTTAATGTCTTCATTCAGCTCTTCAATGAAGCGTTTACACATAGTGTTTCAGTTGAAACACATTCCCATGCATACTGACATAATCTCACAAATTCTAGCTTGTACTCAGTAATAGACATGCGATCCTGTTTCAACTGTAGGAACTCTTTACGTTTATGATCTATGAATCGTTGACTGATATATTTCTTCTGCAATTTAACTTGAAAGAAATCTCAGGTGATTTTCTCTCTCGGAACCACATATTTTTATGTTTTCCACCATTGATATGCTGTATCTCTCAACAATGAAATAGCACATTTTAAGCATTCATCAGGAGTCAATGACATCTCATCAAACACTCGAATTGTATTCTCGAGCCAAAACTCAACTCGCTAAGCATCATCATCAACTCTGGCTCTGAACTCTTCGGATTCGTTCTTTCGAATTTTATCCACAAGAGGCTTACTCAATTGGATCAGATCTGAAACTTGTGGCATTACAGGAACTTGTGGGGGTGGAGATTGTTGAGCAGTCGGATTCGTTCAAACAAACTACGAAAACCACTCACTCATCATTTGGAAAAAGGCTTTCTTAGCCTCTCCCCCAAGGCTACTAGCTATCGGCCTAGATTCGGCTGGCCCTGTCCCTGGAGCGGGAGTAGGTGCATTGCTCTCAACATCATCAGCAACTGCTCGATCTAGATCCATTTACTATATAAAAACACATTTTTAACTGTCAGGATTCATCACACTATCGCAATTATATATATGGCATGTATAGCTAGACTCACACGCGCTACGTTAGTCCTAGAATCGACTAAACTGTACTCTGATACCTATAAAATGTAACACCTCTAACCCGTAACCATAGCCAGTTTAGGGTTAAAAAGCATTACCGATCAATCTGGAACATTTACAAACATTTTACAACACAAAGTTTATCATCGTCCAAACATATCAAGATATATGCATATAGTCCCTTAATGAGGTCTAGGAGACCTTAAACACGTGTTAGAAAGGGGTCGGGACTAAACCGAACACATACAATTTTTTTTAAAAATCAAAAATTTTTCAAAGCTACAAGGGTCACACGCCCGTGTGGGCAGACCGTGTGCCTCACACAGCCTCAGACACACCTGTGTGTCCAAGCCATGTCAAAACAGGGCATACATACTGACTTGTCCACATGGCCGGAGACACGCCCGTGTGCCTCACCCGTGGTTGACACTGACTTGCATCACACAGCCAATCACACGCTCGTGTGTCCAGCCCGTGGTCGACACTGACTTGTTTCAATATGCAAGCTTAAGAGTCACGGTTGAGCCACACGCTTGTGTGCTCAACCATGTGGGCAAATATAGGCCATTTGCAAGGCCAATTTGCCACTCACACTTAGGGTCACACCTACAAGCACAAACCAATACAATTTCATACCCCATATGGCATTCAAACATACCAAAACATACTCAATTTAATCTCCTAACATCATCATTCATCATCCCATACAAATCCATCTAAACTTATTAATCTAAAGTATCAATTACATATCAAAAACATATAATTCATACACCATTTAATCCATACCATTTCATATCATGAGTATACTACATTCTTATCACCAAAACATATCATAAGGTCATTCACTTAGAATACACATACACCTATTAACCATCCTTTTAACACATCTAAAGCATATACCAAAATCATTCATCTTTAAACATATCACATGGCAAGAACTATACAACTCAAAATATATACCATAATCACTAGCTTATACATGCCATATTCAAATATATACATATTCTAAAAGTACCAAAATAAATAGCCGATAGTGTGATTGAGTCGCTGGCAATCCCTAGATTCGAGCTAGCTTTAAAGACACTGTAAAACAGAGAAACACTTCACTCAGTAAGCTTTTAAAGCTTAGTAAGTTCGTAATATAATACAATTAACTCAATGACTTAAAATCAATACACAAATTAAACCACCACATAGATTATTTCATAAGATTGCACAATTTCATCCATAGTCAATACTCACATAACCAACCAATCATCCACACCCAAAATCATGGACCACATAGGTTCCATACATACATTTGCCAACACTTAGTTATGAACATTATTGCTACTCAATGCTCGGTACCACATTTCGATCAATCTTCAGTAATAATTCGATTTAATTGCACACTTAGTGCCAATTTCTTAGCCAAAGTTTTAATATCATTGCACACTTAGTGCCTTTATATTAAACCGAAATTAACTCGGTATTGCACACACATTGCTATTCACCCCTGTCTCAATTCTAAATTCACACACTTAGTGCCACATTTCTCAATTCCACACATATAACATTTCTATTTCAATAACCACGTGTTCATTCATTTCATAACACATAGATATGAATTTAACAATTCGTATTATACCCGAACTTACCTTGGACGTCAAAGTAACAAAACGAGTAGATTAATCAAGCACTTTATCTTTGCCTCGATCTCGATCCAATTCCCTCTTTTCTTGATCAATACATATTCAAATTTAGCTTATTCAACCACCAATTCATTTAATTTAGTCCAAGCACACATATTTGGGGCATTTTACAAAATAGCCCTCATATTTTTACATTTCGACACTTTAGTCCCTATTTCATAAAATCATCAAATTCACATAATTTCACTTCACACATGCCTAGCCGAATTTTCCTTATACTCATACAAACCCACATATTTCATTTATTTTATGTTTTAGTCCTCCAATTTCTCATTTTCACAATTTAGCCCAAAATAGTCAAATTCATCAAAAATTCAAAGACAAAATATGTTAATCTATCACATATCTTTCATATTTCATCATTAACTATCACAAATCTCAAGCATTCATCAATGGCACATCTCAAAATCACCATCAAATTCTAAAATTAAGACATGGGCTAGCTAGAACACAAAGCAACGATCACAAAAACATAAAAATCACTCAAAATCGAGCTCAAAACATACCTTGATTGAGCTATATGTTAGCTAAACCCTTAAACTCTTTTTCTCTTCTTTTCCTTAGTAATTTCGGCAATAGAAGATGATAATGGCTTCCTTTTTCTTATTTGTTTTATTTATTATTCATTAATACTTAGTTTACCAAATTATCCCTTTTAATATAACATATAACACATGTATATTTAATGTCCTTAACCGTCCATGCATGCTTCAAATGGTGTAATTTCAATTTAAGGACTCCACATTTAATAAGTCATGTCAATCAAGCACTTTAATAACTAGCACACAGCTTTTGCATTTTATGCGATTAAGTCATTTTTCTCAATTCGGCACACAAACGATCAAATTTTCATACAGAATTTTCACACATGCTTAATCACACAATGTAAACATGAAAAATAATATTAAAATATTTTTTCGGCCTCGGATTTGTGGTCCCGAAACCACTATTCTGACTGGGTCTAAACCTGGCTGTTACAACCTTGATAAGTACGATTCAATTTCCATTCTATGTGACATCGCTAGATTCGGCCATAACGTCTAGGCCAGGTTTAAGGTGTTACAAAACAAGCATCTTTTCAAACCAAACATTGATTTTAAACTAAGATTTTAACAAATGCCAAAAAGCCAAAATTTTTAACATTTGGCATTTGGAGAAGAGCTTTTTAATAAAATTATCTTTTCATCTCTCCATTAAATCTTCTACTTACAAAATCATAAAATGAACATTTTATCTTTTCAAAATCACTTTTTGACAACAATAGTAAAGATTATCAAAATTTTCAAAAGTAGTTTTTCATGAGACGTTTCAAAAGCACTTTTCAACTTCTATGGTAAATTGACATTAAATTTTAGGGTTTAAGGGCATCAATTAGGGGTGAGCTTTCGATTTGAATCAAAAGTTAATCAAGTTGACAAGACCTATTTTATCATTCTAACTCGATTTGAAATTATTTCCAATCAAGTCAAGTCAAAATCAGTGAAATTATTCGAGTTAAATTAAAAAATTAAGCATGCCAAATTAAAATATAGTTACAGATGTAACTAATTCAATGATAGAGCACATAAATTTGAAATCATATATATATATGAAAACTTTTTCAAAGCAAAATAATATAAAAGATACAATAAACTTGAATCATTAATTATCTTATTTAGGTCTCAAAATTATTATTTTAAAAATTTTAAAATTTTAATTGCTATTATATATTCTTTAGATTTTTTTAAAAATTTATATTTTTTAAAAAATATAAATTTTAGAATTTTTTATAAATATTTTGAATATTAAAATTATTTTGAATTTTTTTGTAATTTTTGTTGAGAGAGAGATCAATTTGTTCATTTTCAAAATTGATAAGGACCAAAGGGGTATTTACACCAATATATTATTTGAATTATTCGAGTCATTTAAATTGTAAAATTTAACTCGACTCGAACCCAAAGCTCAAATTACTTATTTGAGTTAGCTCAAATAACCCTATTCGATTAATTTGAAATTGAATTATTTTTAATTTTTTTGAATCGAATTAAATTTTACTTAATTTTAGTACCAAATCATATTTTTACCATTTTTTTTATCACAACATTGATATATGTTTGCATACGTTAAAATTTTGGGAGTATTTAACGGGGACGAGGCCTTTGTCTATATTATGAGTAAATATATTAATATTTTATACAATTTTATGAGTAAATATACTGTAATTACTTTATAATTAATTAATGACATACAAAGGGGATGGATAACCCGATCACCGGCCGCATCAACTATTTAAAGAGTGTCCTCCATTCCCTTCCTCACAACACTCAAACTCCCCCCTAAACAAACATTTACATCCAAAAACCACACACAAAAAGAACAAAAAAATGGAAGTCAGCCACTTATCAAATGATCTTGAAGATGATGAATACATTGAGATGGAAGTCAGTTCATACTCTACCTTCTTCTGCAACTCCTCCTCCATAAGCTCACCACCTCCGCAGTTCCCCATCCCCATAGAGTTTGAGTTCCAAATGTCTTCTTCCATGGAAATCCAGCCCACTACTTCACCAGCTGACGAACTCTTTTACAAAGGCAAGCTTCTTCCACTTCACCTTCCTCCTCGTTTACAAATGGTCCAAAAACTCCTGAAAAACTCGACTTCCGTTTATGAAGACTTCTATGGGACTCCTTTAACGAGCACTCCATTTGAATCCTGCAATGTTTCTCCTTCTCAGTCGTGTCGGATTAGGCAAGAGTTGAATCCTGAGGAGTGTCTGTTTGAGTACTCAACTGAAGCTTTGAGTGGCCATTGCAACGATAAAAACCTCCGGAAAAAGTCCTCGTCGTCGGTCATCGGTTCGAAACTGAAGGCATATAGGGGTTATCTGAAATCTTTGTTTAGTAAATCAGGATGCTCCAGTGAATCATGTTCAGCAGCAAAAGTTGCTGATGAAGGATCCATCCTGAGAGCGAAAGAAAGGTTGGATCGATCCATGATGATGAAATCAACAAAGAAAGCTCCATTCGGACAAATTCGTCATAGGAGATCTTTGTCTTTGGCTATCAAACGACAACATTCGACGAACAAGTCTCCTTCTTCTTTTTCATCATCATCTGGTTCTTCTCCATCTCCAAACTCAAATGGTGTTCAGTATTTGCAGCTTCTTAAACGAAGCAGCAGCGTGAATGTTGAGATTGAGAGTCCAATTCAAGGAGCCATTGCGCATTGCAAGCAATCTCAGCAATTGATAAGGTCGAGAAAGACTGTTAGTGAAGTTGGACATGCAATATGGATATGACGTGATTCCAACACGATAGTACGGTGATGTACAACGAAACACGACCAATGACATCATTCAACATCTGTGTCAGGTTGGAATTTTTTTGATGTGTTCCTCATGTACCGGTAGGACACCGAACAAAAGAGGCTAAGGGACCGTTGCAGGGCTGAAATGAAAGAAAGTGATGAATTGAATTCATTAAAAAGAAAACCTTTTGGATGTTGAGATTTTAATCCAGGATTCAATTAAAAGGTAATCTCCTGTAGAAAGATCAAACAGTCAGATTTGACATCAAGAGTTTCGGTTGGAGCGAAAATGGTAACAACAACTTTAGTTCATTTATGCCACCATTAGTTAGTCGTTTAATACTATTAAAATATTTTTATTTAAAATATATGTATTACAATAGTTTTCTTTATTTTCATTTTATATAATTTCATTATTAGTTCGATCATATCTATTTCATTATTTCAGTGCACTCGAACATACATCTTCCTATATTAGTAACAATACTCATGTCAATCGAGATAAGACTCAAACGATTAAATATAAAATAAGGAATAATTAGTATAAATTAATTTAAACTTGAAATTAAAAGACAGAAAATAACATCTCTCCAAAATAAGCAAATAAATATATTTTTTCCCAAAAACAAGTTATATAATGACTAATGATTACTAATTGAAATTAACTTATTACTAACTTATATACTAAAATATAATAAAAAAAAATCACACTTAGCAAACACAGTGTTAGGGTTTTAATTCTTTTTGTCAACCATATTCATTGCAATTGATGGCAATAATATTTAAAGGTGATAAAAAAATAAAGTTATACTATGTAAGTTGAAGGCCTTAATCACCTATACAGTAAAATGTTAAAGCAGATATGGTTCAAACTATTGAAATTGGTAAATATCTGGCAATGGTGCCGGAGCACCATCTGCATCAGCTACCCTTAATGCATCAGCACTATCGGCACCAGCTAATCTTGGTGTCCGAGTCAGCCAGTCAGGCAAAGGCAAATTTAGAGGTGGTAGAAGTCGGATCCCCTAAAATTTATAAAATTGTCTTTAAGGTTTTTTAAATTTTAATTTTCTTTTATTTTAATATTATAATGTAGTGTCTAAAAAAGGAAAAATTTCTGTTTAGCCTCCTCAAAAATTTCAAATTTTGTTCTAATTTGATATCTTTTATAGAATTTATAATTTTTAATGATAAATTTAATAATATTTTAGTTTAATTTGGTATATTAATATAAAGTTGTATCTAAATATTAATTTGGTGAAAATAAAGTTTAATAGTTGCAATATCTGAATATAAATAATATTTAAATATTCATTAGGTAAAAAATAAATTAAATTTAAATAATTAGAATATCTAATACAAATTGAGCATTTAACTTATACTTTTTTCTAAATTTTGGTTTCAAATTTAAAAATACCTTGTTGAAAGTAAACCCAGCCAATGTGAGTTGGATCTACTTTAAACATATATATTATGGCCCTATTTGGCAATTAGTTGATAGTTGATTGCAGTGGCTGGTTTAACCAATTGTTTCTATTAACTGATTTGACCAACTGATTCTATTAATTGTTTATTTAAAAATGTTTGTTAAAATATACATCGGAAGGGGCTCTGCTCTTAAGTCTGAGTTATGGGCTATTTTAATTGGATTTGAAGTGGCTCAATTAAGGAACTATAGTAAGGTTAATTGTTGAAAGTGATTATTTGGATGCAATTGAGATGATATTGAGAAATTGTGTGAATATTCCTTCTATGACAATTATATGAAGGATTGATGAGGTAAGAAGAAAGTTACAAGAAATTAAGTTCCAATTTATTCCAAGAGAGGGTAATATGGTATTGGTAGCATATTGGTTTGCTAAATCAGGCTCGATTAATAACGTTGAACTTACTTTTTTTGAGTTTCCTAGCTTTCCTGTTAGGAAATCATTATTAGGAGATTAACATGGTGCATCACATGTAAGATTTATTTAATCTAAAGGTAGTTGGTTGCCTTCTTTCATTATAAAAAAAAAATTGTTTAGTAAAACTTAACTGATAGTTGAAAGTTGATATGTGTAAAATGACAAATAAGGGCCTGACACATTTTATTGTTAAGTATTTAATTGTTTATAATACTATAGTTTTTATTGGGTGAAATTATTGAAATAAAACATTATTGCTAAAGAATTAAAACATCCATTATGGAAATTAATTAGTTGCAAATATTAACATCCATTAAAACAAATTTCTTAAGCTCCTTATTTGCAAATATTAACCTTGTAGAAATTGATAAATCTTAATAGTGTATCAATATCATTGTAAACCATATTCTTAGTGATAATTATGTCATGTTCTTAGCATGTAAATTAGTGATAATTATGTCACACTTTAAATAAATTTGTCAAGTAGCATATTTCAATCAATATAAAGTTGCATAAGAAATCATTTTAAACAAATAAATTGAAAATAAATTAAGAGTACATAAATATTCAAGAAATATATACATGTGACAAAAGGAGTAATTTTTTAGCAAGCATGGTCAAATATATTATTCTATATATCTCATTCTCAAACAGATGTGAAAAAGGTTGTTCATCCCTGCGCTTTTTATTTGGAGGTTTTAGCTCAATAAGCTCTTGCAAACCTCCATTTATCAAACAATACAATTCGAGAGTTTAACTATCTAATCTTCCATTTGTGCTCAAATCAATTAAAAAGTTCAAAACTCTGTTTACCAAACACCCTTTATATAAATATTCCAATCCCCTTATCAGGCTTCTTCTTTGCGGACGGGCATGATGCTAGAACACCATGTGCACCACCTGAACTTATTGCCGCCAACCTATGATCACAAGCAGCATATAAAATAGCAAATTGAGAGCATTGAAGATACCATGATATTTTCCATTTGCTCAAATGTAAAGGTGGTAAATAAATATTGAGTTCCATCAATGATGTGGAAGCCGCCATGCTTTTCCAGTAAAATCATATAATAAAGCAAAAACATAATTATAATTTCAATTAGCTAATCATATGATGGCAGAAGTAATCATGACATTGATTCCATTAATCTACCTGTCTTCCTCTTTAAACCTAACCAAGTTGAGAAAAAGGAAACACAGTGTACAATAAACATGTATAAGTGAAGATCTTCCATGTGTAGACTAACAGCTTTTCAGGTGGCTGCTTTTCTTTACTTTAACTGTGTTTAATTTTATCAATCTATATAAACTAAACCCTAAAATTTTGATTAGATTAAACTCTAAACCCAAAGAAAAGCAAATGAAAAAGGCTAATTTGATGTTGGCTAACCGCTAAGGCTGCGATTTCCATGAATGTTTATTAGAAAGAAATTAAAAAAAAAAAAAAAGGCTGCTAAGCCTGATTTTTCCAAGAATGTATCTCACTTTGAAGATATATTAACGATGTTGTTTGTACAATTATTTCGTTAATGTAACAATATGGATGTAACCCTTTAATTATATTAAAAGACTTAAGACTTGGACCCAAATGATTTAATGAAAAGGTAAATTATACCTAAGTTCACGAAATTATTAATAAGTTTATATTTTGATCACTTAATTTCAAAAAGTTACAAAATAGTTGTTAAACTATTCGAAAGTTTTCAGTTAGGTCATTAAATTGTTAAAATCGCTGTTATATTACATTCTCTATTCGCACTGTCTGTACTAATTGAAAGCTCTCCCTTCTCTTCTCTTCTCTTCTCTAGTTCAATTTTTTCAAGAAATAACTTTTAACGTCAAGAATCTCGTCAAGAATCTCGAACTAAAATCTAAATAAATTTCTTCTCTGATCTCTAACATTAACCATTAGATTACTTGGATCTAAAGTATGTTCTTATACTCGTTGATGGGTATTGGTCCACATGTATCAATTATCAAATTGTTACTTGGAGCTCGCTAGTCGAACTTTTAAGAAAACAAATATAACCATCCAGTTACTTAAATAAAAAATTCAAATAGTTCAATGATCATTTTATAACTTTTAAAAGTTAAATAATTAAAACATAAACTTATTAATAATCTAATGATTTTGGATGAAGTTTACCCTTAATGAAAATTGAACTTAATTAAGAACATTGAACTTGTGGACTTGAATCTACTGGCTTTAATAATCCATTGGGCTGGAAAGCAAACTGTGCCTTAGGCTCATTAATTGGGTTAGGATGAAAAGGCCCCATAATTTTTATTTCAAAACACAATAACAAGTCAACATTCTGGTATTCACAATCAAATTTTATTATTCATTCCTGATTATCCCTTAAGATGAAGTGGCCATGGTTTTATGTCAACTTAGACATAAGATGAGGTTTGCAAATTGTTGGAATTCCTAAAGTGATGCATTTTCGAAAAGTTTGTATATTTTTTTTATTGATCAACAATAATTACAATATCAAACAATCTCGCCTAGATATGTTTACGAGTAAGATAATTGTTTTTCAACATTGTTGCATCTTTTTTTAGAAGATGATTGAGTCCTCTCGTCTTTTGTTCTATTCTCAAGTCCCTGAACTTATAAAGTCTCGTTTTTATGGTGGGCCAATTTGTTAACATATCACTAAGCCATTTTTTACTAACATAATGACACCAAGCCCTTATTGCAGCCCGCGCCACCGAATCAATAATTTTATTTTTAATACAAAAAATTAAAAATTGGTTTCCCTTACTTGCTGCATCAAAAACTAAATCATAAGTTTCTAATAAAAAAACAAGCGGTTCTAGTCAGATTTATTTTCTCTTGCATTTTAATAATGTTATTTTTAAGATTTGAACTGTATTATTAAAAATACAATATATTTTACTACTTTCGATACTTGTTAGTGACGTTAGAAATAAAGTTGATAGGTGATAATATGTCATAAGTTCCTATACTCTTTATAATTTTAGAATTTAGTCTCTATACTTTTATTTTTAAAAACTTAGTTGCTCTTCTTTTCAAATTTCAAAACTAAGATCCAATTATTAATCTGTTAAATTTTTTGGTTAAATTTTTCGATGTTACATTTTAAAATTAAAAAATACTTATTTAGTAGTAATGTAACTACAAAATGATATTGCAATAAACTTAAATTTAATAAAATTAACAACTGAAGCTGAATTTTAAAATCTAAAAATTAAAAGACTAAATTTATAATGATAAAAATATAAAATTAAAATTTATAAAAAGCATAAGAAATAATTTTATTATAGCATATTTTAACCGTGTTGATATTGGAGACTTCTATTTTGCCATAATGTGTATTAGACTGTGTTTGTTGATTTACGTATAGACTATTTTAGAAGTGTACAAAACTATTGAAATCTTTAATTTATAATATTAAAATGTAAATAGATGAGATAAATTTTACTTATGAAATTAACAAGTTTCACCCTTAAATATATCAAATAATATTTTAAAAGTTATCTGGTTTTAAGGAAATTTATTTGTTTTTGTTAAACATCTTAAAGCACAAGCTATATCTATGTTATCTATATTATTAATAAAATCTTTAATTGAGTTGGTATCACGGATTGATGCGTCGTTGAAAGCATTAAAAATATCATATTCCCTGCAAAATAATGAAAAAAGAACAGTAAAGGGAAAGTAGGGTCGAATCTTCAGGGACCGGATTGATAAAATGTAACACCCTTATCTATATATGTCGCTAGAGAAGAATTATGAAGCATTTCCAATTTAAAATCCAACTCAAAATAATTTCTAACAAACACGTCCATTAACAAATTATTGAGTAATTTATTACTAAGAAGATACATCTATTCCATTTGTATCCAAATATAAATATATGTCAATAGATTAATCACCAACATTTCTAGAGACAAATATGTGCATACTTCACTTATTTTATCAATCCAACTAGTCTGTGTTCTACACCAAATATGCGCATGAATTGAGGCTGTACAAACATCACATAATTTCTCATACATATATGTGACTATGGCTACTAGCTTGCCATTTCACTTTATTTAAACTATGCTTCCCTTATTACATCACTAGATGCCATATAACAATTTGGATCAACATTTCATTCAATTACCTTTAGCAAAAGTATAAGCCTTAATTCATTCAACCTGACTTTCTACAATTTACATACAAAACATAGACATGATACTTTCATTCAATTCAAACATAAAGGCCGAATTCACCCAAGAACATAACACCATAATTTAGCCAAAATCTTATGGCGCAATTTACATTTAATCTATCAAAACTCATTCCTATGGTATCTTAGCCTATACATGCCATAACATTGTAATTTTGACATTTCATAAGTATACCCAAAAGAAGTGATAATGTGATGAGCTTCCAAGAGGATCTTCGAGCACAGGCCGAACTTCTTAAAGTGACAACTACAAGTACAAAACAAACAAAGGCAAGGTAAGCTCCCATGGCTTAGTATGATTAAGCAATTTCATACATATATATAATATACCTATACCATCCATCCTATTTAAACTTAACAAATATGATATCTATATTTTTCCTCACTTTTAAAATAAGAAACTTGAAGCGACTTACCCATCATGCGCATTCATCATAACTTCTAATTCATAGTTGATAAAATTTTCTATTGAATTTCTTACCTGTACGATTGTTAATACAATTTAGTAACGTATCGCTCACATAGAGCCGTTACTTAACTTCCCATAACGTATCGCTCACATAGAGCCGTTACTTAACTTTCCTGTAACGTATCGCTCACACAGAGCCGTTACTTAACTTTCCGTAACGTATCGCTCACACAGAGCCGTTACTTAACTTTCCGTAACGTATCGCTCACATAGAGCCGTTACTTAACTTCCCGTAACGTATCGCTCGCATAGAGCCGTTACTTATTCATTCACACAATTAGTACTTAACATAACTAATCATTCGTTCCAACACAGAACTCAATACCCAAATCAATTTATCACATTTTTCCCGCCATGGACATAGTCATAAATAATCGACATGCACACTTTAACTATTCAATTCCATACCAATTCGGACTAAGCAATACTATATAACTTTCCAAACTTTCTTTAGGCATATTACATTCATTTAATTCATTATTTGCATTATCCAAAGATATCAACATCACATGACTACACACTTGTGCCCTTTCTTTAACAAACAATAATTCACACATTCGGCTAATAACACCAAAGTCATACAATCATTCGGTTATACTCCTTTTTGTACCCTTACTAATATTCAAGCTAAGCACACAATAAGGTATAAAAATTTCATTTAGATCAATTGCTTAAATCATACCTCCAAAAGCGACGATTCAAGGCTTTTCCCAGCTATTCGTTTAGTTTCGCTTTCCCCCGTTCCTTTTCCAAATCTTTCCGTCCTTGATCTAAAATAGTTTCAAAAGAGCTCATTCCAATAAGGTTTCATTCATTCTAGCTCAAAATACACAATTGGAAAATTTTCCAATTTCCCAATCATTTGAAAATATAACAAATTTATACTTTATTAAACCAAAGCCGAATGCTTCTTTTTCTTATTCAAGTCATCATATATTCTTAAATCCTATCATAACATATAATTCTTAAATTACCATTATGTCCCCACAATTTTAACCTTTTTGCAATTTAATTCCCAAAGCAAAGAACACTCAATTCATATAAAATTTGAATTTATTACATGAGGGCGAATCTTCCTCTTCACTATACTAGACTAAACAAACCGTATGTTTAGCATTTAGACCTTCATTCATAAAATTTTCTTATAAGCTAAACCATCACTCATCCATTTCATATAAATTTTCATACTCAAACATGTTGATTCCTAACCTATGTTTAACATTCTATCATCAAACAAAAGAAAATCAAAACATCCTCCCATGGTAGAACCTAGATCATGGTGAATGTTCCAAAATCTTCACATGGGCTTGATAGTGTTCAAGATGACTAGCTTAAAAGTGATAAAATTTACAAAGAACCAAGCTTAATTCTTACCTCAATTTGACATGAAATGGCGAATGAAACAAAGATTTTAGCTTCCTTTTTCTTTATGTTTTCGTGAAGAAGAAGATGGAGAGAAAGAGATAATAAAATTTTTCTTTTCTTATTTACTAATATCAATGAATAAATTATCATCCCATTAACTTAATATAATTATAAAATAAACAAATTTTAATGATTTCTCATCATGTTGCCGTCCACTAGCATTATTTTAGGGCAACTTGACATGCAAGTCCCTTAATTCAAGCAACAATTAAATTTAGTCACCCCTTTATAATGACTAACTATTTCACTAATTATGCAATTTAATCCTTTCATCTAAATTAGTCACTCAAACACACAAATTAATATATAATAATTTAACACATGCTTGACCATATAACATAAATATCAACTTAATAATTAAAATACTTTTCTAATTCAGATTCGTGGTCCCGAAACCATCGTTTCGATTTGAGTCGTAATTGGGCTGTTACAACTCCCCCCTCCTTAAGAGAAATTTTCGTCCCCGAAAATCTTACCGACGAATAAGTCTGGTCTTGTTCTTTCATTGATTCCTCTGTCTCCCAGGTTGCTTCCTCGACTCCGTGCTTACACCATAACACTTTAACCAACGGTATCTTTTTATGTCGCAGTTATTTCACTTCACGAGTCAAGATACTGAATTGGTTCCTCCTCATCGTTAAATTTGGTGGATTTCAATTTCGAATGATGATCACATGAGAAGGGTCGATCGGTATCGTTGAAGCATCGATATGTGAAAGACATTGTGAATTTTGTCCAACTCGAAGGTAACCTAAGTTTATACGCTACGGTCCAATCCGCTCAATAATTTCATACGGCCCAATGAATCGCGGACTCGACTTCCCTTTCGACCAAATCTCATTAGCTTTTTCCACGGCGATACTTTTAGGAACACTCGATCACCTATCCGAAACTCAATGTCCTTGCGTTTTAAATCAAGATAAGACTTGACGATCCGATGCCGCTTTCAAACTATCACGAATTATTGCCACTTTCGCTCGGTTTCTTTAACCAAATCGACCCCATGGATCTTATTTTCCCCTAATTCGGTCCAGTACAACGGAGTACGAAACTTATGACCATACAAGGCTTCATAAGGTGCCATTTTGATGCTCGATTGGAAGCTGTTGTTATAAGCAAATTCGATCAGAGACAAATATCGATCCCACGTACCCTCAAATTCAAGAATGCAACATCTTAACATGTCCTCAAGTATTTGAATAATACGCTCAGATTGTCCATCCGACTGAGGGTGAAAAGCGGTACTAAAGTGTAGTTTAGTACCCAAAGCATCTTGTAACTTCTTCCAAAACCGCGAGGTAAACCTTGGGTCTCTATCAGAAATAATAGAAAGGGGTACCCCGTGCAATCGTACGATCTGAGATACATACAATTCGGCCAATTTATCAAGTGAGAAATCCATACGCACGGGGATGAAATGAGCCGATTTTGTCAATCTATCCACAATAACCCAGATCGAATCTTTCTTGCTCGGCGTCAAAGGCAATCCCGACACAAAATCCATGGTGACTCGGTCTCATTTCCACTCAGGTATCAAAATCGGTTGAAGAAGTCCCGATGGTGCTTGATGCTCAGCTTTCACTTGTTGACATATCAAACACTTCGATACATAGTCCGAGATGTCTCATTTCATACCGTGCCACCAATAATGTTGTTTCAAGTCGTTATACATCTTTGTACTACCCGGGTGAACCGTTAATCTACCATTATGAGCCTCATCACAAATTATTCGAATTAAATCGACTTTCTTAGGTATACACATTCGATTCTTGAACTGTAAACATCCCTCAGCATCTATTCGAAAATCTGAATTCACCTCAGAATTACTACGACTCCTTTTTGCATTTAAATCATCATCAAGCTCCTGGGCTTCTGGATCTGTGACACAAATGACGGTCTCGCCTTTAATTACGTAATGATCACCCCATCATCGCTTATAGCTAAATCGGCGTTCATTGCGAAGAGCAAATAATGATTTGCGACTAAGTGCATCGGCTACCACATTAGCCTTTCCGGGTGATAATCGATCACGAGTTCATAGTCTTTCAATAATTCTAACCATCGCCATTGCCTCTCGATTTAGATCCTTTTGTGTCATTAAATACTTTAGACTTTTGTGATCCGAATAGATATGGCATCTTTCACCAAAAGGTAGTGACGCCATATCTTCAAAGCGAAGACTATGGCAGCCAATTCAAGGTCATGTGTTGGATAGTTCCTCTCGTGCGGTTTTAATTGTCTCGAGGCATAAGCTATCACTTTGCCCTCCTGCATCAATACACATCCGAGCCCATTAAGTGAGGCATCACTATAGATAATGAATTCCTTTCCCGACTCTAGCTGAACGAGCACTGGAGCTTCCGTTAATATGGCCTTCAATTGATCGAAACTTTTTTGACACCTATCAGTCCATTCAAATTTTACATCTTTCTGTAGAAGTTTTGTCATTGGAGTTGCTATCATCGAGAAGCCTTTCACAAAACGTCTGTAATATCCAAAGAAGTCCCGAAAGCTACGAACCTCGAAACATTCCGCGGAGGTTTCCAATCAAGTATGGTGATATTTTACTTGGGTCAACCCGATAATGGAGGTGAAATGACATGCCCCAAAAGCTAACTTCTTTCATCCAAAACTCACATTTACTAAATTTTGCGTACAATTTCTCTTCCCGCAAAATCTGTAACACTAGCCTCAAATGTTCAACGTGCTCAGTTTCATTACGCGAATAGATCAATATATCATCTATAAATACGACCACAAACTGATTTAGATACGGTTTGAAGACACGATTCATCAAATCCATGAATACTGCCGGGGCATTAGTGAGCCCAAACGGCATCACCAAAAATTCATAATGACCGTATCTCGTCCGAAAGGCAGTCTTCGGCACATCGGCTTCCCTAACCCGTAACTGATAATAACCCGACCTCAAGTCAATTTTTGAAAACACCAGGCTCCTTTCAGCTGATCAAATAAATCGTCTATACGAGGCAATGAATATTTATTCTTAATTGTCACCTTATTGAGTTGTCGATAATCGATACACATTCTTAATGTTCCGTCTTTCTTCTTCACAAATAGAACGGACGTACCCCAAGGAGAGAAACTCGGTCGGGCAAAACCTCTATCTGTCAATTCTTGCAACTGAGCCTTCAATTCTTTTAATTTCGTAAGTGCCATTCTATATGGAGCTATCGAGATTGGAGTGGTCCCTGACACTAACTCAATGCCAACCTCTACCTTCCAGATAGGTGGCAATCCCGGTAATTCCTCCGGAAACACATCTGAATATTCGCTAACAACTGGCACAGATTCGATATTCTTTTCAGTTATCTTGCTATCAATCACATAAGCAAGATAAGCTTCACCACCCTTTCTCAAAAACTTCTGAGCCAACATCGACGATATCACTTTAGGTAGTCCGATTAAGTCCGCAGACTCAATCCGGATTATATCATTATTTTGGCATCTCACCTCAATAGTCTTTCGTCTACAATTTACCACTGCATCATACATTGTTAACCAATCCATACCGAGAATAATGTCAAACTCGTCGAACGGTAACAACATCAGATCAGTCGAGAAACACATATCTCGAATCATCAATGGACAGTTTTTACACACTTTATTGATTAACACACATTTACCCAGAGGACTTGAAACCCGAACCACAACATTGGTAGACTCGATAGGCAAATTTTTACTAGATACCAATGTTTCACACACATATGAATGAGTTGAGCCGGGGTCAATCAAAGCAATCACATTAGTATCAAAGAGAAGGAAAGTACCAGTAATAACATCTGGGGACGAGGCCTCCTCTCTAGTACGGATTATGTAAGCCCTAGCTGGTACCACGCATCCGATCGAACAATCACGTCTGAAACTCCCTCCGAGTACCGCCTCTACCACCCCAAAACGAGATGATCTACCTCGAGCTATATTGCCACTCGGTCTCGCACTCAGACTGCACACCTCTCAAAGATTCTCCGGACAATCTCGTATAAAGTGGTCTTGGGAGCCGCACTTATAACAAAAGTAGAAATAGATTTACCCCAACACTCCCCATGATGTCGCTCGCGCATTGCGGCACTCAGTTTACCCGATCTCTCATTACCCACGCTATAATCGATGTGGCCGAGAACTCACTGGCGGTCGTTCTCTAATAGAAATCCCGGCGTTAGGCTTGAATCGTCCACCGTCATTCTTAAACTTTTTCATAGGCATCTGTGAAAGTTTGCTTGTCATCCTCTTTCAAATGTCTTTGGATTCAGACTCAGCTTTCTGCTTTTCCTTTCCCAATTCTTCAGCTTTACAAGCTCGTTCAACCAGCACTACGAACTCATCAATTCCCAAAATAGCGACCAAAAGTTTTATATTCTCATTTAAGCCATCTTCAAATCTCCGGCACATAATAGCTTCCGATGAAACACACTCTCGAGCATAGCGACTAAGTCGCACAAATTTGCGTTCATACTCAGATACAGTCATTTGGCCCTGTTTGAGCTCGAGGAACTCTTTGCGTTTAGAATCAATAAAGCGCTGGCTTATATATTTCTTGTGGAATTCCACTTGAAAGAACTCCCAGGTAACTTTCTCTTTAGGGACAACCGACACTAGCGTGTTCCACCAGTAGTACGCAGAATCCCGCAGTAGTGATATAACACACTTCAAACACTCGTCGGGGGTACAAGACAGCTCATCGAATACTCGAATAGTGTTATCGAGTCAAAATTTGGCTCGCTTCGCGTCGTCATCATCCTCGGCTCTAAACTCTTGAGCCCCATGCTTCTTAATACGATCAATCGGGGGTTTAGTTATTCGATCAAGACCGATCCTTTGGAGGTACCACCGGTGTTATCGGAGGTCCAAATGGGTGGTTCGTAAGTAGTGGCTAAACCAATCATTCATCATATTTTGGAAAGCTTGTTTTACCCTTTCATCCAAGCCACTCATGGTGGGTCGAGGTTCGTCCGACGCAGTTCCTTGGGCGAGGCAGCGCCACACTCTCGACATCATCCGCCAATGCTTGCTCGGGATCCGGTTCCATTCTTGAATGAAGGAAACAAATAGGTTTCACTGTCAAAAGTCATCACATTATCTTATCACAAAACATGGCATGTATAGCTAGACTCTTACGCGCTACGTTAGTCCAAGAACCGACTAAATCGTAGCTCTGATACCAATAAAATGTAACACCCTTATCTATATATATCGCTAGAGAAGAATTATGAAGCATTTCCAATTTAAAATCCAACTCAGGATAATTTCTAATACACACGTCCATTAACAAATTATTGAGTAATTTATTACTAAGAAGATACATCTATTCCATTTGTATCCAAATATAAATATATGTCAATAGATTAATCACCAACATTTTTAGAGACAAATATGTGCATACTTCACTTATTTTATCAATCCAACTAGTCTATGTTCTACACCAAATATGCGCATGAATTAAGGCTGTACAAACATCACATAATTTCTCATACATATATGTGACTATGGCTACTAGCTTGCCATTTCACTTTATTTAAACTATGCTTCCCTTATTACATCACTAGATGCCATATAACAATTTGGATCAACATTTCATTCAATTACCTTTAGCAAAAGTATAAGCCTTAATTTATTCAACCTGACTTTCTACAATTTACATACAAAACATAGACATGATACTTTCATTCAATTCAAACATAAAGGCCGAATTCAACCAAGAACATAACACCATAATTTACGAATGCTCGTTCTTGAAATCTTGGACAATTTCTTGACTAAGAAAACTTGTGTTCCTGGAAAAATAAAAAAAAAAAATAGAATTAATAATTTTGATCTGGAAATGAAAATAAAATAAAATAAAAACAGAATTGAGAAGTCGAATTGGAATTGCAAAAATTAAAAATAGGAAATAGAGTTGAGATAAAGAAATTCTTATGGGGAGATTCCAGCCTCCGGTTGCTTCGATCCGCCTTGGGTTCAATCCTTGGCTTTTAGATGATCCTTCTCAATCCGAATAAGCCAGTTATAGTGGAAGAGGACGCCTACAACCACCAGCTCCAAGGATATAGACTGCGATTTGTGGAACCTAACTCTAGCCAACAATCGCTCTTATGGGATCATCTTATGCTAGATCAATGTTTCCCAATGGCGAATCCCACGCCATTTTGTCTATTGACCTCGCCAACCTCTGACGTAGTAAGCTAACGAACCGACTGTGCAACCTTCTCAAAATATACAAAGCGGTTGTGCCTTGCACACGTTGAAAAGATTACTTCTTAAGGTACATGGACAGAAGCGTCAGCCCCGTAATGCAGAGAAACGATGAATACCCTGTTGAGAAAGCTAAGTACGGATTCTAAACCTCAAGAACCCTTTTTGGGGATTTTAGACAACCTTTGGCTAGATGGGTTTTAGTGGCTCATGGTTGTGGTGGAAAAGAAAATAAATATATAACAAAAATAGAGATTTTATTAAAAGGAAATATGAAAATAACAAAAGATTTTTGAGGAGAGAGTTTACAGAAAAAGGAAGAACATTAATTTTAGTCACCTCATCCCCTATTTATAGTGCTAAGATAGATAGACTAGTCCTACTTAAATTACTAAAGATAATTACAAATAATTAAAGATAAATAAAGAAATTAAATAATCCTTAATAATTATCCTAATATTAATTATCCCAATATAATTAAATTGAGTTTGATAGAATAAAATCTCTTCTTTTTGCATTTCAACCCTTGTGTCCTCCATGCTTGCACTTTTGGCACCAACTTTTTCCTGTGTCGTACATTAGCCCATTTTATCTCTAAATTCACGCTTTTGGCCCTTAATTTCACTTTTGTTTCCAATTTAGTCCCTACAAGATAAAAGACCATAAATAACCCAAATTAGTAGAATCATACTCAAAATAAATATGCAATTAGCACATAAAAATATGACGTTCTAGAGTATTATCAAATTCCCCCTACTTAGCCCATGCTTGCCCTCAAGAATGGTTCCTATCCACTGTAAAAATTAGATCCTGAAAGAAATTCTACTCCAAAGTTTTATAAACATTAGTCAAAAACGCATATGAAAAATAAAGAGAACTTCTAAGCTTGCTTTAAGTAAAACAGAAAAAATATTCTAATTAATACACATAAAAATTAAAATCATCTTGAATTTTTTCATGGTTTTTAGGTAAATTACCAAACCTACCAAGACACTCTATTTATTTCCTCTTTTAGTCCCCAACTGCAATTTTATTAGTACTATTATTTTTTTTATTTTTTTGAACATTAAATTCTTTTTTTTCGTTCTTTTATTTTTTTCTTTTTCTTTTATTATCATTATTATTTATTTACTTAGGAATATATTGAGCCTTTTGACGCGAAGAGAGATGACAACCCAAGCACCCTACCCCGGTTACTTAGCCCAACAAACTCCTAAAAATTATTTATTTTCGATTAACGGAGTTTTACCCATCATGTCACACAACCTTTTGACGCGAAGTAGAATGACAACCCAAGCACCCTACCCCGGTTACTTAGTCAGTCACATTCTGAGCCGTACTCATAACCTTGGTTAGCGGAGTTTTACCTATCACGTCACACAACCTTTTGACGTGAAGTAGAATGACAACCCAAACACCCTACCCCGGTTACTCAGACAGTCACGTTCTAAGCTGCACTCATAACCTTGGAATCATTTATTAAATAAAATTTACACGAAATTTTAATTTTAAGAGGACCTAAGAGAAATAATCAAGTGTCAAAAATAAGTTTTAGAACACCTAATAGACATGAACATAATTTAGGCATGCAAATGTATTAGTGTCCACTTGATATTAAACTTGATCAATTTTACGAAAAGTAAGATAGAGTTAACTTATTAATCATAATTATTTTTAGTCTAATAAAAATAAAACAGTGGAGATAAAATTGAACAGACAGAATCATAACTAACTCAGTAGCCAACAATCATGCATGTAGGTCAAACAGGGGCAAGTCGTGGTCAAATTCTTGGGCATGAAAAGCGACAGAATATTCTTAAAAAAAATATGGATAAAATGGAGCCTCAAGCAGCAAACATAAGTCACATCAGCAGACGACAGTAATACGAAAAGTACCTCCCCCTACTTAAAACACATTGTCCTCAATGTGGACGCAAAAGAAATAAATAGGTAGAAAAGTTTAGAAAAACTCCCCGTTAGTTACTGTCGACTGCAGAGGATGGCAAGGAGTTCGATTAGTTGCTGGTCAAAAGTGTTAAGTCGAGCCTCAATGCACTCCAAGCGTTGTTCAACAGTAGGAGGGTTTGGGCTTGAGTGGGTGTTGGTGCGTCATTTTGATTTCGCTGTCGAAAGACTCGTTCGGATGGTGTGGAACGAACACTAGGAGGGACAAAGCGGAAGGATGACGGAGTGCCAAGAAGTAGCCCCATTGAGTCGAGGCATCGAGCATCTAAAGGATCGGCTTGACAAGCAACATGTAAGTCTGAAATAGGGGCGTTAGAGCCATGCAGAGAAAATAACAGTTGTGTAATAAGAGAACCTAAAATTAGAGGGCGCTTAGCTTTGATAACATGCTCAAATTAAAGTGCAAACCAATACCCCAAATTAACCAGACGACTGATATACATACACCATAAAAAGAATAATTTCATCTTTGAGACTGTGGCCGGAGCATCTCGACGGCCTGAGAAATTGTAAGCTAAATAACGGTGTATGTAACATAAGGCAAAGTCACGAAACCACAAATCCTTTGATGTTTTTGAGCTATACATGGATTCAGCATTATTAGTTAGCAAAGCAAAGGCCTCGACAGCCTTAAAATCAGTAGGAAATGTACGTAAACTGTTTTAAAAATCTGGAGGTATAACATACTCTTCAGTTACGAAAGATAAAGCAATATTAAATTCAATAAGAGATAAGCTATGCATGGTACCTAATAACCTAAACTTGAAAACATCCGGTGTATCTAACGCAATGTTACCGTGCCGATGAAATTGAAAAGTAGAATAAAATTCTAAAACAAGTTCATAATTGGCAGAATGAGGCACATCAAAATTTCTAACCCAGCCAATATTCTTGAAATAATCTGTAACAGTAGTTTCAATATGCAAGGCAGCCAAAACAGGTATCGACAGACATTTACAAGGTATTATCGTTTTATTTCGAAGAAAATCATACCTGTTTCGATCAATATCGGAAGTAAAAGTAAGGTTACCGTGCAAATGGGCCTCCAGGGGTAAGACATTGACGCGAGAACGATAGGTTTGGCCCCGAGAAGGCATCGGGCGGTGCTCGTTAGTCGGTGTCGAGTAGTCGACATGTTAGTTTGAGGAGGAGCCCGAAGTCGCGGGCCGCACGTCGGGGTTGACGACGACGAGGTCCATACTGTGACTCGGATGTCGTATCGCATTGCGGTGTTGGGCTAGGTTCCGTTGGCGGTAGTGGAGGAAAGAGTAGGAGGCGATTGGCACGTGATGGGGCAGAGAGTGACGGTTTGTGGTCCTTGAGTGGAGAAGAGGATGGTAGGGGTGTCGACGACACGTTTGTAGGCGCCGCGGTCGGACTGCTTGAGCGTGAGGAGGATGACGGAGAGGGTACGACAATTTGGGCGGTAGTCATGGAGGAAGAAGAGGAATGGGAGGAAGAATGAGAGTTAGTTGGGGTTGGAGAGGAGATTTGCAGTGATGAGGAAGAAGAGGAAGGGGGAATGTCGGTTAAATCGATGGCTTAGGGCGCGGAGAGGCGACAGCGGTGCGAGTTAACGATGAATGTAGGTTCAGCGGCAACGCAGCTTCATGTTTGCACCATTGTGAACGGCCGATGGTGAGCGTTGAAGGGCAAATGGCGAACGGCGAACAACGAAGGTTAAGGGGGGATGATTTCTGCGGCAAGGGAGTGGGGTGAAAGGAATGGGAAATATTTTTAGGTTTTGGGTGTTTTATTTGGCTGAATAGGGATATTTAGTTGCAGGCTTAGGAGGTTCTAAGGTTGGAATAGAATCTGAAATAGGGGCTGTTTGGTACCGTAGATAGTGCTGTTTGGCTTTATTTTTCTGACTTTTCTCCTTTTTCTTCTTATTTTCGCTCCGTTTTACCTAGATGTAAAAGAGAAATTTATTAATATTTAAACAAAATAAAATAAAATAAATTTAAAAGGAAAATAAAAGTAAATAATAACAAAAATAGAAATAAATAGTAAAAGAAAAATAAAGATTGGGTTGCCTCACAACAAGTGCTTGTTTAACGTCATTAGCTCGACGATTTAAATGGTTCTACGGTGGCTCCAAATAAAATTTTCAATTGAGTGAGCTTGAAAATTCTCGTAAAACGGCTTCAACCGCTGGCCATTGACTATGAATCACTTCCCTGATTCTTCACCTTCTATTTCAATCGCACCATGAGAGAATACTTAGTAACAACGAAAAGACCTTGCCATCGTGATCGAAGCTTACCTGGAAATAATTTCAACACAGAGTTATAAAGTAAAACTCTTTGTCCTACCGAAAAATACTTCTGAATGCTTTTCTTATCATGAAACAACTTGGTCTTGTCTTTATAAATACAAGCATTCTCGTAAGCCTCGTTGTGGATTTCCTCCAATTCTTAGATATCTAACTTCATTGCCTTTCCTGCAGGGTCTAACTCCATATTACATTGTCGAACCTCCTAATATGCTTTATGCTCTAATTCTACCGGAAAATGGCAAGCTTTGCCAAAAATAAGCCTATACGGAGTCATTTCAATTGGTCCTTTGTATGCCGTTCGATAAGCCCACAGTGCGTCATTAAGCCGAAGACTCCAATCTTTTCGGTTGGGCCGAGCTGTCTTCTTCAAAATAGTTTTTATCTCCCTATTTGAGACTTCGGATTGTCTGTTTGTTTGGGGATGGTATGCCGTAGCTATACAGTGATAAACTCCATATTTCGACAGTAGTGCCTCCATGATTTTATTGCAAAAGTGGGTGCCACGATCACTGATTAGGGCTCGAGGTGTGCCAAACCTAGAAAAAATAGTTCGTTTTAGAAACTCCACAACAGTCTTGGCATTATCATTGCAAGTAAGCTTACTTCTATCCATTTAGAAACATAGTCCACCTCGAGAATTATATATACATTGCTAAATGAAGAAATAAATAGGCCTATAAAAATCGATGCCCCAAATGTCAAAGATTTCACATACATGAATCGGGGATAGGGGCATCTGATTTCGTTTAGTGATGTTACCTGTATGTTGGCATCTATCGTAAGACTTACAGAAGTTATATGCACCTAGAAAAATTGTGGGCCAATATAGCGCTCATTCTAACACCTTATGAGTAGTTCTTTTAGGGCCAAAGTGTCTTCCGCAAGCTTCAGCATGACAAAAATTTAGGATAGAAGTTACCTCAGTTTCTGGAACACATCATCATATTATCTAGTCTAAACAGTGTTTCCACAAGTATGGGTTGTCCCAAATTTAATATCAAGCTTCTTGTCTAAGCTTGCCCCTTACGGAACGAGCTAACTCAGTGGGTAACGAGCCTGTGGCTATAAAGTTTACCATATCTGCATACCATGGGAGACGTGCCTTGGTCGAGAATAGGCTTTCATCAGGGAATTCTTCCTTAATAGGGACGTCTTCAAAAGGCACTTTTATTCTGCTCAAATGGTCAGCCACTAAATTCTCGCATCCTCTTTTGTCTCGAATTTCAACGTCAAACTCTTGGAGTAATAAAATCCACCTGATGAGCCTCGATTTTGCTTCCTTCTTTGCAATCAAGTACCCGAGTGCTGCATGATCAGAGAAAATAATCATTTTAGATCCCAATAAATAAGGTCAAAATTTGTCTAAAGCAAATACAACGGCTAAAAGTTCTTTCTCTATAATGGTGTAGTTGCTCTGTGACGCATCTAGGGTTTTCGAAGCATAGCAAATGACATGGGGTTCCTTGTCTATCCTTTGCCCTAATACAGCCCCTACACTGCGTTCGCTTGCGTCGCACATGATTTCAAACGGGTACTTCTAATTCGGCGGTTGCACTATAGGAGCGGAAACCAATTTCTGCTTGAGTGTATCAAAAGCCTCCTTACACTTTTGGCCGAACTCAAACTTCTTGTCTTTCTGCAACAACTCACACAGTAGTTCTGCTACTTTCGAGAAGTTCTTTATAAAGCGCCTGTAGAACCCTGCATGGCCAAGAAAAGAACGAATTTCCCTCACAGTAGAGGGGTAAGGCAAAGAATTTATAATGTCAATTTTGGCCTTATCTACCTCAATTCCCTTAGAAGAGACTATGTGACCTAGAATTAAACCATTGTCTACCATAAAATGACACTTTTCATAATTTAAGACAAGATTGAATTCTATGCACCAACTCAAAATTATCGTTAGGTTTCTAAGGCATTCATCAAAATAATTTCCATAAACAGTAAAATCGTCCATAAAAACTTCGATAATTTTTTCCACATATTTAGAAAATATATTTATCATGCATCTCTGGAAAGTGGTTTGCATATTACAAAGACCAAACGGCATCCTCCTATACACAAATGTACCAAATGGGCACGTAAAAGTGGTCTTCTCTTGGTCCTCTGGCTTGACCGGTATTTGGAAAAAACTTGAGTATCCATCAAGACAGCAAATGTGAGTTTTTCCAGCTAACCTTTCAAGCATTTGATCAATAAAGGGAAGAGGGAAATGATCTTTTCTAGTGTAAGAGTTCAACTTCCTGTAATCAATGCAGACACGCCACCCATTTTGTACTCGGGTCGGCACCAAGTCACCTTCAGCATTTTCTTTATTGTCACGCCCATTTTCTTGGGCACGACTTGCACTGGACTTACCCATCTGCTATCTGAAATGGGGTAGGTTACGTCAACATCTAAAAGCTTGATTATTTCCTTTTTTACTACATCCATCATATTCGAATTTAGTCGTCTTTGGTGCCTCTCGCCTTGGTTTCGTATCTTCCTCCAAGTAGATCCTGTGTGTGCATGTCAAAGGCCTTATCCCTTTTAAGTCTGCAATGCTCCAGCCAATCGCCTCCTTATGACTTTTTAGTACACGAACCAAACTTTTCTCTTCATGCGTAGAGAGTCTATTGGAGACTATGACTGGTAGGGTATCATCCTTACCCAAAAATGCATATTTCAAATGCTCAGGAAGTGGTTTCAACTTCAACTCTGGTGCCTGTATAACAGAAGGTAAAAGTTTAGTACTTGGAGATAACAACTCATTAACAAATTCAAATTTATCAAGCTCTGGTTTATCATCATAAATTGACTCAAAATTTTCTTCCACTAATGAGTAAATTATGTCGACACAATTTACGCTCAAGATTTCACTGGGATGGCTAATGGCGTCGTAGACATTAAACTTCACGATTTCCCCATCAAACTCTATCGTAAGAGTTCCACTTCGAACATCAATTTTAGTACTAGCCATACTAAGAAAGGGTCGTCCCAACAAAATATTTGAAGATCCGGGAGTACTATCCTCCTCTATTTTTATCACATAAAAATCTGTAGAAAAAATAAGTTCGTTAACTTTTACCAACACGTCCTCGAAGACTCTTTCGGGATGCACAACGGACCTATCTGCTAGTTGAATGATAACACCTGTTTTTGTTAAAAACCCTGTGTTAAGTTTTTCATAAATAGAATATGGCATTACATTTATGGAGGCTCTTCGATCACACATAGCCTTTTTAATTCCCAAGTGACCTATTTTGCATGGTATTGCAAACATACCCCTATCTTTACATTTTGCCAGCATTTTTCGCTGTAACACTCGGACACATTTTCACCAACATTCACCCTTTCATTACCTGTTAATTTCCGCTTGTTGGTGCAAAGCTCTTTAAGAAATTTAGTATACCTCGGTATTTTCTTGATGGCATCCAACAACGGAATGTTGATCTCGACATTCCTAAATGTTTCAAGGATTTACTTGTCCTTTTTATCTCTTTGACACTGGTTGAATCGTTCTGGAAATGGAGGTTGAATTTTAGGCAATGGAGGTTTCGGTCAGACCTGTTCGTCTTTTTTGGGTTTTTCCTGGGCGATTTCTTGGTCAAGATTTCTGTCAAGAACAGGTTCCAGTACCTTACCGCTTCGCAACGTCACTGCATTTGCGTTTTGTCTCAGGTTTGGTTCTATTTGTGACGGCAGCTTCCATTGAGAACTTATTTTCTCAATTGATGTGGTCAACTCCCTTATGGATGCCTCGGTTTTCTATTGAAAATCAAGAACATTAGATGCTAATTTATTGACAAGAGCTTCTAGAGAGTTACCTGAATTTTGTGGCTGTTGTAAAGGTCGGTTTTGGTATGGCTAGTTATATCGTGGATTGGCCTCATTGCTTAAGTTAGGGTGATCCCTCCATCCCGGGTTGTAGGTATTGGCGTAAGGGTCGTATCGCCTTTGTGGTGGCCTAGGGAAATTTCCCACAGCATCTAAATGAGCCATAGTATCGTCATATAGACTAGGACACGCATCAGTTGCATGATCAGGAGTAGCACATATTCCGCATAACCGAACTGTCTTCGTTTTTCTGCAAGAAAAGTATTCATCATATTAGTAAGTCTATCAATTTTATCCTCTAAGGTTGAATTACTTAGCTGGTGAACCCTTCTAGGGGGTTCAATATTGGCTCGAAATTGTTTAGAATTTGCAGCCATTATGGAGATTAAGTCCCTTGCTTGTTGGGGAGTCATATTGACTAACGCTCCTCCACTAGCGGCGTCTACCATATTCATCTCCATTGGTTTTAAACCTTCGTAAAAGTACTGGAGGAGAGATTGCTCTATTATACCGTGTTGTGGGCAGCTCGCACACAACTTCTTGAACCGCTCCCAATAATCGTAAAAAGTCTCTGCTTTTTTCTACCTTATTCCCACGATCTCCCTTCTCAGCTCAGCTGCTCTAGATGCTAGGAAAAACCTGTTGAGAAATAAACGAGATAAATCAGTCCAAGTAGTAATAGATCTAGGAGGTAAATAAAATAACCATTTTCTAGCTGAGTCTGCTAGGGAAAAAGGGAAAGCGTGTAATTTAATTTGATCCTCAGTTACGCCTTGAGGTTTCATACTCAGACAAACCATATGAAACTCCTTCAAATGTTTATGAGGGTTTTCATTTTGTAACCCTCGAAAAGTTGGCAGCAACTGAATTAACCCTGACCTTAGTTCAAAATTGGTATCCACAGTAGGATATGTGATGCACAATGGCGGTTGTTCTGTCGGAGCTTTGGCTAGTTGCCGAATGGTTTGAGCCATTGGTTGACGTGCCAAATTTGAGTTTACGTTAACCCTATTTTCAAGCACATCTTCAAGTGAATCGACTTCTTCTGCTTTACTTTCAAATGTTTGAGTAGGGTTTTCGTTAACCCTAGACTCTGCTTCGTCATCGATTCTAATTTCTGGCGGTGGATTGCTTTGAGTCCCAACCACCGCTGGCTATTTTTTCCTTAGATTTGTTTCCTTGCGATTAGCTTTTGCAGTCTTTTCAATCTCTGGATCAAACGCAAGAGTTCCTGGAGT
Organism: Gossypium rotundifolium; assembly: GCA_025506655.1. Classification (NCBI taxonomy): domain Eukaryota; kingdom Viridiplantae; phylum Streptophyta; class Magnoliopsida; order Malvales; family Malvaceae; genus Gossypium; species Gossypium rotundifolium. The sequence goes on along the minus strand of CP106726.1, from coordinate 75,485,531 downwards.
AGATCTGGTCATAGAAAACAAGAAACAAGATTAGTACGTTACCGATCCCCGGCAACAGCGCCAAAATTTAATGCGTCATTGAAAGCACCAAAAATATCCTATTCCCTGCAAAATAATGAAAAAGAATAGTAAATGGGAGGTAGGGTCGAATCCTCAGGGACAGGATTGTACGAATGCTCGTTCTTGAAATCCTGGACAATTTCTTGACCAAGAAAACTTACGTTCCTGGAAAAAAAAAAACAGAATTAATAATTTTGATCTGGAAACGAAAATAAAATAAAATAAAAACAGAATTGAGAAGTCAAATTGGAATTGCAAAAAGTAAAAATAGGAAATAGAGTTGAGATAAAGAAATTCTTTTAGGGAGATCCCAGCCTCCAGTTGCCTCGATCCGCCTTGGGTTCAATCATTGGCTTTTAGATGATCCTTCTCAATCCGAATAAGCCAGTTATAGTGGAAGAGGACGCCTACGACCACCAGCTCCAAGGATATAGACTGCGATTTAGTGGAACCTGACTCTAGCCAACAATCGCTCTTGTGGGATCATCTTATGCTAGATCAACATTTCTCAATGGCGAATCCCACGCCATTTTGTCTCTTGAGCTCGCCAACCTCTGACGCAGTAAGCTAATGAACCGACTGTGCAACCTTCTCAAAATATACAAAGCGGCCATTCCATGCACACGTTGAAAAGATCACTTCTTAAGGGAAATGGACGGAAGCTTCAGCCCCGTAATGCAGAGAAACGATGAATACCCTGTTGAGAAGGCTAAGTACGGATTCTAAACCTCAAGAACCCTTTTTAGGGATTTTCGACAACCTTTGACTAGATGGGTTTTAGTGGCTCATGGTTGTGGTGGAAAAGAAAATAAATATATAATAAAAATGGAGATTTTATTAAAAGGAAATATGAAAAGAACAAAAGACTTTTGGGGAGAGAGTTTACAGGAAAAGGAATAACATTAATTTGAGTCACCTCATCCCCTATTTATAGTGCTAAGATAGATAGACTAGTCCTACTTAAATTACTAAAGATAATTACAAACAATCAAAGATAAATAAAGAAATTAAATAATCCTTAATAATTATCCTAATATTAATTTTCCTAATATAATTAAAATAGAGTTTGATAGAATAAAATCTCTTCTTTTTGCATTTCAACCCTTGTGTCATCCATGCTTGCACTTTTGGCACCAACTTTTTCCTGTGTCGTACATTAGCCCATTTTATCTCTAAATTCACGCTTTTGGCCCTTAATTTTATTTTTGTTTCCAATTTAGTCCCTACAAGATAAAAGACCATAAATAACCCAAATTAGTAGAATCATACTCAAAATAAATATGCAATTAGCACATAAAAATATGACGTTCTAGAGTATTATCATGGATTAACCGGATACGAACTCGAATAAAAAATAATTATTATATCTTTTATTAAATGATTATTCTTATCATTCTTGTGGCATTTTGTTTTTCATACTTTTATATAATTTTAAAATCAAAAAATTAAAAATAACATATCTAGGATTTAAACCGTGTTTAATGAATTTCTAAACAAATTATTTATCACTACACCATTAATAGTTCTTGTGTAAACATTTAAAAATTAACTTTTAACATAAAATGTTATCTATCATCAATTTGTAGTTTTCACACGCATGCTTTGTGATAGATTTCTAAATATATATAATGATCACGACCAAATTAGTGTCACTCATAACTGAGTCTCAATTCAATTGTTAAATTACCAAAACGTCTTTATTTTAACAAAGTAAAAATATTAATTTAAGGATATTTTTTCTTTTTATATAAAATCTAAAAAAAATCATATTCACAATGGGATTTAAACCCTAAACACCAAACATATACTCTCCTAACTTTACCAACCCAACTAAAATAACATTTATAATTATTTTAGCCACATCATGGGTATGTCATAATCTTTTTACTAATTTCATCAATTGAGTTAATTTACCAATTCAAGAAAAAGACATGCTACGATAAATAATTGAAGTGTATTTAATATTCTTAATATGATGTATTTATCTATCTAGACTTTCTTTTACTCACAATTTAAATTATTTTTATTTTAAGTTCATACATGTTATATATATATGTGTTGTTATAATTATAAGTTTCAAAACTTATATTTCATTATTTATTATATGTTATTTATAAATGCACTAATGTATTTTAAATACATGATTTCACACACATATTTTTTAATCTTATTATATATTTTAATTTTATTATGCACGCATTATTATCTCCATCAGTTGACGTGCGAAACTTTCACCCTTTCTTTTTAAAGAATTGGGTTGAGGTGTGCTTCATTGTTATATTGATGTTTATGATAAATGAAAACTGTAAGCGACCAAATTGGTTTTTCTGAAAATCATGTTTAGATTGGGAGAAGTTTTAGGTTTTTAATGGCAATGGTAGCAAGGTTGTTGACGTTGTTGTGGAATGCTAAAAGGTTAACCTTTTGTTCCGATGTTGCAGCTGCATTTCGTCTTTCGAAATGTGAGGAAATTGAGGCGGATGGCCGGTGTTGGTGATGCCGAGAGCCGAGTCGTGAAGGTTGAATGGATTCTTAATTGGATCATGGTTGTTTTCACTAGACTTTTATCACATTCTGATAAGCGGAAAGCTAACCAAAGATGCTTCCAAGTTCGAAAAGGGTATCGAATGGCCACTTGCCATGCTCGGAATGGCAGGAATGAATTTGCTTAATGCTTTTCTCGGCATCGACCTCTTCAATGCTTTCAAGAAAGAGAAGAAACGCCACGAATGACGGAAAGACTTGGCTCAATCTTAAAGCTATCATCTTCTTTTCCATTGATTTCATACAGGAAGTTCTTTTTCAGTTCAAAATGTGGTATCACTGTAAACTTATGTACAAGAGAAAATATTATATATGTTTTCAGTTTAACATACCCAAACCATGTTTAATGTAAATTACGATGGTAATGAACCTTTCAATATTCCTTCACTTTTATGATAATAAATTTGGATATTATTTAAATATTTGAATTTGTAGATAATGATAGGGTATCTAATTTATTATTTATCACTTAAATATTTATAATATTTTTAGAAATTATATAAAAACATTGTTGAATTCTAACTCCACCTTTGTATTAAATTCCTAATAAGACTAGAACTAAAACACATCTACCCATAAATGTATTATTTCTTTGCTTATAAAATCATATCATAACACAGAAAAAAGTAAAATAAAACACTGCCATGGTTTTCTGTTACAACGTGAACATTAGGCAAGAAAACGAGCCTAACTTAGAAGAATTCAGTGATAATGTTTTCAAAATCAATACAGAGTTTCGTTATATTTCATCTCTCAATGCCGAAACCACCCTAAATATCTTTAATCAAACCCTAATTTTTGGTCGAGACATATTTTTTATCCGACCAACATCATCAAGACATCATTCTTTGCATGGTTCTTGATTCAAGAGCTTCTCCAGAATTCATCGAGTCCGCCGTCTTTCCTCCTATTTTACGTTTTGCAAGGGATGCAAATAGCAACCCAATGAACATTGGGCTTAAAGTAATAAATATGAAGGTAGTTGTGGAAATAATTGTTGATGTGAACATCATCGAGGAGGATGATATTAATTATGATGATGAGTTGATTGACGAATCATCGATAAACACTGTGATCAACTTCACGCCAGCAAGAAGGTAATTGATTGAAGGTTTGGAAAGGGTTAAATGGGATCCAATAACAAAGAGGGAGGATGAATGCGCCATTTGCTTGGAGGAGTTTGTGAAAGGCAAGGAGGTTGCTTCGATGCCTTGCGGTCATGGTTACCATGATAGTTGCATCGCTAAATGGTTGAAAACTAATCATCTTTGTCCATTGTGTCGATATCAGAAGCCCGCTTTAATTCACCTTTAATCCTATCATTATTTTAAGTCGTCTACTTTTAACATGTTTTTTTTTTTTTGTATTTTTCCAAAGAAAATTGTAAATAAAAAAATTGGAGTTGATCAACATTACTCTCAATTGTAAGTGTAACCCTTCGTCACTTATCAGGGTCTTTTTCATCATTGAAATTTGTGGAGGGGAAGGAGGATACGATTTGAACCTTCTTATCTGATTTTGGTTTAGTACGTTAGATTATAAAATCTACACTCATACACCTGTGCAAGGCTAAAACTATTGTATATCTATTTTGGTTTATCTGCTCTTTTTCTTTCCATTCTAAGTTTTAGGCCTTCGGTGTCCAAGTTTTAAGTTTTAATGGTTAAATTTCAACAATGATAACTTTTTTTCTAGATTATATATTAATGGTAAATTTTGAGTTTGGGTACTTGTATTATACCAAACACAACCAAGGAATTTATGGTAAAAAAAAATTTCAATTCATCCAAAGTTCTCCTGTAATTCTGTTCATACTTCATCATCCTTTGATTATCATACAATTAAACATTTCAAACTTACCAATCTGAATCTCTAAAACAATAAATTAAAAGCAAGCATCAAGAAGGAAACGAATTGCATAGATTTTGTAACCAGACATTGAATTCACAGTTCTTGAATTGTAGCATTCATCGAAGAAGACAACCCTTTGAACTCGACGAAGATGATAACAAAGAACTCGACGAATTCCGGGTTCCATGGAATAAATCCGATAAGTAATACCCCAAATCATCAGGCGAAATCCTCACGAAATCCGCATTCAATTTCGTTGAAAACGTTCTGTAGAATTCTCTATAAACCGGCACAAGTTTTCTGGCGATCGAAACCTTCAATTCATCTCTTAACTTCCCATCGGGTACGATCCACGAAATCTGTTTCACATAAACTTGTTCGAAAGCAGCATTGAATCTTTTGAAACAGTCTTTTACTGCTTCGTACGACAACTCTGATGTTGTTCTTTCGGGCAAAGATTCGAAAACCCGATTCCAAGCAACTGATTCGTAGCTCAAAGCATATTGTTTGATCTTCTGGGTATGTAGGGACAACCATTGATGACCTAAGAGATGTTTGAGGGTAGTTGTCTGAACTTGATTGATGATGAACTGAAGATTGTTTGCTAAGAAAATATATGAAAGTGACAGATCTTCGTATAGTTGTGCTTTACTGTCAATCTTGCATAAAAGGATCAATATTAACCATGCAAGATGGACAGAAGCGGCTTGCTTCGGAGCTTCGATGACGGTAGGATCGTTAAAGTAAGATTCCGGAAATAGTGCGTTGTCTATTGGTGGATGAATCGATATGATATCGGAGAGAATCTGATCATAATCGGACAGGGAAGATAAGTAACTCATCGTGGATTGAGCGAGGGGATGAATTCCTCCGCCGTGAACCGGTGTTTTGGATGAGTCTTTTCGGATTGATGATCCGAAGTTCGTGAGCAATGTTTTAACCAAGCCACCAACTTTTTGCAGGGATGAAAGGGCCTGGAGTTTAATGGCTGAAGTCAATTCAACGTTGAATATCGACTCGATATCCGGCCGGAGTTCGGAGATCGCTCTGTGGAGTTCGAGTAGCCGGAAGATTCTATCCGGCGGTGAGTGATGAGTTCGGGGAACTTGAAGAGATTCTTGGCTCCTTCCGTGGTTATTTCAGCGAAACAAGCGTCTCTTATAGTTTGAGATGCCGAGAAAACATGATCACAGAGAATTTTTTCGCCATTGAAGAGTGATTTCACAGCGATCTTGACTGCATTCAACCAGTTCTTGATTGTAAGATGGAGATATTCCCTATCCATTTTGTTGATTCGGGAAGATTTGAAATTTTCAATGCCAAGAAGATACAACCCTCGATCCACTATCGATTTTCTGAACAATTTGTAAATGTGGGCGCACTCTTTGCCATAGCCAGAACTGCTCATGCACTCAGCAATGGCTTTCAAATCCGCCATTGCTAACGCCGAGACCCTCTCCACTTCGCTGATAGACTCCCCAACTATTTTCAGCTGATCAGCCTCATCTTCTTCGACATCAAAACTGGCCGAACCATCGGATGACAGACTCGTCGAGACCGATTCGGGATCGAGCCGCTCACGGTTGGACGATAGTATCTGATAAAACTCTTTTTCAAGCCTTTTCATGGCGATTTGCATGAGGGTTTGAGCGATGACGAGTTTATGGGGAGCCGAATTTTGAGAAACTAGAAAATGCATGGTTCCACGAAGATCCATAACGCATTTGAGGTACTCTTTAGCTTCTTTTCTGTTACGGTGAAAGAGAGGGGTGATTGTGATTAATGAGGAAGAGTTTAGGTCCCATTTTTTGATGATTGATTCCGCATTTTGAATGGTTTGTTCCACCATTGAAGATGTAGGGGAGGTTGGAAGTGAAGAAGTGGAAATGGGAGACAAGGTGTTGTTTGAAGTGTGAAAAAACACCATGGTTGAAGCTTCCAAGGTATAAGAGAGAGATTGGTGCTAAATTTGGATTTGGGAGAAGGAATAAATAGAGGAATGGAGCAGCATGTTTACCGTTTACTTAATTCCGTGTTGAATGCTTGAGTGGAACACAGATATCTTGCATATTTTCAACAACAGTGGCGTCATTAGTTATTATATTCATTCATTATAATAATATAACATCTGTTTAATAATTTAGTTATATGATAATAAAATTATTAATTATATTAAATTAAAATAACTTTATTTTAAAATAAAAGAATATAATGAAAATTTGCTAAAATGAAACTCAAAGGGAATTGACTGAAGTTCGGTTTAATTGGATGCAAAGTATGATATGTCCCCAACCCTTTTTAAAACACACGTCTGAAATATATGCTTAAAATTTTATTTAAATTTATAAAATATTAATTCAAGTTTATTTAATCTCATTTGTAATATTTTTAATTTTTCAAAAAATATTTATATTATATTTTTTAATATTTAATATTTTATATATTTTTATTTATTAAAATTATTTATAGTCATCTTAAAATTATTTTTATGTTTTACATTAGAGTAGTATTATATATTTAGTATAGATTTATTTTTCTTAATGTGTTCTAAATTATATAATATATAAAAATAACATAATATAAAATATTATCAAGTTCGATCCCGGCCTATATTTTAAACAGGCCTAATTTTTTTAATCAATCCCAATTTTCGAGACTAATATTTTTTTCTAAACCTTCCCAAATTTTGAGTAAACCTTTCGACCTAGATGGGTAGTTCGGTCTAGGAATAGGTCTAGTGAAGCACGGCTATCCTCAAACCTATTTTTGGCCATCCTAGAATTACTATTCATTTAATATTAAAAAATAAAATATTTTTATAATTCAATTTGAATAACTTTAATTTTTTAAATTATTAAATTACAATTCATTCGAGCCAGACTAAATTTGATAATTTTGGGTATGATAGGAGAGTTTAAATATGATTAAAGTAAGGTATAATAACTTTTTGGCCTTTCAATTTTATTTAAAAAAATTATTTTAGCTCTCACTTTTTAATCTTCAAATTTACATTTTTGTCGTAACATTTTTTAACTTTATTGACATAACATACATGTGGATTGTCACATGAATAACACGTCATAATTTAATTAATTTTACTTTTAAAATTCAAAATATTTTATAAAATTATTTTTAAAATTAAAATTATTTAAAAATATTTTAATAATTTGAAATTCTAAAATTTAATTAAATGCTAACATGTCATCCACATGGTAATTCACGTATGACACGTCAATAAAAGTAACAAACACTAACTTTTTTCATCCATTTTGGAATGTTTTAACAAATAAGTGTAAATTGAATAGGCAAAAATTTAAATGAATAATAAAAATGTTTTTTTTGTAAAGTTAAAAGATTAAAAAATTATTATAAATAATGAAAAATGTTTAATATACATATCTAATTCGGATTTAATTTACACATAATTTATGCTTATACTATTGATAAATAAATGAAAAGAAATAGAGGTATAGGGTGATCGTTATGAATAATGGACTGAATTTTATATGGCTCAAGTAAAATTGAGAAGGAAAATACCTGAATTCTTTATTAGTTTTTTTTTTATGTAACTTTAATCCAAAAAAATATTTAAACAATAATTTTGTGATAATTAACTTTCTATTCCCAATTATTCTCGTTTGAATAATGAAAACCAATCTAAGGTCTATCAAGAAGAAAGTAAGAAACAACAATAGCTGAGTTTTATAAATCCTTTACTTCCATTTTTATATATTCAGAAAATTATTCATTCATTAAAAAAACAATTTTGGAAAATTGTAATACAATATTAAGAGGTTATCAGCTGATAAGAGCCTCAAGATGTGGTTGACTTTTGATGATAATGGTTTCAAACTTTCAAAGGAACAAACAGCGTTGAAACATAAGCCAAAGATGATGGCATTTGGACAATGCTAAGACTTTACTTACCTTAGTCGAGTAAGAATTTGCGGCTCTCATTTTCTGCTGTATTTTTCCCAATGTTTTTTGAACTTTCAAATCTCTATTGTGTGGGCAATGTTAGACAGCCTCCAAGTCTCATTTTTAAATGCAGGGCTAATTAATTAGGGTGAGATTTCAACACTTTTTCTTCTAACTATTCACAATGTAATTAAATTTAAAAAAGAATGAGAGTTATAAAGGATCAGAGTTGACACTCTGAGACACTCTTCAATACTTAAATTAATATATGATTCAATGGATAAAAAAATTATGTTAATGAGATTTTCATTCAATAGTAAGATTAAGCTCTAAAAACTAAAGTCCTAAGTTCGGGTTTTACCTTACGTAAGTGAGGTTTTTCTTAATTAATTAATTGTTGAAACTTAAAAAACACATACCTCAACATATAAATCTTTACTTGTAAGGCTTAGATTGGAGGTGAAGCTGCATGGATTCCATTCCTTTTGTCCTCAATCGGCTACTTTGATAGAAGCAGGGTGCAATGGTAGACTTTAGCAGGATAGTTTTAGCAAGAATCACTCGTTAAATTAGTCGGGCACTAGTTTTTCGTTTTAATTCATCTATTTAGTTTAATTAAAAATTATAAAAATATTTAAAAATAAATAATTTAATTTAACCGGTTTAATCATCTAATTCAGTTGATCTATACATATTCCCAAATCAATCAATTTAATTATTTTTTGAATCGATATCTCAATCAATTCTTAATTTAACTGATTCGATTATAAAGAGCCTTGTCAAGATTTTGTTTGTTCTTGTCCTACAGTGATAGGTACGACACCTAGCATGGACTTGATTTGGTGGGCTTTGGCCTATAATTGTGGGTCGGTATAACATCAATGAATGCCTTTGATGTGTGTTTTACTATTGTAAATATGATAAAGAGCTGAAATTAGAGGAATGTTGTTGGTTGGATTGAGTAAGATTTTGAAGAGCAAATGATGTATCTGAAATTTGGTTTCATGATCATCAAATTTGAAAGATTTTGTTTTATTGTCTAAAATATACTACATTTTTTTACTTCACTATGCCTGGGTTTAAAGCATTAATTATAAATAAATGTAATTTTAATTATATTAAATTATTATAATGTAAAATATTAATTTTTGTTATATATTATATGTCGAAACCTTTTTTTTTTTGGAAAACCGGCCTACTTTTAAAAAAAAAAACGGAGTCGCCACCAATCTTTTTTGAAGTGTGATTGGGCCACTTAGAAAACATTTTGGTCTGCGAATTTTAAGAAAACAGGCTCGGGAGTCGATTACGCACGAGGAAGGATTAGCACCCTCGCAACGCCCAAAATTGGTACCGTATTGATTGATTAATTTCCTCAATATCGAAAATTAGAAAATATTTTAAAATATGAAAAAAGTTTGGATGATTCGCATTGGATATCGACACTCTCTTGTTCCGAAAAGTTGAAATATCACATCCAGCACGATAGGACACGATGCTTCACACCCTCAATACCAAGATCATTTCATGATTTCCAACGTTTATGTGTTGCAATTTGAAAAGGGTATTTCACGATTTGACCAAGCTAAAAAAAAAAAACGGAAACCCAGCACGATTGGGTACGATTCCTTGAATTTCCAATCATGAAATATTGCCTTTATTTAAGAAACCTCAATCAAAACCTCCGAAGGATATTTGAGCATTTGGACGAAGAGAAAATCGAGACCCAGCACGATTGGGCACGAGTCTCTCAAACTTCCAAACACGAAACATTGCCTTATTTTCAAGAAAACATGATCAAAAGTTTTAAGGGATATTTAGTGATATGGACGAACGAAAAATCGAAGCCCAAAGACGATTGGGCACGATATTTGAACTTCCAAACACAAAATGTTACCTTTGTACAAACCCTTTTTATGAATTTGGGTAAAAATGCAAATAAACACAAAAATAAAAATACGTTCCAAAATCATCAATTTACATAAAATAATAGGAACAAGAATGAATAAATAAAAGAACATAATAACGAGAAAGCTAATGGTAAATCAATACAAATAAATACTATATGATAATCTAGGAGGTAATAAAATGAAAAAATAATAGTAATAATAATAAAACATTAATGAATAAATAATAATAGTGGAGAGAAAAATATAGAAATAGCAAAAAAGGATGATGACGCTAATAATAAAAAAATAACGAGAATGATAAATATAATAATAGTTATAGTAATGAAAATAAAATGACACCACCTATAGTAGTAATAGTACCAAAAACAATAGTAATATATATATATATATATATATATATTTAAAATAAACAATAGTATTAATAATAAAATAATAATGATAGAAATGATAAATAGTGATAATAATAATAAATAAAAAATAATAAAGGAAATTAACAATAATAATAATAATAATAGTAGTAATACTACTAGTAAAAATAAAAATAGTGTTAATAATAAGATAATAGTAATAATATTAAAACTAATAATAAAAACAAAGATAATAACAAATATAATTATAATAATAATGTATATAGAAAATAGTAAATATAACAATAATAATAATAAATATAATAATAAATACAATTACAGTAATAATATATATATATATATATATAAAAGAATAGTAATGGCAGTAATGAAAATAATAATAATAATACAAAGTAACACTAATAAATATAATAATAAATATAATGATAATGAATATAAATATAGTAACAATAATATTCATATATAAAAATAATAATACTAAAAACGTTAGCAATAATTTAAAAATAATCAATTCATGGACAAATTAAAATAGGGATCAAATTGAATCAAGAACATAAACTTTGGGATAAATTTTAAAAAATGAAGGTGAATGGGCCAAATTGTAAGGCGCGTAACTTAGAGGGCCAAAATAGAAATTAATCCGGTTCCCAAACACCGCACCGAACACGGACTAAATTGAAACAACGATAAAATGCGGGGTGAATTTTAAAAATGGAAAAAGCTTAAGGGATGCAATTAAACAGGCGCGCGAAGAAGGAGGACCTATCACGCAATTTTCCCATCTAGGGATAAATTTGCGCCCATTCACCTGCAGAAGCAAGTAACGTGCGGAGCCCACATCTTTTAATGCTTAAAACCAAAAAAACAAAACCCTTCTTTCATTCATTTCTCTGTTTCACACAAAACAAACCAGAAACCCCTAGCCCCGTTTTCTTATTTTCTTTGTTAAGGTTTCAATCTCTCCCTCGCAGCTCGTCACCACCGGTCAGGCAATCGTCCACGCGTAAGAACGACGGCTCGGTAAGTTTATTACCCCTTTTCTTTATTTTCAGATTTTTCTAAAAAAAGTAAAAAAAACTATATAAAACAAATAAGTCTTGCGAAAATCACCTATATTCCCAAAAGTCTGTTTGATTCAACTGATATAGTATCTTGGTATCTCCGAAATATTGTGGGTATATTGCTTCTGTTTTTATCTCTTTGCTAAATCTGTTGTTTCTATGTTTGTAGAGGGTAAAAAAATGTTGCCTTTGTGTTTGGGATTCGAATTTTCCTTCCTATCCGTCCCCAAAAAAAAAAGTCCCCTTTTACAATGATTCTCGAAGGCTTTTATAGCCTTATCAGAATATCAAAATCCTAAAACTCTAGTGTTTTGTCGTGTTGTTGCTTTTCTGTTTGTAGGTGAACGTCGTGGAGGAGTGGGGCTCTTCATACGAGCACTGGAAGCGCGCACGACTCGGAGGGGTGGACAACGTGGCTGACGGCATGCTGAGTTAGAACTGTTGATGGCTGTACAAAAGGTCTTCTGCTAGGGTTTCTGAAACCCTGAAAAAACTTTAGGTTGTTGGGCTTAGTGGACCTTGTTTAGGGTTTGGGTCTGGATAAGTTTTAATTTTTGTAAAAGATAGCCAATGGGCTGTAATTTTGGTGTAATGGACTGTGGGCTTATTTTATTAAGGATCCGGGCAAATTTTGCCCATTATAGCTGCCCCTCTTTGCTCATTATCGTATACCGAGGATAGAGCAAAGACTTTAAAAGGGCGAATTTTGCCCGGTCCAGCTGGATCTTGGTTTCTTGTGGCTTCATTCCCTCCTCTGCGTCTCTAGGGGTATAGGAATTTTGTTTCAATCTGCTATCTTTAGCCTGCTCCACTTCTGCTCAGTGGAGATAAGGCTTCAGTCTTCCAATCTGCTCTACTCCTGCTCAGTAGAGATAAGGTCTGTTATCTTTGATCTGCTCCACTCCTGCTCAGTGGAGATAAAATCTGCTATCTTTAGCCTGCTCCACTCCTGCTCAGTGGAGATAAGGCTTCAGTCTTTCGATCTGCTCTACTCCTTCTCAGTAGAGATAAGATCTGTATCTTTGGCCTGCTCCACTCTTGCTCAGTGGAGATAAGGCTTCTTATCTTCGATCTGCTCCACTCCTGCTCAGTGAAGATAAGATCTGCTGCTTTCGATCCGCTCTACTCCTGCTCAGTAGAGATAAGATCTGCTATTTTCAATCCGCCCCTCCTCGCCAGTGGAGATAGGATCTACTATCTTTAACTCTGCCCACCTCGGTGGAGATAAGGCTTCATCTTCGATCTGCTCTACTCCCGCCAAGAGAGATAAGATCTGTAGTCTTCAATCAGCTCCACTCCTTTCGGTGGAGATAGGATCTGCTATCTTTAGCTCGCTCCACTCTCGCCGGTGGAGATAAGGCTTGATCTTTGATCTGCTTACTCTCGCCAGTAGAGATAAGATCATAGTCTTCAATCCGCCCATTCTCGCCGGTGGAGATAGGATCTGCTATCTTTAGCCTGCTCCACTCCTGCCGGTGGAGATAAGACTTCGATCTTCGATCGCTCTACTCTCGCCAGAGAGATAAGATCTGTATTCTTCAATCCGCTCCACTCATGTTCAGTGGAGATAGGATCTGCTATCTTTAGCCTGCTCCACTCCTGCTCAGTGGAGATAAAGCTTTAGTCTTTTGATCTGCTCTACTCCTGCTCAGTAGAGATAAGATCTGTAGTCTTCAATCCGCTCCACTCCTGCTCAGTGGAGATAGGATCTGCTATCTTTAGCCTACTCCACTCCTGCTCAGTGGAGATAAGGGTTCAGTCTTTTGATCTGCTCTACTCCTGCTCAGTAGAGATAAGATCTGTAGTCTTCAATCTGCTCCACTCCTGCTCAGTGGAGATAGGAACTACCATCTTTAGCCTGCTCCACTCCTGCTCAGCGGAGATAAGGCTTCGGTCTTTCGATCTGCTCTACTCCTGCTCAGTAGAGATAAGATCTGTACTCTTCTGTAACTCCCATCAACTTTGCTACATTGTCCTCTGGGGAACCTATCTGTAGAATTGATTTCATGGGGTCTATGCTTATGTCAAATGATTAGGTTGTCATGAAAAATGCTCCTAACCATATGTATCATGAATGTTATGAATGGATGCAAAATGTCATGAGAATGATCTATTTTTAACATTTGGGCTGTCATTGCTTGTTGTTTATTAAGGTGATATCCCTGACGTATGTCTTCTTTGTTCACCTGATACCTCTAACAGAGAATCCGAAGATGTTGTCACTGCTTAGGCCCTTATCTCAAGTGCTCTGAGCCTTTTAAGCCTGGTTAGTTCTAAACAATTGTCCTGTTTCGGATTCTTGTATTTTTTAGAGACTTTTAGAGTAATACGCAAAACTTCTTTTGTGAAAGCATTATTAGTTCAGAAATCATTACTTCGATGTGAAATGCTTGGAAAAAGACTATAGAAATGAATAAAACTGAAATTTATTCGAGATAAAAACCAGTGAAGAATGGGTTGAACAAGGAAAACAAATTTCATTAAGGTGCAATATGACTAAGAACGGTATTGATGCCCCGGATATCACAGTCTGAGCTTCTCTGTATGTACTTCTTGAAGACCACTCTGAGTTCAACATGTGTCTAAAAGATCCACGGTACTTTGTAGATACCCCAAGACGTAACATATCTCCTCATTGTTAATTCAAGTATAGCGAAACTACTGTATGCCCCCTCTCGAGTTGATCACCATTTGAGCCGCCCTTTTTGGGTTTTCAACTCAAAGCCCATTTGGTTTCAAAGCGCCCTTTGTGGGTTTTCGCTTTGGCCTCTCCGTTTTTTTTTTTAACTCAAGATGCCCCTTTATGGGTTTTTATCTTGGCCCACTTTCAAGCGAAGTACTTCTTAATTGAGTCTGCATTAATTGGATTTGGCAAACTTTTGCCGTCCATCTCGGCTAGTATCAAAGCTCCTCCAGAAAAGGCATTCTTTACAACGTAAGGTCCTTCCCAATTAGGCATCCACTTTCCCCTGAAGTCCTTTTGCATAAGGAGGATCTGTTTCAACACCAAGTCTCCTTCATGGAATACTCTGGGGCGGACTTTCTTATTGTAAGCTCGCATCATCCGCCTCTGGTACAATTGACCATGGCGAATAGCTCTTAGCCTCTTTTCCTCAATTAGATTCAGTTGATCATATCGAGATTGAACCCATTCTGCTTCGTCCAACTTCAGCTTTGATAAAACCCTGAGTGAAGGGATCTCAACTTCAATAGGCAAAACTGCCTCCATCCCATAAACCAACGAGAAAGGAGTTGCCCCGGTAGAGGTTCTAACCGATGTTCGATAGGCGTAAAGGGCAAGCGGTAACTTTTCATGCCAGTCCTTGTAGGTCTCAACCATTTTTCCCACAATTCTCTTGATATTTTTATTAGTCGCCTCGACTGCTCCATTCATTTTCGGGCGATATGGTGACGAGTTATGGTGCTTAATGTTGAACTGACTGCAGACTTTCGCTATCGCTTTATTGTTCAAGTTTAGTGCATTGTCAGACACGATCCTTTCTGGCATACCGTAGCGACATATGATCTCCTTCTTCAAAAACTTGCTAACTGCCATCTTCGTGATATTGGCATATGAAGCTGCCTCTACCCATTTGGTGAAATAATCAATGACCACGAAAATGAAACGATGTCCATTAGAAGCTTTCGGTGAGATCGGCCCAATGACATCCATGCCCCACATTGAAAAAGGCCATGGAGAAGTCATAACATGAAGAGGTGAATAAGGCACATGGATCTTGTCTCCATAAATCTGGCACTTATGGCACTTCTTGGCATAACGGATGCAGTCTCCTTCCATCGTGGACCAGTAATACCCAAATCTCATGATTTTCCTGGCTATCATAAACCCATTGGCATGTGTTCCACAGACACCCTCATGGACTTCTTCCAGGATTTTCCTAGCTTCAACAGCATCTATACATCTGAGCAACATTTGATCCCTCCTCTTTTTATACAGGATCTCTCCATCTAGGACATAGTCGCTGGCAAGTCTTCTCAATGTTTTCTTATCATTTTCAGTCGCTTGATCGAGATATTCACAGCTCTTCACATATTGTAGAATATCATAGTACCAAGGATGATCATCTCTTTCCTCCTCTTCGTCAATATTGAAACAATGAGTCGGAGCCTCGCAAATACTCATTTGGATGGGCTTCATACCCTCCTGCTCATTCACTTTGATCATAGAAGCTAGAGTGGCCAGAGCATCAGCCATCTGGTTTTTATCACGCGAGAGGTAAAAGAATGTGATATCATCAAACTCCTCAATCAGTTCTAAAACTAACTTTCGATAGCAGATCAGTTTGGGATCTCTTGTTTCCCATTCTCCTTTCAGCTGATATATTACAAGGGCAGAGTCTCCGTATACCTCTAGCACCTTAACTTTGTGGTCTATGGCTGCTCAGATCCCTATGATACACGCTTCGTATTCTACCATGTTATTTGTGCAATCGAAGTCTAACTTGCAAGTGAATGGATAATGCTCTCCCTTTAAGGATACCAAGACCGCCCCAATTCCATTACCAACGGCATTTGACGCTCCATCAAAGTTCATCTTCCAAGGATGATCTTCTAGGATACCTTCCTCAGTCGCTGCTATAAACATCAACTCTTCATTGGGAAAATTAAAATTAAGGGGCTCATAATCATCTAGCACCCTGCTGGCTAAGAAATCTGCTATTGCACTCCCCTTCACCGCCTTCTGGTTCATATAGACAATGTCGAACTCAGAGAGCAAAATTTACCATCGGGTCATTCTTCCATTCAGGGCGATCGACTCCATCATGTATTTCAGAGGGTCCAATTTCGAGATTAACCAAGTCGTGTGGTACAACATGTACTGCCTCAACCTCCGAGTTGTCCAGACCAATGCACAACACAATTTCTCAATTGGCGAGTATCTCATTTCACACTCGGTGAATTTCTTACTGAGGTAGTATATCGCTCTTTCTTTCCTCCCTGTCTCATCGTGTTGGCCTAGCACACATCCCATTGAATTATCGAACACTGTCAGATACAAAATCAAGGGTCTATCAGGACTGGGAGGCATTAACACTGGGGTGTTGGACAAATATTGTTTAATCTTGTCAAACGCCCTCTGGCATTCATCATCCCAATTGCCTGGATTGTGCTTCTTAAGAAGACGGAATATTGGATCACATTTTCAGTCAATTGTGAAATAAACCGAGCGATGTAATTTAATCTTCCCAGGAAACCTCGGACTTCCTTCTGAGTGCGCGGCGGAGGTAATTTTTGTACGACCTTGACTTTATTTGGGTCTACTTCAATTTCTTTTCCACTGACTACAAAACCCAATAGCTTCCCTGATCGAGCCCCAAAAGTACATTTGGCTGGATTGAGTTTCAGCTGAAATTTCCTCAACCTCAGAAATAATTTCCTCAAAACTTACACATGCTCCCCTTCCGTTCCAGACTTTGCGATCATATCATCGACGTAGACCTTAATCTCTCTGTGCATTATGTCGTGAAACAATGTTACCATGGCCCTTTGATATGTTGCCCCCGTATTCTTTAACCCAAACGGCATCACCTGGTAACAAAAAGTTCCCCATAAGATTATGAAGGTAGTCTTTACCATGTCTTCAGGATGCATCTTTATTTGATTGTATCCCGAGAAACCGTCCATGAAGGAGAAAAATAAAAACCCCATCGTGTTATCCACCAAAGTGTCAATGTGAGGCAGTGGGAAGTTGTCTTTCGGGCTGGCCTTATTTAGGTCTCTGTAATCGACGCACATCTGGACTTTTCTATCCTTTTTAGGGACAGAAACCACGTTGGCTACCCATTCTGAGTAATTTAATACGCGTAAGAACCCAGCATCAAATTGCTTCTTGACTTCTTCCCTTATCTTTACTGTGACATCGGGTCTCATCCTTCGAAGCTTCTATTGGACCGGCTTATATTCTCCTTTTATGGAAATACGGTGTACCGCAATATCAACACTCAACCCTGGCATGTCTTGATATGACCACGCGAAGACATCTTTGAACTCTAGCAGAAGTCTAATGAGGTCCTGCCTTGTTTCATGGGTTATGCAGGTACCGATTTTCACTTCTTTTCCATCCTCTAGAAGCACATTTTCAATTGTCTCTTTGTGAGGTAGAATCGGCTTCTCCTCCCGCTTTACCATCCTTAATAAATTCGGGGATAAATCATAATCTTCGTCATCTGTAAAGTCCTTAGATCCCTCTGGACACGTGTCTTGCTCATAAGAGAATTCTGAGTTCATAGCAGTGTCACTCATGACGTCGATATCTGGGGACCTATGGTAGGTATAAAAGAATATTCAATGAAAATGAATTTAAGGACGACCTATTTATGCGTTATGATTATGAATGGAGTGGAACAGAAGTAGAAGAATAATTGCACGAAATGGAAAGAAAAATGCACTTCTTATTGAAAATAATGATGCGTGAACATGCCTATTTCACAAAAGATTCTTATTGTTCCTAGGCTTGAAACAACAAGTGTGTTTTGAACATTACTCTGTTTTAGTCCTAAAAACTACAGGAATTTCTTCTGCAGTCCAGTTGTCCAGAATACTTCCAGGCTCGTAAGGGCGAATACTCGCCAAGTTTCCTCTCCTCGAACTTCCTTCAGACACAGCGTTGATGTTCAAAATTCTCATCATGTCTTTAGCTGTTTCCTCATTCATGTCCTCCTGTCCTGAATGAATAATTCCTCTTGACACGAATGTATTAGATATATGGGGAAAGGTCATTGAACCCCACTCAATCTCAACACCATTCAATCGTGTCTTTCTTCTTTCACGTTTCCTCTCCAGCTCTTCCTTTCTCTGTCCGACATCTGGCATATGGCCCAGACCGAAGCGATCATGCTTGTCAACCAATCCTGGCACTCTGACTGGACCTTGGAGATGTTTTTCAAGTCCCTTCCCGGACAGTGCTCCTCTTCCTATTGTCAACTGTAGGCCCATCCTCGTTGCTTCAGAGAGTTTGGGCACCGGGATTTTACTTCCTTCACTGATGAAAGTTGAATTTACAAATTCCAACGACCTAAAGGAACACTCTATAGCCTCCATATCATTCTCTATGTACGGTGCATTACTGGTAACGGACGCGATAATATCCTCTTCCGCATGTATGGTGATCAACCGGCCTTCTATCACCAACTTTACCTTTTGGTGTAACGACGATGGCACAGCCCCTGCTGAGTGGATCCAGGGCCTCCCTAATAAACAGTTATAGGAAGGCTTGATGTCCATTACGAGGAAGTCTACCTCGTACGTGTTTGGCCCGATTAGGAGGGGTATCTCAATCCTCCCCATTACTTTTCTCTCGGTACCATCGAATGCCCTCACTATATTTTGGCATGTTTTCATATGAGAGCTATCTACGGGCAACCTATTTAGTATAGATAGGGGTAAGACATTCAGTGCTGACCCGTTGTCGATCAATATCCCCGGTAATGTATACCCTTTGCATCGGGTAGTAATATGTAAAGCCTTGGTGGACCCCATGCCCCCTGGCGGAATTTTATCATCACTAAAAGAAATAAAATTGTCTGCGCTTATGTTACTAATGAGGCGGTCTAGTTTGTTTACCGAAATGTCTTCAGCAACATAAATTTCATTCAACACTCTCATTAGTGCGCTGCGATGTACCTCTAAGTTTAGAATCAAAGCTAGTACTGATGTGCGTGCCGGCTGCTTGTGTAATTGTTCCACCACACTGTATTCACTGTGCTTTAAGAACTTTAAAAACTCTCTAGCATCACTCTCTGCTACTGGCTCATTAACCAGTGGTCCTGTCTTCTCATCTCTCCCTCTCATCATATAGGACTCAGCTTCTGGATCGGACGTGCTGGCTGAATTCTCTTTCCCGAAAACTGTCATAGTGCAATTGTAATTCTAAGGTACCCTCTTGTCATTTTTATAAGGAAAAGTCATGGGTTTCTGGATTACAATCCTCGTAGGAGGAGTTACGGGTCTTCTAATTACAACCATCGGTGTAACCGTATAAGGAGAAGTCGCGGATTTTTTAATTTCGACCCTCGGTGCCACCTTCACTCCGGCCTCATCGACCCCTGACCGCGTGATAATCACACGTGGGTGATTGACTTTAGGATCCTTTCACGACCTCCTTCATGGAACATACGTCCTCTCTTTCCACCAAGTCAAAGAACTCCAGCTCTTTATTATCCATTAGCCCTTGTACTAGGGCTCCGAATTCGCTACATTGCTGGATTTCATGGCCTTCCTTGTTATGGAACTCACAGTAGTTCCTTGTATCTTGAGATCTGCTCACATTCTCTTACAGAACTAACCCAATTTTCTGCATTTCTTTCCAAACCTCTCTCAATGGAGTTCTGACCTCAGCAATCTCCTGTTTGAACCTTCTCCCCCTGTTTTCAACTATCGCGTTTACCCCACTATCAACATGACTGGGTAACGGATTTCCTCCACCAGGTGGGTCATTGAAGTCTATCACCCCCGCCTTGATAAGTTGCTCGACTAGTCTTTTGAATGAAGTACAGTTCTCTATCGAGTGACCTACTACATCCGCATGGTACTCACACTGAGCGTTTGTGTCATACCACTTAGGATATGGAGGTTGCAGCGGCTTCAAGTAAAATGGAGACACGACATGCGCATCGAATAAAGTCTTATACAATTCCTTATACGTTACAGGTATAGGAGTAAATTGGAATCTCTCAGTCCTCTGCCTCGTGCTGGGTTATTGTCTTGGTCGGGCCTACTGGCCCACAGCTACAGCTCTCGGTTGGGTAATAGTAATAGGTTTAGGATAACCCGAGCTTATATTCCCTACTTCAGCTTCTCTTTTCTTCTGCACGCTTCTTCTTGTGCTCTCTCCCTCTATCTTCCCACACCGATCGTGTTCTCTATCATCTCGCTTTGACATCACCATGTTCATGAAACTCTTAGTCGTGCCTCCTAACATGTGGTTAATAAACGGTGCCTTGAGGTATTGATGAAGAGCATGGTCATTTCCTTTTCTAGTAACGGTGCATTTGGACACGTGTAGCGACCTCCTCCATATTTGGGCGTGCTACTGAAGCTTTAACTTGACTTTTCTCTATGTTTTGCAACGTGATCTGTCAGTGCTATATCGGTCACATGGCCGTAATGCTTGATGAAAGCTCGCGCCAAATCTCTCACGATTTGATTTGGGTACAACTCAACCGATTGTACCATTTTGTGCAGACCTCTAATCGACTATCCTGAAAGCAGTGGATCAACAACTGGTCATTGTTGACATATCCTGTCATTCTCCGATAGAACATCGTAATATGGGCCTCAGGACAGCTAGTCCCATTGTACTTTTCAAACTCTGACATCTTGAACTTCGGAGGAAGTATTAAATCTGGGACTAGACTCAGCTTCTTAGCATCCACTTCGCATTGGTGATCAGCACTTTCCAATGCTCGAAACTTCTCCTCCAGCCATTTGCATCGATCTTCGAACTCTTTTGGAAGCTCTGCTTTTACTTTCTCCCCTTCTGCCGCCTCATCGAAGTCTGGGACCATTGGTTTTACCAAATTGACTTTAGGGTTAGAGCTCGAGCCCGCAGGGAAATTTACCAGTGTCGGAGCACCGGATTGGTGATGAGGTTTGATATTGACCGACACTCTTGGTGGTTGCACTTGGGAACTTGTCGGGGCCAGGCCCGGAGGGTAAATAAAATATTTATTATCTTCTCCGGTATCGACCATAGGCCTTTTTTCGTTTCAGTGCCCTCCAGGTCAACAAGCGTGTTAGGCGGCTCATCATGATTCTCTGGGATTCCAGCATTTGATCCCTCATATCCTGTTGGATCTTGGCTAACTGCTCTTGCATCTGAGCCTGCAGTTGGTCTTGCATCTCTTTCTGCATCTGCTCTAACCTTTCCATCCTTTGATCCATTGCTCTCGTCTTTTTTCGAGTGTAATAGCGGTGTTCCAGGATAACTATAGTATGACCTCTAGTTAATAGGGTTGTCTTATAATATTTAATGCAAATGTTGTGATGCAATGCCAATGCATGAAATGTAATGCAAATGAATGAATGCAAAAATAAAAGGAGTCGATTCTGATTCAATTTCTTTTGGAATACTTATTGAAAAAACAAAATCCTTTACATAAAACAGAGTCACATATACGACCTAGCCCTTATGCCCAAAGTTTTAACTTTCTCAAGAAGTGAGGCTAGCTCTCGACCCTGGTCTGACTTTGACTCATAAAATATACTTAACACATCAGCCTGAACCGCTAAAGTTTGTAAATAATTAGCCACTTCTCGTATCTGAGCCACCGCTTCGCCCATAAGGTAGTCTCTTTCTCTGACTTGGTTCTGAGATTGTTGAAGTTGTTCTTTCCCTCGCTGGTTGTCTGCCTCCAATAGTTGGATCCGAAGCTCACTGTTTTGTAGCACCATTTCGAGCTCCACTATCTTTCCTTTCAACTCGTCAATCTGGCTTAGGCTTGATTCCAACTTCACCGTAGAGTTGTGACTTTGACACAATGCCTTCTCTAATTCTGCTACTCGAGCTCTTAACATCTTATTTTCACTTTGGCTCTCCCCCACCGTCTTTTTCAGGGCATCCTTTTGCGCTTGAACCCCATGGAATCTCTTCTTCCACTGGTCGACTTTGGTATTCTCTTCCTGGACTTCTTGACGCCATTGTTCTGAGGTTTTACCCAGCCCAGCAGTCCTCATCGATAGATGCAACTTCTTGTAATCGGTTTTCAAGCTATCCAAATCTTCTTCGGCCTTCCTTTTTCCTTTCCTCAGCTTCTCAGCCTCTGATTTCTGGATATCGATAACTAACATCAGATTCATTTTTTCCTCTTCTAATTATTCTATCTTTTTTTCTAACTCTGAATTTTTATTTTCAAAGTCTTGCTTCATGATCTCCAACTCAGAAGGGACTACTTGCAAGTATTCTTCTATCGATCGAGCAGCATCCCGTGCCGACCTGGGGATATTATCGTTCACTCTCCTGCTCCACCATGTGTTATATTCGAGGGTTACCATTGGATTTATAGCAACTCTTTTCATTCGGTGAATCTGCTTCCACGCATCAGAAACTTCTCAAACTCTTTTCTTATAATTATTCCCACTATACGAGAATTCAAACTGAGCTAACCCATGCATTACAGGTATAAACTGTCTCGATTGGTATTGCCTTAACACGAGTAAAGAAGCATACCCAACAGCTCTCCAAATCCCTAATAGAGGAACCCAATTCTAACTCCCACACCAGTAGAGGATTTCATCGGGACCGAACCAAGGAGCTCTCCATTCCACATCTTTTTCTTGAAGATTCTGAAGAAGCGCAATCCAGTTCTCTTCTGATATGTCATCTCTCCTGGGCGCGGCGGCCAACTCTTTTAATGGGGAGTAATTCGTAAAAAATACCCGACAAGAAGTTCTATCTACTTTCCAGAAATGGCTATGGAACCACCCCAACAACAGTTATGCGCATCCCATGAATCTTCCCTCACCTGCTCTCTGGCATGAGTTTAAAGATCTAAATGTTTGGCGAGAATCACCGCACCGCAGAACCCTTTGTCAAGACGATCGAACAAATCAATAACTGCTTCATCTACATGCCTCAAAGCCTTGGGAAAAATTACCAAACCATAGAAACTTAAGGCAAAAATGTTGACTTTCCTCTTAACATCTGGGTGTGCCGCCATCAGGTCTCTCAAGCTTACCCAAGGAATGTATTTCCCTTCACCCTTCTGCTGAATTCGTACCATAACCCACTGTTCGCTCATCCCAGTGATATTTATCAGCTTCTTTACAAAAGTCGGTGCATTAGCGGCCCTGAAGTAAATTTTGTCGACCCGAGCCCTTTGACTGCGAAGCAAAGCCGTATATTCCTCCATGGTAGGCACCAAGTCCACTTCTCCAAACGTAAAACAGCTAGAAGCAGGATTCCAATATTGAGTCATAGCCCGAAACAAGTGTTTGTCTACTCTGATGTCGAGTAAGTAGGGTAGATCACCATAATTAAGGTAGAAAAGCTGCTTAGTTGCTTCATCTCAACAAGCCCATATATCTCTTAGTTCTTGTAGCTCATTCTGTGTCACACTGATGCGAGTGAAGTCCAATAATTCTGATGTGTACCCTTCAGTTAGACTATCCCCCTTCTCAAGCTGCGTCTTCTCTGACCATATACGCACAGCCGCATTATCCTCTACTTTATCAAGGAATCCATTCTCCATTACAAGCATTCTAACTTAGTAATTAAAACAGGAATTGACGCCTTTTAAGTATGAAATGACATGCAAATATGACCAAAATAAAACAAGTTAGTATCACATAAAAGTAACCAAAGCAAGTGAAAAAATGCCTAACCACTACATAGGTAGCCACTAAGGTTTAGCATGGCTCTACCTAGGGTGGGATCTTAAGGTTCACTATATGTGGTTTGGTTCTAAAGAAAGAAAAGGGTACCTGAACCAACAGATTCCTCAACCCTCACCCATTATAGGCTCACATAGATCGAGTTCGGTTCAAGGGAATACATTTCCCTATGGCCATGCGGAGGTGAAAACCTCACGGAACCATAAGTATGGATGTATCCCGGAAGCGGTCCTCTAGCCCATGCGGAGGTGAAAACCTCACGAAGGCATAGTTTCTCGCTCCCACTTAAAGGATGTGACCACAACGGTCATGCAATATGAATGCAGAAATATCCTATGGGTTTCAAACCACGACAAACATATGACGCGACACAAACTTATGCAATGAAAGAAATGAAATTAAAATTTTATTTTGATAAAAGGACATTAATCAATCAATGCTACTACTTGACTCTCTTATTGGTACCCAAAAGGAGTCGCCAAGTCGTCGAAACCATTTTTTGTTTGGAAAAGCGGCCGACTTTAAAAAAAAAATGGAGTCGCCACCAATCTTTTTTAAAGTGTGATTGGGCCACTTAGAAAACATTTTGGTCTACAAATTTTAAGAAAAGCAGTTCGGAGTCGGTTACATGCGAGGAAGGATTAGCACCCTCGCAACGCCCAAAATTGGTACCGTATTGATTGATTAATGTCCTCAATATCGAAAATTAGAAAATATGAAAAAAGTTTGGATGATTCGCATTGGATATCGACACTCTCTTGTTCCGAAAAGTTGAAATATCACATCCAGCACGATAGGACACGATGCTTCACACCCTCAATACCAAGATCATTTCATGATTTCCAACGTTTATGTGTTGCAATTTGAAAGGGTATTTCACGATTTGACCAAGCTAAAAAAAAACCGAAACCCAGCACGATTGGGTACGATTCCTTGAATTTCCAATCATGAAATATTGCCTTTATTTAAGAAACCTCAATCAAAACCTCCGAATGATATTTGAGCATTTGGACGAAGAGAAAATCGAGACCCAGCACGATTGGGCACGAGGCTCTCAAACTTCCAAACACGAAACATTGCCTTATTTTCAAGAAAACATGATCAAAAGTTTTAAGGGATATTTAGTGATATGGATTTAACGAAAAATCGAAGCCCAAAGACGATTGGGCACGATATTTCAAACTTCCAAACACAAAATGTTACCTTTGTACAAACCCTTTTATGAATTTGGGTAAAATGCAAATAAACACAAAAATAAAAATACGCTCCAAAATCATCAATTTACATAAAATAATAGGAACAAGAATGAATAAATAAAAGAACATAATAACGAGAAAGCTAATGGTAAATCAATACAAATAAATACTATATGATAATCTAAGAGGTAATAAAATGAAAAAATAATAGTAATAATAATAAAAACATTAATGAATAAATAATAATAGTGGAGAGAAAAATATAGAAATAGCAAAAAAAGGATGATGACGCTAATAATAAAAAAATAACGAGAATGATAAATATAATAATAATAGTTATAGTAATGAAAATAAAATGACACCACCTATAGTAGTAATAGTACCAAAAACAATAGTATTAATAATAAAAATAATAATGATAGAAATGATAAATAGTGATAATAATAATAAATAAAAAATAATAAAGGAAATTAACAATAATAATAATAATAGTAATAATCTACTAGTAAAAATAAAAAATAGTGTTAATAATAAGATAATAGTAATAATATTAAAACTAATAATAAAAACAAAGATAATAACAAATATAATTATAATAATAATGTATATAGAAAAATAGTAAATATAACAATAATAATAATAATAAATATAATAATAAATACAATTACAGTAATAATATATATATATATATAAAAGAATAGTAATGGCGTAATGAAAATAATAATAATACAAAGTAACACTAATAAATATAATAATAAATATAATGATAATGAATATAAATATAGTAACAATAATATTCATATATAAAAATAATAATATTAAAATGTTAACAATAATTTAAAATAATTAATTCATGGACAAATTAAAATAGGATCAAATTGAATCAAGAACATAAACTTTGGGATAAATTTAAAAACAAATGAAGGTGAATGGGCCAAATTGTAAGGCGCGTAGAACTTAGAGGGCCAAAATAGAAATTAATCCAGGTTCCCAAACACTGCACCTGAACACGGACTAAATTGAAACAGCGATAAAATGCAGGGTGAATTTTAAAATGGAAAAAGCTTAAAGGGATGCAATTAAACAGACGCGCGAAGAAGGAGGACCTATCACGCAATTTCCCCATCTAAGGTATAAATTTGCACCCATTCACCTGCAGAAGCAAGTAACGCGCAGGGCCCACATCTTTTAATGCTTAAAACAAAAAAAAACAAAACCTTTCTTTCATTCATTTCTCTGTTTCACACAAAACAAATCAGAAACCCCTAGCCCCCTTTTCTTATTTTCTTTGTTAGGGTTTCAATCTCTCCCTCGTCGCTCGTCACCACCGGTTAGGCAACCGTCCACGCGTAAGAACGACGGCTCGGTAAGTTTCTTATCCCTTTTCTTTATTTTCAGATTTTTCTAAAAAAAGTAAAAAAAAAAACTATATAAAACAAATAAGTCTTGCGAAAATCGCCTATATTCCCAAAAGCTCTGCTTTGATTCAACCGATATAGTATCTTGGTATCTCCAAATATTGTGGGTATATTGCTTCATTTTTATCTCTTTGCTAAATCTGTTGTTTCTATGTTTGTAGAGGGTAAAAAAATGTTGCCTTTGTGTTTGGGATTCGAATTTTCCTTTCTATCCGTCCCCAAAAAAAAAGTCCCCTTTTACAATGATTCTCGAAGGCTTTTATAGCCTTATCAGAATATCAAAATCCTAAAACTCTAGTGTTTTGTCGTGTTGTTGCTTTTCTGTTTGTAGGTAAACGTCGTGGAGGAGTGGGGCTCTTCATACGAGCACTGGAAGCGCGCACGACTCGGAGGGGTGGACAACGTGGCTGACGGCGTACTGAGTTAGGACTGTTGGTGGCGGCACAAAAGGTCTTCTGCTAGGGTTTCTGAAACCCTGAAAAAACTTTAGGTTGTTGAGCTTAGTGGACCTTGTTTAGGGTTTGGGTCTGGATAAGTTTTAATTTTTGTAAAAGATAGCCAATGGGCTGTAATTTTGGTGTAATGAACTGTGGGCTTATTTTATTAAGGATCCGGGCAAATTTTGCCCAGTACATTATAGAAATAAATTTAAAATTTATTCTCCAGTAATTATGATAAATTAGGATAAAACACTATATGAAACAGTTAAAACACAATGAAAATGAGAAAAAATAGTTTAAACTTGTTCCACTATTTGCATATCACAATTTCGACATTATTATTGAGAAATAAAATAAAATAGATGGATTTTTAATAAATACTTAAAATTGGTTTAGAGCTAATTAAAATTAAAGATAAATTACTCAATTAGTCATCTAATTTTTAAGTCGCTTTCATTTTGAGTAAGTCCTTATAATTTTGTCACCTAACTTTTAAGTAATTTCATTTCTCACCTAAGTGTTAAATCTCTAATAGTGATTAACTGTACACACCATACCACATTTACTTTCATTTTAACAACCCAAAAAATATTTTTTTAAATATTGATTGAGGTAAAAAATTAAGGATTGAATTAAAAATAATATAAACTAAAATAATGAATTAAAAATTATCAACTTATACATGTTTACCCCATCCGGAAGTTCTAAATTTTTTTATTATTAAAATTTTAAATTTCAAAACATCGAAATTAGTTAAAAATTATTAAAAAATTATCCCTTAATAATGTCAACTAATTTATTATTATAATATTGAAATTAACTAATTAATTTAATCCTCTTCTAAAATTTGAAATTTTATTTTATGTTTCCAAATTAAAATCAACTCAATTAACTCATCTTTAATAAGCAAAAAAAAAATCATTGAAATTAATTAAATTATTTAATTTTGTCATTCTTGCCAAACAAAACTCATAATTTTTTCATAACTTCTTTACCCAAACAAAAACATGCACTTAATTTAATTAATAAAAAGATTTTTCCAGATTTGAGATTATACAATCAGAAAAAATTTAAATTTCTTAAGCAATTAGTAAGGATAACTTGAAAACATAGAAAGATATTACCATATGACATCTAATGATTGGTCCACGTGTCAAGTTAGAAGTGACAAAAAAATTATACAAACTATGCGTGACATAGGTGCCCAAATTGCAAACTGTTTATTTTAAATGGCTAAAATGAAAATTTTGTAATAATTCAAAGACTAAAGTGGGTCAATTATCGCTTGAGCTTAGACTCGACTCTAACCCATAAAAGTATTCCATCGCCATTTAAATTCTCACTCAAGATTCGCCTTAATAAGAATTGACATTGCCATCTTCATCGTTGACATCAATTAGGAGGGGTATAAAATCATGACTGAAGCAAAGATCATGGCATTGACAAGCAAAGATCGTAGCATGACACTAGTGAGATGTTTAAAAACAAAGATAAATGGATTTCATTTCTAACCTCCATCTAAATTTCATTCTTAAGCAGAAAGTCCCTCATTTAATTACCACTTCCATCAAAAAGATTAAAATCTAGATTTGACATATGGGAAAATCTTCGAAAACATAAAAACCAAACAAAATCACAGCTCGGGTTTTCGCAAATAAGTAAAACACAAACGGATTTGAAATTAGAATCTCAAATATCTTATCCTACACCTTAATGGCATACTTCCTCATTGGGAAGTACATTTCCTCCTTCTTTTCACGTTCTGTCTTCAGCGATGCCTAGGGCAAGCAAACAAATCGATATTCAGATGCAACCGAACAAGCTATACAAATAGCAAGCAAACTAAACCCGAATACATGTTTCATTGATAGTTCTATGCATTCAAGATGGATGGAAGCGGCATGGCAGCTGAAATGGCATGATTTTATGTTATTCTGATTTCCAGCTATTCATTTTCTTAATATACTCATGTCTGACACCTATATCAAGCACATCTTCAGACAATGGGTATGTGAACTTAACCCGACGCTCACACTAGGATTTTAGTAAAATATACTCATTCAACAAAAGCTATAATAAAAGAATTTTCGCATAATCAAAAGAATGTCTGTACCTGATGCTTAGTAAGCCTTCTCCTGATGGCTCTGGTCTTCTTTGGACGGAGATCAAGGGGCAAGAACTTCTTCTTATATGCCTCCCTCAGTGCAGCCTTCTGCTTCTGTGAGATCACTGTCAACACCTGAGCAATTGACAACCTCACCACCTTTCTGCATTCATTCAAACAGAAGACTCAAAACAACATGCCAAAACCAAAGAATCCGGAACTGGAACATGCCAAATCAACAAGGTCTAATAAAATATTGAACAAGTCATAAATGAAACTCATATACAAAGCACTCCAAAGTGTACAGTTTCAAAACCAACATATACATTAGTCCTAACTAGCTCTTTAAAAGCTTAACTTGCCAATCAAATGATATCGGAATCAATATCGCTACTTTGCTTTTCGCTTCTCATATAGTCACCAAACAATATAATTCGAGGGAGAAAAAATGGCATATGGCTAAAATATATATAAATTCAAACATATTGTTCCATACATAAAAGCGAAATTATTAAGCTTCTTAATGAAAATCAATTTCTTAAATGTTTTAACATTTTATTGATCACAACACATTTTAACAACTATACAGAAGGGAAAACTTTGTTCCAGAGATACCAGCAATTCACTTTCACTACATAGCAAAAACAATATAAGAAAGCACCAATCGAAAAAGAAAATCCTTTGTTAAAAACAAATGAATACCCATTTCTCCAAATAAACTAGGAAATCAAGTTCCATTTTCATATACCCAATTAACCCTAAACTTAAGATCCATAGCTAACACATAAAACAGATTAAAAAAGAACAATACAGAGAGAGAAAATTACATCTTGGAAAGCTTGTTAGGTGCACCACCGGTAACTTTGGCAACACGAAGAAGAGCGAGCTCAGCTTTGAGATCTTTCAACTGAGCCAAAAGCTCAGTTTTTGATTTCTGTCTCAACTCATGGACCTTGATTCTCGCTGTTTTTTTAAGCGATTTACAAACAACAACATGAAACAAAGATTAAAACACATGAAAAATCCATTTTTAATTTTAGGAAATGTAAGAAAAATATAAACATTTTAAAGGAATTTGAAGAGTTACCCATTGCTTCTTCCGCTGCTCTTCAGAAGTGAGTGCAATGCCGGCTTCGCTCTGTCTTTCTTAAATTATGATGAAACCCTAATATTAAAAGGAGACTAGGGTTTTAAAGAATTGGGTTAAAATTGGTTTATTTTATTGTAGTTTATTGGGCTATAATATACTATGGGCTTCTAAACTTGGGCTTGTTTGAATAAAGTCTAATGGAGGAATGAGTATAGCTTCTCCACAAATCGATTTTTATAATTTCTCTAAAATTTAGTTTTTTAATTTAGTCATCAATATTATAAAAAGAGTTGAATCACAATAAATATTTAAAAAAGAGTTGGATTAAAATATTTAAACAACCCAGCAATAATTACAATATTATTCTAGTAACATCATGCAAAAACTAACGTATATGCTGCTCTATTAACTTCTCCCTTCTATTGCCTCCTACAAATCTCTTGAATTCTCAAGGTTAGGT
Source organism: Gossypium rotundifolium (assembly GCA_025506655.1). NCBI lineage: Eukaryota > Viridiplantae > Streptophyta > Magnoliopsida > Malvales > Malvaceae > Gossypium > Gossypium rotundifolium. The sequence continues at coordinate 75,454,760 of CP106726.1, read as the reverse complement.
CTCAGTATAATTGCCTACAAGACCTATCTAAAATGGTTTCCACAGTTTGAAAACAATCTGTTTCGACCAGAATATTAACCCAATTAGCATCCCACGTCACAAAGAGTCCATCATATAGTCCAAAGTTTAACTTGCACAACATTGCATCTACCAATATTTCTCCCAACTCCTCCACGCCACATATCAAGTTCTTCTCTAGCGGCAACAGTTGTCGATGCAACCCCCGAAATAGGATCTCTTGACCCATCCTTAAAAAAAAAAGCGTTGAACTCTATTTATAATATTTAAGGACAAGTTGAGAATTAAATTGGTTTAATGATAAATTTAGCTACTAATGTTTACATGTTTGGTCAAAATGACTTTTTTTTATCATCAACCTTTATTCTTTTTTCAAATTACTTTTTTCAACAGAATTGATGAAGTTCCATTAAAAATTTAACGAAATGATGTAGAAGTTCATATGTGGAATATTTTAATGAGATATAATCTATTACTTAGGTAACCCAATAAAATAATTACATGTGGAAAATAATAAAATAAATAAATAATTCATAAAGTTAAAAAATAAGTTTTAATTTAAAAAATAAACGTAATTATCTAAAAAAAGGTTTCAAAATGAATGTACATATTCAATATTTTGATATAGATTACATCTCATTAAAATATTCTACATAATCTCGTTAATTTTTTAATGGTAGTTTCATCAAATCTATTAAAAAAATAATTTGAAAAAAAGAATAAATGTTAATGGCAAAAAGACTCAAAAATACAATTGAGGTCATTTTGATAAAGTATGTAAACATTAGTGATCAAATTTGTGATTAAGCCAATTAAATTTATCATTATAAATCTATGAAATTTTTAATAATTCAACCTGATTTTTATTGGTTAATTCGGTTGTTACATATTCATTTAACCGGATAAATCAACTCAAAATTTACGCAACAAATTCTAAATTTTTCAATTTTTTTTTTGTCAGATTCATAACACAGTATAATTTTCCAAATAAATCACATAAAATTTCACAATTTTTATAAAAAAATTTCAGAAATCTTTGAATTTTGACTCTCAAATCAGATCTAATAGGTGATATAAACAGTAAACTCTAGCTCTGTCTCAAAGCCATCAGTCTCCTGCTGTTGATTGCTTGCAGGTATAGTCTTAACAATGGCGAAACCTTTTGCATTAACATATTTCCCAGTGCCACCCATGATGGCCAAATGAGACTCCGATACACCGATCCGATGAACCCCAAAGAAGCTAAGGGTGTCAGCGTAGTGTCCACTCTCGAACATGGCCGTAAATGCCATGGTTTGACTGTTCGCATCGATTGAGCTAGCCACATAGAACCCTTGTGCCTTGCCTAGGTACCCAGACCCTAGCTCATGTCCGACAGTCAGTTCGTCGTCGATGACCGTCATGGTTCCGAACATGAGCTTTTGCAGTGCCGACCCAGAAGGAAGTTGGCCCCCAGTAAGGACAGGGAAGTTGGAAGCCCCATTGTTTAAGTTCTTGCCATTGTTTAAAGCTTGAGTGTTGCCACCGAGACCAGTGAGCAATGGGAGGTTATTGTTGTTTAGAATGCCGGTGTTCCCAGTGTTTTGGTTAATGCCATTGTTTAGTGGGAGGTTGGCACCATTTGGTTTGGCAAATGGGAGCTGACCATTGACTGCAGGGTTGTTGACAATGCCGGTGATTGCCAGTGCAGTGGGGTTTGACCCACCTAGGATGTCATGCATGAAGAAGGTCAGCGTGTGGTGGTCAGGGTCAGGGTTTACAGGATTGGGACCAGTGGTTGCACCACCAACCACAGTAGGGTTAGGGTTTGAGCCTGGTGGAGTGGTCAATGGCGGTACATTAGAAACAGGTGTTGAAACAGGATTGGATGGGTTTGAGGGTTGCTCATCAAGCATTCTTGCTGAAGTGGAGAAGGCAATTGTGAAGGTGAGAAGTAGTGCAGAAATGAGTTTATAGGTTTCCATCTGATATGTTTCTGGCAAGGAAAAGCAATACAAGCTCAGGAATTTATATTTGTCTTGATGAACTGGAGTTTCATACACATACATATATATATATATATATATATATGTAAATGTGTATGTGTATGTGTATGTGTATGTATGGAGTTGTTGAAGTTTTATAGAAAGTGGAAGATAAGGAATGGTTGGAATATTGGGTGATGGTTTAGCTCTAAGGAAAGCTCATGGCACCTTTCTCATTTATAAAAAGACTTTATGTTTCTAACCTATTTTACTTAATTTTTTTAATTATATATTATAAATATTTGAAATGTCTTATATCCAAAATACTTATTGAAGTAGATGTCGAATATTAATATATTTTTAAAAATTTGAAAAGTCAAAGCAAAATTAAATTTTAACCAGAAAGTCATCAGAAAGGAAATAAACTAAACCAGTTACAAAGAAAAGTTGATTAGTGATACCTAAAAGTGGTCAACCAATGTGATCCTATTCATGTATATGTATCGAATGAATATAAAATCTTTGTTTAGTATGCAGTGTTCCATAAGCATTTTATGTGATTTTCCTGTTCTTCAAACTATCTTTCCATTAAAAGTTCAATCCGTATAGCAGAATATAAAGTATTTACCTTTAACTGCATAGCGGCCAACAAAAAACATATCCTTTCTTTTTCTCTTGTCTTCTTTTAGTAACAAAGTACAAAACCTTTTAGCCTTTACATGTATACACCGTAATGGCATCTGCCATCATCCCACTATACATACACACACACACACATCCATACAACTTGACTTTTCACACTAATGCAAAGAATGAACCATGTTATGTATATTTTCCTACTCAACTCTTTCTATATTTTTCTCACAAGTTTCTGTAAAATATGAATGAAAAAAAAATGCAAAACAACCTTGTTCTATGTTGCGCTCCGACTCCACTTTTCTTCAAGTACTCATGTCACAGATCCTTCAAATATATAGAAAAAACTTCAAAAATCTTTCAAAAACTCTCTAGGCTAACAATCTCTGCTGCCAATTCATCAATAAACAAATTCACTATGTCTTTACAGATTACTTCAACATCATATCCTAAGAATAACCATCCATCATCTTTTCCAAATAGTTTCTCAGATGAGTTCTTTATTGCTTCTTTTTCATGGCAAACTAAGAGCTTATACAGTTGCTCTTCGATCTCCTTCAAGTTCTGCCTATGGCTAAGCCTTCTTGCAACAGGTTTTGTCCACATTGGTTCTCCAAAGCATGGTCGGAAAAGTTCGATTAAACCCGAATTTATTCGGTCAAAAAGTAGCCTCCTTGCTGACCTATTCCAAGATATCTGTTCACCATACTTCTTCTCTAATTTATCGAAAACTGAAGGGCCTATTTGGACTGCCATTGATCAGAGCATATATCCTGATTTCTACCACGGAAACCTGCTTCGGTCAATACATCCACCAAATAAGAGAAATCTCTATTCTCTTCATTTCCGAACAACCGAGCTGAATCATCATCAATTACTTCACAATCCTTTAGAGACACTATTCCTGTATCATTATCATCATCAGTTGCCACAACCATTCCAGATCCTTCTGAGTATCCTTTGAGCAGTTTGGGTTTTAGAAATTTGAGTTGCCGCTGTACGTCTGCTTGAAAACAAGATCATAAAAGAATCTAAATCAAGAAAAGGTGCGGTGAAGAATCCAAAGGTCAAGGAATCCTTCTATTTCACTAACCGTGTAAGCTAGCCGTTACACTTCCAAAGCATTTGGAGTTTGATAAAATCTCCTCTTGGGATGGTGTTTTCAAAACAGAAACCAGACTGGGCTGATAAGTTGTCTCTGAGTTGACAAGAAATTCAGGGTCTTCGCTACACTGGTTGGATATTTTCATTGCTACGTCTTCCTGTACAATAACAATGAAACAAATCAGAAAATCCATTTTTTTGTTATAGAACAAAAAATGTTCTATTGACTTCTATTACAAACTAATATTCTTGAAAACAAGATGTCTTTAGTCCAAGCTGCCATTCTGAGAAATACTTTTTCGAGTATTAATCAATAATCAGTTTCATTATCATTGATCAAACCATATCCGGCACCATAGCATTACTTCAATGTGGTATTTATCTAATAAAAAAAATTTGAGACTCAAAAAGAAAAGGAACATCAAACCTGTAGACTTGAAGTGATATGGATACACAAAGAAGAATCATAATCTTTCTCTGACATAGTGCAGCCTGTTGATTCAAACTGGTGCTGCTTATGGTTTCCGGTAGACTCGCCAACATCCGTTTCTACAGTAACTGCATATAAGAGGCAATGCTCAGAGATGCAGCAGTGCACATCGATGACTTGTGTACTAGACAATCCTCTGCAGACATATTTTCATCCTTGATGATATTCCATTGATCAATTGTGGTAATTTTATTTTCAGAATACAAGTGAATGATATTATGGTTAAATGACTTAGAAACTACGGAATTTTCGTTAGAAAGATCTTGCTGCTCAAGGTTGTTATGGAACATATTATTGATAACATATTCGTCTTGAAGCAAGTGACTGTTTTCTGACTCTAGGTATAGATTAGGTCGAGACTTCCTGCAGATGGATACTGAGTTTCTTTGTTCCAGACCGTCATTCCCAATAGCATCCTGCTTCCTTGGCCCCATAGTAATATATGAATCACCATGGAAAGCTTTTCGATCGGTCGTGATTTTAGAACTTTCAACATATGTAGAATATGCTGGAGATATGGACCTTATTAAATCTCCAACACCACCAATTTTCTGGCCACCTCTACTGCTAATGCCCAATGGACTCTGAAAGTTTGCACAATTACCATGATCCGGCAATGTAAGCATGTCATCACGAGTTCTGCTTCTGCACCTGCCCGTAAGCCCATTTTCCCGAAAATCTTTAGTCATCCTCTATCTTTCAGAGATTTGCTTCCTTGCTTCCAGAGTCATATATGATCCATCTAGGTAGAAACATGAGGGCTTGTTCCAGTTGTTCAATTCAGAATTATTAGGGGAAAAAACCATCATGAATTCTGGCTCTTCCTTAAAACTGTGAACGCCATTGAATCCCAACCTCAGTCGCTCCAAAGAAATGTTACTCATATTATGCCTCATATTTCTGAAGATTTCCCTTTTAGTTTCACAGGAAAGGATAGACCTATGCGCCGTGTGTTTCACACCGTTGCAAACATTCTTCATCTCCTTAACTTGAGCATGCAAAGTTCCCTTCCCATGACTAACAAACCCTTTGTCTTTCCAATTACTTGAATACGAAGCTTCACTAAAACTAGGAGAAGCAAGACAATTCTTAGCCTTCTCTACCTTCAAAGGATTCAGAATAACAATTTTCCTAAATGAAGGACGTCTTTCATTGTTTGATTCACAACGAAATCTAGGAACCATACAAGTACTATCATGACCATATTTCCTTCAGGAATCTTTTACGCGACGGTTATCAAGTTTTTGGAGCAATTTAGGATCTTCTTGATGAGTTGTACCTCGAACCTTCCTGTATATGTCGCTTTTTTCACATCCAAAGGCATATGCTGACTCTAACAATCTTACATTCTCAGCTTGCAGGTGAGAAGTGCTGCCTTCTTGATCGTAGACATGCTTGGTCGTCGGATAATTTGGTTTCTGAAAATGATTTTCAAAGCAATCCTTTCTAGAACCCACAAACCGTAACCCAGGTAGTCCAGAATGAACTTCTTTCGAAGGTTGAAGCTCGATACCGACTGTCATAAATTTTGCACCTGCAAAGCTTTTATTTAAAGATGGACCACTTTCCCTGATGAACTCCTGCTCTTCAATGCTGACTGAAAAGAACGGTGTTCATCACCTGTTTTTTTCTCCCAAACACCTATAGAAGCAACTTTACGTCGATAATTCTCGGAAAGCACTCTTTGCTGCTTTGGCTTCTTGACAAGTTCCTGAGGCTGGAGTTCATCGAGATCCATTAATCTTGCAATGACACTCAGTGTAGGTTTAGATTCCACATTCTTTACTTCTTCATCTAGTCAAAACCGATACTCCTATAATTCAACAGCGTTCTACAGAAATGCAAAAATGCATGAACGAGGATCAACCAGAAATGCAAACACTGCCATCCATTGCTCATCAAGAGGAAGACAGATGTTGATTAGGATTTACTTACAGTATATTACCAAATACTCAATTTCGGGACCTCCCTCTGCTTCCTGGAAACTCATATTAGTTTTCAATAAACAAACTAAGACTAACTAAGATTTATATGGGAAAATAAACCAGGATTAATAGCTTTCTTCACACACAAACACTTATCAAAATTCAAAACCAAAGTGGATGTTCAGCCTAAACCAATAGCAACTAGAAACGGAAACAAGAACAATACAAGAAATTTTCTAGGGAAAAAAAAACTTACTCTATTAAAGGAAAACAAACATCATCTTGAATCAAAGAGAAATAAACTTAATGCATTGCTTCCTCGATATTCCATATTAATATTAGATATACAAAACTATGATCTAAAAGGGGAAAGAAACTAGGATTAACAGCTTTCCATATGTGTATATACATACGTATATGCATATACAGACATATATATAACACTAAATAGGATGTTCAGCCTTTGTCAATCAAAACTAAAACTGAAAATAGAGAATTACTAGGAATTTTCTTGTAAAGAAAACCTTGCCCTAGAAAGGAAAACAAACATCATCATAAAAAATTCTCAAGAAATTAATAAGAAAAGTCAAAAATTAAAGCAGAAAAGAGTTTTTCCCTTAAAAGTAGTCATATGAACATGTGACAAAAGGCAAAAATAAAGTTTCTAGAAGACTCGTAAATATGCATATAAAGCAAAGGCTAATGGCAAAAAAAAATGAAAGAAACAAAATCATTAAAAGCAAAGAAGCAAAAGAATCCAACTTTGACAATAGCAGAAACAAATATTTAGAGCTTAAACAAATGAACAAAAACCCAGAAAGAATAAAAAAGGAAGAAAATAAAGATATGACCTTTTTTCCCCCCAAGTTTTATGAAAGAAAGTTGGTGCTGAGTATTGAGTTTAGAGATGCCCAACAAAGTTTCAATCTAAACTGTATTACTTCAGATGTTTCTTATTGATCAATTTCGAGTGTGTTTGACATACAAATCAAGAAAGAAAGGTGAAATAGAGAAGCAGACATGTCGAACAAGCTGGATGGTCAAACTTTGAAGAAAACCAAAATTTAAACGCCAAAGAAATTATTAAATAGTAATAATGTTTCATTAATGAAAACGAAATAAGATTCTGGGAAATGGGTTTTCTTTAGATTGAATCCAAAATCCAAAGGAGTCAAGATTACGAATTTAAGGTTTAGAATGAATAAAAATATTCCGGAGATAATAATAAGGTGTAAATCATAATTAAATTATATCTTTTCTTTTGTATTTCATTTTGACTTATTAGAATAAAATCAAAATGAAAATAATAATAATTCAGAGATCAAAATCGTAAATTAAATCCAATAATAAGTAAGAAGAAAAACAAATTAATTTAAATTTTGCTATATCTCGTCGTCTGAAACTACGCGCAAAATCAAACTCTGTGGCGCGAAAATGAAATAACAATATTTATTATAATTTATACTACCAGCTGTTTTATTTTTATTTTTTAACTCAAAATGTAATTAGACATTAACTCAAACAATATAAATTTTAAATTTTAAAAAATATTAAATATTATTTTAAGAGTATTTTTATTTTTATATAATATCTTTAAATAAATTAACTTAAACCATACTTTAAAAATTAACCTCTAAAAATATACTCTCTTGCGAAAAAAAACTATCAATTTTTAAAATATTATTAAATTAAAAGTAAATATTTTTATAGTTATAAAAGATAAATACTTCATGAATATTTTGTAAATAAATCTTTTATATAATTTTTTAGAAAATATTTTATATAATATATTCTATTAATATTATATCTCGAGTTTTTAACTTCGAAGCAATATTTAGTACATGATACTTGTTTGTTTTAATTTATTTTTAATTTTTTAATATTCCTTCAAAACACATGGCAACATTTCACTTCGAGGTGTTCATGCGCCCGGTCAGGTTCAGGTTGGGCTTAATTATGATATTAACTTCATTTAAGCTTATCCAAGCCAGACCCTACCCGAAATATGAACTTAAAATTTTGCCCGAACCCGTCCATATTTGTAAATGAGTAATCTAAGCCTATTTTAGTCCCCACCATATTATTTTTTAATTTTTTAAAAAATATTTATATTATGTTATTTTAATATTTAATAATTTTAAACATTTTTTATTTATTGATTTATTTATATAGTCGTCTTAACATTATTTTAATGTTTACATTAGAGTAATATTATATATTTAGTATATGTTTATTTTTAATGTGTTCTAAATTACATGATATATAAAATAACATAATATAAAGTATTACAAACTTAAAAATGGGTCGGGCCGGATTCAATCCTTGAATGTTCAACCCGACCCCGAGCATATTTTAAATGAGTCAAAATGTTTTGCCCAAACCCATTTTTCGAGCCTAATATTTTTGTCCAAACACTTTCAAATTTCAGACAAACCTGAAAAAGTAACCCAACTCATGAACAGGTCTAATTTCACCCTTATGAAAATTTTTACTCTGCTGGTAGTGCACCAAACAATTCCCTTATAAATATATGTGTTTAATTTATATATTAACTGCCATAAAGTTTTTTTATTGAATTTGGGTTAAATATGTCATTTACAATATAAAAAAAAAAGTTAAAATATGTTGTAAGTCTTACTTTTTTGTACATTTAAAATTTAGTTTCCTTTTTTTTTTTTTTGGTGAAAAGAAAATTACTAATGTCGATTACAAAAAGTAGCCATTAGCTTTGTCAGCTTGGAGGAAATCTAAAATTTATTTCGGAGCCTCTGTAATAATTTGTAGGTTTGTCTTCCAGCTCAGACTCAATTTGGCAAGGCGATCTGCTACCATATTCATATTCCTTGGAATATTTTTGATTTTCCACTCCCCTTCCGATTGTATGATGCGCTTAGTGTTCCTGAGGACAGCAATTTCGAAATCTCCCTTGTTTAAGGCAGATAAGTTCTGAACAACTTCTATGTTGCCAGATATAATGACGATCCGTCTGTATCCTTTGTTTAAAAGGATAAGGATGCCATCCATAATACACTATATTTCACTTCGATTGGGGAACAAATCCCTAAAAAGCGGTTGAAACCCAATATCCAATTTCCATCATGATCTCGAGCCACGCCTCCTGTCGCAGCGACTCCGGTATTACTGCTTATCGCCCCATCCGTGGATAAGTACACCCATTTGTCCTTTGAGCTATTGGTGAGATTAGAGTTTTGATGGGTGCTCTTATGGACATCTCGAATTGATTCGTATTGCCGAGCCCAACAGCTAGAGACTTTCTCTACTTCAGTAGCTGACCAGAAAATATGTTGGAAGATGAACAAATTCTTATTTTTCCATATACCCCACACAATCAGCCCAAACAGACACGACCAGGTGAGGCCACTTCCCTGCAAGCTTTGATGAAAACAAAGGTTAAGGATAAACCAATCCTGAAAGGAAACAGAAAAAAAACCTTTGTTTTAGTTGATTAGGTAGAACAAGCATCCACACTTCTTTCGCAGCTGGACAATCTTGAAGAACATGCTCTAAATCCTCAAAGTCATGTCCACAAATGAAACAGGAACTGCTATGGCTAATCCCTCTTCTGGCATGTTCAAAATTGGTAACGAGTCTTTGTCCAAATGCCAACCAAAGAAACATTCTAACTCGCTGTGGACCCTGATACTTCCATGGTATCTTCCAATATTCTTCATGCGGGTTCCACGTATCCTCTTTCAGCGACCAATAAGCATTACGGACTGAAAAAATTCCTGTTGCTGAATGGGCCCATATCACTCTATCTACTCCAAAATCTAGATGTGGAGGAGGAATATTGGTAATCCTGTTAATCACCTCTTCAGGGACCCATACACAAAATAGGTCTAAATTCCAACTGCTATCAATATGGACCATCTCCCTAACACAACAATCCAAATTAAGGTTAGAATATGATGGAATTTTATGAATTAGAGGACCCATACCTGGAATCCAAGGATCTTTCTAGCAGCGAACACTGGCCCCATCCCCTATAGACCAAATTAAATTCTCACGTATAAAAAGGCCATAGTTTGGATAAGGACCTCCATTGGTTTCTGCTAATAGATTCAGGTATATGATTTTTCCAACCATATTTAGAACGAAGGACACGCACCTAAAGCATATCACTTTTAGACACCAGACTAACCCCTATCTTCATGAAAAATGACGAATTTTGATCATTCAGTTGTTTTTGTCCAAGACCTCCAAGAGCCCTTGGCTGACAAATAGTATCCCATCCTACTAATGCCATTTTATAATTCCTCTCAGAGCTCCCCCAAATAAATTGTCTGACCAGTCTTTCAATATCATCACAAACTTCCTTCGGGATCATCATTATTTGCATAAAATAAGAAGGGATGGATAGAAGTACCGATTGGCTAGCGTGACTCTTCCTGCAAAGGATAATTTCCTGGCATCCCAACTATGCAATTACCTTCTAATCTTCTCCACCACGAAGTTTAAAGTATTTTTAGTGACCCTGTCATGCAGAAGAGGAACACCTAGGTACATGCCGAGATTCTGAACTTCCTGAAAACCAAACAATTAACTTATCTGATTACGAGTATCTGCTTCAGTATTCTTTGAAAATAATATATTACTCTTCCTAACACTGATTTTATGTCCAAAAATTTCACAGAAAAGCGGGAGAATGCTTTCCAATAATAGAGCTTGTTCGATCTGGGCTTTACAGAAAATTACCAAATCATCAGCGAAAAACAAATGAGAGACCGGAGGACCGGATCGAGAAAGACGAATAGGGTCCCAGGTACCAGCTTCCATTCCGGAATGAATAAAATGCCCCAACCACTCCATGCAGAGCACAAAAAGATAGGGTGACAGAGGACATCCCTGTCGTATGCCTCGATTTGGTTTAAACTTCTGAGTAGGCACCCCATTCCAAAGAATTTGCATGGTAGAAGAAGAAATAGCTGACATGATCACATTGCGCAAGAATATCGGAATCCCAGCCGCGGTTAACGAAACATTAATAAAATCCCAACTAACTCTGTCATATGCTTTCTCCAAATCCAGTTTAATAGCCATCCACTTCCTTCCTTTTCGATTACACCTCATAGAATTAATAACTTCCTGAGCTAAAATAATGTTATCAAAGATGTTCCGTCCTGCTATGAAGCCAGCTTGTTCCTGAGATATCAATTTAGGAAAGATAACCTTAAACCTATTCGCTATCACTCTCATCACCAGCCTATAATGAACATAACATAAGCTAATGGGACGAAATTGACTAAAATCCTCAGGATTTTCTTTTTGGGGATAAGCACAATCAACGTATTATTTAATTTGGGCTCAATTAATCTCCCATCAAAAACGCTTTTGACCCACTAGCAAACGTCATTTCCAAGAATATTCCACTGACTTTGAAAAAATAGAGCATGGTATCCATCACTAGTAGGGGCTTTTAAGGGGGCCATATCGAACAACGCCTTTTTGATCTCTTCATTCGAGATAGTTGCTTCTAAAAACGTGATATCTAAAGGATTAAGACAGAGAAAGCCATTATTGGGAGTATCTCTTAGAACAGCCGGAACCTCACCATAAAGTTTTTCAAAAAATTCTACCGCCTTATTTTGTAAAATATTTTGATCAGAGCACCAATTTCCGTTATTAACACGTAAAGACATAATTCGGTTGAATTTCCTTCTCTTAACTGTACGGTTACGGCTATGGAAAAAATTGGTATTTCTGTCTCCCAATTGCAACCAGTCACAACGAGCCTTCTGTTTCCAAAGTAAATCTTCATGATCAAGAATATTTTCCAATTCATCCCGAATTTCTCTCTCTTTTTTAACAAGGCGAGTAGAGGTAGAAAGTTCTAAGGCTCTCTGAATGTTATTGAGAGATCTCATGAGCTTCCGCTTACGATTACCCAAAAAGCCATAAACATCCCTGTTCCAATCTTTAACAAAAGTAGTAAAATTATTTAAGGAATCAGTCATATTACCTTTAAACTCCCACTTGCCTTTGACAATATTGGAAAAATTATTATGCATCGTCCATCCTGCTAAAAATCTGAAGGGTCTACCTTTATGAGTGAGAATGTCCAGTTTAGTGATTAATAGAAGAGGACAGTGATCCGATTTGATACGTGTGAGATGATGTAAAAGACTTTGCGAAAAAGTGACCATCCAAGCATCGTTAACTAAAGCTCGATCCAATCTGACTAAGGTTCCTCCTCTTTGCCAAGTGAATGGAGGTCCATTAAACCCTAAATCCTGTAATTCACATGAGTCAACAAAATTTCCAAAAAGATCACAACGCTTACCTATAGTAGATGGGCTCTTTCTATCAGCAGGAGATAAGGTGGCATTGAAGTCTCCCATAATTAGCCATGGAATGGAATTATTAGGAGCCACAAAATGCAAACCTTCCCAGAGAAGCTTTCTTTTTTATCTATCTGGACTACCATACACAAAGGAAATAAAAGTAGATATATTGGGTATAAAATTATCAACACGTAAAAAGATAAATTGTGGGTGATTTCAAATGATTTTAATCTGAATAAAATCCTTCCATGCCACCCAAATACCTCCAGAAAAACTCATAGCTTCAACCCGATGAGAGTAATTAAAACCCAATTTTTCTATAATATAGTTAGCTTTATTACCACTTACTCTTGGTTCCACCAAGCAAATAATATCCGACCTGTGTTCCTCATTGTACTCCCAAAAGGCACGAATAAAACTCCTGCTAACACACCCTTGACAATTCCATGTAAAAATTTTAAAATTTAAACCCATATTAAAATAATTAAAGGTCAAAATAATAAAATTAAAATTTCAAAGCACAATAATTAACTGATAAACCAAGGAAATTAATAAACCCTTAAAAGCTTACTGTCCAGGAAGGTTTTCTTCCTTATTTTGTCCACCCGATTTAATGGTCATCACCGAGTCAAGATTAGTGTTTGAAAGTTCTGACAAAATTTCAGCTATTTGCTCCATTGACTCTTTCAAAGACACTCTTTGAGCACCATTGATTTTGAATTTTGTGCTTTGACCTTGAAGAATTTTGCTCCGCTTCTTAGTTATCCCTTTACCTTTATTATTGAAAGCTTTTCTAGGGCTGGGGATGTTCGCCGGAGAGAGACCTAGCTTGCTGGTTGGGAAGGGGGTTGTGTTTTTCATATTTTTACTATCTTGAAAAACCACCGCCGAATGTCTCCCCGAGTCCAAGCTTGTCTCTCCACGAGATGTTTTGCTCTGGTTCAATCTTTTCTCAGATTTGTCGTCCTACCTAACTATCCATCACCATTCTTTTCTCAGATTGAACCAGTGTTTCTAAAAGGACATGAATTATCAATATGTCCATATCGTCCACATTGAAAACAGATTGTTGATAGAGACTCGTACTTCATATTCTGCTTTCGACCATTGATCAAAATTTGAGAAACCAACAGCTTTTCCAAATCAACATAGACGGCCATTCTAGCAAATGGCCCTCTAGCTTTGATATCAGTATTCATATCCAGTTTAACTACTTCCCAACCATTCCTCCTATTTCTGTGATAACTTTATGGTTGTACAGATAGCTAGGTAGACCAGGAAATCTGATCCATGCCATCACAATACTTGGAAAAGCCTGTGTGGGGTCAAAGGATAACGTCCATGGCTGAACCGTCAGGTATTGACCAAAGATGATCCACGATCCTTCAGAAAGAGCTTTTTCACAATCCAACTTATTCTGAAACTTGACGAGAAAGTATCAATTTTCAATGTCCATCATATGAAGAGTTGCTGAAGGTTTCCACAGATTGTATAATTTATTCTGCAAAACCGAGAAACCAATATTACGACCAAGCAATTTAAGAATCACTATATTCTCCATACCTTGAATTAGAAATTGAAAAATTCTATCCGAAAAATTTATAGAAGGAAATCCATTCACGACTGATTTTTGGATATCTCCTTCTATGATTTCGAAAACTTCTTTTCTTTCCGATCCGTTAGATCCGTCCTCCGATGATTGGCCTACAAGTTTGTCTCTCCACGAGATGTTTTGCTCTGACGCCAAGTAACCATCATATCGTTATTCGACTCCCCATCTTTTTCTTGGAATCGAACCTTCTTTGGGATCAATTCTTCCGTAATAGATTTTTTAGAACCAAAACTTTCACAGAGAAAAGTCATTTTTTTTAATTTAACTCCAGTTTTAAAAGCTATAATCTCAAGAGAGAGAGAGAGAGAAAAAAAAGCGGCAAAAGGATGAGTTACTAGTTTCCTATTTTTATTTCAAGTGTTTAGTCCATTTATTTTTCAGATTTAAAAATGCAAGTTTAATTATTAATAGCATTAAAGTTCTTCTATTGAATTAATGTTCATTATAACATTATTTTTGTTATATGACTCCCAACTGATTGTTTTCTTTAAAATGTTACATCAATAAGTTTAATAGAAGAATTTTGATAGAATTAACAATTTGACTGAAATTTAAAATTTTGAAAATATGAAAAATAAAAAGGACTAAATTTTTAAAAATTAAAGTTAAAGGATTAACATCTAAATATACAAATAGTACAAAGACTTAAAGCATATTTTACCCTTAAAAACCTATCCTCTAAGGCCTTGTTTATCTTTAATAATCCATAATAAAAGCAAATCACATAAAATTTTTCAATGAACAAGTGTGAAAATGATAAGTAAAGTCTTATTTGATAACCCATTGAAATTATTAATTTTTAAATATGTTTGGGATTCAAAATAAAAATAAATGATAGAACTTGTTCAGTGAAAAAGTGAAGAAAATTGTAAGTAGATAATGAGCCATTCATCACTTAATATAGAATTTTTTTAATTCCTTTCTTTTAATATTATCCTTTAAATATTTTACTTCAAAATTCTAAAATTGCACTTACCGAACAATCTAAAACATATTCTGCATTTAATTTTAAAAATATACCAAGCAAATTTTATGAATTAATTTCTCAATACTTGATTTTTTTAATATATCAAACTGTAGAAAAATATTCAATTACTTTTTATTTTATTTCTTTTAAAATTATATTTATTAAATAATTTAATTATATTTTGCACTTAATTTTAAGACATAAGTAATTAAATTTTAATGGGATACTGGCAAGATTTACCTTTCTACTTTAACAAAATTATAGATGTGGTACTTAATACTTTCAATTTACTCGTTTTGGTGCATAGACTTGGGTACTTCAACCCAACGATGTTAATTCCAGATAAAAGTTGACACATGAACCAAACATGGGCAGCCATGTAGCACCGTGTCAAAATAAAGGACTTAGAAACAGTTTTACTAATTGAAAAAACTTTAAAAAAAAAAAGAATGGCATTAAAAATTAATCCTTCTGTCAATCAGTAACAATTTCAGAATTGAGTTTTGAATCCATCGTTCCACCGTTCAACAATATTATCTTTTTATAAATATATATATCTTGAATCAAACCAAATTTAGGGTGATTGATATGTTAGTTAAGATTAACAATGAGTTTACTAACATCAGCACATCTCCTCCTCTATCTCTAACCATGTAAATTAGTTTTAGTCACTATAGAGATTGATGACATATCAAATGATGTGCCAATTTTTTTTTTTTAAGTGTCATCTCTTTATTTATTTAATGCCATGTCATTAACAGTGTTAAGGGAAAGTATCATTTTAGTAAACATAATTAAACTGCAGGTATTAAAATAAACAAATACCACTGATAATTTTATTGTAAAACACTAGTTATTATTCCTATTTTAATACTTATTTTTTATTTTATCAAATACCACCTAAATTAGGATTAAAACTTTCCAGTAAATTATTATTTTCATTTTATCCATGTTACTAAATGATTACGACTTACATTTTTTATTTGTAAAATCATAATTTATTTTTCTTTCAAAAAAATTAATTTTATGTGTATATATATATATATATACTATTATTGAAGTGTTTGGTAAGTTGATGTCATGAGTTAACTCACATAAACTCAATTAGAGAAAATACTAAAATTTAAAATTTAAAACAACTAAAAAATATTTGATTTTGTCACAAGCACGATATGAGTAAAAGATAATATTTTATGGTAATAAACTTGTATGTCAATACTATTGTACTTTTTTTTTTTTTTTTATCTTTGGATTTGTAATTTTTTGGGCAAATGATATAAAACTATGAAAAGATAAAATATCATTATAAAAATATTAATTATAATTTTATAACTAAATTAATAGCTCGAATAAATGTGACACAAACTCAATAAAGTATATAAATAAGATTAAATATAGATAAAAATTATTAGGGTGTCTTCGTCTTTTAAAATTTATATAAGTTTAATTCGTTAATAATGCTATATTACATAAATTTTAGAACATAATTACAGTCATAATATTTTTATTGTATCACATCTTATATTATTTCTCGTTTTTGTTTAATATTGCCAAATTTAGCATTAAGTAATTCCCCCCTGAATAAACCCAAATCCATTTATCAACAACAAGCACTAAAGGCGTCAGAGCTCTAATAAAGGAGCAAAAAAATAAGTAAAGATCTGCATTTACCAATATTTACTTTTACTTATTTTACTCTCAGTTGATTCTTTTTTACTGAAAATACAGAAGCTCGAACTCTAGACTTGTTAGATGCCGAGGTTCAGTACATGAACTAACTAAACTAAATTAAACTAAACCTCGAGTTCCAACCATATATAGGCCATAGAATTTGTAGGTAGAAACATTCTAACTTACTAGCCCAACCGGACAAACCAGAGGTTAATGGCTACCTACAGAGCATGTGCCTGTGCATGTTCAGGTTTGTGACTGAATTCATAATCCAAATGAACAAACGCTCGCTCAATGTCGGGCAGTAACTCCAGTTTCTCTTGCAAGGATTCTCCAATGTCATGAGCTTCTTGTAATGCCATGTTTGCCGGAAGTACAATATCAACTTCGACAAAGTAGTGAGACCCGAAGGTGTAAGCTCGGACCGTATCGATGTTTTTTATGGCCTTATGGTGATTCCAACACAGATAGGTCAGTTTCTGAAGATATTCTGGAGCTGCTGATCTTCCAACCAATGAGTTCACATTCTCTAATACTGTCATTGACCATGTCCGTATTGTGTACAAAGCCAGCTGCAATATCCAGCCTTATGAGCACAGGCTAATGTTTTTAAGCTAAACATGATATGCGAATTTGATATTTCGGAAAATAGAAGAAGCATTGACTCTTTTATAGTATCTATAAGAAGATTATGACAATCTTACCAGCTATAGTCATTTGATTTAACAAGCTCGCTCCTATGTTACTTGAACTCAAGTACAGGTATGTTCAATGTTTTACAAGTCTTCTATGTATTTGAAAGGTCTTGAAGGCTCATATCCGGATACCTGTGTCTAGATATATACTGGACACGGGTACTTCAAGAGAAAATAATGAAGACATTTAATCACAAGAGGACGGTTCAAGATCTCTAAAAACCATTGTGTGCAACTAATCTTGTAAATGATTTGCCTAGGTCTTTAGGGCTTGATCTGTACGGTATTTGCAATTCTTTCATAGAATCAAACCGATGATACCATAATGAATGTTAGTGGCAACAAGAAGAACCCTATTTCCTTTACTGTTCATGCCAAACAAAAAGACCATGGAAATGAGACAAGGTTTTCACTTACAATGATAGCTCCAACAGGGTCCATCCAATCGTCGATATAATTAGCAAGTAGCACAGCAACAAGGCCAATGATGTTTGTGATAACATCAAAGAAGTGATCCTGAGCATAAGCTTTAACGATTTCGTTTGTAAATGTGCGGCAATAGAACATGAGGAGAAGCTTTGTCAGAGTCACTCCAAGCATAATGCCAACAACCCACCTCTCTTGCTCATTTGTCAGGTTGAATTCATCCTCCTAGGCAAAACAAAGAAAGATTTTCTTGTCATTCCATCTTTATAAGCAGTCATCGGTGAATATAGTAAAAGATTTATCAAATGGAGAAGAGAACTGTAATGCATAATCAAACATGACTCACATTTGATACCATTGTTCGAACAGACTCCAAGATTATCTGCAGTCCAAGAGTTGCCATGACAGAGGCAAAAACAAGTATACCCTGCAGCAAAATTACCAGTATAATACAGTGAGAGAATAATCTTTCAGTTCGAACACTCGTACCCGTGGCTGAGCAGCATAGCTAACAATGGTCGGGAAATTGATTATAACAAGAAGGTACAGCAAGAATACTGACCAGTGGCTGCATTCGTTTCTTTCCAATTGGGTACTGATATGGGTTTGGTGTTGACATGGAGAATGCAGTAAACCAGAGGATGAAGCCAGACAAGAGATCAAGAAGAGAGTCCAATGTGGACGCAATTATAGCTAATGAGCCACTTCTCATGGAAGCGTAAACTTTAGCGGCAAAAAGAACCATGTTTGCAATATTCGAAATTCTAATAGCTAATGTCTTGCTTCTAGCCAACCTTTCCCGCTCTTCCTGCCAACCGTAGCAACAAAATTCAGTCATGCTAATTCAAGTAAGCTAATCTTCTTACCTAGAGAAAACAGAAGATATTACATTAAACCTTTGACATGCCAGGAATAAATCCACGCTCGGCTAAGGCATCCATTTCACTAAAACCCTCTAGCATTTCTACCTGCTGCTGATAGTATTCAGCCACGTTATCTTCCGGACCTGAAACCATTGAAGAAAACAATTAAGATGCATTCTTGTAACTTGTCCTAATCATTTGCAATCATTCACCCATCATTCCACAGATGCCAAGACTACAGACTATGGTATACGTAAATTCTAAAACTTCAACCATAGAACATGTTAGTTCATTTATTGGTTTTTGCTTTCCACTTTCAAAAAGCAAAAGAAACTTGATATAAACATGACATACATGTTTAAACCTAAAAAGCCAAAAACTCTATTCTTTCCAAAAGAGCTCTAAAAAACGAAGTCCTACATATTTCATAACTTCAATATACACACGTTAGAGTAAAGCGAGAAGCAAGTCATTTATATAAACATTCACATGTAGAAAGGCAGTAAGCTATGTTACTCGAACTTGGATGTGAGTTTCGGATATGGATATGTATTCGAGACCAGCATGGCTAGTTTTTCTTAGTTTTTACATGCATTTGAAGGATCCTTGGAAATCATATCCCGGTACTTCTAGAAAATGAAAATTTAAACTAAAGCAAACTTCCAACACAAAAAACAACATAAATAAACAAGAAAATACATAACATAAAGCAAATCCAATTGTTAATCTTAGCTTGATAAAAAGAAAAGCTAGCAAACTTCTTAACCATAATTTTCTAGCAAAATAAAGCACAATCCATGATGAAAACAACATCTAAAACAAGGATTCACATACCTCCTTGTACCTAGAAAAACACCCAGGAGATCAAGTTCTGATCACTCTTTAGCTTCAAAATATCAAGATAATGCTCAAATTTAAAGACCAAAAAACAGCACAATCCCTCCTCTCTTAAATCTGTTAGAGTTTTGATGCTGAAAACACTAAAGAATATCTCAAATTCATAGTAGCCATAAACAGAGAATAATATATATATATATATATATATCTCACCAATTGAGTAAATTCATAACCAAACATATTAAAAGAATCGAATATTGCTAATTAAAGTCCAACCATGATACAAAAAATTAAAACACAGCCACGAAAAATATAAATGTAACTTTTACGTACAATGCCAAGCTGTTCAGTCAACAAACAAAAAAAAAAAAAAAGAAACTTAAAACAAATATCCTAAACAAGCACGAAAAAAGAATAGAGTATTGCTAATTGGAACTAGAAAAAAAAAACAAAATCCAAGATACCCAACAACAAAGATGATGAAACATGATTAATATTTTTCCTGGGAAAAAAGAAGGAAAATTGAATAAGAAAATCAAGTACTGGAAATGACCTAAAACCCCAAGGCAATCATGGAGGCTACGAAGAGGCTTTTTGTCTTTTTGTTCGGGAGATAACTGGAAGCCATCGAAGTTCAACCGCCATGATCGATCAACATTGCTCTGATGTGGCAACAATGAAAGCTCTTCGTCGGTTTCACGCGCCACCATCTCCACCATTTCCCCGCTCACCATTCCAAACAAGAAAATTGTTTAGATCTGTAAAGTGTGATTTCCTTTTTCTTTATTCAATTTAGCAGCGGCAAAGGTTGGAAATTTGAAGGAAAAGCGAGGGTATTTCGGGAATAAAAAAATCCCCTGTCATTTTGCGTCCAGGAATGTTGGATGGGAAAGCGAAGGGACGATATTTAAGGGGCTATGTTTCAACTTGGATAAACTATAAACTAACTGGTTGGTGAACCTAAGAATAAATTATACTATCACTTTTTCTTTTCGAATTTTGTATACAATTAATTTTTGAAATAAAAAATAAATGTTGTTACAAGATTTCAATAACGAGAAAGTGGTGGGGGAAGTGTCGATTCGTCCATGTAAGGTGAAGAGCCGGAGCTAAGGATGAGGGGAGGAGAAACAATAAAGAATTCCCATGGTAGAAAAAGCAGCCCCAAATCTGAGATATGGTGGCTAGATAGATTGATGAGTGGAAGATAGGAAGAACCTTTGTCTTGATCTCAATAAGTGTATTCACTCGTTGAAATTAAATTATATGTTTTTATGAGGATAAGAATGTAATTTTAATAATTTAGATTTTTATAATTCTTAAAAGGTTAGATTAATTTTTTATTATTATTATCTATAACCATTGCCCCTCTACTGGTCGAAGCAAGGGTTTTAAACTTAGCTTGCTTGAAATAAATAGTAGTGATAAAGCTTCTGTAAATTTGTTTGTATTTTTTTGCACTAAAATAATTAGGTAATCAATGATTTTAAACTTTTCACTATGTGTCATATATGTTCAGCGAAGGTGTGATGTTCGCCCGTGGTAAAAAGTGGAAGGTATGCTAGCTTTAGTCAAGTTCTCCAAATACATATGATTCTCTAAACGACACGTGTTAATGTACATGGTGTAGGTATAACAATATTATATATTATATTTTTAGTGTAATATTGTATATTTTATTTAACATAAAATAATATACTAACTAAATTTATATATGTACTTGTATACTAAAAACTGAAATATTATTAAAATACATAAACAATTATTAATACACTCATACACTTCTTATTGTTAAAACACACACACAATCTCTCTCTCTTATTTCATTGTTATTTTCATCTCATTGCTAATATTATGTTTGCATCCCAACATCGCAAATCCTAATCCCAGAACTCGAATAACAATCTCACTGGTGATTATGAAATAACATATCTCCTAATTTTAGGAACCACTACAAATGCAATGGCGAGATAGGTGATATAAACCATGACATAAACACAAGTGAAGAGAATTTGGCTAGTTTGATTGTCAGGCGATATGATAACCAATGCGGAATCCAAGAGACAAAACAACAATGTGGACAATGATAAAGTGAGAACAGCTGAGAATAAACCGCTAACGAGGGTGGGAATAACCAAACATGTTAGAAGAAAAGATGTTGAGAAGGCCAGTATATTTGGAATGAAAAACCAAAGGAACGGTCCTTTCTTAAGAACCGATGATCCCACCATGGAGTTATTGGGTTTGAAGTAGATGTTTTCCACCAGATGATAACTATGATTACTATTAGTAGTACCGTTGATGGAACCAATGTAAACCTGCAAGTTGGAAAACTTATTATTGTTGTTGTTTTTAGGCACATCTGCTGGCAAAACGCCACCAGGGGGGCTTAGGGAGGCTTGATAACTGGTGGTAAGGATCAGAACTGTAACAACGAGCATTGAATTCCCATTATCGGTTGACATGGTTTTGATTTCGTATCCCCATTGAGCAATCATCGCCATGATATAAAACGGCGTTCTGTGAAGCATCGCAACAGGATCCCAATATTTTGCGTGGCGGCGTAAAATGCGCACGCACTCCTCGATGTCGACAATATTACCTTTTTTATCCGAGGACTCTAAGATTTGAAGAGCTGTCTGACCTTTCGAATTTTTAACTTCCGTGTTGATCCTTAGATCCTTTGATAGCAGATTCACAATCTGCATCAAAATAACATACATATACATATATTGTTAATAAGAGTGTCCAACATGAAACCAATCGACAACATATGAAAATAATATATTTAGAATATATAGATATGTTTAAAAATAACATATAATAAATAATAAAATGTATGAGTTGAAACTAATTAATAATAACAAATGAAATACGTATGACATTAAAATAGAAAGTTAACTTAAATAGTACAAAATGGAATTTAAACATATAAATATATCGATTAAGAATACTAAATGAGTACAATTGTTTATTCTAATGTTGTCATCAATCTCGAGTTGGTGTCAAGTTAACTTGTGATACTAACTCAATCAACAACATTATTAATATATACATATACAACTGATGAAAGTACTACATTGTGTAATTTAAAACAAAATGTATGAAAAACAACAAAATAGAGTATTGATTGAATAGTAAATTTAAGATTTTACTAATCTAATTGGTACGAGTTTAAATTCTATTATATACATATTATTTTAATAATTTTCTAATTGAGTTAACATTTGATTAACTTGTGATACTTTTAATAATTTACTAACCGAGTTGCTATTTGGTTAATATATAGATACTATTTGAGTACAATCATCCGAATAGGACCTACTTATCATTGGACAAGCCTAGTTTCACAATTTATAATGAAATGGAATTGGTCAAAATTTAAATTTCGGATTAAAATGAGAAGAAATAGGGTGAACCTGGGGATCCGGTTGGGTCCGCGCCAAAACGTGCAACACAGTTTCCTTGTCCCTGTTACCCACGTCAAGGAGTTTATCCTTCTTCAGCATGCTAATTTTAGCGGTTCTCCTCAGCCATTTGAGAAGATATTTAAGTGCCTGGTTATTGCATCCAGCCGCGACATGTAATGCAGTTTCACCTTGACTCGTCAAATCATCGATGATACAAGGATGGTACTCATTGAAAAACTTATTCAAATAATCTTTATTCTTTTCGTACATGACTAGATAATGCAATGGCGTGTAACCCATCTTCCCTTTGACACCGACGAGAGTTTTGTCAAGTCTCAGCAACGAAAGCGCCAACTCTGTATGCCCACATTTCAACGCAACATGCACGGGGCTCAAGCCTTCTTTGTTCAGTTTTTTAGCCAAGGATGGCTTTAAGTACATCATTTCCATTGCGAAATCGACGCATCCTTTGGATGAAGCCATGTGCAATGGAGTGTCGACCACATCCATTTTATCCATCCGATGCAATACGTTTGTGTCCTCCTCGATAAGTTGATACAACATATCAATATTATCGTCTTCAGCCGCAACCATCAGCTTGCATTCCGTCTTGGCAGACTGCACTGTTATGGGGACGCTCTTTGATTCCGCTGCCATTGATGAACAGAATGAGTTTGAAGTGAGAAAGAAAGGGTAAGCTTGTTTCCTTTATATAACAATTCGCCATTGAATTCAAATGGTTGATACATACACATATATATATGTACGTGAATCACGTTCAAGGTGCTTATCTTCATTCTTAGTTAACACCCTCCACAATTTGGCCTTTTAACTCTTTAACACTTTCACTTTTTAAGTGTAAAATGTGAGATTCTCCTTATTTATTTTTCTATTTTTTAAAAAATATATTAGTTTATTTGAAAATTAATGATATTACTTAGTAATAAAAATGTTAAACTACACTATTAGTTACTCAATTATGAGTATGTTTTCGTTTTGGTCACTTAGCTAAAAAGAGTTAAAATTTGATCATTTATCATTTTTATTATTTTTTTTTTATCGTCGAATCGTTAAATGGTTAATAGTGGTACTTTTTAGTTGGTATAATAATAATTTTAGTCTTCAAATTTTATACTTTCTATCAATTTAACCTTGATTCCGTATAGAAATGATAAAAATAAAATTCTTTTTAAAAAAAGTGAGAGAAAATGAGTGAAAGTTATTTCACTCCATCAATTTAATCCTTATACAATAAATTTTTATATAATATTTGTAATAACCAATTTTGCCCGGGCTTAAATAAAACAAAACAAATAAAATAAAATAATGTCCAGTCCAAAACCAATTTACAGGCCCATTAACCAACTAAACCCCTTTACCCAAATTCTAAACTGCCTACCCAAAATACCCCAAACCCGGATTACACCCATCAACCCTTAGACCCAGATTTGTGCGGCCCAAAAAGACCCAAA
Organism: Gossypium rotundifolium; assembly: GCA_025506655.1. Lineage (NCBI taxonomy): Eukaryota > Viridiplantae > Streptophyta > Magnoliopsida > Malvales > Malvaceae > Gossypium > Gossypium rotundifolium. Next base: position 75,430,368 of record CP106726.1, on the reverse strand, counting down.
TCTTTGACAATTTGGAAACTTAGGGTTTCCTGAAACCCTAACGCCGCAGGGGTCAACCCAAATGTCAAGCCTCAATCCCAGTAGCCCGATCGTCGTGCCGTAGTTTGCTCCAGTAGCCTCCGACCATGCCATCATCAGTGCGCATATCGCCCCATAGCCACGATCCCCGCTTTTGACCTGCAAAAAAAAAAAAATCGAAGCAGAAAGGAGCAAATCGCAGCAAAAAGGAAATAATAAATATAAAAAGATATGCTTTCCTTTTTTTATTTTTGTTTTTTGGGGTTATAAAACCCCTTTGTAAAATCTGTAAACGGGAGATTTCTTTTGGGGATCGCACAAACACAAAAAAAAATAGTCGCAATTTACAGAAACACATAGAGCACAAGTTTGTACTGTTACACACGCAGACAAGACACAAATATTATCGCGAAATACAGAGAGAAATATTCATAGAAACGAAGAAACAGATTTTTTTTAAAGGTGATTCGTCTTTCATCCTATTGTTTATTTTATTTTTATTTTTATTTTTATTTTATATATATATGTTTGTATATAACCACTGTTGAAGAAAGGACAAAAAGGAGTTACCTTTCAAAAGACGGGAAAAAATAGGAATTTTTAAGCCTTCGGCCACCAGCCATGGAGGCGCGTGTGGCGCGTGGGGAGGAAATCCGACGGACGGAGCTCAGGCGAAGAACCGAATATTCCAGAGAATTTTCAAAGTTTTTTTTAAATTCTCGACTAAATGAATTTTTTTATAGAATTGATATTTATAAGAAAAATAGAACGGCTCCGTTTTGATAAAACATGACCCGCGCATTGACCCGGATCCGAACCAGGGTCTGCGTGTTTTTTTGGAAAAAAAGGAAAATTGCAATTTCAATCCCTCTGCAATTCTATGTGCTTCAATTCGGTCCAATTGGAAATTTTTATTTATTTATAAAATTGGCCCAAATTTTATGTTTTGCTTTAATTAAATCCTTTAGACAGTTTTACAAGTAAAAATTAAAACGACGCCGTTTTTACATTTTGAATAATTGCTAAATTAATCCTTGTAATTTATCGCATATTTTAATTTAATCTTTTCCTATTTGTTTTAATTGTTATTTAACCCCTTATATTTATTTAATCTTAATTTTTTTAAAATTATTTTGTTATTATTAAATGTTTTACCATATCTTATATTATTATTATTATTATTATTTATATATTAATTATGTAAAATTGTCTAAAATTCGTATGTTTTTATATTATATATTATTCTATAATTCATGTATCATACACTATATATTTTTGACTTTATATTATACGTATATTATTCATCTTTAGTTATTTATTACACTATTCTTCATGTTTGTTTTTTATTGCAGGTTTTAGTATAATATTTCTATTGTTTAAATCATTCATTATTTCTTATTATTTTCTATTAGTAGAAATTGTTAATATAGTTGGTGATTATGATAAATTGATATTAGGCATATGTGATGCAATGAATGATTCACAAAACTATTTTTATATAAATACCTGCTTAAAAATATTTATTTCAAATAATTTTCAAAGTACGGTGATATGTGATATTTAGAAAATTTCGAGAAGAATTTTGCCCTAACTTATTGGGTTCGATTTTTCTCGTGAAACTTTAGATATTACGTATCTCCCTTTTCTAAATTTATTTCAAATGATTTTTAAAATATGATGATATGTGATATTTGGGGAATTTCGAGAAGAACATTGCCCTAACTTATTGGGTTCGATTTTTCTCGTGAGACTTTAGGTATTACATATCTCCCTTTTTTAAGAAATTGAGATTTATCAATTTCAAAATAAAAAAACCTATTCTTGGGAATTCAAAGTGTTTTGCCTTAACTTATTGGGTTCGACATTTTGCGTCTCGAGGTAGGAATTTTCTCAAAGAAGAACGAGCTTAATTTTAAAGTCATGAGGTGCTATACCTTAACTTATTGGGTAAAGTACTTTATTTCTTCGGGATAGGCAAGTCTTGGTTTTCTTTTAAATAAAAGGATCATATTTTATAATTTTCTTATTTTCAACATTTGGACATGATTTTATTGATTTGGTACCAATTTTTGGGCGTTATGAGGGTGCTAACCCTTCCTCATACGTAACCGACTGCCGAAATCATTTTCTTGTTTTCGTGGACCAAAAATGTTTTTAAAATGAAACATTTTACAAGGTGATCCAATCACACCCAAGTAAAAAAGATTGGTGGCGACTCCCCTTTTTGTTTTTTAAAGTCGATCCCACATCTTTCAAAATCGATTATTAAAATGGTTTCGACAGCTTGGCGAGTCCACTGGGGAAATAAAGAGAGTCAAGCCGAAAAATCGATAGTTTCATGTCCTTATGTTTGAAATTAAAAAATCTTGTTTAAAAATTATGATTCTTTTTATTTGCATGTGGTTCTGTTTGTATACAATATTTCTACATTGCATTGCATAACCGTTGTGGTCACACCCTTAAGTGGGAGCGAGAAGCTACTCCTTCGTGAGGTTTTCACCTCCGTGCAGGATAGTGAAACGCTTTCGGGATACATCCGTACCTATGTCTTCGTGAGATTTTCATCTCCGTGCATCCATAGGGAAATGTATTCCCCTGAACTGAACTCGGTCCATATGAGCCTATGATGGGTGAGGATCGAGGAATCTGCTGGTTCAAGTACCTTAAACTTTAGAACTAAAACCACATATAGAAAACCTAAGTGCTTACCCTAGGTAGATCTATACCCAAACTTTAGCAATTACCCAGATAGGTGATGAATTATTGGTTTTATACTTTATTTCATGTTACTGATCAATTATGTTTTATCTGGTTGCTTGTCATTTCATATCTTAAAGAGGTATCAGTTCACGATCAGTTTCTAAATTAGAAAGCTGGTTATGGAGAACGAATTCCTTGATAAAGCGGAGGACAATGCAGCTGTCCGTAGATGGTCAGAGCAGACACAGTTAGAAAAAGGAGATAGCCTAGCCGAAGGGTACAAGTCTGAGTTATGGGATTACAATCGCATCAGTGTGACGCAGAACAGTCTTCAGGAGTTAAAAGAAATATGGGATCAGTGGAATAGCGAGACTAAGTATTTATTTTACAGCAACTATGGAGACTTATCGTATCTGTTGGATATTAAGGTAGATCAACATCTATTTCGAGCCATCTCTCAATATTGGAATCCTGCATATAGTTGCTTTACTTTTGGAAGAGTTGATTTGGTTCCTACGGTAGAGGAGTATATGGCTCTATTGCGATGTCCTAAGATTCAAGTTGATAGAGTTTACTCAAGGGCCCCTAATGTTATAACCTTCATAAGGAAACTGATGAGTATCACCAGGTTGAGTGAGCAGTGGGTTACAGCCAGAACCAAGCAAAAAGGTGAGTATAACTGCATCTCATGAAAAGCTTTGAATGACTTGATTTTAGAACATCCAGATATGAGAAGGAAAGTTGATATATTTTCTTTGAGTATATATGGATTAGTGATCTTTTCGAGGGCATTGGGATATGTGGATGAAGCTGTTTCAGATCTCTTTTATTGACTTGACAAGCAAGTCACACCTGTTTCGACGATTTTTGCGAAAACATTTCGGTCTTTGAGTACATGTAGGAGAGCTAAGGAGGGCAGATTCATAGGATGTGCACAGTTATTGTTGGCTTGGTTTCATAGTCACTTTTAGAAAGTGGATAGGGTTTCTTGTCGGGTCTTCTCAGAAAATTACTCTCCATTAAAGGAGATAGTGGCCACTCCGAGGAGAGACGGCATAAATGAGGAAAATTGGATAGTGCTTCTACGAAATCTCAGGGAAGAAGATGTGGAATAGAGAGCCCCTTGGATGATTCCTGACAAAGTTTTGTATCGGTGCGGGAGTTTTGATTGGGTAAAGTTTTGTATCGGTGCGGGAGTTTTGATTGGGTACCTCTACTCAGAATTTGGGGAGCCATTGGATATGCACCTTTGCTCGTATTAAGACAATTCAGATCAAGGCAATTTGTACTGGCTACTCACGATTTAGCTCAAAGTAAATTTTCTTTTAAAGGAAATAGTTACAAGAAGATGGTTAAGGAGATTGTTAGTGCTTGAAAACAGACCCGTCACATGAAGAGAGTAGATGTGGGCCCAGTAACGACTCTAGAATATTGCGGATGGTGGAGTAAGAGAGTCAACGATAATATTCCTGTGCCAAGTTCAGAAGATGCTCGACCGATTGAAGAATTTCTAAAGGTGGTCCCGTCGGAAAAGGAGATGATGAAACAAGATTTCGAAAGAACAAATTCAGAGCTTGAAAAAAAATAGAGAAGTTAGAAGAAGATAAGACGTACTTGAAGATTGATGTCGATATTCAAAAATTCAAAGTTGAAAAAGTAAGAAAGGAGAAACGAAAGATTGAAGAAGATCGAGATAGCTTAAAGAGAGAGTATAAGAAGATCGATCGACAATAAAAATCTTTGGATTGGAAAAGACTTACATGAAAGGGCAACAAGAGGTTCAAGAGGAAAAGGCCAAAGCTGACTATTGGGAGAGAAAGTTTCGAGAGATGTAAAAGAACTTAGAGGAAAGTTTAAATGAAAAGGGAGAATTGCAAGCTAGACTGGCCGAACTTGGACGGTCCCTTCATCACTATCGGAACCGTAATTCCGTGATTGAGTTAGAATCAAGCCTAAACAAGATTGAAGAAATGAAGGGTAGAATTGAAGAGTTATAATTAGCACTATACAGTTGTGAACTTCGGATCGAGTGTCTTGAAACAAGGGAAGAGCATTTGAAGGAAGAGATCCATCATTCACATGGTCAAGTCAGAAATCGGGATTATCTCATGGAGGAAGCCATAGTTCAAATTCAAGAAGTAGCTGATTACCTATAGACTTTGGCAGTACAGGCTAAAGTATTAAGCATGAAGTACGAATTACAGTCAAATAATAATCAAGAGCTAGTTTCATTATTAGGGAAGATTAAGACTTTAGGACTTAGGGCAAAAGCTTACTTGTAATCCACTTTATGTAAAAGAATTTATTTTCTAATAAAGTTTTCTACAATGAAGTTGATCAGAATTGATGCCTCTTTGCATTCATGCATTCACATTACATAACATCATATGCATTCAAATCTTTAGAGAGAGTCTAATTAGTTTAAATTATAGGAGAGAGAGAGAGAAAGTAAATCTGGAAGCTGAACACCCTTACGGTACACAAGCTAAGTAAAAAAAATAGACTAAAGGATGGAACAATTCCAGAGAGATATTCAAGACCAGATGTAAGAGCAGATGGCAAAGCTCCAACAGGAGATGAGGGACCAAATGTTAGAGGCCCAAAAGAACATGATGGCCCAGATGGCCTAGATGATGAGTGGGATAGTAGAAAAAGTAAAAGGTCCTATAGTCAATACTGAGGACAGTGAGGATTCCCTAGAGGATTCACTCCAATACATGTGCAAGCGCAACATGAAGAATGCCCCAGAAGGCCACCTGTCACAATAAGGCCTCAACAAGGACAAACTGACACTAGAATGCCTACGAATTTTCAAGTTGGTATGGGATCCAACCTAGGAGACAACCCAGCTAATCCTGTTGTCCTTAACTTAGACATGGCTGAAGGAGAGGGGATCAAAACTGAATCTGCAAAACAGTTAGAGAATCATTGTAGGTGGTTCGAGGAAAAATTCAAGGCTTTAGAAAACGCCGACCATCATCACGGTATTGACACAAAGGACTTGAGTTTGTCCCAGAATTGGTGCTTCCTCACAAATTTAAGATGCCTAAATTTGAAAAGTACAATAGAACTACTTGCCCTGAAGCTCACATCACTATGTTCTGTAGGCGCATGACTGGATATGTGAACAATGATCAGCTCTTGATTCATATTTTCAAGATAGTTTGACAGGGGCAGCTTCTAGATGGTATAATCAACTGAGCCGCAAAAATATTAGTTCATGGAGAAACTTAGCTTAGGTTTTCATGAGACAGTATAATCATGTTACAGACATGACGCCTGATAGAATCATGTTGTAAAACATGGAAAAAAGGGCAAATGAAAGCTTCAAGCAATATGCACAGAGATGGAGGGAAATAGCCATGCAAGTTCAACCACTTCTTTTGTAGAAGAAAACCACTATGCTGTTTATCAACACTCTAAAAGTGCCATTTATCACTCATATGATAGGAAGCACCACCAAGAGCTTCGCAGATATAGTTATGGTAGGAGAAATGATCGAAAATGCCATAAGGGGTGGCAAGATCGAAACAAGAGAAACCACTAGGAGACCTGCTCCTAGGAAAAAAAAGAGTGAGGTAAACAATGCGAGTATGTACAATAAAGGGTACTCAAAAGCAGTTACTATAAATCAGCCGAAAATAATTACTACCAGACAACAAGGGTCGACAAGACAATAATCACGTCCCAAACAAAATGTTGATAAAAACCAATTCACACTAATCCCTATGACGTATAAGGAGTTGTATGATACTTTACTAGAGGAACGCATAGTGTCCCCATACTATTTACAGCCAATGCAACCCCCATATCCTAAATGGTATAACTCAAATGCCCAGTGTGATTACCATACGTAGTGTGATTACCATACGTAGAGGCTTCTTAAATTGGGAGTTGTCAAGCTTGAGGACATGCCCAGTGCGGCGAACCCATTACCTAATCATGAAGACAAGGGGGTAAACGCGATTAGAGAGGATCGTATAAGAAATACGAAGAGGGATATCTCGAAGGTGAATACCTCGTTGAGGATAATTTAGAAGGAGATGGCAAGAAGGGGGCTAATAAAATCAAGTCTCGAAAAAAGAAGTAAAGAACCAATAAACTATTATGAGTTCCACGAAGATGATAAACATGAGATCCAAGACTGTGTTGAGTTTAAAGCATTGGTACAGAGCCTTATGGACAATAAGGAACTGGAGTTTTATGAAGAAGGTTCAGAAGGGGGAAATATATACGCAACAGAAGGAGAGTGGACTGGTCAAAAAGTCAATTATCCAATGATTATTATTTCCCGATCAAAGAATACTGTAACAGACCGAATTTGACCCTAATTGGAACGGTGGTTTCGGGACCATGAATTCGAGTCTGAGAAATATTTTAACATTATATTTTGTGTCTAATATGTGTGAATTAATGTGTGTGAAAGTTTCGTAGAAAAATTTAATCGTTTAAGTGCCTAATTGGAGAAAAAGGACTTAATCGCGTAAAGCGTAAAAGTTTCAATCCATAGTAAAATGTGCCAAATTGATAGTGGTTTCTTGATTTGAAGCATTGAAAGGGCAATTAGTCCATTCTTGATATTAGTGGACGGTTAAAGTTCACTTTTGCCATTATGTTTTGTTAATGAATATTATAATAATAAGGTTAAATTAGTAAATGGCCAAATATCATAATATATATAAAATAAAACATAAAATAAAGCTTAGTGCTTCATTTTGCATGACCGAAATAAGAAAGAAACAAAGTAAAAGAGAGTTGGTACATTCGGCCATTCATTCAAGCTTCAATTAGGTATGGATTCTAGCTCGCTTTTGTTAATTTTACGTTTTGAGATCGTTGCTTGAACCGTAGCCACCCATGTTGTAATTTTTAAATCGAGCATGTCTAAGGTTCGCCATTAGCATTTTATATGATAATTGATGTTTGATGAATTTAATTTTAAGATAGGATTAAGATTGATAAGTTTTGTATTGAAGTTTTAGTGAAAATTGAGTAAAAGGACTAATTTGTAAAAATAAAAATTTGAGAGGGCTTAAATGCAAAATAAATGAAAGAAATGGACTTATATAGTCCTTATACATATTCGCCCTTGAGTGTTGTATTGAAATAATGTGTATTTTGTGTTTTGTGCAATTAGGACTAAAGTGTAAAATGTGAAACACTAGGGGTAAAAGGGTAATTTACCCATTAATGTGATTTGAGACTAAATTGAAATGAAATGTACTTGAATGATTTAAATTTTAATGTGTTTAGATCAAGAACAAAGAAAACAGTTTGGATCGGGAAAGACGAAGGTTATTGAATTCTTGGTCTCACGCGGTTCGCCAAGCGATCAAGGTAAGTCCCTAAGCTGGATTATATTAAAAAATGCATTATGAAAGTATTTGATGACAATTTGTGATAAATTTGGGTATATTTTCATGTGATAGCCGAATGTAATAATATTACATTGAATTGGATATGTTTTGTTATACAATGTTATAATAGTTTTATTTGTGAAAAGTGAATAAGCTTAGTTGAATTGGAAATGTGATAGAATTATGAAATTTAAGTGATAAGTGGTTATGATACTATTGAAACATTCATTGAAATGTTGAAAATGATAATATCTCGGGCTTTAAGCCTAGCAGGCCTAGTGCCGGTGATTTATTTCGGGCTTTAAGCATAGCGGCCTAGTCTTGGTGATTTATTTCGACTTTAAGCCTAGCGAGCCCTAGTCTTGGTGACTTATTTCGACTCTGAGCCTAGCGGTGCCTAGTCTTGGTGACTTATTTCGGGCTTATCTCCTAGCAGGCCTCGTGCCGGTGACACATTCGGGCTCGTTGCCTAGCAGGCTTAATGCCGGTGTTTTAAGTTACAGATTTTGAGTTACATAGACCTGGGGCCAGTATGTGAAGTTCAGTTAAAAAGCTTAGAAGGTTCTATACCGGTGAATTTCTCGTTTGTACTTTATTTAAGTAGTCAAGGCCTTTAAGCAATAAAGGTAAATTTATGTCTTGGAAATGAACTTGTTATTTCGGCCACAAGGTATGCATTTTATATGTTAATACTAAGTATACATGTGCTATGGTTGTGATCGAATAGAAAAATGAAAGAATGAGTTATATTATATACTTGGTTGTGATGTTATAAATGAGAAATATATATATATTATGTCAAGTGGTTAATAGACATGCGCAATTTGAGTGTGATTAAGATGTTCATGTAAGCAAAGTTATATTACTAAGTTATGTGAAGTGATGATGCCCTGTTATATGTAATTGCAAATAAAGTATAAATGTTAATATCATGGATTAGTTTATACTAGGTTTGGTTGGTTAAGAATTTTGATAATGCTTGAGACTTGCTAAGCTAATGAGCTTACTCCGTTTTTGTTTAATTGTTACATTTATTAGATTCGGTCAAGCTACTGTGTTCGGAAGATCAACGTTGAAGTTCCCACACTATCAACTCTTTTGGTACTCCTCTAGTTTGCTTTATTATAGATAAAGGCATGTATAGGAGGGAATATGTCTTTGTTTGAGTAGAAACCTTATTACTTTATGTATTATAACCATACGAATATGGCTTATGTTCTATATTATTTAATGTGGAGACATATGGTTTAATGATCTAGTGATGCATATGAGTATATTATTATGATGTTTGGATATTAAGAATTATATTTGGGTATATTCGGTTATAATCTAGGTGCATATCGTATATACATATATATATAGGTTGGTCATGGCATATATGTGTGATGTGTTTAGTTGTGTAATATTGATTAAATTAAATATGCATGTTTTGCTTGGATGTTATATTTGGACTTGGATTGCATTTGTACATGACTAATAAATATTATATGCTTGGTTGAATTTGTCTTTTCAAATAACTTAAGTATATATTTTGTTTTTATTGATTATATTAAGACGATTTTAAATTGTTAGATCAAAGTATCACTTAAACATGTATATGAATGATTAAATGTTATGATTTAAATCGATTTATTAAAGAAAATGTGATTATGTGTAAGATAGGTGTTACATGAATTGAGTACACTATGAGTTGTTTTGTGCTTGCAAATGGATTAAATTAAAATGGTCATATGCATGGTCTTGTAAATAGAAAAGAGGTATGTTTAGTCTTTAATAATTGTGCCAAGTTTAATTGTTCATAATGATCATTTCCAACACCGCATATGATATTGGATATTAAACTTTGTGAAATGCTTGTTTGGTCTATTAAGTTCATGTATATATTTTTGAGAATAAGTGATTAATAGTTATTAAATATTGAATGTCATTATAATGATAAGCTCATGATTTATGTATGTATTTTAAGGTATTTCGTGTGATTTTAAGACATGTATATTGACTTGAAAATATGGTATAGGTTTGAAATGAATTCGATGGAACTTTGAGATATGATTGGTATATTGGGGTGCTTAATAATTTAAGACTAAAACTTAATTAACAAAATGTTATATATATATATATATATCTATTTGTAAATAGGTTCTATATGATTTTGTGAATGTACGAAAGCTATATTTTCTTTGAAAATGCCTTGTAACCCTAATCCGGCGACGGATATGGGTTAGGGGTGTTACAAATACGGAAGGTGGAGGACAAATTGCACCTAAAGTAGTAATTCAGAAACCTGTGCCCTTTCCTTACAAGGATGACAAGGCCGTACCATGGAATTACAATTATAACGTGACGACACCAAAAGTAGTAATTGCAGCTAGCACTTCCAAAGAGGTCCAAAGAGAGGGATTTTATACGCGAAATGAGAGGAACGTTAGAACTGAACCAGCAAAGTCAAAGGATATACCCGTTGAGCTAGAGAAAGAACTTGATACCCTTATCAACGTACCTGTAAAGGAAGAAGAGGATAAGGAATTTCTAAAATTCCTAAAGCATAGTGAATACAGTGTGGTAGAGCAGCAGCCGACTCGTATTTCAGTTCTTACCCTACTGTTAAGTTCAGATGTCCATCGTGAGGCTTTAATGAAGGTGCTAAATGAGATTTATGTTACTAAGGACATATTTGTCAATAAGCTTGACCGGTTAGTTAGTAATATAAGTGTTGATAACTTTATTTCCTTCAGTGATGATAAAGTTCCACCTAGAGGTATGGGATCAGCTAAAGCTTTGCACATCACCACTCTTTGCAAAGTATATACTCTGCCAAGTGTGCTAATTGATAATGGATCAGCCTTGAACGTCTTCCCATTGTCGACATTAAAAAGGTTTCCAATAGATAGTTCTCACATGAAAACATGTCAGAACGTAGTGAGAGCGTTTGATGGTACTGAGAGAAGGGTGATGAGGAGAATTGACATACCGTTGCAGATTGGGCCAAGTACATATGAGGTAGACTTTCTAGTGATGGATATAAAACCCTCATACAACTGTTTGCTGGGAAGGCCTTGGATTCATTCTGCAGGGGCATTGCCCTCATCCTTGCATCAAAAGCTGAAATTGGTGACAGATGGTCAGTTAGTCACTATAAATGTAGAGGAAGATATTATAGCAACTGTCACCAATAATGCGCCATATGTAGAGACGAATGAGGAGGCCATTGAATGTTCCTTCTGTTCTTTAGAATTTGTCAAAGCAATATTTATCTTGGAAGGGAGTAGAGTCCTAGTGCCTAAGATAGCCAAGACCACGAGAATGGGTTTACAAATAATGGTGGGGAAAGGAGCCTTTCCAGGAAAAGGATTGGGCAGATACCTCCAAAAGGAGATTCAAGTACCGATGTTGAAGGAGAAGAGAGATCATTTTGGCTTGGGTTTCAAGCCGGATGCTAGACAAAAAAGGAAGGACTTAGAAAAGAAGCAGGAGAGCAGAAGGGTACGCTTGAATGGGGAAGATGTCCAGTGGGAACCGATGACATTCCCGCACATATCCCAGACCTTTGTATTAGGAGGGATAATTCACCCTGAGAGAGGGTTATTGGAAAGTCCTCACATCAACGCCATACATAAGGAAGGAATGGAACAGAGGAACCAGATGGGCATTTGCCCTTATGAACCTGAAAGCATTCTGGACAATTGGATTGCAGAGGAGCTCCCTGTAGTTTTTAGGAATTATATAGAGTAATATTCAGAACGCTTTGTTGTTTTTTAGCCTAGGAACGATAAAGATCTCTTCGTGAAATAGGCTTATGTTCAAAACTTATTATTTCAATAAAATATATTTTGGATAATTAGCTTGAGTAAATATTCTTTCATTTTATTCTTTTAAATTTCTCCTCAAATTGTATATGTTCTTTCATTCATACCATGTGAATATTTGTCCCCAAATTCATTGTACATTTTTTCGCACCCATCACAGGTCCCTAGATATCAATGGCATGAGCAACGATATTATGGATCCAGAAGTCCATTTTGAGCAGGACATGTGTTTAGAGGAATCTCGGGATTTTGAAGGTGACCGAGATTGCAATTTATCTCCAGATTTGTTGAGAATGGTAAAATAAGAGGAGAAACAGATCTTGCCCCATGAAGAAAAAATAGAGAACATAACCTTAGAAGAAGGAAAAGTTGTGAAAATTGGGACTCTCATAGCCAAGAAGACGAGACAATATCTTATTGAATTATTGCGAGAGTTCAAAGATGTCTTTGCGTGGTCATACCAAGATATGACTGGGTTAAGTACTGATATTGTGGTACATCGCCTTCCCATAAAAGAAGAATGCAAGCCAGTTCAGCAAAAGCTACGAAGAATGAGGCCTGATATAGTATTGAAAATAAAGAAGAAGTCCGAAAACAGGTTTGATCTTTGGTTTTCTACGAGAGGTCAAGTACTCAGAATGGGTTGCCAACATTGTTCCAGTCCCTAAGAAAGATGGAAAGGTCCGAATGTGCATAGATTATAGAGATCTAAACAAAGCTAGCCCAAAGGATAATTTTCCTTTGCCGTATATTGATACGTTAGTGGATAATACGGTAGGATTTTCCTTCATGGCTGGCTTTTCAGGATACAATCAGATCAAGATGCACCCTGAGGATATGGAGAAAACTACCTTCATAACACTGTGGGGTACATTTTGCTATAAAGAAATGCCTTTTGGACTAAAGAATGTTGGGGCAACATATTAAAGAGCCATGGTAACATTGTTCCACGACATGATGCACAAGAAAATTAAGGTATGTTTTGATGATATGATTGCCAAATCTCAAATAGAAAAAGAACACATTGAAGTCTTGAAGAAGTTATTTTTGAGATTGAGGAAATTTCAATTGAAACTCAATCCGACAAAGTGTACTTTTGGAGCTCGATCAGGAAAGTTACTGGGATTTGTGGTCAGTGAGAAAGGAATAGAAGTTGACTCAAGCAAGGTCAAAGGGATACAAGAATTACCTCCACCGCGCACTTAGAAAGAAGTCCGAGGTTTTCTTGGAAGGCTGAATTACATTGCTCGGTTTATTTCACAATTAACTGAGAAATGTGATCTCATATTTCATCTTCTCAAGAAACACAATCCAGGTGTATGGGATGATGAATGCCAGAAAGCTTTTGACAAAGTCAAAAAGTATTTGTCAAACGCACCAGTACTTTCTCCACCTAATCTAGATAAACCATTGATACTGTATTTTTCAGTATTCAAAAACTCTATGGGATTTGTGCTTGGACAACACGATGAGTCAGGAAAGAAAGAAAGGGCGATATATTATCTCAGAAAAAGTTTACTGATTGTGAAATGAGGTATTCATCGATCCAGAAATTGTGTTTCGCTTTGATTTAAACAACTAGGAGGTTGAAGTAGTATATGCTATATCACACAACATGGTTGATTTCCAAACTTGACCCGTTAAAGTACATGATGGAATCCACTGCCCTGAACGAAAGAATGGCTAGGTGGCAGATCCTGTTATCTGAATTCGATATAGTTTACGTGAACCAAAAGGCTATAAAAGGAAGTGCAATAGCAGACTTTTTGGCTAGTAGAGCTTTGGACGATTATGAACCTTTGAGCTTTGATTTCTCAAATGAGGAACTGATGTATGTGGCAAATATTTAAGATTGTCAGTGGAAATTAAATTTTGATGGAGCATCGAATGCTATGGGAAATGGAATTGGGGCAGTCTTGGTATCCCCCGGTAGTGATTATTATCCATTCACATGCAGATTAGATTTTGACCGTACAAATAACATGGCAGAATATGAAGCATGCATCATGGGACTTCGAGCAGCCTTGGAACGCAATATCAGAGTGCTAGAAGTATACGACAATTCTGCCTTGGTAATTTACCAGCTTAAAGGAGAGTGGAAGACAAGAGATCCTAAACTAGTTGATTATCGAAAAATAGTTCTGAGATTGATTGAGGAATTTGATGACATTACTTTCAATTACCTTCCACACGAAGAAATTCAGATGGCAGATGCATTGGCAACCTTGGCTTCTATGATCAAAATAAACAAACCAGAAGACATGAGGCCTATTCAGATGAGTATTGTCAAAGTCCCAGACCATTGTTATGACATAAAGGAAGAGGAAAGAGATGACCATCCTTGGTATCAGAATGTATCGCGATACATGAAAAATCGTGAATACCCAGAGAATGCTACAAAGAACGAGAAAAGGACTCTAAGAAGAATGGCCTCTGATTATGTCTTGGATGGAGATATCTTATACAAAAAGAGAAAAGATCAAGTGCTACTGAGATGTGTTGATGCTGTTGAAGCTAAGCAAATCCTTGAAAAAGTCCATGAGGGCGTTTGTGGAACACACACGAATGGATTCATGATGGCCAGGCAGATAATGAGATTTGGATATTATTGGTCTACCATGGAAGGAGATTGTATCAACTATGCCAAGAGATGTCATAAATGCTAGATTTATGGAGACAAAATTCATGTGCCTCCGTCGCCTTTGCATGTTATGACTTTCCCGTGGCCTTTTTCCATGTGGGGCATGGATGTTATTAGGACAATCTCACCAAAAGCTTCGAATGGACACCGATCCATCTTCGTGGTAATTGACTACTTCATGAAATGGGTAGAGGCTGCTTCATATGCTAATGTTACTAAAACAGTAGTTAGTAGATTCTTAAAGAAGGAGATTATTTGTCGATATAGAATGCCTGAGAGGATCATATCAGACAATACGCTGAACTTGAACAACAGCTCGATAGCAAAAATTTGTAACCAATTTGGGATCAAACATCATAACTCATCTCCATATCGTCCGAAAATGAATGGGACAGTGGAAGCGACTAACAAAAACATCAAGAGGATAGTGGGAAAAATGACTGAGACTTACAAGGATTGGCATGAGAAACTACCGTTTGCACTCTATGCTTATCGGATGTCTATCAAAACCTCTATTGGGGCAACACCTTATTTGTTGGTTTATGGGATGGAGGTCGTCCTACCCATCGAAGTGGAAATTCATTCTCTTCGTGTGCTGTCAGAAATAAAGTTGGATGAAGCTAAATGGATTCAGGCTCAGTATGATCAGTTGAACTTGATTGAAGAAAAGAGACTGAGGGCTATTCGTCATGGTCAGATGTACCAGAAATGAATGATGCGAGCCTATAACAAGAAAGTTCGCCCAAGAGAGTTTCATGAGGGGGGACCTCGTGTTGAAACAGATCCTTTCAATACAAAAGGATTTTAGAGGAATATAGATGCCAAATTGGGAAGGACCATATGCAGTGAAGAAAGCTTTCCCTGGAGGAGCATTGATCTTGACTGAGATGGATGGAAAAACTTTACCCAATCCTGTGAACTCAGATTCAGTAAAAAAATACTTTGCTTGAAAAGGAGAAGAAGCTAGAGTGAAAATCCGTAAAGGGCGCTTTAAGTTCCTGTTCAAAAAAAAAAAAAGAAAAGGGAGAGGCCAATACGATAATCCACAAAGGGCACTTTGTGACCTAAGGGGTTTTGAGTTGAAAACCTAAAAAGGGCGACTCAAATTCTGCACGGACGACCAGTCATCTCGCTACACTTAAAACAACAATGAAAGGAAGAATGTTGCATAATGAGGCATCAACAAAATAATTTGGATCTTCTAAACACATGTTGAACTCAAGGCAATCTTCATAAAGTTTGTATATGGAAGCTCAATCTGCGATATCTAGGACATCTGATTTTTGTCTTATTCATTTTACTATCTTTGGATTCTTTTTCTTCTCAAAGATATGTTCCAGATAATTTTTCTTTGTATTCTTTTTATAAATTTATTCAATTTTTAATCCTTCTTTTGTGATTAATTTATTTGTTACCCATTATTCATAAATGAGTTGCATTGAAATAATGATTGACGAATTAATAATTTAACAAAAGAGAAGTTTTATATATTACTTTGGAAATTTCTAGATAAGACAAGGAACCAAAACATGACAATTGTTTAGAATTTCCATGTACATAGAAATATTTGAGAAAGAAGAGCCTGGATAAAGACTATTTCTCCAAATTCTGTGTCCAATTGATAAATGGACGTGATGTCATCAGATCGTGACACTTGGGGTGGTATGGTGAAATAAAAAACCCTGAATTATGATGAAATGGGTTGAATTTGAGATAAACCCTATACCCTAAAATTTGCAGAAGGATTAGATTGAAAGAGTTTTGACTCTCAATGTGATAGATGAAACAAGCCTTGTGTTTTCAAGATCCAAGTGGAGTTGATTTTGAAATTGCATTGGGGCAAGCTAACAGAGCAAAACATGATTGATAAACACGAACGACGAGTGATAAAGCCTAAAAATAGGAATCATACTCATAACATTCTTGCATCATAGCAAATTTCATTAGGAGAATTTGATTCATTATAATCATTGCATCTTAATCCCTTAAAAGGAATCACTTTCATGACGTGTTGCACATGTAGCTAGAAGCATTTGATTCATTCTGATCATAGCATCTTGGTTATATGACATGAACATAAGGAATCGAGGCCGTCGGACATTCCCTAAATAGATGGTGCAGCAATATCAGTGAATTTTCAGATTTGATCTTCCTGAAGTTGTAGGAAGCAGATCAAAGACATCAATCTGGTGATCCCTGAGTTTGTAGGGATCAGATTGAAGATAGCAGATTTGATCTTCCTGAAGTTGCAGGAAGCAGATCGAAGACATCAATCTGGTGATCCCTGATTTTATAAGGATCAGATTGAAGATAGCAAATTTGATCTTCCTGAAGTTGCAAGAAGCAGATCGAAGACATCAATCTGGTGATCCCTGAGTTTGCAGGGATCAGATTGAAGATAGCAGATTTGATCTTCCTGAAGTTGCAGGAAGCAGATTGAAGACATCAATCTGGTGATCCTTGAGTTTACAGGGATTCGATTGAAGATAGCAGATTTGATCTTCCTGAAGTTGCAAGAAGCAGATCGAAGAGATCAATCTGGTGATCCCTGAGTTTGCAGGGATCAGATTGAAGATATCAGATTTGTCATTCCTAAAGTTGTAGGAAGCAGATCGAAGATATCAATCTGGTGATCCCTGAGTTTGTAGGGATCAGATTGAAGATAGCAGATCTTATCTTCCTAAAGTTGTAAGAAGCAGATCAAAAGATAGTGGATACGACCTTCATGAAGTTGAAGCTATCAAACTCACAGAAATCAAGATGAAGTTCCAATACCATTGAAGTTGCAGTGAATTTGGAGTCATTTGAAGAAGTCAAGGATCAAGAAGTTGGGGCTCGGCCAAGATCGGGCAAAATTGGTCCTTTTATAGTCTTTGCTTTATTCTCGTTATACGACAATGAGCAAAGAAGGGCAACTGTAATAACCAATTTTGCCCGGGTTTAAATAAAACAAAACCAAAAATAAAAATAAAATAATGTCCAATCCAAAACCAATTTACAGGCCCATTAACCAACTAAACCGCTTACCCAAATTCTAAACTGCCTACCCAAAATACCCTAAACCCGGATCATCAACCCCTAGACCCAGATTTGTGCGGCCCAAAAAGACCCAAATCTTTAACAATCTGGAAACTTAGGGTTTCCTGAAACCCTAGCGCCGCAGGGGTCAACCCAAATGTCAAGCCTCAATCCCATGCTTTGATCGTCAGACCGTAGTTTGCTCCATGACCTCCAACCACGCCATCATCACAAGATATCGCCCCATAGCCACGATCCCCGCTTTTGACCTGCAAAAAAAAAAAAAAAAGAAATCGAAGCAGAAAGAAGCAAATCGCAGCAAAAAGGAAATAATAGATATAAAAAGATATGCTTTCCTTTTTTTATTTTTGTTTTTTGGGGTTATAAAACCCCTTTGTAAAATCTGTAAACGAGAGATTTTTTTTGGGGATCGCACAAACACAAAAAAAAATAGTCACAATTTACAGAAACACAGAGAGCACAAGTTTGTACTGTTACACACGCAGACAAGACACAAATATTATCGCGAAATACAGAGAGAAATATTCATAGAAACGAAGAAACAATTTTTTTTTAAAGGTGATTCGTCTTTCATCCTATTGTTTATTTTATTTTTATTTTTATATATATATATATATATATATATATATATGAGTGTTTGTATATAACCACTGTTGAAGAAAGGACAAAAAGGAGTTACCTTTCAAAAGACGGGAAAAAATAGGAATTTTTAAGCCTTCGGCCACCAGCCACAGAGGCGCGTGTGGCGCGTGGCGCGTGGCGAGAAAATCCGACGGACGGAGCTCAGGCGAAGAACCGAATATTCCAGAGAATTTGCAAAGTTTTTTTTTTAATTCTCGACTAAATGAATTTTTTTTTATAGAATTGATATTTATAAGAAAAATGGAATGGCGCCGTTTTGATAAAACATGACCCGCGCGTTGACCCGGATCCGAACCAGGGTCCGCGTGTTTTTTTTGAATAAAAAGGGAAAATTGTAATTTCAATCCCTCTGCAATTCTATGTGCTTCAATTCGGTCCAATTGGAAATTTTTATTTATTTATAAAATTGGCCCAAATTTTATATTTTACTTTAATTAAATCCTTTAGACAGTTTTACAAATAAAAATTAAAACGACGCCTGTTTTACATTTTGAATAATTGCTAAATTAATCCTTGTAATTTATCGCATATTTTAATTTAATCTTTTCGTATTTGTTTTAATTGTTATTTAACCCCTTATATTTATTTAATCTTAATTTTTAAATTATTTTGTTATTATTAAATGTTTTACCATATCTTATATTATTATTATTATTATTATTATTATTTATATATTAATTATGTAAAATTGTCTAAAATTGTATGTTTTTATATTATATATTATTCTATAATTCATGTATCATACACTATATATTTTTGACTTTATATTATACGTATATTATTCTGTCTTTAGTTATTTATTACACTATTCTTCATGTTTGTTTTTTATTGTAGGTTTTAGTATAATATTTCTATTGTTTAAATCATTCATTATTTCTTATTATTTTCTATTAGTAGAAATTGTTAATGTAGTTGGTGATTATGATAAATTGATATTAGGCATATGTGATGCAATGAATGATTCACAAAACTATTTTTATATAAATACCTGCTTAAAAATATTTATTTCAAATGATTTTCAAAGTACGGTGATATGTGATATTTAGAAAATTTCGAGAAGAATTTTTCCCTAACTTATTGGGTTCGATTTTTCTCGTGAAACTTTAGATATTACATATCTCCCTTTTCTAAATTTATTTCAAATGATTTTTAAAATATGATGATATGTGATATTTGGGAAATTTCGAGAAGAACCTTGCCCTAACTTATTGGGTTCAATTTTTCTCGTGAGACTTTAGGTATTACGTATCTCCCTTTTTTAAGAAATTTGAGATTTATCAATTTCAAAATAAAAAAACTTATTCTTGGAAATTCAAAGTGTTTTGCCTTAACTTATTGGGTTCGACATATTGCATCTTGAGGTAGGAATTTTCTCAAAGAAGGACGAGCTTAATTTTAAAGTCATGAGGTGCTATACCTTAACTTATTGGGTAAAGTACTTTATTTCTTTGGGATAGGCAAGTCTTGGTTTTCTTTTAAATAAAAGAATCATATTTTATAATTTTCTTATTTTCAACATTTGGACATGATTTTATTGGTTTGGTACCAATTTTTGGGCGTTATGAGGGTGCTAACCCTTCCTCATACGTAACCGACTCCCGAAGTCGTTTTCTTGTTTTCGTGGACCAAAAATGTTTTTAAAATGAAACATTTTACAAGGTGATCCAATCACACCTAAGTAAAAAAAATTAGTGGCGACTCCCGTTTTTATTTTTTAAAGTCGATCCCACATCTTTCAAAATCGATTATTAAAATGGTTTCGACAATTTTATTATTTCACTCCATCAATTTAATCCTCATAAAAATTCTGTATGCAATTTGATTCTAATGACATCATTTTATGTCTCGTGTAATAATATGACAAAATTTTATTTATTTATTATATATACAACATCTCGTGTAAGAAATAAAACCACCGAAAAATGAGCAAAAGAAATTTCCTTTTTTTTCTTCCCTAAAATGACAGGATGAGTATAAAGATGAGAGAACAAATTTTTATTACACCACTTTTAAGCAAAGAATGATTGTTAGAATCTTATGGAAAAAGGAGAGGATTGTAAGTAATTTATATGTTGAAAATAATTTTCATGGAAATTCCTTTTTCTTTTTCTCATTACCCAAACCTTAAGAAAAGAATTAAATAAAATAGTGGTGTTGCACGCATGTTTGCATTAGTGGAAGGTTTTATAATCAATACATCATCCTTGGGAAATTAGAGTGAAAATATCAATATATAATGAAATCATAAATTCTACACAACATGCAATCAATTAAATAGACAATCCAAATTAATTGTGGTCATTAATTTTTTTTAAAAGAGTTAAATCGTTTTTTAAAACAAAAATGTTGACTAAAACAATTTTTTAATGATTTTAGTGTCACAACTCATGTGATAGTTCACGAACACCACGTTAACAAATAATTTAATTTTTTATATTCAAAGTTTTAATGTTTGTGTGAAGTATGCACTTGTTCATAGATTAGATCACCTGACTCGACTCGAAGACACGCCTAAAAAATGAGAGGATTTGGATAAAAAGAAAAGACCCGTTTAGAAAATAAACTAGGCCTCAAGTAATGCTATTTTGGCCGACCTGGCCTGAATTTGCAAAAAGAGCAAAAAAAAAAAAAAAAAATCTGTTGTTTTCTTGTTGTTTTCTCACTATATTATTATTATTATTTTTTTTTTGTTATTTTTTCACTGTTCTGTTGTCATTTCACTATTATTTTGTTACATTTTTTTTTATTATTTGGATATTGTATAACCTTAATTTTGCTATTATTTTAAAAGCTTTTGCTTGTTAAGTAGCATATCTTAGTGTTATTTAAGTATAAAGATTTTTTAAATTTATTTTCAATTTTTAGAAAATATTTATATTAATGTTTTTAGTGTTTTTGATGTTTTATGTAAAATTTGGGCCTGGAAGTATTGGGCCTATTGGGCTTTGGTCTTTAGGTCTCAGAAAGTTTTTAAGTGAGCGAGAAAATGACAAATGACATGATGGCTTTAATGATTTAATAAACTTGGAGTGTCTAGGAGTGTTGGAGAAGTTCTGGGTTCGAACTTTGAGGAAAAGGAATTTTTAGTTAATTATTAAAGGAACCAGGGCGGTAAGTAGTTGGGCTTTTAAATAAAAATAGGGAAAAATGGCAGCAAAGAGTCTTGTGGTGGAGTGGCTAAGTGACGCCACTTAGGGTATAGGAAGGTGGCATTATGGGCTAGCAAGTAGATCCTAGGTTCAAATCCTAGCTTAGTATTTTTTTTAAGAGTTTAATTTTGGCCTTCTAGAAGGTTGGAAGTGGTGTGATGATGGACTCTAAGGAGACTGATCAGAAGAGAAAATTTAGGAAAAGGATTGAGGAGCTTATCATGGAGAAAAATTAGGAGACGATATATGTGGAAGAGGTTGAGCCGAATTGGGAATTTGGGGATAGGAAATTCAGCTATAGGCTATAAATAGGTGTCGATTTTGGGGTTCTAGGCTAATGCCAAATTCTTTCTTTTTATTTTGCCGAAAACTACTTTTCTCTCCAAATACCTGAAAGCCGAAATCCCTTATTCTTCCTCTTCTATTTTTGCGCTGATTTCTTCCCTTCTTCTCTTCTTCTCCTTATTTGTGCCGAATAACCCCTTTCACTATACTAATCTCAAAAGCCGAATACCTCTTGGGCCGATTACTTCTTGGGTAAGTACTTAGTCAACTTCCTTTAGTGTGTTTTGGTAAAAGCCGGAGGGCTATCTAACTTTTCTTGTTGTTAACCCTGTATTAACAAGGGTAGAGTTCAAAGATCGCAAGTGTGGTAAGGATCGCTAGTAAGTGGTAAGTATACTCGTCTCAATTGTGGATTAGTAAGTGGCCGAATGTAAGTATGGCTTATAGAGGTGACTTGTGTGGAATATGAGTCACTTGATTTTGATAGTATATGTGTGAGTGCAGATCTAGGGGATATTCGTGAATAGTAGCTAAGGAATGGCTACTAGAACTGGTGGCACATGGTAAGGTTATGGTAAGGCTTCGGTTTTTGGTAAATATTGTGGTTAAGTTTGTGATTGATTGGAGATTGGTATTGGTTGTACGTTCAAGGCTAGGGTTAGTGTAGCATGTCGCATTAGCCAGGTGTGTACATACACTTCACACACGACAAATCGAAAAAAGTCAAAATCCCAAAAAATCGGAATGTCGAAAAGCTGAAAAGCTGAAAGGTTGGCGCCGGCAACCACACGAGTGTGCGAACATTTGTGTGGGAACACCGATACGATTACCAGGGCCAAGAGAGCGATATCATGGTCTTGGGCCACTGTTTGGCCGATCGGGCTAGACGGGGCTAAATGGGCCTACCAAGCTCGTGGGCCCAAATCGGTAAGAGTTGATATGTGAAATTGAATGATGGATTGATATAGATGGTTGTATGATTTGATTATGATCGGGCCTAACGAGCTACATAAACATGATTGGGCTTAATAGGCTATATGGACATGATTGGGCTCAATGGGCCTTATGAGATTTTAGAAATGCATGCTAGGGTTTTAATGGACTCTAGGCCTAGTTCTGATAAATTCTTAAATAGCATAAATTTTTTTTTTTAATAATCAAACATGTCTGTGGACAAGTTGCTAGGTTAGAGTGTGGCAATGGACATATGCATGTCTAGGATTGGATCTAGGGAGAGCTTGGTACTTAAGCGGTCCTAGTGACCCACCTCCTCTTCTCTGGCATCCTACCTGGTGCATAGTGTCTGTTCACTTTAGCTGCAAGGACTTGTTGATAGGCCAAAGTTCATAACTAAAACCTGAGATGAAAGAAATTATGAAAATACCCCTGTAGGGTAGAATTACGAGAATGCCCCTATAGGGTAGATTTACAAGAATACCCTTGGGTAGTGAAATGACTAAAATACCCCTAGGTGCTTAATGTGTGAAAATGTGTATGTTGCATTCATGAGATATATGTTGCACTTGAGTGGGTTTGATGATACGAAGAAAGATATGTGAGGATCGCATAGTCGCTTGACGACCGTGGATCCACCGGTGGTTTTAAGCCCATTATATGCTTAGCAGCCTTGCTGCAACGTTTGAGTAGTGCCGCTGTTGGTGCTAGGGGTGAGCGTTCGATCGAATCGGATCGAATCGAATGAAAAAATTTCGAGTTAATCAAGTTGACGAATCATATTTTATCATCCTAATTTGATTTGAAATTTTCTCGAATCGAGTCGAGTGAGATGGAATTCGAATCGAATCGAATCGAATATATTTGTTCGAGTTAAATTTTAAAAAATAATTTTGGGTCCTTGTAACCACTGTCACTCATCGTAATAAAATTTGTCCACCTTAATCAAATTTTTTATTAACTTTCATCACCTTATAATTTATTTATTAATCTTTTATATACGGGTTAGCTTCTTTGCTTGCTTAGTTGTTTCAATTATCTTGATTCTTGTCACTATGTATTTTGAAATTAAAATATATATTAAATGTAAAATGTGATTTTTAATAAAAGTTATTTTAATGATAAAATGTGAAATTGATACCAATATAAAATTTTAATACTAATATTTTATGACATAATTAATAATTCAATTTTAATATAAATATTTAATATGACTAAAAATTTAATAATATAAATAATATAAAATGTGAAATTTAATTTAATAATATAAATAGTAGATATAAATAAAATTATTACTATTTATGTTTAGATATAAATAAAATTATTACTATTTATGTTTAGTGATTTTTTGGATAATTTTGATTTTTATTTGAGAGTAAAGAGTGAGAAGTAAAAGTTTAGGGGAAATAAAAGTTTTGGGGAATAAAAGTTTGAGGAAAAGTAAATAGGAGGAGTAAAATTTTGGAAGGAAAATATAAAAAAAAAAATTTGGGGGGATGGGTTTGGGGTAGATGGGATGGGAAGGGAGTAAAAGTTTTAGGGGAAAAGTGGGGGTGAGTAAAAATTTGGGGGGAAAATAAAAAGTTTTGAGGGTTTTTGAGAGTAAAATTTTGAGAAAATGTAAATGGGAGAGTAAAATTTTGGTGCTAAATGGATTTTGGGTAGATTGGAGGGTTGGGATGAGAGGGGAATAAAAGTTTTGGGGGGAAAGTGGGATGGAGTAAAAATTTTAAGGGAAAAGTAAAAAGATTTGGAAGTTTGGGGTAAAAATGTAAAATATTATATTTTGATATTCGAATTATTCGAGTTATTCGAATTCGAAAACTCAACTCGATTCGAACTCGAAATTCGAAAAAAATTTGAGTTGACTCGAATAACTCGATTAACTCAAATAATTTGATTCGTTTAACTCGAAATTTGAATTTTTTTCGATTTTTTTGAGTCGAATCAAGTTTTGCTCACCACTAGTTTGTGCTACCTTTGGAGTGTAGGAATGAGTGAGTTGATATTTATATCCCCACAGGAGTGTAGGGTTGGAAGGGAAATGGAGTGCAGGGTTGGATTTGGGATAAGAGCATTGCATTCATGTGATACTGATGTGATATGAGGTCATTGTGGCCTAAGGCCCAAGACCACCGATTTTGATAGGGCTTAGGCCCAATGTGATAATCACTTGTTGGTTGTATTACCAAGGGTCGTACACATTGAGTATCGAAACTCACACCCTTTTATTTAATGTTTCAAGTGACCCTCAGTAAGCGGCCCGACGTGGAAGAGGACTCGGAGGTGGCCACACTGCAAGCTACTTAGAAGTTTTTAATTAGTTTCGTATGGCTTATTTTAATTACTTTATTTTCATTGGGATGTAATAAGACCTTATATCTCCAATTTGACTTTACATTTGGGTTTTATTATTATTTCAACTGCCTAATTATTAAACTTAGATAAATTTCTAAAGTTTAACATGGTTTTCGAAATAACTATAACAAATGGATGTTTTCTTAAAACATGGGCTTTCATCATAATTTAACAAGTTGTAAGGATTTTGGGTTTTTAAGTCTTAAACTTAAGTTTTTAACTATGCAAATTTTCCACTAAACATAAATTTAACTAAAAAAAGTCGTTTTGGAATTATCCATTTGATGTGACATTATCGAATTCGGTCATAACGTCTGGGCCTGATTTAGGGGTGTTACATTTTATTTTTAATTTTTTATAAGAAATTTAATACGGGTCGAGTCAAACAAGGCTCGGGTTTTAGTATTTTTATTCGACCGAGCTTGGGCAAAATTTTAGGCCCATTTTTTTGGGTTGAGTTAGGACCTATAAAATGAGCCAAAATTTTTTTAGTGCCCAACTCAGACCTAACTCGACTTGTCCCATGGATAGGTCTAGTTAGGCAGTACCAATATGTATTTTTTTAAATACTCAAGAAAAATGTAGGCATTCATGGTGAAGAAAAAAAGAGAGGAAATTTTTTTTAATAGGTGCCATAATTGTGTCAGGCAACACCGGTAATTTAAAAATAATAATTTTTTTAGTGTCGCTGATGAGTCAGGAGGCATCAATAATTTTTTTTAAAAAAATAATTTTTTTGTGCCGCCACTGGTCAATAAATTTAGAAATATATATTTTAGTGTCGTTGGTGTGTCAGGCGATATCAATGAGAATTTTTAGAAAAGAAAAGTGAAATAGAAAAAAATAAAAGGAAAAGTCCGTGATTGATGCTTGCTTTATAGGTGGTTCTTGTCTTCTGAGCTTACAAATATTACCATTAATGGATTGAAAAAGGAAAACTTAAATGCAAATAATCTTAAATGATTTAAGAGTAAAAAAGAAAGAAATACGAGAGAGATGAAGTGAGGATAATGGGACGTTAAAAAGGAATGAAATTAGAATGGAAAAAGAACAGAAAGTAACAAATCTGGAAAATAAATATATGAAAGTGATTTCAAATTAAGATTTGAGAGATTTGTGGGAAAACATTGATTGCATATAATAATATTATTTAGTTTCTCATTTTTCAATCTCGGACGACTTTCTAAAGTAAAAAATGTATGAAATTTGAATGCCTTTTACAAATTTCAAGTTTTATATTTAAATTTTAAATGGTTTATTATCATTTTCTCATTTTAAACGAGCATAAATTATTTTTTAGGGCTGGGCTCGAACTCGATTCGATCCGTCATATGAATTAATCTAATCAAATGGTATTAATATATATTTTTAAATACCTGTAAAAAAATACAATTCTACTCATGGTGGAGAAAAAAGAAAAAATTATTTTTTATTAGGTGTTGCAAGTGAATCCAGCAACATCGGTAATTTTTTTGGGTGCCACCACCGGTTAGCAAATTTTAAAATATATATATTTTTTGGTGTCGTCAATATTTCAGGCAACATCGATAAGAAATTAAAAAAAAAAAAGTAAAAAGGAAACAATTGAAATAAACAAAGAAAGAAAGTCATAAAAAAATAAAGGGAGAAGTCCGTGACCAATGCTTACTTCATAAATAATTCTTATCTTTTGAGTTTACCCGTGCTACTATTAGTGGATTGAAAAACTCATAAAAAAAAAAACTAAATACAAATAATCTTAAATAATTTAAGAGGAGAAAGAAAGAAATATGAGAGAGATGGAGGAAAGTCAAAATGGGAAAAGAACATAGATATGAAATGAAATTTAATATTTTAAATTAAGATTTGAACTTTTCTTTTATATTTTATATTATTATTTTTAATAAAAGGTTATTTAAACTTTTTTTTCATATTTTCTTTCTTAAATTCTTCAAAATACTTATATTCAGTTTTTATTTGTGTTTAGTCTTCTTTTCTTAAATTTTTCAATCCAGTCATGGTGATATTGGTAAGCCAATAATACAAGAATTACTTAACACATGACAATACATAAAAATTTATTTTTTTAAATTTTTTTTTTGCATCGTGAATACTTAAGTTTTTTATGAGTATTTAAAAAAAAATTTACTGGTGTCGACTGATATAGTGGCGACACAAAAAAAATCTTTTTATAAAAAAATTGATTATTGAATCATCATGAAGGAACGATACTATCGATGTATCAGACAATACCAACGAATACCATAAAATTTAAGTATTTTTATATTTATGTTTTAAAGTTATTTTCATAATTAATTAATTGATATATTTCTTTGAAAAGAACGCTATGATGGTAATCATCGAAGTTGTAGTCATAGTGTTTTGTGTGTATGATTATGGTATTGATTATTTGCATCAACTATGGTAGATAATCATTGGTGGTGATTAGGGTTAAAGAGACAAGTATTACCATATGATTATCAAACTATGTCATAGTCATTATTATTTAGCCATATAATCATTGCATTGTTGCCATCCTTATCCTGAAAGTTCAATATTTTACTTCTAATAGACTTACTGTCTTCGAACTCACTTTGAATCCATTCCAACATAAATTTAAATGCTTCAAAGTTATTGCTGTGAAAAATATTATGTTGGTAATGATAATATATTGCAAAAAAAAAAAAAAAAGAGAGAAATAAAAATTAAAGAACATATAGATTTTACGTGGAAACCCTTTTGGAAAAAAATCACCGACAGAGGAGAATAAAATTCACTATGTCGAATTCGAATAAATTACAAGAGCAATAGACTATGTCTATTTATAGGCTTGTAAAACCATATTCTAATAGGAGTGTAGTAAAATTGAAACACCTTATTCTAATCAATATCAAATAGATGGAGTTTAATAATGTTTAAAAAACCTTATTTAAAATAAAATAAAAGAAGTGTAGTTCTATAGGGATTCTTCTTTTATTTTATTTTACTATTGTATTTTATTTAAATAAGGGTTCGGGTCACTTAATTCTAACAATCTCCACCTTGACATGAATTCTCAATGAACAAGTTCTTCATCGTGAACTCTCAACGAACAAGTTCCCCACCTCTTCCATAAAACCCCTTAAGGGTTTAACTTCAACACCAACCAAGTCTAAGCAATGCTCAAACTTGGTTATAGGAAGTGACTTAGTCATCATATCTGTAGGATTCTCATGAGTGCTAATTTTGTTCACAACAATATCACCACGAGCAATAATATCACGAATAAAATGATACTGAACATCAATGTGTTTTGTTTTCTCATGAAACATTTGATCTTTTGTAAGGAAGATGGCACTCTGACTGTCACAAAATACTGTGCTGATTTGAACGTCTTTATTGAGCTCACTAAAGAGTCCCTTCAACCAAATAGCTTCTTTACAAGTCTCAGTAATCGCCATGTACTCGGCTTCAGTGGTAGACAAAGCGAATGTAGTTTGCAAAGTAGCTTTCCAACTGATTGCACAACCTTCGATTGTAAAGACATAACTAGTGAGAGATCTTCTTCTATCAAGGTCTCTAGCAAAATCAGCATCAACATACCCAATGACTCCATCTCTAGTTCTTCCAAACTGTAAGTAAACATCAGTAGTACCTCGTAAGTATCTTAAAATCCATTTGATCGCTTTCCAATATTCTTTACCAGGATTCGCCATGTATCTCGCTAATCTGCTTGATTCGCATATGATAAATCTGAACATGAATAAACCATAGCATACATGAGAGATCCCACTACACTAGAGTATAGAACATGTGACGTGTACTCAATCCATCATCTGATTGTGGAGACAAAGCCGATGAAAGTCTGAAATGGGCTGCTAAAGGAGTACTAATAGGCTTAGCACTCTGCATATTGAACCTGCAAAAAACTTTCTCAATGTACCCCTTCTGACTTAGGTACAATTTACTTGCTTTTCTATCTCTGAGAATCTCCATACCAAGTATCTTCTTTGCTAGTCCCAAATCTTTCATCTCAAATGCTTCACTTAGTTGGGCTTTGACCTTTCTTATCTCTCATTTATCTTTTGCTGCTATCAACATGTTATCAACATAAAGAAGTAGATATACAAAAGAACCATCACTGTTTTTCTTAAAGTAAACACAACTATCAAAACTACTTCTTTTAAAATCATGAGAAGTTATAAAAGAATCAAACCTCTTGTACCACTATCTTGGTGACTGTTTCAAACCGTAAAGAGACTTTTTTAGCAAGCAAACATAGTCCTCTTTTTTACGAGATCAAAACCCTCTCGGTTGTTGCATGTAAATATCTTCCTCATGTTCTCTATGCAAAATGCGGTTTTACATCTAACTGCTCAAGCTCCAAATCATGCATGGCCACAATACCAAGCAAAGCTCAAATCGAACTATACTTCACAATTAGGGAGAACACATCTATGAAGTTCACTCTTGAAATTTGACTGTAACCCTTTGCAACAAACCTTGCTTTATATCTGGGTTCTTCAACTCTTGGAGTCCCTTCTTTCCTTTTAAACTCCCATTTATAGCGAACAACTTTTTTACCTTTAGGAAGTTTCACAAGATCCCATGTTCTGTTTTTGTGGAGTGATTTCATCTCCTCTTGCATAGCAAACATCCACTTTTCTGAGTCTTCACAGCTAACTGCCTCAGAATAATTAGATAGCTCTTGGTTTGCATCTATATCTTTGGTCACATTTAAAGCATAAGCAACTAGATTAGCCTCGGCATACTTCTTTGGACTTTTAGTTCTATTTTTGGCGATAGAGAATTATGGTGAAGAAGCAACTCTATTATCAATTTTTGTACTGGTTTGAGGAGTCGACTCTGTATTAATCTGATGCTCCACCTACTTTTGATTTTTTTTTATTGGAAGAGTCTTTAAGAGATAAGTTAGGTAGCATAGCAATTTTATAAAAAATATCTCTAATAATCACAACTTTTCTATTTTTAGGACACCATAACTTATACCCTTTTACACCAGCTTTATAACCAAGAAAAACACATTTAATGGATCTTAGTTCTAATTTTCCATTATCAACATGAGCATACGCAGGACACCCAAAGATCTTTAAATCAGAATAATTAGCAAGATTACCAGACCATGCCTCTTGTGGAGTCTTTTTCTCGATGGCAACAGATGGAGATCGGTTGATCAAAAAACATACAGTAGAGGCTGCTTTGGCCCAAAACAACTTTGGTAAGTTGGCATTTGACAAAAGACATCGAACCTTCTCTATGATCGTTCTGTTCATTCGTTCTGCAATGCCGTTTTGCTGTGGAGTATGACGAACTGTCAAGTGTCTCACGATCCTTCTGACTTGCACAGTTTATTAAACTCATCAGAACAAAACTCTAAGCCATTGTTTGTGAGGAGGTATTTTATTTATTTTCCCGTCTATTTTTCAATCATAGTTTTCCAAGACTTAAATGCGAAAAATACATTGCTTTTCTGCTTCAGGAAGAATGCCCAAACTTTTTAGAAAAATCATTAATAAAAGTTAGCATATAATTAGCTCCACCTCTCAAAGGCACTCTTGATGACCCCCACAGATCAGGATGAATATATTCCAATGTTCCCTTCGTGTTATGGATTCCTCTGGTGAATCAAACTCTCTTTTGCTTCTCAAAAACGCAATGCTCACAGAACTTTAGTTTACAAATTCCTTGCCCATCAAGAAGTCTTCTTTTGCTCAATTCTGCCATGCCATTCTCACTCATATGCCCTATGCATATGCCAAAGTTTAGTAATATCATCATTTGACAAGAAAGAAGAAGTGACAACTGCATCACCAATAACAATAGAACCCTGCAAAATATATAACTTGGCAGTCTTTCTCTGCCCTTTCATCACAACGAGGGAACCTTTGGAGATTTTCAAAATCTCACTTTCAGCTATGTATTTGTACCCTTTTGAATCAAGAGTACTTAACGAAATTAAATTTCTTTTCAATTCTGGAACATGTCGTACGTCACTAAGTATTCTGACAACTCCATCAAACATCTTAACTTTTATTGTTCCAACACTTTCGATTTTACACGAAGCATTATTTCCCATCAAAACAATACCTTCTGACACTGTTTTGTAATTTGTAAACCAATCCTGATAGGGACTCATGTGGAAGGTGCAACCCGAATCAATGATCTACTCATCACTCACTTTTAAATTGTTGACAGAAGCAACTAGAAGTTCACCATCGCTGTAGTCTTCTACAACATCAGCTTCATTGAAATTTTCTGGTTGTTTTCCCTTTTGATTCGTAGCCTCCCTTTTGATCTTATTTTGTAGCTTATAGCACTCAGATTTAATGTACCTTTTCTTATTGCAGAAGTTACAAGTTTTACCTCTGTTTGAAGACTTCGATCTACCCTTAAATTTATCGCGAGGATTTCGTTTTGTGTCCTTCCACGATCATCATCAACATTCGATCTTGTCTCCCACGAACGATGAGACTCTCTCCCTAAGAGTCAGTTTTAACCACAAGATGCTTCATCTTATCATACGAGGTTAAAGAATCATAAACCTCATCAACTGTGAGAGACTCGCGGCTATATAAAATCGTGTCTCTAAAGGTTGAATAAGACGGGTGCAACGAACAAAATAGAATCAACCCTAGATCTTCCATATCATACTGAACCTCCATGGCCTCCAAGTTTAAGAGAATTTATTTAAACACTATTAAGTGTTCGTGCAGAGATGCACCTTCCTCCAAACGATGAGCATAAAGACGTTGCTTCATATGCAACTTGCTGCTTAGAGTTTTCAACATACATATTTGTTCTAGCTTCTTCCATAATGCAGCGACGGTCTTCTCCTTCATCACATCCTGCAAAATTTCGTTAGACAAATGCAAATGTAATTGTGTTAACGCCTTTCGATCCTTGCACTTCTTCTCTTACTCCGTCAATGTCGAAGGCATCTTATCTACCCTTAGCAGGGCTTCCTCTAAATCTATCTGTACAAGAACTACATGTATCTTTATTTGCCACAACACGAATCTGCTGTTGCGATCCAACGGTGAAATTTCATATTTCAAATAAACCATTACCGTGATCGAGATGGAAAACCCTAAAGCTCAGATACCAATTTGTGAAAAATATAACGTTGGTAATGACAATATATCGCAACAAAAAGAGAAATAAGAATTAAAGAACACACAGATTTTACGTGGAAACCCTTTTGGGAAAAAAACTACGGGCAGAGGAGAAGAAAATTCACTATGTCTTATTCGAATAAATTACAAGAGGAATAGACTGTCTATTTATAGGCTTGTAAAACCATATTCTAATAGGAGTGTAGTAAGATTGAAACACCTTATTCTAATCAATATCAAATAGATGGAGTTTAATAAGGTTTAAAAAACCTTATTTAAAATAAAATAAATGAAGTCTAGTTCTATAGGGATTCTTCTTTTATTTTATTTTACCATTGTATTTTATTTAAATAAGGATTTGGGTCACTTAATTCTAACAATTGCTTTCTGCAGCAATAGCAAAGCATTTTGTATCTGAACTATCAAATCAAAGATACAATCGAGATAAAAATTCAAAACCCGAGATAAAAGATGAACGTAATTTTCATCCAAACCAAAATGATGAATGGTGAAAGTATGAAACCTCCCTTCCCATTAACACGAATAAGATTGTTATCATCCGATAAAAAATCAATCACCATCTAGGTTTGTTGATTAAGCAAGGGTAGGTGAATGTCTATATATTAATTATTGTTCCTCATACCTTCTTTGTTGTGAAGACATCTGTTTCTCCATGGCTTTCATCTTTTCATGCATGTCTATATATTGTTGATTTACTAACTGGTGGAGGTGGGATCCTTTATCAACAGTGATGTTCCAGCATGATGTTGAGCGGTGGGTTGTAATACCATGGAGATATTGATAAAACTGTTGATATGAGTTATACTAATAGAATTTTGCTGGTTTTCGGTTAGGATTAGTCTTGTTTTATTGATTGAGGTTTTGGTTGACATGCATGAACTCTTACATTTGGGTTGTTTGGGTTTAGATTGTGCTTACTTGAATATCTTGAATTGTAGGATCGATAGTTAGGTCATGGATAGGATGAAATTAGTATTGAAAGGATCACTTGTATTTATATTAGCCATGATACTTCATGTCCATCGCATAAATTGTTAACCTTAATTAACAAGGGATAGAAAATGGTGGTTGGAGCGGTGGTTCACTTGTTGGCAAACTTGAATAGAAGGTTTTTTTGATGGTAATGTCTTTAAGAACAAGAAGAGTAAGAGGAGGATGAGAGACTTTTTATGAACAATTGCATGGGCTCTTTTATATTGGGGGATAGGCCTATATACGTGTTCAATGAATACTGCCATGGGGACTTGATTTGATCCTCTTAGCAGTGATGGTATTGTTACGTCTTAGGATAAGACACCTTAAGACAACCGGTAATCAATGAATATCATGGGCTCCGACGTGGTATATATTTAGTGGAGATGTATAGCACCTTAGCTTCAAGTCAAGGTTCACAAGGTAGTAGGTTGGACATGCATGGTTCGTTGGGATGCCAACTCTAGTGAAAGACACGTGTTGAATCTCCCGTGGGCATAAAATGAGATTCGGAATGTAGGTATAACAAAATTTCTAATACTTTCAATATAGAAAGAATGGTATGAAACAATGACATCATGTCAACATTTTATCTCGAAAAAATCAAATCCAAATGAAAATCCTAAAATTCATGATAAATTTATTAATGTGACATTAAACTATTGAAAATACATAATATCAATATAATCATGATAATAAAATATAGTTTCATCTCTAAATTGCATTGCAATGACAAATCATGTAAGAAAAAGTTAGATGAATTGTGACAAAATATAAATATAATATGAAGATATAAATTTTTAAATTGATTTTTTTCAATCCATTCATATTTATTAAAAGAACATAAATACTCTTTTCTTTGTTTTTATCATAATTATCAAAATGCCAAATTGAGCTAAAAGTTACAATTTTATCATACAACTTCCTAAACTTGAGTTCATATACCAAATAAAACTAGAAAGACACCTACATTTTAATATTTTCTGAAACGACGGTGATTACTTGACCAAATGAACCAAAGTGGAGAGAAATGATGGTTTGTGCAGAAACGACGACCAAACGGACATTAGTTGAAGGTGCTATAGTTGACAAAGCAGCCCCGTAGCAGAAACAGACAATTATGTAAATTCGCGACAAAAAAGACATGATACTTTTAGCCACGGATTCCAACAATAATAATGTTATGCCCCAAGATATAATAAACGCCACCCCATTTGGAATATTGAAAATAAGAAACTGACCCGTCTTCATCAATGATTTCCCTTCACGATGATTTGAACTAGTTGATGCGGTTGCATCGCCCTGGAAAACGCTACCCCGAGGGCTGAAAACTCCTTAGTATGTCATTGTTAGAACCAGAGCGAATACGATGAGTAATACACCCACTGTTTCGTCTATCATCTCTTTTATCGCATCTCTTAATATTTTGACACTAGACAACTTTTGAAACGTGAGGGGATTACTGCTTAAAATGTTAACACTCTCCATGTTGTCTGCTACAGTTTGTCTTTGTAACACATCCATTGCTGTAAAACCACGGTCATTATTGATCTTGTTCTTGTCCACTTCTTCACATTCATCAACAGTTTGATCATCTGCTTCATTTAAAATTCCACAATTAATTCACAAAATACATTGCGTTTTAAACAAGGGCCTACATTCCAGCATTATCCTACGTATTGTTTACATTCAATGATTGTTTTTAGCTACTAAATGTGAAAGACTCATGTCGAAACCATTTTTATTTTTGAAAAAATAAGGTCGACTTTTAAAAACGAAAATGGGAGTCGCCACCAATCTCTTTTTATTTAGGTGTGATTGGATCACCTTGTAAAACGTTTCATTTTAAAACATTTGATTTTGGTCTACGAAAAAACGAGAAAACGGGTTCGGAAGTCGGTTACGTATGAGGAAGGGTTAGCACCCTCATAACGCCCAAAAATTAGTACCTAATTGATAGAATCATGACCAAATGTTTGAAATTTAAAAAATTTAAAATAAGATCCATTATTGAAAAGAAAACCAAGACTTAACTATTTCAAAGAAATGAAAATACCATACCCAATAAGTTAGGATACAACATCTCATAACTTTGAAGCTAGTCTGCATCTATATTTTAGAAAATTCCTACCTCGAGACACAAAACATCACACCCAATAAGTTAGGATACAACGTTTTGAATTCTCAAGAGTAAGTTTTTTATTTTGAAATTGGTAAACTTGAATTTTGAAAATGGAGAGATATCTAATACTTTGAGTTTTACGAGAAAAATCACAACCCAATAAGTTAGGGCATGATTCTTCTCGAAGACTCCAAATATCACATATCACCGTTAAAAATATTTAAAAACAAAATCTTTAATGTAAAAGGTATTTTTATAAAAAATGGTATGAGTAAAACATTGTAGCATACATATCAATTCTAACAATAAATAATCAATAAATAATGCAACATGAATAAAAAATATGCTAAAGCAATAATAAACGAATATAAAGATACAAATAAATGTATATAATAATTAATAAAATCATAAGATATAATAAAATAATATAAAATAATTAATAAAATATATAAAGATTATACATAAAATAATTAGTAAATAATATATAATAATTTTAGTAAAAATATTTATATACAAAATATACTAATCATAAAAATTATTTATGTAATAAATAATATAAATAAAATAGGTTATATATTATAATAAACTTTATACAAAACAAAATTTGAAAACTAATATATAATATAATACTTAAAAATATAATTTAATAAATAATATATAAATATTAAAATGTATATTATTAAACCCAATAAAATACTATATAATAATAAAATATATAAAGATAATATATATAAAATGCATATGGGAAATTTATACTATTAGTAAATTAATAAATATAGGAAAATAATATAGGACATTTAATATGAAGAAATAATTAAATACAATGTAAAATAATAAAATAAAATAAAAAGATAAAAAAAAAATAAAACAAAGACAACAGGGGGTTAAATAGCAATTAAAACAAATATAAAAGGATTAAATTAGAACACGCGTTAAATCCTAGGGACTAATGTGGCAATTAAGCCTCTTTTTAAAACGGCTGTTTGATTTTTACATTTAAAACGGACCGAGGGACTAAATTGGAACCAAAACAAGTTTTAGGGCTAACTATAAAATAAATAAAAATACGAATTGGGCTGAATTAAAATTAATTAAATTGCGGAAGGACCAAAATGTCAAATATCCCATTTTACCAAAAAACACGCGGATCTTTCGGGTCGGGTCAACTGCGCGCGGATCCCCTAGCCCGAATGACGTCGTTTTGCACTTATTTGGTTAAGCAAAAACGGCGTCGTTTTAATAACACTATATAAATCAGTTTTTGAAGAAAAAAATCATTTTTACGTTCTGTTTAAAAAAAAAAGCTCGAGGTTCTCCTCGTCCTTTAGGCCTTGGCCAGACTCGTTTAGGGTCCATCACACTCCACGCGTCACACGCGCTTACGCGCCGTTGTCTACTACAGCTCGCAGGTATGAAATCTCGCCCTTTTCTTATATTTCAATATGAAACATGCACAAAACGGAGAATAATAAAATAAAAAAATGTGAATCACCTCTAAAAAATGTATATTGTATTTTGTAATTTTTTTGTACTGTTGTTTCTGTATTTCTGTGTATCCCTGTTTACAAGTTTTGGGGAGTTTTTATAGCCCCGAAATGAAGATAAAAAATGGAAATAAGAACTTTTGCCTCTGTTTTGTCAAATTTTTGCTGTTTGTTCCTTCCTTTTTTTTGTGCAGGTGAAAGGCGCGGATCTGGCGATGGGGGGACATTCGGGCACGGATTGAGGCTGGACAAGAGCCTGATTTGCGGCGCAAGGCGCGAAGAGGGGTTGTTTGTTGGGGTTTGCGGCGCGATGGAGAACCCTAGGGTTCTGCTAATTTCTTTTAATCATTAGGCCATTTTGGTTTTGGGCTTGGTTGGTGTGTGGGTATGGGTTAGGCGTGGGTCTCAGTGTTGGGTATGGGTAGTTTAAAATTTGTTTGGGTTTAGGTGGGCCACTGCTTAGGTTTAAAACTGGGCTTGGTTTTTGTGAGGATTTTGGATTTATTTAATTTTGGCTCTATAACAGGGACTATGTTTTTTGGACATTTATTTTTGATTTTTGATTTTTCTATTTTGGTTTTCAAGGGCCCGGGCAAAATTGGGTATTTACAGCTGCCCCTCTTTGCTTATTGTCGTGTAACGAGAATAGAGCAAAGACTATAAAAGGACCAATTTTGACCGGTCTTGGCCAAGCCTCAACTTCTTTATCCTTGTCTTCTTCAAACGACTCCAACTCCACTGCAACTTCAACGGTATTGGAAATTCATCTTGTCTTAATCTACTCCCTACAATCTCACTAATTTTCGATCAGCTTCACTGCAATCTCTAGGAATGCCAGATCTACAATCTTCAGTCTGCCCCACTACTATCTCGAGAGGACAAAATCTGTACTTTTTAGTCTGCTTCTTTATTATCTCAGGAAGATTTCAATCTTTAGTTTGCTCCACTACCATCTCGAGGGAACAAAATTTGAACTTTTCAATTTGCTTCCTTACTATTTTCAGGAAGACTTCAATCTTCAGTTTGTTCCACTACCATCTCGAAGGAACAAAATATGAACTTTTCAATTTGCTTCTTTACTATCTTGAAGAAGATTTCAATCTTCATCCTGCTCCACTATCATTTAAAGGGAACAAAATCTGAAATTTTCAATTTGCTTCCTTATTATCTTCGGGAAGACTTCAATCTTCAGCCTACTCCACTATCATCTCTAGGGAACAAAATTTGAACTTTTTGGTTTGCTTCCTTACTATTCAATCTTCGATTGCTCCAACAATCATCTCTAGGGAAGAAAATCTTCAACCTTACTACTTCAAGAAGACTTCAACCTTCAACCTGCTCTACTATCATCTCTAGGGAACAAAATCTGAAATTTTCAATTTGCTTCCTTACTAACTTCAGGAAGACTTCAATCTTTAGCCTGCTCCACTATCATCTCTAGGAAACAAAATTTGAACTTTTCAATTTGCTTCCTTATTAACTTCAGGAAGACTTCAATCTTCAGCCTGCTCCACTATCATCTCTAGGGAATAAAATCTGAACTTTTCAATTTGCTTCCTTACTAACTTCAGGAAGACTTCAATCTTCAGTCTGCTCCACTATCATCTCTAGGGAACAAAATCTGAACTTTTTGGTTTGCTTCTTTACTATCTCAGGAAGACTTAAATCTTCAGTTTGCTCTATTACCATCTCTAGGGAACAAAATCTAAACTTTTTAATTGCTATACCGTCCTCTGAAGGACATGTCCTGTAGACTCGAATGTATTATGGATGACATTTGCATGAATGCAAAATGTCATGAGAATGATCCAAAATGTATAATGATTAGGATGTAATGATCGAGATGAATCTAATGCTCCTAATTAAATGATATTAAGGATGACATGAGAATGATCTCATTCTTTTTCTCTCTCTTTTTTTATATAAAACAATTAGGACATAATGATTGGAATGAATCAAATGCTCCTAATTGGAAGTGTATGAATGTTATAAATGCATTAGAATGGTCTCTCATAGTTCATCAAGGTTCTATCACTGCTGCGTTACCATGCTTTCTCGTTCAGCTGGTATTTTTGACAGAAAAATCCAAAGGAATAATAATATTCTGCTCAGCAAGCTTGCCCCGCTGTAATTCCAAAGTCCCTTCCACTATACCCTAGGGACATAAAGTTTGTACCTCCCAATACAACTTCAGGGGAATAACTTTTAGTTTCTTCCATCTTTCTGTTACCACTCAGAGGTACAGAACTTGTATCACTTTCAATTTGTTACACCATTCCCTGGGTGTAATGACCAGATGTATGTGTCTGAATGGATGCAGGGTATCCCAACAATAATCCCTTTTTACACCTGGATTGACATTGCTCGTCATTTGCCGATATGGTGTCACCAACAAAATTGTCTTACCCAATAAGAATTTGAAGGGATAATTATTTTTCAATGTTTCCAGCCCTTAGGCTTGGTGAGTTCTGAACAATAGTCATGTTTCAGATTCCTCATATTATTTAGAAGCTTCTAGAGTAATATGCAAAACTCCTTTTATGAAAGTGTTATTAGTCCATAAATATAAAATGCTTAAAAAGATTACAACAATGGACAAAAAAGAAATTAATCAAGAGCATAGCTTGAAACAAATAAGCTAATCAAAGATAACCAAGGCAATAAATGAAAATTGATTGGTATATCTTAAAAAGAATAAAGTAAATATAACAAAGGCTATAAAAGAAAATTAATTGGGGTGTTTCTTTGAAAAGAATAAAGTAATCAAAGATTTAAAATGGGTAAAATAGGAAACTAGGTGCCCCAGATATCGCAGTCTGAGCTTCTCTGTTCCGATTTCTTGAGGACCATTTTAAACTCAATATGTGTTTAGGGGATCCGGAGTAATCTGTCAATGCCCCAAGACGTAACATATTTCTTCATTGTTAATTCAAGCATAGCAAGACTATTGTATGCCCCACTTTTGATCAAAATTTGAGCCACCCTTTTCGGTTTTCAACTCAAATCCCCTTTGGTCTCAAAGCCCTTTTACAGGTTTTCGCCTTGGCCTCTCCTTTTTCTTTTCTTTTTTTTTTTCTTTTCTTTTTTTTTGTTTTTTTTTTATTTCGAGGCGCCCTTTACGGGTTTTCACCTTGGTCTTTCCTCTTTCAGGTAAAATATCTCTTGACTAAACCTGAATTTGCCAGATTGGGCAAGTCTTCACCATCCATCTCGGTCAATATCAATGCTCTTCTAGAATAAGCCCTACATAAGTCCTTCCCAGTTTGGCATATGCTTTCTCTAAAATCGTTTTGTAGAGGAAAAATCTTTTTCAACATCAGGTTTCCTCATGGAATTCCCTAAGATGAACTTCTTTAACGTAAGCTCGCATCATTTGACCGTGATGGATTGTTTTTAACCTTTTCTTCGATTAGGTTCAATTGGCAAAACTCTTCAATTCCATAAACCAATGGGTAAAATGTTGCCCCCAGTGAAGGTTCTGGCTGACATTCAATAAGAGAGAAGGTAACGGTAGCTTCTTATGCCAATCCTTACCAGTCTAAGTCACCTTTCATAGTTTTTTTTTATATTTTTTCTTTTGGCAACTTTTTTCATACAGTGATATGCTGCCTAATCTTTTAGACAAATTGTAAACTTTGACTTTATACAGTTATGCATTCTGTGCTGGCATCTAATCCTTCCTTTTTTTTTGAATTTGATGACTTCGACTTTATAATATTGGCAAATGAAGCTACTTCCACTCTCTTAGTGAAGTAAACGATGACTATGCTGATGAGTCAATATTGGCTAAAAGCATTTGACGAGATTGACCCCATCACATCCATGCCCCACATATGGAAAAGTTGTGAAGAACTGGAGTAGGCATATGAATCTTGTCTCCTTAAATTTGGCATAGCTGATACTACCCCTTTCTATGTAGATCGGCAGTGCCCAATTCTCATGTTAAGCCATCATCTTAGTAGCCCAAGCGTGTCCTGACATGATTGTGTAAAAACATCTTTGAATAACTCAATCTCACATTATTTGTATGGTGAGCTGGGCTTCAATCTTTACCCCTTTTCTAGGCTCATAATATCCGTTGACCCTTTGTTGAGTAAGGTCTATTTTTCATATTGTTAAACCATTCTTAACAAGTTAGAAGATATGTCACAATCTCTGTCATCTTCAAAGTCCTAAGATCCCCTAGACCCGTATCTCATTCAAAAAGGGAGTCAGTAACAACGTCACTCATGTCGTTGATATCTGGGTACTTAGGTATGAAGGCAAAAAATCCAAAGAATAAATGATTCTAAGGATGATTACTTGTATGGTAATGAATAAAGAATGAAAGAGTAAAAAATGTATAGTAGAAAGAATAAAAGAATATGTACTCAAAAGGATGCATTTCATATAAATTTCAGACACGGGCCTATTTCACAAAAGAATTCTTATTGCTTCTAGGCTTAAGGCAACAAGCATGTTATGAATATTACTCTAGGTCTAATTCTAAAAATAAAAGAATCTCTTCCACAGTCCTATTATTTAAAACACTCCCAAGTACACAAGGGCTTGGAAACTTTATTCCCCGGTTCTTTCTCTGCTTTTGATTTCTTTAATGAGTTGCAACTTTCTTGTGTCCTCCTTCAATAATCACATTTACTGCCTCGTCAAAGTGATCAGGTTTTGATGAATCATTGACTTCCACAATTCCCATTTTAATGAATTTTTCAACCAACTTTTTAAATGTAGTGCAGTTTTCAATTGAATGACCCTTTATTCCCGCGTGGTACTCGCATTGGGCATTCTCGTTATACCATTTTAGGAACGGAGGTTGCAACAGTTTCGAATAAAATAGGGACACCATGTGTTTTTCAAACAAACTTTGATATTGCTCCTTATACGTTATTGGGATTGGCGTAAATTGGAGCTTTTTAGAGTTTTGCCTTGTACCCGACTCTTGTCTCACCGACCCTTATTTCCCAGCAGTGATCATCTTTGGTTGGTTAACAGTAATTGCTTTTGAATACCTTTTTTTGTATGTACTCGTATTGTTCACCTCGTCATCCCTTTTCCTAGGAGCAGACCTTTTAGTAGTTTCTCCTACTTCAATCTTGCCACCTCTTATGGCATTTTCAATCATCTCTCCTGCCATCACTATATTCGCAAAGCTTTTGGTGGTGTTTCCTATCATATGAGTGATGAAAGGAGCCCTCAAGGTATTGATGAAAAGCATTGTAGTCTCCTTTTCTAGGAGTGGTGGTTGAACTTGCATGGCGACCTCTCTCCATCTTTGCGCATACTGCCTGAAGCTTTCATTTGATTTCTTATCCATGTTTTGCAAAGTGATTCTGTCAGGTGTCATGTTCGTGACATGGTTGTATTACTTCATGAAGGCTTGAGCTAAGTCTCTCCAGGAGCTAATGTTAGTGCGACTGAGTTGATTGTACTACCTAGACACTGCCCCTACCAAACTATCTTGGAAACAATGAACCAAGAGTTGATCATTATTAACATAGCCTGTCATGTGTCTGTAAAACATGGTAATATGGGCTTCAGGACAGCTAGTCCCATTGTACTTCTCAAACTCTGGCATATTGAATTTATGAGGAAACACCAAATCTGGAACCAAAATCAAGTCATTTGCATTAATACCATGATGATGATTGGTATTTTCTAAAGCCTTGAATTTGTCTTCCAACCATCTACAGCGATCCTTAACTGCCTCGAGGATTTAGCTCTTATCCTTTCTCTTTCTGCTATATCCAAATCAGGGATAACAAGATTAGCAGGGTTATCTCCTGAGTTGGATCCTGTGTCGGCTTGGAAGTTCATGGGCGGTCTATTATCAGCTTGCCCCTGTTGAGCCCTAATCATGACAGGTGGCCTTTGGGGATACTCCTCTGGTTGTACATGCGGTGGGGTGAAACCCCAGGAAAATTCTCATTATCATCAGTATTTACTATGGGACCCTTTCCCTTGTTGCCCCACTCAGCATCTGGGTCATTTGGGCCATCATGTTCCTTTGGGCCTCCAACATCTGGTCCCTCATTTCTTACTGGAGCTTTGCCATTTGCTCTTGCATCTGATCTTGCATATCTACTTGGAATTGTTCCATCATTTGGTCCATTTTTTGGATTTAGCACATGTACCGTAAGGGTGTTCAGCTTCCAGATTTTCCTTCTCTCTCTCTCTTCTATTTTATTTTCAACTAATTAGACTCTTTCTATAAACTTAAATTCATATAATGTGATGTAATGCAAATGCATGAATGCAAAGAAAGAGAGGCGTTGACTTTGAATTTAGTTATATTAGAAAAAATTTACTAGAAAATAAATTTCTTTACACAAAACGGATTACATATGTGGCTTTGTCCTCATAGTCCAAGTGAAAACGTTAATCCTCTTCTTCGCAAAAGTCAAATCTTGTAAACTTCTAATAGATGCCTCCTCTAGCTCCTTTTGCTTGATCTGGACCGCGACTCCTGTTCACTTGTTAGCCTCTTCAAGAAAGCCGAGATGGGGTAATTCTCGAATAGTCTTTGTCAACTTGAATCCTTGGGTGATAAGGTCTTGTATTCCTTCACAGACTAACTTCACAGACTAACAGTCTTCTTTCGCTATGTTCACTTGGACTATATTTGGACAACCGTATTATAATCCACTTTATCAAAAAATACATTTTCTTATGACCAACTTTTTTATTTAGTAATTGAATTTGAAATCAACACTTTTTCTATGATGTGAATGCAATGCAATCAAAACAAAAGAGAGCATGTTAACACAAGAGAAATAGATAACATAGAACACTTATCAGGGTGATCACTAAGGTTTGACATAATTCTATATATGATAAGTCTTTAGGGTTCACTATATGTGGTTTACTTCTAAAGTTGAGGTACTCGAACCAGATTCATCAATCTTCACCCATTATAGGCTCATATGGATCGAGTTCAGTTTAGGGAATACATTTCCCTATGGCCATGCGAAAGTGAAAACTTCACGAAGACATATGTACAGATGTATTCCGGAAGCAATCCACTAGCCCATGCGAAGGTAAAAACCTTATGAAGGCATAGCTTCTTGGTCCCACTTAAGGGTGCGACCACAACAGTCATGTGGTGCAATGCAGAGAGATATATTTAAAACCACATGCAATAAAAGGATCATTTTTAAAAAAACCAAACTTTTAAATTCAGACAAAAGGACATGAAATTATCAATTTTATGACTTGACTCTCTTAATTCCCCAATGGAGTCGCAAGCTGTTGAAACCATTTTTATTTTTGAAAAAACGAGGTCGACTTTTAAAAACAAAATGGGAGTCACCACCAATTTCTTTTCATTTAGGTGTGATTGGATCACCTTGTAAAACGTTTCATTTTAAAATATTTGATTTTGGTCTACGGAAAAACGAGAAAATGGGTTCAAAAGTCGGTTATGTATGAGAAAGGGTTAGCACCCTCATAACACCCAAAAATTGGTACCTAATTGATAGAATCATGTCCAAATGTTTGAAATTTAAAAAAGTTTAAAATAAGATCCGTTATTGAAAAGAAAACCAAGACTTACCTATTTCAAAGAAATGAAAATACCATACCCAATAAGTTAGGATACAACATCTCATAACTTTGAAGCTAGTACCTACCCCTATTGGCTGATTTCGGCAATGCTCGCTTGTATAGTTGAGGCTCTGCAGTTCTTGCGATGTTGTACAGTGAGCTTTGTCGAACGACAAAGCCAGCAGCCGTAAACATAGGCGGATGCCTTACGCTATTACAGTCATGGGCTCTGTATCGGATGTCATTCTTGGCATCAGTTGCCCATTAACCATACGTATATCCACTAGTAAACAGGTGATAAAATATAACTTGTTATTAATTGACAATTTCTTTATATTGATTATATTTGACTTGAAATTTATTTTTGTAGGTGGAGTATTTATCCGGGTATCAGGAGGTCATACAATGTCCCGATCTACCGGCTTATGATTGAGCAACATGTCGGGAAAGGGGTAAGCGATTCCAATATTGGTTACGTGTTTGTTTGTATACCTTACGCATACCGTGTTAAATTTTAACAATGTTATTAATCATGCAGTTTATATGGACGCCATATCGTCGACCAAAAATTGCAGCCGTTATACCCCGTCCTCCTATATTCACTTGTATATGTGGTGCACAAACGCACCAATTGTCTGTTTCAATGTAGTCGAGTGGTATCATGGGGACCGAGTGCTGCGGTAATTTAGTTGCATCCAATATATCCCGGATCCGCCATGCTAGGTGGGAGCGGTTCATTGTATAACTAAGAGAGGGAAACAAGGCTTGGATTGGGGG
This sequence comes from Gossypium rotundifolium, assembly GCA_025506655.1. Lineage (NCBI taxonomy): Eukaryota > Viridiplantae > Streptophyta > Magnoliopsida > Malvales > Malvaceae > Gossypium > Gossypium rotundifolium. The sequence continues at coordinate 75,385,416 of CP106726.1, read as the reverse complement.
GTTAAGCATGGGCAATTTATTGCGGCGTGGAATGATCGCATGTCCCGAATACCTCGGATGGATATGACTTCCAATTTTCAACCTTCATTAGAGTACATACAATGGTACTCTAGTATGGGGAAGCCATATATACTCGGGGGACAGTCGATTGTAGTCCCCCCACACATGCAGTGAGATGGGGCATACGAGCCAGCGATCGATATGGAGGTCGAGGCAACTGCAGATCCTAATCCCGAGCAGGAGCTAGAGTCGGAGCCCGAGCAATCACATTCACATTCGGATGCATATTCGTATCATCTAGATGTGTCGGGCAATGACTACTTCCAGGGCTTGTCAAGAGGTGGATACCAGTATGGGTTTGATATATTTGGATCATACACACCGCATTACAGCACTCCTGGCTCGTATCCACTATAGGACATCAGGCCTCCTTGGTTGTATTGTCTGCATCAGGGCACTCCTTCTGGCTCGAGTTCATCTATGCCCTTCGAGCCACATAATTTTTCGGCCATGTTTAGCATCCCCTACCTGGACCCCCACCGGAGCCTGAAGAGGATGTTGGTCATCGCGGGCACCCACGATGTGAACGTCGACCATCGCAGAAGTATACACCTAGGACCACACCATCGAACCATCAATTTTAGGTGTTTCTTACGGTTTTGGTTTTCCTCTATTTTGTATTGGTAAATATTACAATGTTTGTACATTATTTGTATAAAATTAAATTGGTTGTTTAGAGCTTTAAAATTTTGTAACAATATTTGACCATGCGATGGAATCTTTAAGTTTGATTTTTGTTCATGTATATATATATATATATAGCCATGCGAAAATATGTATGGTATGTTTGGATTTGGTATTTAAGTGAGTTCGATTATGTCTTATAAAATGAACTATGTTTATAAAGGTTAGAAGATATTATGCTTGAATGATTGACTAAATAGGTACGGTTGGTAATAGATTAATAATGACTATGCCATATGATTGTTTTGGTTGATAAGTAAAGTGAATATGCAAATGAGGTTAAGGATATGATAGTAAATGATAAGCATGTCATTTTGATTTATATCACACACGCTGAAATATATGTTATAATGATATATATATATTGAGACAAGTTTAATTTTATAAATGGCATTAATGTTTAAGTCATGTGGTTTGGACATTTTATGTATATGTACATGGTTAAATATTGAAGCATGATTTATACATGTGATAAGAGTAGGAAAAGTATGAAGTGATTTTGGTTGATTATGTGATCCATATATATATTTGCATGGCTTATATACATTCAACCCAAAATACAACATTTATTATATTACCCATATCGCACAAAATGGAAATCCATACAAATCCATATTCATACAAATCCATACATGTAATTTTTTTTGTAATTCAGTCCCTAAATTTATTTATTTTTTTACAATTAACCCCAATTAATCAAAATCACCATAAATCTAAATACAAATCCAACGGTTTATCTGAATAAGCTCAATTCCCACTCGTCCGTGACGATTGGCCAACATGATAGTTTTGCTGCTGGCATTTGCTTCGATTATGACCACCTAACCTGCATATTCCACAGCGCCTATCGTCGGATTTCTCCCTAATGTTCATTTTATTACGGATTCTAGATGATTGAGGACGACCTCCCAGATTCTTGCGTAGCGCTTTGTCTGGGAGAAGCTCGAATGTCGTCCGAGGCACGTCTCATGTAGACAGGTCGAGTAGGACAGGGAACACATTTTCCTAGAACGCAACATACGCTCGAGCGTGTACATATCATCGACAAATTGCACACGCCGCCACGACATGTGCACATGGATAATGAAGTGTTTGGAACCTCTTAAATTTGCACTGTCTGTTCTGAATATCGACTCCATAAGATCTAAGTGGCAAACCGGTTGACGACCGATGGACTCCGTAACTCAAAAAGTTTCTAGGCATCGTGAATATATTTCTACAGTCATCGACCTCGTAATCTAACAGTTTGCAATCAATGCATCCTTGACATCTTCCATAAACACATGTCCCGCATCCATCTGGTTAACTTGTTGTTCACCCATTCTTTGCATCAAGGTCGCCAATCTGTAGAATGTGGCCGAGAAGACAGATGAAATTGGAAGATGTTATGTTTTCAGCAACACAGTGTTGACACCCTCCACCAAGTTCATGGTCATTTGACTATAACGAAAGCCCTCGTCAAAACTTTGAGCCCATTGCCACGGCTCCATTGTACCCAACCACTCTCGAAAAGATTTGTTCGTTTGACCTTCCATGTCACTCTTAAGTCGAGTCATTCTTTGCTAAAAAATATGTGGCTCCAACTCGTACGCTGTATATGTTTTAATAAAAGATAAGTTACGGTAACTAGATAACATAAAACTTATATTGAATATTTAAGGTTATCCCTTACCCATTTTCATCATTTGTCTCTTCCAGTCTGCATTCTTATACTCTCGAAGAAAGTTAGCCGCAATGTGATTGATGCAGTAAACGGATCTCCATGGCACACCAAAACGCCTGATTGCGGCAATTAGGCCTTTTCCTCTATCGGAGATGATACAAATATTATCGTTGCTAATAACATACCTCCGCAGGTTGGTAAGGAAGAATTCCCAGGACTCCATATTCTCCTTATCTACTATGGCAAACGTTATTGGGAGCACATTCCTATTAGCATCTTGATTAACCACAATAAGTAAGATCTATGTATATTTTTTGTATAGCCATGTCCCATCCACCTGCACAAATGGCTTGCAGTGTGAAAATGCCCCACATATGGATCAAACATCCAGAACATCCGATGGAAAATTTTTTTCCTAGTTGTAATTGGTCATCTGGGCCATAATAAGGTCGTGTCTGCAACTCAATCACGCTTCGATGCGTACTCCGCATAGCGACTATCCATCCACAGAGCTCGTTATACGATGAATCGTAATATCCATACAGTTGCTTTATTGCCATATGTTTAGCTATCCACGCTTTTCGATATGATACTCGACACTGAAATCGTGCTTGTGTTTCATCAATCAATACCGAAACTTTAATGGTCGGCATGTCCTTCACCATTGGAAGGATACACGTACATATAGTCTTGGAATCAAGATTTTTATGATCTTCTATCATATGTGTTGATTTACATGTATGAGGTCCAACCAATTTTCGTATCTCCCACATCTGCGAATTTTGAATGAATGCAGCTCGTACCCAACAATTGCAGCCTTCCGCTACCTTCTAACACTCCCCAATATAAATCGTCGGTTTATACACTACGACTTTGTAATCCGCTGATATATCCATGCTATACCATTTAATAGTAGATTCGCACTCTTCTTTACTTTCGAATCTCTAGCCTATGAATAACTCATGCTCGGAATTTACGGCCATTTGGTGAGCAGGATATATTTTAGGCACTCCGGAAACTCAGCTACACGCGCTGCCTCGGGGTCTATGAGTGACATGTGTCCCAGGATCATTTTGTATCATAATACATCGCATCTGGTTCCCGATCGAAGATTCGCTAATGTTTACATCATCGTTCACGTCTTCATCATCAATATCATCTGGTATATCGTCCATATCGGAACCACTGTCACTATCGACCTTTTCCTCACAATGATGATCACTACTATCGTGTCCATCATCACCAACCACATCAATATCGGGTGTAATATTAAGATCGATATCAATCCCACGTATATTCGATTCGGCATCAACATACGATATTGGAGGCACCATGCACGGTTCTTGAGCTCCATGTTCTTCACCATATGCATTGATGTTTTCATTTGCCTCAATACCGCTAACTCAACAAATAAGTGAATCGGTGCATTTTTGTTACTCCCATTCCCACAGTAAAGAGCGATCATTGTCTCCACGTCTTCGTCGTCTACAAGTTCCATTTCTGTGAATTTGATCGGATCTGCCGAAATTGGAAACTTGTAGAAAATTCTCGAAATTGTTCTCCCACAACGTCTAACAATTTTTGCGTTTATCCTTCCCTTCATATCATCCAACGAGACATTTCTATTAAATCTCATTGCTATTTGTTGCCGATATTCAAATATGCATCCAACGGTTGTTGTTAAGATGATTCTATCGAAATAAACGCATACGAAAAACTGATCATCCATATTCAATATTCAATCTGTTAAAAAATAAACAAAATTGCTCAAAAAAATTTCGATCTATATATACTATTCTTAAATAAAAAAAATTAATGTTTCAATATGCTATTTTTTTCATTCATTCTTAAGCTCACACTATTACAATTATCATTTTGTACGTGAACAACATTTATCTTTACATCTAGCTACTTAAAGTCAGTTCTACATTTTATTCCATCTCTAAGCTTGTATCTTCCTCTGGGAAATACTGTACAATCCAATTTAGCAATACTTGATTCTCTTTGTATTCATCTTCTTCAATCCAACTTGAAGTTTCCTCGGGATCTTCTTCCTCTTCAATCTTTATAACAGGTATTGAATTTATAAATTCTCTTGGTAATTTCCTAACATCTAGTTTATCCATCCATAGTATGTCAAACACACTTTGCTTCCTAGTAAAATTCCGTGAGCCTATACGTTGCCGCTCTGTTTTCCTAGCTCCATAAGAGATTATAAACTTCACAAAGCGTATAACTAGATTCCAATAGGTTTGTGGTACCAATGTCTTCCAAAGTTCGTCTAAAATTATTTGATGCTCCCGTTCTATTAATGTCCCTCTAAGGGTTAAGTATTGCACTTTATTCTTCCTAATCATTTCATGACCCTTCCACAACACTCATTGCATCTTTTTATTTACGGTAATAAGGTGTTGAACAATGTCTTCTTCTGGTTTCATTCTGTAATCTTACACTTCTTTCATCATCTTATCAACTTTCTCCCTTTGTGCCAAGTTATTATCTCATCAGACAATATCCAATATGTTGCCATTTCTAACAATATCTACATCAACAATATTTTCAATTTTTATCTCTAATTAACAATTACTTTATGATAGTTTTACTAATATAAAAACTTTCAAATATATTAAAATTTAAAACATAGCATTCACAATGAAAAATTAATTAATATAAACACAAAACTTACTAACAAATCAAAACTAAATAATAACAAAAATTATATTTAGGGTTTCTTACTAACAATATCTACTAATACTAACTAAAATATAATATACTAACTAAAATATTAATATACTAACATAGTCAATATTTACATATTAATATACACTAACAACAATATACTAACTAACATATTAACTAAAATATTAATATACTAACATATTACGATACTTGTATATATTATTTTAGGGTTTTAGGGTTTTATACATATTACGATACTTGTATATATTATTTTAGGGTTTTAGGGTTTTAACTAACATATTAACATACTAACAACAATATACTAACTATGTTACATATTAAATAAAATATTAATATACTAACATATTATTAATATACTAACAATATATTATTTTAGGGTTTCTAGGATTTTTAACTAATATATTAGTCTACTAACAATATAGATACCAACTAACTAACTATATTAACTAATCCTAACACAATATACTAACTAACTAACTAACAAAATTATTATTTTAGGGTTTTAACTAACTCACTATAATAATAACTAACAATATAATTAATATTGTAACTTTTAGTAATCTTAAAACACAATTTACTAACTAACTAACAATATACTAAATTATTATTTTAAAGTTTTAACTAACTAACTATAATACAATATAATTAATATATTTAAACTTTTTAGTAATCATAATAATAACTAACAATAGTAACTAACTAACAATTATTATTTTAGAGTTTTTAACTAACTAACTAAGTAAAATACAATATAATTAATATATTTAAACTTTTAGTAATCATAATAATAACTAACAATAGTAACTAACTAACAATTATTATTTTAAGGTTTTTAACTAACAATATTATTACTAACTAAATTACTAACTTTTACTAATCCTAATAATAACTTACAAATTAAATTATCATTTCAACATTTTTAAACTAATTATAATAATAACTATTTATTAATAATACTACTAACTAAAGTAGTTTTAAACATTTTACTAATCTTAATCTAACAACTAACTAACAATAAAAATAACAACTAATATTTTTACTAATCTTAATCTAACAACTAACAATAACTAAACTAAACTAACAAGCAAACAACAACAAATAAAAAATAAATACCAATAATAATAATAACAACAACAAAATCATCAACACAAAACAACAATATCATCATCCATTATTTAAAAAAACAAAAATACATACTTTTATTTTCTTCTTCTTCTTCTTCTTCTTCTTCTTCTTCTTCTTCTTCTTCTTCTTCTTCTTCTTCTTCAGCTGTTGCAAGTATCAAGTTTGGGGACCATTATAAGGTCCCCGCCACAACCTGTTGAAAGTGACATGTCAAAGCGGTGCCGCCTTTGACAGAGGCACCTTCGGTGTTGCTTTGTCGTGAAAGGCTGCACTCAGTGTCTTCATCATTTCATTTCGATTTTTTTTTCAATTACAGATCGCTTTTATTTTTATTTTTTAATTTCTATGCAAAAAATATAGGATTGTAGAGGGTGATTGCGTTTCTGTCAGAGGCGGCACCACCCTCAATATACCATTTTCGTAATTAATGGAAATGACACCCCAATTTAGATATTTTTGAATTTTTTTTTGTATTAAAATAGTAAAAAAACCTTGATTTGTTGCTCAAAAGTTAATGATTTTTCTCCATCAATTTCAAGTCTGTTTCTCTCCTATTTAGATTTGTAATTTTATTTAATATATATATTTCAAGTTTTTTAATTAATAATTTTTTATTTATACACATCAATTTTATTCTTTAATTTAATGTTTAAAAAATGTTGTATTTTATCAACACACTAATTTTAATTAGAATAATTAATTTACTCAGAGGGAAGGCAAATATTGTTTAATCCAACAGTAAAAAGGACTGGATGAGGTATATATACCTGGGGGTGGTTAATTGATGCAGCTAAGTATCCTGATAGTTCAATATTTTACTTCTCTTACACTTATTGTCTTCAAACGCACTTTGAATCCATTCCAACATCGCTTTAAATGCTTCAAATTTGTTTTTCTCTGCGGCTATATGCAAAGCAGTTTCTCTCTCAACTGTCAAATCAAAGATACAATCGGGACAAAAATTAAAAACCGACGCAAGAGATGAGCATAATTTTCATCCAAAGCAACATGATGAAGAACAGTGAAACCCCCCTTTCCTTTAACACGAATAAGATCTTTATCAACCGATAAAAAATCAATCACCATTTCTGGTTTTCCAGTAAGCAAGGCTAGATGAAAGGGGGAAAACCCATCTTGGTTCAGTTTCCTGGCAAACGATGGCTTCAAGTTCATCATCTCCATTGCAAAACCAGTATTGCCCGCAACTGCAACAACGTGTAATGGCGTATCCACGAACTCCATCTCATCTATACGCTTGAAAACATTGGCATCGTGGTGGATGAATGAATACAAGGCATCGATGTTTCCTGTTTCAGCTGCTCTCTTTAACCTTTCATCCATTTCCAAGAATCAAAGAATAAACAGATACCAAAATGACTAAAGACTTGAAACGAGCTTTGGCCTACTTATATTGAGGTAGATGTTGCTAAAAGTTTGCCCAGTCTTGAAAAATCTAACTTAGATTTTGATTTGCGTGTATAAGTTAAGTTCTTTATGAGTTTACTAATGGCTAGTTGTATACGGTTTGCTATATATTTTCTAAATAATAATTAAACTGACTTTAGAACGAAAACGTCCATCGAGGTTTTTTCTTTTATTATCTAAATAATTAAAAAGATAATAAAAATTGTAGATTACAGTAAGAATCGGTGGGGTGAATATCTGAGGTAGCACCAGTTAGAAAAAGTAATATCTTAATATAAAAAGGGTGAAGCGACAATGTCAATTTTCTCTTGCTGACTTTTAGGGTTTTTTTATGGGAATTAGAAGTTAATTTTTTTATTTTAATTTATTATAATTTGATTTTTATATGTTTTCAAATTTAAAAATTTAATAAAATTGTTTAATATTATTAAATTTGATTATTAAATCGTTTATTTTAACATTAGTTGTTTATAAAATTCACATGCAAAGAACTAATAAAATCATCAATTCAACAATTTATATATGGTAAATTAGAAAATTTTATGTTTTTATGCTTTCTTATATTTTAACTATTTTTCTATAATCATACAATGTTTGGTATTCTTAAGTATGCTTTAAAGGTTTAATTATGAATTTTATCTCTTTACTTTATAAAAATTGAGAAACTAATTCCTTTACTTTAATTTATTAAAATTTAATCATCGTGTTATTAAAACTAAGCCAATTATTGATAAAGACATACAAATTTGAACAATTGATTCTTTTCTAATTTGCCTCTAAAAATTCTTGAATGAATGATTTTATTAATTACAATAATAAAATGATTAACTTTTAATTTCCATAAAATATAAGTATGCATTTTAAAATTATATCAAAATCGGTAAATATCTCAAATATACCAAAAAAATATTTTATTTACGGAAAAGGGTTCAAGAATATTTACCCCAAAGGCGTTTCCCCAAAGCGTCACGCGTCGGTAGCATTTTGGGGAACGCCAAAGCAACTCTCTAGGGACTCGCTTTATGCCACCTCAGCAAAGCGTGCTTACGTGGCCGCATTGTTGATGTGGCAAAAACGCTCCCATAGATGCGTTTTAGCCCGTGTTTTTTAAAAAAAAACTATTCTCAAATATTGTAAAAATTTACGAGAATAAACCTTTATAAAGGCTCAAAGTGACAATACCATTTTTTTAAGGTGTCATCAATTAATAAAGAAATATAACTTAAAAAGGAAATCTTTATATAGACCCAAAGTCTCATTTCCCTTGTTTTCTTGAGTAAAGTGGGATATGAGATATGTGTATTTATAGACTCATGAATATTTTTGCAGCTTGTTCCTAAACAATGTGGGATTCCTTCCTCTTTTAACTAACAACATGAGATGACATGCTACACTATATTTGATTTTTTTTTACAAAACAATTTCTCTCTTTTTTTATATTTTGTTAACATTTTCTTATATTATAAAAACTAGAAACAAAACAACTCAAATATATTTTGATGCTCTGAAAAAATGAAAAAACTAGTCCTACATTTTGAATATGAACAAAATATTCCTCCATTAAAAATGGTTAACTTCGCTCTTATGTTCATATGTATTAATATTTGATATATTAACAATATGTTTTCTTTTTAGTTCACAAACAAAGTTAAAAATTATTGTCTTATTTTTATTATATAATTATTATCACTCTAATTTTACTTGACCACCAAATATTTTCTAAAATATATTTACCCATTTTTGTCTTTTAACATTTTCTCTAAATCTCTAAAATGATGACACTTCTAACAGGAACTTGTCACCCTAGAAGAACACCCATTTATTAAGTTTCAAGAAAACCCACCGTGTGAAATTGGATGAAAATGTAGCGAAGAAAATCCATTTATCCCCAGATTTATAAACGATATACAAGTATTATCATAGAAAGTGAAAAGGTGGAAAAAAGAAGACAAAGCTCTACTCATGAATTGAAATATGCATCAATCATCATAAGGACAAGAGCTGGTGTATTATTTGTATGCAAAATAGCTTTTTGTAGTAACCTCCCAACCTTCACCCAAAAAATAGCTTCTCTTTCTGCATTCCTTTATCTACTTAACTTTCTCTTTTTCAAAAAGATCTCATTCTTTTTCAAAAGGCTGGACTTTTAACTACAATTCAGTAATATAAGTTACTCTTTTTTTTTCCCATAAAAGAACAAATTTTACTAATTTCCTTTCTTGGATTTTGGATTTTGAAGAAAGATGCTTTGTGTTTGGAGGAAATGTTAAAAAGAAAAGATACATGGGTAGGGAAATGTATAAAATATATTTTAAATTTTAATCAACATTAATTTCTGATCATTTAATTTAAAAACATATTAAAATTCTATAATCAAGCATATCTGGAAGAAAAATTAATAGAGGACCATTTTGTTGATCTTTGAAATATTTAAATATTAACTTACTTATTTTTCGGTACTAATAGAGAGAAGTGTCTCTCATAACGAACCATCTTTCATCGTTATCCATAAAAGATTGCTTGACATAAATAAAAATTAGTAAATAATGACATATATTAAATATATTGGGTAAATATCCCAAGTATAAGCATCAAAATACTTTATACAATATGAAAAATTGTCATGTTATCTATGAAAATATATTTGAGTTGTTTTATTTCTTGTTTTTTATAATATAAGAAAATGTTAAATAAATTTAAAAAAAGAGAAATTGTTTTGTAAAAAAAAATCAAATATAGTGTAGCATGTCATCTCATGTTGTTAGTTAAAAGAGGAAGGAATCCCACATTGTTTAGGAACAAGCTGCAAAACTATTCATGAGTCTATAAATACACATATCTCATATCCCACTTTACTCAAGAAAACAAGGGAAATGAGACTTTGGGTCTATATAAAGATTTCCTTTGTAAGTTATATTTCCTTATTAATTGATGACACCTTAAAAAAATGGTGTTGTCACTTTGAGCCTTTATAAATGTTTATTATCGTAAATTTTAAAGTATTCGAGAATAGTTTTTTTAAAAAACACGGGCTAAAAGCGCGTCTATGGGGACGCCGCGCTTTTGTACCATCAACAAAACGCATCCACGTAAGCGTGCTTTCTTTGAGGTGGCATAAAGCGCGTCCCTGAAAATCTTTTTTGGCATTTCCCCCCAAAACACGCTGATGTGAACGCGTTTTGAGAAGAAACGACCCTTTTCCATAAATATTCTTAAAACTGACCCTTTTCCGTAAATAAAATATTTTTTTTAGTATATTTAGAATATTTACCCATCAAAACCACCCTAAATTAAAAAAAAAAAAAAAACAACTAAACATCAATAGGAGAAAAGGGGTGCTGGCACGGCGCTTTTTACATCATATTATTTTTCAATTTATTATTATTTTGTTTATTTTATTAAAATATTTTGTATAACTAGTGTTGCTCGACACCATTGCTAATTTTTATTATAAAAACATATCATTCTCGTAATTACTCTACAACCTATTCCATTTTTAAATTAATTGTTTTGTATTATTTAGATAATAAAAAATCCAAACATCCATTGACATCATATTTTACTTTTAAAATATTATCTTTATTATTTTGGTCACCTTATCAATTTAGTTGTTGTAATTAATTAAATTTAGTTACTACTATTAATTAAAATTTTAAAATGTTCTCTATATTGTTTTCACCTAAATAGAAAGATGATCTAATGTCAAGTAATTACTTTTTTTTCCTATGTATTTTCCGCGTAATTAAACGGTATTACAAATATACATTCCTTAACCAAGCATTTTAACACCTTCAAAGCTTGCACTTTTTAGTAGTCTCGAAATCACTTTGTAACACCCCTAACCTGTATCCGTCGCCAAAACAGGATTACGGAGTATTACCGAAACATTCAGAAACATTTATAGATAATTCATGCAAGTTACTATTCAAATTTCAAAATCATTCATAACGTCCCTTAAATGGACCTTCGAGGCCCAATACGAGCATTAGAATCGAGTCGGGACTTAATCGAAACCTTTAGGAATTTTTCGTGAAAATTCAAAAAATTTCCCATGTACAAGGTCACATGCCCGTGTGGTCCAAGGGACACGCCCGTGTGACCCTAAGACACGCCCTTGCTACAGGCCATGTCTTACCCCGTGTAACTCTCTGACTTGTGCACACGGTCATGCCACATGCCCGTGTGCTAGGCCTGTATGGTTAATTTTATTTTTCGTAATTAGGTATAGGTTTCACACGGCCAAGACACACGCCCGTGTTCTAGGCCGTGTGGCACACACGGCTGAAACACACGTCCGTGTCTTTGCCCGTGTACCTAATTCTGAGCATTCTATTTCTCGAAATTCAGGTATAAAGGACACACGGCTAACCACACGCCCACGTACCAGGCTGTGTGTCACACACGATCAAGACACACACCCGTGTGTCCAGCCGTGTGGACGAAATAAAGCCATTCCTAACTTCATTTCTCACCCAAAATTACACGAATGACCTACACTATAGCTTACATCCAATTACCAACCAATTCAAGCATTTAAATTAATCTAATTCCATCATTCATCATGGCATACCATTACATGCATACATGTTTATAATCTTACCTTGTTTAGTCCACATGTTAGGCATAATTTGATCAACTACTTGACATACAAGTAGCTACCATTGTAACATCATAAGTATATCAAAACATACCATTACTAGCCATTCCAATGGCTAGGTTACAAAACATCATTTTCAAGCCACTAATGGCCAAGTTAGCCTATACATGCCATTATACCAAAATGATTTACTATATATACCCAAAATGATCTAGTGGATAGTATGATGATGCTCCAACTGATCTCCAACCTTCACGAGCTTCCGAGTAATATAAAATATGAAAAAAAATAAAACAGAGTAAGCATTACATGCTTAGTATGTAACACCCCAAACCCGTATCCGTCGCTAGATTAGGCTTACGAGGCATCACTCGTCTAACCACAAGTCAACACACTCATATAAATATTATTACATTAATTAATGTATAATTAATCCATGCTATCACGATCAAACATGTACTTTCATTTTAAAAATATTAAGACGTTAACAAACATATCACAAATAATATCATTAATATCATATAAAACAAATTTCATTCAAATTGTAAAAATACTATTCATTTGGTCATTTTGAATACAATAGCCGAATATGTACATTTACCCTTGTTCAATTTATACCAATCAAATGCACCAACATTTTAAGACAAATATCCTATATGCCAAAACTTTACTAATTGTCGTTATCATTCAACTACATTATCGGTCAATCTTTTATATAAATGACATGATCAAATTACTTACAAACCAAAAACATACATGACCTAAACATATAAAATCCTATCCCTTATAAAACTTATTTATAACATTTTCGAATGAACTCAACTTAAGAACATACTATAATGTCATTTATACTAATCATGTAACTATATTCATTAGGTCACATGCATACCAAAACTAGATCTTCACAACCATAATTTAATCATTCAAACATCCTATCCGAATAGCATATTACCATCCAATGAAAAATATAAACTTCAAATTTGGTCAATACCATGGCCGAATATTATAACTATATATATATAATATATATGTCACACTCAAAAACCATATTCATACACTCAATATTTGCATGTATAAAATATCAAGAAATGAACTTCCAAAATAAGATTATATTAAGGGCAAACATAAACAAAAATTAACATCATGATCAAGTACAGCCAAATCAAACCCAAACATATAATTATAGCCATTTTTGCATGGCATTTGATACATCTTACTCATAATAAGTTCAAAAGAGTAATAAAGACTATACATGCCATAGCTTAGAAAGTTCAACTTATAAAAGGGTACCAAAGATAGTTGATAGTGTGATTGACTTTGACGATGATCCCCGAGCTCGAACTTAGACTTCAAAATCTATTAAATAGTCAAATGAACACTCACAGTAAGCTAACATGGCTTAGTAAGTTATAAGCAATTGTAAAGTATACAATTTGACATTATACTTAAATCAATTTAACATAATCATCAATGAAAACTCATAAACATAAGTATAGATCATATCACCATTCATTAATACCATATTTAGTAGTCTCATAACCGAATAACCATGCATCATTTTTTCATCTCAAATAAACTCAAAAATTAATAATCATATCTCATTTCTTTAGTTTCATAAACAAGAATAACTTACCTCATTAGTACTAATTTATCCAACTATCATGAATCACTTGCCTGTTTATTTCATCTCGTTTATCACAATTCACTAATTGATATCCTTGGAGGATCCATAAACCCGCACACTTATTGCAAACCATGTAACATATCGCACACTTAGTGTCGTTATTTTGATAAAGTGCACACATAGTGCCAACTTCTTGTAATGTATCGCACACTCAGTGCCATTACATTATATTCCATACACTTAGTGCCAAATGACCGATTTCACACACTTAGTGCTCGGTATATAAGTTCGCACACATAGTGCTCATTGACCCGATCTTTTCCTCATTCATATAAACACATATAATCACATTTTGTTCATATAAACACACATATACGTACATGTTCAACCAACCCATTCATCCTAATAAACACCATCACATTCGGCCACATTCAATAATCATGTATACTCACCTATTCAAATACAACCATCACCCATTTCGATTCCATATTTAACTATGTAGCGACCCAAAATTCAAGGGCACTAGAGAAGTGAGTTATAGGGCCTCCGTCTTAGTAAACCGAGTCCGTAAATAATTAATAGAAATATTTATGAGTTTGGTAGTGTGTCTAGTTAGAGTTTTATTTAGTGAACTTAGCTTAATTAAGAGAAATTAGTGAAAATGATTAAATTGAATAAAGGGTAGAAGTTAAATTATAGATTAATAGAAAGTAAAAGGGTCAAATTGGCAATTACGCTAATTAACATAAATGAGGCGGCAATTGATGATAAAAATCTAAGATTTTTATTGTTTTATTATATTAAATTATAATGTATATCATTATTTTATGGTTTTATATTAGATATATATATTATTATTAAATGATATTATATTAAATAAAAATAAAATAGATGACAAGTGTAATAGTAGTAATTATATAGGTACACTTGTAATAAAAATATTGGTACATTTGTTATAAAATAATTTGTTTACTTAATATTAAAGTAATATAAAATAAATAAAAAGAAAGTAAAAGAAAGAAGAACAGAAAAGAAACAGAGAACAAGACGAAAACAGGGGAAGAAAAAGGGAAAGAAAAGAGAAGGGAAAATTTGGGATTTTAAAGCTTCAAGTTTAATTGGTAAGCTAAATTTAGCCCTTTTCTCTTAATTTTGATATTTTAGAAGTCCTAAAACAAGGTTTTGATGAAATTAATTTGATAGTTTGAAAGTTTATAAGCTTTTAAACAAAGTTCATGTTGAAGAAAAAGATGAATCAGGGATTGAATTAAATAAATTTTAAGTTAGAATTAGTAAAAGGATTAAATTGTAAAGTAAGTTATAAGTTTTGAATTAGAGGATTAAATTAAAAGAAATTTTAAATTAGGGTTATATTATGAATACTTGATAGTTAGGATGAATATGGAAGAAAAATGAATAAAATTGAAGTATGAAATAAGTGAAACAAATAAAAGAGTCAATTAGGATTAAATTGGAATTAGGCAAAAAATTGAGTAGAAATTTAATTAATTATTTAAAATAATGCTGTAATTAATAATGTAAATTATTATTATTTTCGTAGCTAACAAGGACAACGAGGCATCGGCATCCAAAGGAAAAGAAAAGATTGTTGAGAGTAAACTCGTATTTCAGGTTTGTATTACTATAACTCAAACTAATTATTAAATGTATATTGAATTTATAGTATGTGTTATGGAGTAATTAAGATAAGGTAAGTAATAATATTTGAAATTAAGTACGAATATGTGTGAATATTTAATTATATGTGAATTGATATAATAGATGTTTTGAATTGATCAAGTATTTGAAATTGTTGTGGAAATGAATTCGAATTTGGAAAGGTAAAATAATACCCTATTAACTTGTCGGACTAGATTTGATACATATGGCATGCCATTGGATTTGTGATGTGATGAGGAGATTTCTAGTTCGGCCGAGAAGATGATTCTGTTATATATGCTTCGATTTATCCAAAGAGGCATTTAATGCCTTACTGGTGTGTTTGGGAGGTTATATTATACTGGTGTGTTTGGGAGGCTATATTATACTGGTGTGTTTGGGAGGATTTCATTATTCTGGTGTTTTGGGTTAGATACTTTGGTGTGTTTGGGTGGAATCCGCGTATTTATCAAAGTCCGAGCCTTGTTAATAGGGTAAATAATTGAAATGGAACTTTGAAAATGAGATTGATTGATTTGGCTCAATTGAAAGATATGTGAAAGAATGTATGAATTAAATTATGAATTGAATTAGTATGTGAAAAATGAAATGTGAATTTAAGATTTATGAAGTGATATATAATTATGTATAATTAGTTTAAATGATTTATAAAGCTTATGGTTGATGTTTGTAATTTATTAATGTTAAATAGTTTGGTTTATAGTAATACCACTGAGTATGAAATACTCAGCGTACGGTTGTTTCCTTGCAGTCATTAGAGTTTCAGATCCGGTCTAGCATCCAAAACAAACTCGACTCCAACAAGAAGATTTTGGTGATGAATTTCTTCCTTTTGTTAAGTGGCATGTACTAGGTAGTTATATATGAATTTTATATATATATTTAAGTTAAATGATTTTGGTTGTATATAAATGATTATAATGTTTTGGATGAGAAATATGATATAAAGTTATAAAATGGTGAATTTGGTATTAAGTAATTGAAATGAAATAAATGTTATTAATTATACATATATACTAACATGTTATATTGTTTTAACCAAGGTATTGAATTATTATTTTGATATAAATTAGATGTATTTGAACATACCTGATCATTGGTTGAAATATTGTTATTGGATTGTTTCGGTTTGAAATTTGCAGGGGGTTTTATGTAAAAATAAGCAGAAATGCTGTCGAAATTTTTATAGAATTAAAAAAAATACGAAAAAAATTTCGGAGAATTCAAACAAGTTCTGTTTCACTTTTAATTTACGTTTTGGCTACGAGCGTCTATTATTGGAACTTATTTATTAAATTATACCGTGAATGTTTTTTTATTTGTGAATTATTCGTAAGTTATCTGATGTGTCTGGTAATGCGTCATAATCCTATTCCGACGACGGTTTGGGGTTAAGAGGTGTTATAAACTATATCTTAACTTATATAATCATTCAATTCAAATATATCAAATCTTGTATATATATATATATATATATATATACACACCAACCTTATATTCGGCTAGCACATAATTTATACAATGCCATATTCGGCATTAAGTATTTAAACATGCTTATTTCATTTTAACATATGCACCTTAATATAGATTAAAATTCAATTCAACCCAATTGCTTAAAAACTTACCTCTAGTATCGACGGACTTTGTTTTTCGACTATTCGATTATCTTTTCCTTTTCTCGATCCAATCTCGATCCTTTTTGTTCTTGATCTAATCAATTTTAAATTAAACTCATTTAACATATTTTCATTCAATTTAGTCCAAAAACACATATTCTAGCAAATTTATGCTTTTACCCTTGACATTTACAATTTTTACAATTTAGTCCCTATTGCATAAAACACAAAATATGCAAAATTTGAGTACACTCCTTTAGGGCCGAATGTTACTCATGTCCATACAAATCCATACATTCCATTTATTTCACATTTTGACCTTTAAATTTACAAATTTCATAATTTAGTCCTAATTACTCAAAATCATCAAAATTTCCAATACAAAACATGTAAATCTAAAACATATCTTTAATATATAATCATCAACCATCACAAAACACAAATTTTCATCAATGGCCGAACTCCAAACATACATCAAAATCAGAAATTCTAGCATGGGTCGGATAGTATTCGAAGCAACGATCTTAAAAACGTAAAAATTATCAAGAACCGAGCTAAATACATACCTTAAATCAAAGCTTACAAGGGCCGATGGTTTCAAGCTCAAACTCTCTCTTCTTTCTTTTAGTTTCGGTCAAATGATAATAAAAAGATGGACATGCAACACTTTTTTTTTTTATGTTTTCATTATAATAAGTTTATAATATATTATGTATTATTAATATAAACTTAACATATAAAACTAATATATAAATGCATAATAAAGGCATATTGTCGTCCACTAGTCATATAAAAAGCAAGATTTGCAACATAAAACCTTCTTATTATAAAGACACATTAACTAAGCCACTCAATTAAATAAAAAGCTACTTTTACCACTTATGCGATTTAGTCCTTTTCATTAAATTAAACACACAAAAGGATAAATTAGTTCACGAAATTTTAGCACATGCTCAACCATAGATCATAGGCACCAAATATAATATAAAAATATTCTACTGACTCGGATTTGTGGTCCCAAAACCACTGTTCTGATTAAGGTTAGAAGCTGGCTGTTACATAGTAAGTTCGTATAACGGAAACTAAACTTACCAATCCCGTTTATTAAATCCAAGCTTAAATGTCATGTTTTCCATCCATTTGGAAAAATTTCCTAAACACATGCATCCAATCAAACATGTTAGTCACAAACTTACATATACATCAAGTAAGGATAGATGATCTCATCATACAATATTCTTTCATGTCATTATCATTTCATCTCATAATTCTCATACTATGTTAAGTGTTGTGTCCATTGAATCATTGAAATTTTGATGGATACTTAAGTGGTACACTCGAGATGTACGATTCAGTTACCCGTCAATTCTTTTTCAAGAGTACCTATTAGGACACTTAATCAAGGAGAATACTCACGAACCACATATCGTATAACATGATTACCAGTCCAGGCTAAATCCTTTATATAACGTATGCTCAGAGAAGTTTAATTAGAATTACCAGTCCAGGCTAAATCCTAATTGTAACATATGCTCGAGAGGGATTATATCAGGATTACCCGTCTGGGCTAAATCCTTTCTATAATGAGGCCAACAAGATTACTCGTCCAAGCTAAATCCGTCTGCAACAAATGCAGGACCTCATTCATTTCGAAAAAGCACGTATATTCATCAAAATTTAACATTCAATCGGGACTTACCCCTTTTTCACCCATTTCAAGCATGTATTCAATTTTTCATATTTTAACATCCAAGAAATTCACACAAATATAATTCATATTTCATACAACACAACATTCAATTTAACATATTTACATGCTCGACAAAGTTACACGAACTTACCTTGACACTTGTTCGCGTAAGTAATCTACTAATCCAAAACTTTTTTCTTTTCCTCGATCTAACCTCGAATTTGAGTTGTCTGAATCCAATTAAGCCATGAAAGCCTCTTCTCTCTCTCCTAGTGTTTCCATGTATTTTAGGTTGAAGATGACCTAAAAATAAGATGATATTTTTATCATCTTTTTAATTAATTTAATTGTTTCCATTTCCAATTTAGTCATTGCCCTTTTTCTAAATTTCCATGGATGAGTCACCAAAATATCTACATACTTTTCTTTAATGGTCTAATTACCATATAAGGACCTCAAGTTTTGAATTCCATAGCTATTTAATCCTTATAACTACTAGAATTTAACTTTTGTATTTTATGCGATTTAGTCCTTCTCGTAAATAAGTACATAATCAGTAAAATTTTCTTATCATAATTTTCACACGATATGTCTATCATATTACGAACCATGAAATAAAATAAAAATAAATTTTATTTTCGGATCAAATTTGAGGTCACGAAACCATTGTTCCGATTTCACTGAAAAATGGGTTGTTACAACTCTCCCCCTTAAGGATTTTCGTCCTCGAAAATCTTACCAGTAAAAGGATTCGGGTATTGCTTCCTTATAGCATCCTTCAATTCCCAAGTAGCTTCTTCAATACCATGTCGTTGCCAAAGCACTTTTACTAAAGATACCTTTTTATTTCTTAACTATTTTGTTTCACGAGCTAGGATTTTGATTGGTTTCTCATTGTAAGTCTTATAGGGCTGAATCTCAACTTTAGTTGGAGAAATAACATGTGAAAGATTCGATCGATACCGTAACATAGACACATGAAAAAAATTATGAATTCGATCAAGTTTAGGTGGTAAGGCTAACAGATATGCAACATGTCCAATTCTTTTAGTAATCTCATATGGCTCAATAAATCGTGGACTCAATTTTCTTTTACGGCCAAGCCGGAGAACTTTTTTCCAATGTGATACTTTCAAAAATACCTTATCACCAACCTAAAATTCTATTTCTTTTCGTTTAAAGTCAGCATAGGATTTTTGACAATCAGAGACTACTTTCAAACTATCCCAAATTACTTTTACTTTTTCTTCGGTTTCACGGACTAAGTCAACACCGTGTAACTTTTTCTCACTGAGTTCTGTCCAATGTAATGGAGTTTTACATTTGCAACTATATAAAGCTTCATAGGTACCATTTTGATACTAGACTGATAACTATTATTATAAGCAAATTCAACTAAAGGTAAGTACTTTTCTCAATTACCTTCAAACTCAAGTATACAACACCGAAGCATATCCTCCAAAATCTGAATAACATGTTCAAATTGACCATCTGTCTAGGGATGAAACACAATGCTAAAATATAACTGTGTTCCTAGAGTTTCTTGCAATTTGCTCTAGAATCTAGATGTAAACCGAGGGTCTCTACCTGAAATAATGGAGACAGGTACTCCATGCAATTTGACAATCTCAGAGACATATAATTCAGCTAATCTATCTAAGGAAAAATCCATACCTATCGGAATAAAGTATGCTGACTTTGTCAACAGATCAACAATCACCCAAATGACATCTTTCTTCTTTGGAGACAGGGGTAACCCCGATACAAAGTCCATGGTAATTCTTTCCCATTTCCATTCTAGTATCGTAACTGGCTGTAATAGTCCAGAAGGCAATTGATGTTCAGCTTTTACTTGCTGACATATCAAGCATTTAGATACAAACTCAAAAATATCTCGTTTCATTCCCGGCCACCAGTATATCTTTTCCAGATCATTGTACATTTTATTACTACTAGGATGAATAGACATGTTACCATTATGAGATTCATTCAAAATCTTCTGTACTAGTTTTGAACCTTTCGATACACATACTCTACCTCTGAATAACAAACAACCATCAGTCCCAATTTGAAATTCTGAGTCAGGAGTTGATTTGCTTTGTATTTGTTTTGCTCGCAACTTACTATCATTTTTCTGAGCTTTAGAGATTTGCTGTAAAAACATTGGTCTTGATTTTAACTCAGCTATGGTTAAACCATCATCAGATAATGAAAATTGGGTATTCATTACTCGCAAAATATATAGGGATTTTTTGCTTATAGCATCTGCCACTACATTGGCTTTTCCCGGATGATAGTCAATAATAATATCATAATCTTTCAGTAATTCAATCCACCTACGCTGTCTCAAATTCAAATCTTTCTGTGACATCAAATACTTCAAGCTTTTATGATCAGTGAATATGTGACACTTTTCACCAAATAAGTAATGCTGTCAGATTTTCAATGCAAACGCTATGGCTGCCAATTCAAGATCATGTGTCGGGTATTTTCTTTCATGTGGTTTTAGCTGTCTTGAAGCATAGGCTACTACTTTACCTTATAGCATCAAAACACAACTTAAACCATTCAATGACGCATCACTGTAGATTATAAATTTCTTACCCTATTCAGGCTGAACTAACACAGGTGTTTCTGTCAATAAAGCTTTTAATCTATCAAAACTCTACTGATATTTATCATTCCACTCAAACTTTACATCTTTCCATAGCAAACGAGTCATCGGTGAAGCTATCATTGAAAAAAAAATTTACAAACCTCCGATAATAACTAGCTAGTCCCAAAAAACTTTGGACTTCTGACACATTTTTCGGTGGCTTCCAATTAACAATTGCTGAGATTTTACTTGGACACCTTCAGTAGATACAATATGTCCAAGAAAACTAACTTCCCGTAGCTAAAATTCACATTTACTAAATTTGGCAAACAATTTTTTCTCACGTAGAGTTTGCAACACTATTCTTAAATGCTCAGCATGTTTATTTTCATCTCGTGAGTAAACCAAAATATCATCTATAAATACCACCACAAACCTTTCTAAATATGGGCTAAAAATTCTATTCATTAGATCCATAAACACTACAAGTGCATTTGTCAAGCCGAATGGCATCACGAGAAACTCATAGTGCCCGTACCTAGTTCTAAAAGCTGTCTTTGATATGTCTGAATCTTTTACCCGTAACTGATAATAGCCAGAATGGAGATCAATCTTGGAAAATACAGTAGCACATTTTAACTAGTCAAACAAGTCATCAATAGAAGGCAATGGATACTTGTTCTTTATTGTAAAATTTTTAAGCTGTCTGTAATCAATACACAGCCTCAACGATCCACCTTTCTTGTTTACAAACAAAACCGGTGCACCCAAGGTGAGAAACTAGGCCGAGCAAAACCTCTGTCAATCAAGTCTTGCAACCGTGCTTTCAACTCTTTTAATTCAGTATGAGTCATTCTGTAAGGTGCTATGGATATCGGTGTTGTACTTGGAACAAGATCTATAGAGAATTCCACTTCTCTATCCGGTGGTAAACCAGGTAATTCTTCTAATAATACATTAGGAAATTCACTTACAACCGGCACTGACTGAATCTTTGACTCATATACTTTAGTATCCAACACATATACAAGATAAGCATCATAACCCTTCCTGACATATTTTTGTGCTAATATTGCTGAAATCACATTAGGTAATCCATCCAGTTTATCAGATTCAACACGAAGTAATTCACCATTGTGACATTTCAATACAATATATTTCTATTTACAATTCACCACTGCATCATATTGGGTTAACCAATCTATTCCCAAAATCACGTTAAATTCATCAAATGGAAATAACATCAAGTCAGCCAAAAAACAATAACCTTTTACCATTAACGGACAGTCTTTACAAACTTTATCCACCATAACACATTAGCCCAAGGGGTTTGAAACTTTAACCACAAATTCAGTGGATTCAACAAGTAAATTTTTAACAGACACTAAGTTTGTGCATATGTATGAATGTGTGGAACTAGAGTCAATCAAAGCAATAATATCAGTATCAAGTAGAGAAAATATATCAGTAATGACATCAGGTGCAGAGGCATCTTCTCTAGCACGAATAGCATATATTCTTGCAGGTGCTCGTGCCTCAGATCTAACTGCTATATCCCTGGTACTACCTCGACTACCACTAACATTGCTAGGGTGACAGGGCGGTTTACCTCTCGAAACAGGATTATTAGGCTTTGGAGCTGGTTTTATTTCTTTTTCAACTCTTTCTAGATAATCTTTGAGAAAATGATCAAGTGAACCACATCTAAAATAAGCTCTACTCCTAGATAGATATTTCACATGATGAAATTTGTTACAATGTTTACATTTCGGTTTGGGATTACCGACACTACCCACACTGGTCATAGATAGAGATGAAGACATTGGATTAGAACGTTGAGAGCCCCGCTCTCTTCTAGAATATCCCGTAGATGTGGTAACACGATAATAATACTTCTTTGATTTCATAGAAGTAGATGATTGTGACTTACTCATAATTTTTTTTCCGAAACCCGGGCCTCTCTTTCAGCTTGTTTCTTTTCCAAAAACTCAGCCCTTTCTGGATCATCATCTGCAGTAGCTCTAAATTCTTCTGCCCCATATTTACGAATTTTATCCACCAGGGGCTTACCAGTTCTAGCGGGTTTAGCACCCTATGGTACCTCAAGAACTGGTGGAGGAGTAGGTGGGAGAGGTCGTTGTACAACAGGTTTGTTCTTAAGTACTCGGTAAACCATTTATTTATTAAATGAAAGAATACTTGTTTTACCTCCTCACTTCGGCCCTTAGACATGGGCCTTTCACTACCTGATGCAGATGCAACTCTTTAAACTAAAGCTAAAACATTGCTTCCAACTTCCTTGGGTTCAGCTCTAGCTTGGTTGGAGGATATTACTATATGAAAAACACATTTAAAATGATCAGGAGGCATCACACTATCACAAATTATATAATGGAATGTATAGCTAAACTCGTGTTTGCTACGTTAATTTAGAGAATTGGCTAAATCGTAGCTCTGATACCACTAAATGTAACACCCTTAACCTGTATCCATCGTTGAAATAGGATTACGGAGCATTACCGAAACATTCAAAACATTTACAGATAATTCATGCAAGTTACTATTAAGATTTTAAAATCATTCATAACGTCCCTTAAATGGACCTTCGAGGCCCAATATGAGCATTAGAATCGAGTCGAGACTTAATTGGAACCTTTAGGAATTTTTCTTGAAATTTCAAAAATTTTCTCATGTACAAGGTCACATGCCCGTGTGGTCCAAGGGACACGCTCGTGTGACCCTAGGACACGCCCCTACTACAGGCCGTGTCTTACCCCGTGTAACTCTCTAACTTGTGCACACGGCCATGCCATACGCCCGTGTGCTAGGTCGTGTGGTTAATTTTATTTTTCGTAATTAGGTACAGGTTTCACACGGCCAAGACACACGCCCGTGTTCTAGGCCGTGTGGCACACACGGCTGAGACACACGCCCGTGCACCCAATTTGAGCATTATGTTTCTCAAAATTCAGTGCAGGGGACACACGGCTTAACTACACGCCCACGTACCAGGCTATGTGTCACACACAGTCAAGACACACGCCTGCGTTGTAACATCCCAAAATTGGGCCTAGTAGGATTGGGCCCAATGGGCCGTGGGCATAGGAATGTTTAAAATTTTGAGAACAAGAGAATGACAATATTGCAAATTGGACTTATTATTTAAGTGAATTTGGAAGGTTACGAGGCTTCTATGAAGTTCCGGGTTCGAATTGGGCCTTAGTAAAATTTTGTGATTTAGCCTATTAAGGAGAGATAGTAAGTGGCATCAAGGCTTATGGAAATAGATGAGTAATTTGTTAGCATAAAGGAGCTTATGGTAAAGAGGTTATGGCATTAAGTGATGTACCTTGAGGAAGAGGTTCAAATCCCATTGTTTGCAAATTTGACTATTATTTTGCTTTCCTTCCTTATGTGTCGGCCAAGAAGTATTTTTGGTAAGTGTGAACTTTATTATTTTGGTAAGGTGGCTAAAAGAATATGGCAAGGTTAAAGTTTGGGAAAGGAATCAAGAGGAATAGGAAAGAAAGGGGGACAAGAGGCTAATATCGGGGGAGGTGTTTTGGAAAGTATGGGTGGCCAAACTCTTATCCAAAGGGGGGATGCATGTGGACGGTTTGGAGATGTTAGGTAGCTGATTTTTTTTTTTGGCATTGGGTAAAGTCTTAGTTTGGTTTTGGCCAAAAATCCCTTTCAACTTTGTGTCATCCTCTCCCAATTTTGCAACTCTCTTTGCCGAAATCTATTAGCACAATAGTGCATTTTCTTTCTCTTTTGTTTGACCACAAACTCATTTTCTTTCCACCTTCTTTGATAGCCAAAATTCTCCATTGCCTTTTGATTCAATTTTTGGTGCTTGTGAGGCCGAAAACCTTTCTCTTTGCATTATTTGGTACTCTCTATTTCTTTTGCTTTGTGCCGAATTTACAAGCCATTGTGTTGATCGAAACATTCCAAACACCTTGATACACCTTCTCCTTTCTTTTAATCGTTTCTTCTCATTTGTGTTGACATTCACTCCTTTGATCATGGAAGGCTGAAACTTTGACTCATCCGTAGCCATTGTACAATTGTTAGAAATCGGAACTAATATCGTTAAGGTAAGGGATTCATCATGGTTCTTTTTGGATCTATTTCGTTGACCGGTTATTTTGCTTAACAAAATAGTGGTTGTGACTAATCGATTATATTTTTAGGACTAAATTGCTCGATCTATCCCTCATAATAAGAGACTCAGATTGTTGGTACCGCGGAGAGTATCGTGTTTCGGATTCCGAATAAGGTGTGTAATCCCGCACCCTTCCGAATATATGTTTGAAATGGTGAGTAAATATCACATCTCTTTGAAAGTTTACATGAAATATTCTGTGATTCGGTAGAAATACCAAAGAAAACCAATAACCGGCATCCGTGATTGCTCGGACGTGCATATGCTCGTAGTGGTAAACGTATTTTGTAATAAAATTGTTTCGGTCAGAAACAGTGACGTTTATTTGAAAAATCACGAAAAATTGGATAAAAAGATTTACAAAGTAAGTAAGATATCAGATTAAAGCTTACTGTGTCTACTTTAATATGGAAGAAACAGAGAAGGAGAAGGAATATTATATTCTGAGATATGTTAATTTTAGTGAGACTGGTTCTGAATGACTTTGAGGTATTCTGTTCTGTTTTGAAAAAATCATATAAAATTGTACAAAGTGAATTATGGGACATAATTTATATGTATGGATTCCTTACTGAACCTATTTTCTATGGAAACAAGTGGGAGCAGTAGATGAAAAGCGTACAGTAAGATATTTGTGATTAAGGAAAGAGAAGTCAGAATCATTGGACAGTGAAAAAAGGAAACTTTAAGGAATAAACTGTACCAAATTGTTAAGCTAAAAATTCTGGAAAAATTATAGAAGAAAGATATATGTGTCTAATTTCAAGGAAAATTTACGGATTTAGATTTTGAGTTTTCTAACTCAAGTTATGGTCAATTTAGTCAGTATGATGCAGATAGACAGTTTCGATTTTATGCTCCAAATTAGTAGTTAAGCCTAGGTTGTGAAATTACCATAATATCCTTAGAGGGTAAATTACCGAAATACCCCTGGGTTGTGAGATTATCGAATTACCTTCGACGAGTAAAATTATGAAAATGCCCTTATGGGCCGAATTATGAAATTGCCCCTAATGGGCCGAAATACGAAATTGCTTAATGAACTGAATTGACATATTACTCTATGGGCCAATCTGATATATTTTGTTATGAGGGCCAAAAATATGTTTAATGGGCCAAAATTTGCTAGATCATTCAATGGGCCATATATTTATTTTGATAAATTGGCCAAGTAAGAATATTGTGAAAAGGGCCTCATGTGTTAAATGGGCCAAGGTCTGCTAGATCGTTAAATGGGCCAAAATTTCTATTTTGACTAATGGGCCAAATTGATAATTTGTAATATGGACTTTTTGTTGAAATTTACCTTATGAATATATTATTATGCATTAAATATGTATATACATGACTGCATGGGTTGGAATAAATGACGAAGAGAAGAATGGCCTGTTGCCACAAATCTAGTTCGGTGACTCTATCACAATGGCCTGTTGCCACAAATCTAGTTCGGTGACTCTGTCACAATGGCCTGTTGCCACAAATATTATAATTGGCTTAATGCCTGCTATTGGTGTGTTGGCGGGGTGGGTTGACTTGATCCCTACAGGTGTGTTGGTTGGTTGGTGCAATGGTGTGTAGCGGATGGAAATTTAAGCTTGGTTGGGAATTGCATATCACATGCATTTTATATTTGTTATATTGTTACATTTGTAAATGGGCTTAGGTCCAAATATTTGCTTTATGGATTTTGGCTGAAGTGAACAACGGTGAGTGGGTTACATTTTTCTAAGTAACACACCCCTTCTTTTCTTAATCCTGTTGGTAATGCTCCGTGAGGTGGACTTGGGTCTTGGATGACTCGGTGGAGGCCATACTTTGGTGTTATTGAATGTTAAATTCTATTTCTGCTTTTTTCTATTTTGGTTGTTGTAATAAGGCCTCATATTTTTTATTTTTGCTTTATGGTTGGGATGTTTTTATTATTTTTCTTAAATTGTTTAAAACGAGAATTTTCTAAAACGTAAATAAAGATTTTTTCAAATTGATTAACAAATGGATTTCAAAATAAACTTTTACAAATATGATTTAACTTTCGAACTTTCTTTCAAATTATTAAACGATATTTTCAAAAGTCATGGATTTAAAGTTCAATTCCTTGATTTGTGATTCATCAATCAATCTCTCAAAATTACTTGTATTTTATCTACGTTTCCTTAATGTTTCAAAATCTTTGTTGCAACTCTATTTTTCTCAAATCGTTTATTTCAAATATGCATTTGCAACCTAAAATGTTTATTAAAGATAATTATGTTTTCACATAGACACAATTGCTTTAGTTGTTTTGGGTTTTTAACAAAGAGGCGAAATTTTCAAACGAGTTTTTTTGTGACACGCCGATTCGGGCCTAACTTCTAGGCGGGTTTGGGGTGTTACATTTTATGGTATCAGAGCCCAGTTTGAAAGCTCGGCTGTGGTTTAGGTTCATAAACGTTTCCCAAATTGTTTTGAATTTTAAATTATAAATGCATGTTTTGAAGGAAGTATGGCACCACGGGTATCCGGCACCAAGTCAAGTAAGTATTTGTTTTTGTTTTGTGATTATTGTGATATGACTAAAGGAACACTCTAGAACTTTTAGTTTTAGATGTTGAAACTATAGAGATTGAGACTTTAGGATGCGTTTTGCAAAAACAACTTCTACTCTTATACTCTATAAAACATTGTTTAATAAACACTAAAATAGCATAATGATTCATAAAACTCTTAATCAGATTATATCGACTTAGTGAACATGAGCGCTAGAAGACGCGGACGCGATAGACGTGGACATGGTAGAGGCCGAGGTGCTAGGGCTAGATCTTTGGCACCAAGGCATGTGCCCGAAAGGGAGGCGCATACATCGTTAGTGGCTGAAACGGGATCTCATGATCGAGTTGGGGTTCATGAGCTGACTCAGATAGTTAAGAAAGTAATGGAGGAGGTTAAAGGAATCAGTGAGGCACTTCGAGTTGAGTGCGTGGATTATAAGAAGAAAGGAGATCGTGGTTCTTTAGGGTCACAATCTCGTTCTGTGAAGCGTGTCAAGGCACGTCCAAACTTTCCAACTTGCGATTATTACAGAAGGCGTTATCCGGGAGAATGCTGGAGAAGGTCAGAAGCATGCTTGAGATGCAGGTCTAAGGAGCATAAGGCTCGGGATTGTTTCATCACCATCAAGTCAGTTATGGTTGGAAGTGATGATTGAATGTAAGAAAATTTTTTTATAAGTGGTATATAACGGTTTGCTACTGTGGTTAGTTGTTTGGTTGTGTGAAAAGCGATTTAAGATTAAGTTAAAAGTACATTGTGGTTTTTAAGAGCAGAGTGCGTAGCGAAAGCTTAGTGATGTGATCTGAGCGATACGTTTAGTAGTTGATTGGAAATTTCGAGGACGAAATTTCTTTAAGGAGAGTAGAATTGTAACATCCCAAAATTGGGCCTAGTAGGATTGGGCCCAATGGGCCGTGGGCGTAGGAATGTTTAAAATTTTGAGAACAAGAGAATGACAATATTGCAAATTGGACTTATTATTTAAGTGAATTTGGAAGGTTACGAGGCTTCTATGAAGTTCCGGGTTCATGTTGGGCCTTAGTAAAATTTTGTGATTTAGCTTATTAAGGAGAGACAGTAAGTGGCATCAAGGCTTATGGAAATAGATGAGTAATTTGTTAGCATAAAGGAGCTTATGGTAAAGAGGTTATGGCATTAAGTGATGTACCTTGAGGGAAGAGGTTCAAATCCCATTGTTTGTAAATTTGACTATTATTTTTGCTTTCCTTACTTATGTGTCGGCCAAGAAGTATTTTTGGTAAGTGTGAACTTTATTATTTTGGTAAGGTGGCTAAAAGAATATGGCAAGGTTAAAGTTTGGGAAATGAATCAAGAGGAATAGGAAAGAAAGGGAGACAAGAGGCTAATATCGGGGGAGGTGTTTTGGAAAGTACGGGTGGCCAAACTCTTATCCAAAGGGGGGATGCATGTGGACGGTTTGGAGATGTTAGGTAGCTGATTTTTTTTTTTTTTGGCATTGGGTAAAGTCTTAGTTTGGTTTTGGCCAAAAATCCCTTTCAACTTTGTGTCATCCTCTCCCAATTTTGCAACTCTCTTTGCCGAAATCTATTAGCACAATAGTGCATTTTCTTTCTCTTTTGTTTGACCACAAACTCATTTTCTTTCCACCTTCTTTGATAGCTGAAATTCTCCATTGCCTTTTGATTCAATTTTTGGTGCTTGTTAGGCCGAAAACCTTTCTCTTTGCATTATTTGGTACTCTCCAAATTTCTTTTGCTTTGTGTCGAATTTACAAGCCATTGTGTTGATCGAAACATTCCAAACACCTTGATACACCTTCTCCTTTCATTTAATCGTTTCTTCTCATTTGTGTTGACATTCACTCCTTTGATCAATCGAGTGATAGTGGAAGGCTGAAACTTTGACTCATCCGTAGCCATTGTACAATTGTTAGAAATCGAAACTAATATCGTTAAGGTAAGGGATTCATCATGGTTCTTTTTGGATCTATTTCGTTGACCGGTTATTTTGCTTAACAAAATAGTGTTTGTGACTAATCTATTATATTTTTAGGACTAAATCGCTCGATCTATCCCTCGTAATAAGAGACTCAGATTGTTGGTACCGCGGAGAGTATCGTGTTTCGGATTCCGAATAAGGTATGTAATCCCGTACCCTTCCGAATATATGTTTGAAATGGTGAGTAAATCTCACATTACATGAAATATTCTGTGATTCGGTAGAAATACCAAAGAAAACCAATAACCGGCATCCGTGATCGCTCGGACGTGCGTATGCTCGTAGTGGTAAACGTATTTTGTAATAAAACTATTTCGGTCAGAAACAGTGACGTGTATTTGAAAAATCACGAAAAATTGGATAAAAGGATTTAAAAAGTAAGTAAGATATCAGATTAAAGCTTACTGTATCTACTTTAATATGGACGAAACGGATAAGGAAAAGGAATATTATATTCCGAGATATGTTAATTTTAGTGAGACTGGTTCTGAATGACTTTGGGATATTCTGTTCTGTTTTGGAAAAATCATATAAAATTTTACAAAGTGAATTATGGAACATAATTTATATGTATGGATTCCTTACTGAACCTATTTTCGATGGAAACAAGTGGGAGCAGTAGATGAAAAGCGTACAGTAAGATATTTGTGATTAAGGAAAGAGAAGTCAGAATCATTGGACAGTGAAAAAAGGAAAACTTTAAGGAATAAACTGTACCAAATGGTTAAGCTAAAAATTCTGGAAAAATTATAGAAGAAAGATATATGTGTCTAATTTCAAGAAAAATTTACGGATTTAGATTTTGAGTTTTCTAACTTGAGTTATGGTCAATTTAGTCAGTATGACGCAGATGGACAGTTTCGATTTTATGTTCCAAATGAGTAGTTAAGCCTAGGTTGTGAAATTACCATAATACCCTTAGAGGGTAAATTATCGAAATACCCCTGGGTTGCGAGATTATCGAATTACCCTCGACGAGTAAAATTACAAAAATGCCCTTATGGGCCGAATTACGGAATTGCCCCTAATGGGCCGAAATACGAAATTGCTTAATGAACTGAATTGACATATTACTTTATGGGCCAATCTGATATATTTTGTTATGAGGGCCAAAAATATGTTTAATGGGCCAAAATTTGCTAGATCATTAAATGGGCCATATGATTATTTTGATAAATTGGCCAAGTAAGAATATTGTGAAAAGGGCCTCATGTGTTAAATGGGCCAAGGTCTGCTAGATCGTTAAATGGGCCAAAATTTCTATTTTAACTAATGGGCCAAATTGATAATTTGTAATATGGACTTTTTGTTGAAATTTACCTTATGAATATATTATTATGCATTAAATATGTATATACATGACTGCATGGGTTGGGATAAATGACGAAGAGAAGAATGGCCTATTGCCACAAATCTAGTTCGGTGACTCTGTCACAATGGCCTGTTGCCACAAATCTAGTTCGGTGACTCTGTCACAATGGCCTGTTGCCACAAATATTATAATTGGCTTAATGCCTGCTATTGGTGTGTTGGCGAGGTGGGTTAACTTGATCCCTACAGGTGTGTTGGTTGGTACGGGTGGTGTGTAGCGGATGGAAATTTAAGCTTGGTTGGGAATTGCATATCACATGCATTTTATATTTGTTATATTGTTACATTTGTAAATGGGCTTAGGTCCAAATATTTGCTTTATGGATTTTGGCCCAAGGAACAACGGTGAGTGGATTACACACCCAGTTCTAAGTAACTCACCCCTTCTTTTCTTAATCCTCGTAGGTAATGCTCCGTGAGGTGGACTTGGGCCATGGATGACTCGGTGGAGGCCATACTTGAAATGGTGTTATTGAATGTTAAATTCTATTTCGCTTATTTTCTATTTTGGTTTAAGTTGTAATAAGGCCTCTAACTATTTTTATTTTTGCTTTATGGTTGGGATGTTTTTATTATTTTCTTAAATTGTTTAAACGAGAATTTTTCTAAAACGTAAATAAAGATTTTTCCAAATTGATTAACAAATGGATTTCAAAATAAACTTTTACAAATATGATTTAACTCGAACTTTCTTTCAAATTATTAAACGATATTTTCAAAAGTCATGGATTTAAAGTTCAATTCCTTGATTTGTGATTCATCAATCAATCTCTCAAAATTACTTGTATTTTATCTACGTTTCCTTAATGTTTCAAAATGTTGTTGCAACTTTATTTTTCGCAAATCGTTTATTTCAAATATGCATTTGCAACCGAAAAGGTTTATTAAAGATAATTATGTTTTCACATAGACACAATTGCTTTAGTTGTTTTGGGTTTTAACAAAGAGGCCAAAATTTTCAAACGAGTTTTTTTTGTGACACGTCAGATTCGGGCCTAGCTTCTAGGCCGGGTTTGGGGTGTTACATTTTATGGTATCAGAGCCCAGTTTGAAAGCTCGGCTGTGGTTTGGGTTCATAAACGTTTCCGAAATTGTTTTGAATTTTAAATTATAAATGCATGTTCAAGGAAGTATGACACCACGGTATCCTGCACCAAGTCAAGTAAGTATTTGTTTTTGTTTTATGATTATTGTGATATGACTATAGGAACACTCTAGAACTTTTAGTTTTAGATGTTGAAACTATAGAGATTGAGACTTTAGGATGCGTTTTGCAAAAACAACTTCTACTCTTATACTCCATAAAACATTGTTTAATAAACACCTAAATAGCATAATGATTCATAAAACTCTTAATCGATTATATCGACTTAGTGAACATGAGCGCTAGAAGACGCGACGTGAGACGTGGACGGTAGAGGCCGAGGTGCTAGGGCTAGATCTTTGGCACAAGGCATGTGCCCGAAAGGGAGGCGCATACATCGTTAGTAGCTGAGACGGGATCTCATGATCGAGTTGGGGTTGATGAGCTGACTCAGATAGTTAAGAAAGTATTGGAGGAGGTTAAAGGAATCAGTGAGGCACTTCGAGTTGAGTGCGTGGATTATAAGAAGAAAGGAGATCGTGGTTCTTTAAGGTCACAGTCTCGTTCTGTGAAACGTGTCAAGGCACGTCCAAACTTTCCGACTTTCGATTATTACAGAAGGCGTCATCCGAGAGAATGTTAGAGAAGGTCAGAAGCATGCTTGAGATGCGGGTCTAAGGAGCATAAGGCTCGGGATTGTTTCATCACCATCAAGTCAGTTATGGTTGGAAGTGATGATTGAATGTAAGAAAATTTTTGGTATAAGTGGTATATAACGGTTTGCTACTGTGGTTAGATGTTTGGTTGTGTGAAAAGGGATTTAAGATTAAGTTAAAAGTACATTGTGGTTTTTAAGAGCAGAGTGCGCAGCGAAAGCTTAGTGATGTGATCTGAGCGATACGTTTAGTAGTTGATTGGAAATTTCGAGGACGAAATTTCTTTAAGGAGGGTAGAATTGTAACATCCCAAAATTGGGCCTAGTAGGATTGGGCCCAATGGGCCGTGGGCGTAGGAATGTTTAAAATTTTGAGAACAAGACAATATTGCAGATTGGACTTATTATTTAAGTGAATTTGGAAGGTTACGAGGCTTCTATGAAGTTCCGGGTTCGAGTTGGGCCTTAGTAAAATTTTGTGATTTAGCCTATTAAGGAGAGATAGTAAGTGGCATCAAGACTTATGGAAATAGATGAGTAATTTGTTAGCATAAAGGAGCTTATGGTAAAGAGGTTATGGCATTAAGTGATGTACCTTGAGGGAAGAGGTTCAAATCCCATTGTTTGCAAATTTGACTATTATTTTTGCTTTCCTTCCTTATGTGTCGGCCAAGAAGTATTTTTGGTAAGTGTGAACTTTATTATTTTGGTAAGGTGGCTAAAAGAATATGGAAAGGTTAAAGTTTGGGAAAGGAATCAAGAGGAATAGGAAAGAAAGGGGGACAAGAGGCTAATATCAGGGGAGGTGTTTTGGAAAGTATGGGTGGCCAAACTCTTATCCAAAGGGGGGATGCATGTGGACGGTTTGGAGATGTTAGGTAGCTGATTTTTTTTTGGCATTGGGTAAAGTCTTAGTTTGGTTTTGGCCAAAATCCCTTTCAACTTTGTGTCATCCTCTCCCAATTTTGCAACTCTCTTTCGAAATCTATTAGCACAATAGTGCATTTTCTTTCTCTTTGTTTGACCACAAACTCATTTTCTTTCCACCTTCTTTGATAGCCAAAATTCTCCATTGCCTTTTGATTCAATTTTTGGTGCTTGTTAGGTGAAAACCTTTCTCTTTGCATTATTTGGTACTCTCCAAATTTCTTTTGCTTTGTGCCAATTTACAAGCCATTGTGTTGATCAAACATTCCAAACACCTTGATACTCCTTCTCCTTTCTTTTAATCATTTCTTCTCATTTGTGTTGACATTCACCCTTTGATCAATCGAGTGATAGTGGAAGGTGAAACTTTGACTCATCCGTAGCCATTGTACAATTGTTAGAAATCGGAACTAATATCGTTAAGGTAAGGATTCATCATGGTTCTTTTGGATCTATTTCGTTGACCGGTTATTTTGCTTAACGAAATAGTGGTTGTGACTAATCGATTATATTTTAGGACTAAATCACTCGATCTATCCCTCGTAATAAGAGACTTCAGATTGTTGGTACCGCGAGAGTATCGTGTTTCGGATTCCGAATAAGGTGTGTAATCCCGTACCCTTCCGAATATATGTTTGAAATGGTGAGTAAATCTCACATCTCTTTGAAAGTTTACATGAAATATTCTGTGATTAGGTAGAAATACCAAGAAAACCAATAACCGCATCCGTGATCGCTCGGACGCATGTATGCTCGTCTTGATTAACGATTTTGTAATAAAATTGTTTCGATCGAAACAATGGCGTGTATTTGAAAATCACGAAAAATTGGATAAAAGGATTTACAAAGTAAATAAGATATCAGATTAAATGTTAATGTGTCTACTTTAATATGGAAGAAACGGAGAAGGAAAAGGAATATTATATTAGAGATATGTTAATTTTAGTGAGACCGGTTCGAATGACTTTGGGGTATTCTGCTCTATTTTAGAAAAATCACATAAAATTGTAAAAAGTGAATTATGAGACATAATTTATATGTATGGATTCCTTACTGAACCTATTTTCGATGGAAACAAGTGGGAGCAGAGATGAAAAGCGTCTGATAAGATATTTATGATTAAGGAAAGAGAAGTCAGAATCATTGGACAGTGAAAAAAGGAAAATTTTAAGGAATAAACTGTACCAAATGGTTAAGCTAAAAATTCTGGAAAAATTATAGAAGAAAGATATTGTGTCTAATTTCAAGAAAAATTTACGGATTTAGATTTCGAGTTTTCTAACTCGAGTTATGGTCAATTTAGTCAGTATGACGCAGATGGACAGTTTCGATTTTATGCTCCAAATTAGTAGTTAAGCCTAGATTGTGAAATTACCATAATACCCTTAAAGGGTAAATTACCGAAATACCCCTGGGTTGCGAGATTACCGAATTACCCTCGACGAGTAAAATTACGAAAATGCCCTTATGGGCCGAATTACAGAATTACCCCTAATGGGCCGAAATACGAAATTGCTTAATGAACTGAATTGACATATTACTTTATAGGTCAATCTGATATATTTTGTTATGAGGGCCAAAAATATGTTCAATGGGCCAAAATTTGCTAGATCGTTAAATGGGCCATATGATTATTTTGATAAATTGGCCAAGTAAGAATATTGTGAAAAGGGCCTCATGTTAAATGGGCCAAGGTCCTGCTAGATCGTTAAATGGGCCAAAATTT
Source organism: Gossypium rotundifolium (assembly GCA_025506655.1). Taxonomy (NCBI): domain Eukaryota; kingdom Viridiplantae; phylum Streptophyta; class Magnoliopsida; order Malvales; family Malvaceae; genus Gossypium; species Gossypium rotundifolium. The sequence continues at coordinate 75,349,516 of CP106726.1, read as the reverse complement.
CTATTTTAACTAATGGGCCAAATTGATAATTTGTAATATGGACTTTTGTTGAAATTTACCTTATGAATATATTATTATGCATTAAATATGTATATACATGACCGCATGGGTTGGGATAAATGACGAAGAGAAGAATGGCTGTTGCCACAAATCTAGTTCTATGACTCTATCACAATGGCTGTTACCACAAATCTAGTTCGGTGACTCACACAATCTAGTTCGTGACTCTGTCACAATGGCTCTGTTACACAAATCTAGTTCGGTGACTCTGTCACAATGGCTGTGCCACAAATATTATAATTGGCTTAATGCCCGCTATTCGTGTGTTGGCGGGGTAGGTTGACTTGATCCCAGGTGTGTTGGTTGAATGCGGGTGGTGTGTTGCGGATGGAAATTTAAGCTTGGTTGGGAATTGCATATCACATGCATTTTATATTTGTTATATTGTTACATTTGTAAATGGGCTTAGGTCCAAATATTTGCTTTATGGATTTTGGCCCATGAACAACGGTGAGTGGGTTACACACCCAGTTCTAAGTAACTCACCCCTTCTTTTCTTAATCCTCGTAGGTAATGCTCCGTGAGGTGGACTTGGGCCATGGATGACTTGGTGGAGGCCATACTTAAATGGTGTTGTTGAATGTTAAATTCTATTTCAATTTTATTATTTTGCTATTTTGGTTTAAGTTGTAATAAGGCCTCCGAACTATTTTTATTTTGCTTTATGGTTGGGATGTTTTTATTATTTTCTTAAATTGTTTAAAACGAGAATTTTCTAAAAACGTAAATAAAGATTTTTTCAAAATTGATTAACAAATGGATTTCAAAATAAACTTTTACAAATATGATTTAACTCGAACTTTCTTTCAAACTATTAAACGATATTTTCAAAAGTCATGGATTTAAAGTTCAATTCCTTGATTTGTGATTCATCAATCAATCTCTCAAAATTACTTGTATTTTATCTACGTTTCCTTAATGTTTCAAAATGCTGTTGCAACTCTATTTTTCGCAAATCATTTATTTCAAATATGCATTTGCAACCGAAAAGGTTTATTAAAGATAATTATGTTTTCACATAGACACAATTGCTTTAGTTGTTTTGGGTTTTAACAAAGAGGCCGAAATTTTCAAACGAGTTTTTTTTGTGACACGCCAGATTCGGGCCTAACTTCTAGGCCGGGTTTGGGGTGTTACATGCGTGTCCAGCCGTGTGGATGAAATAAAGCCATTCCTAACTTCATTTCTCACCCAAAATCACACCAATGACCTGCACTATAGCTACATCCAATTACCAACCAATTCAAGCATTTAAATTAATCTAATTCCATCATTCATCATGGCATACCATTATATGCATACATGTTTATAATCTTCCTTGGTTTAGTCCACGTGTTAGGCATAATTTGATCAACTACTTGACATACATGTAGCTACCATTGTAACATCATAAGTATATCAAAACATACCATTACTAGCCATTCCAATGGCTAGGTTACAAAACATCATTTTCAAGCCACTAATGGCCAAGTTAGCCAATTACTCTCTTAATTCCTACGTCAAAGTTTCGACACAAAACCTTCAAACATCCCAAACTTACCGAAACTTCAGCAACAATCACAGATAGTCTTGTTGCTATTCCTTGGTGTCAATAGCTTTGCCTACTAGGTAAAGACACAATCGTTAAGAAGAGATTCTCAAACTCACAAAAGTATTCTATCCCAAACAAGTTACAAGACGAATGAGCAAACACGAACATGCTCACATTGATAGTTACTTACCGATAGTCTTCTGACCAGTAACTAGCAACATAATTTTTATTAATCACGTATTCCCTTAATACTTCTGATTAGCCAAATAATCAAACCAAAAGAAGCGAAGAAGGTAGAACGACAAAAAGAAAGAAGAAAGAAAAAAAAAGACAGAAGAAGTAAAACTATCGTTATTTAATTTCCTAACTTCCAAGCAAATTTCTGGCATTTGATAAAAAAATATTTTCCTACTGTATACGATGGGATTCAAACTTGAAACAAGACATAATACAGACAGATGCTTAACTAGTGAACCAACATGCTCATTCTTTTCATGATTTCACACTGAATTAAACTTAAGCGGGTACTGTGTACTTATGGGTTGATTTAAAACAATAAAACTTTTAATGAGGCGACTCGAACTCTAGTCCTTAAACTCAATCGCAGAACATAGAACCAGAGATACAAAATTAAATACCACAGATTCTCATAATTAAATTCTTAAAATTTTAGGGCATTACAGTTATAACAATAAGTTGATACCTACAATGTTTAGGGTGTCACCACCATGCTTCTTGATGCTGAAGCATGTCAACAAGCTACAATAGTTTAGGCTCCTAGTTTAGCTAATATGGTCACTTATCAACAAGTTGAACCTGTTGTTAATAGCGTGCCCGCTCCATCCTATTGTCCCTCCTCAACTTCTCGAGGTTGTAGGCGTGGTCGCTCATCTAGATTGCATATTCAGTACCAATTGTGTGGGAAAACATGTCACTTTGTTGATCAATGTTACTATCATTTTGTTGCCTCCTACAATAACGCAAGCTATAGGCCCACCCCACAAGCGAATGTGTGCACGTTTGGTAATAGACTTCCCATAAGACCATGGGTACTGTCATTTATGCTTATGATGCCTTCTGCTATTCCAAGTTCACAAACAAGTTGGTTTTTTCCACTTGCTCTGCCTAGACTAATCCATTTAATGTAGTTTTCCACAGCCTATAAATTAACCTACTTCAGTAGCTTCTTGCTTAAGTCCACATCCTTAAGCTTATATTGCAACACCTGAAATAGTTGGTGACGATGCTTGGTATCTTGACACTGGAGAAAACATAATCTCACTCATTCAATTACTTCAATAGGTGAAAGTACTCCCTACAATGGTCTAGGTAATGTGTATATTAGTAGTGGCATAACCCTCCCTATTATGTCTACTGGTCAGTCATCTTTGTTTACTTGTTCATGATTGTTATGCATGTGATCTTTGTTGTTTTTACCTAGTATAAGCAAAAACCTTTTATCTGTGTCCAAGTTTACCAAGAAAAATTAAGTGATGTTTGAGTTTCTTCCTACACAGCGTCAAGTTCATGATTTGAAAACCAGGGAGATACTTCTTCAAGGATCAGTACATAATGAGCTTTATAGGTTACACTTAAATGGCTCCTCCAAAACTATTTTGCCTTCTAGCTCAACTCAGTGTTTTATTGCTAATACAATTGTTCCTTTAAGCATATGACATTCTAAACTAGGACATTCATGTATTGTCACACTTGAAAAGGCACTACACCATTGTAATATACCATTTAGTTCAAATAAAAGTCCATTAATTGTGTTGCTTGTTACTTAGGGAAAGAGGGCCATTTCATAAGTCTTTGTCTGAGTACACTACACCACTTCAACTGGTGGTTGTTGATGTTTAGGGACCAACTGCAGTCCCTTTCAATGGTTTTTGTTATTATGTTGCTTTCACAGATGCTTGTACAAGATACATTTAGGTTTATGTCTTGTAGAGAAAGTCAGAGGTTCTCACTGTTTTCCCTCAATTTCGTAGGCAAACTGAAATGGTTCTTGGCTACAAACTCAAAGCATTACAAATGGACGGGGGAGGAGAATTTCAAGCATTGAAGTTGTATATGTCACAACAAGGGATTATGCATCATTTTACATGTCCATACACCTCTAAGCAAAATGGATTGGTTGAATGTAAACATAAGAAAATAGTTGAAGTTGGTTTTCTATGCTTGCTCATGCTTCCATGCCCTTAACATACCGAAATGATGCTTTTGGCAGTGCAGTGTATTTGATAAACATGTTGCCTTCTCTTCCTTTGGTAACATCTCACCTTATGAAAAGCTATTTCATGTACAACCAAATTATCATTCCTTAGAGTCTTTGGATGCTTGTGCTTTCCCAATCTTAGATCTCACAATACAAACAAGCTACATTTCAGGTCAACCCTATGCACATTTTTAGGGTACTCCTCATTACACAAAGGGTATCGTTCTCGAGATAATGAAGGAAGAATATATATCTCTTGTCATGTAACATTTCATGAAATTATGTTTCCATTCCAAACCAACAAATTAAAATTTTGTCATTCATTATCTTCTTTACAATACAATTCTAAGCTTTTAGTGGTGTCACTAGTCTACCTATCCAACGCTAATTTTCCACCTAGTAAACTCTTTGAATAATGTATGTACATATAGTTCATCTAGTTCAGTGAACCCTTTGCATGATGATTCTACATCTAGACCACCTAGCACTAATGTGTTAGACTAGCCAAAATCTTAACACCCTGTTATCATTAACTCCTACTTTATGATTACAAGTAGCAAAGCTGGTATTTTTAAACCCAAGGCTTACTTAACCAAGGAAACATGTTTATCTAATACTACTCCTATTGACATCCATGAAGCAATGGGTAATGATCATTGGAAGGATGTTGTGCATAGTGAGTTGTAGGTCCTTCTCAACAATAAGACATTGAGTCTTTGTTCACTCTCTACTAAACATAGGGCCATAGGTTGCAAGTGGTTGTTTAATGTGAAAAAGAAAGTTGATGGGACTATTGAAAGGTTTAAAGCACAACTTGTGGTTAAAAGGGTTTTTTCAGCATTCTGGATCTAATTTTAGATACAACTTTAGTCCAATAGTTAGAGTAACAACCATTCAGACTGTGCTTGCAATTGTAGTTATGAATGGATGGTCATTAAGGAAAATTGATGTCAATAATGCATTCCTCAATGGAAAATTGATGTCAATAATGCATTCCTCAATGAAAATTGATGTCAATAAGTGCCAGGTAACAATGGATAGAGGCTTGTTTGCAGATTGAACAAGGCATTGTATGGTTTTCGCCAAGCTTCTCGTGCATGGTTTCACACTCTAAGATAGTACCTAATTGATTAGTTTGGGTTTCATGCTTCGAAAGATGATCCTTTACTATTCATTCGAGTATCTTTAAGAACTTTTTGCTACTCATGGCTTATGTAGATGATATAGTCATTACAAACAATGCAAATAGTGATATAAAAAAAGTGGAACATCAGCTTCACTGTAAGTTTACCCTTAAAGACATGGGCAGAGTTAATTTTTTCTTAGGTGTTGAAGTTCAACACAGCTCGTGAGTTGTTACTTACTCAAAAGAAGGATATCTTTGAGTTACTTCACAAAACATGAATGACGAGAGCAACAACTACACCAACACCTATAATGAGCATTCCCAAACTGTCTGCTTTAGATGGTAGTCCACCATTTGCTTATGTCTATCTATATCGTAATGTGGCTAGAATGCTTCAATATATGTGTATTACATGCCCTGATCTGTCATTTTGTATTAACAAGCTCAGCCAATACATGAATTCTCCAAGTGACAATCATTGGGAAGTAGTTAAATGAATGTTAAGATATCTCATTGGAACTATGGATTATGGTCTGTACTTCACAAAAGGTTAGTTTGAGTTAGTCTGTTACTCTAACGTTGACTGGGCTTCTTCTGTTGAAGATTAATGTTCCATTACAGGGTATTGTGTCTATCTAGGACCTAATCTTGTTGCATAGTGTTCCTAGAATCAAGCAGTGGTGTCCAGGTCATCATTAAAAGCAACATATCATAGCTTTGCCAATTGTGTCTTTGAGCTGTTGTGGGTAAAACAATTGCTAGTTAAAGCTAGTATGCCAGTTTGTTAGCCACTAGTAGTATGGTGCAACAACACTTCCATAGTCTCAATGCGCAAGCCCTACACATCATGTTAAGGTAAAACATGTAGAAATCAATCATCATTTTGTTCGTGAAAAAGTGCTTGATGGTGCACTACAGGTTAACTTTGTTCCCTCAACAGAACAAGTGGCTGATGTTCTCACAAATCCCATCACACCCAAACAGTTTATCTCATTTCACAATACTCTTCGAGTTTTATCAGTTGTTGATGACCCTGATGTTCAAGTTTCAGAAAATCATGAGAATGTTAAAGTAACTAATTAGGTTCATTAATATGTTAGTTGTTAGTTAGCTAACAGTTAGGTTGTTAGTTGTTAATAGCAGACTTTGTTATTGTGTATAAAAACAATAGTAGCTACTGTACATATTAGATGAATTCAATGATCATCTTTGATTCTTATTATCTTTATTATTTTTATTCTTTGTATTAGTTTAACATTAATGATGGTGGTGAGAATTGGAGCTGCAATTTATGCCTTTTTGTTAACGATCACATCAACATCATTGTTCATTTCCTGTATGAATTGATGATGATGTGGCAGTACCATGCCAGCAATCAATAATGGCATGGAATTTGTTAACGGTAATGTCAACATTGCCATTAAATACAAACGGTTAAAGTTAGTCAAAGGGCCTATTTGACAAGTTTTGTTAGTTTATAAGCTCAATTGAGTGCAAAAAGTTTGTAGAGGCTTAATTGAATCTTTTGAAAATATCTTAGGGCTTATTTTACCAATAAGCCTAAATGTGATCATTCTTTGGATTGAATTACATATCATTTGTCACATGTTGGTTATACATTAGTTGTGTTTATCGTCTCATAAAAACTAACACCATTAGTGTTTTTAGGTAATTTGTATAACATTTGACAAGCTCAGTACAAAATTAGATAAAAAAAAGTTTAGATATCAAATTAGAAAAAATGTCAAATTCAAATACTAAATTGTGCAAAAAAAAGTTTAGATATCAAATTAGAAAAAAAATCAAATTTAGATACCAAATGTTATGTTAACATTAATTTATTATAATATTAAATTATTAATGTTTTAATTAATCTTAGAATTAGATGGAAATGAAAAAAATTGATAGTTTTCGTTATCCCCTCTTCCATGGGGAGGATTTTGATACATAGGTATAGATAACCTTTAAAGATCTAAACTAATTTCTTACACACTTTTTATGCCTTCGCATGTACTCACTTAAGTATAATAATTTAGGGTGAACTAGCATCTCACTCAATATATTTTCTAGTCATCTAATTTTTAAAATTTTAAAATTGATCATCCAATTAATTGAGTTTATTCTTTTTGGTCCAATTTTGTTTTATGGGAGGATGGGAGGGTGTGGCAGTCCCAAAATTCGTTTAATAGTTAGTTGAATCTTTAGTTTTTATAAATTATGTCAATTTAATCATAATTTAAAAAATTAATTCTCTACATTATAAATTATCTCAATTGATCCTAATTTTTAAAATATATAAAAATATAAAAAATACATAAATATTTTCAAAAAGTATAATAAATTTAAATATATATAAATTACATTGTATTTTATTTATAATAATAAATTGATGTTTAAAAAGTACATATACCAAATAAAAAATTTCTCAAAATTTTACACTAAAATTTTCAGAAAAAGTACTTTTAAAATTTCCTCAGCCCCCTCCTCTTGACTCTCACGAACTCTCTACCACCATACCAACCTCTCATTCAAAATTCAAGGTCTCCCTGGATCTTTAGTTTTTTTTTCATTGATTCTAATTAAAAAAAATCAAAATAAATAGAGAGCATTGAAACATGAACAAAAATGGCCAATGAAAATCATCCCATAAACACACATCAACCAACCATTAAGAAATCCATTGCAACAACTTCCCATCAACAAAAGAAAGATTTCAGGTAAAAAAAATCCCTTCTTAACCCCCATTAGTTTTCCTTTTGCCATTTTTTTTTCCATTTGTTCTTCGTTGAACTAAACTGGTTCATCAACAACAATTTCAATTTACTTTCAATTGCATAAGAATTATACTTCACCAATTTTCAGCACCCTTGACGCTAATTTTCACATTGGATTTAGTATAACCGTAAATCTCTCACAACAGTCCCCACTGACAAAGATTACAGTGCCGTGAATCAAGAACAACACTCATCAAAATAGCAAAATTAACTGAATTAAAAAGCAAAGAGAAGAAAACCACAGCATTCTCAGCTTCCTTTCATTTTTGAAGAAATATAACCTCTATAGCAAAACTGCTCGTAGACATGTCCATATTAATATTTTCTGAAACGTGGGTGATAACCTGGCCAAATCAATCAAAATAAGGAATAGATGATGATTGGCGCAAAATAGGCAATGAAATAGAGAATAAGAATTGGAGGTGATAGTGTTACCACAGCTCAAGTGAGACATGGACACATGATAATGTAAAATTGACCACAGAAAAGACATTATACTTTTAGCTACGGCTCCCAATAGCAATAATGTTATAACCCAGAATATTAAAAAGTCCCTCCATTTGAAATATAGAAAAGAAGAAAAGTAAACGTGCTCATCACCGATTTCCCTTCGCAATAAGTTGTGCCCTGTAAAACGCCGCCCAGAGGGTTGAGAATTCCTTGATGAGTCATTGCTAGAACTAGTGAAAATACGATCAATAATACACCCATCGTTTCGGGTTTCATCTTTTCAACTGCATTTTCCAGTATTTTAAACTTTGAAAGCTTTTGAAATCTGAAGGGATGTTCACACTCTTCATGTTAAACGGTTACAATGTCTTTATAACACATCCATTACCTTACCAATAATTTGATTATATGCTTGATTTAAATTTCCACAATTAATTCATAAAAATACATAATCGGCTCGCTAATATCCCACCATTACCTTACCAACCAAGATTTTAATTAAGTTTTTTTTATATTGTAAATTTTAATTAAATTCTGATTCGAAAATACGTGGTTGTTGGTATGCAACTACTTAAGGATTGTAACCAAAATTTAATTTTATAATAGTTCCCACCAAAATGAAGTCAAATATTCAAATATGCTCTTTATATACATAATTAAATTCTCTTACTAAAAGACAAAAAGTACCTTTAAATCCATAACTTATATACATTAAATTATAACACACTTATAATATGAATGAAAAAATTATATCATAAATCTGTAAAAAAAATTTTTAAGCAAAACATACTGTTTAGATTAATAAATGGGCCTAAAAAAGATCCAAACACAGTCCAGGAGAAACCCAACAAACAACAGGGTTAAAAAAACATGAAACAACAATATATTAAAAGCAAAACAAAAAATCTAAAAGCTTCAAATTCAAGCCCTTGCAGAAAAACTCAAACCTTAAACGGTGAAAACTCCTTCCAATGATTCCGACGACCTGAAAGCAAACTGGAAGGGGATTGAGGTTGCCTTTGCAATATTTCAAAAATATCCCCAACCCACAAAACAAAACACAATGCCAAGTGATTACGGTGCTTGTTGAAATCGGCGGTCCGCATCTGCCAACTCTTCCAACTTCCATCGGTGCATCCTCAACCCAGAAGCAGTCCCCAAGCCTCCTCATACCCTCCTCCGCCAGTGCATGTGCAACAGAGTTACCTTGGCGCGTAGTAAACTCAAAACGGTAACCAGAGAAAGACCCTGCCCAGACCTTAACATCCCAGGTAACCGATCTCGTTTTTGAACAGTCTGCCTGGAAATGTTAGGTTCTTAATTGTAAGTTTTGAGTCACTCTCCAAAATAACCTGCAAAAAACCTATATCAGATGCAAACTGTAATCCATGGAGCGCTGCTATTACCTCTGCCATTGTAGCTGTAGTGACCAGGTTATGAACTCGGAACCCAGAGCCCAAAATGAACCCCTCTGCATTTCTTATAACAAATCCTGATGTGGCCAACTGTTTTGCAGTCGAGAAACCAGCGTCAACATTCATTTTTACCCAGTTCGATGGAGGAGGGTTCCAGTGAATCATCTCACGCGGTCTTGGATGTTGCAAATTATCTGTTAAGTCTCGATATTCACAGCCATAACCTCTAATGAAGCTAATAACCTCTTCCACGGTCTGCTTTTTCTTATCACGAAGCAATTTGTTTCGGGAAAACCAAAGAGCCCAGATAGTAATAACAGTTTCCTCCTTTTTACCACTCGCAATATTATTGAAAACCCAATATAACCACTCAACAAAATTGGACTCTGCAATTAAAACTGGCCACTGATAATTGAGCTTCGACCATACGTCTTTTGCAAATAAACAATCACGAGCAAATGAATGTTTGATTCACTAACATCACGACACCATAGACAGCGATTCTCCGAACAGATTCGTCGATAATGTACATTCTGGAATGTTGGGATGTAATTTCGCACAAATTTCCAAACAATTTTTTTATCTTTGCTGGGCAATTAAGACTCCATATCTGCTTGTATAAATGTCTCTGCATGTCAGAAGAGTTCGACTGCTCCAACAGTGATTTGTTACAACTTCATACCGAATAAATACCAGATTTCTCCCAAGACCAAACTAACTTATCAGGTTGATAAGAAAGTGGAATGGGAATACAACCAATTTTCTTTGCTTCATTATCAGAGAAAATATTGGCTATGAGAGCATGATTCCAACTGTTTGAACAAGGCGTCTCAAGTCGCTAACCCAAATCAACCCCCAACTGGATTAGTAACAATCCTTTCCCGATGAAGCCCCGAAAGCCAATAATCATTCCAAATCGAGACAGACTGACCTGAAACAATCCTCCATTGAAGACCCGATTCAAGCAGAGCTTTAGAACTCCAAATGCTCCGCCAAATGAGAGATGGATTGGAGCCCAACGATGCCGCCAGGAAAATTGAATCATGGCAATACTTAGCACGAATTAGTCTTGCTGTTCAAGAAGTAGGATTTTCCATTAACCTCCACCCTTGCTTAGCCAAGTGTGATATTGAACTTTGATAAATCCCGAAACCCCATTACCCCCCCCCCCCATCAATTTCCGAAGCACACAGGGATTTCCGGGAGCACCAATGCAACCCATTCTTATCAACTTTTTCCTGCCATCAAAACTTCGTGATCACTGCTTCCAATTCTTTACAAAAGGAACTTGGTAAAAGAAAACAAGACATCGCATATAATGGAATTGCTTACAGCACTGCTTTAATAAGAACTTCTCTATCCCCAATAAAAAGCATCCTCCCGCTCCAACTAGTCACCCTTTTATTTAATTTCTCCTTTATCTCCTTGAACACCAACTTTTTGTTTTTGCCTACAATCGACGGTAACCCAAGGTATCTCTCGGGATTGTTGCTCTAATAAACTCCTATAATTCGACAAACATTCTCCCTGTTTTCCTGACTCACATTTGCACTAAAAAACGATCTTGATTTATCAAAATTTATTAGTTGTCCTGAACAATCGGCATAGTTTTTCAATAAATCTTTAAGAGCCATAACCCCCTCAATCGTGGCCTCTCCGAAAATCAAACTATCATCCACAAAAAGTAGATGAGTGATGAGTGGGACATGTCGATTCACACTAACTCCCTTATGTGCACCCTTCTCTGTATATGAGAAATAAGTAGGGCTAAGTGGATCCCCTTGTCTAAGCCCTCGAGATGGAAGAAACCTTTCGCTGATCTGCCCATTCAAAACCACTGGATAAGAAATTGATTCAACGCATCTCATTATCTTCTGAATCCAACCTTCAGAAAAACCCATTCTTTGAAGCATAATCATAAGTGTAGTTGTAACACTCTCTAACACTTATCCGTCGCCAGAATAGGGTTACGGAGCATTACCGAATATTTCAGATCAAAAACGAATATTACATAATCATCTAACATACACATAATAAATTAATCATATTGTCCCTTTTAAGAACCCTCGAGGCCCAAAATGCGTATTAGAAACAAATCGGGACTTAATCGAAAACTTAGAAAATTTTTCGTAAAATTTTAAAATTTCTCTTAAGTACAGGGCACACATGCCCGTGTGACCAAGGGACACGTCCGTGTGGTCTATTGACATGCCCGTGCTTCAGGCCGTGTCTTATCTCGTGTAACTCTCTGACTTATGTCACATGGCCAGCCATACGCTCGTGTGCTAGGCAGTGTGATCAATTTATTTTTCGAAAATTCGTGTAGTTTTCACACAGCCAGGGCACATGCCCCTGTGTTAGGCCGTGTGCCTCACACGGTTGAGATACACGCCCGTGTCTCTGCCCGTGTAGAGATACCTGAGCATTTTGTTTTGAAAATTTTAAGTTGCGGGGGACACACGGCCGAACTACACGCCCAGGTGATAGCCGTGTGTCTCACATGGTCCAGTCACACGCCCATGTGTCTAGCCATGTGGACTCAAAATGAACTTTAGACATCAAGTTTACCATTCCCTGCAACCTTGAGCACCAAACAACTCAAAAACCAATTGTTTAACCAATTCAAAACACGATCAAATACAATTCAAACTTGTTAAAATAGACATTCTAAGTGCTTAACTAATGTACCCTCATTGGCAATTTAAATACATTATCAAAAGCAATCCATAATCACCATAAAATACCAAATTTAAAACCATACTAATTTCAATCCAAGATTTGCCTATATCATACTTATTTAATGCATCAACTTAAACTTTCCACATTAAACCTCAACTTATCACATGTATTCATTTATCAACAACCAACATCATCATATAATATCATTTATATTAATTCCCAAAATGACAAACATAAGACAATCCTAGGCAAGGGTGAGCAAAACTCGATTCGACTCGAAAAAATCAAAAAAATTTGAATTTTAAGTTAAACGAATCGAATTATTCGAGTTAATCGAGTTATTCGAGTCAACTCGAATTTCTTTTTCGAATTTTGAGTTCGAATCGAGTTGAGTTTTTGAATTCGAATAACTCGAATAATTCAAATATCAAAATATAATATTTTACATTTTTATCCCAAACTCTCAAACCTGTTTACTTTTCCCTCAAAACTTTTACTCCTTCCCACTTTCCTCCCAAAACTTTTATTCCCCTCCTATCCCAACCCTCCAATCTACCCAAAATCTATTTCCCACCAAAATTTTACTCTCCCATTTACTTTTCTCAAAATTTTACCCCCAAGACCCTCAAAATTTTTATTTTCCCCCAAATTTTACTCCTCCCACTTTTCCCTAAAACTTTTACTCCTTCCCATCCCACTTCCCATCTACCCCAAACCCATCCCTCCCCAATTTTTTTTTTATATTTTCCTCCAAAATTTTACTCCCCTATTTACTTTCCTCAAACTTTTATTCCCCAAAATTTTTTATTTTCCCCTAAACTTTTACTTCTTACCCTTTACTCTCAAATAAAAAATCAAAATTATCCAAAAAAAATCACTAAACATAAATAGTAATAATTTTATTTATATCTACTATTTATATTATTAAATTAAATTTCACATTTTATATTATTTATATTATAGAATTGTTTAGTCATATTGAATATTTATATTAAAATTGAATTATTAATTATGCCATAAAATATTCAGTATTAAAATTTTATATTGGTATCAATTTCATATTTTATCATTAAAATAACTTTTATTAAAAAATCACATTTTACATTTAATATATATTTTAATTCCAAAATACATAGTGACAAGAATCTGAAGATAATTGAAACAATTAAGCAAGCAAAGAAGCTAACCCGTATATAAAAGATTAATAAATAAATTATAAGGTGATGAAAGTTAATAAAAATTTTGATTAAGGTGGACAAATTTTATTACGATGGGTGACAGTGGTTACAAGGACCCAAAATTATTTTTTAAAATTTAACTCGAACAAATATATTCGATTCAATTCGATTCGAATTCCATCTCACTCGACTCGATTCGAGAAAATTTCAAATCAAATTAGGATGATAAAATATGATTCATCAGCTTGATTAACTCAAATTTTTTCATTCGATTCGATTCAATTCGATTCCATTCGATCAAACGCTCACCCCTAATCCTAGGTACATGCCATTACCAAAAACAAATATACATCACCAAGTTTTGAGCTCGGGATCATTGTGGATGCTGATTCAACGATCGACTTTAAGTACCTAACCTGCGCACGAAAAATAAACTGTACGCTGAGTATAAACTCAGTGGTATTTCTATAATCCGAATGCTTTAAGTTAAAATAATAAATCATACACAATAAATTATATGTTAACATACAATTATTCAATTCATAGATAAAGCATTTATAACTCATTCAATTCTTATCAATTTGTTATCCCAGATAGCTTTTCACAATATGACACAGTTCATGTGTCTCGAACCATATTTCAACTCATCATTCAATATCAATCATATCACTGATTTATTCAATTACACCTATTAACATGACTCGGATTCTGACGGATACACGGATCTAACCAAAACACACTAGTTTGACACCCAGTGCCTTATCGGATAATTCAAAGTAATAAGTTGACACTCAGTGTCTCATCGGCCATGCCGAAGTAAGTTGGTATCTAGTAACTCATCGAATTTATTCGAAGTAATAATTTAACACCTAGTGTCTCATCGACTCGAGGTCGAAGAATCCTTGTACACTTCCAATCCTATGGCATGTCAACTATATTCTACTGGCCCGATACAATTAATAGGGTTTTTGATCACTTTTTAATTTCAACCAATATTCCTTTCAATTCAATAATCACATAAACTCATAAATTCAATATCACAATATCAATACTCACCTCATTTCACTTACCATACACATTAATCAAAATACAACAATTAATAATTACAAGATTTAGATTATAGAAATACAAACCAGAATTTTTGAGTTACTCCTAGTCGACTCTCTTTTCCCTTCTTAGCCGAGATTTTTAGCACAACATTAGCTACGGAATTAAAACAATTGAAATTCATCAATACAATACAATTTCACATTGAATATTTTAATTTTTATTCAAATCAAATTCTAATTTAGTCCCTAAACCGAGACTACTTAATTTCTTCACAATTAATTTTATATTTCATTCAATTTCCACTTAAAACTAAATTTAACTTTCTAATTTCACCATAAGACCTTAATTTCAAAATTCTCTCAATTTAGTCCTTACTACTCAAAACTTATAATTTATTTTACAATTCAATCATTTTCTCCATTCTAACTTGAAATTCTATCAATTTAACTCAAATTATTCAACATGAACATCATCTAAAAATCCAATAATTTCTAAAATTTTGACATGGATTAAGTAGTATTTAGTGCTAGGATTCTAAAAACATAAAATTTACAAGAAAATGGACAAAATTGACTTACCAATTAAGCTTTGAATCTTAAAACCCTAAGCTTTTCTCCTTTTTCTTTCTCCCTTTTTCCTTCTCTGTTTCGTTTCGTATGTTTCTTTCTTTTCTATTCTTTTTTCTTTTATTTGTTTTGTTTATTTATTAAACTAATATATTATAATATATACACTTATACTTAAATATTAAGTATACATATTATTATTTTATACATATGTATATTATTTATACACATGTAATTACTATTACCATACACTTGTTAATTAAGGCTTCCCTTTTACTTTTTTCTTACTATAATTAAACTTTCACCCTTTAATCAATTTAATCTTTACACCTAATTACTCATAATTCAAGCTAATTCACCTAACCAAGACCTAATTAACCACACGACTAATTTCGTAAATATTTTTAATAAATATTTACAAATCCATCTTTCAAAAATGGAGACTCGAAAGTACACTTTGCAATACCCATGGATATCGGGTCGTTACAGTAGTGGCCCAAATTCGTCTGGCTTAGACCCAAAAAACTAATAATAATATTAATATCAATGTCCACTTACAAAAAAAAAAAATAGATTGACCCAAATTACAAGCCCAAACCTAAATCACCTTAACCCAAGCTTGCTAAATCCAATAACCCAGTAGCCCAAAAGCCCAAAACCTAAAATTTTTCAAAAACCCTAGCCATCAACGCAGTTGCCTCTGTCATGTTGACAGGCACGTCTCTAGCTGTTACCTGCACCCCTCCTTGCCCTACAAAAAGAGAAAGAAGAAAAAGGACAAAGGATAAAGAACAGAGACACATGAGAATGATAGAAACAAAGAAGGACAAAAACAAACAAAAAAAAAAAAAAAAAAGTTGTAATATTCAACTATAAAGCCGAAGCCACCATGTAATGCAAAAAAGAAGAGATTATCAATATAATACAAAAAAAAAGAACAGAGTTCTAAAAAGGTAGCTCTTTTTTTTTTTAATTTCGAAGCAAATATATATATATATATATATATATATAGAAAACGCAGATTCAATTTTTTACCTGTTAAAGCACCATCGTAGAGCCTTTTTTTCTGATTTGAGAAGCCTCAGAACCCCTAGGGTTCCTTCAAAGGCCTCATTGGAAAAGGTAGAAATCAAAAGGTTTCTTTTCCTTCGGCCGAACATCAACTAAATTTCTGGGGATTTAAACCCTAGATTTGTATTCTACTCAAAAAGGGGGTCAAAAGGGCCTATTTTGGGGAACTTCGACCACAGAGGTGGTAGTCCTCGTCGCTGATGACCGGTGGCCACGACAGAGACCCATCGTCCCATGGTCTGACAAGGGGGAGAGTTGAGAGAAAAAAATGGGTGAGAGGAATTTTTTGTTTTTAAAGCTGGTCACAATTTTTTTTATAGTTTTTTTTCTAGTTTATATAGTCTTCTGAAACGACGTCGTTTTGGGCTTGGCTTCATACGCCCAAAACGATGTCGTTTTGAGCTAGACCCGAATGCCCGACTCAAATTCCTTCAAGATCCGCGTGTTTTTTTGAAGGGAGAGAATATTTTCTATTTTGGCCTTCTATTTTTTTCATGTTTTTAATTTCATCCTGCATCTTTTTATTTTTACCCCTTTTATTTTGTTCTTGAGCAACTTAGTCCTCTAACCCACTGTGGACTCATTGAGAGAATGACATGTGTAAATGTGGGTGTGATAATTGCCCTCTGAGTCCTTGTACATTTTATCCCATTTTAATTTAATCCTCTATGTTCTGTTTCTTTATAATTTAGGCTTTTAATTTTGTTATATTTTCAATTTAGCCTTTTATTCCCCTATTCTTTATTTTCTTTTGCAATTCATGCTTTAAATTTTGTTTAAATTTTAATTTAATCCCCTTTTTATTTAATCCCACCCTTTTACTTTTTGTTATTTAATTTCCAGCATTTTAATTTCCTTATTTATATTTTTACCCTTCAATTTATGTAACTTGCATTTTTATCCTTAAGTTTCTTGATCATTTCATTTTAGTTCATTTTTATTTTTAAATGTTGATGTTATTGTTAAATGATTATTATTGCTAATTAATATTTTATGTTTAACATTTTGTCATTGCTAATATTCCACTTATTATTTTACTACTATTACCATTATTAAATAGTATTATTAATCGACTAAAAACTATTCCCACTACTACTTTTTTATTATTTTATTATCATTGTTTTTTTTTTTGTACGTAAACTATTTTATTCCATTTTGTCACTACCATGCTATACAACACATTTGAATATTCGTTCCTTTTTATACCAACACTCGAATAAGTTAATCGCATATTGCATTAAATGTTATGTTCGTTTTTATATGATGTATATTTGGTAATTTGAATCGATGCAATGTTCTTTATATTGAGGATTCGAGAAATTGTGCCCCTAACTTACAAGATACAATTTTCTCCTTGAATCGAAATAATTCAACGTCCCTCCTCTTTTTAAAAAAAAATTTAATTAAAAATATATAAGATTTAGGCAATAATTAAATGGTGAGCGTTCTTATTTGAGATTTTGTGCCCCAACTTACGGGACATGATTTTTCATCTTGATCGACTCGAAATGAGAAATCCTCCTCATTAGAAATTAAATTTAGATAGGGACATTTTCAATACCATCAAATAACATCATGCAAAGAGGGAATCGTATTTTAAATTCTCTTCGAATTCTCAATTTTCGATGCTAAGACATCAAGTAATCAACTAGGTACCAATTTTGGGTGTTGTGAGGGTGCTAATCATTCCTTATACATAAACGACTCCCAAACCCATTTCTTGGATTTTGTAGGCAAAAAAATATCGTTTTAGTAAATCTAACCTTTTAATAAAATAATCAAATTTCGAGGTGACCCGATCACATCTAATAAAAAGGACTGGTGGCAACTCCATTTTCATTTTTTTTTAAAAAGTCGATTTCCAAAAAGGTTTCAACAATAAGAAAAAGTCATTCTACCCTATCATATGTTTTGCTCATGTCAAGCTTCAAAGCAAAAGAACCCAATTTAGCCCCTCTTCTCTTCGACATCAATTGAAGAATTTCATTAGCAGCTACTATATTATTAGAAATAAGTCTATGAACATTTCATGACATATATGAACATGTAATCTTATTTAACATTATATCACATTTCAAAAGCATTATAACATGTTACCAGTTCATTTCATTTTCAAATTTCCATCTCGAATCCTTTGATTCGCTTTATATCCATATCGACCCTTAAGGCTTGTTTTATTTGGTTCGCATGATCTTTCACATGCTATCGTTTGTTACTTAATCACTAACATACCAAATTCATCATTCAATATTAGTTTTTCATATAAAAAATCACATTGCATGGTCTATGTTTCATAACCCTTAGTAATCGAACATGGACTCAAGACGGATACACGAATCAT
Source organism: Gossypium rotundifolium (assembly GCA_025506655.1). Taxonomy (NCBI): domain Eukaryota; kingdom Viridiplantae; phylum Streptophyta; class Magnoliopsida; order Malvales; family Malvaceae; genus Gossypium; species Gossypium rotundifolium. The sequence goes on along the minus strand of CP106726.1, from coordinate 75,331,057 downwards.
CCAACCATCGTACCAATATATCTGGCACCAAGTACCTTATCGGGATGTTCGAAGTATAAGTTTGTGCTTTACACCTCATTGGTATAAATCAAAGTAATGTGTGCTCTGCACCTCATCAAAACTTTCGAGGTATAAATTTGTGCTCCGCGCCTCATTAGCATAAACCAAAGTATAATCTTAGACACTAATCCTATGGCATGCCAACTATACTCGACTCTACCCAAGATAATTTAGAGGGTACATAGTGTTTTAAACATATGTATACTCATGATCACATATCATAGTTTCATAGAATACTCATTTGTACCATGCTCATCTTAATTCAATTCACAACAATCCATATCATAACATACAAACCGAGTAAGGAGACAAGTAGGATGCTTACCTTATATAAGCTAGTTTGTAACAAGTTATATATATGTATGTATATATATATATATCGAATTCAAATCATGAAACTACAAACTGTAATCGTCACTCATCTACGACTCTCGCTTTTCCTTTATCTCTAGATGACCCAACTTCTTCTTTAGCTATGTTTGATAATTCAATTACAAAAATGGTATTAGTTTCCACTCAATCACATGAAAAACGTATAATTATACATATTTTGCATTTTAGTTCTTATATAAAAATACTCATATCTTTCGATATTTAACATCGATTAAAATTCAATTTCATATCCTTCCATTAGGGACCTTGTACTTTTAATCTATATTATAATTTCATGAGAAATCTCAATTTATTCAATTTAGTACCTAATGTCAAAATTAACTAAACTTTCAATTCTAAACTAATCATACTATCTTCTAATACAACTTCAACTAAATCTAAACTTAACAATTACATATCTATTAATTTGAAGCTTTAATCTCACAAACCTCATAAATGACAAGTTGGTATAAACTTAAAAATCTCAAAATCTAAGCATTGAGTTAACAAGATTAAGCTTAATGGATCATGAATCTATAAAAATCTTAAGGAAAAGTGCTTAATTACCTTGGTAATTTGGACCGAATTGAAAAAGGGAAAAACCCTTTCTTCCCTTCAACAATGGACGATAAGCTTTGGGAGAAAGATGATGAAGTCATCCCTTCTCCACTATTTGATATATTTATACTTAGATTAATAGCTTAATTCATGTTAAATTGATTTATTTAAGGTATATATATTATAATTTTAATTACAAAGTTAAATGACTATCATTATTATCTTCCACTATCTTATAAGAAGCAATGAGTTAATAGCCATTTAGGTCCCTTGGTTAATTACCAATTAGGTCATCAAGTATTTTTCAATATAAAATTCAATAGCGATTGGATTTTTACATTTAGTCTCTGATTTACTTAATAATTTTTTTCGGTTAAATTTTTGAACCAATCTTTAATATATTTTCATACTAACTCCATAAATCCTCCTATTATAATCTCGTAGACTTGGTTTATGGAACTTGGGTTTAGAAACCGTATTTTTTGACATTGTCTAAAATCAGATCGTTATAGAGTCAATCATATTTGCAATTACTCAATGCAGAATGATTATATTGTGATAAATTGATAATGTTATTGTTTTAATTTTAGTGACCAAAATGTGAATTTACATAAATATGAGTGACCAAATATGATTATAGTGTAGCTATTTTTATTAAAAATATTTATCAATCATAAAATTTAAATTTAAATAAAATATGCTCTAAATCCTATACTATTCATATATTTGAAATTTATTTAGTCTTCTTACTTTTATTTCAAGGAGTTTAGTCCTCTATTTTGTGAATTTCAAAATATAAGTCTCATTATTAACATCGTTAAAATTATTCTATTAAATACATATTTACTATAGCATCTTAATTTCTTGCTACATGGCTACTAAGGGAGTATTTTGTTATTTCAAAATGTTAAACCTGACTTTAATAGAAACATTTTAATGAAGTTAACAATTGAACTTGAATTTTAAAATTTGAAAAGTAGAGAGACTAAATTGTTGAAAATAAAATAGAAATGTTAAGTTTCAAATGTATAAAGAGTATATAAACTTATAACATATTTTAACCAAAATAAAATAATTAAGCCATAAAAAAGTGATCGATTCAATTGTATGTAAAAGATCAAATTAAGGTTTAGTTAAAATGACAAGGATGTTGATATAATGTTTTGAATTCAAATATCATTGAACAAATCTTTCTAGATTTCATATGATTGGAAATGAAAAAAGTATCCCAAAATAATATTTTTATTTGATAAAAATATTTTGATAATTGTTTAACAAGAATAATATCAACTCAAATAAGATATAGACTGAAACTTCAAATTTATTAAATATTAAAATTAAATCTAGATATCTCTAATTTATTTTTTGGTGAATTATAGGAGGAGGACAAAGCCTAATAACAACACGACTAGTGCGACTCGGACCAAAACCATATCTAGACCGATAAATATTTTGACTATCAGACCAACACACGAGATTCCTCAGTAACAATGATGGTTACAACGTAGATATTGACAGACTTCGATGGTGCTATGGTAAAGAAAGCAAATTAGTAGGAGTTACACATCAACAAGTAAAGTGGCCACAAACAAAACATGACATTTTTAGTGACGACAAAAAACAGTGACATCATTATGGCAAACAATATGAAAAACGCAAGAAAATGAAATGAGTTCATCACTGATTTTCCTTCACGACCATAATTATGCTGGCCCTTAATGGAACCGTTTTGTTTCTTAGCAGTAGCTGTTATAGCCTTTGGTTACTGCTGTTAAAAAATTATTACACAGGATAAGCTAAACTGGTGTTTTGTTGTTTTTTTTTTTTTTTGCGATGATTTTTTCTAAAAAATATAAATCTAATTAATTAATTAATTATGAAAATAATTGAAGGGTGATAGAGTTATCATAAAACCTGCTAATACCTACGGTTAGGCAGTTAATCAGGAGCTGTTAGTACAGCTAGCAAGTTGTTAATCCGTTGAAGGTTTGTTAAAGAGAGGTTAAGTAATAGACCTCTATAAATACAATGTGCAAACAAAATAGAAGCAATTTTGGTTCATCAATACAAAAAATATAGCTTAATTCATCTTCTCCTTATTACTGTTTGGATTACAAAATCTTCAAAGTTTTCGATTGTGCTTACTTTCTAACATGGTATCAGTCGCCGTGTGATCCTCGGACCTATGGCTGTCACGACTTCCCCTGATTACGGCTCCGTTAAAGGTGGTGGTGCTATGTTTACTGGTGAGAAAGTTGTCAACTCTTTTCCCCGACACGATGTCTTGAAACTTGATGAAGGAACGTTTCTTCAATGGCAACAACACGTGCAGTTAATCCTTGGCGGATACGATTTGCTCGGATTCTTGGATGGGACCATACCTCCACCGGCGAGGTTTGTACAGTCGACGGATGGTTCTCTTGTATCAAATCCATCTGCTCTTGTCTTTTCTCAGCAAGATCAACTCCTCACTTTGTGGTTACTCTCCACGATTCATACCTCGTTACTTTCGTCATTCACAGACGCTTGGACCGCATCAGATGTGTTGCTTACCGCTGCTAGTCTCTTTGCAACAGACACTGGTGCCAAGCAGTCTAAGCTTCGACATGAACTCCATTCCTTGAAAAAAGGTACACTTTCTATTAAAAGCTATGTTGAATGCATTAAACACTTGTGTTCTTTGTTAGCTACGTCCGATGCTCATGTTTCAGAGGCAGAAAAGACAGAGGTGATGCTTGCTGGACTTCCATCTAAATTTGATGCAGTTGTTTTGTCGGTGTCCATCTCGTCGAAATCGATACCGTTTAAACGGTTGGTTGACACCTTGATTGACTGTGAAAATCGACAACTGCGGGTAGTTCAAGAGGTGGCTATGCATGCCAACCTCATCGAAGGAGCGTCGTCACAAGCTCGTGATGGATCCATTGAGGTGGTCGACCTCCGTTCGGTGGCCGTGGAAGGGGATTTTGGCCTAGAACTCAGTTTCAAATTTGCAATCGGTTTGGGCATATTGCTCAAAAGTGCTTCTATCATTATAATCATGATGATGATGGGCCACGCTACGATTCCCCGTCTGCTATTGCCACTTACTAGTCGCCGGTATTGGGGTTTCTTCTTGGTCATGACCTTGTTGCGTCACAAGCAGATTTTGGTGAGTGGCCTTCTCGAAAAATAAAGATAAATCATCCAGGTATTCAAAATCGGGGTCATACTAGTCAAAATAATTTTTCTCAATGGCCTACAGCTGACTTCAATATTCGGCCAAATTTTGATAGGCTTGTCCAGGGCTATGGTCAACCGAATTTTAATGGACAAGGCTTTGGTCAGCCGAATGCTAATGGGCAATGTGTGGTGGTGGGCCACTTAGCCCACAATTTGATGCATATGGCCTTTATGCACCTAGGCCGAATTTGGTTAATAGACCAACATATGTTGGCAATTGTGGTGGGCCTTTTGGGCCCAGAAATTTTGTAAGTAATGGGCTAACTAATAATTGTGTTTAGTTTGGGCCTACATCTACTGCTCCTTGGTGAACTAAACCGCGAGCTCGTATCTACTCGGGCTCTGACCCGTGTATTGGTCTTCCTCAGGTGGGTGATTTGAATGCCTCCGATTATTCTGATTCGTCTGACTCGCATGTCAGCACCGTTCAGCCTGGTTCAAATGGCAGTGGCACGGATTCATATATACCCATGCCAGTTGGCATCGCATCGTGGTACCCCGATTCAGGCACAAGCAATCATGTCTGTCGTGATGCGTTGGCCCTACAAGATACCACTCCATATTTAGGTACATCTTCTCTCTTGATGGGTGACAAGACTCCCGCCCCGATCTCATCGATTGGTAATGGTGTTTTACCTACACAATCTAAATTGCTTAGGTTATCTGATGTGTTATGTGTGCCGTGAATTCAAAAAAATTTATTTTTGTCACAATTTTCTCACAATAATGATGTGTTCTTTGAGTTTCACCCAACGTATTGTGTTGTTAAGGACATCAAGACCCGAGAACCACTGCTGAGGGGCCACATTCGTGATGGACTGTACCAATTTTCTTTGCCAGTTCTGTCCACTCAGTCGGTAGAAGCTACATCTGCTACGTACACTACAAAATACATCTAATAGTTGTAACGTTTTCTCTTTGTGGCATAATCGTCTTAGCCACCCATCTACTACTATTGTCAAAAGTGTTTTAAATAAGTGTAAGTTTGATGTGGGTAATAATAGTTGTCTTGATAGCATATGTACTGCCTGTCAAAAAGGAAAGGCTCATAAATTATCGTTTCCTCTCTCCACTACTAAATATAGTAATCCGTTTGACTTGGTTGTTTCTGATCTCTAGGGTCTGACAAATGTTGTCTGTGGAAACAACTGGTATTGTATTTCATTTGTTGACACATGGGTTTATCTTCTTCGTCAGAAGTCTCAGGCTGTGCACTGCTTTGTTCACTTCCAGGGACTTGTTAAAACTCAGTTTGGAAAAAAATAAAATAGTTTCAGAGTAATTGGGGTGGAGAGTATCGAGCCTTTTCGTCTATCTTGGCTTTCCAAGGGATCATTCATCGTCTGACCTTTCCGTATACTTCTGAACAAAATGGAGTAGCAGAACGCAAATATCGTCACATTGTTGACGTGGGCATCACCCTTTTAGCTCAACCAGGCTTACCTATGGATTATTGGGGTTATGCGTTCTGCTGTGTCGTACATCTCATCAATCGGCTTCCTACTCCAGTCTTGCAAGGACAGACTCTGTTCAAGGCCCTCTATGGATGCAAACCTACTTACGATCATCTGTGGGTTTTCGGGTGTTGTTGCTATCCTTATTTACGCCCGTTTATGGCACATAAGTTGGAGTTTTGGTCTCAACTGTATACTTTCTTGGGGTATAGTGCTCAACACAAGGGTTATTTATGTTTACTACCATTTGGCAAAGTTTTTGTGTCACGACATGTGGTGTTTGATGAGACTAAGTTTCTGTTATCCGAGCCAATTTCGACCAGCTTGTTTGTACAAAGTCAGCATATCTCTACATTTGTTTCGATAGTACAAACTGATGTCTCTAGTTCTGTAGCGTCTTCTGTCCCTCATCCGTCTCCGTTGTGTTCACAATAAGATACTTGCTCTTTTCCGTCTCCTCCTGTCACTACTCAACCAGTGTAACAGTTCGATTTAGACCCTAGTCAGAACAGTGGTTTCAGGACCACAAATCTGAGTCAATAAAATATTTTAATATTATTTTCTGTGCCTTTGATATGTGATTAAGCATGTATGAAAACCTCGTATGAAAATTTGATCATTTGTGTGTGTTTAATTTGACAAAAGGATTACATCGCATAAAGTGTAAAAGTGGCCTTCTAATTGATTAAGTGCCTATTTGATGTGGCTTTTAAATGTGGAGGCCTTATGAGGAAATTATGCCAATATTTAGATAGTGGATAGTTGTTGGACTAATATAACCTTGATAAATATATGTATCAAATGTTATTTGATAAAGGGTAAATTAGTAAAATATGTGTTAATGTTATAATAATAAAATAACAAGATGAAAGTGATCATCTTTTATTCATTCTTCTAGCCAAAAATTAAAATAAAGAATTAAGGGTTTGATTTTTGCACATTCGACTACTTTAAGGCTTAAATTCAAGGTATGTTTTACTTCGGTTTTTGATAATTTTTACGTTTTTGCAATCGTTGCTTTGTATGCTATAAAACCCATATTGTAATTTGAAGAATTGATGATGTTTGTGAGATGTGCCATTGATGAAATGGTGAGCTTTGTGATGAGTATTGGTGTTAAATGAAAGATATGGGTTTAATGAACATGTTTTGTTCTTGAATTTTGGATGAATTTAGCTAATTAGGGCTAAATTGTGAAAATAATATTTTGGAGGACTAAATTATGAATTTGATGAGAAATATGGACTTGTATGGTCCCTAGGGAGCTTTGTCTATGCATGTGTGTAAATAAATTTTGTATATTTGATGTTTTGAGAAAAATGGACTAAATTGAAAAAATATGAAAATGTGAGGGCTAATTTGTAAATTACCCTAAATATGTGTATTTGGATTGAATTGAATGAGTTGTTGAATAAATGGATCAAATTTGAATATGTATAGATCAAGAACAGAAGAAAACGGACTTAGATCGCGGGAAATCGAAAGTAATCGAGTAGCCGTATCCGTTTTCATTAATCGAATCCGAGTTAAGTCGATATACAAATAAATGTATTTGTATTGAATTATATATGTTCATATGACTTTTGATAATGATGGATGTATATGAGATGATGTATAAATGAATTCCGAGATAGAATCGACATAGTGTCAATGTCCGATAAGTCCCGTTTGAACCTAGGGATAGATAGGATAGTATATGTCATGACATAGGTGTCTGTTAAGTGATATCATGTAAGACCACGTCTGAGACATTGGCATTGATATAAGTTTTACGTGTAAGACTAATGGGGTCTAAAATTAACTACGATCACAATAAAGGGAAGCGCACCTATCGTCCAATAGTATAGTTATGGTAAAACCGGTAATATCATATCCACAAGGACCAAAAGTACTAGTAATTACTATCTTTTTATTATCTAGCCTAAGAATTGAAATGATTTCTTTTGAACTAAAACTAATTAAACACGACAACGAAAGAATTAGGAAATACTTTTAGACAACTTATATGAGATAGGCAATACCTAAGGAAGAATCTAGCTAGACTTCACTTATTACTTTCGATTCATATGATTTATTCACTTGACTTAATCCATATAAATCCCTAATTTATGTTAATATATTTTCAAGACTAAAAACAACTAACTCTAGGTTGATTAATTGAAATTTCTTTCTAATTAAAACCCTATTGTTGCATTAACTTGATCTATGGATTCCCTTATTAGATTTGACTCTAATCCGGTAGATTTTCGTCGCCCTATTTCTAGGGTTGCAATCAACTCTACTTAATTGTGTTGATCTACTGATCGTCTAGAATTGTCGAGTTTTAAAATTTATAAAGAGAATGATCAAACCTAGAAACTAACTCTGACAAAGACTTAAGACAAGTGCACCTATCGAACAGGAGTATAGCTTAGGCAAGGCCCGATTGTCAAACCCGAAGGAACTAAAAGTACTAATACTTACTTTCTTTCTATTATTTAGCCTAAATATTGAATTATTTGGTTGATTAAGTCTAAATTAACTAATTAATTACTAAACGAAGACGCAAAGACAAAAAGAATAGATTTGGGGAAATAACTTTAGGAAAAACTCAGTTGATTAAGACGATACCCTTAGGAAGAATCCACCTAAACTTCACTTGTTATCTAACACTGAACCAGATGATTTATTCACTTAGCTTGATCCGTAAGACTGCCTAATTTATATTAAACCCTCTCTCGAGGCGAATAATGTCTAACCGTAGGTTGATTAACAAAAATCTCTTTCTCACTTAATAACCCCTAGAATAGTAGTAAATCAAACTATGGACTCCCATATTAGGTTTCACCCTAATCTGGCAAAATCTCGTCACCCTATCTCTAGGCGCGCACGATCAACTCCGCTTAATTATGCTAGATATACTCTTAAGTAGGGACTTTTGCTCCACCACCTAAGCACATTCGACTTGAATCAATATTCCAAAATATTAACACAAGAATTAAGCACACATAATTCTAAACAAACTAAGTATTTATCATATAGTTCAATAAATAATAATAAGATTCATCTAGGCTTCATCCCCTTCAAGTATCTGAAGGGTTTAGTTCATAATGATAAAATAAAACATCTCAAGAGAAAAGATAAAACAAAACATAAGAAATCCCTAAAACCCCTGAAGGAATTGAAGGAGAGATCAGCAATCTTGAGTAGAACTCCGACTTCTTGATATGGATCAACTGGATATCTCCGAATGATTCCCACAAATCTGGCCTTCTGGCTCGGCTTCTTGGCCTAGCTGACTGCCTAATTGACTGCCCTCTTTTAGGTTACACTTAGGGTCTTTATATAGGCTCTTGGAATGCATTTCTTTCTCTCTAAGTATCCTTTTCCGAGTGAAATTACTCTTTTCCATGACAAGGGCACGGCCATGGCATACACCCGTGTAAATCAAATTCAGGCCGTGTTTCAATTCTGTTGATTGAGGCACGGCCGTGTAAATCGTGGTCCAGGCCATGTGAAGTAAATTGACGAGGCACGGCCGTGTTGCTTGAAGTCCAGGCCGTGTCAATTTCCACTTTGGCCCAAATTGGCCGATTTTAAGCTCGTTTCTCGTTCTTTTCGTCCTCGGGTGCTTTCTTGAGTATAAAACATGAAAGGAAAGGATTAAGAGCATATTTTTACACAAATCAAGGGCTAAATCATCCAAAAGCATGCCAAATATGGGGTTAAAAGATGTTACTTTTACGGTTTATCAAATACCCCCACACTTATGCTTTTGCTTGTCCTCAAGCAAAATTCTCAACTTACAATTAAAATGAATTTTCCCTAATTCATAATTCCTATTGATAATGCCTAATCGTAATTCATAGATAATTCATATATGGATAATTTAACTTAAAGACTCCTAAAGATTCAAACAATTCTAAGTCACATATTTGTAGCATGAAAACATAAGTGTCTCCAATTATCTAAATAATTACCTTTGAATCAAAACCGACAAGGATTGACATCCTCACTAAAGATTCACTCAAATCACTCAAAAGTGTTTAAGGTTCAAGAAAAAGCACTCATAAGTCGAGCCTGAAAAGTTAATCCCATAGGCTTGCCTGAAAATCAAATCTCCACCACTGTAATATGAGATGATACACAAATCAAAAGGTCTTTAATAGGGTTGTAACGAGGCTTGGGTTAAAGGTGTGGATAAAGACTGAATTAGAAGGTTTAGAATCGAGATTGGATTGACAAGTTACCTAACTTTTGGAAAAATAATTGAACTAATAATCTGAATAATTACATCACATGAAAATACTAATAATATGAGCTTCTTCTTCAAGATATTGAATTTAAATGTACAAGCTCTTAGAACATAGAACTAATAATGAATATACTTTGTTTTTTTTATAATATTAATACTAAATATACTTCGATTGATTTGATTTTTTTAGAACAAATCAAATAAATACACAATATAAGAAAGAACTATATCAACTGAAATAAAGTAATTAGGCAACTGATCAAATCAATTCTTGATAGAAGGGTAGTCAAAGGAATGGTGATAACAAATACAAAGGGTTTTGGGTTAATATTAGTGGGTAAATCAACAAAAATGGTTGTTAGGATTAAAAAGGGTTCACTAGGGGTTAATTATGAAGGTAGGCTTTTTAGTAGAGCGAGTGGGTTAAAACCTAGGTGCCTTTATCATCTCAGTATATCAAATCAATAATGTGGTCTCGACATGTATAATTGAGGCAAGTTTTAGAATAACAATTCAATGTTGACACACTCATAATCAATAAAGTGAGCATGGAAAAGAATATATGCTCTGTAAGGCTCAAATCTCACAAAAATTATGGGTATTTTTAACATCAATCCCTGTAAATTTCAAACTTTAAGGTAATATTCAAATTTAGTTCAACAACCTAGAAAATTTTTTATTCTTAAAAAATAGACTTATTATGCTTGATTCTCTAGTATTCTTCAATTTTAATCATCAATGCAAAATTATCAATGACTTAATCCAAAACATATTAATAAAAATCATAAATCATCGAAATTTCACCTAATTAATAATATGAGAAAAATACTTAGGAACAAGACTAAATTCGTGGATTTGAGAATAATACAAAAGTTAGGTACTTTTACCCCCACTTAAGATGTACATTGCCCTCAATGTACAAATATAGATAAATAATCATGTAATAATAAAATCAAAAGAGAAGGGGAGAAGTAACACTTCCTGAATTTTTGGATGAATCTTTGTTCCCTTATCGAATTGGAGGTGGGGGCTTTTTCTATGGGCCTGGTGGGGTGGCTATTGACAAGCACTGTGCTGGATGAAAAAATTGGGTAGCCTGGAAAGATATAGCCAGGAAATCTAAAGAAACATTAAAAATATACTAATAATATAATTAAGGACAAGAAAAATAAAGAGAAGGAGACTAAAAAGAAAATTAAAATTAAAAGAGAAAACTAATGGACTGAAGAGTCCTTATTGATAGATGGTTCGGGAGGTAGGGGTGATTTCTAAGGCTGTGGTGTGTGATTCCCTTGTAGCCTTTAGAACCTAAAACCAAGAAACTAGAATAAAATAAACTAAATTAAGCATAAGATAGTCAAGGGAAGGAAAATAAAAGAGATGAGAAAAGAAAAATAAAATCGAAAAGGTTTTGAAGACCCTTGGCGTGTTGCATAGCTGAAGCTGCCAGCATGAACTCATGTGAATCGGTCTCCGTTGAGGAGATTGTGGTTGGCCTCTTATGCTTCTTTAACATGATGTAGCTAAAAGGTCTAAAGAATGTTAGAAGAAAAGGAGAGGGGAAATATGATAAGAAGAAGGAAGAAAGAAATGAGGAAGGAAGGTGAGGGAGAAGAGGGAGTGGGTTTAAATAGAATTTTGGCTTCTGACACTTTCCCACGCCCGTGTACTGTAGGTGTGTCACTTTACATGGCAGCATCGCACAGCCGTGTTTGGGGGCGTGTTGGGATCTACACGCCCGTGTTTTTATTGCCACGCCCTGGGTTGATAAGTCAGTATTTTCACATGGTCGCATCGCACGGCCATTTGTGTTCACCCACGCCTGTTTTCCAGACGCCACGCCCATTCCTAAAAAGGCAGTATTTTTCCACAGCCACTTTGCACGGTCATGGTGAAGTAGGTGAGCCCGTGACTTTGGTGAATTTATTCCGTCTGACTTGTATCTCTTGCCATGTCAGTACGGTAATTCTGAGTACCCACACGGCCACGCCACGGCTGTGTGCTAGGCCGTGTGGTCTGAGAATCTGCACTTTCAGTTTATTGAAATTCTAAAAGAGAAAATAAAAATAACAATAAAACTAAAATCACAAAATAGAAATTAATGTTAGTGCCCGGTTGCCTCCCGAGAAGCATTCGTTTAAAGTCTTAAGCTAGACTGTCCTTTTCACTTGTATGATTACGATGGTTTAAATGTTTGAATATCTTCCCTTATACTATCAGTTTTATAAAATTTAAGTTGAGAATCATTTACCTTATAAGTGCCGAATATGGGATTGCTTACCTCGACTGTTCCACATGGAAAGATATTGCGTACCTCAAAAGGAATGTCTGCGTTTGAATTTAGGTTTGGTGTTGTGATGTGAGGATCTGTTTTATCTAACCGTACCTGATATCCTATTTTGAAGTGATTTGATGTCCCTATGAGCTCTTCTAGATACTCCTTCGATTTTGCCTTGTGTGGTTCTGGCTTCTCTTTAAAATGTGTTTTCCACTCTTCTAGTTCGTTGTCCTTAAAGCTTTTCTCCTTACATAATTCTTCTTTATTGGTACAGGGTCCTTGCTTCTGTTCAGGTTTGTAGCTCTATGGTTGTTCCTGCAGTGGTATTTGAACAGATTGATTATCAATTGAATTTACTTTCTCACCTTCATTGATCGATGTCCTGGCTGAGTCAAGAGCTTGTAAACTGATTGATTCGTCACCTACACAAAGTATGAGTTCTCTTATGGCAACATCAATTTTAGTTCTGGCAGTTGCTAAAAAGGGTCTTCCTAGGATTAAAGGAAACGAGTTATCCTCATCCATGTCTAAGAAAACAAAATCTACTGGAAAAATGAATTTTACAATTTTTACAAGAACATCTTCGATAATACCCCTAGGAATTCTAACAGTTTTATCAGTTAATTGAATACTCATCCTAGTTTGTTTGGGTTTCCCTAGACCTAGCTGCTTAAACATTTTATAGGGCATGACATTTATACTTGCCCCTAAATCATCTAATGCATTATCAACAGTTAGTCTACCAATTAAACATGGGATTGTAAAACTCCCTGGATCTTTTAGCTTCCGTGGTAGTCTATTCTATAACATTACTGAGCATACTGCGTTTAATTCCACATGCGGTTCCTCATGTAGCTTACGTTTGTTCGTTAGAAGCTATTTTAAAAATTTCCTCGAATCTGGCATCTTCGAAAGAGCTTTAAGAAGCGTAAGTTAATATGTAATTCCTTTAAAAGTTTAAGAAACTTACCGAACTGTTCCTCTGAATCGTCTCTCTTTAACGCTTCGGGATAAGGTATGCGAGGCTGGTACTATTTGATTACCGATTTTGGCTTTTCTTGTGTTACCTCAATTTTATCTTCTTCCACTTCGTCTTCTTGTATTGAACTGGGTTCGTCTACCTTTATACTACTATGAGCTGTTATGGCTTGGATTTGCTCATTTGGGTTAATCTCAGTGTTGCTTGGTAGACGCCCTTGTGGTCGTTCAAATATCAGCTGTGCGAGTTGTCCAACCGTTTTAGTGATTTCCCCGACTCGATCCTTGATCTCTTTGATCGATATTTCTTGGTTATCAAGTGTTGTATCAGTTTTTTGGAGACGGGCATCTATGTCTGCCATGAACTTTTTCAGCATTTCTTCAAGACTCGGCTCCTTTTCCTATGGATAGGAATGATTTTGGAAATTTAGAAGAGGTTGTTGTTTTTGATTTCCTTGATTTCGTTGGCCTCCTTGACCTCCCCATGAAAAATTTGGGTGGTTCCTCCAACTTGGAATATAGGTGTTACTATAAGTATTATTATTAGATCTGAAATTATTACCTATATAATTCGTTTGTTCGTTTTCCATGCCCGGTTGGTAGGGTGGGTACTCAGGATTCGCCACGGTTCCACTTGTGTCGTACTGCATTACTGGATTTACCTGCAAAGAACACAAATTTGTCAATCTTTTTATTCATCATCTCTACCTCATTTGACAGCATGGTTACTGCGTCGATGTTGAAAATTCCAGTTGATTTTGTTGGCTTTGTCCTTGTAACTTGCCACTGATAGTTGTTCAGCGACATCTCTTTGATAAACTCGTAGGCTGCTTTAGGAGTTTTGTTGTTCAGGGTTTCATCAGCAGTTGAATCAATTTGTTTCCTCGTTGAGGGATTTACACCATTGTAAAAAGTTTGGAGTTAAAGCCATAAAGGTAATCCGTGGTGTGGACATCTCCACAAGAGATCCTTGTATCTCTCCCATGCATCGTATAATGTCTCTAAATCCATCTGCACAAAAGAAGAGATATCATTCTATAATTTGGCCGTTTTGGCCGTTTTGGCCGGTGGGAAATATTTTAATAAAAAATTTTCGATCATATGGTCCCATGTCGTAATTGACCCTCGCGGTAACGAGTTCAACCACTGTTTGGCTTTATTCCTTAATGAAAAGGGGAATAACCAAAAACGAATGGCATAATCAGAAACACCATTTATTTTGAAAGTATCACAGAACTCTAAAAAATTAGCTATATGAGTGTTCGGGTCTTCGTCCTGCAAACCATCAAATTGAACAAATTGTTGAATCATTTGTATAGTATTAGGCTTTAATTCAAAATTATTAGCAGCTATAACAGGCCTAACAATACTAGATTCCACTCCTGTTAAATGAGGTTTAGCATAATCATACATAATGCGCGGAGCATTGTTCTCTGCCACATCTCGTGGTGGATTATTTTCATCCATCCCTTCAGTAGGATTAGATTCGCCTTCTTGGTAATTTAAGGCTTGCCTTATTTCTCTGTGATTCCTACGAGCGGTAGCTTCGATATCACTATAGTATATTAGAGGTCCTGTCGGGTTCCTTCTAGTCACAAACTAGATGTACCTGCTAGGAAAAGAAAGAAAATTTAGCAAGACTAATAAAATAAAAGAAATTTCGAAAATAAAAATAATGGATAAAGTAATACAAATAGAGCTTTTTTTTTAATATTTTAGTTCCCCGGTACCGACGCCAAAAACTTGATCGTCTAGAATTGTCGAGTTTTAAATTTTATAAAGAGAATGATCGAACCTAAAACTAACTCTGAAAACGACTTAAGGCAAGTGCACCTATGGAACAGGAGTATAGCTTAGGCAAGACCGGATTGTCGAACCCAAAGGAACTAAAAGTACTAATACTCACTTTCTTTCTATTATTTAGCCTAAATATTGAATGATTTGGTTGATTAAGTCTAAATTAACTAATTAATTACTAAACTAAGACGCAAAGACAAAAAGAATGGATTTGGGGAAATAACTTTAGGAAAAACTCAATTGATTAAGACGATACACTTAGGAAGAATCCACCTAAACTTCACTTGTTATCTAACACTGAACCAAACTATTTATTCACTTAGCTTGATACGTAAGACTCCCTAATTTATATTAAACCCTCTCTCGAGGAGAATAACATCTAACCCTAGGTTGATTAACGGAAATCTCTTTCTCACTTAATAACCCCCTAGAATAGCAGTAAATTAAACAATGGACTCTCATATTAGGTTTCACCCTAATCTGGCAAAATCTCGTCACCCTATCTCTAGGCACGCGATCAACCCCGCTTAATTATGCTAGATCTACTCTTAAGTAGGGACTTTTGCTCCACCACCTAAGTACATTTGACTTGAATCAATATTCCAAAAATATTAACACAAGAATTAAGCACACATAATTAAGAACAAACTAAGTATTTATCATATAGTTCAATAAATAATAACAAGATTCATCTAGGCTTCATCCCCTTCAGGTATTTGAAGGGTTTAGTTCATAATGATAAAATAAAACATCTCAAGAGAAAAGATAAAACAAAACATAAGAAATCCCTAAAACCCCCTGAAGGAATTGAAGGAGAGATCCGCCATCTTGAGTAGAACTCCGACTTCTTGAGATGGATCAAATGGCTACCTCCGAGTGATTCCCACAAATCTGGCCTTTTGGCTCAGCTTCTTGGCCTAGATGACTGCCTAACTGACCGCCCTCTTTCAGGTTACACTTAGGGTCTTTATATAGGCTCTTGGAATGCGTTTCTTTCTCCCTAAGTATCCTTTTCTGAGTGAAATTCCTCTTTTTCGTGACAGGGGCACGGCCATGGCACACGCTCGTGTAAATCGACTTCAGGCCGTGTTTTGGTTCTGTTGATTGAGGGACGGTCGTGTAAATCATGGTCCAGGCTGTGTTTCGATTCTGTTAATTGAGGTACGGCCGTGTAAATCATGGTCCAGGCCGAGTAAATTGACGAGGCAAGGTCTTGTTGCTTGAAGTCCAGGCCGTGTCAATTTCCACTTTGGCCCAAATTGGCCCATTTTAAGCCAGTTTCTCATTCTTTTCATCCTCGGGTGCTTTCCTGAGTATAAAACATGAAAGGAAAGGATTAAGAGCACCTTTTTACATAAATCAAGGGCTAAATCATCCAAAAGCATGTTAAATATGGGGTTAAAATATGTTACTTTTGTAATTTATCATCTACTCTTAAACAGGGACTTTTGCTCCTCTGAATAAGCACATTCGACTTGAATCAATAACCTGAATTATCAAAGTTATTACCATAGGCTTTCATGAAAATCAAATCTCCACCACTATAAAATGAGATGATACACAAATCAAAAGGTCTTTTGAAAGGGTTGTAATGGGACTTGGGTTAAAGGTGTGGATAAAGGCTGAATTAAAGGGTTAAAATCGAGATTGAATTGTCAAATTACCTAACTAGAATAATAGACTAATACTGAATAATTACATCAATTGAAAACTTATCATAATAACACGAGCTTCTTCTAAATATGTGAATTTAACTGTTTTAAGCTCAAATAACATAGAACTAATAATGAATTTATTTCCAACTTTTTTTTAAGAACAAGTACATGATATAAGATGAATTTAACCTCTGAAATAAAGAAAATAGGTAGGCAACTGAAAAAATCAAATCTCAACAAAAAGGGAGTCAATAAAGTAGGGGAAGTAAAAATTTGGTTTTGGGTTAATGTTAATGGGTAAGTAAAAATTTGGTTTTGGGTTAATGTTAATGGGTGAGTCAAGAAATGGTTTATTAGGCTCAAAAAAGGTTTACTAGGGGTTAATTATAAAGGTGGGCTTTTCGGTGGAATAAGTGGGTTAAATCTTAGGTGCCTTTATCATCTCAATATATCACATCAAAAGTGTGGTCTCGACATGCATAATCGAAGCAAGTTTTAGAATAACAAATGTTGACACACTCATAATCAATAAAGTAAGCATGAAAAATGTATGCTCTAAAGGCTCAAAATCTCACAAAAATTATGGTTTTTGATGTCAATCTTGCAAATTTCAAACTTCAAAGTAATATTTAAATTTAGGGAAACAACCTAACCAAATTTTTAATTTTGAAAATAGACTTATCATGCTTGATTCTTTAATATCTTAAAGTTTAAACCATTAATGCACAACTACCTATGACTTACTTCAAAACATATCAACAAAAATCATAAATCAATAGAAATTTCATTCTAAAAGTAATATGAGAAAATTGCATAAGACAATATATAATTCAGGGATTTTCAAATATTACTATAGTTAACCTCCCCACACTTAAGATGTACATTGTCATCAATGTACAAAGATAGATAATATAGTAAGAAAATCATAAGAGGGGGAGAGGAGTGAAACTTCCTGAATCATGGACGAAATCCTTGAAAATGAAACTTGTAGAAATGGAACCAATGTAAATCATGATGAACTAGGAAGAGGTGAAGGTGGGTGAGAATATTCCAGTTCCTTAGTAGGACCTTGAACCTTTTGAACTGCAGAGTCATTAGTAAAGTTTTAGGGAGTTTTATTAAATGGATGTTGTTATGATTACTCGATAATAAACAGCCAAAAATAAAAAAAATCAACAGAATTAATATAATTTAAAGACAAGAAAATGAAATAGTTTAATAGTTTAAAACTTTAAATAAAATAAAGAAAATGAAAAGAAAAATGAAAAGAAATAGACTTAAAGGTCCTCATCCCCAGATGGATCGTGAGGTGGTGGTGGCGACGATATGTGGAAGTGCTGACAAATCTGTTGAAAAGTCGCCTCAATGCCATCGAATCGTCTAGCGTTATCGTTAAATTACTGTGTAAAATACTTCTCGAACCTAGTGAGGTGCTCAAAAATGTCAGTCAGTGAAGCTACCGCATGAGTTGGTCGGCATGGCGGTAGTGGTACAGACGGTGGCTCCTCGTGCTGTGGGGGGACATTATCAGGAATGTCCTTTGGGTTGTACTTCTCGATGGGTTACGAGAGCCGATACTGGGGAAGATCAAACCCGCGTCAGCATTTAATCATCCTTATGTGAAGTATCGTCTGGATGCCCTGCGGGGACATTTGCCCGATAAGAGTGAGCGAGGAGGACTGACTTGCGGTGTTGAGGAGCCTAAAATATCAAGCCAGGCACGTGATGTATGGGCCCATGGAGATAACTCCTCTCCTATGCTGCTCCGTCTGATGCTGAATGGTGCAGGCGATGAAGTAAGCTAAGTCAAAAACGTTTCCGTACGCCATGCACCATAGAAAGTAGGCGTCGTGAGTGTTGACAATGCCTGTGCTCTCTCGTCTACTCGTCAAAGTATGAGCTAGGATAGCATGTAAGTACCTCAATGATGAGGTGAGAGCTGGCGCCTTGGAGCGGCTGAGGTCATAGTTAGCCGAGACGGGGGCGAGTTCCCTCTAACAGGAAGAAAGAGAGTAGTGGATGTGGTGGGGGAGGTCCTCAAATTCGTCATCCTCTATAAACTTGTCGGTGTAAAGTCCTAAAGTGACCCCGAACTCTGGGACACTAAGCTCACGAACAAGACCTCCAAGATGGAATTGGATTGTACTGGGGTTATCAAAGTTCGTCATGACCGTCTGGAGGTGGAATGTGGAATAGAACTCCAAAGTGGGATCTAGGTATGTAGGCTCAACGATATCAAAAAAGTGCTCCCACGGGTCGGTGGATAATAGGGCTCAAATAGCGCCGGCTAGCTGGACCTACTCTAAAGCGGCCCACTCAATGCACCTCCCCACGCCGAGGGGTCGTGCGCGAAGTAACCGAAAGAGTTCCTCCTGGGGTTCCGAAGGAAACTGTAGGAATAAGTGGCGTACTTCGACGGAAGTGCTTGAGGAGGTCGCACCGGTACCTTTCCGCTTCTTTAAAGCGAGAACGGCGGTCTTTTTCCCTCGTGGTAGAGTCATTATGTACCTGAAAAAGCCAAATATTTTCCATGAATAAAGTATCATTGCCAAAAAGGTACTATCCTAGTATTCCTAAATAAACCTATAATAGTGAGATCAGATTATCAATTGGTTCTAACATTAGTACGAGTTAACAAGATTAACCGTTAGTATCAAACTAATATGTTCAAACTAACTAACTATCAAAAGAACTAAGGTAATAGCAAAACAAAATGAAGATAATAATATTAACAATAAATAATATCAAATAAATAATTAAAGATAAAAGAAATAAGTAACAATGGTGTAGAAAGGTGAATTGATGGAGGTGTTGAAGTTATGGCTCAGTCGTGGCGGTGGACACGGTGTGGTGGTTCATGCACGGGCGTGGTCTACGGGCTGGTGCATGGAGAAGAAAGGGGAAAGAGGAAAAGGGAAGGAAAAAATAAGAAAAAGGGAGAAAGGGAACAGAAAGTGGAGGGAAAGTTGACAGTGTGTGGCCAGAATGGGGAAAGTGAGTAGAGAGGGTAGAGAGTGGCTGGGGTTTTAAGAGGGGGATTTGGGGGGAAGATGAACAGTGGGTTGGTTTAAATAGAAATTGGGGCACATGGTCGAGGCCCATGGCCGTGTGCTTTTTATTAAACTCATGTTTTTCATAAATTTTGAATTAGGGCGCGTCTAATCCTTATTCCACGCCCGTGTCTCCTGGGCGTGTTGGGTCACACGGCCTCATCGTAGCTTATTCGTTTCTCCCACGCCCGTGTTTAGAGTCACACGCCCATGGTAATTAGTCAGTATCGACCACGACCTACAGGCACGGGCGTGCCCTACGCCCGTGTGATTCTTTCAGTTTCAACCACGACTTCTGAGCACGGGCATGTTGCACGCCCATGTCATTTACACAGTAACGACCACGGCTACATCGCACGATCGTGGCACTTTATCTCAGCCTGTGTTTTCGAGTTAGTTTTGACCATGGCCGCATCGCACGGCCGTGGTACTTTATCGTACCCCGTGTTGGGGAAAGTTTTTCCTCCTTGGCCTGCACGGACTCCGCCATGCCGATGTCTCTTCCCGTGGTGTCCACACGGCTATGGCCATGCCTGTGTGCTAGTCCGTGTGGGTAGAAAATCCTGTGCCTATTAAATTGGTTAGTTCTTAATTGGATGCTAAAAATAAAAAATATGGATGTTAGTGAGGTTAGTGCTTGGATTGCCTCTCGAAAAGCGCTCGTTTAAAGTCTTAAGCTAGACTTACCCTGTTTTCATCTCTATATGAAGGTTCGTGGAGCTGAAGCTCCTCTCTCATATCCCTAAAGTTGGATGAGTTACCTTGATTGTGCCATAGGGAAAATGGTTTTGATTACGAATGGACCTGACCATCTTGATTTCAGCTTTCCAGGAAACAATTTGAGCTTTGAGTTGTATAGTAGAACAAGATCTCCCACTTCGAATTGCTCTAGTTGCTTCAAACGCGCATCATGGTGTCGCTTTGTTGCCTCCTTATATAGACGTGAATTCTCATAGGCATTAGCTTGCCACTCATCTAGCTCGTTCAACTGCATCGTTCTTTTCTCACCTGCAAGTTTAAGATTGTAATTTAAGAATTTTGTAGCCCAAAATGATTTGTGCTCTAATTCAAATGGTAGATGACAACTCTTTCCGTAGACAAGTCTGTATGGGGATGTTCCTATGGGAGTTTTAAAAGTGGTTCTATAGGCCCATAAAGCATTGTTTACTTTTAATGCCCAATCTTTCCTGTTTGATTCTATTGTTTTCTCTAGAATACGCTTAAGCTCTCGATTTGCTACTTCAACTTGTCCACTGGTTTGAGGGTGATAAGAGGTAGCTGTTCTGTGGTGTACTCCATATTTCTTTAAGACTTTATCAATTGAGTATTACAAAAATAGTACCCCTATCACTAATAATTGCTCTGGGTGCTCCAAATCGAGAGAAGAGTTTCTTAAGAAATCTCACTACCACTCTAGCATCATTAGTAGGTAAAACTTGAGCTTCCACCCATTTTGACATATAATCAATTGCTACTAAGATGTATTTATTCCCAAATGAGCTAGGGAATGGATCCATGAAATCAATGCTCCATACATCAAATATTTCACATGATAACATATATGTTTGAGGCATTTCATCGCGTTTAGAGATATTACATATTCTCTAACATCTATCACCCGAAGTAACATACTTGTTAGCGTCCTTGAACAGAGTGGACCAATAAAAACCTGATTCGAGCATTTTATGTGTTGTCCTAGTCCCACTGTAATGTCCTCCTGTTGGTCCTAAATGGTAATGTTCTAGGATTTTGCTTGCTTCCGCCTTTGTAACACATCTTCGAATTACTTGATCTGCACATATACGAAAGAGAAAAGGGTCCTCCCAAAAATAGTTTTTCACATCAGCAAAGAATCGCTTCTTTTGATGATGTGTTAACCCTTTTGGTAGGATGTTAGTAGCTAAGTAATTCGCAATATTTGCAAACCAAAGTACCTCAAAGTTGGATATAGCAAAGAGTTGTTCTTCAGGAAACGAGTCATTTATCTCACTCTCGTCGAGTTCTTTGATATGTGGATTTTCAAGCCTAGAAAGATGGTCTGCAGCGAGATTTTTAGCTCCTTTCTTATCCTGAATTTCCAAATCAAATTTCTGCAAGAGCAAAATCCATCTTATGAGTCGAGGTTTTGCATCAGATTTAGTTAAAAGATAACGAAGAGCTGAATGGTCAGTGTAAATGACAACTTTAGATAATATAAAATACTGTCTAAATTTATCAAATGCAAAAACCACAAAAAGCAACTCTTTTTCTGTGGTGGTGTAATTTTCTTTTGCGACCGTTAATGTCTTGCTAGCGTAATAAACCGGCTGAAAGTGCTTGTCTCTTTGCTGTCCAAAAACTCCACCTACTGCAAAATCACTCGCATCACACATTAGTTCAAAGGGTAAATTCCAATCAGGTGCAATTATAATTGGAGCATTTATTAATTTATCTTTGAGGATATTGAATGCATCTATACATTCCTGATCAAAGTTGAAAGGTATATCTTTTTCTAGTAATTTTGTTAAAGGCTTAGCTATTTTAGAAAAATCCTTAATAAATCTTCTATAAAATCCAGCATGTCCTAAAAAGCTTCTAATAGCCTTAACTGAATTAGGAGGAGGTAATTTTTCTATGGTTTCAATTTTTGCTTTATCAACCTCAATCCCTTTACTAGAAATTTTGTGACCTAACACAATCCCTTCTTGAACCATAAAGTGACACTTTTCCCAATTAAGCACAAGGTTTGTTTCATCACATCACATTAGAACTCGTTTTCAATTTCTAAGACAAAGATGGAAAGAATTACCAAATACCAAAAAATTATCCATTAATACCTCCATAATATCTTCCATAAGTTCATCAAAGATGGCTAGCATGCAGCGCTGAAAAGTAGCAGGGGCATTACATAATCCAAAGGGCATTCTACGATAAGCAAATGTACCATATGGACATGTAAATGTAATCTTTTTTTGATCCTTAAGAGCTATTGGGATTTGGAAGTAGCCAGAGAGTCCGTCTAGGAAACAATGGTACATATGCCAGGATAATCTTTCTAACATCTGATCAATGAAGGGTAAAGGGAAGTGATCTTTTCTCATGGCACCGTTTAACTTTCTATAGTCAATTCAGACTCTCCAACCTGTGACTGTTCTTGTTGGAATTAATTCATTTTTTTCGTTAGCTACAACAGTCATGCCTCCCTTCTTTGGAACAACCTACACAGGACTTACCCAAGAACTGTCAGAAATAGGATAAATAACTCCAGCATCTACAAATTTTATTACCTCAGCTTTAACAACTTCCTTCATGTTGGGATTCAATCGTATTTGAGGTTGCACACATGGTTTATATTCATCTTCCATTAAAATTTTGTGGGTGCAAAATGATGGACTTATACCTTTAATGTCAGAAATTTTTCAAGCTATGGCTCTTTTATGCTTCTTTAATACCTATAGTAGCTCATCTTTCTCATTAGGTTCTAATTCAAAGAAATAATTACCGGTAGTGTAGAATTATCTCTTAGGAATGCATAATCTAAGTGGTTTGGTAATTGTTTTAATTCCAATTTGTGAGGTTCTTCAATAGAGGGTTTTTTTTAGTTCGTCGTTTGTTTCAATGCCCTCATACTTCTTTTGTCTTGAGGAAGAAGTATTAGAATTTAACTCACTTTTTATCTCCCCCATCTCATCGGTGTCATCGTATGCCCCCTCACCTTGGGTGAGACAGTTCCAACGTGTCTTCATGCATGATTTCCTGAAAAGAGTTTTGAATAAAATGATCAATAGCATCAATAAAATAATAGGAATCATCTTGCTCTCTAGAATATCACATAGCATCATAAATTTTAAAAATAATCTCCTCGTTAGCTACCCTTAGCACAAGTTTACCATTGCCTACATCAATAATAGCCCTAGCAGTAGCTAAAAAAGGGCGTCCTAAAATTAAAGGCACCTCAACGTCTTCATCCATGTCAAGCACAACAAAATCGACAGGGAATATAAATTTATCAACTTTTATCAAAATATCTTCAATAATTCCCCTAGGATATTTAATAGATCTATCAGCTAATTGAATACTCATCCTAGTGGGTTTTGGTTCCCCAAGACCAAGCTGCTTGAACATTTTATAATGCATTAAATTAATACTTGCATCTAAATCAGCTAGTGCTTTTTAAATATTTAAACTACCAATTAAACAGGGAATAGTGAAACTTCCTGGATCTTTCAATTTGGTTAGTAGCTTATTTTGGAGAATAGCTGAACATTCCTCATTAAGTTCTACGATCGATAGCTCTTCAAACTTCCTTTTATTTGTCAAAAGCTGTTTTGAGAATTTTGCGTATGTCGACAGTTGCGAAATAGCTTCAACAAAAGGTAACTCAATATGTAATTATTTAAAAAGTTCAAGAAATTTACCATATTGTGCATCTATGCGGTCTTTCTTCAACTTTGCCGGATATGGGATCGGTGGTTTATATTCTTTAAGTATCAGTGTTACATTCTCGTTTACTTCCTTACTTTTTTCCTTATCAGTTTCTTGTGGAATCTTCTTTTCAGCTTCAACCAATACCTTCCCACTCCTTAGTGTAACTGCCTTCACATTCTCTTTTGGATTGGGTTTGGTGTTACTAGGTAAATTACCTGATTGCCTTTCGAAAACTAACTTGGTCAACTGTCCAATTTGATTCTTAAGCCCTTGAATGAATGTTTGCTGATTTTTCAATGTTGTTTCGGTATTCTGAAAATGAGTTTCTAACACCGAAATAAACTTTGCTAGCATATCCTTAAGGTTCTGTTTTTTCTCTTGTAGGTAAGGTTGCTGTTGAAAACCTGGAGGGGGTTGTTGTCATTGATTTTCTTGGTCACCACATGAGTAGTTTGGATAGTTCCTCCAACCTGGATTGTAAGTGTTACTACGAAGGTAATTTTGAGGTCTAGAATTGTTACCCATATAGTTCATCTGTTCATTTTCTATGCCAGGGTTGTAGGGTGGGTATTCTGTATTGTTCTTCCCTCCTCTATTTGTACCGCACTGCATCACTGAATGTATCTATGAAGAACCACACAAACCATCAATCTTTTTATTTAATAGTTCTACCTGGTTTGATAGTATGGTCATTGTGTCGAGGTTGAAAACACTGGTGGTTTTTGTTGGCTTTGTCCTCATAACTTGCCACTGGTAGTTATTCAATGCCAACTCCTCCATAAACTCATAAGTAGCTTCAGGGGTCTTGTTATTTAGGGTTCCACCTGCTGCTGAATTAATCAATTGCCTAGTTGAGGGGTTCACATCATTGTAAAAGGTTTGAACCTGTAGCCACAAAGGTAACCCATGGTGAGGGCATCTTCTCAGTAGATCCTTGTATCTCTCCCATGCATCGTAAAGTGTTTCTAGATCCATCTGCACAAAAGAAGAGATATCATTCCTCAACTTAGCCATTTTGGCCGGCGAAAAATATTTAAGTGAAAATATTTAAGAGATCCCATGTAGTGATTGATCCTTGTGGTAACGAGTTCAATTACTATTTGGATTTATTCCTCAACGAGAAGGGAAACAACCAAAGGTGAATGGCATCGTCAGAAATGCCATTTATTTTGAAAGTGTCGCAAAATTCCAAAAAAAATTGCCAACTGATTGTTTGGATCCTCATCCTACAAACCATCAAACTGAACAAATTGTCAAGTCATCTAAATAGTGTTAGGTTTTAGTTCAAAATTATTTGCAGCAATAGCAGGTCTAACAATACTTGATTCAGTTCCTGTTAAATTAGGTTTAGCATAATCATACATAGTACGAGGATCAAGATTTTGATTCACCAGGTTTTCGGCAACCACATGAGGTAGCAGATTATTATCAGCTATCTCTTCGGTATTATTAGTATCGTCCTCTTGCTCTTCTTGTATGTATTGTAGGCTTCACCTTATTTCTCTTCGATTCTACGAGCAATACCTTCTATATCACTGTCAAAAAGTAATGGTCCTGACTGGTTCCTTCTAGTCATAAACTAGAGTTACCTGCCAGAAGCAAATAAAAGGAAAAAAAATTAGTAAAGAGAATAATAAAAAATAAATAAATTGCAAATAAGGTAAAAATGGCTAAAGTAATAAAAATTTAGTGTTCCTAATATCTTAGTCCCCGGGCAACAATGCCAAAAACTTGATGTGGTCTAAAACTAACTACGATCATAATAAAGGGAAGCGCACCTATCGTTCAATAGTATAGTTATAGTAAGACCGATAATATCGTATCCACAAGGACCAAGAGTACTAGTAATTACTATCTTTTTATTATCTAGCCTGAGAATTGAAGTGATTTCTTTTAAACTAAAACTAATTAAACACGACAACGAAAGAATTAAGAAAATACTTTTAGACAACTTATATGAGATAGGCAATACCTAAGGAAGAATCCACCTAGACTTCACTTATTACTTTTGATTCATATGATTTATTCACTTGACTTAATCTGTAGAAATCCCTGATTTATGTTAATATATTTTTCAAGACTAAAAACAACTAACTATAGGCTGATTAATTGAAATTTCTTTCTAATTAAAACCCCTATTGTCGCATTAACTTGATCTATAGATTCCCTTATTAGATTTGACTCTAATCCGGCAAATTTTCGTCGTCCTATTTCTAGGGCTACAATCAACTCTACTTAATTGTGTTGATTTACTCTTAAACAGGGACTTTTACTCCTCTGAATAAGAACATTCGACTTGAACAAATATCCTGAATTATCAAAACAAGAATAAGAACTCACAATTAAGAATAAGAACAAGTATAAATCTTATAAATCAAATAATAAGATCCGTCTCGGGTTTCATCCCCTTAAGTATCTAAGGGATTTAGTTCATACTAGTAGGGGGAAACATCTTAAAATTAGGAAAACAACAAAACATAAGAAAACCCAAAAACTTCCAAAGAACTTGATGGGAGATCTTCAGTCTTGATGGAGATCCTTCTCCTAAGCTACTTTCGACGGCTGTCTTCGAGTATTTTTTGCCTTTTTTTTTAGTGTCCTCTTTAAATTGCCCCCTAGGGTGTTTATATAGGCTTTAGAACACCTCTCTTGGCCCATAATTTGTCTATTTCGAATAGAATTAAACTTTGATACGACAGGGACATGCTCGTGTACACACCCGTGTGACACGCCCATGCTCGATTCCTTAGACCATGCTCAATACTGCTCACCACACACGATCATGTGGTCTGCCCAGGTACATTGATCCAGGCCGTGTTTGATCATGCTCGTAATACACGGCCGTGTTCATTGGTCCAGACCGTGTTGATTTCCTAGGTAGGCTCATTTCGTCCCGTTTTGGCTCATTTCTTTTTCTTTTCAACTCCCTAAGCTCTCCTAAGTGTAAAACATGAAATTAAGGGATTATAAGCATCAAATTCATAAAATCTAATGAAAATTCATCCAAAATAAGCCAAGCATAGGGTTAAAATTTGTATAAATTGAGGTTTATTAAAAACCATGTCTGGGACATTGTCATCGTATTTGATTCATGTAAGGCACTGTCTGGGACAGTGGCATCGATATCTGATTACATGTAAGACCATGTCTGGGACGTTGGCATTGTACGACTATTCTAAGCACTTTGAGTATCCTATTAGATTCCAAATGGTTCAACGGGCAAGTCTGAGTAACAAATGACTATGTGATTTGTATATCCGTTTCAGGTACGTTTGAAAAATACACTATGTGTGTATAAAAGGTAAGTATCTATATGAACTTACTAAGGTGAATATGTGTATTGAAATGATGAGACAATATGTGAATATATGCTTGTATGAGCTATAAGTATCTATCAATAGGGTAGCTATCATAGAAAAACCTTTCACAAATCGTCGATAGTAACCCGCAAGTCCCAGAAAGCTTCAGATTTCAGAAACATTCTTTGGTGGTTTCCAATCAATAATAGCCGATTTTTGCTCGGGTCAACACGAATATCCGATGCTGAAATAACATGACCCAAGAAACTGACTTCATTCATTCAGAACTTACACTTACTAAACTTTGCATACAATTGTTGATCTCGCAAAGTTTGTAACACTAATCTCAAATGCTCGGCATGCTCGGTTTCATCTTTAGAGTAGATTAATATATCATCAATAAACACTACTACAAACCGATCTAAAAATTGCCTGAAGACCCGATTCATTAGGTCCATAAAACAACAGTGCATTAGTGAGTCCAAAAGGCATAACCAAACTCAAAATGTCCATACCTCGTCCTAATGTAGTTTTGGCACATCCGCATCTCGACTCAGAATTGATAATAACCCGATCTCAAATCTATCTTCAAAATATCAAGCCCTTTCAACCGATCAAACAAATCATCAACTGAGGTAACGGTACTTATTCTTTATAGTTACCTTATTCAGCTTCGATAATCAATACACATTCGCATCGCTCCATCTTTCTTTTCACAAAAAAACTGGTGCACCCAAGGAGAGAAACTCGGTCGTGCAAAGCCCCTATCTGTTAATTCTGCAACTGTGCTTTCAACTCTTTTAACTCAAGAGGTGCCATCCGACACGGAGCCATCGAGATTGAGTCATTCCTGCTAATTCAATGTCAACTCAATCTCTCGATCGGTGGTAAACCCGGTAGTTCTTCAGAAACACATCCGGGTATTCACATACAACCAAGACAGATTCAATATGCTTTTCGACACTTTATTATCCAAAGACATAAGCCAAATAAGCTTTGCACCCTTTTCTCACATACTTTCCAAATAGTGTCGAGGATATTATTGTAGGAAACCCGCTTAAATCATCGGATTTAATTTCGATGATCTCGCCGCTCGACATCTCAAATCAATCAGCTTTCTTTTGCAATTCACCATCGCATCATGTGAAGTTAACCACCCATTCCCAAAATTATATCGAACTCATCAAGGGCAACAACATTAAATCGACCGGGAAACAATAATCCCGAATCATCAACGGCAACCTCTACACACTTTATTAACAAGTACACATCTACCCAAAGGGTTGGACACACGAATCACAAACTCAAGAGACTCAATCGCGTAGTCTTACCGAATACTAGAGTTTCACACACATATGAATGAGTCGAACCGTAATCAATCAATGCAATCACAGAATATCATAAAGGGTGAAAGTACCGAAATGACATCGGGAAGAAGCATCCTCTCGGCTCATGTAGCATAAGCTCGATAGGTGCTCAGCCTCGATCGAACTACGGTGTCCTTTATCCTCTCGACTACCACCTACTTTATCGAATGTTTGGGTGGTCGACCCGTGCTTTGGCGTGCTTTTGGTCTAGTGTTCGAATCGTATTCTGCTCGACTAACATCGGCACTCTAGAATAAAATGGTCCGACGATCCACATTTAAAGCAGGACCGATCATGAACCCTACAACTTCCAGAATGCCATTTCCCACAATGTTTACACTCGACTCGATCCTGTGAAATGTTACCAACACTAGCTATCGAAGTGGCTCGATAACTCCCCGGAGGTCGATCACGTCTAGATAAGTCTGAAGTAGCTTTATGTCGGTTGGAGTCATCTCTGAATTTCTTAGGCATTGAATGGTAAGTCTTACTCGTTGATCTCTTACGAGTATCTCTAGCTTCTATTTTGGCTTTTCTTTTCTCTTTTCCGAGCTCTTCAGCCTTACAAGCCCGCTCGACTAGTATCACAAACTCTTTGATTTCAAGAATGCCGACCAAAGAACTTTATATCTTCATTCGCACCGCCTTCAAATCTTTTGCACATAATGGCTTCAGAGAAACACACTCTCTAGCATATCTGCTAAGTCTGACAAATTTCCGTTCATATTCTGTCATAGTCATTCGTCCCTATTTTAGTTCAAGAAATTCTTTTCATTTTTTGATCGATGAATCTCTGACTGATATATTTCTTATGGAACTCAATTTGAAGAAGTCCAAGTTACTTTTTCTTTCGAACTACGGATACCAAGGTGTTCCACCAAAGATAAGCGATCCCCAAGTAGAGATATAGCACACTTTAGGCATTCATCCGAGTACAAGATAACTCATCGAGTACCGAATTATGTTATCAAGCCACATCTCACTTCGTTATGCATCATCATTATCATTGGCCTTGAATTCCTCGGCCCATATTTTCTCGATTTTATCAATGGGAGGTCTGCTAGATCTCATCGGATCTATCATCGAAGTATCAAGGTACCGAGTTGGATTATTTGGGGTGGAGGTTGTTGTACAATGGGATTAGTTCGAACAAACCGGGTAAACCATTCATTCATCATTTGGTAGAAGGCTTGTTTAGCCTTCCCTCGTATACCCGTAATTAGTTGAGAGTTCATCGGTGTCGATCCACGTGCGAGATCAAAGCAACACTCTCTACATCATCACCACTACTCTATCGGATCGAATCCATTTACTATATAAAATACAATTGAAATTGTCAAGTCACCACACTATCATATATACAATTCAAAGGCATGTATAGCTAGACTCTTACATACTACTAGTAGTCCTAGAATCGACTAAACCGTAGCTCGATACCAATAAAATGTAACACCCTTAACTCGTGTCCGCTTCGGATTAAAGTTCCAGGCATTACTATGCTTAACACAAATCATATCATTTATTTACATTCATTAAAAGCATGGAGAAATGCATTTCGAGTTTATACTACCATAGCAAACTTAAACATTAATAACTTATCATAATCCATTTAAGCCAATTTCAGATATTTGCATATATATATATATATTATATATTTCGCTCAAAATATATGAACTTAAACTAAATGTATATGCACATGTTCAAACCATATTCGAATATGTCAATTTAAAACATAGCATAAAACTTCCTATACAAACAGTTAATATAACTTATATAGATCATATGATCTTTGGCATGTTTTATCACTCCTACCGAATCACATTATCAAACCACCCAATTACCTATTCGATCTATACCTATTACTTTAAACTTATCAACATAATAACCTTAAGCCACATACACTACTTCATGCCATTACTTTTACATAGCCGAATGTATACATTATTACACATCTATTTACTCATTACTATTTCACCTCCGTTAACACATGCACAAGATACAATTTATATCATCTATACCTAGTCACATTGATACATTCAACTAAACATGCCAAACAAATCATCATCATTCCAACGTCACATAGATATTTGAACCATATTTAATCCATTACTAAAATCTCCAATAGTAAATCCATAATTTAACCAACGCAAACCAACTCAAATAAAGAAACATATACAATCAAGTTTAAACCATAAGAGACAAGCCATTTTCGCAAATCATCATGATCATTATCCTTTACTTTAAGGTAAGTAAAAGACCACTTAATCTAATACATTACTTACATATGCTTAAACCATAAAATAAACCTTTGAAGTTAACATAAAGCAAATCGATTATTCACATCACTAATACCATGACCCACATTACAAGTCACACATTCATAAAAGCATAGCCATTTTCGCATGGCATACATACATATACATATCATTCAACACAACATAAGAGATTTAGTCTATACATGCCTTTGACTCAAAAAGTATGCAAAACATATATATACCAAAGAGAGTGATAGTGTGGTTGACTTCACCAACGATCCTTCGAGCCTGTAGCTTGACCAAAATCTATAAAACGAACAGCTAAAACACACAAAGTAAGCTCACTGGCTTAGTAAGTCTTAAGCACATATAATTGTAATGAACATACATGTAAACATTTTAATCTTCAAGCTTATAACATTGTACATAAATATTTCTATATATATATAATACACTTAGCCGAATACTAGTGTCACATTTGTATTAATTATTATCACTATGTCATCATGAACATATACTTTATCAACTTCACATATAAGCAATGTACATACACATTAATGATAGGTTCAACATTATAAAATAAAGTACTTGTGGAATTTTCCATTTCAGCACATCGTATTTAATTAAAGCGATAAGAAATTTGCTCACTTCATTCATTACAAACATATTAGGCTAACTCTTACCCGAGCTTTTAACACAAAGCATTATATGTAACTTACCTTGTTTGATTCTCAAATTTTCCATTTATAGCAATTCACCCAAGATAAGCCCGCTAGGCATGAAGTCTTAATATGTCACCCAAGACTAAGCCCGCTAGGCACTAAGCTCGAATATGTCACCTAAGACTAAGCTTGCTAGGCACTAAGCTCTAATATGTCACCAAGACTAAGCTCGCTAGGCACGAAGCCCTAATATGTCACCTAGACTAAGCATGCTAGGCACTAAGCTCCTAATATGTCTCCGACACTAAGCTCGCTAGGCACTAAGCCCGAAATAATTCATAAACCAATCACATACTTCACATTTTTCCCAAATAATACATCAAAGATACATATTCATATAATATTGTCAACTTATGCATTCAAGCCAATTTAACCATATACATTCGGCTATCACAACAATTTACCTTCAAATTTATCGAACATTATCATTTAATAGATTCGTAAATAATACTTTAACACATTTTAGCTTAAGGACTTACTCTCATCGTCGATTTAACAACTTAAACCGCTTATTCGAGAACTTTCGTCTTTCCCCGATCCAATTCCGTTTTTCTTTGCTCTTGATCTAGAACACATTAAATTCAACTCATTCAAGTACATTTCAATTCAATTTAGTCCCAAAGCACATAAACATACAAATTACCATTTTGCCCCTAAGATTTCACATTTTTACTATTTAGTCCTAATTGTACAAAACACAAAATACACAAAATTTGCCAAGACTATACAAGGGCCGAATGTTCACAAGGGCATTATAAGTCCATTTCTTTCATTTATTTTGCAAATAAGCCCTCTAAAATTTACTTTTACAAATTAGCCCTAAATACTCAAATTCACCAAAATTTCCAATACCAAATATATTAATCTTAAACATATCTTTAATTTAAAACATCAAACATCAAAACCACAAGAACATGTCAATGGCTGAATATCACACATGCTTAGATTCAAAAATTTCAACATGGGTCACTAGTACTCTAAGCAACGATCTCGTAAACGTAAAATCAACAAAAATCGAGCTAAAATTTTACCTAATTGAACCAAATAGTTGCCGAAATTTCAAAGCTTCTTCAACCCCTTTTTCTTAGCTACATTTGGCCATGAACAAAGATGAATGAAAAAGGCCTTTTGTTTGTTTTACTTTAACATATATTAATTTATTATTAAATTACCTAACTAACCTTTATAATAAAATAACCAAATTTTATATCTTAAGGACAAACTTGTCCATGACCGCCACTAACTCATAAAATGGGTTATTTACCCTTTCAATACTTCATATTATAAAGCCATGCTCAAATTAGCACATTTCACTTTAGTATGCCACTTTTACCTTTTACGCGATTAAGTCCTTTTTCTAAATTAAACACACAAACGATAAAATTTTTCCACTAAACTTTCACACATATTAATTCACATATAATAAAAACAAAATATAAATTTAAAATAATTCTCGACTCAGATTCATGGTCCCAAAACCACCGTTCGATTAGGGTCAAATTCAATCATATAACTCTCCCAAGGATTTTCGTCCCTAAAATCTTACGCTTAAATAACGTCGGATATTGTTGCCTTATTGAGTCCTCGGGCTCCACGTAGCCTCTTCAACTCGCGTGCGATTCCATAGTACTTTAACTAAGGAAATCCTTTTGTTTCTCAACTCTTTCATTTCCCGAGCTAAGATATGGATCGGCTTTTCCTCATACGTCATATCAAAGTTGGATTTCAATCTCGATGGAGCAATCACATGTGACGGATCTGATCAGATCTACGAGCATAGATATGTGAAATACATTGTGTATCTTTTCTAATTCGAGGGTAGCTTCAACCTATAAGCAACAGCCCAACACGCTTTCAATGATTTCATACTATCCGATGAATCTCGGACTCAACTTGCCTTCCTACCAAAACGAGTACTTTCTTCCACGGAGAAAACTTTAAAAATACTCGATCTCGACCTAAAATTCAATGTCTTTACGCTTCAAATCAGATAGGACTTTTGGCTATCCGGCGACTTTCAAATTGTCTCTAATAATAGCTACTTTGCTCGCTTTCTTTAATCAAATCAACCCTGTATCTTATTCTCACGAGCTCATCTAGTATAATGGTGTTCGACACTTTCACCCATACAAGGCTTCATAGGCGCCATTTTGATACTAGATTGAAAACTGTTATTATAGGCAAATTCAATCAGAGGTAAGTATCTTTCCCACGCACCTTCAAACTCAAGAACGCAGCATCTCAACATGTCCTCAAGTATCTGAATAGTTCGTTCAGATTGACCGTCTGTCTGTGGATGAAAGGCTGTACTAAAGTAAAGTTTAGTACCTAAAGCATCTTCAACTTCTTCCAAAATCGTGATGTGAATCTCGGGTCTCTGTCTGAAATAATGGAACTCGGTACACCATGCAATCTCACAATCTGTGATACATACAATTCAGCTAGTTTATCGAGTGAATAGTTTGTACGAACTGGCACAAAGTGAGCTAATTTAGTCAGTCTATCAACTCTAACCCAGATAGCATCTTTCTTACTCGATGTCATAGGGAGACCGGATACAAAATCCATTGTAATTCTATCCCATTTCCATTCGTATCATGATTGGTCAAGCAACCTGTAAGGCACTTGATGCTCGGCTTTTACTTGCTGACAAATTAAGCACTTTGAAACAAATTCAGATATATCTCGTTTCATACTAGGCCACCAGTAGAACTGCTTCAAGTTATTATACATTTTCGTGCTACCCGGATGTATCGACATCTGACTATTATGAGCTTCTTTCAATAACATCTGAATCAAATCCATGTCCTCAAGACACATATTCGCCTTTGTATTTCAAGCGCCATTTTCATCAATTCAAAATTCGACTCGCATTATTTTCACACTAAACCCGCTTAATACCATATCTTTGTCGTTTTGTGCATCACAAATTTGCTGAATAAACATCGGTCTTGCTTTTAACTCGGCTATGATCAAACTATCACCTGACATAACCATCTGTGTGTTCAATGCACGAAGAGCAAACAATGATTTTCAACTTAATGCATCTGCAACAACGTTAGCTTTCCCCGGATGGTAGTCAATCACTAACTCATAGTCTTTCAACAGTTCTAACCATCTACGTTGTCTCAAGTTCAACTCTTTCTGAGTCATCAAATATTTAAGACTTTTGTGATCCGAGTAAACATGACATTTCTCACCGTATAAATAATGACGCCAAATTTTCAATGCGAACACATTAGCTGCAAGTTCTAAGTCATGCATCGGGTAATTTCTTTCATGCGGCTTCAATTGTCTTGAAGCGTAGGCTACAACTTTGCCTTCCTGCATCAAAACGCAGCCCAAACCATTCAAAGAAGCATCAGAATAAACAACAAATTCTTTACCCGATTCAGGCTGAACTAACACTGGAGCTTCGGTCAAAAGGGCTTTCAACTGATCAAAGCTTTTCTGACACTTTTCTGACCACTTGAACCTGACATCTTTTTGCAATAACTTTGTCAACGGGGTAGCTATCATAGAAAAACCTTTCACAAATCGTCGATAGTAACCCACAAGTCCCAGAAAGCTTCAGATTTCAGAAACATTCTTTGGTGGTTTCCAATCAATAATAGCCGATTTTTGCTCGGGTCAACACGAATACCCGATGCTGAAACAACATGACCCAAGAAATTGACTTCATTCATCCAGAACTCACACTTACTAAACTTTGCATACAACTGCTGATCTCGTAAATTTTGTAACACTAATCTCAAATGCTCGGCATGCTCGGTTTCATCTTTAGAGTAGATTAATATATCATCAATAAACACTACTACAAACCGATCTAAAATTGCTCAAGACCGATTCATTAGGTCCATAAAACAAGCAGTGCATTAGTGAGTCCAAAAGGCATAACCGAAACTCAAAATGTCCATACCTCGTCGGAATGTAGTTTTGGCACATCCGCATCTCGACTCACAAATCGATAATAACCCGATCTCAACTCTATTTTGAAAATATCAAGCCCTTTCAACCGATCAAACAAATCATCAACTGAGGTAACGGTACTTATTCTTTATAGTTACCTTATTCGATTGCCGATAATCAATACACATTCGCGCTCCATCTTTCTTTTCACAAAAAACTGGTGCACCCAGAAAGAGAAACTTCGGTCATGCAAAGCCCTATCTGTTAATTCTTGCAACTGTGCTTTCAACTCTTTAACTCAGAGGTGCCATCCGATACGGAGCCATCGAGATTGGAGTTATTCAATGTGAACTCAATCTCTCGATCGGTGGTAAACCCGTAGTTCTTCAGAAACACATCCGGGTATTCACATACAACCCAGACAGATTCAATATGCTTTTCGGACACTTATTATCCAAAGACATAAGCCAAATAAGCTTCGCACCCTTTTCTCACTTACTTTCCACCAAAGGTCAAGGATATTATTGTAGGAAACCCGCTTAAATCATCGGATTTAATTCGATGATCTCGCTGCTCGACATCTCAAATCAATCACCTTTCTTTTGCAATTCACCACCGCTTCATGTGAAGTTAACTAGTCCATTCCCAAAATTATATCGAACTCATCGAAGGGCAACAACATTAAATCGGCTGGGAAACAATAATCCCGAATCATCAACGGGCAACTTCTACACACTTTATTAACAAGTACACATCTACCCAAAGGGTTGGACACACGAATCACAAACTCAAGAGACTCAATCGCGAGTCTTACCGAATACTAGAGTTTCACACACATATGAATGAGTTGAACCAGATCAATCAATGCAATCACAAGAATATCATAAAGGGTGAAAGTACCAGAATGACATCGGGAAGAAGCATCCTCTCGCTCGTGTAGCATAAGCTCGATAGGTGCTCGCCTCCGATCGAACTACAAAGTTGTCCTTTGTCCTCTCGACAACAACCTACTTTATCGAATGTTTGGGTGGTCGACCCCGTGCTAGCGTGCTACTCGGTCTAGTGTTCTGAACCGTATTCTGTTCGGCTAACATCGGACACTCTCGAATAAAATGGTCCGACGATCCACATTTAAAGTAGGACCGATCACGAACCCTACAACTTTCAGAATGCCATTTCCCGCAATGTTTACACTCGACCCGGTCCTGTGGAATGTTACCAAAACTAGCTATCGAAGTGGCTCGATAACTCCCTGGAGGTCGATCACGTCTAGATAAGTCTGAAGTAGTTTTATGTCGGTTGGAGTCATCTCTGAATTTCTTAGGCACCGAATGGTAAGTCTTACTCGTTGATCTCTTACGAGTATCTCTAGCTTCTATTTCGATTTTTTTTCTCTTTTCTGAGCTCTTCAGCCTTACAAGCCCACTTGACTAGTATCACAAACTCTTTGATTTCAAGAATGCTGACCAAAGAACTTTATATCTTCATTCGCACCATCTTCAAATCTTTTGCACATAATGGCTTCAGAGAAACACACTCTCTAGCATATCCGCTAAGTCCGACAAATTTTCGCTCATATTCTATCACACCATTCGCCTGCTTTTAGTTCAAGAAATTTTTTTCGTTTTTTTGATCGATGAATCTCTGACTGATATATTTCTTATGGAACTCAATTTGGAAGAAGTCTCAAGTTACTTTTTCTTTCTTAACTACAGATACCAAGTGTTCCATCGGTGATAGGCGATCCCAAGTAGAGATATAGCACACTTTAGGCATTCATCTAGAGTACAAGATAACTCATCGAAAATTCGAATAGTGTTATCAAGCCACATCTCTACTGCTCGCATCATCATTATCATTGGCCTTGAATTCCTACCCATATTTCTGATTTTATCAATGGGAGGTCTCTAGATCTCATCGGATCTATCATCGGGGTCTTGAAGGTACCGGAGTTAGATTATTTGGGGTGGAGGTTGTTGTACAGCGGATTATTCTCGAACAAACCGGGTAAACCATTCATTCATCATTTGGTAGAAGGCTTGTTTAGCCTCCCCTCGTGGCTACCCATAATCGGTCGAGAGTTCATCAAGCCGATCCACGTGCGAGACCAAAGCAACACTCTCCACATCATCACCACGCTCTATCGGGATCTCAATCCATTTACTATATAAAATACAATTGAAATTGTCAAGTCACCACACTATCATATATACAATTCAAAGGCATGTATAGCTAGACTCTTACATACTACTTGTAGTCCTAGAATCGACTAAACCGTACTCGATACCAATAAATGTAACACCCTTAACCCGTGTCTTCTGGGATTAAAGTTCCGTGGCATTACTATGCTTAACACAAATCATATCATTTATTTACATTCATTAAAAGCATGGAGAAATGCATTTGAGTTTATACTACCATAGCAAACTTAAACATTAATAACTTATCATAATCCATTTAAGCCAATTTCAGATATTTGCATATATATATATATATATTTCCGCTCAAAATATATAAACTTAAACTAAATTTATATGCACATGTTCAAACCATATTTGAATATGTCAATTTAAAACATAGCATAAAACTTCCTATACAAACATTTAATATAACTTATATAGATCATATGATCTTTGGCATGTTTTATCACTCCTACCGAATCACATTATCAAACCACCCAATTACCTATTCGATCTATACCTATTATTTTAAACTTATCAACATAATAACCTTAAGCCACATACACTACTTCATGCCATTAGTTTTACATAGCCGAATGTATACATTATTACACATCTATTTACTCATTACTATTTCACCTCCGTTAACACATGCACAAGATACAATTTATATCATCTATACCTAGTCACATTGATACATTCAACTAAACATGCCGAAACAAATCATCATCATTCCAATGTCACATAGATATTTGAACCATATTTAATCCATTACTAAAATCTCCAATAGTAAATCCATAATTTAACCAACGCAAACCAACTCAAATAAAGAAACATATACAATCAAGTTTAAACCATAAGGGGCAAGCCATTTTCGCAAATCATCATGATCATTATCCTTTTACTTTAAGGTAAGTAAAAGACCACTTAATCTAATACATTACTTACATATGCTTAAACCATAAAATAAACCTTTGAAGTTAACATAAAGCAAATCCGATTATTCACATCACTAATACCATGACCCACATTACAAGTCACACATTCATAAAAGCATAGCCATTTTCGCATGGCATACATACATATACATATCATTCGAACACAACATAAGAGATTTAGTCTATACATGCCTTTGACTCAAAAAGTATGCAAAACATATATATACCAAAGAGAGTGATAGTGTGGTTGACTTCACCAACGATCCTTCGAGCCTGTAGCTTGACCAAAATCTATAAAATGAACAGCGAAAACACACAAAGTAAGCTCACTGGCTTAGTAAGTCTTAAGCACATATAATTGTAATGAACATACATGTAAACATTTTAATCTTCAAGCTTATAATATTGTACATAAATATTTCTATATATATATACTACTTAGTCAATACTAGTGTTACATTTGTATTAATTATTATCACTATGTCATCATGAACATATACTTTATCAACTTCACATATAAGCAATGTACATATACATTAATGATAGGTTCAACATTATAAAATAAAGTACTTGTGGAATTTCCCATTTCAAAGACATCGTATTTAATTAAACCGATAAGAAATTTGCTCACTTCATTCCTTACAAACATAGTAGGCTAACTCTTACCCGAGCTTTTAACACAAAGCATTATATGTAACTTACCTTGTTTGATTCTCAAATTTTCCATTTATAGCAATTCACCCAAGCATTAAGCCCGCTAGGCACGAAGTCTTAATATGTCACCCAAGACTAAGCCCGCTAGGCACTAAGCCCTAATATGTCACCCAAGACTAAGCTTGCTAGGCACTAAGCTCTAATATGTCACCAAGACTAAGTCCGCTAGGCACGAAGCTCTAATATGTCACCGACTAAGCCTCGCTAGGCACTAAGCCTAAATATGTCACCGAACTAAGCCTACTAGGCACTAAGCCCGAAATAATTCATAAACCAATCACATACTTCACATTTTTCCCAAATAATACATCAAAGATACATATTCATATAATATTGTCAACTTATGCATTCAAGCCAATTTAACCATATACATTCGCTATCACAACAATTTACCTTCAAATTTATCGAACATTATCATTTAATAGATTCATAAATAATACTTTAACACATTTCAAATTTAAGGACTTACCTCGACCGTCGATTTAACAACTTAAATCGACTATTCGAGAACTTTCGTCTTTCCCCGATCCAATTCCGTTTTTCTTTGCTCTTGATCTAGAACACATTAAATTCAGCTCATTCAAGTACATTTCAATTCAATTTAGTCCCAAAGCACATAAACATACAAATTACCATTTTGCCCCTAAGATTTCACATTTTACTATTTAGTCCTAATTGTACAAAACACAAAATACACAAAATTTGCCAAGACTATACAAGGGCGAATGTTCACAAGGGCATTATAAGTCCATTTCTTTCATTTATTTTGCAAATAAGCCCTCTAAAATTTACTTTTACAAATTAGCCCTAAATACTCAAATTCACCAAAATTTCCAATACCAAATATATTAATCTTAAACATATCTTTAATTTAAAAACATCAAACATCAAAACCACAAGAACTTGTCAATGGCCAAATATCACACATGCTTAGATTCAAAAATTTCAACATGGGTCATTAGTACTCTAAGCAACGATCTCGTAAACGTAAAATCAACAAAAATCGAGCTAAAATTCTTACCTAATTGAACCAAATAGTTGCCAAAATTTCAAAGCTTCTTCAACCCCTTTTTCTTAGCTACATTCGGCCATGAACAAAGATGAATGAAAAATGGCCTTTTGTTTGTTTTACTTTAACATATATTAATTTATTATTAAATTACCTAACTAACCTTTATAATAAAATAACCAAATATTATATCTTAAGGATAAACTTGTCCATGACCGGCCACTAACTCATAAAATGGGTTATTTACCCTTTCAATACTTCATATTATAAAGCCATGCTCAAATTAGCACATTTCACTTTAGTATGCCACTTTTACCTTTTACGCGATTAAGTCCTTTTTCTAAATTAAACACACAAACGATAAAATTTTTCCACTAAACTTTCACACATATTAATTCACATATAATAAACACAAAATATAAATTTAAAATATTTCTCGGACTCGGATTCGTGGTCCCAAAACCACCGTTCCGATTAGGGTCAAATTCGGTCTGTTACATGTGAATATAGTATATGATGTTGATTTTGGTATGATCTCATGACTATGAAATGGTCAAATTTCTGTTAAGCATATGAATGAAATTTGAGTATGTATATTTGATCAAAGAAATGGTTATATGAAATGTGAATGAAATATGCTTGGAATTACATGTGGATTAATTTTGCAAATTGCCATGTTGAGAAATGAGATTGAATGTGGA
This sequence comes from Gossypium rotundifolium, assembly GCA_025506655.1. NCBI lineage: Eukaryota > Viridiplantae > Streptophyta > Magnoliopsida > Malvales > Malvaceae > Gossypium > Gossypium rotundifolium. The sequence continues at coordinate 75,289,898 of CP106726.1, read as the reverse complement.
GATTTGTTGTTTATATGTAGGGGTGAGCGTTCGATCGAATCAAATCGAATGAAAAAATTTTGAGTTAATCGAGTTGACGAATCATATTTTATCATTCTAATTTGATTTGAAATTTTCTCGAATCGAGTCGAGTGAGATGGAATTCGAATCGAATCGAATCGAATCGAATATATTTGTTCGAGTTAAATTTTAAAAAATAATTTTGGGTCCTTGTATCCATTGTCACCCATCGTAATAAAATTTGTCCACCTTAATCAAAATTTTTATTAACTTTCATCACCTTATAATTTATTTATTAATCTTTAATCTACAGGTTAGCTTCTTTGGTTGCTTAGTTGTTTCAGTTATCTACAGAATCTTGTCACTATGTATTTTAGAATTAAAATATATATTAAATGTAAAATGTAATTTTTAATAAAATTTATTTTAATGATAAAATGTGAAATTGATAACAATATAAAATTTTAATACTTAATATTTTATGGCATAATTAATAATTCAATTTTAATATAAATATTCAATATGACTAAACAATTCAATAATATAAATAATATAAAATGTGAAATTTAATTTAATAATATAAATGGTAGATATAAATAAAATTATTACTATTTATGTTTAGTGATTTTTTTTTGATAATTTTGATTTTTATTTGAGAGTAAGGGTGAGAAGTAAAAGTTTAAGGGGAAAATAAAAAGTTTTGGGGAATAAAAGTTTGAGGGAAAGTAAATAGGGAGAGTAAAATTTTAGAGGGAAAATATAAAAAAAAATGGGAGGGGATGGGTTTGGGGTAGATGGGAGGTGGGATGGGAAGGGAGTAAAAGTTTTAGGGGAAAAGTGGGAGGAGTAAAAATTTGGGGGGAAAATAAAAAGTTTTGAGGGTTGTTGGGAGTAAAATTTTGAGAAAAAATAAATGAGAGAGTAAACTTTTGGTGGGAAATGGATTTTGGGTAAATTGGAGAGTTGGGATAGGAGGAGAATAAAAGTTTTGGGGGGAAAGTGAGAAGGAGTAAAAGTTTTGAAGGAAAAGTAAAAATGTTTGGGAGTTTGGGATAAAAATGTAAAATATTATATTTTGATATTCGAATTATTCAAGTTATTCGAATTCGAAAACTCAACTCGATTCGAACTTGAAATTCAAAAAAGAAATTCGAGTTGACTCGAATAACTCGATTAACTCGAATAATTCGATTCGTTTAACTCGAAATTCAAAATTTTTTTCAATTTTTTCGAGCCGAATCGAGTTTTTCTCACCCCTAATTATATGACATGTTTTTGTTGTCAAATGTTCATGAAATGAATTAGTAAGTTGCTTGTGGGTTGACCTAGTGTGGGTGGCATTTTGACCTTGCAAGAGTCTATTTTGCATACACAGCTATGGCACACGGGCGTGCCTTGTGACGTGTGAATATGTCAGTAGCTAGCTTAATGTTACACGGCCATGGCACACAGGCGTGTCTGGTGGCCATGTGAAAAAGTCAGTATACATGCTATGTTTTGGTACGGCCATGACACATGGGTGTGTCTAGTAGTCGTGGGAGGCACACGGCCTGCCCACACGGGCGTGTGACCTCTGTAACTTAGAAAAGTTTTTAAATTTTTGAAAATTTTAGTGTGTGATCGGTTTAGTCCCAATCCTATTCTAAAGCATGATTTAGGTCTCGTTGACATATAAAATGGACACTTTGATTGCAATTGATGAATTGTTTTATGAAATGTCTATAAAAGTCTTTGATATGTCCGGTAATGCCTTTAGCCCTATTTTGGTGACGGATACGGGTTAAGAGTGTTACATTTGGTTGGTATCAGAGCTATGGTTTAGCCAATTCTCAGACTAACGTAGCATTTGAGAGTCTAGCTATGCATGCCATATATCTGAACTGTGATAGTGTAATGAATCCTGACGTGAAAAATGTGATTTTTATATAGTAATGGATCCCGAAAGAGCCACAGCTGACAATGTAGAAAGCAATGCGCCTACTCCGCTCAAGGGACAACGCCATCTGATTCGAGACTGGCTACGAGTGGTCAAGAGGGAGAAGCTAAACCAACTTTCTTTCAAATGATGAATGAGTGGTTTACTTAGTTTGTGAGAAATAACCCGACTGTTTCACAACCTCTGCCCCCATCTAATCACCCTCAGACCACAGTTGTGCCTCCGATAATGGGTATAAATTTGTTGAATAAGCCTCCAATGGATAAAATTCATAAATATGGGGCTGAAAAGTTCAGGGCCACCAGTGATGACGATGCTGAAAAAGTTGAGTTTTGGGTAGAAAACACCATTCGAGTATTTGATGAGATGTCTTTGACTCGGAAGAAAGTATTAAATGTGTTGTTTCACTGCTATGAGACGTAGCTTATCAGTGGTGGAAAACTTTGATTTCCGTTGATCCGAAAGAGCGGGTCACATGGGATTTCTTTCAGATTAAATTTCGGAAGAAATATATCAGTCAGAGATTCATTGATCAGAAACGAAAAGAATTTCTAGAGTTGAAATAGGGTCGGATGACTGTGATTGAGTATGAACGAGAATTTGTGAGATTAAGTCAGTATGCTCGGGAATGTGTATCAACTAAAGAAATAATGTGCAAAATATTTGAAGATGGCCAAAATGAAGATATTCGTCTTCTAGTTGGTATTTTGGAGATAAAAGAGTTCGTTGTGTTTATAGATCGAGCGTGCAAAGCTGAGGCACTCGGGAAAGATAAAAGTAAAGTTGAGTTTGAAGCCAGAGATGTGAGAAAGAGATTTCTGAGCAAATCATTTCAGCTTGTTTTGAAGAAATTCAGAGATGAACAAAGTCGTTCAAGAGTTAATGTGGAACATTTTAGTAGAGATCGAGCTAGATCACAGTTGAGCTCCAAAGCTCCAACAACTTCAATAGCAAGTGTTGGAAACGTCTGATCCGAGCGACTTGAATGTAAACATTGTGGTAAAAGGCATCCGAAAAGTTGTAGATTAAATGATCGAGCTTGCTTCAGATGTGGATCATTAGATCATTTCATTCGTGATTGCCCAGAATCTGTTGAGCAAGAGACTGCCCAGAATCCGAGATTCGATAATGTTCTAGTGAGAGGTAGACCTTCCCCAAATGTAAGAAATGTCAATGGTAGTCAGAGAACTATGAGAGATACTGTTGCGAGATCTGAAGCTAGAGCATTTGCCAGAGCTTATGCTATCGGAGCTCGAGAGGAAGCTTCATCTCTAGATGTTATAATGGGTACATTTACTCTTTATGATACTTCTGTGATTGCATTATTAGACCCTAGTTCTACACATTCATATATATGCATGAACTTAGTATCCAATAAGACTTTGCCTGTAGAGTCTACTGAGTTTGTTATAAAAGTATCGCACCCCTTAGGTAAAAGTGTCCTAGTTGACAAAGTATGCAAGAACTGTCTGTTAATGTTTCGAGATATCTATTTTTCTGTTGATCTGATGCTATTACCATTTGATGAGTTTGATATCATTTTGGGTATGGACTGGTTGACATTGCATGATACTGTTGTAAACTGTGAAAGAAAGACTATTTATTTGAGATGTCAGAATGGTGAAATAATTCGTATTGAGTCTAATGATTTGGATGGATTACTTGCTGTTATATCTGTATTGAAAGCTCAAAGTTATGTGAAAAAGGGATATGAGGCATATTTTGCTTATGTGATTGATTCGAAAGTATCTAAAAAAAAAAGTTGAATCAGTGCTAGTTGTTTGTGAGTTTTCTGATGTATTTCTTGAAGAATTGCTGGGATTGCCTCCGATACGTGAAGTTAAATTTGGTATTGATCTATTGTTTGGTACGACACCTATTTTGATAGCTCCGTATAGAATAGCACCAACAGAGTTGAAAGAGTTAAAGTCACAGCTATAAGAGTTAACTGACAGAAGGCTTGCTAGACTGAGTTTCTCACCTTGGGGTGCTCCGGTTCTATTTATGAAAAAGAAAGATGTTACGATGAGAATGTGTATTGATTATCGTCAGTTGACCAAAGTGACTATTAAGAACAAATATCCGTTGCCCAGGATTGATGATTTGTTTGATCAGCTAAAAGGAGCCACTGTGTTTTCAAAGATAGATCTGAGATCGGGATACTATCAGTTGAGAGTGAAAGATTCAGACATTCCGAAAACCACTTTTAGAACAAGGTGCGGGCATTATGTGTTTTTAGTTATGCCTTTCAGATTAACGAATGCTCTTGCTGTCTTTATGGATCTGATGAAAAGAATTTTTAGACCATACCTAGATCGATTTGTTGTTGTATTCATTGAAGACATTTTGATTTATTCATGTGATGAAAATGAGCATGCTGAACATCTGAGGATCGTGTTACAAACTCTGTGAGAAAAATAATTGTATGCGAAATTCAACAAATGTGAATTCTGGTTACGTGAAGTCAGTTTTCTGGGACATATTGTATCGGCCTCTAGAATACCGAGTAAGATTTCTGCTATTCTGGATTAAAAGCATCCAAAGAATGTATCTGAAGTCCGCAGTTTTCTGGGACTTGTTGGTTATTATCGAAGATTTGTAAAAGGCTTCTCAATGATAGCTACTCCATTGACTAGATTGCTTCAGAAAGATGTGAGATATGAATGGTCCGATAAATGTCAGAAAAGATTTGATCAGTTGAAAACTTTGTTGAGTGAAGCTCCAGTCTTGACACAGCCAGAATCAGGTAAAGAGTTTGTAATTTACAGTGATGCTTCGTTGAATGATCTAGGATGCGTATTAATGAAAGAAGGCAAATTCATAGCTTATGCCTCGAGACAATTGGAACCGCATGAAAAGAACTATCCGGCACACGACCTTGAGCTAACTGCGATTGTGTTCGCATTGAAGATTTGACGACATTATCTGTTTGGTGAGAAATGTCATGTATTTTTAGATCATAAAAGTCTAAAATATCTAATGACTTAGAAAGATTTGAGTGTCAAAGAAGATGGTTAGAGCTATTGAAAGATTATGAAGTTGTAATTGATTATAATCTAGGTAAAGCAAATATCGGTGCTGATGCATTGAGTCAGAAGCTACTGTTTGCATTGCGTGCTTTGAATGCTCAATTAGATCTGTCTGATGATGGTTCAGTAATAGCTGAATTGAAAGCAAATCCATTATTTTTACACCAGATTTGTGATGCTCAGAAAGTTGATAATGAAATGTTAGCGGAACGAGCTTAGTGTGATTTGAACTCTGAATCTGAATTTCGAGTTGATGTTGATGATTGCTATAGATTTCGAGATCAATTATGTGTTCCGAGAAACCCGGAGTTGATACAGTTAATTTTGAATGAAGCACATAACAGTCAACTGTCTGTTCATCTTGGTAGTACGAAGATGTATCATGATCTAAAGCAACACTATTGGTGGACTGGTATGAAACGAGATATCTCTAACTTTGTGTCGAAATGTTTAATCTGTCAGCAAGTTAAAGCTGAACATCAGGTTCCGTCTGGGTCGCTACAACCAATTCTAATTCTCGAGTGGAAATGGAATAGAGTGACAATGGATTTTGTTTCGAGATTGCCTCTAACTCCGAGAAAGAAAAATGCGATTTCGGTAGTAGTTGATCGATTGACGAAATCTGCCCATTTTATTCCGATACGATCTGAATATTCACTTGATAGATTAGCTGAGCTTTATATTTCTGAGATTGTGAGATTACACGGGGTGCCAATATCCATTGTTTCAGATAGATATCCAAGGTTTACATAAAGATTCTGGAAGAAATTGTAAGAAGCTTTAGGCACGAAATTGTATTTCAGTACCGCTTTTCACCAGCAGACGGATGGTCAATCCGAGCGAATTATTCAGATTCTTGAGGACATGTTGAGATGATGTATCCTTGAGTTAAATGGTTCGTGGGAACAGTATTTACCACTGATTGAATTTGAATATAACAATAGTTTTCAGTCGAGCATTAAAATGGCACCTTATGAAGCTTTGTACGGACGTAAATGTCATACACCTCTGTATTGGACCGAGCTAGTGAAAACAAGCTACATGGGGTTGATTTGATAAAAGAAACTGAGAAAAAAGTGAAAGTAATCCGTGACAGTTTGAAAGCAGCGTCTAATCGTCAAAAGTCCTATGCAGATTTGAAACGTAAGGATATCGAATTTAAGATTGGTGACAAAGTGTTTCTCAAAGTGTCTCCATGGAAGAAAGTACTCAGATTTGGACGTAAAGGCAAATTAAGTCTGAGGTTCATTAGACCATATGAGATTATCGAACGTGTTGGACCAGTTACATATAAATTGTTATTGCCACCTGAACTAGAAAAGATTCACAATGTATTCCATGTTTCGATGCTCCGTAGATACCGATCTGATCCGTCACATATGATTACCCCGTCTGAGATTGAAATCTGATCTGATATGACATACGAGGAAGAACCGATTCGTATCCTGGCTCGTGGAGTGAAAGAGTTAAGAAATAAGAAAATTTCGTTAATTAAAGTATTGTGGCATCGACACGGAATGGAAGAGGCTACGTGGGAGCCTGAAGATTCTATAAGATAGAAGTATCCGAACCTATTTCACGGTAAGATTTTCGGGGAAGAAAATCTCTAAGGGAGAATTGTAACAGTCTGGTTTAGACCCTAGTCAGAACAGTGGTTTTGGGACCACAAATTCGAGTCCGTAAAATATTTTAATATTATTTTATGTGCCTTTGATATGTGACTAAGCATGTATGAAAGCCTCGTATGAAAATTTGATCATTTGTGTGTGTTTAATTTGACAAAAGGATTAAATCGCATAAAGTGTAAAAGTGGCCTTCTAATTGTTTGATGTGGCTTTTAAATGTGGAGGCCTTATGAGGCAATTATGCCAATATTTAGATAGTGGATAGTTGTTGGACTAATATAACCTTGATAAATATATGTATCAAATGTTATTTGATAAAGGGTAAATTAGTAAAATATGTGTTAATGTTATAATAATAAAACAAAAAGATGAAAGTGATCATGTTTTATTCATTCATCTAGCCGAAAATTAAAAGAAAGAAGTAAGGGTTTGAGTTTTGCACATTCGGCTACTTTAAGGCTTAAATTCAAGGTATGTTTTACTTCAGTTTTTGATAATTTTTACGTTTTTACAATCGTTGCTTCATATGCTATAAAACCCATGTTGTAATTTGAAGAATTGGTGATGTTTGTGAGATGTACCATTGATAAAATGGTGAGCTTTGTGATGAGTATTGGTGTTAAATGAAAGATATGTGTTTAATGAACATGTTTTGTTCTTGAATTTTGAATGAATTTAGCTAATTAGGGCTAAATTGTGAAAATAATATTTTAGAGGACTAAATTGTAAATTTGATGAGAAATATGGACTTGTATGGTCCCTATGGAATTCCGGCTATGCATGTGTGTAAATAAATTTTGTATATTTGATGTATTGAGAAAAATGGACTAAATTTAGAAAATGTGAAAATGTAGGGCTAATTTGCAAATTGCCCTAAATATGTGTATTTGGATTGAATTGAATGAGTTGTTGAATAAATGGATCAAATTTAAATATGTATAGATCAAGAACCGAAGAAAAAAGACTTAGATAGTGGGAAATCGAAAGTAATCGAGTAGCCGTATCCGTTTCTGTTAATCGAATCCGAGATAAGTCGATATACAAATAAATGTATTTGTATTAAATTATATATGTTCATATGACTTTTGATAATGATGAATGTATATGAGATGATGTATACATGAATTCCGAGATAGAATCGACATAGTGTTAATGTCCGAAAAGTCCCATTTGAACCTAGGGATAGATAGGATAGTATATGTCATGACATAGGTGTCTGTTAAGTGATATCATGTAAGACCACGTCTGGGACATTGGCATGGATATAAGTTTTACGTGTAAGACCATGTCTAGGACAGTGGCATTGATATCTAATTACATGTAAGACCACGTCTGGGACGTTGACATTATATGACTATTCTGAGCACTCTGAGTATCCTATTAGATTCTAAATGGTTCAAAGGGTAAGTCTGAGTAACAAATGACTATGTGATTTGTATATACGTTTTAGGTACGTTTGAAAAATACACTATGTGTGTATGAAATGTAAGTATCTATATGAACTTACTAAGGTGAATATGTGTATTGAAATGATGAGACAATATGTGAATATATGGTTGAATGAGCTATAAGTATATGTGATATTTGAGTTGAAGAATGTGGCAAGATATGGCTAAGTAAATGAGCCAAAGAATATGTGATGAATTTGCAATGAGAACTATTAATGTCATTGTATCAATATGATAATTAGCATGCTATGATAAGTTTATTTGTATATGGCTTACTAAGCTTTTGGAAAGCTTACTTTGTGTGTGTTTATTCTGTTTTACAGATCGTCAAAGCTACTAAAGGCTCGGGACCGTCGAGGATCGTCATCACACTACCTAAGCTCACTTTGGACCTTTTGGAAATGTATATATTAATATGGCATGTATAGACTAGTCATTTGGTATATGTTTGAGATGTAAATAGCCATGTGATTTGGCTAGATAAATGTTGGTTTTATGCATTTGTGAATATAATATATGATGTTGATTTTGGTATGATCTCATGACTATGAAATGGTCAAATTTGTGTTAAGCATATGAATGAAATTTGAGTATGTATATTTGATCAAAGAAATGGTTATATGAAAGGTAAATGTGAATGAAATATGCTTGGAATTACATGTGGATTAATTTTGCAAATTGCCATGTTGAGAAATGAGATTGAATGTGGAGATTTGTTGTTTATATGACATGTTTTTGGTTGTCAAATGTTCATGAAATGAATTGGTAAGTTGCTTGTGGGTTGACCCTAGTGTGGGTGGCATTTTGACCTTGCAAGTTATCTGTTTTGCATACATAGCTATGGCACACGGGCTTGCCTTGTGACCATGTGAATAAGTCAGTAGCTAGCTTAATGTTACACGGGCGTGTCTGGTGGCCGTGTGGAAAAGTCAATATACATGCTCTGTTTTGGCATAGCCATAACACATGGGTATGTTTAGTAGTCGTAGGAGGCATACGGCTTGCCCATACGGGCGTATGACCTCTGTAACTTAGAAAAGTTTTTAAATTTTTGAGAATTTTAGTATGTGTTCTGTTTAGTCCCGATCTTATTCTAAAGCATGATTTAGGTCTCGTTAACCTATAAAAGGGACACTTTGATTGCAATTGATGAATTGTTTTATGAAATGTCTATAAAAGTCTCCGATATGTCTGGTAACGCCTTTAGTCCTATTCTGATGACGGATACGGGTTAGGATTGTTACAACCAGAGGTTGGATCTGAACGCGAGGCTCTTAGTTCTTCCCTGTCTGATCCTGGTACTGATCTTCGATGTGAGGATAGTGTTGCCTCTTCTTTTGATAATCAGTCGTCGGTTCTACCTATGATTAATAAGCACCCGATGGTGACTAAGGCGAAAGATGGTATTTTCAAACCCAAAGCTATGTCAGTTGAAATTGTTCAACCCTCTACAATTGAGGAAGCCTTGTCATCTCCTGAGTGGCATGCTGGAACTCAAGCAGAATATGATGCTCTTATCCGAATTCTACCTGGGAGCTTGTTCCAACCACCAGATTGCAAGAGTATTGGGTTCAAGTGGCTTTTCAAGATTAAGTGGAATCCGGATGGTACTGTTGCTCGTCGAAAGGCTCGACTTGTTGTGAAAAGTTATTCTCAAGTTCCTGGGTGTGATTTCAAAGAAACATTTAGTCCCGTTGTGAAACCTGCTACTATTGGGGTTATTTTGTCCATTGTTATCTCCAAAAGGTGGCAGTTGAGGCAAGTAGATGTCAATAATGCCTTTTTAAATGGTGATCTTAATATTGAGGTCTTCATGCACCAGCCTCCAGGGTATGAACAGTATGGTTCCAATGGACAACCTCTTGTGTGTCATTTGAAGAAAGCTCTGTATGGTCTCCGACAGGCGCCCCTTGCCTGGTTTGACAAATTGAAATAGTTTCTTATCTCAAGTGGGATTTGTTATTTCCAAGTCTGATTCGTCTTTATTTGTGTGGATGGTGGCTGGGTCTACTCTATATGTCCTTGTGTATGTTAATGATATTGTAATCACTGGCAATGCGTCTACCACTATAAAGTGGTTTGTTCAATTGTTGAAATGTGAGTTCTCGCTGAAAGATTTGGGTAATCTGCATTACTTTCTTGGGATTGAGGTCACTCGCTTATCTGACTGCCTCCATCTCTGTTAGCGAAAGTATATCCAAGACATTCTTGACAATGGTCCATGGCTTCAGCAAAAAGTGTGCATACCCTGATGGTCAGCTCGTCTACAATATCCAAAATTGATGGTGATCCCTTGGCTGACCTAACTGAGTACAGAAGTCTTGCTGGTGCTCTTCAGTATGTTGTTCTGACTAGACCTGACATTGCTTATGCCGTAAATAGAATTTGTCAGTTCATGCATAGTCCTACAACCACTCATATGACATCACTTAAGCGCATATTACGGTATCTGTATGGCACCCTTGACTTGGGGATAGTTTTTCATCTATCTGCCCTTTTGTGCTTGGTTGGGTATGCTGACGCCAACTGGGGGCTCGATTTTGACGATTGGCGATCAACCTCAGGCTACTATGTTTACTTTGGGCAAACTCCTGTTTCATGGGGTTCTAAAAAGCAACAAGTAGTTTCACGATCTATGACAGAAGCAAAATATAGAAGTCTGGCTGCCTATGGTGAGATGACTTGGTTGATTTTGTTACTTCATGAGTTGTGGATTACATTTGCTGATACTCCAACCATCTGGTGCGATAGCTCCAGTGCTGTTGCGGTTGCGGCCAATCCTATTTTACACTCAAAGTTAAAGCATGTAGAACTAGATTTGTTTTTTGTTCGTGAAAAAGTTACGGATGGGTCTACTCTGGTTGGTGAGGTTCCTGCTAGTGATCAAGTGGAAGATATACTTACCAAACCTTTGTCCGTAACATATTTTACGAGGCTTTGAAATCTTCTTCGCGTCTTGCCGGTCGAGAAGATGGGTGCATGATAGAGTTATCATAAAACCTGCCAATACCTACGGTTAGGCAGTTAATCAGGAGCTGTTAGTTCAGCTAGCAAGTTGTTAGTTTGTTGAAGGTTCGTTAAAGAGAGGTTAAGTAATAGGCCTCTATAAATATAATGTGCAAACAAAATAGAAGCAGTTTTAGTTCATCAATACAGAAAATATAGCTTAATTCATCTTCTCCTTGTTACTGTTAGGATTACAAAATCTTCAAACTTTTCGATTGTGCTTACTTTCTAGCAAAAAATTAAACACAAAAATAGCTTGGAATCTACCGTATTGGTCAGTGTTGCCTGACACACCAACGACACCTCTATGATAACCCAATGTTGTTTTTTTTAAATGAATTTTTTTATGTTGTTACTATGTTAGAAGTAGACCTGTCCATAGGCTGGCTCACTCGAAAAGTAAAAAGTTTTAAGTAAAAATATAAGTCCGAAAAATGAATTTGGACAAAAAATTAATATTTGGCCCGTTAAAACAGGTCAAGCCTCGAGTAAGGGGACTCGAATTTTATTTGGCCCGTTTAGATGAATGTAATTTTCATCCAAACATGATGAATAGTGAAACCTCCTTTCCCTTTTAACACGAATAAGATATTTATCATTCAATAAAAAATAAATCACCATTTGGGTTTGTTGATTAAACAAGGGTAGATGAATGTCTATATATTGTTATTCCTCATACCTTCTTTGTTGTGAAAACATCTGTTTCTCCATGGCTTTCATCTTTTCATGCATGTCTATATACTGTTGATTTCCTAATTGGTGGAGGTGGAATCCTCGATTGATAGTCTATCATGATGCTGAGCGATGGATTTTAATACCATGGAGATATTGATAAAACTGTTGATATGAGTTATACTGATAGGATTTTGCCAGTTTTTGGGTTAGGATTAGTCTAGTTTTATTGATTGAGGTTTTGGTTGACATGCATGAGCTCTTACATTTGGGTTGTTTGGGTTTAGGTTGCGCTTGCTCGGATATCTTGAATTGTAAGATTGATAATTAAATCATTGATGGATCAAACTCAGTATTGAAAGGATCATTTCTACTCGGATTGGCTATGGTACTTCACGTTCATCGCATCACTTGTTAACTTTTAGAGTTCATCGCACCAATTGTTAACCTTAGAAAGAGGAAGAAGAGGATGAGAGACTTTTTATGAGCTATTGCATGGGCTCTTTTATATCGTGGGACATGCATGTTTACGTGTTCAAGGAATATTGACATGGGGACTTGATTTGATCCTCTTAAAATGACAGTATTGTTACGTCCTAAGATAGGACACTTTAGGACAATTGGTAATCAATAACTCTGACTCCCATGTGGTGTATATTTAGTGGAGATGTATAGCAATTCGTCAGGTCAAGGTTCACAAGGTAACAGGTTGGACATACATAATTCCTTGGGATGTCAAATTTACTAAAAGACACGCGTTGAATCTTTTGTGGGCATAACATAAGATTCGTAATGTGGATAAAACAAAATTTATAATACTTTCAATATAGTAATATAATCACGATAAGAAAATATATATATAGTTTCCTCTTAGATGAATTGCGACAAAATACCAACATAATATGAAGATATAAATTATTTTTAAATTGATTTTTGTTTGAATCCATTAATATTTATTAAAATAACATAACCAATTTTTTTATTATAATTATCAAAATATCAAATTGAGGTAAAAGTTACAACTTTATCACTCTTAAAATTGAGTTGATATACCAGATAAAACTAAATAGACACCTACATTTTAATTTTTTCTGAAACGACGGTGATGACCTGACCAAATGAAGCAAAGTGAGTAATAAATGATGATTGAGGTACAAAGGACGACCAAACCGAGAGTAGTTGAAGGTGCTATAATTGACAAAGCAACCCAGTAGAAGAAACACACCATAAAGTAGATTGGTGACAAAAAATACAATATACTTTCAGCTACGACTTCCAACAGTAATAGTGTCATGACCCAAGATATTAAAAAAGCCGCCCCATTTGGAATATAGAAAAGAAGAAAACTAGACGCCTCCATCACTGATTTCCCAGCACGATGATTTGAACTAGTTGGTGCAGCTGCATCGCCCTGGAAAATGCTGCCAGGGGGGCTGAGAATTCCTTGGTATGTCATTGTTAGAACCAGTGTGAATAAGATGAGTAATACACCCACTGCTTCGTCTCTCATCTCTTTTATCTCATCTCTCAGTAATTTGAACTTTGACAACTTTTGAAACGTGAGGGGATTACTGTTTAGGTGTTCACACTCTCCGTGTTGTCTGCTACAGTTTGTCTTTGTAACACATCCATTGCTGTAAAACCACGGTCATTGATCTTGTTCTTATCCACTTCCTCACATTCTATCAACAGTTTGATCATCTGCTTCATTTAAAATTCCACAAGTAATTCACAAAAATACATTGCGTTTTAAACAATCACCTACATTCGAGCATTACCCTACATACTGTTTACATTCAACACAAACCTTAGTGTGGTCCAAGATGTGAAAAGAAAATAAATAGAATAGAGAAGAAAGGGAATCAGAAAAAAAAGGAAAGCGGGTGGACTCTTTAATCAACAGTAGAATAGTCAACGGGTCTTTGACTGACTCAGATATGAGGAATAGGAGAAAAATTTTGTTGAAGGAGGCTATTGATACATTGAATTTGGGCGAAATGCTTGGTGTAAAAGTTGTTTGCAATGAAGAAGATTCATTGAAGAGATGATATAAATTGAAGAAAGAAATTTAAAAGATAGGGATGCTTTGTAAGTTTGTTTCTTTTTTAGTATAAATAGTCCATGCTGTTGGCTGCTGGTAATGGTTTTTAGTCTTATTCCTTCTGTTGATATCTGGTGAGGGTTTCTGAGTTTGGTGTCAATAACAGTGGGGTTTGGATGGGTGAGGATTTTGAGTTCACATGTTTAAGGATTTCTTTTTGGATGTGGGTTCTTTGAATTGGCTTGTGTATAGGTTGGTACAGTTTTGATATGATATGATTTGAGGTGGGAGGTGGAGGAGGCTTTTATGGCTTGGTGGTAGGTGATTTTGGTGTCCAGGGGGTTTGAAAGGGTTTCGACCAAAAGGGTTTCTTAATGAGGTTTGGGGTACGAGGGCTTCTTTCTGTTCGATTTTTTGGTACCCTTCTTTTGGGTCCTGCACCTCTTATTTTCTTCTTTTGTTGTGACTTTCATGGTGGCTTAAACTCTTTATAACATGTTGTTATAAAGTTCTAAACCTATTATAAAATTTATACAGTGATTTTTTATTAAAAAAAAAGTGAGAATTAAATCAATATATTAAAAGACATATAACAAATGTATGTATTATTGATTTTATGTATATTTTATTTTATATTTTTTTCACATGATAAATTATTAGATTCATAAATCTAATAAGTTCTATTAATTAGTATGAACTAATTAATTTATCTTTAGTTTTAAAAATTAAATAATCAATTATGATGTATGTCGAAACTATTTTTTTATAAAACGGGGTCGACCTTAGTTTTGAAAATGAAAACGAAAAATGGGAGTCACCACCGATCCTTTTTGATGAAGTGTGATCGAATCATCTCGTAAAACGGTTGTCTTTAATAATCGGTTTAATTTATCAAAACAACAATTTTGGTTTACGAAATTCGAGAAAACGGGTTCGGGAGTCGGTTACGCACGAGGAAGGATTAGCACCCTCGTAACACCCAAAAATCGGTACCAAATTAATTAATTGATGTCTTAGTGTCGAAAACTGAAAACTCGAAAAGAAATTTAAAATACGATCCCTCCTTCCATTAATGTATATTTTGTTTTGAAATGTTTAAATAAGTGAAAATATGTTGAAGGCTTTCTAATCTCGAGGCAACAAAGAGTCACATCCCGTAAGTTAGGATATGATATTTTAAAACTTTGAGAATAATTAGGCCTTTGATCTTTATTTAAAATATTACGTGTTTTAATCCTTGAAAGGATATTCAATTATTCGAATTCAATGAGAAAAATCGAAACCCCATTAGTTAAGGCACAATTTTATCGAAATTTTCAAATAAAGAACATTGCTCATTTTTAAAATCGTGAAAATTAATGATGCTTAAAAATGATGTAGGATGATAAAATGATAACGTAATCTCATAGATGAGTACCGTATTGGTAAACAAATCTTGATAAAATAAATAAAGCAAATGAGAATTAAAATTTTTAAAAATCAGATAGAGTAATGAGCCCTAGAGGTGTACATGGGCGGGCCGGGCCGGCCCAACTAAAAATCTAGGCCTGTTTTGTAAGCTGGCCTGCCCGCCCAAATATGGGCCTAAAAATTGTCCAAGCCCGCCCGACATGAAATGGTAAACTTGAGCCCGGCCCGGCTTGGTTCATATTATTTTATTTTATTAAATAAAAATAAAAAATAATGAATTAAATACATTTAAAAAAAATAGATGCTTATTTTCTACTTTGAATCTCATAATGATATTATTCTACCATTTAATTTTCTACTTTATGAAAATAGATGCTTAATTTGTTTAGCTTAATTTATTAATAATTTTATTAATAAAAAAATAAAAAATAATACTAAAATATTTCGGGCCGGGCGAAGCTGGCTCGGGCCAAAAAATATGCTCGAGAAACGGGCCTCATTTTTTTACCCAAGCTCATTTTTCGGGCCTATATTTTTGCCCAAACCCTCCCACATTTCGGGTGGGCCTTCGGGCCGGATCGGGCGGCCCGGCCCATGTACAGCTCTAATGAGCCCGTATATAAAAAGGAAACGAATAATAAACGAATAGGTAAACAAATAAACGTTAGAAGTGAGCAAACACTCGAACCAACATATGTTTATGAATTTTAATACGTATACAAATATATAAAGTGATGAATACGTAAATAGGTAAAATAGGTAAATATTATAGTAAAATTAAATGTTATGAATAAGTAAATAAATTGGTGAATAATAATAAATTTAAATTTCTAAAAATGGAGGAATAATGGACAAATAAATCAATGAATATAATTGGTTTAGGCAATATTTTGGTATGTGAAAATGTAAATAATACTAATTTTGAGTATATAGTTATGAAAATAATAAACAAAACAAATATGAATAAAATAATGCTTAAATAAAAGGAAGGCAATAAGAATGAACAAATAAGTAAATAAATATGAAGTGATGAATAAATTAATAAATAAATAAATATGAAGTGATGAATAAAATGAAAATTCTAAAAAAAAAGGCATGAAATTAAATAAATAAGGGTTTAATTAAAACTTCAACAAAATAAAAGGGGGAAATTAAACTAACTAAATAATAAAGGGTCAAAAAGGAAAACGCGCGAAATAAAGGGGACTCATTGGGAAATTATTCCCTATTTTCAAAACGCGATGTTTTAGAAGGGCTTAGCATAACATTAGTAAGGACTAAACTAAAATCCAAATAAGATCTGTGGGACAAATTTAAAAGAAATAAAAACCGGATTGGAACAAAGTAAAAATGCGGAAGGACCAAACTGGAAATAATACCAGTTTTAAAAAACATGCGGATCCTCCTTCAAGCCAAGTCGAATTTCGGGTCGGCCCCTAAACGACATCATTTTGGCACTGGTGCTTAAGTCCAAAACGGCGCCGTTTGAAACCCTATATAAATAGAAAAAATCTAAAAAAAAAAAGTCATTCTTCCTTTCATTTTTTCAAAAAAACTAAGAGAATTCTCTCGTTCTCTCTCGCTGGTCCAGCCTTCGGGCCTACTCCATCCTAAGATTTTGGCAAGCCTCTGCCGTAGCTCCGCCGTATCCCTACCGCATGTGGCGGCCGGAGATACGAAAAGTCAGCCTTTTTCTGGCCTCTTTTTAGTCTTTTCTTTTGTATATAAAAAAAACTTAAAAAAATTTTAGAAATAAGGGTAAAAAGGCTTAGCACTTTTCGAACCCTCATTCGAACCCTCGTGGGTCCGAGGTGTCCAAGCGACGACGACGTTTGCCGTGAAGGCGTAGATCGACTTAGGTAAACCCCTTTCCATTTACTTTTTTATTTATTTTTATTAAAAAAATAAAAAAGAAACAAAATAAATAAATAATAACTATCAAAAACCACCTTTCTGATCTTTTTTTGTATTTGATACTTGTTTATTTCTTTTTTCTATATGTATTTCTCTGTAAAAATTACATTGCTCGGTCTAAGGCTTTTATAGCCGAATGAAAAATATACAATATTGCTTCTGTTTCTGTTATTTTCTTGCTGCTGTTTTTTTTTGTTCTTTTTGCAGGTGTCTTCGAAGAGTCAACGGAGAAAAAGGCTAGGCGTTTGTTGCTGTTTTGGTGTAAGGGGAGACCACCTCGAGCGTCGTGCACACTGAGGTTGACACATGAAGGCTGCGGAGCCACGGAAGACTCAGGAACCCTAATATTTTTGAGTTGTTTAATTTTGTGGGCCTATTGGGCTTAATTTTTTTACTATTGAGTTTGGGTATTATTGTTAGGTCTTTTATTGGACTTATTGGACTGTTAATTTTTTTTTTTTTTGTCTTGGTTTATTCTAATAAGTCCGGACTAAAATTGGGCTCTACAATGTATGTACCAGGGGTGGATGAAAATTTTTTGAAAGGATAAATGAAAAGGAAAAAAAACGGACGGAGTGGATGAGGTATATACGTGGGGGTGGTTAATTGATGCGACTAAGTGCGATGCAGTTGCTATCCCTATCCCGAAAGTTCAATATTTTACTTCTCATAGACTTATTGTCTTCAAACGCACTTTGAATCCATTCCAACATCGCTTAAATGCTTCAAATTTGTTTTTCTCTGCGGCTATATGCAAAGTAGTTTGTCTCTCAACTGTCAAATCAAAGATACAATCGGGACAAAATTCAAAACCGACGCAAGAGATGAGCATAATTTTCATCCAAAGCAACATGATGAAGAACAATGAAACCCCCTTTCCTTTAACACGAATAAGATCTTTATTAACCGATAAAAATCAATCACCATTTCGGTTTTCCAAGAAGCAAGGCTAGATGAAGGGGAAAACCCATCCTGTTCGGGCTTCCGCAAATGATGGCTTCAAGTTCATCATCTCCATTGCAAAACCGGTATTGCCCGAATTGCAAAGAACGTGTAATGGCGTATCCACGAACTCCATCTAAGCCTTTATAAAGATCCAAAGTGGCAGCACAATTTTTTTAACTATAGTGTAGCCTCTAATGTTTTGTTGTTAATTAAAAGAAGAATGAATCTCACATTGTCTAGGAATAAGCTGCAAACCTATTAATGAGTCTATATATATACATATATTACATTACTTAAGAAAATAAGAGAAATAATACTTTGGGCCTATATAAAAATCTATTTTGTAATAAGTTTTATTTCCACCTTAATTGGTGGTACAAAAAAAAAATGATGTTGCCACTTTGAGTATTTATAAAGGCTTATTCTCATAAATTTTCAAGAAATTAATTTATTTTTGTAATATTTTAAAAAAATGACCTTTGTTGAAAATTTAATTTGGGCACGGGCAAAAGTGTGTCCACGTCAGCGCGCTTTTGCTAACACGGGAAAAAGAGTGTTCTTATCAACGCGCTTTCTTGCATTTCTCCCTGAAAATACGTCCACGTCAACACGTTTTAGGAAATGAGCTTTTTCTTGTACAATGTCCAATTTGTGTGTATAAGTTAAATTATTCTAGACTTGACAAGTCACTAGTCATACACGGTTTCTTATGCTCTACTGCTTCTCTAAGTTAGATTTTGAAGGGTTGATTTGCATGTATAAATTAATTCATCATAATTGGAGTGATAAAAGGAATATGAGGGAGGAAAAATAAGGAAGTGAGTTTAATAAAAAAAATTGAGGTGAATATGAAATAATGTAAGTTAAATCTGTCCTTGTCTTTGTAGAAAAAAAAAGGACAGTGAGAGAAGGAGAAAGAGGGATGTAAGCTTAACAGAAAAATTAGGGGTAAATAGGAAACAATGTCATGTGTCTTATTGTTTATAGTGCTTAAACCATTTTGAACTATGTTTCCTTTGAATTTAAATCTGTCATTGCCTGATCAAAATGTTACAAGTCTAGAAGACTTATGTGACCTAAGCATTTCATTTTATAATGTTCTTGACTTGCTTATAATTAGCTTGTTGAATGTTTTTTATTTGAATTTTTGTATCTACATGATTTATGTTGATGGATATCATAATTAAAAATTTGTTCGTTTGGATTGCCTGTAAGTTTGTTACTTCTATAACTTAGTGAACTAGGTGGACTTACTACTAATAAAAAGTGGTGAATTGCCCTTTAAAATCCTAAACAATTACTAATTAAAATTTTAGCTAATAAAAATTAATAGCAATTAATTTTATGGTTTTTATGATTTAGTCCTTATATCTTAATTTTCCACTAATTCGATAAAATTACTAAACCAAAATTCAATTCACTTATACAATCACTCAGTTAATATTTAATAAAAATATTTACGGTCTCGATTTATAAAAATGAGATCTCGATACCTCAATTTTCAAAATCACTAATTTTAGAGTCAAACTACTTGTACTTTAATCAATTGTTTTGTTAACAAATTTATCAGATTAAAATCCAATATAACATTATAATAAACTCATAAATATTAAATAATAATATTTACAGACTCACTTATCAAAGTTGTGATTCCAAAATCACTATTTTTAATATAATTGAAAAATAAATTGTTACAACTCTCGTACTCCATCGTAAACTTCTATATTACCATTTGACACTGTAGTTAAAAACCACTTTTAGAAGTGTTTTGTAAATTTTTTATTTTCTCCGCACGTGGTCAACTACCAATATTGTAGCAAGTATATTGTAGGTTATAACCTGGGGATGGTTAATAGATGCAGCCAAGTGCAAAACAGTGTTGCCATCATTATCTTGAAAGTTCAATATTTTACTTCTCTTAGACTTATTGTCTTCAAACGCACTCTGAATCCATTCCAACTTTAAATGCTTCAAAGTTATGGCTTTCTGCAGCAATATGCAGATCAGTTTGCCTCCTCACATTCAAATCAAAGATACAATCGTGACAAGTATTCAAAACCCGAGACAAAAGATGAACATTTACATCCCGAGCTGCATAATGAACAACAGTAAAACCCTCCTTCCCTTTAAGACGAACAAGATTTTCATCAACAAATAAAAAATCAATCACCATTTCTGCTTTTCCATTAAGCAAGGCTAGATGAATGGGGGAAAACCTATCTTGGTTTAGTTTCGTGGCAAACGATGGCTTCAAGTTCATTGTCTCCATTGCAAAACCGGTATTGCCTGTAACTACAGCAATGTGTAAGGGCGTATCGATGAACTCCATTTCATCTATACGCTTGAAAACATTGCCATCGTCACGGATTAATGCATATAAGGCATCAATGTTTCCTGATCCAGCTGCTCTCTTTAACCCTTCATCCATGTCCATGAATCAAAGAATTCCAGAGACACTTAAATGATTGAAACTTAAAAAGGTTGCCTACTTAAATTTTATCAAACTTGGAAAGGGCTTTTCCCTACTTATATATCAAGTAACTGAGGAAGATGTAGTTAAGAATTTGTCTAGTCTTGAAAAAAGCAACCAAAGAATTTAAAACCGAAAAAAGGTTTTAATGTTTAAATTTTATTTTTAAGTTTTCTAATATATATTAGACTTTTAGACTTTTTTTAAAATTGATATTGTAGAGCCCAAATTGCCCGAGCCCAATCAAAAATAATAAAAAAAAATTATTACAAGCCCAATTACAAACTTACAACCCAAAACAAAAATTAAAAAAAAACAACAGAACCAAAAATGGGCCCAAATGGCCCAAACCCGAAACACTCTCAGCCAAAAAACAGAAAAAACAAAGAAACCCTAGCCGCACCCCTTCTCGACCTTTGACTTCTCGACCGCCTCAAGGCCTCCAAGACGCCACTGCTCCGACGCTACCCACCGCCACCGCAAACAAGACAAAGGAGGACAACCAGAAATAGCAGAAATAAAAAAACAAGAAAAAAAGCAATATATTTTTTCATTTTCGGCTATATAAGCCACACAAATCATTGTAAAAGAGAGGAATTTTTCTTTAACTACACATACGCAGACAGAATACAGATTTGAATACAAAAAGAAACGAAAGGTTTTCCCTTTTTTCCGATTACTCTCCTTTTCTATTGCTCATTTTTTTAATCTATGTTATGCACAGTCTTTAGTTACTTTTCAGTAGACTAACAGAAAGAGGTTACCTTTGGGGTCTATCCAGTATCTCCTCCGCCAATCGGAGCGGATACGGGCATAGACCGAGGGCAAGACATCGAGGTCGGTGCGAGAGGTCTCTTTGATCTGCTCGTTATAAGCCTTCCGACTTTTGGTTTCCTCCTTTGCGACAGAGAACGAAAACGAGAAAGGGGGTTAGAGGTTTCAATTTTTTTTAAGAAAATATAAAAGAAAAATTTATAAAAAAAACATTTTTACCATTCCTACCACTGTAGGCGGTGGAGTTCTCAGCCACTGGCCGACATGCATGGACCCTCGCGGAATCCCCGAGACCCTTCCTCTCCGATCTGAGGGAGAAAGGAGAGAGCCCTCTCTTTTTTTTTTTTTCCGAAGCCGCAAAATGAAAAAAAAGCAAAAAATGAATTTATAACGTTTCAAAACGACGTCGCTTAGGGCCTCGGTGGCCCCAAAACGACGTCGCTTGTCGTGACTGCTGGCGCACCCGACCCGCTCCAGAGGATCCGCGTTTTGCTTTAAAATGAGAAATTTGGCTGTCCTTCCGCATTTTTATTTTTACAATTAAGTCTTTCAATTTTGCTATTTAGCCCGTAAGCTTGACGATTACAATTTAGTCCCTTTTAAAACGCCGCTTAGGCGATTTGGGTAAATTTGTGCTCCCATTCCCTCTTGTTTTCGCGGCATCACAATGGGGTCCTTTTCCTTTTCGCTTATTATAAATTAACCCGAACTTTCATTCTTAATGCAATTGATACTTTTTCATTATTTTGCAATTTGCACCATTTTACTGCTTTTTTTTATTTTTTTATTTTTACTATTATTAATTTTATTATCATTATTTATTATTTCCATTATATTTCACCACTGCTCATTATTATTATTATTATTATTATTATTATTATTACTATTATTATTATTTTTACTATTATTATCATTTCATTTTTACTTTTGTTTATTTATTTACTATTATATTTATTATTGTTATTTTTTATTATTTTATTATCACCATATTATTATTATTAATATTATTGTTGTTATTATTATTATTATTATTATTATTATTATTACTATTATTATTATTACTATTATTATCATTTCATCTTTTACTTTTGTTTACTTATTTACTATTATATTTATTATTGTTATTTTTTATTATTTGATTATCACTATATTATTATTATTATTATTATTATTATTAATATTACAATTATTTAATTTGAATTCGATTTCCATTTTTTTAAATTTTCACCATTTATAATTTTTTATTTACGTTATTCATTTCTTATTATTTTATTTATTATCGTTTCATTTACATATTGTTTATTCGTTCATTGCTCTTTACTCGCTTAATACTTTAAAGCAATTTATTCATTTACGTATTATATTCTTTATTTTCTTATTATTGTTGTTATCATTCTATTTGTTTCTAAAGTCCCATTATCGTCAACCTTGTGTCATCATTTAGTTGCTCATTCATTCGTTAATAAGAATTAGATTCATTCATATATTCGCTTAATTTGTTAGTATCATTACTTAAATCGATATCAATCAATCAAATTTTCAAAAATAAAGATGATGTTCGTGTTTGAAAATTCGGAAGATCGAGCCCTAACTTACTGGTTTCGGTTTTTCTCGCTTATGTTAAACAACGGATATCTCCTTTTAAGTCGCGATTTTCTCGTTTAATCTAAATGATGAATATCCTTTTTCAAACAAATACATTTTAAAATACTTAATCTCGGAAATTTGAAATGTCGTGCCCTAACTTACTGGACTCGACACTTAGATACTTCGGGATAAGTTTCTTTTCCAAAAATAGAGGCAATCTTCCGTATTTGAAATCTCAGGAAATCGAGCCCTAACTTACTGGGTTCCGACTCCTCATTTGACGAATAACGGAAGATCCTCTCCAAATAAAAACCAAGTTCCAAAAGGCGAGCTTAGTTTCGGGAGTTTAAAGTATTGTGCCCTAACTTACTGGACATGATGCTTTACCTCTTCGAAAATAAGAAAGTCTTAACGTCCTTTCCAATTTTAAAAATAAAAGCATTACGTTTTCGAATCCTTTTAAAGTTTTCAACAAATAGGACATCAATCAATCAGTTTGGTACCAATTTTGGGCGTGTCGAGGGTGCTAATCCTTCCTCGCACGTAATCGACCTCCAACCCGCTTTTCTCAAAGTTCATGGACCAAAAGCACTGTTTTAGTAAATTAAATATTTTATTAAAACGAAGGTGATCCGATCACACCAAATAAAGATCGGTGGCGACTCTTTTTTTTTCTTCAAAATCGAGTCGACCGCGTCGCTTACTGCTTTCCCCAAAAAATGGTTACGACGACTTGGCGACTCCAATCGGGATGCGAGGGTCAAGCCAAAATTGATTGATTTTTGTCCTTTTAATTAAAATGGTTTTGAAAAATCATGCTTCTTTGACGATCTTCAATATTAGCCTTGTAAATACTCGCATTGCATTGCATGACCGCTGTGGTCACACCCTTAAGTGGGAGCGAAGTTATGCCTTCGTGAGGTTTTCACCTCCGCATGGGCTAGTGGATCGCTTGAATACATCCGCATTTATGTCTCCGTGAAGTTTTCACTTCGCATGGCCATAGGGAAATGTATTCTCTGAACCAACTCGGTCCGTATGAGCCTATAATGGGTGAGGATCGAGAATCTACGGTTCGGGAACCTCGAACTTTAGAACCAAGCCGCATATAGCAAACCCTAAGAGCCCACCTTAGGTAGAGCCATCGCAAACCTTAGTAGTCACCTAGATAGGCATTTGCTTATTTTACTTACCTTACATTCCGTGATACTAACTTTTGTGTTTCTTTCTTTTTGTGCATATCATTTCATATTTTAAAGAGACATCGATTCACGGTCCGCTTTTGAGTTGGGAAGTCAAGTTATGGAAAGCGAATTCCTTGATAAAGTAGAAGACAATGCGCCGTCCGCATATGGTCGAGCAATGCCAAGTAGAAAAGGAGATAGCTTAGTCGAAGGAATGTGTCGAGCTACTTAACTTCACCAATATTAGTGTCACGCAGAATCGAGCTCCGTGAATTGAAAAATTTGGACTCGATGGGATGATGAAGCGGCACATTTTCTATGGTACTTACGGCGACCTCCTTACCGCTTAAGGTCAAAATAGACAAGCATCTGTTTGAGCAATGACCCGCTTCGAATGCCGCTTATAAGCTTTTTCTTCTAAAAGTGGATCCGTTCCCCACAAGAGAAGAGTATACGACCTTGCTACCGCCGAGAATTCAAGTTGACAAAGCTTATTCCAAGGCGTTAACTACCAACCTTCGCGAAGAAATTGATGAATATCACCGGCATGAGTGAACAGTGGGTCTCAGCTAGGATGCAGAAGAAGGGCGAGGGTAAATGCATACCCTGGACATGTTTGAGAGACCTGATTCTGGCGCATCCCGATACGAAGAAAAAGATAGACATCTTGGCCTTGTGTATTTACGGCCTGGTAATCTTCCCCAAAGCTTTGAGGCACATTGATGAAGTCACATCGATCTATTCACCGTTGGACAAAGGGTCACACCTTCCTCGCCATCTTAGCCAAACATTCAGATCATTGACCGCATGCCGGAGAAGAGGTGAAGGCGTTTATTGGGTGTCTTGCAATGTTATTGGCTTGGATCCATAGTCACTTTTGGAGAATAGAGAAAATGACTTGCCGGTTCATGTCAGAGAAGTACTCCCCACTAGAAGAGATAGCAACTACGCTTAGAAGAGAGGATGTGTCTGAAGAAAACGGATCGCGATCTTTCAAAACCTTCAAGAGGACGACATTGAATGGAAGGCTCCTGGATGATTCCGACGATGATCCTTTATCGCTAG